>CAJFCW020000001.1:7885527-10285527 GCA_904066225.2 Bursaphelenchus okinawaensis | reverse complement strand
TTCAAGTTTTGTAAAGAAAGTTGTTGTCATTTTTTGTTTTGTAAAGAAAGTTCTTGCCATTTCCTGCTTTGTAAAGAAAGTTTTTGCGATTTCTAGTTTTTTAAAGAAAATTTTTGCAATTTCAAGTTTTGTAAAGAAAGTTGTAGTCATTTTTTGTTTTGTAAAGAAAGTTGTTGTCATTTTTTGTTTTGTAAAGAAAGTTCTTGCCATTTCCTGCTTTGTAAAGAAAGTTTTTGCGATTTCTAGTTTTTTAAAGAAAATTTTTGCAATTTCAAGTTTTGTAAAGAAAGTTGTAGTCATTTTTTGTTTTGTAAAGAAAGTTTTTGCGATTTCTAGTTTTGTAAAGAAAGTTTTTGCAATTTCAATTTTTGTAAAGAAAGTTGTAGTCATTTTTCGTTTTGTAAAGAAAGTTTTTGCGATTTCTAGTTTTGTAAAGAAAGTTTTTGCAATTTCAAGATTTGTAAAGAAAGTTGTTGCCAGTTTTTGTTTTGTAAAGAAAGTTCTTGTCATTTTTTGTCTTATAAAGAAAATTCTTGCCATTTTTGTCGCCACTTGAAGGAAAACCCGTATTTTACAATACCATAAAATTTATGTTTAAATACTTTGACGCCATTACCTCCTTGTTTTCTTTATTTCTCTCCCACTTCATTTTTGCCTCTTCTCTCTCGCTGCTTCGCGCAACCCAATCGAAAGACAAGTTTCTCTTTTATGACTTGAACACAAATCTCTTCACTCGTCGGACTATTTAGTTCCAAAAAGGTTGGTAACTAATCTGGCTCGCTTTAGTTGGCTAAGTTAATTCAAATTTTGGAAAGCTTGACCTATTGGGTCAGTTTTTGCAGAAAAAAATTTTATTTTTTGTTTTGTAAAGAAAGTTCTTGCCATATTTTTGTTTTGTAAAGAAAGTTCTTGTCGTTTTTTGATTTGTAAAGAAAGTTCTTGCTGTTTGTTTGTTTTGTAAATAAAGTTCTTGCCGTTTTCAGTTTTGTAAATTAAGTTCTTGACCTTTTTAGCTTTGTATGGAAATTTTTTGCCATTTTTTGTATAAAGAAAGTTATTGCCACTTGCTGTTATGTAAAGAAAGTTCTTGTTCGTATATAGTTAATTTTAAAGTGTTTTATTGGTTCTGGAATGTGCACCAAATTATTTTTTTAAAGGTGTACCATTTGTGCTAAGTTCTTTTTCAAAAGTGCACCATCAGTATCAAACCTATTTTTTTCAAAACTGTACTTTCAGTACCACTCTTTTTCAAAGCTGAACCAACAGTACCAAATTCTCAAAAACTTACTCATCGTGCACCAAAAACCTTTTCACAATGTCATCCCAAAAATTTACGGAGTAAAATAACTGAATATTTGGCGATATTAAATAAGTGCGAAGTGACAAAACAGTTTTTGGGCCGCCTCCGGGGAAATCAGTCGGTTGTCGAGACGGGAAATACGTTTTTTTGAAGGGCGGGTATCCAGTTTCCAATGATAAGCTCCGAGTCCATGGCCGATAAAAGATCGAATTGAGTTTGAAACGGCGTTTTGAAATTTTGAAATAGCCACTTTTTTGATTTTTTTGAGCGATTTTGGGGTGGAAAGAAGGTTCTTGTTGTATTTTGGGATGTAAAGAAAGTTTTTGCTATTTTTTGTCTTGTAAAGAAAGTTCTTGCCATTCTTTGTTTTCTAAAGTAAGTTCTTGCCATTGTTTGGTTTGTAAAGAAAGTTCTTGCTATCATAAGTAGTGGAAGCAAAGTTCCTGTCAATTTTAACTTTAGCTCTGTCCTCCATGACCTGGTCTACTTAGGGTATCATTTTATGTTAAAATACGTGTATTTCTGTCTTACCAAACTAGAAATTTTTTTTTCAAATAAAAAAAACTCAAATGTCAAAAAATCTTGATCAAAAATCTTTTTTTTGACATTTCACCGCGACCGTTCGTCCAACGTTCTTTTTTCGGCAGTGCCGTGCCGCAAAATTTTGTTCATTTCCGGACATTATTTACATGCAAAAATCCGTGGAACACTTTGTGAATTCATTTTTTTCTCTTCATTTTATTTGATAAAAAGAAAGGAAAAAAAACTAACAACAAAGTTGTGTGTGTCTGAATGTACGCCTTCTTCTTTATTGTGCTGGTAGATTATTGGTAACAATGAGTAAAGAAAACAACCATTATTTTGGTCGAGGAAGTTCGAAACCGAAGGCATGGTGACTGGGTTTGGTAGGGTAGGGTAGGGTTGGGTAGGGTAGGGTAGGGTAGGGTAGGGTAGGGTAGGGTAGGGTAGGGTAGGGTAGGGTAGGGTAGGGTAGGGTAGGGTAGGGTAGGGTAGGGTAGGGTAGAGTAGGGTAGGGTAGGGTCGGGTAGGGTAGTGTTGGGTAGGATAGGGTAGAGTAGGGTAGGGTAGGGTCGAAAGGATATTGTAGGGTAGGTCGCAGTGTTTTGCCTGGACCATCGGAGTGCTTTTTTTCAAGTGCCCTCCGGCTATTTTTGAGATCCGGTCCGGCTATACTAGAAGTCCGGCCCTGTCTACAATTTTTTTACAGACCAGTCTGGACTACACGAACCAGGAAAAACACTGGTAGTTAGGGTAGGTAGCAGAGTTTTCCTGGACCTTCCGAGCAATATTGTTTTCAAGTTTGGTCCGGCTAATTTAAAGGTCAGATCGGTCAAGAATTTTTTTTCTTTGGTCGATCCGCACCTGACGGTCTGGGAAAAAAGTAGGGCAAGGTAGGGTAGGGTAAGGTAAGGTAGGGTAGAGTAGGGTAGGGTAGGGTAGGGTAGGGTAGGGTAGGGTAGGGTAGGGTAGGGTAGGGTAGGGTAGGGTAGGGTAGGGTAGGGTAGGGTAGGGTAAAGTAAAGTAGGGCGGGGTAGGGCAAAGCAACGTACGGTTCAGTACGAAAAGGTAGGACACAATACGATAATTTAAGGTAAATTCAGAGCAATGGAAAAACAGAATCTCTATCTCAAAATTCCTCTTACCCGCCCAAAAACACGAATTCCCGCCCAGATACTGTACCTTTCAAATTTCAAAATTAAAATTTCATCACACCAAACCCACACAATTGAAATTTTTAATTTCCTTATTCTGAGTTTGATAAATCGTAGTGTTTTTTGAATTTGAACATTGTACCGCATACTCGGTATTGTGACGCAGCATTTTTCACAAATTTACACGGAAATCCCCAAAGGGAACAGTCAGTTTGACATGCCCATTCATAAATATTTTGTTTGCAAATTTGTTTTTTTTGCATTATTTTTCCCTGCCCTATCCTAGTTTTTACTATTTGAACATACCCTACTCTAATCTACCTTAAGCTAGCCTACCCTACCCTACCCTACCCTACCCTACCCTACCCTACCCTACCCTACCCTACCCTACATTACCCTACCCTACCCTACCCTACCCTACCCTACCCTACCCTACCCTACCCTACCCTACTCTACCCTACCCTACCCTACCCTACCCTACCCTACCCTACCCTACCCTACTCTACCCTACCCTACCCTACCCTACTCTACCCTACCCTACCCTACCCTACCCTACCCTACCCTACCCTACTCTACCCTACCCTACCCTACCCTACCCTACCCTACCCTACCCTACCCTACTCTACCCTACCCTACTCTACCTTACCTCACCCCGCATTACTCTGCTTTTCTCTACTCTACCCTCCCTTACTTGTTTTGTCTCGACCGTCCGGGCAATTGTTTTTAAAGCCCAGTCAGGCTATATTTAAGGCACGGTCCTGTCCGGTCCACTAAAAAAAATTTTTTTTTAGAAATCGTTTTCATCCGGACCGGACATTAATCCTGTCCAGGAAAAACGCTACCCTATCTTACTCAACCCTGCCCTACAGTAATTCAAACTATAACCCCCTCCCTTGATAAATGTAAAAATATACAAGTGCATTCACTGTAACGTGATTTCGCATTAAGTTTGTCGTTAAATTTGAATTTTCGTCTAGACCTTTCTTATGCCGTTTGTAAAACATTTTACTTTTTACACTTTCATCCATAGTAATTCGGGTCTTATTAACATATATTAATATGCGATGTAGAATATGTATGTATATAAGGGATATGGCGTGATGTAAGGCTTGGAGCGGAAAAATGTTATTTTTTATACTAGGGTAGGTTTTTTAAGGTAAGGCTAGGGATATGTCTAGGCTAAAGCTAGGTCTAAAGTTAGGCATGAGTAAGGCATAGGCTAAAGCATCGGCGAGGGCATGGGTTAAAACATGAGCTAGGGCATGAGCTAGAGCAAAGGCTAGGGCTCTGGGCTCTAGGCTAGAACTCTGGGTTAGGGCTCTGGGCTAGGGCATGAGCTAGGGCATGGGCTAAGGCTCTGGTTTACGACTGTGGGCTCAAGCTCTGTGCTAGGGCCCTGGTCTAGGGCTCTGGGTTAAGGCTTTGGGCTAGGCCTCTGGGCTAGGACATGGGTTAGGGCATGAGTTAGGTCATGGGCTAGGGCATGGGTTAAGGCATCGGCTAAGGTTCAGGCTAGAGTAGGTATGATATGATAGCTTGAAATTTGCCTTTTCAAACCCATGTTTGTTTACATTACCGTCAATTCTCGAAAACATGAAAACTCGGAAAGTTCGTGTCAACTCCTCGAGTATCATGCGTCAACACCCCGAGCACTTAACATATTTCACTTTCGAGTACATGTTCGTTCGATTAAATTATTAGAGATTTATTGAAAACCACATGACTCCGGCCACGTTTTTCTTGTTATGTTGTTTTAATGGCCGGCTTTAAGTCATATTTGAGTAATTTGTTGTTTGTCTGGTTTCGATTTTATACCATTCTTCAGGATCTGGCAAAAATATGGAGTTAATTAGAGGGAAGATTAAGTGTTAGAGACAGTGGTAAATTTTTGAAAAGACTTCGAACAAAAATAAGACAATGGCGAAGGAGGGGAGGGGGTAAGTTTTAAAGTCATTAAAAATTTGAGGGCAGGTTAGAAACCGAGGATATGGGGTAAGGTACCTTGGTAGAGTAACATAATGTGAGCTAAGGTAGGGGTAGGAGTGTATAAAATTTGAGGGCAGGGTATAAAACAAAAATAGAAGGTAGGATAGAGATTGGTAGGATCGAATAACGTAGGATATGGTGGCGGTAAGGGTAGAAATAGAGGTAGGAAATGAGGGTGGAGGTAGTGGTATAGGGTAATAGTAGGGGTAAGAGTAGGGGTAGGGGTAGAGGTAGGGGTAGGGGTAGGGGTAGGGGTAGGGGGGTAGGGGTAGGGGTAGGGGTAGGGGTAGGGGTAGGGGTAGGGGTAGGGGTAGGGGGTAGGGGTAGGGGTAGGGGTAGGGGTAGGGGTAGGGGTAGGGGTAGGGGTAGGGGTAGGGGTAGGGGTAGGGGTAGGGGTAGGGGTAGGGAGGGGGGGGGGTAAGAGTTAAATTTTTTTGTTCCAAATTAATTTTTGTAAGCGACAATTTACTGAGTGATTTGACACATTTCTGTCAACGACGTCGTTTGGGGATTCGCGACAAAAGAATATAAAATATTTCAAACCCAACCCTCTTGGGAACGAACAGTTTCAACTAAAAAAAAAGTTTTTTTTTGATATTTTTTGGGTGGGAGTTATGTCATTTGATGTTTAATCGAATGTCCGGGGATTTGAAACAATATTTTTAGGAACTACAGTTATCTGGTTATATTGAGAAAGGCTAGAGAAAGGGTAGGGTAAGGTCTTGGTAAGACTAGAAAAACGACTAGGATAAAGTCTAGGTGGGGCTAGAATGAGGTCTGGGTAGAGCTAAAGAAGGGGCTAAGGTAAGACATAGGTAAGGCCAGGGAAAGGGCTAGAATAAGGTCTGAGTAGGCCTAGCGTAAGCCTAATGTAAGATTATTCTATAACAAGAACAGAGCCAATGCAGGGCTAGCTCACAGCTAGAGTAAAACTTCAAAAAACTAAGGCAATGGGTACCCACTGCAAAATAAGTTATTATCTTTCTTAAAATTCAAAGAACCCAGCCTGTTTACCTGTCTAATTCCTCTAAGCTACAAATCCTTCCTCATTACCTATATAATCAGGTACGTATTGTTTTCACATTTCCCTGTTACAGCATGTCATGTTTTATTTTCTTCATTCAAAGTCGAGACAATACGAAAGGAAGTAGAATTTCAGCTTACAATACTATAAAATATTCTTTTCTATACCTCGGTCATTATTTGTGATTCACAAAGTTTTTTACACCTACTTCTTACAATTCTTACCCTTTAGTTAAAATTTTGATTTAAAATACCCCGCCCTGTCTTGTCTACAATCTTTTAAGCAAGTTTATGCCGCCGTTTAAATGTGTATTATAATATAGTACAGCGCTACAACTAGACTTAAAGATATTAGGTTGTTCAAATAATTCTGTACCCCTTTCGAAGCAAATTTTCCGTGTTCGGGGTTACGGGGAACATAATTATTTGAACATCCCAATATCTTTAAGTCGTCAGACTTAAAGATAGCTTTTATATTGTATCATATCGTGTTGACAATACTCTATCATCGCGTTGATTCTACTACAATATTTTACCTAATTAGTTTTATATTATAGTAAGTATTGCCTACTATAGTAGGTATTACCTACTATAACACAAAACTAATTTAAAGTTAAACCGTTATAGCTAGTTAATTTCAGACCAACTTGTAAACATTGACACGAACATTGACTAACTTAGCCGGCAGTTTTAAACTGCTGTATTTTTGGCTATGAAACGTTTGAGGAAGCCGGGTGAACACCAGGAATCAACCAGTTTTTCCACCACTTCAAATGATGGCCATGTTGAAGTAGAATCAACTTTATACCATTCTTTAGGAGTAGAATGTGTTCAAGAAGATGATAGTATGAAGGCTTCTTACAGTACGGACAGTTCCTTAAATCTTTATGACCAGTACAAATGTGTAGCTGATTCTGCTTCGTCATCTTTTACTACGCCTTCTAAAAAATTAACTACATCAACCTCGAAAAGCGGGTTAGAACCTACTACAATATGCTCCAAATGTTACAGTAGAAAAAATAAAGAAAACAGAACATTTACGACTTTTTCTGAAAACCCTAGACATTCTAAAGACTCAGAATTGACACATCATGACTACAGAAATCACCGTGAAATTTATGAAAACACAAAAAATCATCGGCAAGACCAAGATGGCTATACAGATGCAGAATACGATGAAAGTGATTCATCCCAGTACGAAGACTACGAAGAAAATAAACAAGAAGACTATGAAGATGATGACAAAACGACATATCTGAACATTTCAATGTGGAATGTAGTCAAATTCCCGAATCATATGAGATTCATACGCCTTCTCACCTGCCTTCTCATGGTGTGCTACACGTTAAACTACGGGTGCGCTCAACAAATCTCAAATCCGTTTTTGGCCGACGACGAAACTCCGAATACTACTTACATATCACAGGTACTGTAACTTGCACCTTACTGTTAAAAATCAAAAAAATTTTTGCACTTATAAGCCTAAAATGATTTTTAAGCCTAAACTGAGGTTTAAGCCTACAAGTAATTTTTAAGCTCAAATATGATTCTTTAAGCCTAAAAATGATTTTTAAGCTTAAATATGAGTTTTTAAGCCTAAATATGATTTTTAAGCCTAAAAATTATTCTTTAAGCTAAAAATGATTTTTTATAAGCCTAAAATCCTCCTTAAGCCTAAAATGATTTTTAAGCCTAAACTAATTTTTTAAAACCCTATTTTTTCAAAAAAATCTAAATTCACGCCATTTCAGGTTCTAAACAGGCTGGTAGACAAATCCAAATATGATAAGCGCTTAAGGCCCACCTATGGTGGTGGACCAGTTATGGTAGGCATAACTCTTCATGTCTCTTCAATTAGTGCAGTTTCTGAAGTTGACATGGACTTTACCATAGATTTTTACTTACGGTAAGTTTTTGTTGCTTTCTGACCCGATTTTAAAATGAAAACTAAGATATATAACAATATAAAACAAATGAAAAACATCTAAAATAAGGTAAAACGTCCATGAACACGTTAAGCAACATTATTAGATCTAACACTCAAAATAAATTATCTAAAATGTTACTTAAAACAAGTAAAAACATTCAATACTCTCTTACACATCTATCTCTTCTGCTCACTCTGAACTCCTGAACCAGCCAAGCTTTTCGATTGTTACCCAAAAACCGATCTAAAACAATTTCAACATGCCCAGTTATTGAAATAATGCTTCGAAATCGACGAAGAGATCCCATTTTGTTCAAATAAGTTACTTTTTATCTAAAACAGCAAAAATATCATATAAAACACTTACAAATCCACTTCTGATCATATTTTAGCTATTCCTCCGACTTTTGACCTTGTTTTAGAGCTTCTTCATCCAAATCGGATAGTATTTTAGCTTGTACCGTTGATTACTCTTCATTCTAGCTCAAAAACCAGCCCAAATTCACACCTAAAACAAGAAAAATAACATGAAAACACTTACAACACCAATTCCGTTTTTATCTTAGCCTTTCTACATCTTCTGATCTCTTTTCCACGTTTCTTCTCCAACTTCTGACCTTATTTTAACCTGAAATTTTGATTATTCTCCTCTTTAGCTTACTTGCCAAACTTCACACCTAAAACAACAGAAACACAAAGAAAACACTTACCAACACCTTTCTGATCTTATTCTAGCCATTTTTCTTCGTCTTCTGACATCATTTTTGCTTGAATCACTCAAACCTTCTTGAAATCCTTTTGAAAATTCTAGAGAATTCTTGGCCGAAATTGAAACGAAATGCCAAATAAAATTTGAATTTATATTGTTTTAGGTTTAAAATGCAGTTTCTGAGAGATGAAATGACATTTTTAAAAGTTTTTAATACCTAAAATAGCCTTTTTAATATTTTTTGATACCCAAAACAGTCTAAAAAGGTTTTAATAATCCAATTTCAGACAAACCTGGCAAGACCCTCGGCTAGCCTTCGGCAAACTGGACCTCGGATTTCAGAAGATCAAATCCTTAACAGTCGGTGTGGAATACCTGGACCGTCTTTGGAAGCCGGATACTTTCTTTCCGAATGAGAAAAAATCCTTCTTCCATACCTCCACCTCTCACAATTCCTTTTTGCGAATCGATCCGGATGGTCGAGTACTACTGAGTCAGCGGCTCACTGTTACCGCGACATGCCCGATGAAGCTGAAGCTGTTTCCCATGGATACGCAGGAATGTAAGCTGGAGATTGAGAGTTATGGCTACACGACCGCTGATATTGAGTTACATTGGGGTAAGATCAAAGGAGAAGAGCCGGCAATAAAGGCGGTGGCTTTTGATTCGTTTGGACTGCCACAGTTTCATCGGACTGGGTACAGAGTGAATGTTACCGAGGCTGTTACTTCTTCAGGTGGGTAGATGGTTATTTTGTCGTAAATTTTGGTTTTTGGTCATCTTTTTGTAAATTTGTTACCTAAAATGATACTTTTATATAATTTGTGACCTGCAGTATACATTTTGGACGTAAAGGGAAATTTTTTAGAAGTTTGTTACCTAAAATTCCATTTTTGTAACAATTGTTACCTAAAATATAAATTTTGGTCATAAATTGACATTTTTTATGTTGCTGTTACCTAAAATATCGATTTTGAACATAAAATGACATTTTTAAAGAAGTGTTACCTAAAATGACATTTTTCTTAAAAAAGTATTACCTAAAATGACGTTTTCGTAAAATTTGTTACCTAAAATCAAAATTTTGGTCATAAGTGACATTTCAGGCCGCTACGTTCGTTTGTACGTTCAAATGATCCTGACTCGAAACTTGGGTTTCTACTTGATGAACATAATCATTCCATCGATGCTTATTGTCAGCATATCATGGGTGTCCTTCTGGCTTAATAGAGAAGCATCACCAGCTCGAGTGGGCTTGGGAGTGACTACTGTGTTGACAATGACTACTTTGATCACTACCACTAATAATAGCATGCCTAAGGTTTCTTATGTTAAGGTAAGTTTTTACCCTACCCTACCTTACCCTACCCTACCCTACGCTACCCTACCCTACCCTACCCTACCCTACCTTACACTAAACCTACCGTACTCTACCCTACCTTACCCTACCCTACCCTACCCTACCCTACCCTATCCTACCCTACCCTACCCTACGCTACCCTACCCTACCCTACCCTACCCTACCCTACCTTACACTAAACCTACCGTACCCTACCCTACCTTACCCTACCCTACCCTACCCTACCCTATCCTATCCTACCCTACCCTACGCTACCCTACCCTACCCTACCCTACCCTACCCTACCTTACCCTACCCTACCCTACCCTACCCTACCCTACCCTACCCTACCTTACACTAAACCTACCGTACCCTACCCTACCTTACCCTACCCTACCCTACCCTACCCTACCCTACGCTACCCCTACCCTACCCTACCCTACCCTACCCTACCTTACCCTACCCTACCCTACCCTACCCTATCCTACCCTACCCTACCCTACCCTACGCTACCCTACCCTACTCTACCCTACCCTACCCTACCCTACCTTACACTAAACCTACCGTACCCTACCCTACCTTACCCTACCCTACCCTACCCTACCCTATCCTACCCTACCCTACCCTACCCTACGCTACCCTACCCTACCCTACCCTACCCTACCTTACCCTACCCTACCCTACCCTACCCTACCCTACCCTACCCTACCCTACCTTACACTAAACCTACCGTACCCTACCCTACCTTACCCTACCCTACCCTACCCTACCCTACCCTACGCTACCCTACCCTACCCTACCCTACCCTACCCTACCCTACCCTACCTTACCCTACCCTACGCTACCCTACTCTACCCTACCCTACCGTACTCTACCCTACTCTTCCTTGCCTTACAGTATTCTATTTGCCCTACAGTACTCATCTTTGCCCTAGAGTATCCTACCTTTCTCCACAGAATTCTACTTTGCCTTACAGTACCCTACTTGCCTGCAGTCCCTATACCTTATCTTAAGGTACCCCTACATTACCCTACAGTACTAAAGTTTCAAAAATTAAATTTCAGGGCTTGGATGTATTCCTGAACTTTTGTTTCATAATGGTATTCGCCTCTCTGGTCGAATATGCAGTAGTGTCATATTGGAACAAACGCCAGTCTCGAAGACGACAACAACGCAAAGCCCGCGCCCAGAACAACGAACCCACCGAAATGCCAATGTTTACCAACTATCCGACAACTCCAGCTGGCGGTCTGGCTGTCTCACCAAACCAAAGTTACGTCTATCGACCGCCTGGACTGCCTAGTGTACCACCTGATTGTGATTGTCGGTAGGGTTTTTTTTGAGAATTCTTGGGTAGGGCGGGGGTGGGAGAAATTTGGACAGGCAGGGGTAGAGGAATATTAGTGGGAAGGGTAAGGACATAGAGACTAGGATTAGGGGTAGCGAAAATTGGAAGAATGGGGTGGAGGTAAGGGTAGTGGCTGGTAGTAGAGAAAGGAGTGGAGATAGGGGTAGGGCAGTTGTAGGAAAAAGGGGTAGGACAGGGGTTGGAAAAAGTAAGATAAAAGGGTGAAGGTAGGGTAGGGATGGAATGCGAGTAGGTTTACGGCATGGGTGGGCATAAATTAGATTAAAGGTGTTGTTTACCCTGCCTTTTCTCTTTTTATAACACTTTTTCTTGTTCTACCCCACCTTTTGTTCTTTTATCCTATTAGGTGCCGACATAAAGAACCCGCCATACTTTTTCTGTAACTTTTTGTAAAAAAGGCGGGTTCTTTATGTCGGCACCCAATACCTTCTTCTTTTACCCCGTTTTCTCGCTTTTACCCTGCCGTCTTTAATTTTACCCTACCCCTTTAACTTACTCCTCTTTTATCCCCAACTCTTTTTACCCAGCTTTCTCATTTCGTATCCCTCTTTTTGCCCACCCCCTCCCCTCCTCCTTGCCTTTAAAAAACATTTGGGTATGGGAGCAAAAGCTTCAAATTTCAAAAATTTTTCAAAATTTCATTTAATTTCGAAAATTTTTTTAAATTTTAAAATCTTCAGCGCAATCCCACTAGTCCAGTACGCTCAAATGACGAATGACAACACCTTCCACCAGACCATACCGTTCCCGAAAATGCGTCGAAAACGACCACTCAAGTGTCAAGTCCAGTGTTCGCCGGCCAAAATCGACCGCTGTTCTCGAGCCATCTTCCCCTTCACGTTCATCATGTTCAACGTGCTGTATTGGACGGTGCTGCGGAAGTTGGCCGAGAATGATATTGTTCGAGACTTTCAAGAGTTCAAGAACAATGTTGACTTGTAGGATTTGGAGAAGGCATGGGTTTTTTAAAAATGGCATTTTTGGTTGAAATGGTGCTATTTGGGTTGTAAAGTGGTACCTTTTGTTTTTAAAATGATACTATTTTTGAAAAAATAGCGTTTTTGTAAATGGTACTATTTTTATTGAAAAGTGGTACTTTTTAGTAGGAAAGGGTACTACTTTTGAAAAAGTGGCATTTTTATTTAAAATGGTACTATTTATATTGAAAAATGGTACTGTTTGCTTGAAAAGTGGTACCGTTTGAGTAAAAATTAGTATTTTATGATAAAATGTGATACTGTTTCACTAAAAATGGTACGTTTTAATGGGAAAAAGTAGTGTTTTTTGATGAAAGTGGTACTATTTCATATAAAAATGGTACTGTTTTAATAAAAAGACGTATTTTTTGTTGAATAGTGGTACTATTGGATTGAAAAATAGTACTTTTTGCTAAAAGGTGGTACTATTTAATTGAAAAATGGTACTATTTAATGCAAAAACGGTACTATTTGATAAAAAATGGTGCTATTTGGTTAAAAAATTTTAATTCCTGTAAAAAATGGTACTTTTTTATTAAAAACAGTACTGTTTTGTTAAAAAAATGGTACCTCTTAACTAAAAATGTCATTTTTTATAATATTCGTACTGAAACTTGTAGTCTAAAATTTGATTTTTTAATAAAAATATACTTTTGTTTATACCTCAAACAATAAAAAATGTCTCAAAATCAGTTTTAATTTCAAGTTTTTTAAATTTTTGTTTGATTTTAAATATTGTACTTGCCATGACATAATTCTATTGTAGTTACTTTTCTAGTCAAATTTGTACTATTAGGTTGAACCAAAAGTAGCGGGACATTAGTTCAAAAATTAATGAAAAGTGCCGCGCCACTTTTGATACAACGTAATATTTTAAAGGTTTTTTAAATAATTTTTGAAAAATGGTTTATTTTTAGTCTAATATTTTATTTACGGGTAATGCTAAATTTACTGTCCCAATGAATTTCTTTATTCTTGTTTTGTTTTTTTTTATATTTTTATTGGCTTTATTTCAATATTGAACTTAATAAAAATGCTCATAATTATTTGTATTGATAACTTTTTAGCCCTAATTTACCCTACTCTGCCCT
Organism: Bursaphelenchus okinawaensis; assembly: GCA_904066225.2. Lineage (NCBI taxonomy): Eukaryota > Metazoa > Nematoda > Chromadorea > Rhabditida > Aphelenchoididae > Bursaphelenchus > Bursaphelenchus okinawaensis. The sequence goes on along the minus strand of CAJFCW020000001.1, from coordinate 10,272,133 downwards.
GTCCAATACTGAAAGCATCGAAGTTTGACCTCCGACCCCCTCCCCAATCTGAGTTGACTGTGAGTGAACCGATTGGGACTATACTTTACACAACCCTACCCTTCTTTACTCTATGTTACAGTGACACATACCCAACTCTACAGTAAACCCTACCCAATCTACGGTAAATCTTACCTGAATTCAAAGTAAGCTTTACTAAACACCACATCCAGCCTTACCTGACTCTATACTAAGCTCTGTCCGGCTCTCCATTAAGCCCTACTTGACCCTACAGTAAACTTGTACTCGACCTTAGAGTAAGTCCTACTCGGTCCTGTACTAAGCTCTACCCGTGCCTACAGTAAGCCTTACCCGCCACTACAGTAAATTCCTACTTGATCCTGCAGTAGTTCCTACTCGACTCTATAGTCAGTTCTATCTCACCCTACAGCAGGCCCTACTCGTCCTAACATTAAGCCCTACTTGACCCTACAATACATACTACCTGTCCTTAGAGTAAGCCCTACCACTTCTACAGTAAATTCTACCCGACTGACTCTATAATAAGCTCTAACCGACCCTACAATTAATCTTACTCGGCTGCAGCTTTCCTTACCTTACCCTACAGTCCTCTACTCTACCTTACTCTAATCTACAATGCCCTTCCCTAATCTGTCCTACCCTGTTCTACCCTACCGCAACCTTACCTTCCCTATTCTTCCTTGCCTTATACGTACCCAACTCTACCTTCCTCAATATACTATTCAAAACCATGCCCATACTCAATTTGTCTTTCCAAACTGTCGCATCGCAGCCCCTCAATTAAACTCTGGACGGCCGAACGCATCGGCCCCAAGCGTCATTAAAAACCCACACCTGTTTTCGAGGCCTAAGGCTATAGAAACGAGAAAGACGGGGGGGGGAGTCAAGGGTTTTCCGACATTTTTTGTCAAAAAAAAAATAAAAATTCCGACGCTTTCAACCAATTTTTCAACACTTTTGTCTTAAATTTAGTTCGGCACCGGAAGGCTTGAATCGATTATAATGGCCGCTGGGCTTGCACGGACTTAAGCGTGGGTCAAAGGTGGACTTGGGATAAATATTATAGGGTTTTTTAAGTTAGTAAGCAAGTTATAGAAAAAGATAATAGCAGGTTTTAATTTGATAATATTGATAAGAAAAAATTGAAGTAAGTCACTAAGTTTTCGAACTTTAATGTTAAGCCTACTATTTTTAAGCCTAATCCTACTGTGTATAAGTTTACTATGCTTAAGCTTACTAAGTTGCAATTTATTAAGCCTAAGTTTGTAAGATAAGTTTAGCCTACTATTACCTAAGCCTACTAAGCCAAAGCCTACTAATCCTAAGCCTACTAAGTCTAAGCCTACTGAGCCTAAGCCTATTAAGCCTAAACCTACTGAGCCTAAACCTATTAAGCCTAAGCCTACTAAGCCTAAGCCTACTGAGCCTAAGCCTATTAAGCCTAAACCTACTAAGCCCAAGCTTAAAATTACCAATCCTATGTTTAGCTAATCTAAGCGTAGTTTATCAGGCTTAAGCCTGATAAACTTAGTCATGTTAAATTGCATTATATAATTTAGTTTTATACTGAATTTATATTTTAAAACTGGTTAGGATTTATGCTGACTTACATAATCGCTGATATAACTGGATAGCCTTAGAGAAATTGCAAGAAACCGTGTTGCGTAACTTTTTCTTATGTAATTTTACAATTTTATATAACATTTGCCTCGATGTAAAACGACCCAACAAATGACTGCGAGTTCCAGGGTTTTACTCCGTATTTCTTTGGGTGATTACTTTTTATTTACTACACATATTATGTAAAATTAAGTATAAGCCTAAGCTGTAGACTAAACATAAGACCTTTCCCAACCTCAACCACAAGCCCTAGCCTCATTTTGTGGCCCTATTCTAAGCCTGAGACAAACAAGGAAGGTATAATAAGTTGCGGTTTGCGGCCAGGCTTGAGAAAAGCGAGATCAAAAAATTGCGTTTTGAATTTTCCGATAAATTGGCATAGTGTTGCAAGCTTATAACTTCCTCATTGATAAACTTTTAACTATTTTTCTTTGATATAATGATAGAAAAGCTTCAAATAAACCTGATATTTTAAATTTGTAAGCCTATCTTGTCTGGAACATCAAAAAAAGTGCTTGCAACACAATGCCAAATTTGCTAATCTGGCGGGAATCTCAAACAATTTTAAAATTAAAACTTAAAAGCGCGAGCTAAAATTTTTTTATATGTGCTACTGGTACTACAAAGAATTTGTATAAAAATTTTGAGCTAATTCGGAGAGTTGCAGGTTGGGTACTTTCCTTGTAAGCCTAAGCTTAAACCTAAGCGCTAGACTAGAAGTAAGCGGAAACTAGACTTTAAGTTGTATTGCTTGATTAACAAGTTTTGCCATTTGTCAAAAATTCAAAGCTTTCGCTAGACTGCCAAAACTTTTATGACGAATCAAAAGGCCGAGAATACTTTGATTTTTCGAAAAAAGAGACGTTATGACACATTGTATCATATGCCAAAGACGTTTTGAGAAAATGTAAAGAAAACAGACAAAAAGCGAAGACTATTTTAAACATTACCATATGTTATTCTTGAAAACGAACTTTTGGAACTAAGCTTTTTGTCCTAAACTTAAGAGAATTTGTCCTAAAAGTGCATTTTTAAACCAATTTGTCAAGTTTTTAAAGCGGCGAGAGCTAGGCTTTGTTGATTATATACACTATGACAATGGACTATACGTTTTTTAACCTAAGCTTAGACTTAAGCTTAATTTTAGGGTTTTAGTTTAAAACTTAAACGTTGGCTTAGACTTAGGTTCAAACTTAGGCTTAGGCTAGGCTTAAGTTTGCGATTGGGCTTAGCTTAGCTTTAAATTTTGACTTAGGCTTAGGTTTAGGCTTAGGCTTAGACTTAGCCTTAGACTTAAACTTAGGCTTAGGCTTAGGCTTAGGCTTAGGCTTAGACTTAGGCTTAGGCTTAGGCTTAGGCTTAGGCTTAGGCTTAGGCTTAGGCTTAGGCTTAGGCTTAGGCTTAGGCTTAGGCTTAGGCTTAGGCTTAGGCTTAGGCTTAGGCTTAGGCTTAGGCTTAGGCTTAGGCTTAGGCTTAGACTTATGCTTATGCATATGCTTAAACTTAGGTTTAGGCTTAGGCTAGGGGCTTTGCTTATTTTCAAGTTTAGGGCTAGGGTCAGGCTTAAGGTTAGCAATAGGCTTAAAAATAGGCTTGAAGTTAGGCTTGTGCATGGGCATGATTTTAGGCTTAGTTTCGGGCTGGCCCTTAGAATTAGGTTTAAAAAAAGCCTTAAACTTAAAACTAAGCTCAGGCTTAGGCTCAGTATTAAGTTTAAATTTAGGCTTAGATTTTGGCTTAAATTTAAGCTTAGGCTTTTAGGCTTAGGCTTTTACCATTAAGCTTCTAAGCATAGACTAGGCTCAGTCTTGTGGTTTATAGCTTAGGTTTAAACTTACTTTTAGTCTTAGTTCCAGGTTCTAGATTAGGCTTAGGCTTAAACCTGATATTAGGCTTGTGACTTGCTAAAATTTTTAAATTTTTATGACTTATTTATTGAAAAACAGTTCAGGTAATGGGTTTTGATTGTCCGTAAGTGAAGCGTGCACATAAAATTTATTGAATGGGAAGGAATTCAATGCCCTCGGGGGAATTGGAGCGCCAAAACGGCTTCAACTTAGTCTCGGCCGTCGAGATGTTCGACATGGTTTTTTGATATGAAAACGCGTTTTATTTTGACTTTAAGGCTTATTTTTGAATTTTAAATTTTTTAAATTTTTAAATTTTTTAAATTTTTGAAAAAAAAATTTTTTTTGAAATTTAAAAAATTTAAAAAATTTGAAATTTGGTTTAAAATTGTTTGTCCTTGAGCAAAGTCAAACTTCAAGTCGTTTTATCTTTGAACGATGACAAAGTTTGTCAAACCGTGGTGATCCTTGTCTATAATCTTTCATCCTTTCTAGTTGAAGTGGCTTTTGGAGTGCGCCAAGTTCAAGTGATCGGCTATCGTATGACCACATTTTGTTTTATGGATATGTTTTGTTATGTGGAGTGGGCCCACGCGGATCAGAGAAGGTCTTTAGTCAAGGTTGGGTGGATCGTATCGGGCAGGGTCCAAAAATACGCGGACTGGTAAAAAAACAGGTCGGACCAGTGTGGGAAAAAAAGTGAATATTAGGTTTGTTCATATAATACCGTGCCCTACAATTTCAAAAATTTTCTTTGAAATAAGGCACAGAATTATTTAAAAAATGTAATATATAAGATGAAAGAGTGATTAGCCCAGAGCCCTAGCCCAGAGCCCTAGCCCAGAGCCCTAGCCCAGAGCCCTAGCCCAGAGCCCTAGCCCAGAGCCCTAGCCCAGAGCCCTATCCCAGGGCCCTAGCCCAGAGCCCTAGCCCAGAGCCCTAGCCCAGAGCCCTATCCCAGGGCCCTAGCCCAGAGCCCTAGCCCAGAGCCCTAGCCCAGAGCCCTAGCCTCGAGCCTTAGCCTAGAGCCCTAGCTTAAAGTCTTAGCCTAGAGCCCTACCCAGAGCTCAAGCCCAGAGCTCAAGCCCAGAGCCCTAGCCCAGAGCCCTAGCCTCGAGCCTTAGCCTAGAGCCCTAGCTTAAAGTCTTAGCCTAGAGCCCTACCCAGAGCTCAAGCCCAGAGCTCAAGCCCAGAGCTCAAGCCCAGAGGCTTACCCCAGTGCCCTAGTCTAGAGCCATAGCCCAGAGCTCTAGCTCCGAGCTTTTTTCATTGTAGCCTTAGCTCTAGATTTAGATCTGGCTTTGGCCCTATCCTTGCCTTTGCCCCCAAATTACTCCATCTTTAATTTCTTCTGTTGTAAACTACTTTATCTTACCCTGTCTTGCCCGGACTTGCTCTGCTTTATCCTATCATGTATTGCCCTACCCTACCCTGTCTTACTTTTGTTTATCTAGACATGAGCAACATGCCGGGCCGAGCCCACTTGTCAGGCGCGGCCCGTTTTTAATTTTAGTCAGGCCCTGCCCGTTACTCATGTTATTTTTATCCTGTTCTAATCTTATATTATATTTTCGGATTTTTTTGTCCCTCCCCCTTCCAATATCTAATTATTCTTTTTCAGCATTATGCTTTTTTTACTCAATTTTTACCCTACTACTAAATTTTCATTTTTTTCTACTATTATTTTCCTATATCTCATATTTTCGACCCCCACTCCTCCTTCATTTTCTATTTATGCCAGCCGAGTACATAGTAATTCCCCTCCATACTGGATTGTTTAAATATTTAAGGCGGCCGGTTTCTGACTCTAACCGCTTTAAAAAATTCGAAAAAAAAATTTTGAAGCGCCAGTAAGTAGGTTGTCTTTTCACTTGTGCCCGGAGGGCGTGTAGAAAAAAAATGACCACGAAGACGAAGAATAGTCTTATTGGATTTGGCTGAGGCTTGTTTTCTCCCCGCTTGCTGAGTAAATATTTTTGGGCATGGCAATTAGCGTTACAGTCACGATTATGCCCGCAGGCATTCATCATGTCTCGTCGCTGTTTTTTCTTCAACGGCCGAAATTGTTCGGTTCTTGGAGTGTTTATGAGCAGAGTTTAAATGGGAATTAGTCCAGTTTATTGAGTATGAATGGCATAAGGCTTTTTGTGATGCCAAGGGTAGAAAAATTATTTTTAATGGGGAGGGAAGGGGGAGCAGTTAATTTTTTTAAACTTTATATCTTTATATAATTGGCGTTCTTAAGTAATAGTTTAAACCTTGGCTTAACCTTAAGATTGGGTTAGTTTTTTAGGATTGGGCTTAGTCTAAGTTTTTGGTTTAGGTTTATGCTCAGGCTCAAGCTCTGACTTTAGCTTAGGATTAGACTTAGGCTTAGGCTTAGTTTTAGTCTTAGGCTTAGTCTTAGGCTTAGGCTTAGGCTTAGGCTCACGTTCAAGCTTAGGCTTAGGCTCAGGCTCAAGTTCAGGCTTGTGCTGTATCTTGGGCTTAGTTTCATGACCTGGCTCAAGATCAGTATTACGCTCAAGTTTTAGCGTTGGTCTTAGTCTCAGCCTGACTTCTAGCTTAAGTCTTGTCGTTAGTATTAGTTTTAGCTGAAGTTTTAATTTCCATATAATAATTGAACCGAAAAAATCTCTTTTTCATATTTTACCTCTTTTATCAGGCTTAATTCGGTTATATATAGGGTTTTCTCTTCCTTATACTATATATAATAAAAATTGTCTGGCTCGAAAGTGCAAGAGGAATGTTCTTATGACCAGTAATAATAGTGTTCTTTATGGGACTATAATAAGGGGTGGAGAAGGGTAGGCATAGAAAACAAGCATTGGGTTTCTTAGTGAATTTATGTAAGTTTTCAGGTTTTTAGTCTTAGTTATAGCCTTCTTTTGGCCTTGGTATTGGTCTTAGCTTGAGCCGTAGCCTGAGTTAAACCTCAGCCTGGGGTTGAGCTTGGGGCTGAGCCGCAGCCTGTGGTTTTAGATGTTGTTTTGATTGAAAACTTATTTTAGTTTTGTTTTTGAAATATTTTTTGTGAACGGGTCCTTTAGACCTGTAGTGTACTATATTTGTGTAAAAATTGTAGTAAAGTCTAAATTTGTGTTCAACGTGTTGACATATTCAAGTACCTCTGTAGCATCATTTTTCGAGATGATTATTGTTTGTTTTTGACTTTTTAATTAATGTTTTTTAAAACCAAAACACGAAAAAGAGCTGAATATTTTTGTTATGACAATGGAGATGCCATGACTCTGAGATAACATGGTCTATTTTGAGTTTTTCCAAAGATTTCTTTTCAAAACATGGTTTAGAATGTACTGGTTTATTATGTTTGAAAGTCTTAGCTTGCGCTCTTTAGGCTTCTAGGTTTAGACTTTTAGGCTTAAACTTCTAGCCTTAGTTTTTTAAATTGTGGTTTTAGCTTGAGCATAACTTAAGCCTGAGCTTGAACTTAATTTTGAATATGAGCCAGAATTTGAGCTTAAGCCGGAGCTTGAGCCTGAGCCTGAGCCTGAGACTGAGCTTCAGACTGAGCCTGAGCCTGATCCTGAACCTGAGCGTAAGCCTAAGTTTAAGCTTAAGCCTAAGCCTAAGCCTAAGCCTAAGCCTAAGCCTAAGCCTAAGCCTAAGCCTAAGCCAAAGCCTAAGCCTAAGCCAAAGCCTAAGCCTAAGCCTACGCCTACGCCTAAGCCTAAGCCTAAGGCGAGAATATGAACCTGATTTGAGCTTGAGCATAAATTAAGCCACTTATTCTTGAGTATGAGCCAGAATTTGAGCTTAAGCCGGAGCGTGAGCCTGAGCCTAAGCTTGAGACTGAGACTGAGACTGAGCCTGAGCTTGAACCTGAGCGTAAGCCTAAACATAAGCTTAAGCCTAAGCCTAAGTTTAAGCCTAAGCCTAAGCCTAAGCCTAAGCCTAAGCCTAAGCCTAAGCCTAAGCCTAAGCCAAAGCCAAAGCCAAAACCTAAGCCTAAGCCTAAGCCAAAGAATAAGCCGAAGCCTAATAAGCCTAAGGCTAAGTCTAAGCCTAAGCCTATACTTAAGCCTAAGCCTAAGTCTACGCCTAAGACTAAGCCTAAGCCTCAACCTTAGCCTTACTCTTAGCCTTAGTTTTATCCTTAACTTTGGTATAAGTTTTGGCCCTAGTTTTTGTTTTAGTCTATAAATCAAACTCTTTTAGACTGTTGTTTATTGCCTTAAAACCAGAAAAAGTCAGATTTGTTTGTCCAAAGATTAAGTTTTTAACAAATAATATCTGGATTGTTTCTTTATATTATTATAAGCCATTTCTTCCGTGTGAACAGTCATTCAACGTTTTCCAGCTCACGCATTTTTTATTTTTTATAATTAAATAATATAGAGAGGATAAAAAAGTTGTTTTTGAGCATTTTGCTGTAGTAAATAAAAGCTTTTTGATTTTAAGATTTGTTATAATCGACTAAGCCTAAAAGGTTAAGCCTAAAAGACTAACCAAAAAGTATTAAATTATATGTTGAAGGCCTACGTCTTGCAGCTCAAACTTAGAAGTTTAATTTTAGAAACGTAATGCTATAATTTTAAGCCTGGGTTCTGAAGGTTATAAGTCGAAGCCTATGCCTACCAACAAGGAAAGTACCCTACCTGCCCCGCTCAGAATCAGCTCAAATTTTTTATATGAATTCTTTGTACCATAAATAGTAACCACAGAAAGTTTTAACCCGCGCTTTTGAGTTTAAAATTTTAATTATTTTAGTTTCCCGCCAATTTGGCATTGTGTTTTAAGCGATTTTTTCGACTTTCTAGCTAAGCTACACATACAAATAAAAAAATGTAGGTTTATTTAAAAGTATTTTACTTGTATATCCAAGAAATATGATAAAGTCAAAAAATGGTCGAGTTATAAGCTTGAAACACAATGCCAAGTTGGCGGGAAATTCAAAATGTCATTTTTTATCTTCGATTTTCTCGAGATTTCCTGGAAAGCGCGATTTAGTACTCTGCTGAAGATCTTATATTTACGTGATCTTTCTTTATAAAAAGTTTGAAGTCAATCAGAGCAGGGCAGGTCGGGCACTTTCCTTGTAAGCCTAAGTTGACCAAAATATACTGACATTCTGACAGTAAACAATTTTTTTTGATTGCACATTCATGTCACTTTTGTCGCGTTTTAATTACATTTTTATCAACAAATGCCATTTCAAATAAACTAATACAACAATCTTCAGTTATAATCCCATTCCCTGCCCCCAACTCAACCATTATCAACTCAAAATGGCAGATGATGAAAACTCATCGACCGATGAACCACCAACAATAAAGTCGGTGGCTTCGGAGAAGGAGCATCGTCGTGAATCCTTGTGGATGGCTATGGGAATCAGATCGCCTCAGGAAGAAGAGGTTTTGAAAAGAGCTCAAAGCTTAAGAACCAGACGGCTGTCGTTGAAACAAAGACAGGAAACCATCGATGAAATCACGAAAGCGGCCGGGACTGCCAGTTTGGAGGATTTGGGTAAGTGAAGGAACTTTAATTTTTTTTTGATTTTAAAATTTTAGCATCTGAAAATTTCAAAAAAGTTAGGGGTTTAAGCCTAGAAGCCTAAGAATAGAAGCCTAAGAATAGAAGGTTAAGCCTAGAAGCTTCAGCCTAGAAGCCTAAGCATAGAAGCCTAAGCCTAGAAGCATAAGCCTAGAAGCCTAAGCCTAGAAGCCTAAGCCTAGAAGCCTAAGCCTAGAAGCATAAGCCTAGAAGCCTAAGCCTAGAAGCCTAAGCCTAGAAGCCTAAGCCTAGAAGCCTAAGCCTAGAAGCCTAAGCCTAGAAGCCTAAGCCTAGAAGCCTAAGCCTAGAAGCCTAAGCCTAAGCCTAGAAGCCTAAGCCTAGAAGCCTAAGCCTAAAAGTTTAAGCCTAGAAGCCTAAGCCTAGACGCTTAAGCTTATATACGCCTGAGCCTAGAAGCTTAAGCCTAACGTAATTCCTAAGCTTATTAAAAAATGTTTTTTGTAAAGCTCGAGCCAGAGCCAATTGCACTGGCGACGTCAAATTTCAAACATTTTTTAAAAATCTGAAATTTTTATCATGAAGGTTTTAGACAATGCTGAGTACAAAATTACAACTTTTTTTATTTTTGCTTATTGTATTGTGGAGTACTGTAAGGTTACGGTAGAATTTATATCTCCATAACGAATAGTTATAGAGACATGGCGTCTTCACTATCGTGTAGTACGACCACAATACAGTATTTCTTATGTTGGAGTCAAAGTTCCATGTATAATTTTACCGTAGTAAAAATTCGTATCTTGTGTCGTAATTACAGTAACCCAACAATAATAAAAAACGGTTTGGGATACCCCTCTTTTTTATTTTAGATTATTACTCTACATGTTATTGCGGTTCGAATGATATATAATTCAAAAAAAATTATTGTGACTTTTAGGGTCAAAGGTCAAGTTGAAGTTGGCCGACCCTATATGTATTTCGAAAAAAAATTTTAAAACTAAATAGAAACTAACTGGTGAAATAGTAGAGTTACTAAAACGCATTTTTATTATTACTTCAAGTTTACTTTGTCACTTTACCGTAGTAAAATTTCGTATCTTGTGTTGTAATTACAGTAACCCAACAATAATAAAAAAACGGTTCGAGATACCCCTCTTTTTTATTTTAAATTATTACTCTACATGTTATTGCGGTTCGAATGATATATAATTCAAAAACAATTATTGTGACTTTTGAGGTCAAAGGTCAAGTTGAAGTTGGTCGACCCTATATGTTGTATTTCGAAAAAAAAATTTAAAAAAATGTAAAAACTAACTGGTGAAAGGTACACCAGCAAAAATAAAACTACGCTTGACCTTTTTGGCCCTACCCAATTCCATCCCTGACCTTTTTAGTCCTACCCGACCTTACCTCTGACCCTTTTAGCCGTACCTGACCCTACCATGTCATACTCTATACTACCTACCATTCCATACCAGACTGTATCATACCATACCATATCATACCCTATCTTACCTATAATACTATTCTATATTAGCCTATATTAAACCACATATCTTGCCTTAATTACTCAACCTGAACCAATGGATAAATATTATAGTATACGGTAGTGTTGTAAATAAAAGATTAGGCAGAGTAAGATATGGCATAGTTTGGTAGATAGGATAAAGTATGGTATGGGATACTATGGTATCGGTATAGTAGGTAGACAAAGTATGGTATAGTAGGGAACATACGGTATAATGTTAATATAATATGTTGCTGTATGCTAGAGTAGGTAGTATAGGGTATGGTATAATATATAATAGTACAGGGTATAGTAGAATATTTTATGGTAGGTAGTATAGGAGATGGTAGTACAGGATTTGGTAAGGTATTGTACGGTAGGTAGTACAGAGTATGGTATTGTAGGTAAGATAGAGGATAATAGAAAACATACGATATAATATGATATGGTATGCATAGTAGGTAGGATAGGGTAGGGTACGGCATGGTACGGTTTGGTACGTACGGTATATTATGGTGTGGTATATCAGGTAGGATGAGTACGATATAGTAGGTAGCATAGGGTAAGAAATGGTAGGGTATGGTTAAAATGGTCAGTGGTAAGGTCAGGTAGGGCTAAAAGGGTCAAAGGTAAGGTCGGGTAGAACTAAAAAGGTCAGGAATGGAATTGGGTAGGGCCAAAAAGATCAAGCGTAGTTTTATTTTTGCTGGTGTACCTTTCACCAGTTAGTTTTTACATTTTTTTAAATTTTTTTTTCGAAATACAACATATAGGGTCGACCAACTTCAACTTGACCTTTGACCTCAAAAGTCACAATAATTGTTTTTGAATTATATATCATTCGAACCGCAATAACATGTAGAGTAATAATTTAAAATAAAAAAGAGGGGTATCTCGAACCGTTTTTTTATTATTGTTGGGTTACTGTAATTACAACACAAGATACGAAATTTTACTACGGTAAAGTGACAAAGTAAACTTGAAGTAATAATAAAAATGCGTTTTAGTAACTCTACTATTTCACCAGTTAGTTTCTATTTAGTTTTAAAATTTTTTTTCGAAATACATATAGGGTCGGCCAACTTCAACTTGACCTTTGACCCTAAAAGTCACAATAATTTTTTTTGAATTATATATCATTCGAACCGCAATAACATGTAGAGTAATAATCTAAAATAAAAAAGAGGGGTATCCCAAACCGTTTTTTATTATTGTTGGGTTACTGTAATTACGACACAAGATACGAATTTTTACTACGGTAAAATTATACATGGAACTTTGACTCCAACATAAGAAATACTGTATTGTGGTCGTACTACACGATAGTGAAGACGCCATGTCTCTATAACTATTCGTTATGGAGATATAAATTCTACCGTAACCTTACAGTACTCCACAATACAATAAGCAAAAATAAAAAAAGTTGTAATTTTGTACTCAGCATTGTCTAAAACCTTCATGATAAAAATTTCAGATTTTTAAAAAATGTTTGAAATTTGACGTCGCCAGTGGGATCACGATTTATAAAAAACGTGTTTTAAATATAAGTCTAAACCTATCTATCAAGCTCAAGTACTAAGCCTACTAACTTTAAGCTAATAAGTCTAGGGCTGCTAAGTTCAAGTCTAGTAAGCGAAAGTTTAGTAGAGCAAAGCCTAAACTTATTAAGGCTAAGTTTACTAATTCTGAACCTATTAAACCTAGCCAAGGCGTAAAAGCCTAGAAATCTAAGCCTAGAAGTTTAAACCTAGAAGAATAAGCCTAGAAGCCTGACCCTAAAAGCCTAAACGTAGAAACTTAAGCCTAGAAGCTTAATATTAAAAGCCTAAACGTAAAAACAAGCTTAGAAGCCTTACCTCACCTATATCTTGTATAAACTAAACTTTAAATTTTAATCCTTTTTTAAAATGACACTATATAATGTGTATATCATAACATTCCGCACGCTTTTAACCGAAAAAAAGCAGATTAAGGTCGGCGAAATCCCTGAAACCAGCGAGATTCCAAACAAAATATTGTTTTAAATAATTCGAAACGTAGGTTTTCGGGTTCAAAGATCCATTCGCCCTGAGGGCGGATCTCGAGACGTTGTTTTTGCGAAAATGAGCGAACAGCAGGAGCTTTTCTTTAACTGTTTTGACGTGCTTTGCAAGGTTGAACACGCTTTTATTTCTAAGCTAAATTGTTGTACTGAAGGGTACTGTATTGGCAGATAGTGGCTTGTACTATTTTTGAGATTATATTGTACTGAAAGATACTTCTTGGTACTATTCTTAAGGTTATATTGTACTGAAAGATACTTCTTGGTACTATTTTTGAGATTATATTGTACTGAAAAATACTTTTTTGTACTACTTTTGAGATTATATTGTACTAAAGGCTTGTTAATGGCGCCATTTCAAAGATTTCACTAAATTTTTGATACTAATTAGTACCACTTTTTAATTTTTCAGTACTAGACAAAGTAGTAGAAGATTTGTATTGCTGATATAGTATTCACAGCTGGTACTTAGTACTATTTTTGCAAACTTGCTTTGTTAAGACTAATCTCTTTGTTCAAGACTAGCCTCGTTTGGACTAGTCTTTAGTACTGTTTTTCAAATTTCTTGGTACTAATTGTACTATTATACTAAAAAAAATTGTACTAGTACTAAAAATATTATTTTTCACTGCTAGCACTAGTACTACAAAGCCTGTACTACAAAAGACTATTAAATTGCCCTGCGGTTAAAATTTTTAAAACATTTTTGTTTTTTAGTACTAAAGAGTCGCTTATTAGTACTAAACCAAAATTTTCAAAAATTATCTTTTCTTTGCTATCCCGAAAAGTTAAATGGGTATAGACGCCGGGCAACATGTTGACATGGAAGAGTATTTGGGTAAGTTCAATTAAAACTTTGAAAAATTTTGTAAAATACGGCTTTAAATTTTAAGTAGTCAAAGAGTTTCAAAAATGAATAATAGGTCTAAAAATTTTAACCCAGCATATATTTAAAAGACTGTCGTTTTTTGTGGGATAAGGTTTAGTTTTTAATTTATTTATTTGTTCAACTGGCTAAAAAATATATTTTTTTTCGATAATACATGATGTTTTCAACGTTATCTTTAATTTTTAGTAATTGAGACTTTAAATTTTAACCTGAGGTTTTAAAAATTTTAGTGGAATTTTCGAATATAAGCCTAAACTTAATTTTAAGTATCAGTCTAAGAAAAACGTTATATTTCAGTCTACGTCTGAGTTAAAACGTGACACTACGGTTAGTCTTGAGCTAAGTCATCTAAGCGGAACTCAATCCTAACACAAAGTTTAAGCTCGGGCCTCAGGCTAAAAGTACGGAAAAGCTTAATCCTAAGACCTGGCCCATGAGCTTAAGCTTAAGAAAAAAATAAGCCTAATACTAACCTTATGTCTGAGCCTAAGTTTAAGCCTAAGTCTAAGCCTAAGCATAAGCCTAAGCCTAAGTCTAAGCCTAAGCCTAAGCCTAAGCCTAAGCCTAAGCCTAAGCCTAAGCCTAAGCCTAAGCCTAAGCCTAAGCCTAAGCATAAGCCTAAGCCTAGGCCTAAGCCTAAGCATAAGCCTAAGCCTAAATCTAAGCGTAAATCTAAGCCTAAGCCTAAACCTAAGCCAAAGCCTAAGCTTAACTCTAAGCAGAAGCCAAATCTTAAGCTCAAGCATAAGTTTAAGTTTAAGATTTTGGCACAATTTAAGGCTACATATGTCCGACCCTAACTATACAGAAAGCTTATTATTCTTTTCTCATTCCCCTACCCTCAGTCACTATTCCTCAATATTCTTCTTCATCTAATGTCTTTTTATGGAAGAACAGCTGCCGTCTGAAGACATTCCTCTTTTTTGGCATTTTTCTACATTTTTTCTTACGTAACAGGATGTGTGGGGGGGGAGGTTGTTCTAGACTGTTATTATTCACAATGAAGTGTAGCATTTTGTTTTTTGTTGGCTGGACAGATATTTGAGGAATATTAGGGAATTTTTGTGTTTTTTGAAGTGGCAAGGCGGTAAATAATCTTTTTTTGAAGAGGAGGGGGCAGGGGTAGGCTTAGGGGAAGCAATATGAGAGAGAAGAAGAAAGTGGATAAAGGGAGGAAGAGGGAATGGCGGTTCATTTTTTTACATTTACTATACTTTATTTTTTAAATGTTGCCATTTTTCATTTTTTGCATTGTGCAAACCCCAAAATTTAAAAATCTGCACAGTGCAGTCAAAATTTTTCTTTTTTTCATAACTTTTTTTAAAAACAATATAACCTTTTATTGTTACCAGCCTTAAAACTACTTTAAAATGTCTGTCTTTTAAACGTAAACCAAAACTTCAATATTTATTTTATCCACCAAAAATAATCAATCAAAAATGTTTCGACTGCACTGTGCAGACTTATTTTTCATTTTTTTTGCACTGTGCAGTAGAAAAAAAACCTTTTTAACTTGTGTTACTATGGTTTTAAGAACATAAAAGCTTTAAAATGTTAAGAAATTAAGCAAAACATGTTACTTTCTAAAATCTGCACAGTGCAGTCAAAATTTTTATTTTTGTCATAACTTTTTTTTAAAAATATTTCAATACTTTATTGTTAACACCCTTAAAACTACTCTCAAACGCCTTTCTTTTAAACTTAAAATCTATTTTTAATAATACTCTTATCCACCAAACATAATTGATCAATATTTTTCAACTGCACAGTGCAGTCTTTTTTTTGCACTGTGCAATAGAAAAAACCTTTCTAACTTGTACTTACTGTAGTTTTCAGAAGCAAATACCTTTAAAATGTGAAAAAAATAAGCAAGGCATGTTACTTTCAACATTCAAAATGAAAAATCGAGTTGTTTTTATGTCTGGCTCAAATAAAAATAAATTAGCTGTTAGGGAGAAGGTGGGCACGGGTGCAAACGTTGGTCGACTTCCTGATTAAAATGATTGAAAAAATACGTTTTGGTGGTGTTTTTGGACTAATTGGACTGAATTTTGAAAAAAAACTTGAAAAAAAAATTTTTGAAATTTTAAAATTTGGGGGTTAAGTCTAGTGCTAAGGAGAGGGCTAGGACGACAGCTAGCGCAAAAGAAACGCTAGGGTTCAAACTTTTGAAATTTGAAATTTTGAAATGTTTTCCTAACCCTAAGGGCATATTTTCATGCTAAATTGTTATGCACTTTTACCTAAAAACGCCGTTTTTCTCGCTAAAATGCCACTTTTTACCAGAAAAACCCGAAAAACTCGTTGCCACTTTGAGTTTATGTAAATTATTTTTACTGGAATTGAATTTGCAAGTCGCTTCAAGTTTATTTCGTGCCTCAGGCATTTCAGAAAATAAATATTTTAAGCGTCCAGACCAATATTTCAAAGGAAAGAGAAAGCTGAAGGAGAGAGAGTGAGGGGGAAGGAGAGAGTGGTTAGAGAAGGGAAATAGTGTGGGGGAAAGGAAGGGCATTTTGAGTGGAAAAGTGGATATTACTACCCACCCAATTTTGCAGTACCCTACCCTACCCTACCCTACCCTACCCTACCCTACCCTACCCTACCCTACCCTACCCTACCCTACCTTACCTTACCTTATCTTACCCTACCCTTTCCTATAGTATTTCAACCCTATCCTAGGCTACCCTAATACCGTATCTTACTTTACCGTACCCTACTCTTTCAACCCTAATCTACCTTGTTCTTTTTTGTCTTACTCTACCCTACCTACCACGCTTGGTTTTACCTTGCTTTACCCTACCTTACTTACTTCTACCTCAGCTCTTCTTGACTCCGCCCTGAATTTTTTAATGCAGTTATGCACATGCCCTACCTTAATATACCCTACTCTTTCATGCCTTGCTCTGCCTTTCTTTAAACCCGGTCTTTTTTAATCTCCCCCCCCCCTTTCTCTCTTTTTTTTCTATTCTGTTACCCTTGCCTTAATACCCTCTAAATATTCCCTTAAACGACCCTCCCTACCTACCACAACGTATTCCTACCCTACAGTAATTAAATTCCGATTTCCGTGGGATTTTCAGGATTTTCAATTTATTTTTTTTATTTACAAACGAAATCGTCCCCCCCCTCCCCACTTACGTCGCCACCTTCCGAGGAATGTCATCAGACTTGGGGTGGGTCCGAAAACAAGACTTTTTTTGTTCGCTTAGAGACCGGCCGAGGGAAAAAGCCCGGAGGGCGGCATTAGCCCGGCCGAAAAAGACGGATTTTCGGGAATTGGGCCGTCTTTCTCTCCGTTCTTTCGAATAAATTTTAAAATAGAAAGCCTGAGGACATAAGTTTTTGAATTTTATGTAGTTTTAAATCGTGGCTGGGTTTTTGGGGTGTTTTAAAGTTTGAAGGGGTAGATAGGGGTCATTTTAGTTTGAGTAAGATGCGGTATTTTATGTAAGGTAGGGCAGGGTGGGGCTTTTAGGCAGGGTAGGACAGAGTGGGGCTTTTAGGCAGTTCAGAGTAGGGCATTTTAAGTAGGATAGGGCTTTTAGGTAGGCTAGAGTGTGGTATTTTATGTAAGGTAGGGCAGGGTGGAGCTTTTAAGCAGGGTGGGGTGCTTTTAGGCAGGGTAGGGCAGGGAGACGATTTTATTTAGAGTAGATGGAGCATTTTAAGCAATGTAGGGTAGGGCTTTTGGGTATGGCAAGGCGGGGTATTTTCCATAGGACAGGGCAGGGTATGTTAAAAAGGGCAGGGTGGATCATTTTAAGCAGGTTAGGATGGGGCGTGGCATTTTAATTTGGGTAAGGTAGACATCTTATATAGGGCAGGGTTATGTATTGTATAATAGATATGGCGGGGTAGGGTAGGGTAGGGTAGGGCCTTCAAATTGAATGTAGAGTTCTGGAGGTTTGTCTGTCGTATGTTTACCCTCGGGCACAAAATTTCTTTTTTTTTTTGGGATTTACGCACCGAGAACTTTCAGACAACCGGCTTTCCCTTACATTAATCTCGAAAAGTTTACTTTGGATTTTAGGGGTGGGCATGGGTATAGGGTATTATGAGAGAACGAAAAATTGTATTGTGGTCTTGGTTAAAAAGTTTATAGAAAATGGATTTTAGTGGTCAAAAAGTACATAGAAAAGTAAAAAATCAGAATTTTTTGCAATTTTTGTACATTTTATGATCTTTTTGACCTCAACTTTAAATGTCTTTTGATGTTTGAATTATGTTAAGTGCAGCCATGTTTAATATTCATGACATACAGGGTTGTTAAGGCTACAAATTTAGTTTATTTTTGCTTTTTAAGGCCTAATGTTCAATTTTTTAAATTTTTAAAACGAGACAATTTGATGTATCGAACACGTAATTATGTGTAGTAATAACCCTCATATGTCTTTTTATGACATTAACTCAAGTTAGGCCGGATTAGTCGGTTCCTCTTTGGGTATGAGGCCTTTAATAGCGGTTTACTCGGTATAACGATGATCTTTGTTGCTTTAGATAGTCACAAGACCTAGCCCTAGCCCAGAGCCCTAGCCCAGAGACTTAGCCCAGAGTCCTAGCCCAGAGCCCTAGCCCAGAGCCCTAGCTCAGAGCCCTAGCCCAGAGCCCTAGCCCAGAGCCCTAGCCCAGAGCACTAGCCCAGAGCCCTAGTCCAGAACCCTAGCCCAGAGCCTTAGCCTAGAACCCTAGCCTAGAGCCTTAGCCTAGAACCCTAGCCCAGAGACCTAGTTCAGAGTCCTAGTCTTGGCTTTAGCTTTAGCTTTAGCTCAAGCTCAAGCTCTAGTTCACGCTCTAGCTCTAGCTTCAGCTCTACATCTACTTCTACCTCTAGCTCTAGCTTTAGCTCTAGATCTAACTTTGGCTCTTGCTCTAGCTCTAACTCTGGCTCTGGATTTAGTTATTGCCCTGGCTTACCTACCCTACCCTATCTTACATTGCTCTACCTTATCTCATCTTTTGTTACCTTACCTTATCCGGCCTTATCATTCGCTTTCTCACCTTGTTTTATTACTGTATATATAGCCCTAGACTTAACTTTAGCCTTAAGTTCAGTTTTAGCTATAACCTTGTTCTTACTCCAGCTTTTAAATTTGTCTTAGCCTAAGGGTAATTATACTTTTTTTACTCTTTTACCCTACTCTTTGCCCTACTACTTTCTTTGGCTTTTTTGATCCTATCCTCGGGTCATCTATACCTTTTTTTTATCTTTTTCTGCTCTATAGTAACTCTTTTACATATTTGACTATCTATTTTTAGTATATACATACCTATGTAAGTAATTACTCGTCTATTACCTGTTACTGAGTGTCATTTCTGACCTTATGACACGCCCTTTTACACCCTCCTTTTCATCTTTTCATTAAACATACAATCCTGTCAGTAAAAGACAAAACCACACCTATAATCATACCTCCAAACTTCACATTCATACCTACTTATCTCCAAAAGTTCATACAACAAGATACGATAGGCTATATATGTTTTTACATTTCGTGCACTTCCGCTCACCCTACATCTTCATATCGGGTTTCAAACTCTATTTCGCTTCTATAGGACTTGGGTCGAATTGTCGAAGACTTTGTCGTAACCTATTTAAATCGCGTTTTTAAAAATGGAGGAAAAACCGCCCGAGGAGAAGGACCAAACTGATGATCGACGTAAGTTTTGGGTCGATAATTTACGAAAAAGCATATCTATTAGAGTTAAAAATGGCTGGAAATTGTAGCAAATTAAATTTTTGATTAAGCTTTAAATTGAGTTTTTAATTTATAACTCATCATCATATAAAAAATGGCAATTTAAGCCAAAAATCGGCCGAAATCTCAAAAATTTATTGAAAAACAGGCTAAAAATATATAAAAAGTGCCATTTCTAACCTTATATTAGCTCTAAAATTACTCAAATTTTGTCAAAAGACACTTCAAACTACCTAAAATACGATATTTTTTAAATTTTAAAAAAAGTTTTTGAATTTTAAAATCCCGCCAAAATCAAAGAATTTTTAACATTGTGTTGCAACTACTTTTTTTAGATTAGAAATGCATTTTTTTAGTTGTAAATATTATAAAAATGGTGTTTTCAGTATAAAAAAGGCTTAAAATTGACTTGTAACACAATGCCAAAAATGGCGCCAAAAACGAAATTTGAATTTTTTTAAAATTTTTTTATTAAATTTTTATAGATATAACTAAAAATGGGTTTAAAAAGCTTATTAAAATTTAAATTGAGGGAGAAAAAGTATGATATTGAGGTGAAAACAATCATTTGGTGATTATATTATAGTAGGTACTTGGTGTATTATAGTAGGTTCTTGCTAGGTTTTTATTAAAATATTGACACATATTATCGAAACTAGGTTTACCAAACCTATTAAACTTGAATTTGAAGTGGAAAAGCTATGGTATTGAGCATAAAACAATCATTTAGTGTTTATGTTATTATAGTTTCTTGCTATATTATAGTAGGTTCCTGCTAATATGCTAGTATTCGTACATTTTCTAATTAGTATTGTAATTAACATTACTCATAGCTAATTCCGAGTAATGTGAAGGAATTGCAATATTGTCAGGCCAACTTCATCTTGTTGTCGGCGGCCAGAGAATATTTAATTTGGGTAATAACTGACTTGTTTACTCTTTGACTATTCGAAATTAAACTGGGGAAACGCGTAAATATAAAACAATGTCTGTTCATGACGTGGGACATTATTTTGATTATGACAAAATGAGTTGATAGGTTGGTAAAATACGAAACCAATGAAAACATTTAAATATTTAAAAATTGAATAGAACAGAATACCAAGATTTTTGGAAAGACCCGCGAAAATGCAAAATTTGAAAAGTTCAAAACCATGAAGAAGCCATTTTATATCTCAAAAAACTTGTTTTGCTTATGTTTTTGATAATAATTTAATTTTATCACACGAAACACCGGCTTGAAACACAATGCCAAGATTTTTGGAAAAGGCCGCCAATTTAAATATTTAAAAACTAAAAATGTTTAAAATAGTAATTTTATACTTGAAAGAACTTTTTTTTTTAACTTGTCATTTTCTAGTAATTATGGGGCTTAAAACAGCAGCCTGAAACACATGCCAAGAATTTTCCAAAAACCCGCCAATTTAAATATTCAAAATATTATTGATAAAAGTGTTGCTTCTAAGCTAAAACGTCGTGTTTGAGACATGTTTTGGTCAGAAATTTAATTTTAATTATTAAATTAATCTTGGAACACAATTCCAAGAACGGAAAAAAGCCCGCGCTTTTAAAAATTTAAATCTCTTTAAAATGAAAAGTGACAAAAATAACCTTGTGAGAGAAAAAAACAATAAAAAATTTTGAAAAACGTCATGACAGTTAGTGAAAAGTTTTAAAAATGCTAATGCTTCTAGGCTTAGGCTTCTAGGCTTAGGCTTCTAAGCTTAGGCTTCCAGGCTTAGGCTTCTAGGCTTAGGCTTCTATGCTTAGGCTTCTATGCGTATGCTTCTAGGCTTAAGCTTCTAGGCTTAAACTTATATGCTTAAGCTAGTTCACATAAACTGTGTAGGCCTAAAAGCCTAAAAACTTTGAAGAATTTAAAAATTTTGCCATTATATAAGGAGCTTTCCAAACACTTATTTTAAATTAACTAAAATCCCCACCTTTCCCCGTTTCAGCGCCAGGTACCCGAGTCATGTTTCTCCTCAAAGAAACCAGTGACTCGCCCGCTTTATTCACCGAAATGGGAGAGTTGACCCGAGCTGGTGGTACCGAGGAGTGGAAAGAAACCGCTCGATGGGTCAAGTTCGAAGAAGATGTCGAGGAAGGTGGCAACAGATGGTCCAAACCTCATGTTGCTACTTTGTCTTTGCATGCGCTGTTTCAGTTACGGTAGGTTGAAAAGATCTTTAAATTTGAGGGAGGATTTTCATTTTTCTTTGATTTTTGAGTAATGGGAGGGATAAAAGAAAAAAATTCAAAGAGGGGGGGGGGAGGAGGGCGAGGGGTATAGTAGGTATATTTGCATTTGTGATCACCTTGACATTAAAAAGGTTATTTTTTAAAACATTAGGAAATGGGCGGGGTAAATTTTTGGACGAAGGGCAAAGTGAGTAAATTTGTAGTTTAAAGCACCGTAAAGGTAAAAATAAATTTTTAAAAATTTTCGTTGTTGGGTAGGGTAAATTTTTTTTTTATTTGTGGGGGTGGATTTTTTTTTATTTTGGAATTAGATGTTATTATTTCAATTTCTTTTCAATTGTGACCATTTAAACATTTTTTAACGTTTCAGATCATGCTTATTGAATGGTGTTGTCATGATGGACTTAGAGGCCGAAAACTTTGTTCAACTCATCGGTAAGGGAATTTTTCAAAATTTTTTTATTTTTTGAATGGTAGGGCTAAACTCATGTTTCTCATAGCTAGAACGACATATACTAGGCTATTGTGATGTTTTTGAAAGTAAGATAACGTAAGGTATAGTAGGGTAAGGTAGTGCAAAGTAGGGTATGGTAGTGTAAGGTAGAACAGCCTACAGTACGGGTAGGGCATTATAGGGTAGGGCATCATAAGGTAAGGCTTGATAGGGTAGGGTAAGGTCGGGTAGGCTAGGGTAGGGTAGGATAGGAAGGACCATCTTTTCCCAAATTTTGTCCCAAAATAGCCCAAATTATGATAACTCAAGGCATTTCTCAACATTGCTTCCGGCCAGAAATGACGCACTTTCGGCCTCATTATGTCCGCAAGCCCTGTTTACACTAAAAACCGTCGAAAAATGTTTGGAAAATTCGTGAAAAACGTTTCGAAGATCGAAAAAGAGCCACAGGATGTATCTTTTTCACAAAAAAAGTCGTTTTTTAGGTATTTGTTACCTAAAAGTCTAGCATTTTCAGTGTTTTTCATTAACATCTGACTCTTTCAGTATCTTTTTCTCACGTATTTTCATAAAAAAGTATCTTTTTCTCACTTTTTTTCAAAAAAAGTGTCTTTTTCCGAAGCCCCACCCCTTTTAATCCAAAGAACAGACCGGCTCGAGAGTGATCTCTGGTTAAGGCCGAAAAGAGCCAAAAACCATGCACAGAGATCTCAAATTCCATAAAAAAGAAACAACACATGCTTTCTTAAGGCTATGCAAAATTTCCAGGGTTTTCGAAACAATTTTGTTCAGTAATCTATGATAAACGGCTACCTAATACAATATAAGGCATAATTAATATAAAATGCCAGTTTTAAAGCATAGCTCTTAAATCAATACACTGAACTATGAAAAAAGACTTTGAAATTGCCTACAGATAATAAAAAATTTAAAATTCGATTTTAAAATTTAAAAAAACGCCCGAAAATTAAAAAATTTTCAAATTTCAGACAAAGTCTTGGACGAACTGATAAAATCCGGCCAATTAGAAGAGTCCGAAAGAGATGATGTACGTCTTGTTCTCAACAGACGCCATACTCATCAGTACGAACAGGTAAACACGTTCTTTCATTGGGATCACATTAAATTTGGCAGCAAGATAAATTTACTAAATATTTATTAGAAAAAACTAAAAATTGCCATTTTCTATTTAACCAAACTTGAACCTATGACATTTTTTGTGCCAAAAATTGATTTTGTAACACTATTAACAAAGAAAATGTCATTTTTTAGGTATTTGACAAATAAAAACAATAAAAAACATTTTTAATAACCCTGCGACCCGCGCAAATCCGGGCGCAACAGTACAATATCACTGAAATTTTTTTTTCGAGCCGAACGCGGCCAAGTCCACCATCAAAAATGCGTTTTTCAACAATATTTCACTAAACCCGTATTTTAGGCGGGTCGCACAACAAACGGAAATGGAACTCAACCTTCCGGATTCCTCAACGCCGTCCGCTCCATCTCCGACATTGGAAAGTCCTTCTCCCACGGCCGAAATTTGCATAAACATGGCCAAGAGGACGAATCGCCGCAGAAAGCCTCGAATCAGCTGGAATTGCCAAAAGTGGGATCAGTGCCAAAGGATATCACACGGGATGGATCGCAAAGTGATGTTAGTGTCAAAGGGAATACCCATTTTATGAAAAAGCTGCCCGCCGGCGCCGAGGCTTCGAATGTTTTGGTCGGTGAAGTCGACTTCTTGAGCCATCACGTTACCGCCTTCATTCGACTGAAATCCGCTGCCATTTTGGGCGATTTGGTCGAAGTCCCAGTGCCAACCAGATTCTTGTTCATTTTGCTTGGCCCCACTGGCCATTCGGCCCAGTTCAAGGAGATTGGCCGCGCTATCGCTACGTTAATGTCCGACGAGGTTGGTTTTTGATGTCTTTTTTGGTTTTTAGGTATGAAATTTGAAGTGTTTTCGTCAGAGAATGATGCAGAATTTAAATTCCTACATTTTAAACCATAGAGCTACGAAGTTTTTTTAAATTATGCACTGAAAACTCCATTTCGCTATGTTATGGTAGCCCCATCTATTAAAACATCTAAAAATCCCTATTTCTGACTTCCAAAGACACCTAAAACTAGTATAAATAATCCATAATGTTGATAAGCCATCGTTCTAACATCTCACATAGTTTAGATTTTCCATGATGTTGCTTATAAAGCACGTCAACGTGACGATCTTCTGGATGGTGTCGATGAATTCCTGGACCAAGTTACTGTTCTACCACCTGGTGAATGGGATCCCACGATTAGAATCGAGCCTCCCAGCAAGATTCCATCTCAGGAAAAACGAATGCAGGTAAAACATTGTCAATTTTATATTGTTCTTGGTTTTTAGGTATACTTGATGGTTTTGCGGAAAATCGGGGGTTTTATGTATAGATTTATGGCTGTTTCTGATGGCAAAAGATAGGATAGGTAATAAGAAGTGTTTTACAAACAAAGACGGTGTGTTTCGATTTAGTTTTGGCTGAGAAAACTAAGAGTTTAGATATTATAGTAGACGAAATTTGGATTTTTGCTTAAAACGTCGAAGAAC
The DNA here is from genome assembly GCA_904066225.2 of Bursaphelenchus okinawaensis. Classification (NCBI taxonomy): domain Eukaryota; kingdom Metazoa; phylum Nematoda; class Chromadorea; order Rhabditida; family Aphelenchoididae; genus Bursaphelenchus; species Bursaphelenchus okinawaensis. Next base: position 10,247,791 of record CAJFCW020000001.1, on the reverse strand, counting down.
GGCCAAAATTATTTTTTTTTACAATCTCCTATAACTTACAATAAAGAATATTAACTTACCTCCCTTTAGGTACCAAAAGACCTGATAGAACAAGCTGCAGCGGCCGGTGCCGGCTCTCCGAAGAAGCCCAAGAAGGTTGATCATGAAGAAGAAGATGGTCATGCTAATGACCCGGCTCTCCAACGAACTGGAAAGTTTTGTGGAGGTCTTCTGGCTGATATTAAGCGTAAATTACCGTGGTACTTCAGTGATTACAAGGATGCTTTGAACTTGCAATGTGTTGCCACGATCTGCTTCATGTACTTTGCTCTTTTGGCTCCAATTGTGACATTCGGAGGGTTATTGGAGGAGGCTACTCATCAAAGAATGGTAAGGAGTTTATATTGATGTTTTTTGATGTTTAGGTCAATTTAAAAATGGCATTTTGGGCTCGAAAATGGTGAAAAAACGGGAAAATGAGGCTTATTTGGATCTGCAGCCTGCGCGAGCCAAGTTATACGATGAAAGATTTATACAAAACGATAAAATTTGAAAGAGATATAAGAAAATAGATAATAAAACACGATTTCTAATGCATATTCCAATTTTTTTTAAAAAAAATTAATTTTCAATCTTTAGGCCGCCATGGAGAACATCGCCTCAGCCGCCCTCTGTGGAATCCTTTATCACTTGTTTTCGGGTCAACCACTAACAATCATCGGCTCCACCGGTCCCGTCCTCGTATTCGAAACCATTGTCTATGATATGTGTGTCACATTGAACATTCAATACCTATCGTTCCGCTTCTGGGTTCACGTTTGGACGGCCATTATATTGATCATCATGGTGGTGACGGACTTGTCCTCATTGGTCAGCTATATCACCAGATTCACGGAGGAATCGTTTGCCACATTGATTGCTGTGATCTTCATCTATGAAGCGTTGATGAAGTTGATCAAGATCAGTGACAGTTTGGATGTGATCCCGGATGCGAGGAGTGGAGCTTGTTATTGTGTTGGAGGGTCGGCTAGTCTGGAGCAGGTGCAAGCGGCAGCTCACAAGTATCATATGGATAGTGCTGTCATTCATAATGGCAGTCATGTTCAGTATGAAAAGGTGGGTAATGGGGGGGGAGGGGGGGTTGTGGGGGTGAAATGGGCTTTTTAGAAGGGGTTTGACCTTGTTTTAGGTCTTTTTTACCTTATTTTAGATCATTTTTGACATTGTTTTAGGTCCTTTTGCCTTGTTTCGCTTTTTCGAGAAATCTAATCGTTTTTTCACGTTTCAGCTAGCCCTAGGCCACTGCAAGAAGCTCCTGGGTACCCTAACTGGCGATGGTTGCTTTGTCCTGTACGATAAGCTTCTGATGTCCGTTGTCTTAATGGTTGGCACGTTCTTCCTAGCCATAACTCTCAAGAAGTCCAGGAACAGCTGCTACTTCCCATCGTTCGTACGCCAGGTATTCAGCGACTTTGCCGTAATGATTGCCATTGTCGCTATGACCTTGGTCGACATCGCCATGGGCATCAACACTCCTAAACTCAACGTACCATCTAGCTTCAGACCGACCTTCCACGGCCGTACTTGGTTCATTTTCCCGTTTGAAGGTAACCCACTCTGGACAGCGCCATTGGCCATAGTACCAGCCTTACTAGCCTGCATATTGATCTTCATGGATCAGCAAATCACCACGGTAATCGTGAATCGAAAGGAGAACAAGCTGAAGAAGGGCTGTGGCTACCATCTGGATCTGTTTGTCTTGGCCATATTGATCTTCTTGGTTGGCATGTTTGGCCTACCAGTATATGTAGCAGCCACAGTACTCAGTATCAATCATGTCAACTCACTAAAAATGGAATCAGAATCCAGAGCTCCAGGCGAAGTAGCACAGTTTGTGGGGGTCAGAGAGCAAAGAGTCACAGGCATAGCAACCTTTCTACTGATAGGACTATCAGTACTACTAACCGGCGTACTCAGCCACATACCCATGCCCGTACTCTACGGTGTATTCTTGTACATGGGTATTGCTGCGTTGGGTGGTATTCAGCTGTTTGATAGGATTTTGCTACTGTTCATGCCAATGAAATACCAGCCGGATACGATCTATATTAGACATGTGCCTATCAAGACTATTCATGCCTTCACTCTATGTCAATTTGGATGTCTGGCTGTGTTGTGGATCGTCAAGTCGATCAAGAAGACCTCTATCAGTTTTCCTATTATGGTAAGAGGTTTAGTTTTTTGGGTTGAGGCATGGAAATTTGAATTTTTTGCGAAAATTGGATATTGTAGTAGGTTTGGAGATGGAAAAAGTGGGTTTTATGAGGAAGAAAGGGGTTTAAGTGCTATTTTAGGTGTTCAATTAAACAAAAGAATGATTTTTAGTTGAAGAGAATAAAAAGAAGCGTATTTTACTATAAAACAAGAAAAAGTGACAAGTTATACGATGAAACATGTTTTTTGAAATTTTCAAATTTTTTAAAAATTAAAAAAAAATTACTGATTTAGGTGTAGAAAATAGTTTTAAATGTAGTTATAAATGACGTATTTTACAAAGAAAAAAATTTTTTTTTAAAAATTTGGAAAATTTCAAAAAAAATTTTTTTTTAATTTTAAAAAATCAATGTTTTCCAATTTTTAAACCTAAAATTAATATCCAAACATTGCAGTTAGTCGTAATGATTGCCATCCGCAAACTGATGGAGAAGTTCTTCTCGGAGAAGGACCTCAAGTACCTCGACGACAAGATGCCGGACTTCCATCTGCGCAAGAAGGAGGACATGAAGCGTCGCAACTCGAAGCCAGAAGAGATCGAAATCGATTTGGACGAGAATCAGGGCACCATTCATGCCGTCAAAACCGAAGCTCATTTGCATATTCCCATGACATCGGGAAATGTCATCAAAATTCCATTGGCCGCGATTCAAGACCAACCATCGCACAATATTAACATTAGTAAAGAGGTCAATTCGAGCGGATTGTGGCGGTCGATTACGAATGATTCGAAGGACAATCTGAGGACTGGTCACAAGGATAATAATCAGTAAGTTTGGACATGGGTTTTTGGGGCTTTGTTAGGAAAATGGCACTTTTGACGAAATGGCACAAAAGTTATTGATTTTTTAAACCTTGTATTTTTTGAAGTTTCTGGTAATTTTTGAGTATCAAATGGTTTTTTTGGTTTAGGAAACAATTTTTTGAAATGTGACGAAGTGTCACAATAAGTATTGATTTTTTAAAAATTCGATTTTTGGTGTTTTTATCTTTTTATATTTACTCAAAATGATTTGTGTAAGCTTAAAATTAATTTTTTTTATGTTTGACGAAGTGTCTACTTTTTTATTGACTTTTTGTGACATTTCGTTAAATTTTAAAATAATGTTTTATATTGACCACAAGTTTAATAAATGTCATTTTCATGAAATTTTATAATATTATAAGAAAAATAAACCTATTTTCATTTTAGTTCACCTCGTCTGGCCACTCCAGATGAAGATGACGAAGCCATAACCATCAATGTCCTGAAGCCATCGCCAGACGAAGGTCGTGCTGGCTTGAACGAGAACGAGCCTTTGCTGCATAAACGCAAAAAGGACGATGAAAATGCCAGTCCTTAAGTTTTTGAACTGTGAAATTTGCATAATTTTTAAAAATTTAGATTTTTTAAAAATTTTTTAATTTTTTGATTTTTAGGTAACAAATTTTCAATGATTTTAAAGCCTTTTTGAGTGTTTGTAAGAGCATTTTGTCTATTTTAAAGTCGTTTTTCAATATCTTATACCTAAAATTGAATTGTCGGAATCTCGCAATTTCCCTAATAATCTATGTTACAGTAGTAATTATTCACCAAATAGTCTTATGGCCAGATGAATCGGCCAAAAACAAGTCCTGCAACTCTTTCATAACAACATTTTTTGATAACATTTACATTTTACAGTACTTTTACAGTAATTTTTGTGTTCTTAATGTTTTTAGCCATTTTTACCTAAATTTTGACGATTTTTATAATCTTACAGTAATTCTACAGTAATTTTTTGCATTTTTCTAATTTTTTATGGTATGTCATGGAGTGTCATAACTTTTTAAACTGCATTATTGTAGTAATTTTGGTAAAGTCAATCTCAAATGACATCTTTTTCAACAGTTAGGTCAATGTTTTATCGCTCAAAACACTAAAAAACGTATTTTGAACGTTAATCTTCAAATTTTTATTGTTTTTCCCATTAATTTGAACTAATTTTTAATATTTTAGTTTAATAAACTGTTATAAAAAAGGTCTTTGGATCGGTTCGGAGGGGTAAATTATTTATATATTATACTTGGTTTTTAATCCTAAATATACATGCTTAAGCCAAAAATTATATTTCTAAGCTAAAATTTGGTTTTTAAGTATAAAATTTTGTTTTAAGCCTGAAATTTAATTTTTAAGCCTAAATTTTGATTTTTAAGCATAAATTTTGGTTTTTAAGCCGAAAAATTGATTTTTAAGCCTAAAATTCTATTTTTAATCAATAATTTTATTTTAAGCCTAAAATTTAATTTTTAAGCCTGAAATCCTATTTTTAGGCCTATAGTCTAATTTCAAGCCTAAACTTTAATTTTGAAGCCTATTCTTCATTTTTAAGTCTAAAATCCTTCTTGCAGCCTTCGTTTTAAGTTTCTTTAAAAAGAGGGTGTACTAAAACTGTATAACAGTTTATTGCTTTCAATATCAATATCTTTTAAACAATCAGAAATGCCATTTTTATGTAAAAAAACTAAAATATTATCATTATTAGTATTATTATATATAACATAAGACCTGAAATCATCAGAATTATACAAATAAAGCTTAAAAATGCCATTATATACAATACAACAGTATTTATAACGTAGTACCTATAATATGTATAGTACATATAAGGTTATTATTGCCTTAGCACCGGGAAAGGATGAGCTTCAGTATTAAATACCCACTGATCCAGATCAATTACAGTATCCTCCTCGAACACCAAATACAAATACTTCAACGTTTCAGCCAAAATGAAGCTCTGTTGAACGTCGTCGTGAACGACCGGTAGCTTATCAACGTTCCGAATCCCTGCGAAGCCATTAGCTACACGACAATACCGGTCGATTGCTTGTACCGCCGCCCAACACCAGTCACGGTAACGGTTGTCGTGAGTGGCACGCCATAGGAAGAACCAGCCTTCGACGACTTCGGGCCGAAGAATGTAGTAACGTTCGCCGTCGCGCACGGCACGAGCTTCCACGTCCGGCGTGAAACGAAAGGCTTCTGGCCCGATTCCCGTTTCTGAAAAGAGAAAATTTTAAAGTAACCATACCCAACAGTGCCGTATCCTACCCTATCTTACCCTACCGCATCCTACCCTACCCTACCCTACCCTACCCTACCCTACCCTACCCTACCCTACCCTACCCTACCCTACCCTACCCTACCTTACCCTACCCTACCCTACCCTACCCTACCCTACCCTACCTTACCCTACCCTACCCTACCCTACCCTACTCTACCGTAACCTACCTTGCCCTGGACAGCCTTGACCTACCCTATTTTTCTCTGCCCTACTCTGCCATGGCCTTGCCCTTGCTCCTGCTTAACGCTTCTCTGCCTTTTCCCTGCCCTTCCATGCCCTACCTTACCCTTCTCTACTCTTCCCTACTGCCGTGCCTTGCCTTACGCTTCTCAGCCCTTTTTCTGCCCTTTTCTGTCTTTTCCTTCCCTGTCGTGCAGTACCTTGCCCTAGCCCTATTTCTATACTAGCCCTAGCTGTCGTGCCTTGCCTCTGTCCTACCATTCCCGTGTCTTAGCTTCCCCTCTCCCTGCTCTATCCTAGCTTCATTTTATCATTTTTTTCATTACAGAACCCACTTCTACCGTATTTTACCATATTTTCTCCTCCCCCTTACCTTTCATCATTCCTCCCCCCCCATCCCTCCTCCCCCACCCCCGCCTTAAAAAGCGACAAAACCTTTGTAACGCCTTAAAATTTAAATTTTCAAAAAAAAATTTTTAAATCAATTCCCTACCTGTCCTAACATAGCTTTCATGACAAGTATTCCCCAGCTGTTTTCCCACCTCCAGGGCGTGCATTTTCTTGGCCAAATCAGTTTCATATTTGGCCTGAAGAGCGTACATTCCGGCCGAAAAGCAGGCCAAGTGATCCATCTTGTGTTCCACTCGATTACCACGTAAATCCGCAAAATATTTCAAATTACTTTGCTGTGAAGTGAACAGTAGCTTGGCTTCTAACGCCTTCATTGCTTCATCGTACATTCGTTTGGCTCCAGAATCGGTACGGTCGGTCTGAAGCCAAACTTTGAGCAAATATTCGTAGAAACTGTCTCCTAAGGCTCCGATGGACACGTGTTCTACAAATTTACACAATACTAATGGTACTAATGGTACTTTTGGTTCAACCTAATAATAGCACCAAGTAAAAATAGTAACAATAGTACTAACCGAGACCAGTAGGCCTATTTTTGATGGTTTTCCCCAGTTTTTGCTAGCAAAAGTACCATTTTGTTAAAGTAGTAGGTGCCGACATAAAGAACCCGCCATACTTTGTAATTCCATGTAAAAGATGGCGGGTTCTTTATGTCGGCACCTAATAGTAACATCCTGTTAAAATAGTACCATTCCGTGAAAACAGTACTATCTATGAAAAAACTGTTAACCACGGGGCTAAAAGCTACGTATTTTACAACTCTTACTCAAGCAAAATCGACCCGTTTTTGGACTGATATAATTGGAATAAAGCCCATCTGTTTTCTCCGCCTGATCCATAACCTCTCGGACTCGTTTCACCTTATCCTTGTACAAATCAGAACCCGTCAATTTGGATAAATAATTAAATTCCAGCTCCAGAGAGCCCAGTTCGGAGAGGATTGAACAGCCTCCAGAAGCCCAGCCCCAATTCGAAGCCCGACCCGTGTTCATGTTGACCAAAGCCAATGGTATACCGGTGGGAGTGTCGAAAGCTGGCAGCAAAAGGTCCGCAACTTCACGGGCTTTCAGGAGGAATATCTGAAAACGGGGTTTTAGTGGGTTTTGTTACCTAAAATTGAAGGTTTTTGAGAAAAAATGAGATTTTTTGGGGAAAATTTTGAAATTTTAATTTTGTTTGTGCCATACCTTTTTGGACTTCAAACCAAATACTCTAAAAGTGACGCAGATAACACCTTGTTTCAAACTTAACATATATCAAACAAAAAATTTTTTTAGTTTTTGCTATTTTAAAAGTTACAGTACTTTAAGTCATACCACCTATTTTTTCAAGAACTGACCCAACAGCACTAAAAAAGTAAAATACGTTCACTTTAACGAAAAATATTATAAAATATGATTTAAAAATAGTAAAAACTAACAGTAAAACTTATTTTTGAAATTTTTTGTTAACTACATAAAAATTTTTTGAAAAAAAGAGGAGTTTCTTTGAATAAAATGATTAAAAATCTGGAAGTTTCATATAATATGTACCAGATACCTTTGTAATCTAAACAAATAAACCTAAAGATTGCTACTCAAACACTTTACGCTATGCTCTACAAATGGCAATAAAAATAATTTTTTAAATTTTTAAACTTAAAATTTTTAAAAAAATTGAAAATGTACAGAAGGTTTTAGTCGCAGCCCAAATTTTGAAAAAGCACAGTACTACCTCTATGAAATGTAAAATACGCCGCTTGCTTATTTTTCTTTATAAAACTTTTTAAAAAATCAAAATAACTTACAGTTTCAATGCTCAAAGCATAAGCGGACAAAAGTCCTCCAACAAATCGAATGTTGGTTTCGAATACTGATAGTGAAGACGGCTGAAAATTAAAAAATTTAAAAAATTGAAAAAAAAAGTTTTTTACTCTTACGATTCCCACGTTAAGCCTAAGCTTAAAAATTAAGACGCTACGTAAACCTAAGTTTAACCTAAGCCTAAACCTCAGCTTAGGTCTATAATTAAGCAAAGTCTAAACATAAGCATATGTCTCACTATCAGCCTGTGACTTAACCTAAACCGAAACCTAATCTAGGCCTTAAATTAAAACGGAGCCTAAAACTTTGCCTAAGCCTAAGCCTAAGTCTAAGCCTAAGTCTACGCCTAAGCCTAAGCCTAAGCCTAAACCTAAGCCTAAGCCTAAGCCCAAGTCTAAGCCTAAGCCTAAGCCTAAGACTAAGCCTAAACCTAATCCTAAGCCTAAGCTTAAGCCTAAGCCTAAGCCTTAACCTAAGCTTAAGCCTGATCCAATCCTTAAAAATAAACCTAGTCCTAAGCATGATCTTCTACTAAACCTACCGATTTCCTCAAATCAAACTCGGTCCGAATCCATTCTTTAGCCTCATCAAACTCCTCCTTCAATCCCATCATGTATAGAGTGTCCAAACCATCGACGATAGATGCTCCGATATGAGCTGCTCCAAAAACTGATCCAGAATGAGGTGCTTTTTTAGCCGTATTCAACTCATTCGCGCCCCAAGCATACTTACGGTAGTTGTCCCAGGCGAACTTCATCATCTAAAAATATTTTTTATACTAACCCGTGTACTTAATTCTGTGCCCTTTACACAAAAAACGCTAGGTAAGGCGAAGACAAAACCAGAGCAAGGCCAGAGCAAGGCCAGGACAAGGGCATAGGCATGGGCATGGGCATGGGCAAATTGTAAAAGTATAAAAGCCTACCGCTTTGACATAGTTCTTCTTATATTCAACATCGTTTTCAGTGATATTCCTCGTGAAATCCTTCAGAATCCGATCGAAATCCGACTCCTCTGGCTTCACACTTTCGACCAGTCGATTTTCCAAACTCCTCACTCTGATTGGCTTCTCTGTAGTATTTGAAAAAACAACAAAAACAAAAAAGAAACAAAGCCCGATGCTCAAGACGACCGCCATTATGTACTTTTGACAGAGACGAAACCCCATTGCCTTAGGGTTTTTGGTTGTTTCAGACGGTTTCCCCCAATTTTCGAGATCTTAATTGAGCACTTTGGGTCGAGTTCGCTTCCTTGAGATGGGAAACAGCTTTGGGTTCTGGTTTTTGTCCACTTAAACGGTCATTTGTCGAGTTTTTTGGTCGTTATTGGAGGGAAAAGTCATGTGGAGCAAAGGTTTACATTAAATTGGTGGTGGCATGCTAAAAATTAAGTTTTTAAAAAATAGTTGTAAAAAAATTTTAAAATTTAAAAAATAAAATATTGGCCGGACGTATTTTACAAAAAAATAATTTTTTTACCTAAATTATGAAAAAAAATTTTTGAAGCTAACTAAATACCCTACCCTACCGTATTCTACCCTACCCTACTCTGCCCTACCCTACTCTACCCTAACCTACCCCACCCTACCCTATCATAATCTTACTCTAAACTATTCTACTTATCCTATCAAACCCTACAGTACCCTTTACCTACCCTTCCCTGTCCTTCTCCTGCTGTTTCCTACCTTACCTTAGCCCCCGCTTCTGCCATGTTATACCTTAAGCTACCCTACTCTTTCCTGTCCTTGCCCTTCTTTTGCTTTTTCCTACCTTACCGTACCCTTCTACCTTTGCTGCACCCTACTCTTACCTTCGCCGTATTTTTTCAATGCCTTGATTTCAAGTAACTCTACCTAACTATTATATTTACCCTAGTAACCCGTAAAATTAAGAAATGTAAAATAGGTTTTAACTAACATTAACCATTGTGAATTTCAAATCTTTGCAAAAATAAAAAAAACTTTTGAAAAAGCATTTTCAAACATGCAAATCTATATGAAACATATCGTGCCACGCAGTAAAACAAGAATGTAACACTTTAACATGCAAGTTCAGATTCGCATGTCAAAGCCAGAAAGACAAACAAGAAAAGTGCAAAGCTATTATGATATTCCAAAAATGTAAAAAAGCCAGAAAACGTTTAAAAAAGGAAGTTTTTGAAGACTTTAGTACATTGAGTACGTACATAATGCTTATCTCGAGTAGTACTCAAATTTTTTGAATTTTGGAAAATCGACTTCTTGAGTAAAAAATAGCAAGAACTTTCATTACAAAACAAAAAATGGCAAAAACTTTCTTTACAAAACAAAATGTAGCAAGAATTTTTTTACAAAACATAAAATGGCAAGAACTTTCTTTACAAATCAAGAAATGGCAAGAACTTTCTTTACAAATCATAAAAGGGCAAGAACTTTCTTTACAAATCAAAAAATGGCAAGAACTTTCTTTACAAATCAAGAAATGGCACGAACTTTCTTTACAAATCAAGAAATGGCAAGAACTTTCTTTACAGAACAAAAAATGGCAAGAACTTTCATTACAAATAAAAAAGATGGCAAAAATTTTCTTCACAAACCAAAAAATAGCAAAAACTTTCTTTACAAAACAAAAAATGGCAAGAACTTTCTTTACAAATCGAGAAATGGCAAGAACTTTCTTTACAAAACAAAAAATGGCAAGAACTTTCTTTACAAATCAAGAAATGGCAAGAACGTTCTTTACGAAACAAAAAATAACAAACATTTTCAAAATAAATTTTAAAAATATGTAAAATACTACAGCTTTATCCTAGACCTATCTTCCATACCCACAAAAAACCCTTGCAAATTTCCTGGCCATGGCCACACTTTTTGAAACCAAAAAAAAACAAAAAACAAATTTAATACCTTAGGCGCTTTTAATCTCTTCGAAATACATACTAAAAATGTTTTGAAATTTCGAAAAATAAATTCCGCTTCTTTTGGGGTTCGTCTTTAAATAGATGAAAGCGAAAAGATTTTCGATTCTTGGCCCAGACCAAAAGATTCCCGGCCCCAAGTGTTTATTGTTGTGCCGCAGGAGGTTTGTGACATAATGATGTTACGTCAAATAATAGACATCCGTTTTATGCAAATTTAAAAAAAATTATTTTTATAGTGGCAATTTCTTTTACATTTTTAGCAAAAACTTTCTTTACAAAATAAAAAATGGCAAGAACTTTATTTACAAAACAAAAAATGACAAGAACTTTCTTTACAAACTTTGAAATGGCAAGAACTTTGTTTACAAAATAAAAAATGGCAAGAACTTTGTTTACAAAACAAAAAATGGTAATAACTTTGTTTACAAATCAAAAAATAGCAAGAACTTTCTTTACAAGACAAAAAATGGCAAAAACTTTCTTTACAAAATAAAAGATAACAATAACTGTCCATACAGTACAAGAAGTGGCAAAAACGTTGTTCCCAAAGCAAAAGATAAGCAATACCTATTGCCACCAACAAAAAAAAATGCGCTCGACCCAAAGAATCAAGCTTTCCAAAATTTTCTTTAATCAGCCACGCTAAAGCGAGCTGGATTAGTTACCAACCTATATATATAAATTTCAAGAAATTAAAAGATGCGAACATTTGATTTCAATCCATAAAAGAGAGACTTGTTTTTCGATTGGGTTACGAACAACTGCGAGAGAGAAGAGACGAAAAGGACTGAGAGAGAAACAAAGAAGAGAAGAGCAGAGCAGGTAAAAACTTTTCTTTATAAAATACGACTTGTGGGGAATAGGAACAGCAAAAACATTGTTTAGAAAACAAAAAGCCGCAAGAACTTTCTTTACAAAACGAAAAATTGCAACAAACTTTGTTTACTGAGCAAAAACTGGCAAGTACTTTCTTTACAAATCATAATAAATGGCGAGAATTTTCTTTACAATAGAAAAAATGGCAAAAACTTTCTTTACAAAGCAAAAAATAGCAAGAACTTTCTTTACAAAACAAAAAAAAATAGCAAGAAATTTCTTTACAAGTCGAAAAATGCAAGAACTTCCTTTACAAAACAAAAAATGGCAAGAACTTTCTTTACAAGTCGAAAAATGCAAGGTGTACCAAAAGTCCGTTGACTAACTTTACCGGTCGATTTCTTTATCTTGTACGCGATTTATATAATTTTTGTTATAGATTGTCTTATTCTCCATAGTTTTTTGTTATAAATAAGTAAAAACTGAGTTTTTTATGTCTACCGTCTGTCTGTATTTAGATGACAAACATGAGAGGAGCCATCTATAAGCTGCATAAAGAAGGAAGAAGGCAATGGTGATATTGCGAAATCGTTAAATATCGGAAAAGCTACAGTATCCAAACTGGTCAGACGGTATGTAGAGCTTGGACATGATGATGACAGACCTAGAAGTGGCCGTCCAGCAACTGTAAACCCCCGCGCCAACAGACAGTGGACCAAGAAGCGATTCATGCGTAACCCAAGGATTCCAGTACGTAAAATGGCACGAGAGGCCGGTCTAAAAGAAATTTCACTTTGCCGTATAGTCAGAAAGAACTTGAAGATGAAGCCGTACAATCTCAAGAAAGTTCAGAAACTTACTGATGAAAACAAAAAAGTACGGTTTAAAAGAAGCAAAACTCCGATACACCGGGCCGCTAACAAAAATTGGGAGCGCATTGTCTTCACTGATGAGACGATATTCACGTTGGAACAGGAACACAAACCCTCAAAATGACAGGAATTACTCTACTGAGCCTCCTAGAGACTTGGCCATCGTCGAACACCGTCAACGCCCTCGGGGCATTATGGTTTGGGCAGGAGTATGCGCCTCGGGCAAAACTTCCTTGATTTTTGTTGATAAAGGAGTAAAAATCAATAAAAAAGTGTACCAAAAGGACATTCTGGAAGCCGTAGTACTTCCTTGGTCCCGAGAACACTTCAAGAACACCAAATGGACGTTTCAACAGGACTCTGCTCCAGCCCATAAAGCCAAAACAACACAGGAGTGGTGTCGGACCCATTTTCCGGACTTTATCACCTCAGCTGAATGGCCTCCGTACTCCCCCGATTTCAACCCGATGGATTACAGTATTTGGTCGATATTGGAGGCAAGGGTGTGTTGTAGAAGACACCAAACTTTGGAGTCTTTGAAACAAGCATTGATCGAGGAGTGGGACAAACTTTCGCCTCAGGACCTGCGGCCCATCGGTGAAAATTTTGTGAAGCGTTTACGCCTCTGCGTAGCGGCAAAGGGGGGCCACTTCGAAACCTCTTGACTGTTATAACTAGTACTATATGTTACTATTGTTAGTTGTTGTTTTAAGTATGTTGATTGTTTTAATAAATGTATGACTAAAATAATGAGTCAACGGACTTTTGGTACACCCTGTACATGACATAAAATTGCAAGAACTTTCTTTACAAAACAAAAAATGACAAGAACTTTGTTGACAACACAAAAAATAGCAGAAACTTTCTTTACAGACCAAAAAACTGTATAAAAGGCGCGAAACGCGTCACAAAACGCACTCGAGAATAATACAAAAGTGACGAGTTGCCATGACGAACAAACAAGAAAATAAGGTTCAAAAGGCAAATTACAGTAAGTGAAACCCAAAGAACTTTTTTAAACTATAAATGAAAATGTCGTTATAGGTCAAAAAATGGCAAGAACTTTCTTTACAAAACATGAAATGGCAAGAACTTTCTTTACAGACTTTTAAATGGCAAGAACTTTCTTTACAAAACATGAAATAGCAAGAACTTTCTTTCCAGACTTTGAAATAGCGATAACTTTCTTTACAATACGAAAAATAGCAAGAACCTTCTGTAAAAGAGTAAAAATTACAAGAACTTTCTTTACAAAACATAAAATGGCAAGAACTTTCTTTACAAAACTGAAAAAATGGCAAGAACTTTCTTTACAAGCAAAGAAAAACGAAGTTGTTAAAAATCGACTGATAAACATAGTTTTTCTTTCAAAGTACAGTAGAGTTCCTGTAGAACGAAATTTTCTTTCAAGATGCATTTTTTATTAAAAAATGACACCTTTTTAGAATTTTTTAGACTTTTTTTAAAATCCCAAGAAAAAAGATAGAACATGCCCTGACCCAGTAATAACTCAAGTTTTCCCTCTCCAAAACGTGTGTTTTCCTCGAAAAAGCGTCTCGAACCCGCTTTTAATTTGATTCCCTCGGCGCTTTCTTCCTCAATATCGCGAAATCGGGCGAAATCCCCGCCATGCCTTCCTATGGTCAAAAAGAAAAAGAACCCCGCCATGCCCTTCTATGATCAAATGGAAAAGACCCCGCCATGCCCTCCTATGGTCAAGGAGAAAAAGAACCCGCCATGCCTTTCTATGGTCAAAGGGGACAGAAAAAAAAGGGTTTCGAGAGGGCAGGGGTTCAAGGACAAAACGCTTTTAGACTTACATTAAAAAATTAGGGTTATGTCGACATTTTTGGTTTAAAATAGCAAGAACTTTATTTACAAAACATAACATGGCAAGAACTTTGTTTACAAAACATAAAACGGCAAAAACTTTCTTTAAAAAATATAAAATGGCAAGAACTTTCTTTACGAGGTAAAATGTAACAAACGTAAGTTTATTTGTCTTTGACACCTGGCGCGACGGAAGAGGTAAAAAATTTTTTGGTAAAATACGTTTGTTGTCATCGGTCGAACAGAAACTTCTTTTACAAGGCGTAAAATGACAAAAACTTTATTTACAAAGGGGCCGGGCCTGAAAATCGGCCCGGCCCGTTTGCCATGTCTAGGTCAGACCCTGCTCGAGCCTTACAAAAAGTGTGTTTTAAAGAAGACATCCGCCCGATTCATAGAATCAAGCATTCCAAAATTTCATTTAGTCAGCCGCGCCGAAGCGAGCTGGATTAGTTACCAACCTTTTTTGGAACTAATTAGTCCGACGAGTGAAGAGATTTGTGTTCAAGTCATAAAAGAGAAACTTGTCTTTCGATTGGGTTGCGCGAAGCAGCGAGAGAGAAGAGGCAAAAATGAAGTGGAAGAGACACAAAGAAGGGCAAAAAAGAGCAAGTAAAGGCTTTTGAAGAATATATTATAATTGTATGGTTTTGTAAAATACGGGTTGGGATAGCAAATATAAGGCGTAAAAAGTTTCTTTACAAAAAAAATGGCAAGAATTTTCTTTACAAAACAAGAAACGACAGAATCTATCCTTACAAAGTAAAATATGGCAAGAACTTTTTTTACAAACCAAAAAATGGCAAGCACTTTCTTTACAAAACAAAAAATAACACAAACTTTCTTTCCAAAACAAGAAAATAGCAAAAAATTTCTTCAGAGAACAAAAAATGGCAAGAACTTTCTTTACAAAACAAAAATAGCAAAAACTTTCTTTACAAACTAAAAAATGGCAAGAACTTTCTTTACAAAACAAAATATGACAAACTTAAGTTTATTTGCCCTTGAGAGCCTCATGAATCAAGAAAGTGCACATTCAAATACCACGTCATAAAGAGCGCGAACAGATTAACAACAGTCGAATTTTATAAAACTGTTTCCGAGACGAAATGTGGACTGAATAACAAAAAAAGGTTATCAATGTCTTTTATTTGTACTTATGACTGGAAGAAGAACTAAGGTATTATTGAATATAAAAGTTATGGTTTGATTAAGAAAATTCCCCCCCCTTCTCTGGAGAAAATCCGTAGCGATGCCGCTGTTGGTATGTTATAAACTACACTGGAACTCCTGCATAAAGAATACCTCTATAACAAACTTCTGTATAACGAACTTTCCTATAACAAACTTCTGTATAACAAAACTCATTTGTAACAAACAACTTTAAAATCCATGAGCTATTCGTTATACATGAGTTTTTTTCCATTTTTAAAAAACTTTTAAAATTTTCATTTTTATTACTTTTTTCATATTTTTGTTTTGACATTTTACGTCATATAATATATCATTTTATTTGCCTTTCTACAAAAATTCCCAAATATACAAAGACTAAAAGATGTTATACATCTATAATATGCAATTTACATAAACATGAACAAATTTACAAATAATACAACAAGAATCTCTATTATCTTTGAGAAACTGAAATTTTAACTGATTATACCTATATTATGCACCTTGTAAAACTGAATATTTAATTTATAAAAATTTTCATTTTGTTTTTAAAATAAGCTGTCATAAATTGTCTGTATACAACCACAATGAATACTGTTAATGCGGTAAAAGTTTGTATTTTTGCTCTTATTTGTTTGCTTACTACAATAAACAGTGTTAGTGTAAGTTCAGCATTGTCGGAGCTATTATGATAACTTAATTTTAGGCAAAGAGAGCAAACGAACCAGTTCAAAATAACCTTGGAGATAGAGCAAACAATAATGAGGTGGTAAGAATTTATAAATGCTTACTGAAGCTGAATTCAATTTTAGCGTTACCCTAAACATACTGTAGCTTTTCCTTAATCCTAGCCTGGCCTGACCTTGGCTTTAATTTAGTTTCAGCTTCTGCCGACTTTAACTTTCTGCTGATCATAAAGCCATTTCCTATCCAAGTTATAAACTTTCCTACCTTAGCTCTACCCTGCCCTGTCTTTACTTTATCTCTACCCCAACTCTATCTTATCCTTGTATTAGCTTTACCCCAACCAGGGCCGGGCAGGGACTTTTGGTCTGAGGGCGGGAGTCGAAAAAATCGATACAGGTAGCTACCACAAGGGGACCAAAGTTAAATTTTTTCGAAAATGTTCTTGAACCCCCCCCGTCCCCTCCCCCTCAGCGCCCCCGGGCCCCCGGCCTTCACCCCAGCCTTTTCCTACCCCAGGACAGTTTTATTTAAATCTACTCTACTAGCTTACCTTCACTATAATGTACTGTTAGCTGTTCGTTATGCAAGAGCTCTACAGTATTTTGCATTTAGGATAACATTGAGGTTGTCTATGACAAACTGTACGCAGTTGTTCAAGATTTCGGCTTGAATTGGACAAGAGAAGATGTTAAAAAGATCAAACAATCCTTCGACAACTATGTAAGTTGAAAGCAAGTCATATAATGCTACTAATAAGTCCAAGAAAAGTTAGATTTAGCTATAAAATAAAGCTTTGCTTATAGGCGCTGAAGATGGCGCCAAATTATTATAATTTTATTGACATGTGTAATCGACAAATTAGATCCTTACCTGATAACGACTTACGCGGGGCCAAGTACTTTGATGTTTACTATTATACATCATCTTTTGTTGACTTCGTGGTACAGTATGCTCAACCAAACAGTCGAAATTTAATCTTTTTACAACATCAATTTTTAACTTTCACCATGCTAAATGTAAGTTTAAACAAAGATAACAGCCTCATAGTTACCGTAGATTAACAGCCTTGTACTTACCGTAGATTAAACGCATTAAAGTTACCGTAGTACAAGTTTTGTAACAGAAATTTTGGCGCATTCTGTAATTGTAGCATTTTCAAATCAATGGTTCCGACTGGAGACCAATGATAAAACAAACATTTGGCGTCGAAATCCCTGAGTTTAGCTTAAAATTTTGGAACGCCCATTACCAAGCCACCTTGTGCCCAAATCCTAACACGGCTTACGATTTATTACAAAGTTTTTATCTTTTAACGCATAATTTAGATGATGGTCTTAAAAAATGCTTCAGTGAGTTGGTTGATCTGATTGGCGATTTCGGTCTTAAAATTGTGTCTTAACTTTTGGTTGGTCTGTTGGTTGTCACCGACAAAAAAATTTTAATTTTTGTTATTTATAAATAACGTAAAATAAATTTTAATTTTTACATATTAAATTGGCTTTAATCATAGCTTAAGCTTTGGCCTTAGCCTTAACCCAAATACTGCACCATGCCATAAATCACCTTTTTTATTTTTTTAAAATAAAAATGCTTAAAAAATGTTTTTAAAATAGAATGTTTATACAATATACAGTATTTTTTACTTTTTGAAAATGTACTAATCTGGTCAAAAAGTGCTTGTAAAATCAAAATAAAAAGATTTTTTAAAATTAAAATTTTCAATTTTTTTGACCAAAATATCACAAAAAATGTACAATCAAATCTTTTGACATAGTAAATATTGTTAGAAAAGTATTATTTTATGACGTTTCATATCACCCGGTAACCATTGGACTAAAGAGAACATATCTTGGTATTACAATGTAAGTGCTGAGAGTTATTTTTAAATAAATTGACATTTAGACATGAATTATATCTTAGAATGACAAAAATAATATACAAAATTCATTTCTATATTAGATAAGTAAGAATTTGTTAATTAGAAAGTTAAAATTTTAATGTCTGCACCGTGCAGTCTTATTTGGTTGCACAGTGCAGCCTTTATTAATTGCACTGTGCAGCCTTTTATTACTTGCACTGTGCAGTCTTTTATTGATTGCACGGTGCAGTCAGTAATAAGCTGCATGGTGCAGTCTTTTATTGATTGCACGGTGCAGTCAGTAATAAGCTGCATGGTGCAATGTTTGTACAATGAAAAAATTTAAAAAATTTCGGAAGTAAAAAAAAGTTTAAAAATACCATATTTCTACAAACTCTGCTCATCGACCACACTAATAGCTCCAGTAGCATCTACAGCGCAGCTCCATATTAGCTGCTCCAGTTTATGGCCCCATTCAGCGTGGCTATCGCCACGATTGTAGAATTTGGTTTGAAGTTGCTTCCTCAGTGAACCTGCTGGACCCTAAAATTTGAAAATTAAATTTTTTTAACTTTAAAATAAAAAAAAATTTTTTAAAAAATTTTTTAAATTAAAAGTTTCAAAATTTTTAAAAACTATAGACTTACTGATAAAATAAAAAGCAAATCCTGCCGTTCTCCCTTCTTATTCGGATCAATACCAGTCGTATTCCACAAAGCTGTATATTCACCAGAGTCTGGAGCGTCCGGAATCAGCTCCAAATCAGATCCACCGCAGTGTAAATTACTGAAAATTGACAAAAATCATCTTTAAAATACCCTACCCTACCCTACCCTATCTAACTTAATACCTTGCTCTACATTGCGCTACCTATCCTACCTACTATACCATACCCTATTCTACTCGGCCCTACAGTAAACTTCTTGCTATCATTAATTAAGAAGTTAAATATTAAAAACGTCTTGAATTTTACACGTACATTTATTGTCGTCTTAAAATATAAAATTGACATGTAACTTAGTTACTGTTATGGGACATTACAATATAAATAATAAAAAATACAGACGGTTATAAAGACCTATCTAAAAACCCTAGTGCTAAAGACCAACTGGTCCATAGCTTCGAACTCTCACTCAACTGGTGATCAGAGGCATTTGAGCTAGAGCCTAAATTATAATCTTATCATATTTGCGCTGGCCTATTTGCATAGGCGGCACCTAACTCTACAGTACAAAAAATACAAAAAAGTTATACCCTGCCTTAAATTTTAAATTTTTACTATACCCCGCCCAAAAAATATGTCTTTTTAAATTTAGCCTTGTCTTTTCAAAGTTTTTACATTGCAAAAATGTTCCATATCCCTCTCCCCTTCACTAAAAAATAAAAATTTTTTTACCCCGCCCAACCAAAAAAAGTTCAAAAATAAAATAAATTTTAATGAAGACTTACTGAAAATCACCGCCAGGCTTCGCCTTGATATGTATTTTATACTTGGCATTTGAGAAAAGTTTCAGCGTTCTCTGTGACGTTCCGAAACGTTGTCCATCTTGTTTGAACACTACGTTTTCATTGTTCTCGGCGTTTCTGAAATTTAAAATTTAAAAAATTAAAAAAAAAAATAAAAAAAATTTAAAAAAAAACTAAAAAAATTTTAAAAATAAAAAAAAATTTTAAAAAATCAAAAAAAAATTAAAAAAATAATAAAAAATTTAAAATTGTAGTGCTATGTATTATCACATTATCAAAAACAAACTTACTTAAAGCTCAAAATCAGCTGAAATCCGCCGTTGCCTTTAGTCATCTCAATTAGTTAGATTTTTTCAAAAATGGCTATTTCTATCTAGTCTATATCTAAAAATAGCGAGAGAATATCATGTTTAAAACAAACAGTTTAAAGAACAAACAATTGGCCATTTGACCAAATTAAAACGAAAAAAGTTATATTGTTTGCTTGACATGCAATAATCGCGTAATTGGAGGTAACAACAGTGAGTAAAGAGCAATAAAACAAAGAAAAAAAAGTAGTAAAGTAGGTCTAGCTAGGCATGGCAAAGTAGAATAAAGTAGTGAAAAGTAAGGTAGAGCAAAGCCGAAGGATAGGGAAAGACAAAGCAGAGCAAGGTAAGGTAAGGTAGGGTAGAATAGGTAAGAAAGAGTAAGATAGGGTTGGGTAGGATAAGTTAATGTATGCAGGATTGGGTAGAGTAGGGTAAGGTAGGGTAAGGTAAGCTAGAATGGTTAAGAAAGGATACATTAAAGTAGATTTACGGCATTCTACAGGGTTGAACAGGCGAAGACAAGTCAAGAGTAGAAGAAGAGATAAGAACAGGGGATTTAAGGGTAGGACAAGACAGGGCGTGATAGGAAAGGTAGAATTACAGCTACGGTCAGGCTGCAGTAAAGTTGGGTAGGATACAAATATAATAGTATTAGGCAGGTGAGGTAGGGTAGGGTAGAGTAGAGTAGGGTTGAGTAGGGTGGGTAGGGTAGGGTAGGGTAGGGTAGGGTAGGGTAGGGTAGAGTAGGGTAGGGTAGGGTAGGGTACGGTACGGTACGGTACGGTACGGTACGGTACGGTACGGTACGGTAGAGTTGGGTAGGGTAGGGTAGAGTAGAGTAGAGTAGAGTAGGGTTGGGTAGGGTAGGGTAGGATAGGGTAGGGTAGGGTAGGGTAGGGTAGGGTAGGGTAGGGTAGGGTAGGGTAGGGTAGGGTAGGGTAGGTAGGACAAGACAGGGCGTGATAGGAAAGGTAGAATTACAGCTACGGTCAGGCTGCAGTAAAGTTGGGTAGGATACAAATATAATAGTATTAGGCAGGTGAGGTAGGGTAGGGTAGAGTAGAGTAGGGTTGAGTAGGGTAGGGTAGGGTAGGGTAGGGTAGGGTAGGGTAGGGTAGGGTAGGGTAGGGTAGGGTAGAGTAGGGTAGGGTAGGGTAGGGTAGGGTACGGTACGGTACGGTAGGGTAGAGTTGGGTAGGGTAGGGTAGAGTAGAGTAGAGTAGAGTAGGGTTGGGTAGGGTAGGGTAGGATAGGGTAGGGTAGGTAGGACAAGACAGGGCGTGATAGGAAAGGTAGAATTACAGCTACGGTCAGGCTGCAGTAAAGTTGGGTAGGATACAAATATAATAGTATTAGGCAGGTGAGGTAGGGTAGGGTAGAGTAGAGTAGGGTTGAGTAGGGTAGGGGTAGGGTAGGGTAGGGTAGGGTAGGGTAGGGTAGGGTAGAGTAGGGTAGGGTAGGGTAGGGTAGGGTACGGTACGGTACGGTACGGTACGGTAGGGTAGAGTTGGGTAGGGTAGGGTAGAGTAGAGTAGAGTAGGGTTGGGTAGGGTAGGGTAGGGTAGGGTAGGGTAGGGTAGGGTAGGGTAGGGTAGGGTAGGGTAGGGCAGGGTAGGGTAGAATAGGGTAGGGTAGGGTATGGTAGAGTTTTGTCTTTAAAATTTGCTATTATATCCATTTTTGTCCATAAAATACTAAATAAGTTATCTTTCTGGCTCAAAAACACCCAGTAAATCAAGTTTTACTGAGCCAAAACATAACTTTATAACCCCTCAAGCCATAAAACTTTAATTTCAAACCACAAAACATACACTTATGACCACAAAACTTCCTCAACCCTCATTCCAACCCCCAAATTCTTCATTTAAAACTTTCAAAACGTGAAAAATCGCGGTACAGGCACGAGGACATAATCCTCAAAGCTTTTTTCCTTTCTTTTTGGGCTTCAATTCAGGCGGAAGGCGGCCCGAAAAGTACTTCTTGACTTACCACGGCAACCGACAAATGAAACAAAATGTAAATTGAATGCCACCGAAATTAGTAATCCGAGTTTGAAGAAAGCTAGTTTATAAAAAGTGGCTGGTTTTTTTAAATTTAGATTTTTTTTGTGAATTGATCCTAATGGTTATTTTTGCAAAATTGAAGGAAAAAATGGCAGAATTGGAAACAAAATATCAAACTTCAAAGAAAAATGATAAAAAAAAATTTTAACCAAAAAAAGAGAAGTATCCATTAAAGAATGGCAAAAGTTTGAAGAAAAAAGTAAAAAAGTGGTTTAAAAAAAATTCTTTCAAAACACTTGAAAACAGATTAATAGCGGAAAAACATAAGCAAGTATAGACAATAAAAAGCTTGTACTGGCACAGTTATTAAACGTAACTTTAAATTAAGTATAAAAACAGTTATCTTAGACTTAGTAAACTTAAAATTTGAAGTTTTAATAGGCTTAGACTCAATATACGTTGACTAAAACAATAATAATAAGTTTGTAAGCATATCCTTTGAAACATAGGCTTTTAAACTTAGGCTCCTACCCTTAAGCTGCTCCGCTTACTTTCATAGCTTAGGCTTATAGGTTCGGGCTTCTAGGCTTTAAAACTTAAAAGACTTCAAAAATTTTAAATTTAATTTCTAAGCGTAGACTTTTATCCTCAGGTTTTCAAAATTGCCTTTAAAATTTTTTCTAAGTTTAGGTTTCTAGGCTCAGGCTTCTAGGCTTAGGCTTCTAAGCTTAGGCTTCTAAGCTTAGGCTTCTAGGCTTAGGCGTCTAGGCTTTTAGGCTTAGGTTTCTAGGCTTAGGTTTCTAGGCTTAGGTTTCTAGGCTTAGGCTTCTAGGCTTAGGCTTCTAGGCTTAGGCTTCTAGGCTCAGGCTTCTAGGCTTGGGCTTCAAGGCTTAGGCTTCTAGGCTTAGGCTTCTAGGCTTAAGCTTCTAGGCTTAGGTTTCTAGGCTTAGGCTTCTAGGCTTAGGCTTCTAGGCTTAGGCTTCTAGGCTTAGGCTTCTAGGCTTAGGCTTCTAAGCTTAGGCTTCTAGGCTTAGGCTTCTAGGCTTAGGCGTCTAGGCTTTTAGGCTTAGGTTTCTAGGCTTAGGTTTCTAGGCTTAGGTTTCTAGGCTTAGGCTTCTAGGCTTAGGCTTCTAGGCTTAGGCTTCTAGGCTTAGGCTTCTAGGCTCAGGCTTCTAGGCTTGGGCTTCAAGGCTTAGGCTTCTAGGCTTAGGCTTCTAGGCTTAAGCTTCTAGGCTTAGGTTTCTAGGCTTAGGCTTCTAGGCTTAGGCTTCTAGGCTTAGGCTTCTAGGCTTAGGTTTCTAGGCTTAGGCTTCTAGGTTTAGGTTTTTAGGTTTAGGCTTCTAAGCTTAGGCTTCTGAGCTTAGAATTCTAAACTAATCTTACAATTTTGTTATTTCTAAAAACACGTCACTTAAAATACCAAAAATGCCGTTTTTTAGAAACAAAAACATATTTTTATTGGCCAATTGAGACAAACCGGATGCGGTTTTGATTAATTAGACACATTTTTCTGTTTTTCGAATATTTTACTTTTTTCGAACAATAAAATTTTTCAAAACAAAGCAGAAAACGTTGACAATTACTTTTGACACAAAAACAAAAATAGAGCTTTTGAAATTTCAAAACTTGTTTAGAATTCTGTACGCTTTTTTCGAAATTTCGTTGGAATTTTAAACTGAAAAAACGAAATTTTAGGCCTTCAAACCCAGAGTTTTGCCTTTTGGGTCCGGTCCGGATTTTTAAATTTTGTTTTTCCCGCCAAACGCATATCTCGAAAACTATGATAGATATCAAAAAACTAACAGCATCTAGAAGGGTCAGCACCATTCCAAATAGGAGAGGAGTAGATAAAATTTTAGAACGATTCGACCGTTAGAAAAAAAGGAAAACAAAATTCAAATTCTAGACTCCTGCATTGGGTCTGGTCCGGTTTGGGAACAACTTTGTTCAAACCTTTAAAATAGGCTTAGAAATAGTTTAGACTGGGAGTAGAGGTTAAGCTAGAACTAGGATTACAGCTTGACTTATTTCTAGAATAATGCTGATGTATGATAGAGAATTCTATAGATAAAGGTAGAGTAAGACTAGAACAAGTTTAAGATAAAAGGTAGCGCTAAGTCTACATCGTCGTCTAAAGTACGATCTAAGACATGGGCTAGAGCATGGGTTAGAAAGGTGTGGCCAAGTCAATGCAAAGAAAAAGCTAGGGCTGGAGCTGATTCTTAGGCTATCGGGTAAAGCTTTATGCTAAGGCTCTGGGCTAGGGCTAGGGCTCTGGGCTAGGGCTCTGGGCTAGGGCTCTGGGCTAGGGCTCTGGGCTAGGGCTCTGGGCTAGGGCTCTGGGCTAGGGCTCTGGGCTAGGGCTCTGGGCTAGGGCTCTGGGCTAGGGCTCTGGGCTAGGGCTCTGGGCTAGGGCTCTGGGCTAGGGCTCTGGGCTAGGGCTCTGGGCTAGGGCTCTGGGCTAGGGCTCTGGGCTAGGGGCTCTGGGCTAGGGCTCTGGGCTAGGGCTCTGGGCTAGGGCTCTGGGCTAGGGCTCTGGGCTAGGGCTCTGGGCTAGGGCTCTGGGCTAGGGCTCTGGGCTAGGGCTCTGGGCTAGGGCTCTGGGCTAGGGCTCTGGGCTAGGGCTCTAGGCTAGGGCTCTGGGCTAGGGCTCTGGGCTAGGGCTATGGTATAATACAGCAAAATAAAAAAAAATTAAAAAAACAAAAAATGTCATATCTCATTTGACATCACTTCCCAAAAACGTTCCAGATAGTAATAACTAAAAGCATTTCGCAATAATTCCGCAGAGTATTTTCCCATATTTGGCGACAAAAAAGTACGAACAAAACGTTTTAAGCGGCCCACGGCCCCGCAACTCTCTGAGGCTGTACACTTCGCGTCGTTTTTATAATGTTAAAGAAGAGTTTTAAAATTGATAGTTTCTTATCGCGAAATTGAGTCAATGACGTACTAAAACCTACGTTTTTCGGCCGACAAATCGAAAAAAAATTGTTACAGTAACCAAAAAATAAAATAAATGGTTTGCTGCTTTTAAGCCCGGTTTGGGTCCGCTTAGCGTGGCGTGGCTTGGCTTGTCTTGCTTTGGCTTAGCTCGGCTTGGCTTGGCTTGGCTTGGCTTGGCTTGGCTTGCTTTTGCTTTGTCCTGGCCTTGCCCTAACCTGCCTTTACCCGGGCCTTGCCCTAGCCCAGCCCAGCTCAGCCCAGCCCAGCTCAGCTCAGCCCAGCCCAGACCAGCCCGGACCAGCCCAGCCCGGCCCAGTCCAGCCCAGCTTAGCCCAACCCATTCTAGTCAATTCTAGCCTAGTCCACTCCAGCCCTACCCTACCCTACCCTACCCTACCCTACCCTACAATACCTAATGCCAAAACAAATGCGACACTTGGACTCATGGTCCGTATTTACGGAAGTATTGAAGAAGAATTATCACCAGATTGGATATAGAATCTTATTTTTTATGCCCGTATTTACACATTTAGCGGTAGAGAATAACAAATTTTCAATGGATTTTGGGGCTACAGAAATTATATTAACTCGAGGGTGGAAACAAAGTTATTTTCGTGACGTATGACGTCATAAGTTCCAAAAACAAAAAAAGTCTAAGCCTAGAAGCATAAGCCTAGAAGCCTAAGCCTAGAAGCCTAAGCCTAGAAGCCTAGGTTTAAAAGCATAAGCCTAGAGGCCTAAGGCTAGAAGCCTAAGCCTAGAAGCCTAAGCCTAGAAGCCTAAGCCTAGAAGCTTAAGCCTAGAAGCATAAGCCTAGAAGCCTAAGCCTAGAAGCCTAAGCCTAGAAGCCTAGGTTTAAAAGCATAAGCCTAGAGGCCTAAGGCTAGAAGCCTAAGCCTAGAAGCCTAAGCCTAGAAGCCTAAGCCTAGAAGCTTAAGCCTAGAAGCCTAAGCCTAGAAGCCTAAGCCTAGAAGCCTAAGCCTAGAAGCCTAGGTTTAGAAGCATAAACCTAGAGGCCTAAGCCTAGAAGCCTAAGCCTAGAAGCCTAAGCCTAGAAGCCTAAGCCTAGAAGCCTAAGCCTAGAAGCCTAAACCTAGAAGCCTAAGCCTAGAAGCCTAAGCCTAGAAGCCTAAGCCTAGAAGCCTAAGCCTAGAAGCCTAAGCCTAGAAGCCTAAGCCTAGAAGCCTAAGCCTAGAAGCCTAAGCCTAGAAGCCTAAGCCTAGAAGCCTAAGCCTAGAAGCCTAAGCCTAGAAGCCTAAGCCTAGAAGCCTAAGCCTAGAAGCCTAAGCCTAGAAGCCTAAGCCTAGAAGCCTAAGCCTAGAAGCCTAAGCCTAGAAGCCTAAGCCTAGAAGCCTAAGCCTAGAAGCCTAAGCCTAGAAGCCTAAGCCTAGAAGCCTAAGCTTAGAAGCCTAAGCCTAGAAGCCTAAGCCTAGAAGCCTAAGCCTAGAAGCCTAAGCCTAGAAGCCTAAGCCTAGAAGCCTAAGCCTAGAAGCCTAAGCCTAGAAGCCTAAGCCTAGAAGCCTAAGCCTAGAAGCCTAAGCCTAGAAGCCTAAGCCTAGAAGCCTAAGCCTAGAAGCCTAAGCCTAGAAGCCTAAGCCTAGAAGCCTAAGCCTAGAAGCCTAAGCCTAGAAGCCTAAGCCTAGAAGCCTAAGCCTAGAAGCCTAAGCCTAGAAGCCTAAGCCTAGAAGCCTAAGCCTAGAAGCCTAAGCCTAGAAGCCTAAGCCTAGAAGCCTAAGCCTAGAAGCCTAAGCCTAAAAGCCTAAGCCTAAACTTAAAGATCTAGGCTTAGAACCCTCTCCTATAATCCTATAACAAAGAATAGTAACCTAAGTTTAAACAAAAGTTCATTTGTCATAAGCCTAGTAGTTAAGCCTCAAAATCTAAATTTAAAAAACTAAACTAATAAGCTTAGGATTAAGCCCACAAACCTAAGCCTGAACGTCAAATTCAACAATCCTACGACTAGAAAGCTAAGCCTAGAAGTCTAAGCCTAGACGTTTAAGCCTAGAAGCCTAAGCCTAGAAGCCTAAGCCTAGAAGCCTAAGCCTGGACGCCTCCGTCTAGAAAATGTCAAAGCCTAAAACAGAAATTTAAAAGCCAACATAAGCCTAAAAACCTAACTAAATTTGAACTTATATATGCTTATAAACCTAAAAAAACACTGCAACTTAACATGTTAAGCCTAAAATACCCATTTCATACCACATTCTAATCCGAAAAATTCTTCATTTCATCCCAAAATACGCCTAAATATTCCGAATCCAGCAACGTCAGCTACATGAATATCGTGCAAAAGTGCAGGCACACTTCTATTCCCGTAACATCTCATAAATTATGCAAATTTATTGGAAGAAGTATCGGATATTTATTTTTAAAACGCCAAAAAAGAGTCTTTTAAAAGACGGCACGGCCTTTCAAAAAAGACCCTCGTTCTCTGCCCCCCCCCCCCTTCTTCTCAAATTGTAATGCGATATAAACAACAAACACACGACAAAAGATTATCTACCCCCAGTCTTCAATGGCCGCTTCTGGAAAAGGCGGTACAATGGGACAATGGCAGACGGTCATAATGACATTTAAAATTTAATTTCTATTTTTATTATTACTGTATAGTAACAAATGTAACAATAAAAATTGTAAAAATGACAGAATATACGTTACCAAATTGTTGTAAATTCACGGAACCAAGCACGTTGTATACACAAGATATATCAACAGTCCTAGATTAAGCCAAATTTTAAGCCTAAGTTTTAAGTTAACCTTAAGCCTAAGCAAAAGCCTACACCAAAGCCAAAAGAGAAGCTTAAGCATAATTCTAATTCCTAGCCAATGCTTAATTCAAAGTCTAGTCTAATCCATACCTAACACACGCCTAACCTAATTTCTATTCTAAACCTCTGCCTAAAAGCCCAGGAAGGTTAAAGCTAAACCTAAGACAAAAGCTGAAGCTAAAAGTTAACCTAAATCTGCACCTGACCCTAAGCCTAAGCCTAAGCCTAAGCTTAAGCCTAAGACTAAGCCTATACCTAAGCCTAAGATTTAAAACGCTCAAGCTAAGACTAAAACTAATACTAAACCTGAGCCTAAACATCTGCCTAAACCTATTCTTAAGCCAAAGCCTAAACCCAAGCCCAATCTTCAACGCTTGTTCTAACTCTAAGCCTAACCCCAGCCTTACAATTAGTTAAGCTGTAAACCAAACCTAGGAAGTCTTGCCTTATCCCAAGCCTAACTTAAAACTAAGCTTAAAACTAAACAAAGCCTAAGCCTATTTTATAAGATAAAACTAAATCAAAGTCTTTTTCAAGTGACATCTCGAAAAAATATAATTAAATTCGAAAAAACGTTTTAACTCCCAAATAATGTGCACCATGCCCCTAAGATCAAGTATAATATTTATTCTCTGAATTCGCAATAAAATTTGATTATAATCCAACAATGAAAAAGTATAGTAAGACCTGGGTAATATACAGTAACTTTGTTATAATAGTATAAAAATCGATTATACAAAGAGGTAGACTATACATAAAATAGCCAAAAATTTTAAAAATTTGATCGAAAAACATGGACGTTACAAGTAAGATGAGCCAAACATGAAGGTGGAAAGAAAGTTTTTGTGGGTTTTTAAGTTGAGTTTTATAATTTTAAAATATACTAAGCCTAAGGTTAAATTTAAGCCCAAGTCTAAGCCTAGAGTTGAGTTTAAGCTTAAACCTAAGCTTAAGCCTAAGCCTAAGCGCAAATCTAAGCCTAAGCCAAACCCAAGCATAAGCCTAAGTTTAAGCCTAATCCTAAGCGCAAGTCTAAGCCTAAGCCTAAGCCTAAGCCTAAGCCTAAGCCTAAAAGCCAAAGCCTAAGAGCCTTATTTAGTGAAATAAATGTCATTTAAAGTTCAAAAATAACCAAAAAAACTCAATTTTGTTACCTAAAAACCTCTTAAAAAACATTTTCGAAAAATATGCAAAAACTTTCTTTACAACGCACAAAATTACAAAAAAATATAAAAATAAAGCCAAACTATTTCAAAATAATATACAATCACAGTAATTTTACTCGAATATCCAAGTAATTTGTATACAAAAAACATAATCTTTCACCTTTCTTTTATTTGAGAGCCTGGGCGCAAGTCAAAAAAATTGACTTTTAGGTTTTCTGCAGCCTGCGGACTGGATTTTCTAGGGCGCAGGCTTCTTTACCAAAAAAATGTGTAAAATTTTTAAAATTTTAACTAAAAATAACATCAAATTTTGAAAAATTTAAAAAAATTAAAAAATTTTAAAAAATTTAAATTTTTTTTGTCGGGCGCAGGCTGCCAAAATAAAAAAATCAGCAAATTTAAAAATTTTTTTAAATTTTAAAAAATATTTCAAAAAGACAAAAAAAATTACAAATTTAAAAAAAAAATTTTTTTTAAAAAGTTAAAAAAATACTTAAAAAAAAATTTTTTTTTCAAAAATTATAAAAAATTTTCAAAATTTAAAAAAAAATTGAATTTCATTTTCTAGGTAACAAAATAAAGTTATTTCATTTCCAACCGGTCCATTTCAGCGAAGAAGCCTCGTTTCAAATGGGTTATAATGTAGAATGCCAATCTTCTCCATACCTGGACTGCCTTTGCTCGTTTCGTGTCATCGATGGACTGGATTGAGTTGATTTGATCTGATAATGAGTGTTCCATGGCGTCCAAGAACAGATCCCAATATTCGGGTTTGAAGCCACGTTCTGCGAACTTAACGTGCCTTCGGCCAATGTCTGATAGATAGGGGGCAAGGTCGTTCATGTGATAGATGTTCTTCACGGTGTGGGAAATGGCCTGAAATTGAAAATTTTAACATAAAAATTTTAAGAGTACTGTAAATTGACTGTAAGGTAGAATAGGGCCGGACAAGGTAGGTGGGGGTAGAGCAGAGTAGGGGAAGATAAGGTAAGAATAAGGTAACGTAAGATGAGGTATAGCAAAGGTAGAGCAAGGACAGGGTAAAACAAGGTAAGAAAAAAGCAGAATAAGGGTAGGGCATACTACAGAAATAAGAATGGTACCGTAAGCTAGAATAAAAAAGAGTAAATTAGAGTAAGATACTGTAAGACTAAATAGAGTACTGTGATGCAAGGAAAGGTAAGGTGAGAAAAATTAAGAGAGGTCAAGGTACTGTAGAGTAGGCTATGATAAAGTAAGTTAAGGTAAGAGATGAGCGATAAGGTAGGGTAGAGCTGAGTACCGTAAAGCTGACTAGAGTCCATTTAGGCAACATAGGACAATGTATTATGAGTAAGATCAGAGTAGAGTTGAATAGAGCAAAGTAAAGTAAGATAAGATACTTTAAAACATGATAGTGTAAAGTAAGGTAGAGTAGGGTAGGGTACTGTAAAGCACAATAAAAAAGGGTAGGGTAGGGTACTGTAAAGCACAACAAAGTAGGGTAGGGTAAGGTAGGATAGGGTACGAAAGTGTAAAGTATGATAGGTTCCTTACTTGTACAAACTTCAATGCTTGTGCCCTGAATTCCTTGGATTCTTTATATTTCTCTCCATGTTGATGAATGGTCGGGAACAACTTCTTGGCCTCAGGGTTGTGGTTGAAGATATAAACATAGATACTTGACCCTAATTCATAAAGAAAACTGAAATCGTCACTCCATGTCTGTTTAATAATCTCTTTTTCTTCAGGGCTTGGCTCCCATTCCACGATTTTGTCCGAATCCATCGATCGGGTCCGGGTTGGACCGTTTTCCTAAAAATATATGAGATTTGGGGGGGGGGTGTTTTTCAAAATTTTTTAGCTAAAACGTTTTTTTTATAAAAAAAATTAAAAATAACCTCCTCGGATTAAAAATTAAATTTTTGAAAAAAATTATTTTGGGGGGGGTGTTTTTCAAATTTTTTTTTCAAAAAAAATTTTTTTTTCATTTAAATTTTTAAAAATGACCAGCCCGGTATAAAAATAATTTTTTTTTGAAAAAATATATTTCGGAGGGTGTTTTTTAAAAATTATTGATAAAAAAAATTTTTTTTTGAAAAGTATTTCCATGACCAAAAAAATTACCCCCACCCTGCCTAAAAAGCAATAAAAATGTAAAAAAACACCATTTTGTTACCTAAAAAACCTTCAAAATTATTAACAAAATGAACTTACAGCCCTCATATGGTTAAGATCCCCATTTGTGTGACCGTTCTGAACGGTGGGCGTCATGCCGTTGTTTGGTTTTGAGTCGGCTACTGGGTCAACGCTTCTGAAAACGATGAGATATTAAAAAACAAAATTAAATTTTAGTTTTTTTTTATTTTTTAAAATAAAAGTTTTAAAATTTTAAAAATTGCAAGAAATGAGTAATGCTTTTTAAATTTAAGACGCCCAAGAAAATTTTTTACCGCGCTATTAGAATATTTTACACTTTGTTACAACGTTTCACTTTAGAGTAAGGTAGAGTAGGGTAAAAATTTTTTTACACGCCGAAAAAAAATTTTTTTTTGAAAAATTGCTTTTCAAATCATTTTCACCCCCCCCTGCTAAAAACAATTCCACTCCCCACTAAAAAGATTTTTTACCACGCTCAAAAATTATGTTAGGGTAGGGAAGAACTCTTAAAACAATAGTAGAACAACAGCCGTTTACATTCAGTTGAGCGTGACAATATTAAGGTTGATAAAGGCTACAGACGGCATTAAAAATTTATTGCTGTTTTTTAGGCATAAAAATAGTGGCGAGAACGTTCAATTAAAATAACGCAGTATGTGAATGTCTGGCAAAAATGATAAGTATTTATACATTGCCCTACCCTACCCTACTTTACCTTACCCTACCCTACCCTACCCTACTCTACCCTACCCCTCCCTACCCTACCCTACCCTAACCTACCTTATTGAGCATTACAGTACCCTATCCTGCCCTGACTTATCTTGTCTTACACTATTATATCTTGTTTTACAGTACCCTATGTTACCCTTCGCCGCACTACTCAATCCTATTTTGACCTGCCTTGCATTACCTAGCATTCATGTACCCTATACTACCAACCCACCGCCTCTAGTATAACATCAAAACGTGTTTACAGTAGAACAAAAAATCACTGTTAAATGTAACACAAGGCATCAACTCTCATTCCTTTACTTCCACTTACCCCTTCCCGCTCCTTACGCTAGAAAATTAAATTCTACCCCCTCCCCCTTTAAAAAAATTAAATTCTACCCCCCCCCTTTAAAAAATTGAATTTAATCCCCTTCTCTCTCTTCTCTCTCCCCCAATTACAGAAATTCCATAGCTGGAGAACTAATTTATAGGTAACAGAAAGGTTCAAAAATCACGTTGCACGCCCAATTCCCATTAAGTTTAAAGCCATCTCGTGCGCGCAGCAGAGTACAAACCAGATTTTTTGACCACAAGCATGAACACTCACTATGACGGGCTTGGCATATTTAAAAACGGCAGACTGCAAAAAACCTAATAGAGTTAAACAGAGCTCCATTGAAACATAAAACAAAGTAAAAATTAGAAGAGAGCTTCGGAAATTAACCATTACGTCAAGTCACGTTATTAGCATTAGCCAGTAAACATTTATACCATTATAAACATGATGGTATCTTGGATAAGGCAACAACTTGCAATGTAAAAAAGAGATTCACTTCCACTTAGAAATGAAGGGTAAGATAATGAAAGGGAGCCAGCAACAAAAGAGTAGGGCATGATAAAAGTAGAGTAACAATAGGGTAGGTTATGACAAGGGTAGAGCAAAGAAAGAGTAGAACAGGGTAAAGTAGGGTATTGTAGGGTAGGTTATAGCAATAATAGAGCAAAGCAAGGGTATAGCAAAGAAAAGGTGAGACAAAACAAGAGTAGCACATGGTAAGGTAGGGTAAAGTAGGGTAAGACATGACTAAGGCAGTGTATGCAAAAAGAAAGATAAGAAAAGGATGAGGTATTGCAAGGGTAGGACAATAAAAAGCTAGAACAAGGAAAGGGTCCGTTATGACAGGAGTAAGACGGAAAATGGGTAGGGTAACAGTAGGGTAAAGCATCACAAGGTTAGACCAAAGTAACGATAAAACAAAAAAAGGCAGGGCATAAAAAGGCTAGGGCAGGAAAAAAGGTGGGACATGGCAAGGTTAGAACAAAGAAGGAGTATGGCAAGGGTAAGTCAGGAAAAGAAAAAAGTAATGGCAAGATAAAACATGCCAAGGATAGGATAAGAGGAAAGCAATAGTAAAGGCAAGGGTAAGGTAGGGTAGGGTAGGGTAGAAAAAGCAATATTAGGTCATTGACAGTAGGATATGGTAAAATAAGCTAGAGCAGAGCACGGTAGGGTACGGAAAGAAACAGCAGAGTATAGTAAGATAAGGTAAGGTAGTATAAGATAGAGTATGATAAGGTACAGTAAGGAACAGCAGGGTATGGTAAGGAAGGGTAGGATAGGGTGATGTTATAGGCTATGGTAAGGCATTGTAGGGTATAGTAGAGTAGGGTAGGGTAGGGTAGGGTAGGGTAGGGTAGGGTAGGGTAGGGTAGGGTAGGGTAGAGTAGGGTAGGGTAGAGTAGGGTAGGGTAGGATAAGATCAGGGTTCAAAAACCACTCCCTGCCCCCTTCTAAAACAATATGCTCAAAAACAACATGTTTTTGGATTCCGAACTTGAAGTGCTTTCTACATTGTTGCATCTCGAATTACTTCCGCCTAAACGCGCTTTTATATTATTTTTTGTGCCAAAAATTCGCTTTTTCACACTCAAAAAACGCCGAAGAAAAAAGTTTTAAGACATTCCACAAACTTTTTGTTTCGTCATTCTGAAGACTCAGAAGAACGTGAGAGAGAATGCTACGCTACGTACTTGGCAGACAGCACGTAGTGCTTGATATTAATAATAATTCTATAAAAAGATTCCTTTTTAGGTAATATTTATTACTTTAGTTAGAAGAAAACCAGGATCAAACAACGATATGGTAAGGGTATGGCAAGGGTAGGACAAGGCAGGGTAAGGGTAGGGAGACGCATAACAAGGGTAAGCATAACAAGAGTAAGGCATTGCAAAAGTAAGGCAAATTATAGGTAGGGTAAGGCATAGCAAGAGTAGGGCATGACAAAAAGAAGGCATATAAAGAGGCAAAGCAAGGCAAGGCCAGGGCAAGACCAGGGCAAGGCCAAGGCAAGGCCAAGGCAAGGCCAGGGCAAGGCCAGGGCAAGACCAGGGCAAGGCCAAGGCAAGGCCAAGGCAAGGCCAGGGCAAGGCCAGGGCAAAGCAAGGCAAGGCAAAAGAAAAAGATTTTTAAAGTAGTAAGCATTACAGTAGTAGACAAGTTAAAAATGATAAAACAAGGAGATAACAAAAATTGCAAAAAACGAATGTCTGTGTCAAAATCTTATCTCAATAAGTCATCAAATATTGTAAAAAATGCCACGTTTCCGATGGCAAAATCCTCAATTTAAAAAACAGAAAAAAAAACTTTTTTTTAGTTTTGCACCGTGCAAGCGTATTTAGATTGCACCGTGCAGTCAGTGGAAAATACACTGATTGCACCGTGCAAAAGAAACTGTTTTGCACTGTGCAGAAAAAATAGGATTTTAAAAGGAGTGTTAAACAAAATAATTTTGAAGTGAGTGTCAAAAGAGCATGATACAACGAAAAATTTCATAAGCAAAAAAAATTTAAAAGTTTTTTTTTTAATTTTAAAAAAATTTGAAAAAAATCTTTTATCTACCCTACCCTTCTCTGACTTTGCCATGCCCTGCTTTTACTATAACCTGCTCTACTTTATCTTCCCCTCCTCTGCCCTTGTCCTAAACTACTCTTTTCTTGCCTTCCCCTACGCTTTCTATGGCCTACTCTTGCCTTACCCTGCCTTACCTTCCCTTATAATTCCCATGCCCTACTTTTAAATAGCCCTTCTTTCGCCCTACCCTATCCTACTCTACCCCTAACTTCTCTACCCACACCCCCCCCTTCCTTACCAGCCAACTGCCAAAACTAGAACAATATCGGCCGAAACTTTTCAAAAAACAAAACGTTTTGTGGCTTTAAAGCCCCGAGGTCAGCAGACTGTAGAAAGACGATAAGATGCCCTGGGGACACTTCAGAACCCAAAATCTGTGGCAAATTGAAGGCACGAAAAGAACAGTGATGAACAACGTTCCCACGAGACATTCCACTGTTCTGGAACGGTGGCCGGTTCGCAAACCCCCTTCCTTCTGGATCTTTGACTCGTGCCAAGCCTTTTTTGCATCGAAAATGGCATTGTCAGTCTTTAAACAAGGGTTTTAAAAATTTGAGATTTGAAAACGAGTAGGGCAGGGTAGAGTAAAATAAGGTAGAATAAGATAGGGTAGGGTAGGACAGGGTAAGGTAAGATTAAACAGAGCAGAGCAGAAGAGCACACTGTCATATTGAAAAAATTTTTTTTTTAATTTTAGGTAACATAACAAACCAAAAATAATAAAAACACATTTTTTCCAATTAATTTTTATTAATTTTAGCAAAAATTTCAAAAATTTTAAAATTTTAAATTTTCAAAAAAATTAAATTTTCAAAAACATTATAAAGTTAAAACCTTGACTAAATGCCAATGCGTATCTAATTTCTTTTCAAAAACATTTTCAAAAACCTCAAATAAACCTTAATTTTCAACTAATTTTTTGCACCGTGCAAACTTATTTAAACTGCACAGTGCAGCTAGTAGAAAATACATTGATTGCACCGTGCAAAAAAAAATAGTTTTGCACTGTGCGGAAAAAATTGCTTTTGAAAAACGTTGACAAATAAAAAAATTGTAGAAATAAATGTCAAAAAAATCATGATACAATAAAAATTTTCATAAATTTCAAAAAATTTTTAAAATTTCAAAGAAAAAGTTTTTTTAAACTTAACCAAATTTCAAAAAATTTAAAACCTGAAGATTCCCAAAGCAAAATAGCGTAAAATAGACTTGTTTTTTCGGCCAGAAAATCTTTTTTTATTGTGGCCTTTATTTGTCTGCTTTATTGTTATCTGAACTAGCCTTTCACAAAAGAGGGAGGGGGGGGGGAGGGTTGTTTTGCCGTTCTATTACAATTTAAGAAGGCACGTGGGAAAATTAGAAATGCCATTGGTTTTTATAAAGCAAATCCAAACATTACAATAAAGTTTTCAAAATTAGCCCTATTAAGCCTAAAAATAAGCCTGAAATAATAAAATTTGAATTTAAAAAACTTTTTTTTCTTTAAAATTTGAGAATATTTGAAGTTAGCTTAAGAAAAATTAAGCCTAAACCCCCAATTTAAAGCTTATTTTCACTCAAAAATCATCAAAATTTCAAAACAAATTCAAAAATAATAACTGTCACTTAATGCCACAACTTTAACTAACATAATTTCTGTACTAACATAATTTTAAAACATAATTACATTGTGACACACCTAATTAAGACGCCTTTCCTGCCCCAGAATAGACCTTGGAAGTGGGTGTCTGTCGGTGAAAGTTTTGAGTTTTGAACCTCTTCCAAAACCGACAACTTCCGAAAAGTCCAAGTCATTAGGGAAACATGACAAAGAACAATATGCTACACTTATTTGAGCAAAAATGGCACGAGGTACTTTGAAAAATGGCAGAAAACGGCGGAAAATGACCAAAAATGGCTAGAAAAACACAATTTTTTCAATTTTTTTCACATTTTTTCCAATTTTATAAACAAAAAATGTACTGGAAAACAATATACTAGTCTTTGTGTAATTAAAATAGCTGTAAAAGTTTCAAAATTGGCATAAAACAGCCAAAAAAAATCAAAAAACACCAAAAATCGACCAAAAACCCCGCTTTTTTCAATTTTTTTTCATGTTTTCAATCCAAAAAAACCAAAAACAACGTCATGCCAAAATAAACCCCAGTCCAAACCCCACTTACCGATGCCCATTGATAAAGATTTTGACTTGATGTAACAGCTTGATCACCATGATTAGCTTACACCAACTGATATTCTATGATAATGTTTTTTTTGAATTTGATATTTCAACTGGTTATATGTCCTTAAAACAGCATGGTAAATAACATTAAACACCATAAATTGTCGCGGATAAGTTTAACAGTTAAAAAAAGACAATAAAGTTTGAAAAAGTTAATGCACCGTGCAAGGTTATTTGAATTGCACCGTGCAGTCAGTGGGAAATACATTGATAGCACGGTGCAGAAGAAAAGGGTTTGCACTGTGCGGAAAAAATAACTTTAAAAAATTTAAAAAATTAAAAAATAGTAGAAAATAGTGTCAGAAATATGAGGTACGATCAAAAATGTCAAAAATATCAAAAAAAAATTTTTTTTTAAATTTACCCCACCCTATCCTACCATACCCTACATTAGCCTGCTTTACCCTGTCCTACCCTATCCTTACCCTGGTCTTCCTTACCCTACTATAACTTTGCCATACCATTGTTTTATCCTACCCTACCCTTACCCTGTCCATATCATCATAGCCCTACTTAAGCCCGGCCTAAACCTTACACAATCCCTGTAAACACTAAAACACCTCCAAGCTCTGAAGCCAAGTTAAAGAAGCATGCCCGCCTTTATACGTGAATATTAAGGCGTAGACTTGCCCGAAGCCATTGAGTAAACATACGAAGCCTTTACATTTAAAAAGCCAAGTAATAAACCACAGTTTGCCAAAGATCGACTACCGTATAGGGTTAAACTCCCCGTTTCTTACAATTTTAATGTTTAGTAATGTTTATTACCTGAGGGTAAATGCTACAGATAATTAAACAAAAGTCAAAATTAGAAAGAAATGTTAATCCTATTGACAATACTATAAGATATTTAGTAAATTATAGTAATTTAAAATTTGTAGAGCTTCTATTATGTAGGTAACGTTGCAAAGACTTATACATTGAAGAAGGGAGGGGGGTTAACTTAATAATATGTTAAAGATTATAAAGATTATTGGCTTCTATAATATTTTGAAATTTCGAAACATTAGGTAACAAAACTGACTAAAAAACATAAAGAAAATTATTTTTAATTTTAAAAATTGATTTTAAGTTTTAAAACGATTTTTAATCAAAAACATTTTTAAAATTAAAAAAAAAATGTTACAGTACAGGGTGTAAACAGAACGAAAGATCAAAGGCGTATTTTACATTTAAAATTCTTCCTCAATAAACCACTTAAAACATCAAAAAATACTTTAATTTCAATTTTTTTATTTGCACGGTGCAAAATAATTTCGCCTGCACCGTGCAGTCAGTGGAAAATACACTGTATGCACCGTGCAAAAGAATTTTTTTTGCACAGTGCAAAAAATAATTTTAAAAAATTATAAAAATTGTTAAAATGAGTGCCAAAA
Organism: Bursaphelenchus okinawaensis; assembly: GCA_904066225.2. Lineage (NCBI taxonomy): Eukaryota > Metazoa > Nematoda > Chromadorea > Rhabditida > Aphelenchoididae > Bursaphelenchus > Bursaphelenchus okinawaensis. Next base: position 10,209,906 of record CAJFCW020000001.1, on the reverse strand, counting down.
GAATGTGAAGAAGATTAAAAATGTCATAAACCAAAAATTAAAAAAAAATTTTTTTTTTTTAAATTTTAACTTCTCAAAATTTTTTTAAAAATTGGGTTCAATAAGCTATTTAGACTCTTCTACAAAGCTCACATCACATACCCCTCAATAAAATCTAAAAAAAATTCCCCCGCCCCCTCCACTACCCCTACCCTTCCCTCCGCTACCTACCTCTTTTCTCCTCACGTACCTATGACAAAACAAATACTATGTAAAACTATTAGACTAAAATTCAAACCAAAAGTTGTTCCGAACACTTCCTTGGCTCTCATTCTCATATATAATCATATCACATTACAAAACGCCAAAGGGTCCTCTCGAACGCTCGTCATTTAACTCAAAAAACTGATGAATTGGCCGGTTCGGACGGCCGTTTTTGAAAAATATAGTAAGATAAATGAGTGAAAAAGGGCTGATATTAACATAAACAGATAGTAAAAGGTATTATATTGAGTAAAAAATTTTAAAAAGTATACAGTAAACCAAAAAATTATAGAATACATAAGATATGTAGCTCTATCGCCCCTAAAAATAATAAAAACAAAAATATAAACCTAGTAAAACACTAAATGACAAGCCTAAAGACCAAATATAATGAAAAAACAGCTACTGCTATCAATGAAAACTTCAAACTATTAGAAAAAAGAACCGTACTCAAAATAACATACCGCGTATCAAGCTAAATTATTAAAATGTTTTGAGTAATAACATGTCTGAATGCTTGTTTTTCAATTACTACTTACTTTAATATTTCAGCAAGTATCAACACAAAAACGATTTATGAAATACTAAAACCATGGTGCTAGTCTGAACCTTAGCCTACACATAAGCTCAAACTTATGTTCGAATCTAAGCCTACGCCTAAACTGAAACCTAAGCGTCTCTGAGCTTATAAAAAAGCCAATAACTAAGCCTAAACTAAGGCCGAAACCAAACCCGAACCTAATACTAAAACTGAGATAAAGCCTGAAGCTAAGACTTGAGTCCAAACTTAAGCCTAAGTTCAAGCCTAAACATAAACGTAAGACAGACCTTAAGTTTAATTGTGGGCATAAGCCCAAGCTTCAACCAAAACCTCAGAGTAAGCCTAAGCCTAAGACTAAGACTAAGCCTAAGCCTAAGCCTAAGCGTAAGCCTAAATTCCTAAGCAGTAGTTTAAACACAAACCCTATCCCTAACCTGTCATTTCTAAATTTTAAAAGTTCACTTTGAAGTTACCGTCAAACTGCATCAGTTTTCAATTTTATTGTAAACAACAAACTCATCAAGCCTATCGCATCATTTAGTTTTAGAAGTATTTTGCAATTCAAAAAGACTTGAAAGTATCTAAATTTCAATCCACAAAAACTAAGTTTAAAGTAAAATGAAATAAAATTCAAACTAAAACAAGAAAAAGTACAATTTATAAACAAAACTTATTGCACAGTGCAAATTCATTTCGATTGCACCGTGCAGTCAGTGGAAAATACACTGATTGCAAGGTGCAAAGGGAATTATTTTGCACTGTGCGATAAAAATAAGTTTAAAAATCGACAAAAATAAAAAATGATAAAAATAAGTGATAAAAAAATTGCGGTACAATTAAAAATGTCATTTTCACAAAAAAAATTTTTTTTCAAAAAAAAACTATTTTTTAAAAAAAAATTCTAAAAATCCACCCCAGCCAAAAAAATGCAATAAAACAGCACAAAATCTGGTAATTAACCACCCAAAGCAATAGAAACTTAGCCGTTCTAATAGCCCTTCTTCTTCCTGTTTCATACTCACTACTCCCCCCCCTCTCTTGTCCCTTCCCCCCCCTCTCTTATCCCTTCCCCCCCCTCTCTCTTATCCCTTCCCCCCCTCCTAGCATCACTTTCATTTCCACCCAATTCGCACTCACCCTTAAAGTTAAAAAAAAAAACAAAAGAACGAAGCTGAATGATTATCGGAACGTTGTATCCTAACGTGCCGTTCCGAGGAACGTCCAAAACAGGAACGACAATTCGAATTAAAACGACAGAAACTTTAAATACGTATCAGGAGGGGGGGATGCAAATAGAACGTCAAAAGTCACTTCCGCCTATTCAAATGAAAGTACTACGTATGGTCATGTCAACAGTCATGTTTACTCTGTATGGGCCGGGGTTTGAGGGCAAGTCGCAAAATTAAGGCAAGTTTATGGGTTTTAGGGGTAGGGGAAGGGGAATGGGGCTAAGGCCTTGTACTAAAGCCGGTAGGAAGTTAGCCAAAAAACTTATATTTATAGTACAAGTCAAGAAATACAACGTCAGATACAAATTTCTCAGAAAAACACTGTGTAAGACAACATATACTGTCTATCCCAATTCAGTTTGACAATTTATATGTCAGTCTAGACTAAAAACCTATATTTATTTATGTACTGTTAAAGATGACAAATTTAAATACCCTACCCTACCCTACCCTACCTTACCCTACCTCACCCTACCCTACCCTACCCTACCCTACCCAACCCTACCCTACCCAACCCTACCCTACCCTACCCTACCCTACCCTATTCTACCCTACCCTACCCTATGATATGCTATCCTGTTCTACCATGCTCAATCCTGCCTGCCCTACAGTACCCAACGAATGCAGATTTAGTCTGTCGTGCTTCACAATACAAAACCAGACTCACTCCTCAATGCCGTATCCACCCGTATTGTCCCCTACGCTATTCTTCTGTCCCCTGCTTTGCTCTGCCTTACCGTACCCTACCAGGCCAGATTTGCAATGCCCTAGCCTACCGTGTTCTATCATTTTCTATCTTATATCGCTCTATCCTATCCTACTTCACCATCCTAAACTCTTCCATTCCCTACCATACCCTATTATACCCTACCTTACCATAACCCATCCTAGCATTTAACCAGTCCCTATCCCAACCCTACCTTATCATAACCCACCCTAGCATTCCCCCCCATCCCAAACTTCACCCTCCTCCTACCCTCAGCTACGTACTCACAAAAACATCCACCGTTATACCCAAGATCTACCTAACACAACATGTTGTTGTTGTGGCCCATTTTAGAGTAGGGGAGTGAAACAAAACAACCGCAGACAATTATTTTGACAATTAATTCGGCCGCTATTTGATATTGTTTTCCTCGCCCCTTTTACGGTAAGAGACTTTGTTTCCAGGCCACAACACCCGCCCCCCCCTCTAATTAAAATAATGTTTCTCAAATTAATTTCCAGGAGACAACTACATGTCATATGTAGTTGTTTTTTGTGCAGTAAATGTGATATCAATGTAAAAAAAGAGTTTTATGACAAAATTAATTTTTTTAGCATCAAAAAATGCGTATTTTAAATATTAGCTACATTCGTTACACTCAAGCCTTAGAATTTGTGTTCGACTTATTTTTAAGCTTAGACTCAGGCTTAGTGGCAAGGTTAGTCCAAGGCTTCGACAGAAACTTAGGCTATAATTTAGCCATAGGCTGAGACTTAGGCTTGGATTGAAGCTTAGGCTTAAAATTAAACTTGTGGAAAGGCCTATGATTAAGCTTAAACTTTGGGTTTTTACAAAACTTAGCAGGGATATAAGCTTAAGCCTACTTTTAGCCTCGCCTTTAGCCTTAATGAGCTTAAGGCTGAGTCCCAACCTAAGCATAAAACTCAGCCTAAGCCTAAGCTTAAGCCTGAGCGTGAGCCTAAGTCTAAGACTAATCCTAAGCCTAAGCCTAAGCCTAAGCCTAAGCTTAAGCCTGAGCGTGAGCCTGAGTCTAAGACTAATCCTAAGCCTAAGCCTAAGCCTAAGCCTAAGCCTAAGCCTAAGCTTAAGCTTAAGCCTGAGCGTGAGCCTGAGTCTAAGACTAATCCTAAGCCAGAGCCTAAGCCTAAGCCTAAGCCTAATCCTGAGCCTTAGCCTAAGCCTTAGTCTAAGCCTAATCCTAAGCCTAATCCTAAGCCTAATCCTAAGCCTAATCCTAAACCTAAGCATGATCCTAGTATTACCCCAAGCCCTCTATCAGCCCTATTTTGAGTCCTAGACTCAGCCCAACCCCTAATTTAAAAAAATTTTAAAAAATAAAAAAAAAGTCATAACTTGCCTAAACCGGAAGAGAGGAATTGTCATTTTCAGGCGCAAAAACAAAAAAGCTAATTGTAAGGCAAAGTTCGTTTTATACGAACAATAACAATAATAAACCGTTTTTAAGAAATACCGCAAAATAGCGAAAATAGTTTTGGCGTGGGTAAAAACAAAGATCGCTGTAGATTTGAAAAATAGTCTGCCATTTTAAAATTTTTAAAACCAAAAACAAAAATTTTCAAATTTTAATACTTTTTGTTTTTCCCCCAATTGACCAGGCGTGAACAATTCGACTAGCCTAAACTTTTTAAAATTTGAAAAAAAGAATCTGCTAGCCCTACCCCGCCCTAAACTACTGTAACCTATGCTGCCACGCTGTGCACTGGCTTGACGCAACCTGGCTTGGCTGAAATCGACGTGGCTTGGCATGGCGTGACATGTTTTAGCTGGGCTTGGCTTAACTTGCTTTGGCTTGGCTTAATTTGGGTTGGCTTGGCTTGGCTTCGGCTGGGCTAGGCTGGGCTGGGCTTGGCTTGACTTGGCTTCTCTTTGCTAGGCAGGCGTGGCTTGATTTGGCCTTGCCCTGGCTTTGCTTTGGCTTTGCCTTGGCCTTGCCCTGACCTTGCCCTGGCCTTGCCCTGGCCTTGCTTTGCCTTGCCTTGCCTTGCCTTGCCTTGCCTTGCCTTGCCTTGCCTTGCCTTGCCTTGCCTTGCCCTCCCTACCCTACCTGCCTTATATTACCATGCCCTGCCCTATCCTCCTTTCCCTTTCCCCACCCTTCCCTATAAAAACATGTCATCTGCCGTTCCTTATCCTATATAAGATTAAGCACTAAATTTCTACATGAATAAACACAAAAAGGCCATCGGTCGTTCATTCCGAGCATTTCCGGCATTTTTAAATAGATTAAGAAAGTACAGTCAACAACAGAACTTGCAACAACAAATAAAGAGCCTTCGCTTTCGAAAAGGTCATTTTAGAAAAAGTAAGGAAGTTAAGATAGGGTGGAGCTGGAGGAACATAAAGTTAAATTAAAGTAGGTTTAAGCTAGAAAAAAATCGAGAATACGACGGAAAAGACTAAGCTTAAACCTCAGTATAAAAGTTAGCCACAGCAGAAGGACAAGCATACGCCTAAACCTCGTAATAAACTTATAGGTAAGCCTACGTCTAAAAGTAAGAATAAGTCTCAAACTAAGGCCTAGAGCACCCCTCAGTTTAAAGGTAAACCTAGTAAGTTTAGGCTTACAATTGTTAGCTTAATGTAAGACCAAGCCTAAACGCACAACTAAGTGTAAAGGTAAGCCTTATCAAACCAAGCTTAAATCTAAGCATACATCTAAATCTCAGAATAAGCCTAGGAAGAAGCTAATGCCTATAACTAAGCCGAAGCCTCAAACTAGGCCTAAGATGAGAAAAAGCCACAGATTAAGCCTAAGACTATGCTTAAGCCTAAGCCTAAGCCTAAGCCAAAGCCTAAGCCTAAGCCTAAGCCTAAGCCTAAGCCTAAACCTAAGCCTAAGCCTAAGGCTAAGCCTAAGCTTAAGCCTAAGCCTAAGCCTAAGCTTAAGCCTAAGCCTAAGCCTACGACTAAAACTAAGCCTAATTCTCAGCCAAAGACTAAGTCTAAGATTATGTATAAGACTAAGGCTAAGCCCAAGCCTAAACCCAAGCCGCAATCTAAGCCAAAGAAAAAGAAAGACTAAGCCTACGACGAAGACTCAGTCTAATTCTCAGCCAAAGACTAACAATAAGTGTAAGATTAAGTATGATCCTCAGACTAGTCCTGTTAATATCTATCCGATTGTCTCGAAGATTAAAAGTATCAAAAGGCTGCAAACGAACACGTTGTTGAGACATTACTTATTCATATTTTTTGGCCAATATTGTGTTTGCATTCATATTGGCCATACATCGTCACGCCATATAAGGCAAAGACAACAAAAACGAGACAAACAAGTTTATGTTTTAGTGAGGAGACATCAGAGATCCGTTTATTAGTCGTTGTGGACTACAAACTTGAAAGTAGGTATAATATAAAGAGTAAGCTTAAGCCTAAACCTAAGCCTAAAAAAAAGCATAAGCCTAAGCCTAAAACTAAACTTAAGCCTAAAGGTAAAACTAACCCTCAGAATAAGCCTAAAAGTTTAAACCCAAATTTAAACAAAACTTCAAAATTTTAAAGTAAAATTTCGAAAATAAAACTTCATAAAGTAAAAAATCCGGTAGTCCGTTAGTAAGGCTTATCATACATCCTCGTACTCACTCATGCCCAAAATTTAATAATTTTTTTTATTCGGCTTCCTATATCAAAGAACCTAGCAGGCTATTAGATTGATTGTCATAATTCTACTCTGCCCTACATTACTTGTCTTGCTTTGCCTTGCCCTTGCCTTGCCTTGCCTTGCTTTACCCTACCCTGCCCTGCCCTGCCCTGCCCTGCCCTGCCCTGCCCTGCCCTGCCCTACCCTACCCTACCCTACCCTATCCTGCCTTGCACTACCCTATTTTACTCTATCCTACTCTACCATATCTTACCTTGCCCTATACTATATTACTCTATGGCTTACAGGTACTTTTGCAAGTAAAATCTTTCGTTGCAAGACCTAAGCTAGGCTTCTGGAGCCTACATTAATACCCGAACCTCAAATCTACGCCAATCGGCCTGGCCCCTTTACAAGGTTTTTTAGTCCGGCCCAGCGCCAGATCAAGCCCCGTCAGTTTTTTTTTTCAGATCTATCCTATCCCACTCTATTCCTTCAGTACCACGTCCCAAGCCCAAATAAACCATAAAACATTTCCTTTTTTGAAAGTAAATAGATGTGCGCCTGTGTAAGTGCCCAGAATATCAAAATCCCACACTAATTTTGATATGCTAACCCTCTATATATTCAAAATCTAATCATTTTTGCTCATGAAATAGATTCAAGCTCCCACAGTGTGATGTTTATCCTTAATTTTAATACATTAGTAATCATTCCAACAGATGAAGAACCTACTATAATATCGTATGTATGAAGCTAGTATAACTATATGTATAAGGCTGGTAATATAACTATGCACAGCTTAGCGCAAATTTGTCGGAAACTCATTAAACTAGCCTGAAGATGTCGTGGGAGAAAACATACTATCTTAGCTTCAAATGTGATAATATGTATGTACATAAATTATTGTAAAATGTTTCCTACACATCTCTACGCTACCCTTCCATACTCTACTGATTCCAAAAAAAATATTTTTAGTACTACTTACTTATTTACTTATCATGACGTTAGTTGCTGATCGGAAGTGAAATTGCAAAAAAAAGTTCAAAGAAATAGTATTACAAAATAATTTGACCATCAGTCTGTTAACAGTAATCCTAGCCCATGACCTAAACCATGTCCTAGTCTTAGCACTAACTCTAACTCTGGCCCCAGCACTGGTTCTAGCCCCTACCAGAGACCTATTCCAGTCCTATTCGAATCATCAAAGCCGGGCGCGAGAAGAGGGGGGGAGGGGGGGGGGAGGAGGGGGAACGGAGGGTGAATACCCCTCCCCCAAAAAAAAAATTTCGTAAAAAGTTGAACGTGGTCTAGACATGGCAACCGGGCCGGACCGCGGGCCCGCGGCGGCCCGTTTTTTGAATTTTTTTTTCCCCGCGCTTTTTTCTTCTTATCAAATCGGTCTGAAACTTTTTCTACCCCTAGGTTTTAATGGGTGCTACCCCCTCCAAATGGTCTTAGAATTTTGATATCTATTATAGTTTTTGAGAAAACGACTTGGCGGAAAAAAAAATTAAAAAAACGGGCCGACGCGGGCCCACGGCCCGGCCCGATTGCCATGTCTAACGTGGTCCCCCTGTAAATTTTTGAAAAAAAATTTTGACCCCCGCCGCAAGACAAAAAGTCTCCGTCCGCCCCTAATTCCAGCTCTATCCAAATCATCAGAGCCGGGCGCGGAGGGGGGGGGGAGGAAGACGAAGGAACCCCCCCAAAAAAAGAATTCCGAAAAAAGTTGAACGTAGCCCCCCCCCTGTAAATTTTTGGAAAAAAAAATTTCGCAAAGAATCGGCACGGGTGCTGATTTTTTTTTGAACCCCGCCCCCAGACAAAAAGTCCCCGCCCGGCCCTGCTAACATCTATTATAAAAAGTAAAATAATATAATTTTTTTGTAAATTAAAGATAATGTAGCCCCATAGAAAAACTATTATTGAAAAAAAATATTTAAAAATCCAGAATCTGTACCCCTCCGCATTCAAAACTTCTAGGAATCCCTTATTAGACTATACGTTTCTTTTCTCTAATAAATTCATATCTCTTCCTGAAACTCATCCAATTCCTGTAATACACTATTTTCCTACTCTTTTGAATTCAGAAATGCATACAAACAACTCAATGATCTCCTCCGCATTCAGAACTCATAAACAATAGCCACTGCTGTCTACAATATATTACTACTGCAGCCTACAACAATATATTGTGAATCAATGTAGAGTCTACAATGATATACATACTGTGTATTAGAGTGAAGATATTTGTTTTACTTTTCAAAGACCAGAATCTTGGCCACCGCCATTATATAATGTTACGCAATGAGCACAGTAATACGTGTATCCGGAAACTAATCATAAGTGTGACAAAACAACAATTAAAATGTCTGGAGGAGTTGATGACTTTTGGTCAAAAAAATTCATAACAAAATACTCAAACCTACCCTACCCACACATACCGTACCCTGCTCAACCGTGTTTAACGTTAATCGAACACATGTTTCAACAGAACAACAAAATACAAAAGTTATGCCACAACAAATTCCAGAAATTCGAAAATTTAGCATGACTATATAGCAGCTGGAAAATATGTTTCTACAGTATCTTTTTCAACTTTTTTTTATGTAAATTCACCTGTCGTTACAAAAGATAAAACATCATTTTTACCCGCTCCCCTACGCTTTTTTCCTTTTTTTATACCATACTCCATCTACCCATACCTTACTCATGCTCTACACCACCCTGACAATGCCCTATCCTACCTTACCGTATCCTACCCTACCTTGCAAAAAATATGCCAGTACACCATAGTATCAAATAAAAACTACTGCAGTACCCCTTCAATATCTTGTGCTCCAAAAAAGTTATTCAAGCACGAATAGAATGGCTAATTAACAGTTTCAAGTTGAACATCTATTACATTACTCCAACTGCAGAAACAAAAATGTCACATTAATTAATTATACCGTGTTGAAACTCCCGTGTTACAGAGTAAACGCTGTACATTTTTAATTTCTTTCTATGAATTTGATGCTAAAATGAGTACGTTTCGTACTATACTTCGGCCCCTAACCCAGAGCCCTAGCCCAGAGCCCTAGCCCAGAGTCCTAGCCCTGTTAATAACCCAAGTCCTGCCCTACCATATATTGCTCTAACTCTAACGACAGTCCTAGAACTAGTCTCAAACCTAAACTTAGCCGTAGCCCAGAACCCTAGCTCAGAATCCTAGTCTTAGCCCTAATCCTAGCCCTAATCCAACCGATCCCTAGTATCAACCCAAGCGCTGCCTTACCCTAAACTGCCCTAGCTCTAACTATAGCCCTAGACCTAGTCCAGGCCCCAACCTGAGCCGTAGCTCTAGCCCAGAACCCTAATTGTAAGAATAGCCCTAGCCCTTCCCTATCATAACCTGCTCTAACTCTATCTATATACCTGGACCTAGTCCTGACCCTAACCTTAGCCGTAGCCCTAGCCCATGTACTAGCCCATGCCCTGGCCAATGTCCATACCTAATCTTAACCCAACCTTAGGTTACATATAAACCATTCTAACCTTCCTCTACCCAAAATATGCCGTTCCATGTCTCAGCCCTACCCTAGCAAAAATAATTTTTAAAAAACAAAATTTTTCGAATTTACTACGTCAGAACCCCCACATGGTTGCACAAAGTACAAATATGAGACATCTACTATATAATACTATAAGTAATGCAAATACTAATTTACTAATACCAATATTAACTTCCATTTTCACTTACAAAGCCATAAAACAAAGGATTTCAAAAGTTTGCACTAAAACGATCTATGTATTATGACAAATGTAATATACATAATTACGAATGAATGTGCACCCTATGTTAAACTTGTGAAATGTACCCAAATATACATTTATCTTACAATTATATTTCTATATACATGTGATACAATAGTAATATATGTTTACGTTTTGCAAAATTGTAGGGTAAAGCCAAGGAAACAGCTTTCTAAATATCTAATTATAATAGTTAAAAATCCAAAAATGGTAAAAAGGTTGCCCAACTAAAGTTTTAAGCCCAGCCCAAGCCCTAGTTTAACCTAGGCGTGAAAAACAAGCCGGACTCACTTATCAGGCTCGGCCCGGACCGAATTTTTTTCACGTGCAAACGACCCGAGCTTTTCAGGCCAAACCGGCATACATTTTCCAGGCAGACCCGTTACTCATGTCTAGCCCTAGCCCCAGACCATGCCATAGCACATGCCCTAGCCCATGTTCTAGTCCATACCCTAACCCATGTTCTAGTCCATACTCTAGCCCGTGTTCTAGTCCATTCTCTAGCCCATGCTCTAGTCCATACTCTAGCCCATGCTCTAGTCCATACTCTAGCCCATGTTCTAGTCCATACTCTAGCCCATGCTCTAGTCCATACTCTAGCCCATGCTCTAGTCCATACTCTAGCCCATGCTCTAGTCCATACTCTAGCCCATGCTCTAGTCCATTCTCTAGCCCATGCTCTAGTCCATACTCTAGCCCATGCTCTAGTCCATACTCTAGCCCATGCTCTAGTCCATACTCTAGCCCATGCTCTAGTCCATTCTCTAGCCCATGCTCTAGTCCATACTCTAGCCCATGCTCTAGTCCATACTCTAGCCCATGCTCTAGTCCATACTCTAGCCCATGCTCTAGTCCATACTCTAGCCCATGTTTTAGTCCATTCTCTAGCCCATGCTCTAGTCCATACTCTAGCCCATGCTCTAGTCCATACTCTAGCCCATGTTCTAGTCCATACTCTAGCTCATGCCAGTGCATTAGTCTATGTCCTAGGCCGCGTTCTAGTCCTAACAATAACAATAATCTAAGCCCTACTTCTACCCATCGTCCAAGCCCTAACCCTTTGATAACTAAAGTAAAAGTTCTTGAAATAGTAAAATATAAAGTGGTAGTAAAAAAAATGGCATGACATTGCAAAAACAGTAATTATTTACTAACATTGTAAGTTTGTACTTTCCAAACGTTACAATTTCTGAAATTTTAGTAGTTTTACCAATTGTTTTGCACCTTTTCGACAAATGAAGGGTTATTTTAAGACTATAATGTACTGCAATTTAAGGATGTAGTAAAATTAAACCTTATTTTAAAATCGTCTTTCATAATTTTTAAGTTTTAAATTAAATTTTAATAAAATTATTTTTTTCATTTTTTCCGATTAGTGTTTTTTGCGTATTTTACATCGAATATACCTCCAAATTAAAAAAAATTGAAATTTCAAAATTCGGGTAAATTTTAATTTTTTTTTGACCAAATCAGTGAAAAAACCATGCCGGCCTTTTTTCAAAATTAAGTTCCTTCCAACGCGTCCAACAACCTGGCCTAGTGAAGTCTCTTTACGTCTCCTAGGTCCACTCTTGACCCCTATATGACCAAATGCCCTACCCTAACTAACCCAATATTTTTCTTTAATTTTTTAAAATTTTATTTTAGGCTTAACTTTAAGTTTAAGAAAAAATTTTAGGTAAAAATTTAGACTCCCATGCCCATCAAATAAAAATATTTTTTGAAAAAATTTTTTAACATTTTGTAAATGAAAAAAGATAAACCTACCCGACTTTGGTGTTCTGAGCCCCGCCATTGAAGAGGTTGGCCATGAAACTGGCTGCTTGTCGCGCCACAGTCGGCATTTTGGCCAAGTATGAGCTCATGGAACAGCCGCTGAAAACAAAGACAAGTTAGTATGACACATTATGACGTTATATTTAAATTTCAAAATTTTTAAAATTTTAAAATTTCAAATTTTTGTTAAAAAACGTCTAAAAGCTTAAAATTATTTAGTTTCACAATATTTAGGTAACATCTTAAGTCTCCTCGTGTTTTAGAACGTATAACAATTAAAGTATTAGACAAAGATACATGTTATACCACCCATATTAATCCGAAAAGAAAGAATTTTTACATTTCTCAGCTTAAAATAGCAACGATATTACGTCGGAAACTACCCTACCCTTAAAATCTACGACAGCTCCTTCTATCCCACCCTATCCTACTTAGCCTATACTAACTTTAGTATCGCCTGTCCGTACCCCCACTCTACCTTATTTTATTCTACCCTATCTTAATCTATTCAACGCCCCCCCTCCTAAAAAAAATTTAGAAAAAAGTTGAACGTGGTCCCCCCTGTAGACTTCTCGAAAAAATTTTTTCGACCCCCGCCCCCATACCAAAAGTCCCCCCCCGCCCGCCCCTGTGTAAAAGTAACCCTCTTTATAGTAAACAAAACATGTGGCCCCGCCAAGTCAATTTGCACTAAAAAGCCTCTCTGTGAAGACAACACTCCTTATAGTAAACACAAAAAGCCGGTCCCTTGGCGTTGCTTATATCAAGAGACCATTGCAATTTTAAAAACAACAAAGCAAAGCAAGTAACAATAATGATTATATTTGTGAAGCCATGACATTTACGTCTTCCTGAATGTCTGCAAAATGAAAATAGTGCCAATTGTGACAACAAAAAGATTTATGACAAAAAAAGGAAGTTAAGTACCTAGCCCAAATGACTATGTGACCTCATTATCATAGAACAAATAATCTGTCAATTACCATGAAAAGGTCATTTTTTGAAATTAAAAAAAAAGTTTTAATTTTGTAAATGCGCTCGTTTATTCGCCCGTACACAAGTTTTACCGAATTCGCCCGTACGCAAGTTCGGTCCAATTCGGCCGTACATAAGTTTTACCAAATTCGGCCGTACATAAGTTAAAAGTGATCCAGATTTTGTCATAAAAAAGCCAAAAATAAAAAAAAACAAATTTGCAAGGCTAAATTGACCATAACTTAAAACCCTTTCCCTAAAATATTTTTTTTCAAAATTTCAAAAAATTTAAAAAAACTCCTCAAAACTCCCCAAACAAAACATAACTCAATTTCCTGGGTTGGGAGTTTAAAATCGAGTTAAAGCCGTTCGAAAAAATAAAATTTTAAGAAAAAAAAAGTTTAGACCAAAGGTTTTTTATACTGCCCTACTCTGCCCTACCCTACCCTACCCTACCCTACCCTACCCTACCCTACCCTACCCTACTCTACTCTACTCTACCCTGCCCTACTCTACCCGACCCTACACTACGCATCACTACCGTACCCTATCCTCCGACCCTACTGTACTACACCCTAACTTATTACATTCATCTACTCTACCCTCAAAACTTGCCCTGTCTTCAAATATTACCCTACCCTTTAAAACTTTATCCTACCCATAAATGCCTCCCATTAACAAAAAATGCCCTAAGAACTAAACAAAATGCCCTCAAGGCTTAAAGAATGGCCTAAAACCTCAAAAAAGCAAGGTTAAAGACTGTGGCCCATAAAAATAGCCATAAGTTCTGGCAAACTATTCTAATTTGGGGTGGAAGACGTGTTTCCAAAAGATGCCCGTTCTCTGTAGCCGAGTGCGTAATCGAAAAGCCGAGCGACGTTTTTCCGTGAAATTACTCTAACGACATTTCTTGGCCTAAACTTTCTCCGATATCACGTTTAAAACAGCCAAGAAATATCATTAAAAGTACAGACATTAAACCTACAACAACAATTGATATAGCATTGAAACTATTATTATTACAAAACACGTACTGCTTAAACTCAAGTTTTTTCATAGTGTTAGGCTTAAATTTAAACTTAAATTTAGTCCCTGACTAAGCTCAACCTTAATTTAAACTAAAACTTACTTTCAGAAATAAAAAAAACCTAAGCTTAAGCTTCGTTAAAACTTAAGTGTTTAATCAAACCTTAAGGCTAAACATAAATTTGTCGTCTACCCTTAGTAGCAGCCCTCAGCTTAAAGATAAACCTAAGGATATTTACAAACCTAAGCCTAAACGTGAGCAGCAACTAGAGCCTGAACATAAACTTGAGCTTGAGGTTAAGTCTGAGCCTAAGCCAAGAAGCCTAAGCCTAGAAACCTAAGTCTAAGCCTAAGCCTAAGCCTAAGCCTAAGCCTAAGTCTGAGTCTGAGCCTGAGCCTGAGCCTGAGCCTGAACCTAAGCCTAAGCTTAAGCCTACGTCCAAGCCAAAGCCCAAGCCCAAACCCATGCTTGACACTAAGATTAAGCTTAAGCCAAAGAGTAAAACAAAACCTAAGCCCAACCTTAAACCAAAACCTATAAATAAGCCTCACCTCTACAGCAATAGAGCAAAGCACAGTAACAAAAAATTCGAAATTTAACACTTGAAAACCGTAAAACAGGCTAAGCGCCGTTCTTACTATGTGCCAACAATTCGGACAAAATTTTATTTGCATTCACAATTCTCTCACGATAAACACGCTTTTGCTACCAGGAATGTTTGCTTCTGCTCCCACGTCAAAAAATATTGTAATATATACCAAGAAGCAACGGTTCACAGTGTAACAGAAACAGCGGCTCTAATTGGAAGATCCTGGGAATGGGATTAAGATTTAGTTTTAAAAACGTTTCTAATGTTGCCTGTCGTAATATACAAGACCAGGTAGGGAACTGAGCTAATAATGCAAAAAATTTTTTTTTGAAAACTGGCATAGGCAACTAGATACAACATTTTCAAAAGGAGCTTTAAGTAAAAACTTAAGCTTTTTAACTTTAAGACTTAAAAATTTGTGCTGAAGATTTAAGGCTTAGACTTTAAGTTAAGACCTAAGCCTAAAAGTAAAATTTCGTATCTCCCCAACCTAAGTCTCAACCTCAACCTAATCTTAATCTTAACTTTGCTCTAGAGCCTAGACCTTGCCGTAATTCTAAGCCCTAGCCTAAGCTCAAGTCTAAGCACCAGCCCCAGGCTAGTCATGTGTGAACCAAAGCCTAAACCAAGATCAAAATTTATGCTTTGACCTCCTAAACATAAGTGTATGCCTGTGAGAAAAAGAGGTCACTAACTTCCTCACCTCCGATCCTAGTAATATCTTTTATGTGTAGTGTTACCTAATTTTATAATTTTATGAACATATCCTTAGAGAAATTGCAAGAAATCGTATTGCGTAATTTTTTCTTGTGTAATTTTATGGTTTTATGTCATTTTTGCCTCGGTGTAAAACGACCCAACAAATTACTGTGAGTACGGCAATGTAACTCTCCGTTTTCGCGAGTACTAACCTAGAATCGTAAACCTCAACGTTTAAGCCTAAAAGCCATAGGCTAGAAAGTTATGTCTAGAAGCCTAAGCCTAGAAGCCTAAGCTTAGAAGTCTAAGCCTAAAAGTCTAAGCCTAGAAGCCTAAGCTTAGAAGTCTAAGCCTAAAAGTCTAAGCCTAGAAGCCTAAGCCTAGAAGCCTAAGCCTAGAAGCGTAAGTCTAAAGTGCGAGCCAAAATCACAAGCCTAAAAGCCTAAGCATAAACAGCTAAATTTAGATGTTTGAATCTAAATGCTTAAACCTAACATTAAAAACCTAAGCCTAGAAACCTAAGTCTAAGCCTACAAAGTAAAGCTTGAAAACATAAACCAGCTCTGAAGCCTATTGTATCAAAGAGAACGCGTTAGAAGTTAACCTACCCTAACCTTTACCCAAGCCTTCCCTTTTCCACCCAAGTCTACCCTAGCTTGCTATTTCTCTCTTCATGCTTTGCCCTAGCCAACTCCTTTCCATATCTAAATCCTTTTATTAATATACATATAACTCCCCAAAACCCAGACACCACAACGGTACTCCTCATATTCATGTTCCCACATTAAATCCCAAATTGAAAAAAAGCTGCCATTTTCACACATAAAAACGTGGAAGAAACATAAATTAGATTATTATTATCCACCAAGTTTGGTGCCGTTTAGGGATTCACTCGTGAAAAAAAGGGGAGGGGGGGGGGCAGAGACACGCACAACTCTTCATTTCAAATTTCGACTGAATTTCAAATTGGAAAAAAGACAATTGTGAAATAGTAGAAGCAAACAGCAAATTTTATAAAGTTTTTGCCATTTTTGCTTTGTAAAGAAAGTTCTTGCAATTTTTGGTTTTGTAAAGAAAGTTCTTGCCAATTTTGCCTTGTAAAGAAATTTTTTGCTATTTTTTACTCTGTAAAGAAAGTTCTTGCCATTTTATGGTCTTTAAAAGAAGTTATTGCGTTTTTTTGCTCTGTAAAGAAAGTTTTTGCCATTTTTTTAAGTTTTAAAAAAAGTTCCTGCCATTTTTTGTTTTGTAAAGAAAGTTCTTGCCATTTTTTGTTTTGTAAAGGAAGTTCTTGCCATTTTACGCTTTGTAAAGAAAGTTCTTGCATTTTTTAGTTTGTAAAGTTTTACTGCCCTACCTTTACAATTTACCCTACCCTACCCCTCCCCCATCAAAACACACCCCCCTTCCCCTTCTAAACCACCTGCCACTTCCAACTTACACATGATTAACCAACTCGACCGACCTCTCGACCGTATGTCGATTAGGTAGGAGTGGTTGTAGTTCAGGTATTCTCCATAAGAACAGCCCAGATTGATGTGGCTGCGGGTCGTTCGAGGGCTTCGACAATTTATGACCCAAATTTTCATTATGAAAAATTGGGATTGGCACCGGAATGTGCTTCATAGGCTATAGGAACAGGATATTAACATAGGTTGAAGGTACCGATTTCGCGATTGAATGAGTATGAGAGTGTTGTGAAGAAACAATTTTTAAAATTATAAAATTTTTTTAATTTTCAAATTAAAAAAAATTCGGAAATTTCAAAAAATTCAAAAAATTACAAAAAATTTCAAAAGATTTTAATGAATTTCAAAAAAAATTTTAAAAATTCAAAATAATGCATAAAATTTCAAAAAACTTTTAAATTTCTAAAAAAATTCGAAAAACTTCAAAAAATTTCAAAAAAATTAAAAAAAGTTCAAAAAACCTCAAAAAAAATTTTTTTTTAATATAAGTGCCATTTCATGTCTATACCTATAAAAACCTATTTCCAAGCCCATATTCAGCTAAAACCCTAGAAAAAAAGCCCAAAACCAGCCTTATAACACCTAAAATATCAATAACCCTATATCCCGTGTTTCTCCCTTTTTTTTATCAAGTAGCCTTTATTTATATAGCATGACCATTTCATTTCCAGTACGTGCATCTCGGCTCCAGAAAGAAAAACTCAATTATGGAAATCGAAAACAGAGCCGATTACGTTTTGGCAGTGTTTCAACGAAATCTTCTAAGAGAGCTTTAAATACACCACCCTACTATACCCTACCCTACCCTTCGCTACCCTACCCTACCCTACCCCAACACCCTACCCTACCCTACCCTACCCTACCCTTCCCTACTCTAACCTTTAATACCCTACCCTGCCACGCCCTACATTACCGAAAAATCTAGCACGCTCTTAAAACTCCACCCCGCCTTTATAAATCAGCAGTACCTTTGAATTCCACGCTACCATAAAATTTTACCACGCTTTGGAAATCTTACCCTTACTTCAGATTCTACTCTACAATTAAGAACTACCTTATCCTTCAAAATTTATCCGGCCATTAAAAATCTACCCTAGTTTTGAAAATCTATAATAACTAACTTACCCTGCCCTAAAAAATTTTACCCTGCTTTAGAAAATTCAACCCTCTTAAAAAGCCCGCCCTGCCCTAAAAGTTTCTACAATGCCCTCAAAAATTTATCCTAGTTTTGAAAAGCTATAATAACTCACCCTGCTAGAAAATTCTACCCTGTCCTTAAAAGAGTTACACTGCCGTTAAAAATGTTACAGTGCCTTTAAAAATCCTGCGCTGCTATAAAAGTTTCTACCATTTTCAAAATCAACCCTACAGTTAAAAAATCTACCTTAGCATCAAATTAAAAACCTACCCTACAATTAAAACTGTACTTTACCCTCAAATGTATACCTTATCTTACCTTAAAACCCCACCCTACTCTCAAATTCTACCCTATCTACCCTTGAAATAAAACAATAAAATTCGACCCAGCCTTTAAAGATTCCCACTACCCTCCTATTCCTAAAACATTGGCCAAATAAGTCAAATTTAAACTACCAAAACCGCCCAAAATGCCTATTTCATCTTACCCATCCACTCATTTGACTTGGAACGTCATCAGAAAGAAACACAGAGTAAAACGTCAAATCTCACGAGTCAAAAAGTAAACACTTAATCTTGCCCCAACTAGATAATACTTAAATTGGCATGGGCTTGGTATACCTCATATGGCAAGACATTTTAAGGGTAAGGTATGTTAGATATGTAGTCTTAACTAAAACCTCAACAAACCACAGTTCATAACAAAAATAAACGGCCATAATTACTTTCACCAGTCCCAAGACGGAAATGAAAAGCAGTCCAAACGCCTTAGGGGGCAAAGCACTTTTGAAGCGTCAAGTTTTGACAAAAAAAAACATTTTATTTGGCAAAAAAAGTGTCTGCAATATATTATCCTTCTTCATCAAAGTTCAGAAACAGCAAAATAATGTTTTTATCCTAGCCCAGAGCCCTAACCCAGAGCCCTAGCACAGAGCCCTAGCCCAGAGCCGGTCTACCCTACCCTACCCCAAGAATAATAATGGTGAGTCTGCCCTACCCTACCCTACCCTACCCTACCCTACCCTACCCTACCCTACCCTACTCTACCCTACCCTACCATACTCTACCTTTGCTCCACCTAAGCCTACCCTTACCTCTACCCTGATTATCTTTTAAAAAACAACCAACAGTAAAAGCACATGCCTTGAGTCAATAAAATTGATGACAAAGCAAAATAATTCCCAGTTCCTCGTAAGATTTACATTATGCTCTTTTTCGGCGCGAAATAAATGCCCTCAGGCGAAATATAAATAAAAAATGCGCCCGCAAAGAACTTTTACCCATTAAATTAAAGTCAGAAGAAGCCTAATGAAGAATGAACCTTTAATTTATACAAATTATGCTTTTTAGTAAAAAAAAATAAATTCAAAAAAAATTTTTGTCTGGAATGATATGAGTTGAAAAGGCTAAATTAGAGCGGCATTAAGCATAATAACAAAATAGAATACGAATTTAATCAAACTGACGCTAATTTAAAACAAGCATTAGCCCTAGCCCTAACCCTAGCTGAAGCCCTAGCTGAACCCCTAATTTTAGCCCTAGTCTTATAAAAAAATACACAGCGGACTTTTTCACAAAATTTAAAAAAAAATAAAACTTAAGCTTTAGTTTCAGCATTAGCAAAAAATTTAAATTTTAAATTTCGTTTTTTGCTCTTAAAATCAGATAAAATACGTTTGTTTAAAGCAAAACACTGTATTAAAACTAATTTCCGTTTCACATTTTGATTGAAAAAACGGTAATTAAAACGTATTTTAGAAGTTTCATCTAAGGAAAGACTTTCAAACTTAGGAAGTTTTTCCTTAGAGGCTTTAGACTTTAAAGTTTAAGTGTAAGTTACTAGGCTTACGCTTCTAGACATATACTACCCGGGTCAACCTTTTAGGCTTATGCGTCCATGTTTCTAAGCTTTATAAGCTCAATCTTAGTAGGCTTAGGCTTAGTAGGAGTATAATTATTAGGCTTTGGCTTCTAGGCTTAGGCTTTTAGGCTTAGGCTTCTAGTCTTAGGCTTCTAGGCTTAGGCTTCTAGGCTTAGGCTTCTAGGCTTAGGCTTCTAGGCTTAGGTTTCTAGGCTTAGGCATCTAGGCTTAAACGTCTAGGTTTCGCTTTCTAGACGTAGGTTAGTTGAATTTGACGTTCAGGCTTAGGTCTGTAGGCTTAATCCTAAGCTTATAGGCTTAGTTTTTAAAATTTAGATTTTGAGGCTTAACTATTAGGTTTATGACAAATTAACTTTTGTTTAGGCTTAGGCTAGTATTCTTTGATTTAGGTTTATAGCAAGGATTCTAAGATTGGAAATACTGGTTTAGGCTTCCAAGCTTATAATTTTATGTTTTTAGCCTTCTAGGCTTAGGCTGCTAGGCTTAGGCTTTTAGGCTTAGACATCTAGATTTAGCCTTTTAGACTTAAGCTTCTAGGCTTAGGCTTGTAAGCTTAGGCTTCTAGGTTTAGGCTTCTAGGCTTAGGCTTCTAGGCTTACAATTGTTAGACTTAAGTTTCTAATTTTAGGCTTGATTTGAGGCCCAGGCTGCAAAGCTCAGTTTGCTAAGCTTACGTTTAAGTATGTAAAGCTGACTCTTCTTTTTCAACATTTATCCTACCCTACCCTACCCTACTTTACACTACCATACCCTATTATACTCTACCTTACTAGAAACTCTATCCTACAATAATAAAAATGACAAAAAAAACAACAAAACCCTCCAGCGACAAGTCATTTGTCCACATAACCAAGTATGGTGTATATAAATAAAATGATGTATAGTATAAGATGCAGTTTGTTATGTCCGTTCCGCTTGTTTACCCAAAATGCCTCGAATTTGCATAAGCCAAAGTTTTTCGCAAAAAAAACTGCAGCATTATGGCTAAATTAAATGGGAACCGTGCCCAAATTCGACTTAAATTCAAACGAAACACCCTCATTAGGTCGAAGATCACAGGTCATATTGAGATAAGAGGCATTTTTGGGTTGTACAAGGATTTTGAGGGTGGGGTACAAAGAAGAGAAAAAAGAAGAAGGGGGGGGGGAAAGAGTAAGTAAGGAGAGAGGGGGGGGTAAAGGGAGGAGTGAAAAAATTTTTAAAATTTGAAAAAAAAAATTTAATTAAGAATCATCTCCTTAGGCAAATTTCAAAAAATATATATTTTAAAATTTTTTGACCCGCCCCCCCCACTGATTTACCCCTCCCCGAAAAAATGTCCCTTGCAGGGGAAAGAAAACTCAAAGCAAGAGCTGCGCAACAAAAAACCAAAAAAAATTTCAATCGCATTTCTACCCCTGCCCAAAAAATTTGCAAAACACCTCACCCACTCCCACAACAAAAATTGTAAAAAAATTGTAAATTTATTTCAACTTAAATTTTTTTTTACCTTTCATAACTTTTTTATCTTCAAGAAACGTAAAATTGTTACCTAAATTATTAGGTGCCCACATAAAGAACCCGCCATTTTTTACAGGATATTACAGTAAAAGTATGGCGGGTTCTTTGTGTCGGCAGCTAATCCTAAAAACGCTGAGATACTCATTAGACTTACCACATCTTCGGAACTCTTTTTGTTCCTTCCTTTCTTATTTGTACTCGTACTGCGTAGGAATCGAATTGTAGTGTGATAAGTGGTGGTTGTGAACTGAAAAAGGTCATCATTTTAATACGAAAAACTTTTTTTTAATTTGTTATTGATATCACTTGAAAAAAAGTCATTTTAAGATCATAAAAAGTCTTGTCGGCAGAGCACAGTGAAACTCCTGTATAACAAATTCCTGCATAACGAAAATCCTGTTCAACAAACAAGTTTAAATCCTCGGCCAGCACTACACAAGCTCTTTAAAACTATTAAGTTGAACTAAAATTAGCGAGACACTTTTCATTTATTTTTCAACTATAGGGTGTCCTGCTACTTTTGTTTCAACTTAATATATTCTATGCCAAAACTGTTTCATGACGAACAACTTTCAAATCTTTGGGCGGTTCGTTATACTGATGTTCTACGGTATATAATTTAACTTCTAGACTTAAGATTCGAAAATTAGAATTCTCAGCCTAGAATTGTAGGCTTAGGCTTCAAGACGTAGGCTTAGAATTGTAGGCTTAGGCTTACAATTGTAGGTTTAGGCTTCAATACGTAGGCTTAGAATTGTTGGCTTAGGCTTACAATTGTAGGTTTAGGCTTCAAGACGTAGGCTTAGAATTGTAGGCTTAAGCTTAGAATTGTAGGTTTAAGCTTAAATGATTAGGCTTAAACTGCCAGGCTAAGGACTCTAAACTTAAACTTCTAAACATAGGTTTCCAGTGCTTGTCCTAACTAGTAAAAACTTGTTCAACTGTAATATTTACCTTGTTTATCCTGCACTTAAAACTAATCAAACACGTGTATAAGCCTTTTCAATCGTCCAAAAATAAATGTCAAACCTTGATAGTTAACCTGAAATTAAAAGGCTATAAATATTCTAATTAATACGCAAAAACAAAGCTTTAAAAAATTGAAATACAGTTAAATTTCACGTCATAGTCAAAATACAAAGTAGTAAAGACAAAACTTTGTATACCAAAACATATTTATCAAAGTACACGGCATTAGGAATGAAAACTTCCATTTGGTTACGATGAACATTGAGCATTGTTTAGGTACAAACGCTCTTCAACAAAAGTACGTTTTGTTAAGACAGAAACGTAAGGAATAACATTTGAAATTGTATTCAGTTCGAAATGGCGATGATAAACAAGTGTAAACAGTCGTTTTGAAAATTCACAATAAAAGTACTACCTTAATATTATAATTAAAACTTTTTGATAAAAATTTTTGAGTTTGGCTTTTAGGCACAGCTTATAAGTTTAGCTTCTAGGCTTATGCTTCTAGGCTTAGGCTTCTAGGCTTAGGCTTCTAGGCTTAGGCTTCTAGGCTTAGGCTTCTAGGCTTAGGCTTCTAGGCTTAGGCTTCTAGGCTTAGGCTTCTAGGCTTAGGCTTCTAGGCTTAGGCTTCTAGGCTTAGGCTTCTAGGTTTAGGCTTCTAGGCTTAGGCTTCTAGGCTTAGGCTTCTAGGCTTAGGCTTCTAGGCTTAGGCTTCTAGGCTTAGGCATCTAGGCTTAGGCTTCTAGGCTTAGGCTTCTAGGCTTAGGCTTCTAGGCTTAGGCTTCTAGGCTTAGGCTTCTAGGCTTAGACTTCTAGGCTTAGGCGTCTAGGCTTAGGCTTCTAGGCTTAGGCTTCTAGGCTTAGGCTTCTAGGCTTAGGCTTCTAGGCTTAGGCTTCTAGGCTTAGGCTTCTAGGCTTAGGCTTCTAGGCTTAGGCTTCTAGGCTTAGGCTTCTAGGCTTAGGCTTCTAGGCTTAGGCTTCTAGGCTTAGGCTTCTAGGCTTAGGCTTCTAGGCTTAGGCTTCTAGGCTTAGGCTTCTAGGCTTAGGCATCTAGGCTTAGGCTTCTAGGCTTAGGCTTCTAGGCTTAGGCTTCTAGGCTTAGGCTTCTAGGCTTAGGCTTCTAGGCTTAGGCTTCTAGGCTTAGGCTTCTAGGCTTAGGCTTCTAGGCTTAGGCTTCTAGGCTTAGGCTTCTAGGCTTAGGCTTCTAGGCTTAGGCTTCTAGGCTTAGGCTTCTAGGCTTAGGCTTCTAGGCTTAGGCTTCTAAAACTAGGCTTCTAGGATTAGGCGTCTAGGTTTAGACTTCTAGACGAATTTCTATGCTTAAGATCCTCGACACAGGCTTCTATACTTAAGCTCTAGGCTTTGGCTTCTAGACGTAAGCTTAGACTTAGAAGCTTTATATCCTTGACCTAGGCTTCTAAGTTTAATCTCATGAAATTGGACTACCAAGTTTATACTGCGACATAAACTAAAACTATGTAAAAATCTAACACAATTACAACCCGTTTGCACAAATTACTTTAACAACTCTGTAAACTGTTTCGCATACTCCATAATTATATTTCTAAAGCAAAGAATTTCAATACACAACTGTTTACAGTGTTGAATAGCACTTATGTATTAAAAAAGTTAAGTAAACAAAAATTAATGACAACACATATAAAATACGTTTATAAATTTGTATCATAACTATTTTTAAGTCGTACTTAAAACAACCGGAAAAAATTCGTAAGCCTACGAAAAATAATAAATGTTAAGCTTTAATAACTAAAACTAAAATATTTAGTTTATAAGCCTAGCTGTAAAATTGGTGGCTAAAAATCCTTTGTCTTTATTAAAGCCCAGGCTAAATAACACGCTCAAACCTAATCCTAAGCCTATGCCTAAATCTAAGCCGGCGCTACAGCTTGAGCCTCAGCCCAAGCCTAAGCTTAAGCCTAAGCCTAAGCCTAAGCCTAAGCCTAAGCCTAAGCCTAAGCCTAAGCTTAAGCTTAAGCCTAAGCCTAGCCTTACACTTTTGACTAAGCCTAAGCCTAACATCAAGCCTGGATCTTAGTCTATGCCAAGACCAGAGCTTAAGCCAAAGCCTAAATCTGAGTTTAAGCCCGTGTCACAAAACAAGCCCAATCCTAAACTTATGTCTATAAGTTTAAGACGAAACCAAATCTTAAGCCTAAACCACTGCGTAATCATAACCTTAAAAAAATACAATCCTAAAATTCTAAGCCTAAAAACCTAAAAGTGAAACTTTGTAACCTAGAGCCGCAACAAAAAGCCCACCCCTAATGACCGTGTATTCGAACTTGTTCTACTGTGGTAATGCCACTCGGACTAAAGTTTATAAATGAAAAGTGAGTTGTAAGCAAGCAAAAACACCATTTGCTAACAAATAAATTAAATCAACGTGTAATAAGGTGCCGCTCCGGCTCTCCTGACACGCGCTGGCTAAAATCTGTTATAAGTCCAAGTTTGTCAGCCAATTTCCTTATTAACGAGCCATTAACAAGAAGGTAGTGCCATTTAGAGACAGAAAGTTTTAATTTTTTCAAATTTCATAGAACTATGATATTAAACTAATTAAAAGTAAAGTTTAGACTAGTGTAGAACAAGCGTTAGATAAGGTAAGATGCAGGTCTAAACGTACGTTTTAAAAAAATTAAACCCAATCCTACAAGCTTAAGGTTACAAAGTCTAAGCCTAGAAGCCTAACCTAGAAGCCTAAGCCTAGAAACCTAAGCCTTGAAGCCTAAGCCTAGAAGCCTAAGCCTAGAAGCCTAAGCCTAGAAGCCTAAGCCTAGAAGCCTAAGCCTAGAAGCCTAAGCCTAGAAGCCTAAGCCTAGAAGCCTAAGCCTAGAAGCCTAAGCCTAGAAGCCTAAGCCTAGAAGCCTAAGCCTAGAAGCCTAAGCCTAGAAGCCTAAGCCTAGAAGCCTAAGCCTAGAAGCCTAAGCCTAGAAGCCTAAGCCTAGAAGCCTAAGCCTAGAAGCCTAAGCCTAGAAGCCTAAGCCTAGAAGCCTAAGCCTAGAAGCCTAAGCCTAGAAGCCTAAGCCTAGAAGCCTAAGCCTAGAAGCCTAAGCCTAGAAGCCTAAGCCTAGAAGCCTAAGCCTAGAAGCCTAAGCCTAGAAGCCTAAGCCTAGAAGCCTAAGCCTAGAAGCCTAAGCCTAGAAGCCTAAGCCTAGAAGCCTAAGCCTAGAAGCCTAAGCCTAGAAGCCTAAGCCCTAAGCCCAGAAGCCTAAGCCTAAAAGCCTGATCCTAGAAGCCTAACCTAAAAGCCTAAACCTAGAAATATAAGCCTAGCAGCCTAAGCCTAGAAACCTAAACCCAGAAGCTTAACCCTAGAAGCATAAACCTAGACGCCTAAGACTACTAAACTAAATCCTAGCAGTAAGGCCATGTTTATTAAGCGTACTACCCTAAGCCTACCAAGCCTGAACCAACAAAACCTAAGCCTAAATGTACTAAGCCTTGGCCTACTAAAGCTAATATCACTGTTCCTAAGCCCAAGATTAAGTCCGGGCCCAAGCTCTAGCTTTCAGACTAAATCTAAGGCAAAGCCTAGGAAGCCAAGCCAGGCCAAGCCAAGCCAAGCCACACCAAGCCTAGCTTAAACCAAAGCCTAATCCTATTTCGAATCCAAGCTTAAACCCAATCTCAAGAGTATCCAACTCCTTAAGCCTATTAAGCTACGCTACAGCTCGCCCAGCATCAAGTAAAACAAAGCTTCTGTCAAAGTGCCACTTCATAACAACAACTTTATATACATAAATTAGTAAAGAATTAGCCGGAAACCCCTAGAAATCACGTTACATAGCACATTTTACACATTTCTAAATCAAAAGACCAAAGTTCCAAAACTTTTCGAATCAATGCAATTAAGTTCTATAGTACGCCGTTTAAAGAACATTTTCGAGACACAAAACATTATCGTATAAATTTAACACCGGTGTTTGGTCATTAGCAGTGTCATAACGTTGTTTTAAAATTTGTTCTTTCAAAAAAATTTATAATTGCACCGTGCAAACGGTAAAGTTAAATATTAAAATAACTTTTTTAATGTGGTACTTAAAAGTTTAACTTTTATAGTAAATAATAAAATTTGAGAGTACGATAACACAAATAAAAAATTAGAAAAATAAAGTTTGAGGTAAGACGGATATCGTTAAAAATCAAAAAATTGAGTGCACCGTGCAGACGATAAAGTTAATTTTTGCCATAACTTTTTCAATATAACTCGAAAGAAGGACGTATCTTAACTTTAGAATGACTTTCAGAAGTACTATAATGCCATATGAAATTTAGCAGACAATATTTTGAAATAGGGCGGATACCTTACACGATTAAAAAATTGACTGCACCGTGCAGACAAAAAACCATTTTCTTGCCATAACTAAAGAATACAAAGCCAAAGCCAAGCCAACTTTTAATTGAAAACATTCCCCACAATCTTCATCACGTCACAACGCCGCAGGGGATTTGGTTCCCGGAACCTTTAAACAATGTTTTCAACGTGAATGGCCGTTCTGTCCCAAAACGTGCAAACCCACAATATCTGATAGCTTGTTTTGTTTGTCGTAGCTGACGATGGGATTCTAATGCAAAATACAAAAACAATCCTGTCCTACCCTACAGTACTACGCTACCCTACACTGCCCTACATTACCCTACCCTACCCTACTCTGCCCTACCCTACCCTACCCTACCCTAACCTACCCTACCCTACCATACCCTACCCTACCCTACCCTACCTTATAAAAATTTACAGTAATCTATCCTGCTCTGCTCTAAAAATAAGCCTCCCCATACCTTCCGTGCCCCTACCACACCCTCACCCGTGCTTTAGACCAAAATCCAACGCCTATGAATCCTGGTCATAAACTATAAACAAAAAGGTAGAACGTTGAACGGGCAATTTTAAAAGTTTTCAGAAAAGTGTGAAAGTTCATGAAGATCAACCCATCCCTATTACAGCTCCCCTACCCACCTCCCCCCCCCTTTAATTAGCGCTGAAACAGTAAAACCCCAAGATTAATTTCCCAATGGACTATTGTTGTCGACCACCTCATTGTTACACCACCAGAATAGAAATACCATGGTAAAAGGCTTATTGTAAAGATATGGCAAATAACAAAACTAAAGTTTTAAAAATTCAAAAAAAAAACTTGGTTACCCCCCCCCCCAAAAATTTTTTTGAAAAAAAGTTTAACGTGGTCCCCTCTGTGAACTTTCGAAAAAAAAATTCTCAAGAAATCGGCAGCGGTAGTTTGACAGGTAGTAAATTTTTCTCTGGAGGCTGGAGATTGTTTGAACCCCGCGCCTAAACCAAAAGTGCCCGCCCGACCCTGCTTCCATTTAAACAATATCAACCGGTATCACTCTGAAACTGAAATTCAACTGAGATTGTTCTACTCAAAAGATGTAACTACCCTAGCACTCGCTTAATCAAATCTCTTTCTTTAGCTAATTTACTCCAAAATAAATTTTCACTTTTCAAAGAAAAAAAACCAAATCTTGTTAATACTTTGCATTGATTTTCCTTTTTCCTTATTCTAAAATTTTTAAATCATAAAAAGTTATATAAGAACTAATAAACCATGCCTTAAAAATAGATAAAATACCTACTTCTTCTTTCTATAATGTTAGGTGCCGACATAAAGAAACCGCCATTTTTTACAGGAAATTACATGAGAAGTATGGCGGGTTCTTTATGTCGACACCTAATAGATCCTTTTTAGAGCCGATCCTCCGGCACGCAAGTGCTAGCCAAGACCCTTTCAAACTTGCTTCGGCTTGGCTTGGGCCTTTATATAAGATTTAGTTCGGCTTTGCGAGGCCAAGCATGGGCTGAGACCGGGTCCTTTTCGGATCAACTTTCTCTTCTCATAACTATGTAATTTTAATAACACAATTTTTCTAACTATCTTCCCTGCATCGCCTTAAAACCAAAACAAACCGCTCTCTCCCCCCCCCCCTCTCAACCAAAAATTATGTATATACAAATATATTTATCCTAACACCATAAATTTCGTAAATTCACTTCTTTTCCAGTCATCAAATACTAATTCCTACACTCGGTTACAGTAAAAACAAGTAAATAATCCCTTTTTATACCCAAAAATGTAAAATAATATGTTCTTTAATTCTCAAAGTTTTTAAAGTGTCGCCACGTGTCATTTCTTAAAAACCTGGTTAAAGGTTCTCATTACCATAAAATAAAATTTTTTTTCTATTTTTAAACAGGATTAAACCTACAAGCCTAAATCAATCCTAATAGCCAAAGCCTAGAAGCCTAATCCTATAAGACTACTACTGTAAACCTAAGACGAGAAGCCTAAGCACAAGCTCAATATTAAAACTATAGCCAAAGGCCTAGGCGTAAAAAACCTCAAAATCTGAGCTAAAAAGCCTAATCCTAAAAGTCAAAACACTAAGCGTACGCCAAAAAAACAAAGCCTAAGCTTAAACGCCTAAACAAAAACATTACAGTTTAACACCTTCAGCAAAAATTTAAAAGCCTAAGCCTAGAGAGCCTAAGTCATTCTAAGCCCAAAAGCCTAAGACTAGAAACATAAGCCTAGAAGCCACAACCCAAGCCCTATTATGACTCCAATGTTTCGTAACAAAATACACTTATCAGCCCTGCAAAACTAATGCAATGAAGTGGTAGAACATGAAAAAAAACCAGTATCAATAACTTAATTTTAATTTTTTTCTATTAATTTCATCAAATTTTCACGTTTATTTCATTAGTTTTTAATCTAATTGATTAGTCTAGACTAAGAATTCAAGTGCTAAAGTGGGGCACGGCTGCTTATGTTTTAAAAATTCAACATAAACCTAAACCCGAAATTCAAAGCCTAGAAGCCAAAGCCTAAGCCTAAAAGTTTAGAAGCCTAAACAAAAAAATTTAAGTTTACACAAATTTTAAATTTCGAAAAGTTTTTGATGTATGAAATTTCAAAAAAAACTTTAAAATATTTCAAAATTTTGTTCCGCAATGACATGGATCCCCTTTTATACGGTCTTCGTTACCTTTTTTAGCTCATTAGCTCCAATTGGCAGTCTTCTATGTCTCGGAAATTGTCAGATTTTCAAGAAAATTAAGGTAAATATGCAAATTAGAGAAACATTTGATTCAATTCACAAGTGTTTCACAAAGTTAGTGTCAAAAATTGTATCTGACTGTCAGACGCAATGTCATTCAAACTTCGATTAGTTGTGTATGGCTGAGGTTTTCTATAGGCAAGCTTAAAAACTTAAGACTAGAAGCCAAAGACTAAACCTAGAAGCCTAAGTCTAGAAGCCTAAGCCAAGAAGCCAAAGCCTAGAAGCCTAAGCCTAGAAGCCTAAGCCTAGAAGCCTAAACCTAGAAGCCTAAACCTACAAGCCTAAGCCTACAAGCCTAAGCCTACAAGCCTAAGCCTACAAGCCTAAGCCTACAAGCCTAAGCCTACAAGTCTAAGCATAGAAGTCTAAGCCTAGAAGCCTAAAAGGCTAGAAGCCTAAGCCTAGAAGCCTAAGCCTAGAAGCCTAAACCTAGAAGCCTAAGTCTAGAAGCCTAAGCCAAGAAGCCAAAGCCTAGAAGCCTAAGCCTAGAAGCCTAAGCCTAGAAGCCTAAACCTAGAAGCCTAAACCTACAAGCCTAAGCCTACAAGCCTAAGCCTACAAGCCTAAGCCTACAAGCCTAAGCCTACAAGCCTAAGCCTACAAGTCTAAGCATAGAAGTCTAAGCCTAGAAGCCTAAAAGGCTAGAAGCCTAAGTCTAGAAGCCTAAGCCAAGAAGCCTAAGCCTAGAAGCCTAAGCCTAGAAGCCTAAGCTTAAAAACTTAAGACTAGAAGCCAAAGACTAAACCTAGAAGCCTAAGTCTAGAAGCCTAAGCCAAGAAGCCAAAGCCTAGAAGCCTAAGCCTAGAAGCCTAAGCCTAGAAGCCTAAACCTAGAAGCCTAAACCTACAAGCCTAAGCCTACAAGCCTAAGCCTACAAGCCTAAGCCTACAAGCCTAAGCCTACAAGCCTAAGCCTACAAGTCTAAGCATAGAAGTCTAAGCCTAGAAGCCTAAAAGGCTAGAAGCCTAAGCCTAGAAGCCTAAGCCTAGAAGCCTAAGCCTAGAAGCCTAAACCTAGAAGCCTAAACCTACAAGCCTAAGCCTACAAGCCTAAGCCTACAAGCCTAAGCCTACAAGCCTAAGCCTACAAGTCTAAGCATAGAAGTCTAAGCCTAGAAGCCTAAAAGGCTAGAAGCCTAAGCCTAGATGCCTAAGCCTATAATTTTAGATGCTTAATCATACAAATCTAAGCCTAAAAACGTAAACCTAGATGTCTAAGCGTAAGCCTAATAAGTTGAGTTTACAAAACAAAGTCCAGAAGCCTAAGCCCATAAGAAAGCCCAAACCTGGACGTCAAAGCCTAAAGACCTAAAACCAAAAAGCTATAACCTATAATAAGCAAAAGACTAAAATAATACGCCGATAAACATATATTTTAAAAAACTTCATCAAAATAAGAAAATAAGAACAGAAGCCTACTCTTCAACAGCCAAAAGACGCAATTGAAAACTTGTAAAAACTTTATACAATCTATTAATAATGAGCTATAAAATTCAAAGAAAAATCGTTAAAAATCTGTAAAAATCCACAAAAATTCAAAAAAAGGTTAGTTATTAAAGTCCATAAGATTTCCAATCATTATAATATGTATTCCTCATCATCCAAGACCCAAATCGTAATGCTCGCGACCCGTCTTCTCTGCATGTCATTGTTGTCAAAGTTGATAATCACGTACTCTCCACTGGCTCTGGTTTCATCCTCACCGTACGTGGTCATTCCTCTAGTGCTGAAGCCTTCGGTGATGACATCTTTTCCGTATTGAAAGCTGAGATCCATCACAATTTGCTCGATACCGCCTTCGTAATCGCATGTTTGAGCAACTATCGTTTCGTTAATTTCGGATTCTGGAATTTCAAAGTCGTCCAGGTATTCTTCATAGACCTCGAAAAATTGAAGATGGCAAAATAAGTTTCGTAAGAGCTCGTGTTTGTTCTGGAAAAGTCAAAATTAATCAAAAAAAGTAAAAAATCAGGCTATGAAATATAAAGTTTTGGCTAAAATAAAGTAAAACGCTACCTAATATCATCTGTCTTGACCAAACAAAGATAAAAATGTTAGTTAAAGTAACATTTTTAGATAAAACAAGCACAAATGTTACCTAAAGTGAGCTTTATTGATCAAAAAACTCAAAAAATGTTACCTAAAATCCTCCTTTTTGACCAAACAAAGAGAAAAATGTTAGTTAAAGTAACATTTTTAGATAAAACAAGCAAAAATGTTACCTAAAATCAGCTTTTGTGACTAAAAAACAAAAAATGTTACCTAAAGTCATGTTTTTAGCCTAAAAATCCGATAATTGTTACCTAAAATTTTAATTCAAAAAACGTCAGTTAAAACCACCCTTTTTCGCACTGAAAACGCCTTCAGGCTCCAACCCAACCCAAATATTACCCACCTTAAACAAAGGAAACGTATATTGCACATTGATCTTCAGCCACATCAGTTTTGGAAAGAATTCGCTCCAGTTCTTTATCAATGGGGCTGCGTCATAAATACTCATCGGTGCATAATACTCGAATCGTTCTACTATTTCATTCGGCACAAAACTTTTAAAATGCTCCAGGTCAAAGTCAACATTCCCATGCACTGCCAGACTTTTGGTATTCACACCAAAAAGAGCAGTGTAATCTGAAAAATATTGAAATTATGGTAAAATTGGCAAGGTTGAGGTATGAGATTGATATACATTGTGAAAAAATGTCTCTGTTACGAGATAATACCAAGTAATCTAAAGAAATCCCTAAAGCTTAGCAGAAAAATGAAGTTTTATATTATTCATGATCTATATAAAACGCTTTAAGAAAAAATCAAATTTACAGTAAGAAACCGTACAAATCTAGCTATAAAATACAAAATAAATCTTCGAAAAACCCTTAATTTCAAAATAAAGTCAATAAACTTTCATAACTTCTTCAAGTTTTCCTAAAACTCAAATTTTATATTACCCACAATATTAACCTTCATATTTTTCAGAAAAAACCAAATTTATCTCTTAAAACCCTACAACTTACTCTGTGTGTCCTTCGACCCATTTAGCAAAAACTCTGAATTATGTACAACAAGCTCATCCAACACCAATTCATCAGGAAATCGCTTGTAGAGAGCCCAACTTGTTTTAACGGATCGCACCAATGGGTACAAATTCTCCAAAAAATATTGAAATGGTAAACGTGAACCAGCAGGAAAATAGAAAGCCAAACTGATGTGTTCTACTTTCCTCAACTCTGGAATTAAACGTAATTTGTTATCAATCAGCTTTGCAACAGAGCTTTTGCAATAAGAATAAGCTTTTCGGCCCTAAAACCAAAAAAATACAAAAAGTTTAAAAACTTACTTCGAACCAAAGCCACCGCTTGTCGGACAATTGCTAAACTGCTTTGAGCAGCTAGCCAGACATTCAACTTGGTTGGGTTTAAAACCCGGAGCAACTGTTCCACAACCGTCGCGGTCTCCGGCACGTAATGACAATAGGAAAACTCGGTCGATACTGCAATCGATGCTACAAAGAGATGAAACTTTCCAGACAATGGCATTTCTTTCAGAAACTTTGTAGAGACTAGCTAAAACATTATTTTATGAAAACTTCAGTGATCAAAGCGAAGTTCGAAAATTTGCAAACAATTTTCGATGTTATCCATGAACACCAGGTGAGTGGTCCAAGAAAATCTCTAAATGTCTATTTTATATATATTTCAAAGCTCAAAAAGCAAAGCCAAACGTTTACAAATCTTTAGCCAACATGTATCAACCAAAAAACTAGGCATACCTCCCTCAAATAAATCTAAATCATACAAAACCTTCTACCACCTGCATTCGTCATGAATAATATCGGAAAACCTTTCTATACTGTCAAACCCATTAAAATTGTACCTAAAACCAAGCAACATCAAAAAACTTACGCATATTCTAGCTTTTGGGACCTCGAACTCTTGCGCACTCCATCGCAACATCCATTCCGCGCCTTCTGATGTTAACGTAGGCCGCATGTTAGTAAAAATTGTGCAGTTAAGAAAAAATGAAAGTTAAAAAGTATTATTAGGTTACAAAGTCGTTTTTATGAAAGATTAGGTTGGAAGAAACACTTGATTGGCAAGAATTTGCCGCCGTTTGCTTACTTTCACGCGTGCTTGCGATGGGAAAGAAAAGAAAGCTGCGCCCGAGATAGTGCAGGCTGCAGAAGGACTTTATGCGATAAATGAACACAAGCTTTTGCAAAATGATAATTACGAACGAATATAGTAAAAATACCTATATTTTATTATAAAAAACATATTTAATCAATACTTTACACTATGATAACCTGTTGCTTCATTTATTTACAACATCAGATACAACTCGCATTTTGGTCAGTAGCTTCATTGAAGATGTTGTCGATGAAATTCGTTGCCAAATCACATTGCTTTGATAGAATAGTAGTTTTAAGTCGACATACATCAGCGTATTCAGCTTTATTGTCACCAGTCCGTTCCATTTTGAGATCCTCATCAGCGCAAGTGTCACTATTTACCTGTCGGTTATTTTCGGCTTCTATTTCCTTTAGGACGTCACTGTAAAGAAAAAAAAATAAAAGTGGTTAAAACAAGCCTATCTTCCTTATTTCAAACAATTTTTTAATTTATATCCTTAAGCCTAAATAAATAAGCCTAAACTTAAGCCTATAGTTCAAAACTGTGTAAAATTTAAAACTAAGCCAAAATTACATTACAAATGCCAAAACTTACAAAAAGTCTTCATTAATTGCTGGTTTCGGTTCATTTTCAACTGGATTTTGCAATTTTTCCAAAAATTGGTCGATATTTTGTGGCTCTTGAAGGCTATCACAGTATGGTACCAAAATTTCTGGAAATATCAAAAATGTACTATACATGCCCACAACGCCATAAAATAGTCAAAAAAGTCAATTTTTATCATATTTTAAAAAATCCGGTAAAAGCTTGCACAGTGCAACAAAAAATCTGCACTGTAAAATCAATTTTAAAATTTCAATTTTTTTTTTATTTTTAAACCCAAACCTTCCTCAAATTCTCTTACCTGTCATATCTTTCAACTTCTCCAAACAATTCTTCAGAAACTCGGTTTCCTTGTCCAATACAGCAAGCTCATCCTCGGCATCCTTAATATCTCCTTTTGCCTTCTGAACCTTCACGAAAAAATCTTCAACGTCTTCAGAATCTTTAAGAAGATTGATTTTAGCAGCATCCTCTTCATTCTTATACTTGAGCCTAAGCTTATTTTCAATCAACACCTCGCCAATATCTACCAGACTTTGATCGAATGCAGCTACACAAGCTTCGGAACAACATGGTATTAATTCACGTCTGGACAGACCATTCGGTAGGGGTTTTTCCTAAAAGTACCATACTATATAGTATCATAATACGAAATGTTGTGACATTGCACGGCTCCCCAAACCGCAAAATCAATCAAAATATAGATTCGTTATCGATCGTCTTTTTCGATAATTTGTGACTTTTCGTTATTGCGGCCGCTTTTTTATTTTTTGTCGTGTTTTCGGCTGTAATAGGGTCCAAACTTTACGGATTTTCATCGGTTTTGTTCCCAGAGAAGCGGAAAAATATAGTTAATATTGAACAAAATTTAAAACTAAAACCATGTCTTACAACATATAAATCGTGTAATTTAAAATATATTTTTTTTTATTTTTAATTATTCGAATCAATCGTGGAGGCGACGAAATGTCTACAATCGATTTTTTCATAATTTTCTATTTTTGGGGAGCCGTGCATTGGCTCTTTTATTCACAATGTTATGAATAAAAGTTCAAAGCACAACAAAATAAGAGAAATTTTTGAATTTAAACTTGGCACGGTTCCAGTAAATGTGTCATATCTTCTAAACCAATAACCCTACTCTTCCATAAATCTGCACAAAGCTCAACATTAAGATGCGTTACAATATAATATTTGACTCTAACCAAAACATCCAGTTAAAACTTCAAAATTTAAAAAAAAAAGTTACCAGTCCTACACTATCACCTAAAACAATACCAAACCACGTTTTTTGACCAAATATAAACCCAAATACATAAATAAAACATAAGAAGACGTACTTCGCCATGTGATTCAACACCGGAAAACTTTTCAATCTTCTTAAACCATTCTTTTGATCGTAGCCGACGTAACCATGTTAAAGTACCTTTTTCGAAACCAGCAGTCTTTTTCCTGAAAATAAACCGAAATTAAAAAAGAATTTTTTAAAAAATACTGCTGCAAGCTGTAAACATGATGAAGCTCAAGCTTAACTAACTTACCTTACCACCGCTTCGAGGTCAGACATTATTAAAAATGAAATTATCATCTAAATTTTTTGAAACAAAATCAAATTTTTAAAATTACATTTTTGATATGACAAAAAATAAAAATTTTCTTTATTCATGTTTTGAATTATTTTCATTTCACTGTTTTATTCAATTTCGTTTTATTCTTCCGTTTCAAACTGTTGAACAACGAGCCACTTGACCCAAAGCAAGAGCGAAACTCGACGCAGAATAATATTATTTTTATTTTCGGCCTTATTTTAACGAATTTTCCTGTTCTACTATCTAAAATGGGTTCCAAAGACATGAAGGACATTGTTGGAATGGACAAAGACGACCTTTCTCGTAATAAAGCAGTAAAAGTAAGTCTTATATATTGTTTTAGATCTTTAAATTTAGATAAATCGTCCGCCAATGAAACGTCCGTCTGGAATGAGTCGAGAACTTTACAATCTAATGGCTCATGGGCCCAACGAGGAGAATCTATTAATTGCCGTGCCTTCTGGAAACAATGACAAGCAGTTTATGAAAAAACAGGTAGGATAAGGTTATCGTTTTGCTTGATAATAATGTTTTAGATTATGTTTCGAAAAGTGAGGAAATGGCATTGGAGACCGTTTGAACACCAAGGAAGAACAGACGGGTATAAATTGAGTCATTGGGAACGAGAAGATTTGAATCAAAACGAGCCTTACATTTTTGCTAGGATGAATAAGGTAATTTTGGAGCTTTTTGTGTTTCAACGTTTAGGTATAGAAATGATTGTGCTTTTAAAGGTTGTACAAGATAATAGTGTTGCTGTTTTAGCGTTTAAATCTACCTCGATTCACACAAGAAGAATATGAGCGGCACTTCCAAGCTGACAGATGGACTTTTGAATCCACTGATTATCTTTTCGAAATGTGTGAACGTTTCGACCTCCGATGGCCAGTTATCAACGCGAATTTTGACACAAAACATGGTGTATTCTCTATGGAAGATATGAAGGATCGATTTTATCGGATATCTAACTTATTAAAGCGAGACAAGAACCTTGATGGTGCCATCTACCACTTTGACGCAGAAAATGAAAGAAAGCGGAAGTTACAGCTGGAAATGTTGTGGAATCGAACTGAAGATGAAGTAATTAGCTTTTAAAGGGTTTTTTTATAATTTAGTTTTGAGTATGGGTGTTATATTTTGGAAGTTTTATTGAGTACCAATGTTGTTTTAGATAAAAGAAGAAGAAATGTTGCGAGCTCAAATGAGAAGGATCGAGAACCGTCGTAAAGAACGAGAAAAACGTACTCAAGATTTACAAAGACTTATTAATGTTGTGGAACGAAGTGCTAGTCCAGAACCGTGAGTTTTACTTGTTTTATTTGTTATATTGTTTTAGATTGATCTGAAGGAAGTCTAAAATATTTGATATAAAGAGAATGTCTTTGGTCTTTGGCTTAAAATGTCTTGGCAGATAAAAACAATCTTAGTAACAATAATTTGGGTAATAACATAATCTTTTATTCGTTATATTGTTATAGGAACGGATCAACGACAGGCAATCAAACTCGATCAAGTCGACGTGCCCAAAAACAACCGAAAACTCAGATGATGGCGGCACATTTGTTTTCAAATGACATTCCAAACCTACGGGTAGTTGAATACAAGTCTGCTGGACCTCATCTTCGATCGCAGGAGATGAAGTTGCCCAGCAATTTGGGCCAAAAAAAGCTCAAGGCAATCGATGCGGCCGTGGAGAAGTATCAAATTCGTAAGTTTTTAATAGATTTTTTATTGTAAATGCGGATTTAAGGGTGTTTTGGTGTAGGACTTAGTAATTTAGATATTACTAACTAAAAAGTGTCCCGCTACTTTTGGTTCAACCTAATATATTAGATTGTTCAAATAATTCTGTGCCTTATATATAAACGAATTTTTGGAGTTGGAGGCACAGAATTATTTAAAAACCTAATCTTTTTAAATTTAATTTTTTAAATTTTAGCATTGGCCCTACCTGCTCACGAAGAAATCGTCCGCTTGTTCAACGACTTCCGAGCTCGTGTTGTTTTCGCCCAAGAACTTCGAAATGCACTTCAAGGAACCCAATGATCTCACTATTTTAAGATGTTAATAAAGTAAAATCACGCTAATGACGAGAGAACATCGATTTTTTGTAGGTTTATACTTTCTATAAAAAAAAGTTGGAAATCAACCTGAGCTGGGACAGGTTGGGCACTTTTCTTGTAATCTCGGGCCAGTGCTAGGTGTAGGGCTCGAACTATTAGGTTGTTCAAATAATTCTGCGCCCCTCCCCCCTACCCCACAAGTTTGCTTTGATGGGGGGGGCAGAATTAAGTGAACAACCTAATATTAGGTGCCGACATAAAGAACCCGCCATTTACAGAAAAAGTATGGCGGGTTCTTTATGTCGGCACTTAATATTATAGGTGTATGGCTCTTAACTAGGTGTAAACATCAACACAATCTTGCAAAATAAAAAAAATTTCTATAGTCAAAAAGCCTTAGCAAATTTATGATTTACAATAATAACTTACACTACAATGCCTTTCCTAACACTGTAAAATTAAAAAAATCTTTTAATTATGCGTCTCAAATTGCGTGTATTGTCCGCATTTCCGGCTAAACAAACAAATTTGGACGTTGTGTGTTTGAAACGCCGCCAAATTGTCAGCGAAAGTGGACAATCGAGTCCAGATTAAGCCTAAGATTAGCTGTGTAAAAACCTCTTTTTGCGATTTTTTAATGTAAATAACTGAGTGAGATAAAAAAAAAGTAGCGCAGGGCATGGTAAAGTAGGACATGGTAGGGTAGGGCAGGATTAGTTAGGGTAGGGCGTGGTAAAGTAGGACATATTAGTATATGATAGAATAGGGCAGGACAAGATAGGACAGGCAAGGTACAGTTGGATAGGGTATGCCACGGTTCGGGTAGGGTAGGATAGGATTTAGCAATAGGGTAGACTATGATTTCAAGGGCAGAGTAAATTTTTGTTTTAGCATGAAATTTAAGGGTTTTGTTAAATTTTAAGGGCTGGGTCGATTTTTAAGGGTGGAGTGGATTTCTAAAGGCGGTGTAGGTAGTTAAGGAAAAGGGAGGTTTTTAACAAAAGCTTAAATTTTTCAGTAGTTAGAGTAGGGTAGGGTAGGGTAGGGAAGGGAGGGTAGGTTAGGGTAGGGCAGTGTAGGGTAGGGTATGGTATGGTAAGGTAGGGTAGGGTAGGGCTGCTTAAAAATACGTCCTTATGCTTGCTTTACGCTTGTTTTTTTTTTATTTTTTGCGGCTTTTGTAGCAGCAGATGTTACTTTTTTTGTCATTCTTGTCATCTTCGATCTTCTTCGCGCATTTCCCCACATCTGACCTGTCATTTCAATTTTTGAATTTTCTACATTGGCCATACATTTTGCTTGTTTTTGTCGTTATAATCTTTCTCCTCGCTCTCCCCCCCCGCTTACTACGCTGTTTCACTTAACTTCCCCCCCTTTATCCACCTTACCCCGCCCTGGATTCTTCAATCAGTATTATAAAAAAAACTTCTCCATGCCCTCACCAATAATAACTTTCCAAGCTTAAAAACCTTTCAAAAAGAAATGGCAAAAGTAGAAGAATAAGGAATGCTGAATAAGATTGGCCAGGTGGCTGGCAGGGGTGGGTGATCGATAAAATTGCGGCGTTTCCCAAAAACCGACATTTGCATACGAGCGATTGTTCTCATTCAAAATTAAAAAGAATCATAAGCGAATCTTATCTTTTGAGGAAGAGAGAGGGGGTGGGTGCTTTATTTCAAAAAATTGTGAGACGGAGAGACGGGGGGGGAGGAAGGAAGGTAGGTTACGCCTAGCAAGGGTAATGTAAGAGGGCAGGGTAAGGACGAGCAAAGCAGATCAAGGCAGGGAAGGAGAAGACAGCGAAAGACAGGACAGGGTAAACAGAACAGGTCAGGGCAGGACAGAGCAGAACAAGTATGAGAGGACATGGAATCGCAAGCAAAGGCAGTTTACGGTAGAGTAGGACAGGCAAGGCACAGGCAAGGCACAGGCAAGGCAAAGCATGGCATGGCAAGGCATGGCGGGAGAGATAAAAAAATTTATTTTTTTTAATTGACAGTGAAAAACGGAAAAATAAAAAATGTCGAAACAATTTTTGACTAAAATTTAAAAATGCAAAATTCGGAATGAGTGTTTGACATGTTTTGAAACCGTTCCATCATTTCGCTGGCGCTGAAATCAAGAAAAAGAAAGGCAGAAAGAAGAAGCGCGCATTCGGTTTTGGCCTTTTCAATTCATAATGTTTGCCTTGAGAAAAATAGGGCAGGGTAAGGAATATTATAAAAATTATTTTACGTAGGGCAGGGTAGGGACTATTTTTAAAAGTATTTTAGGTTGGGCAGGCTAGGGTAGAAACCATTAAAATTTCGTTTGGGGGGTAGGGTAGAAACTATTTTAAAAATACTAGGAAAGGGTAGGGAATATTATAAAAATTATTTTAAATTGGGCAATGAAAGGTAGAATCTGTTAGAATTTTATTTGAAAGGGTAGGGTGGGAAACATATTTTAAAAGAATAGCTGGGTAAGGACTGTTGGTAGAATTATGTCGAGTAGGGCAGGGTAGAGACTGTTAAAGAGATATTGGAAAGGCAGGATAGAAACTACGTTTTAAAATTACGTCGGGTAGGGCAGGTAGGGACTATTATTAAAATTATTTTGGGTATG
The DNA here is from genome assembly GCA_904066225.2 of Bursaphelenchus okinawaensis. Classification (NCBI taxonomy): domain Eukaryota; kingdom Metazoa; phylum Nematoda; class Chromadorea; order Rhabditida; family Aphelenchoididae; genus Bursaphelenchus; species Bursaphelenchus okinawaensis. The sequence goes on along the minus strand of CAJFCW020000001.1, from coordinate 10,169,658 downwards.
GCAGGTTACCAACTATTAAAATTATTTCATGTAAGCCAGGATGTAATAACAAAGAATACAGAAGGCTGTGGTAATATTTGGCTTGTCTAGGCCTAGAACTGGTATTAGTGGTGGCAGTAGATTTTAAGGGGTAATGACAGGCAAGCGCAAGGTTTTATTTGTCTAATGTTGAGATGTGGCAGGGCTCTGGGCTAGTGCAATGGGCTAGGGCTCTGGGCTAGGGCTCTGGGCTAGGGCTCTGGACTAGGACTCTGGGTTAGGGCGCTGGGCTAGGGCTCTGGGCTAGGGCTAGGGCTCTGAGCTAGGGCTCTGGGTTAGGGATAGGGTTTGATAAGATAATATTTTTGACGTTACAAAGATATGGTTACTTTTGTTTTACATTACTTTCCCTCTCATGAACAACTGATTTCATCTCCACTTTTTGGGTTCTTTGCCGAACTGTCAGCGCACAAAAACTGTCAGAAAAAAAGGGGAAACGAGTGAAAAATGAAGCCATTCAAGGCTAATTTCAAGCAAGCTTCTAGTGGCTCGCAAATCATAAAGATGATTTGTTAACAATGGCTCTGGTTTTGTTGCATTTGTTGGGAAAAATAAGTTTGGAAAGAAAAAATGGCAAGAACTTTGTTTACAAAACAAAAAAGGCAAGAACTTTCTTTACAAAACAAAAAATTGCAAGAACTTTGTTTACAAAACAAAAAATGGCAAGAACTTTCTTTACAAAACAAAAATGGCAAGAACTTTCTTTATAGGGCAAAAAATGGCAAAAACTTTCTTTACAAAACAAAAAATTGCAAGAACTTTCTTTACAAACTAAAAAATTTTATTTTTAAAAAGTTTTTGTTGTTTGTTCAGCAATTCGGCTTGTGTAAATTAAATTACCACTCTATAGTCATATATTAACCCAAACAAGCCATAAATTTGCATATTATGTTTGCATGACCGCTCGCCTCATCATTAAGCGAACGCAGCCCCTCTCTGCCATTCATTATACCGCTTATTTCTGTGGCTTAGATCGGCGTTTTTTCTTACCCTGACATTATAGATTCAGCTGTTGTGGGGGTTTTTTGCGGCGGGGTATTTTTTCGTATTTTTGTCGATTTTATGGGCTGTTAATGGGCAATGTTGCAAAAGTGGTTTTTTTGGATGGGGGATGGGGTAAAGTAGACCAGATCTGTAAAAGAGATGGGTCGGGCTCAACTTTTTGACCCGAATTGGACTTGGCTTACTTTCAGGCTTAAGCTGAAGCTATGGCTTGAGTGTAAGCCTAAATACTTATGTTTGCTTAGTCTGAGATTTATGTTGAGGCTTTATCTGAGGCTTGGCTTAGAATATGACTTTAGAACTTTAGGCTTAGACTTGTGATTTTAGAGTTGTAAGCTGAATTTTGTAGGCTGGTAGGCTCAGGCTTGTAATCTTGGACTTGTAGGCTATAGTATTAGACTTAAACTTGTAGGCTTAAGCTTTTAGGCCGTTTTAGACAAAGATTTGTAGTTTTAGGCTTATAGGTTAAGCTGTAAGCTTAGGCTTAGGCTTCTAAGCATAGGCTTCTAGGCTTAGGATTCTAGGCTTACATTAGGCTTCTACACTTTGGCTTCTGAGCTTAGACTTCTTCTTAGGCATAGATTTAAACTTACGCTTAATTTCACGTTTAGTCTTAGCTTCAAGCATTGGTATATTTCTTGCTTTAGGCTTAGCTTGGGGTTAAGCGGGTGCTTTGGTTAGCTTTAGCTATAGTTTGGCTGTTTAAGCTGAGGTTCTCCTTTGCCGTGCCCTACTTTACCCTGCCTTACCTTGTTTTTCCATGCCTCTATTCCTTACATTACTTACTGCCATTCCATATGTAGCAAATAAGTCAAAACTGATCAATTATTTGCGAGTTATAAATTTTAATGGCATTCGCGCTGTCTGTCATTTGTCCGAGGCGATTAATCGCTTCTTCTGTTTCATTCTTAAAGGGGGCTTTTGTTCCTCGCCTGATTTACGGTCCCACGGAAAATTTTTTTTGGGGGGTGGGGGAATGGGGGAAAGAGAGAGGAGTGTTTGGCCTTCTGAATGTCTTGCGTCTCTTCAATGCTTCGCTAGTGTAATATTGATGTCTTGGCTCGGGGAATTGAAACAAACATTGTTTTTTTTGTTTGAACGGCGGAATGAAATTTTTAAAATAAGTTTTTTTGGTTTGCCATGTACTGCTTAGGACAGGGTAAAAAGGGGAAGAATTTTTGGGTAGGTTGAAAAGAGTATGATAGAGAAGCCTAGGGTAGAGTAAATTCAGGAAGAGTAGGGTAGGGTACATTATGTTGAGTAGGGAAGGGCAAACTAAGGTAGTGTAAGGTAGGGCAAGTTCAAGTACAGTAAGGTAAAGTAAATTTAGGGAGAGTAGGGTAGGGTAAATTCGTATAACGTAGGGTAGACTAAAGGTATCAAAAGTGGGGTAGGGTAGGGTAAATATAGAAAACGTAGAGTAGAGTAGATTTATAAACAGTAAAGTACGGTAAAGTCAAAAAGGGTAGGGTAGGGAAAGGTAGGGTTGGGTAGGTTAAATTTAAGAAGGGTAGGGTAGGGTAGAGTAGGGTAGGGTAGGGTAGGGTAGGGTAAAGTAAGGTAAGATAGTGTTTTTTACAGTAACCCACTAAATGCCTAATAGCTGTTTATTTTTTGCGATTTATCGCCAAACATTTTTATGGGCTTGTAATTGGATTGGGAAGGACGAGAACTTAATGGGCTTCGAAGTTGCGAATGATTTATTTCGTTTCCGCAGGAAATACGAAATTCATTCGAAATGGGGGTGGTGGGTCAGTTACATTTGATAGCAATGGGAATTTAAATAATTTATTAAGGGCAGGTAGTTTTTTTTAATTGTGATTACTTTTGATTAAGTTCAATAGCTTAAGCCTAGAAGCCTCAGCTTAGAAGCCTAAGCCTAGAACACTAAGCCTAGCATTCTAAGCCTAAAAGCCTAAGCCCAAAAGCTTAAGTCTAGAAGCCTGATTGTAAACCTAGAAGCTTAAGCCTAGAAGCCCAAGCCTACTGTGACTATTCTTAAGCCTGTGGCCAAGCCTACTAAGCCTAGCCTTAACATTATTAACCCTAGCAAGTTTAAACCGTCTAAGTGAGCTTAATTCTGCTAAACCTACGTTTACTAAGCCTAATGTTAATAAGTTCAAGTCTACTAAGCGCGAGCCTAAGCCTACTAAGCCTAAGCCTAGAAACCTAAGCTTATTAAGTCTGTGCCTACTAAGCCTAAGCTTACTGTGTCTAAGCTTAAGCCTGAGGCTAATAATTCTAAAGTAAGTCTAGAAGTGTAAGCCAGGAAGGTTAGTAAGCCTACATTTGCCTAATCCTACTTAACTTAACATTTCTAATTGTAATAAGCCTAAGCCTAATCTAGTCCTACTAATCTAAGCCTAGTAAACCTGAACGCAACCCGGGCCTAAACTAACTAATTCTAAATTTTCTAATTATAAGCCTACAGTAACTAGTACAGTATTCATAACAGAGCACAGTTCAGTTCAGTACATTATCCAAAACAGATGCTTTTAACTATTAGTAGATGTAGTAGTGTAACCCACCGTACACTCCTCTTTCTTACGCAATGACGAGTAAAGTAAAAAAAAAAGATTGTTGCGAGTGGAAGATCGAGTTGAAGAGGATTGATTCATCCATTTCGAGCTGAGAGATAGATGTGTAAGAAGACGGATGAGCGGACATAGGGTCGACTGTAAAAAAAAGAGGTCGCAAAATTGATTATACGAGAGGCAAAAAATTATTTTTTTTTTTAAAAACACAAAAAAATAAGGAACACGGCCCTTTCCTGGCCTGCTTTCGCCGTGATTGTTGGAAGCGGAAATTCACTTTTTTTGTTTATTTTATTACTAATTTGGGAGGATCGTGTTAAAAAAAGAGGGTGGTGGGGGGAGGTGGGAGTTTATAAAAAGTTGCTAAAGTAGAGATAACGGGGGGGGATGCGCGGGGGAAGAGGGGGATAATTTGAAAGTTGACCAAACAATAAAAATTGTAGATTTGATCATTTAAGCTAGGTTTTTTTCGGGGCGTAGGCTTAACGGTTTAGGTAATGTTTTGTATCATTTCAGGCTTAGAAAGAGCTATGTTAAGCAGTTAGGCGTAACACTCAAGATTAAGCTTCAAAACTGTATATTTTAAGCCTAACTTTTCAAGCCTAGGTTGTTAGACTAAGACTTAGGCTTAGTTTCTTAGGCTTAAGTTTCTAGGCTTAGGCTTTTAAGCTTAGGATTCTAGGTTTAGGCTGATTAGGCTTAAGCTTCTAGGCTTAGGCTTCTAGGCTTAGGCTTCTAGGCTTAGGCTTCTAGGCTTAGGCTTCTAAGCTTAGGATTCTAGGCTTAGGCTTCTAGGCTTCTAGGCTTAGGCTTCTAGGCTTAGGCTTCTAGGCTTAGGCTTCCAGGCTTAGGCTTCTAGGCTTAGGCTTCAATGCTTAGGATTCTAAGCTTAAGCTTAGGCTTAGGCTTAGGCTTAGACTTAGTCTTAGGCTTACGCTTACGCTTAGGCTTAGGCTTAGGCTTAGGCTTAGGCTCAGGCTTAGGCTTAGGCTTTGTCTTTGGCTTAGGCTTCAAGGCTTAATCTTCTACGCTTAGGATTCTAGGCTTAGGTTTCTAGGCTTAGGCTTTTAGGCTTATGCTCGAACTTCAAATTAAAAATGTTGAAAGACTTTTGTCCAACGTCTAATTTTTTTTATATTTACCCAAACAGCTCAGCCGAGAACGCCAAATGGCGCTAAAATTGAGAAATTAAGCCTCAGGGCTTCTTGATCCAAACAAATCGCTTATCCAATTTATCTTCCAAATCCTGGGTTCGGAAAGGTTCTGGTGCCTCCGGGCCACTTAAATGTGATTTTTATATTCTCATTTAAAATTACGACAATTTGAGGTCCCATTCCCGGTGATTTGTTGATTTTTGGTGTTGTTTTATGACAAAATTTGATTTTTAAGATATGTTACGTTTTGGAAAGAAAGTTTTTGCCATTTTTTAGTTGTTAGAGAAAGTTCTTGCCGTTTTTTAGTTTGTAAAGAAAGTTCTTGCCATTTTTTACTTTGTAAAAAATTTCTTGCCGTTTTTTAACTTGTAAAGAAAGTTTTTTGCCATTTTTTGTGTTGTAAACAAAGTTTTTGTAATTTCTTGTTTTGTAAAGATAGTTTTTGCCGTTTTTTGGTTTTTAAAGAAAGTTCTTGCTATTTTTTTGATAAGAGCTTTAGCCTTAGTCCTAGCCTTACTTTAAGCCCTAGCCATAGCTCTAGTCTTAGCCTACCCTTAGCATTACCTCTAGTCATACCATTAGCTCTAGCCTTAACCCTAGCCGATGCCCTACTCCCAACCCACCTCTGGCCGTATCCTTGGCCAAAAAATGGCCCAGCTAATAGAATATGCAAATTAGCCCGGCTATTCTCCATATCGCTGTTCATTCGAATTTTCGAATCAGAAAACGGGCAGGGTGGGTCATTTTACGACGTTCACGTTGCTTTCCCACCCATTTTTCTTCCACCGTCCGTTGGGAATTCGGTGGCCAAATAACCGAAAAGTGCCATGATTACTATGGGGAATACTGTAACTCTACCGTCGATTGTTTTTGACAACTTTTGGTAGTGTTATCTGAAAGTTTTGTTTTTAAAATTTTTGGGGTTTGATTCAAAATGGCAGTAGAAATTGAATTTTTGGGGCCGGAAGCAGGGCTTGATACTGGGGGTCAAGTGTATATTTTAGTATATCTTTTTGATTAGGTTATGGAAAAATATGGTTTTAGGCTTGTTTTAAGCACAAAATAATAGGCTTTTGAGTACAGATTATCATTAATTGTTAAAAATTTCATAAAAGTTCAAATTTGAATTTTTTATCTAAAATTTATCATAATTTTCTAAATTTTGACATATAATGCACGCGCAACTTTTTAGTGTAGCTATAGTCTACAACAATATGAACTTTTCATTTTAGGCTTGTTTTAAGCACAAAATAATAGGCTTTTGATTACATATTGTCACTTAAATTCAAAAATGACAAGTACTGCAAAAAGTTAAAATAACTCAAATTTTTTCGTTTTTGGGTTGAGAAACATGGTGAATATTTTAATTTATCGTATACTGAAGTTATGTATAAACGTGATTATAGGTTTAAATTAACCGCAAAATGACAGGCTTTAATATGGTATAACGGTGTAAAAATTTTGGATTTGATAAAGGGTTAAAAAAATTATTTTTTGGCCAAAAAATTGAGTTTTTGACCTTATTTTTATTAAATTTTTTTTTTATTTTCAAAACTTTTTTATGTCAAGTCCTACTTTTAGGTCTAATTAGTTATAAAAAGGTTTTTCACCTTCAATTCAACCTAAAAATTTAATAGAAAATTTGTGAAAATGCATTTTCTCTTATCACCACTATCAGCGCCACATTTTCCCTCCTAATTTGATAAAAGCTAGTGATGAATGTTTAGTTCGGTCATAAAATCATGGGAAACGGGTTGGTCAGATTGATGAATAAACTACCTGTTATAGTTTTAAGTGGGTTCAGTTTATTTAGGTTAAGTTGCTATGCTGTCATATTCTGCCTGCACCGTGCAGCTTTTTTTGATTGCACTGTGCAGTCTTTTATTGATTGCCCTGTTCAGTCTTTTTTTGCTTGCACTGTGCAGTCTTTTATTGATTGCACTGTGCAGTCTTTTTTCATTGCACTGTGCAGTCTTTTTTCATTGCCCTGTGCAGTCTTTTTTTCATTGCACTGTGCAGTCTTTTTTTTGCTTGCACTGTGCAGTCTTTTATTGATTGCCCTGTTCAGTCTTTTTTTTGCTTGCACTGTGCAGTCTTCTTTCATTGCACTGTGCAGTCTTTTTTGATTGCACTGTGCAGTCTTTTTTGATTGCACTGTGCAGTATTTTTTTGATTGCACTGTGCAGTCTTTTTTCATTGCACTGTGCAGTCTTTTTTTCATTGCCCTGTGCAGTCTTTTTTTCATTGCACTGTGCAGTCTTTTTTGATTGCACTGTGCAGTCTTCTTTCATTGCACTGTGCAGTCTTCTTTCATTGCACTGTGCAGTCTTTTTTGATTGCACTGTGCAGTCTTTTTTGATTGCACTGTGCAGTATTTTTTGCTTTACTGTGCAGTTTTTTTTCACTGCACTGTGCAGTCTTTTTTCATTGCACTGTGCAGTATAATAGTTTAGTAAAGCTAAACAAAAAACGCATTTTAAGCCAAAAAACGTTTTCAAAAAGCGATTTATTTTTGTTTCAAAAGTTCATGCATGCTTCAGAACGCGGGAATGGCTCATAAATTTTGGTTGGGCTCAAAATATTCGAAATTAAACATAGACTTTGCACTTTTGGCAGCCGTTTTTTGAGGATTTTTGAAAAATTGCTTTTTGAGGGGTTTAAATTTTGAAATTTTGGCATTTTAAGCCAATTTTTTTGTTAACTAGTAAAAGTTTTTAATTTTTTTGATTTTGTAAAGAAAGTTTTTGCCAGTCTTCGATTAAAATTAATTTTAGTTTGCCCTGCCCTTTAAAAATTTGAAAAATCCAAGTTTTAAAATTTTTTGGGTCAAAAATAGTTGATATAGACTGTAAACTACCAAAATCATCAAAGTTTACAACCGCCGAGTTAATAATTAGTTTTTATGAATAAGATGCGTTTCACTAATTAATCAAAACAATGGATGTGTGGCGCGGTTATTACAGCGCAAATGCGATTGTATCATGTATAATTGGTTCGATTTCTGTGGTATGGGAACCAATACATTTGGTTTTTACATTATTATTCGTTTTTTTTATTTTTATTACAATTTTCTATTACTTTTTCAATTAAAAAATTTTTTTTTGATTTTTGAAAATTTTGCACATTGGTCTGGAAAAATGGCAAGAACTTTTTTTACAGCCGCTGCAATTTTTTCATTTTTACAGTGCGGTAATAACACAGTCTTGAGTATATTACTCTTTAATTTTAGACAATTTTATAAAAATTTCAAGAACTTATGGACCGTTATCCCTGAAAAGGTTAGCTTTTGCCTTGATTCTTCAATGGGTCTTGGAAAAAACGCAATAATTTTCTTTCCAATAAAAGAAAAATTTTTAGAACAGGTCGTACTTTAAAGAAAAATGGATTTTCCCCAAGGTTTTTTAAAATTTTTGTTTTTCATTAAAAATTCGCGGATTTTTGAATTTTTTTCCAAAGTCGTGAGCGCAGTGGGTTTTAGAAAAACGGCAATAACTTTCTTTCTAAAACAGGAAAAAATTTTAAACTGATAGTATTTTACAGAAAAATGAATTTTCCACATGATACTTTCAAAAAATTTCACTTTCATTTATAATTTGAGGACCATTTCACAAATTTCAATGAACAACTATTTTTTCTTATCAAATTTTGAAGAGTTCGAAATCTGACAACCCAAATTCAGTGTCAAAACGGCCCAACTATTCGAAACCATTGTAACATCATGCCCGCGATGGGTTAAAGCCCCCGCTGGCTCATAACTTATCTTACGCCCGAGGGCATTTGTCATGCGGGGTTTAGGGAAATGAAGTTGGGAATGGAGTTATAAGTTTTTTTCGCGCGTTATAACCAATATTTTCGATTGGAATCGAAAAAAGTTTATTGCCTCAGGGTAATTTGATTAGTTTAGAGAGCGATATTGGGTTTGGCCATATTGAAATTTGCGAAATTTCACGGTTTCGCCCGTTTTTCAGAAGATGTGTCATTTTTAATGTCTAAAATAAGGTCGGCAAGTGGTTAGAACGGCTTGAAATTGATGTTATATATAGAGTAAAGCCTACAGAAGAAGATGTGATGTTTTGCTTTTGAAGGAATCATAACAAGCCGTATTTTACCAAAAATATGAAAGTAACATAATTTTAAAACTTTTTTAATTTTTTTATTTTTCGTAGAACTAAAATGACAGACGTGATAAAAAAATTTTTATAGGTCCAAAAACATCGTACAATAACATGAAAGTTTTATTTTTTATAAGTTTTTACTTATTTATTTCGCCATCGATGATTTATTTTTAGACATTTATTGATCTTGCACTTGTTTTTTTTCATGAATTTAATGTTAAAAACGCTTCAAATCATTTACAAACATTTATAAAACACTGTAAAACCATATACTATGCTTTTCTGTTATTACCTATGTCCATTCATTTTGTCTCGCTGACGCATTTTATAGACATTTAGTTCTTCACGCCGTATTTTATGAAAATTTCGTTCGAAGCGCGTAAATATTAGCAACCCTGAAAACTAGCTGAATAACCAACAAATCAACGTTTTCAGAAGCACATAAACACAATTGGCTACAGAATCCGCGCGATTCCGCCGCCAATTCGTTATGGAGAGCTCGGATTTGAAATGGATCTTGTTGGTGTTGGTATTGACCTTCAATACACGATGTTTTGCACATGTGCGGACGGTCAGTGATGAATATAAGGTAGGATTTGGTTTTAGTTTGTTTTTAGACAATGGTTTATATATTTAACGTTGTTTTTGATGTTAGTTTTGACTGATTTTAGAGGAAGGGTCAATGTTATCGATGTTGGTATAGAAAAATTATTTAGGTATGAAATTGTTGCTAAGTCTTTGTGGTTTTACATTTATATGAAGGCTAAAACACGGTTTTTTAATTACAAATGTATTTATTGACGTTTTTCGTTCAAGAAAGTGGGAAAATTATGCGTTATATTAATCATGCTATCAAAAATCTTGTTGGTGTAGATGGGAAACCTAAATTTTTGGGTTGATATTGTTAGCTTTATCAATTGATTTTGTAGTTATATGAAAGGTAAAACATTTTTCTTTATTTTAACATGCATTTTGGACAGTTTCTTTTCTGAAAAAACGATGGTTTAATGGGATATTATTCATGACATCAAATATCTTGTTGATGTTGTTGGGTAAATGGATTTTTTTTATATGAAGTTGTGGTTTTTGTTAGTTGGTTTTATATTTATATTAAAGTTAAAAGAATTGGCTTTAATTTGACAGAAATTTTGCGCACTTTACGTATTAGGTAACTAAGGATTTAGCGCTATATTATCCTTGACATCAAGTCTTTCGTTTTAAATTTTTTTTTGATTTTTCTTAAAGAAATTTGATTGTAATTGTTATAAGCCTTTGAAACAGCTTAATAACCTTTATTTTCAGCCTTTGAAGCAAAGCGATAATTGTGTACCAATCACTATGGACTTGTGCAACGATCTTCAGTACAACACGACCATGTTCCCGAACTTGTTAATGCACACGACTCAAGAAGAAGCCAATGCCGAAATTAAGGCCTACGAAATGTTGGTCAAAGTCAATTGTTCCAAGGACTTTAAACTCTTTCTCTGCACACTATTTGCACCACTTTGTACTCAAATGGAGGAGCCATTGAAGCCGTGCCGACATTTGTGTTTGAGTGCCAAACATGGCTGTGAGGACTTGATGAAGAAGTTTGGGTATTCGTGGCCGGAGATCTTCAATTGTGACAAGTTTCCGATCCAAAATGGCTGGTGTTTTGGTGAGAATACCACCATTAATTCGCCGGTTAGTACGACTGTCGGGCCGCCGGAGAAGACCTTGGAATGCCCACATACCATGAGAGTTTTGAGCAAAAGCAGGTCAGTTGAGGGAATTTTTTTGGCTTCTTTAGTGTGTTTTTGACATGGAAAGAAAGTTCTTGTCGTTTTATGTTTTGTAAAGGAAGTTCTTGCCATTTATCGATCTGTATAGAAAGTTTTTGTTGTTTTTTGCTTTGTAAAAAAACTTTATTGCTACTGGCTTCTAATATGTGATAAAAAAGTCTATAAACTACCTATTTTCAGTTACAATCTCAAAATCGCCAACGCCACTATCCCACAATGTTCCTTACCGTGCGAGACAGAAGACCGTGTCCCAATCTTTGGTTTCTCGCCTTCAGAACGTGGAATCCTCAGGCTAACTGCATGGTTATCAGCGGTAGTATGTCTAGTATGCACACTGTTCACCGTGGTAACGTTCTTGATTGACATCGAGAGGTTCGAGTTCCCAGAAAGAGCGATATTGTACATGGGGGTCTGCTACTTCTTTGTTAGTCTCACATACCTGGTCGGAACTGTTGCTGGTAAGTTTTTTTTTAAATTAGAAGTGAGCAGGGTATTGTCAGCGTTTGGCGGGGATTTTGAAGTATATTTTAATTGTCGGTCTAATAAAAAATTACAGTTTATGGCTAAAAGTAGGGTTTTTAAGCGTTTTTTGAGGGATTTTGCTCAAATTTTGGACAATAAATGGCATTTTTAAATAAAACTGTACATACTATAAGATTGCTTATGCTTTAAACTTATGTTTTAGGGATCTTCAGCTTTGGGTCTTATGAAAATTGGCAGTTTAAGGCTAAAAATAAAAGGTTTTGAGCGTTTCTTGAAGGATTTTGCTCAAAATTTTGGGCAATAAATGCCATTTTTAATAAAACTAAAATTCAAAAAATAATTTTTCTTAATTTTCCAGGTGGCCCAGTATCTTGTGGAGCCCTATCCACCACCCAATCGCCGCTAGTAACTCAAGGAATCGACAATTTCGCCTGTTCGGCGGTCGCCTTCATCAACTTCTACTTCTCAACGGCCGCGGCCGTCTGGTGGTTCTGCCTATGCTTTGCCTGGTTCCTCGTAACGACCCTAAAATGGGGAGAAGCACCTGTGGGACAAGTTTTTGGTACCTACTTTTCGCTTCTGGCTTGGGGTGGACCTGCCGTCGCAGCCATCGCCGTTCTGGTCACGAACTCGGTCGATGGTGACATGTTTACTGGATTATGCTCGGTTGGCAATCTACAGCCTCAGGCAATGCTGAAGTTTGTGGCTATTCCACAGGCCGCTCTGATTGGTGGGTTTTGGGCGGTGTTTTTGGGGGAACGTAATTTTTAGGGAAAAAACGTGAAATTTTATGCATTTTGCAATTTTTTTACAGAAAAATGATAATTTGTGAAAATATTGGAAAAATGCCATTTTTGGTTCCATTTGTTACCTAAAATTTTCCAAATTTTTTTCAAAAATTTCTTAAAAATCATTTTTTTAAATTTTAGGCTTAAAATTAAGCCTAAACTCTATAACTCAGCTAAAACTAAAAATATCAAAAAACCCTTTTACCACAGTAAAACCAAGACCATAACCTTTGATTTTTTCAGTATCCGGCTTCTTTTTGTTCGGCTGCGGCTTCATTTCGATCCTTCGAATCCGCTCCTACATCAAAGGCCAAAAAGCCGCTCCGTTGGGCAAATTCGAAGCGGCTTCGGGCAAAATCAGTCGATTGATGATTCGAATCACAACCTTTGCTTCGTTGTTCATGATTGCCAGTGTGGTTTACTGTGTTTGCTTGTTTTATCAGGTAGGTGTTTTGCAAGGTTTTTTGGGGGGGGGGATCGGGTTAGCTATTTTTTCAATTTTTAGGCATGAAAGTTGAGGTTTTTAGCTATTTTATACTTAAATATTTTTGTTTTCTGCTTTTTTATTACCTAAAAACCTCAATTTTTTCAAATTTGTTACTTAAAAAGTTACGTTTTTATCTATTTTATACCTAAAATTTTAAGTTTTATGTGTTTTAACACCTAAAAATCAATTTTAATTGCTGTTTTGTACCTAGAAATCAACTTCAATTGGCGTTTTATACCTAAAGATCAATTTTAAATGCCTTTTTATACCTAAAAATTGATTTTTAAGGTCATTTCAAACCTAAAAATTTAATTTTTTTGTTGTTTTTTACTTAAGAATTAAAGTTTTTGAAGTTTTATTACCTAAAAATCACATTTTTTCAAATTTTTCAAATTTCAGGCAGTCAACATGGACTCATGGTTAACATCCTGGTACGGCACTCGATGTCTCCATCTACAGCGCGGTAAATTCGGCTTCACTCAGCAACGTGAGCTCTGCCCTATCAATCAGGCGGCCCTAACCAACGAATCACCCGATTGGCTAATGTTCTGTGGCAAGTACGTGGCGCAGCTGTCAGTGGGCGTGGCGTGCGCGGTCTGGACCATAAATGGAAAGACATTCAACAGCTACGGCGACTTTTATGCTAGAGTCTTCTTGGGCAGGTCTAGGGTGCCTACTCGGCAGTCTTAGGGGGTTTTTAGTTTTTTTAAGTTTTGAAATTTTTTTAAAATTTGAATTTTTTTTAAATTTTTTAAATAATTTTTCTTTGAAAAATTTTGATTTTAAAGCTTTTTTTGGGTTTTAGGTAACAAAATAAGATTTTTTTTTCTTTTTAGGTAACAAACTAAGCTTTTTTCATCTTTTGGATAACAAAATAAGCTTTTTTTGGTTTTTAGGTAACAAACGCAGCTCTTTTGGTTAATTAGGTAACAAAAAGCTCTTTTAATTTAAAAACCTTAAATTTTTAATTTTGAAAATTGAGTTTTTTGACATATTTCAAAAATTTGTTACCTAAAGTAATAGTATATTCAAATAATTCTGAGCCCTTCTCAAAAAAAATTTTTTTGGGGTTAGGGGGCTCAGAATTATTTCAACAACCTAATACAAATCAAAGGTTTGATATCCTAAAACCCTTCCCTACCTTACCCCTACACCTTCCCTTACCCCTACCCTATACCTTCACCTACACCTACCCTTACTCCTACCGTAGGGGTTGGGGGTAGTATAGTCGATTCGCTGCCAAAGTATTGTAAATATGGTCTTGTTTTTGTATTTTTGGGTATTTAAAATGCATTTTTGTCACATTTTACCGTATTTTTTAATTTTTAAAATTTTTTCGAATTTTTTTTTTGAAATTTGATGTTTTTTAATTTGTGTATATTACGATCAAATCGGGTCCAATTCCAACTCTCTTCTCTGATTTCCAACTCAATTCGTCTTTATTTATTTCATCTCAGGCTTGTATTCAGGGTTGTATTTGAAAAAATTTGAAATTTGATGACATTTACAAATGACAACTCTATCATTATGTTAATATTTGTTATAATAAAAAAGATTTTAATATGGAGCACTTAAATTTTATGACATTTTTACAAGTTTGAGGGATTAGAAATTAAAAAAAGGGGAATTTATGGAGTTTTTAGGTAATAATAAGGGGTTTAAAAAAGTCTTGTCGTCAATATACATGTATTTATAAGGTGAAAAACGACAAAACTTTTCTTACACATAAAATTTCGTTTTTTTGCTATTTTTGACATTACAGAAAAGGGCGGGGGTAAAAAAAAATTTTTTTTGGGGGGAAAAAAAATTTGAAGGGGGGGGGGAGGGAAGGAAGGAAAATTTTTAAGGGGCTTAAAGTTTAGGTATGAAAAAATATTATGGTGGGCAAAAACATTTTTTGGGTGGGGGGGGGTAAAAAAATATTTTTTGGGGAGTGGGTATACATTTTTTTAAAGAGAGGAGTGAAACATTTTTTGGAAAAAAAAATTGAAATCAAGTCTATAAATCAGCCAGACTGTTCCTTGGCCATCCCATTCTCGTCATTGACAACGTCGATGATCTCAACATCGTTATCAACTTCATTATGTCGATGATTCCTCAAATGAACTCGGTAATTGTCTTTTCGTGAGATTACTCTCTTACAAATTGGACAAACAAATCGCTTCTCAATCGAATGTACTGTAGTTTGGTGGCGACGAATTGTGGACTGGTCGGCGAAACGACGGCCACAGTGCTGGCACTGAAAGTAGCTTTTATGTTGATGTAATGACCCTACTGATACCCTGCCCTACTACCCTACCCTACTTTACCCTGCCCTACCTTACCCTACCCTAACCTACTTTACCCTACCCTACTTTACCCTGCCCTACCTTACCCTGCCCTACGCTACCCTAACCTACTTTACCCTGCCCTACCGTACTGTACCCTACCCCACTCTGACCTACCCAATACTATTTGTACCCTACCCAGCCTCACTGTAGTTTGACCATAGCTAATCCTACCTTTCCTGTCATGCACTGTCTTGTCCCTACCCTACCCTATTTTACTCTACCATACTCTACTGCCCTTGTCCTATCCTACCCTCTGGCCTACCATACCCTATCCTACTGTCCTTATCTTATCCAACCCTACCCTGGCTCACAAGAATCGTGTCCTACTACCCTACCATTACCGTAACACTGCCTTACTTATCTTTTTAGTCCTGGCATGCTGTTTTGCTATGCCGCACCTTGTCCTGCCCTTTCTTCTGCCTAGACATGAGGAACGGGCCGGGGTAACTGTTAGGTCCGGTCCAATTTAAAAAAAAAATTTTATATGCAAAAGGGCCGGACCGTGCTTTTCCGGGATCTCCAGGCCCCGACCTAAATTTGGCTCAGGCATGGTCCGTTCCTCATGTCTACTTCTTCCTTTCCCTGCTCAATTTTACTCTTTGTTTTACAAAGCCGTAGCCCTACCATGCTTTGTCATTTCATACTGTGTCCTGCTTTATTCTTATGTTATCCTACCCTACCCTAACCTACCCTACCCTACCCTACCCTACCCTATCCTACCCTACCCTCTCCTCCCCCCCCTCTCCCTCACATTACAAAAACCACCCTACCTTATAAGGCTTCTCTCCAGTATGAGTCCTGACATGACTCTTCAAATAGTGTTTCCTTCCCTTTTTACCACAGTATTCACAAGCATATACCCTCTGGGCGTGTGACTTGGCATGGCTTTCCAAATCCAGCACGTTTGAATCTTCAGGACAGACCAAACAGCGATTGGACTGATTGTCAGCATGAGCCTGCAGGAAGTGCTGGCTCAGCTCGTTGGAGTGTTTCGCTGGTACTGACACTTTCTCACATACAGCACAAAGAAGATATGACGCTATGCCTAGGATAATATCAGAGGAGCTGGATTCCGATGCTGGGTTGGTTGGGTTGGGTATGGTTGGGAGTAGGGAGGTGGTTATTGGACTTGCTGAAAGAGAGGTTTTGAGTTGTAAAGAAAGTTTTTTCATATTTTTATTTTTGAAGGTAAGGCTGAGGTAGGGCTTGAGTAGCGTAAGGTATGTTATATAATAGCAGGGTAAAGTACATTAAGGTACTGTAGAATCCATCAAGGTAGATTCAGGGCATTCTATAGGCCAAGACAGGGCAGGCACAAGCAAGTAAAGGGTAGAAGAAGGGTTTGGCAATAGGTAAGGGCAAGGGATTTTAAGGTAGGGCAGGGCCCTGCAGTGTAGGACAAGACAGAGCATGATAGGAAAAGGCCGGGTTACAGCTATGGTCAGGGTACAGTAGGGCAAGGTAGGGTACAAATATAGTATTTGGCAAGTCAGGGCGTTGTAGGGTACAGTACGGTAAGGCAGGAAAAATCAAGTAGGGTAGGGTAGGGTAGAGTAGGGTAGGGTAGGGTAGGGTAGGGTAGGGTAGGGTAGGGTAGGGTAGGGTAGGGTAGGGTAGGGTAGGGTAGGGTAGGGTAGGGTAGGGTAGGGTAGGGTAGGGTAGGGTAGAGTAGAGTAGGGTAGGGTAAAGTAGGGTAGGGTAGACTGACCATTATTATTCTTCCTTTCATTGATTTCAGCTGGTTCATCTTCAATATCTACACCTTCATCTTCAGCCTTGTCACAACACTTTCGGCCCAGCTGTGCCAAAGCTTTCTTCACCAACTGGTCGGTCTGTTTCATAACTGACAATTGTTGTTTTAGACGTTGGTTTTCAGTTCTGACTTCGTTCAGCTCGGTTTCTGCGTTGGTACGTTCGGTCTGAAGGAATAATCATTATTTTAGGCTTATCTTAGACAATTTTAGGCCTATTTGTTTGATTTTAGGCCTATTTGAGCCCATTTAAAGCAATTTTGTTACCTAAATTATAAAAAGTTTAAAAAATTGAAATCTCACCCTCATTTCATGAATAATTGACTTCAGATGAGCATTCGTTTCTTCCAATCCAGCCTTCAGCAGAACAATGGTAATGGCGGGTGATATTGTTATAGCCGAGTTTCTCAAGCTCATGAACAAACTTTTATCCACTGATTGGGCTACTACATCTATTGAGGTTCTGAAAATGAATTTTTAAAATATTTACAATGCCCTACCCTACCCTACTTTACCCTACCCTACCCTACCCTACCATACTTTACCCTACCCTACCCTATCCTACCCTACCCTACCCCACACTACCGTACCCTACCTTACCCTACCCTATCTTACCCCCATCCTACCTTATCTTACCGTACACTACACTAATTTGCCTTATTATGCCATGCTCTACTGTAGTTCAACCTTAGCTCTAACATAACTCTTTCCTACCATGTCCTGTCTCGTCCTATCCTGCTCCGTTCTTCACTTCCCCGCCCTTGCCTACCCTTTTTCCTGCTCTTGCCTTGCCTTTGCTTATCTTGCTTTGGCCTGTAGAATGCCGTGACCTTACTTTAATTATCCTACAGTAACTTAATCTACTTTAGTTTACTGTAACTTACTCAATTCTGTCTTATCCTACAATACCCTACCCTACTGTACCCTACCCTACCCTGTTCTACCCTACCCAACCCCGCCTTACTCTTCATCAAAGAACATTCTGTGAAAGACGGAAGGAAAGTTGTTGCCATTCAGCTTGAATGCCATATAATCAGCTGGTCTTAATAAGGCTGTGTAGAAACTTATGGGTTCATCGATGAATGACATTGACAGTCGGAAGATGATCGGCTTTTCTGTCATTAACAGCGTTTCAAAACGAAGCTTTATGGTTATTGTGCTGAAATGTCATTTTTACATGGCATTAGTAGTTTTTAAAAAAAGTTCTTGCCATTTTTTGATTTGTAAAGAAAGTTCTTGCCATTTTTTGATTTGTAAAGAAAGTTCTTGCCATTTTATAGTCTGTAAAGAAAGTTCTTGCTATTTTTTGTTGTGTAAAGAAAGTTCTTGCAATTTTAAGCTTTGTAAAAAAAATTCTTGCCATTGGTTGCTTTGTAAAGAAAGTTCTTGCCATTTTAAACGACTTACTTAAAGCCAAAGTTGACGTTTCGTCGATGAACCCAAAAAGCATTGACTAAATCCATTTCAAAATGTCGAAATTTGAAATTGAAATCGAAATAAAAAGCAATTTTAACACGAAACCAAAAGTTTTTTGCAATTATTTTTCTTCTTCCTTTCTTATCAGTCCTCTCATGATATCAATAAACTGCTGAGGTCGGAATAAATATAACAAAATGGTCAGTTTTTGTTACCTAAATCCAAGAGTTGTAACCTATCTTAAAATTTTTTTACCTAATTTTAAGATAAAAAGGTCTTTATTGATAGAAACAATAATATAGTATAGGTATGAGATCAAAATGATATCAAAATATATAGGTAATCACAATGAAAAAAAGTCAAAATGTAAAAGATATAAGGTCATGGAGAAGAGTGATAAAGTCGTAACTTGCACTGTACAGTACAAAAAATAAAAGCTCATGTTTCGTACTATATAGTACATACACACAAAGTTCATATAAAGCTAAAAGGTGTTAAAACTAAAGTTTAAATATTCTAAACATTATCAAAGCCTATAATGCATATACAGTACTGAACAATACCTAAAACAAAAATTCAAATACAGTACTACATAGTACTAAAATACAAAATCACTTATAGTACTAAATAGTAGATAAAATGAAATGTAAGGTGACGTGCTACATAGCACCCCACCAGGGACGTCGCTACGGTTTTTCTCTGGGGGGGGAGGTCGAAAATTTTTTTTAGGTCCACAGCTACCTGTGGACCGATTTTTCAAAAAAATTTTTTTTTCGTTTTTTCGCGTACAGGTACCTACCTGTGGAATATTTTTTTTCGGATCGGCTCTGGGAGGGTACCCCCCCCTCCTGCCACCCACCCCAAACGACGTCCCTGCACCCCACCAAAAAATTTCAATTATAGTATTATACTATTATATATAGTACATGAAAGAAAATTTTAGGTAGTGTGCTATATTGTAACACAACGAAAAAATTCTAGTTCAGTGCTATATAGTACATATAAAGACTTACGGATGACGTGCTACATACTACCTCATCAAAAAATTAATGATTCGTACTATATAACCAAAATTAAAAAATTCAGGTATAGTACTGTATAGTACCAACAACAATATAGGTATCGTACTATATATCACCTATATCTTATATACAGGTAAATACCTAAATATCCTCGTCATTTCGGTTCCCGATGAGTAGATCTTGCTGACAATCCAAAACATTGGGTTCGTTGAGTAGTTCTCGTAACTCTTCCACATTCATATCTTCTGCC
This sequence comes from Bursaphelenchus okinawaensis, assembly GCA_904066225.2. Lineage (NCBI taxonomy): Eukaryota > Metazoa > Nematoda > Chromadorea > Rhabditida > Aphelenchoididae > Bursaphelenchus > Bursaphelenchus okinawaensis. The sequence goes on along the minus strand of CAJFCW020000001.1, from coordinate 10,150,506 downwards.
CTCTCTACCAACACTCGACATGCCCATGCCTCCATGGCTGCGATTCCGAGGTAATGAGCAAAGTTGGCTGCTCGGATTATCGTGTTGGACTCGATGTATTTGGCTATAAACACTGCGTCTTCGTTGTTTTCGATCTGGAACAGTGAGTAATAGTAGGGCAGGACTAGGGATGATGAAGCATTATAGGTGGGGTAAGAGAAGATAGGACAGGATAGGATAAGGTGGGGTAGAGATAGGGGCATGGTAGGATTAAAGGCAAGATTAGAAGCAAAGTAAGGGTCAAGGGTCAGGGGTAGGGGGTAGGGGGTAGGGGTAGGGGGTAGGGGGTAGGGGGTAGGGGGTAGGGGGTAGGGGGGTAGGGGGTAGGGGGTAGGGGGTAGGGGGTAGGGGGTAAGATAGTATAACATGCCAAGATATCAACTTACAAACCACTTAGTCCACCACGATATCTCCTCTTCACCGTGCCGTTTCAACGCCCCCGGGAAGAAGAAGACCATGCCATGAATGAACTGTTCCAGTATGATTCCATCCTTTACTCCGAACATTTTATCGATCAAAACGTGAGTGAATCGTTTGTTTTCGAGCAGTTTCAGTCGATTTGACATGTTAGCCATGGGTGGGGCGATATGAAGACGCTCACCGGTCGAAAAATGAAGCACGAATCTTGGTGCTAGTGGGTCGAAGCGGACTTGCTACAATTTTTTCACTTTAAAAATAATTTTTTAATTTTAAAAATCAATTTTCATTTATTAAAATTTCAAAAAAAAAATTTTTTTTGTTTGCACTGTGCAAAAAATAAAAATTAAAAAAAATAAAGCTCACCTTTCTTTTCGATCTGATAATCAACCGTCTAACCTTGAACCAAAAGTTCTCGCCCCATTCCAGGTATAAACTGTCATCAAAGTCCTGTGGCAGCGATGGCAGCCAGCATCGACTGGCCTGTGGGCTGTTTCCACTCAATAAATTTCGCTCTTCCTTCAAAATGCCATTCGTTTTTTGTTCTAAAATGATAAATGTATCTAGTTAAAGTAAAAAATATATAAAATGTAATCATTGTTGTTGTAAAATTCTAAAAAATTTTTAAAAAACTTCAAAAATAACATTTTGGAATTTTGGATTTTGGTCCCAGCACGAAAACCTTTTAAAAAATGTATTTTAGCTTCCTTTATTAATTGCCAATAAAAATATTTTAAAAAATCATCAAGAAATGCAACATTTTAACAAATCCCCTCATAAACAAGGTTTTCGTGGCGGAACCAAAAATCAACATTAACAAATTGCCATTTCTACATTTATAAATTGCAATTTTAAACCGTGACAGTAATAATACCACAACCACACAAAAAAATGCCCAAATTGTAACAACTTTGCCAGCTGATCAGGCTTTTCGTGATGGGACCAAAGCAAATTTTCACAGAATCTGCGATTTTCAACCTTTTATAAACCAACAAAGCTTACTACTATAGTCATTTTCAATATGACCATAACAAGAAAAATCATTTTTAACCCCCTCCTCTTCTCATGGTCCCTACCCCCCCCACCCTTCTTAAAGATTTCTTACCACTTTTCCCATCCTCATCCCCCAGGTCATAAGTGACATTTTTCATTTTGAACGGTTTCAACGATGCGTCTATTGAATTCCTAATGTTCTTATCGCTCTTTAATGGTACACATGTGCCATCGTCGTTCTCAATCAGCCCATACTTATTGGCTATGACCTTTCCGATGGCTTCTTTCGTCGCCGGCGAATCTAAAACAACATCCATTCGTTGGACGGTCTCTTGGAGGTAGTCACGTTCGTAGTCGGCACGTTGGTCCAGTTTCTTTTTGCGCCATCGCCAGCGACGGCGGTAGTTTCGCCAGTGGTGAATACCTACAAATTTTTGGTTAGTTTGTTTGGTTACTGTAGGTCTACCGTAAGCTCTACTTTGCTTACCCTATTCTACCCTACCCTACACTCTACTTATTCCAACCCTACCCTACTTTACTCTACTCTACCTTACTCTACCCGCTCCTATCCTACCATACCTACTTCAACCTCTTAAGACCCTTACTATCTACCTCTAACCTACTACAATATTCCTAAAACCTCCCAAAACTAGTATTACCTTTAGGTTGAAGCCAATTCTGATTGCTCTGCACATCATCGTAGTACAGTTCGCCTCTCCATGGGAAGGGTATCTTGCCATCGCGGCCGATATTCTCGTAGATATGCTCATCATCTTCATATAGATGGGAAGTGGATGCATCACAGTTCGGTAAGCTCATTTTGGGATATGTTTAAGCAGGTGGTTCGCATGATAATGTGCTTCACTTATTTATGCCACATTATTGTTCTGTCATCGTATAAAATGTCGATTTTAACTATTTTTGGGAAGTGTTACCTAAAAATATTTTTGTTATATTCCTAGTCCAAAATTAGCCTCAGATTAAAAATTTGTCCTTAAAAACTCTAGTCACATCCATATTTGTCTCAAAATAAAATTTTTTTGTCACATTCATCTAAAAATGTCATTCTTCATATAAAATGTCAACTGACCGACAAATTCATTCAAAAACGCCCCAAAATGTCAAAACATAACTTAAAATCGATATCAACTGCGGCATTTACCGTCATATTTCCAATATCACCCATTCAATTTCCCAAAAATTTATTTTTCAACAAAAAACAATGTCCTAAAATCGTCTAAAAATCCATAAAATCAGTCGTTTCTGTGCTTTAAAATGTCCAAAATGCTGTCATCGGCGGTGAATTTGCCTTTTCGATGAAAGTATGGTGTTTCTTGCTTCAATCCGTACTTTTTCAACTGTTCGTTTGATGGGAATGTCAGGCCTTGTGGGTATAGGGACTAAAAATGGCAAATCAAATTTTAAAAAAAAATTTCAAAATTAAAAAAAAATTTTTTTTTAAATTTTCGTAGTAAAAACAAAAAAACTTTAAAATCCTCTAAAACAACCAAGAGTACCAGTATTTTCAACTTACAGCCGCTGTATCATCAGTTGTGACATGAGAAACGCGTCCAATCATCGGTATGACATATTGTTCGCCTAGCTAAAAAAAATAAAAATTTTTAGAAAAAATATAAATAAACCAGCTTAAAAATGTTTAAAGCTATCACAAAACCAATATAAAATCCTTTAAACTTTAAAATCAACTGTAATATAACACTTTTAGAGAACCGCAAAATACCCGGAGTGCATTGCTATATATTCTTAACAAAAAACTCCAGGTATTTTTCGGTGGTCTAATATCATGTATATCTTGCAAATACAATCAAATTAAAAACAAAAATAAGATAGAATAACATCTCTTTCTACTGAATATTACTGTTTTCAAACTTACCACAATGTAAAATCTGAACAATTTAGCTTCTTGTTCAAAGTCCGGACCAGATATCGCGCTTTCTGATGGCAAAACAATCGTATTTGGGGGTGCAATGATTTCCTAAAAGATTTTCATTGCTAAAACAAATCTAATAGGATTGAACTTCTACAAAAAAATCAAAAATTAGCGTAGGATTACCTAAAATCTTCAAAAAATTTTAATTTAAAAAATATGATGTTACCTTTTCAAACAACGATGCACTGACTATTTCCGAGCTAATCTTCCATTTATTCTCCATTGAAACGTGCACTGGTACCAATTCTTTTAGGAGCTTTCTACCCAGCACCAGATATTCGTATGGTACCCGGATTCTGGCTGCTAATTCTTCTTTCATAACCTAAAAAGGGAAATATTAACGTTGTTTTTTGTAACAATTTTAAAAACCTTTAAAATTAGAAGCAGTACATTGAAAATCATAAACAACGCCATTTTTTGTTACACCACAAGTATGAAAGCTATAAACTACTAAATATATGAAATATATAACATTCTTTAAAATAACTTTAGACAAAATAATACCTCTCGTTTCTTGCCATAATACTCCAAATCAAACGGCGATGCATATACTCCTTTCTTTGGTAGCAGAACACTTTGATGTGCTTCATTTCGATTCAATTCTACAACGTCAAATTGATGGCCGATACCTAAAACACCAATTTGATAGTATACCCCCAATAAAAACGTTTATATCATGCAACCTAGATATTTTTAAGCCGTAAAGTCTTTCAAATACCTCAAGATGCTTATATCAAAACAACTAAAAACCAATTCAAGCTTCTGAAGCCATTTTCCGAACTAATATCATGTTATCCATCCTAAAAGCAAATAATAAACACAAAGATTTACCTTCCACATCCTCCAAAAGAATCACTTTAACAGGGCTCACTTTATATTCAACAGGTCTTCTTAAATGCTCATATTTTTGCAAGTTCTGAAGGTCGGGAGGCCGTTGACATTGCCCTTCCTCTACTGCTGGTGGAGCATATACGTGCCGCAAGACGTGGACGCTCTAAAATACAAATATTAAAAACAACTATGCAAAACTACTAAAATACATACTTTCTAACATTTCCTATAACAAATTTTATAAAATAAAACCAGAATAAAGGCGAAACAAGAGTACTCTTATATTATACATCCAAAAGAAGAACTATAAACCTCATTTCCTCAAAAACAAACCTAAAAGCCAAAAACTAAATTATAGAATATCTTACCCTTGTTAAATTAATCCTTCTGGCCAATTTTGGGAGCAAATTGCTTGAGGTGGCCATAATTATTCCTCTGTTTCACAGCAAAACATTAGAAAAATGTCGAATTTTAGAGAAACCGAGTCACGTCTTTCTTTACGATATTTGAGTGTCAAGTTTTTTTCTAACAAAGTTTTATCCACATTTTTGCAAATTGATCTTGTTTTTGGTATACCCGGCTTTTTCTTTGTAAGTTAGTGTCTTTTCTATCTTTAAAAATTAGCTTTCGATTTATTATTTTAGTTTATCCTTCTTACCTTTTTTTTATAGACTCTCGTAGAAGATCTTATCGTTAACATAAATATTATCTCAAAGACTTGTATATTCCAGAAGAATGAACGCTCCAGAAGGTTTTGAAGCCGATGAAAGGGCGAATGAAGCTGCACGACGCGATTTTCTGAAAAGATTGGTACAGGCGGTTCCAGCCAAAGTCCCTTTGGATTATTGTGGGACCAAAAGGATCGCTAATCAACCAGTGGATGATAAGGGATGTGCCGTGCCAGTTTGGCATGGAAACTTTACTCCAGTCGAACAAGAAAGGTCAGTATTTTAAGATTTTTGTTTTAATTTTAGGTTTAAAAAACGTTTGTGATACTTAGCGGCTAGTGAAATGATATTGTGTACTTGTTTGATAGTAGTATGTAAAAATTGGTGTGGCTACCCAATAATGTTTCAAAAGTTTCAATTTTAGGCTTGTTAGAAGCACAATTAATTTGGTTAGATGGTACTAGGCATTGAGTTGATAGTCTTTTAGTACAGTATTCAAAAAATGATATTGTTCAAGAAGCTTCCATCTGATGGTAGTGGGTTGGGGAAATAGCTGTAGCTTGATGAATACTAATTGAAATTGGACAGTTTTAGTTTTTTTAGGACAAGAGCATGCTTTTTAAATTTATTATGGCTATTAAAAAGGGTTTTAATATATATTTCTATCTAAATTCCATTAATTAATTTACAATATACCTATTTCAGTCTTGGAGTTGGATGTCGACGCCAGTACTACGAGGACATGAAGGCTGCAGCTAAAGAAAACTACAAGTTTTTTCCATACTGTCTTGATATGAAAGTGACAATCAGCGGAAACTCCAATGTTTCTAACAAGCGACAATAATCACGATCTTATATTATCATTGATGTAAAAATTTCATTGCGTATACTGCTTATGTTTTAACGGGTCTTTTTTTAATTTTTTGGTGCTATATTATTTTTTACTTTAATATTCGTCATACCACTCCACTTTTTTTGTATTTATTATTTATTTTTCTGTTTATATTATCTTTTAAACAACACCGTGCTGAAATAAAAAATGAAGTTTCTGTGGAGTTTTCTTTAATTTTTAGTGTTTAGACACAAAATTATATTGTAATTGTTTGTTTCCATGATTTTTAGGCTTTTTGAAGGGCTTTTTAGGGGTATCATTGATATTGTAGTATATGTTTTTGATCAAAAAAACTGTTTTTTTTGGAATATTTTTAAGATATTGTCGTTATTCTTGATGAATAATATATTTCTGTTTTGTTTTTCCCTAGTACTATATAGTACGAAGATGGTTTTCGGAATAGTATTACAAATAACAGTCGTTTTCAAATTTAAAAAAATTTTTGAAATTTTGCTATGAAAACACCCCTAAATTTAAAAACCCCCTTTTCCACCCTCTATATTTACAAGGGCTGTTTACAAATTTTAATTCGAAAGTTATTGTAACAGACGGAATGGTATCTTTATCATTTTTTGCGTCGATGATAATGAATCGACTTTGCAGTCCGAAGTTTTATTGTTTTACTCACGTTTTCCGCTTTTGTCATAGGGTTTTCATTGAAATTGGTACAAGCTGAAGGAATGGTTTTGGCTTTTGGTTTTTTATGCAGGCTATATGTTGCGAACTTCGGTTGATTTTTTTAATGTCTAGGCTTAACTTTTTAGGCTTGTAGACTGGGATTTTTTTGAAAGTTGCCAGGCTTACGGGCTTTCTGTTTTTGAAGCTTGGCCTTTAGGCTTGGGCTTTTGCAGTTCAAGCTTTTTGGCTTGGGCTTCTGGGTTTAGGCTCCTAGATTTAAGCGTCTATGCTTATGTTTTTAGGCTTAGGCTTTTAAATTTAGGCTGTTAGGGTTACGTTTGGACCACTAGATTTTGATTTGGGTCTTTTGGCTTGCGCTTCTGGGATCAGGCTTTTAAGTTTAGGCTTCTAGAGTTAGGCTTCTAGAGTAAGTCTTCTAGAGTTAGGCTTCTAGACTTAGTCTTCTAGGCTTAGGCTTCTAGAGTTAGGCTTCTAGTCTTGGGTTTCTAGACTTTGCAGGCTTCATATCTATGACAATTTCCTGAAATATCTTTCGTAAATGTTGCAAAATACGACAATATAACGAAACAAAGTTTAAAGCGCGTTCAACTGATAAGATAATGGATCAAAGTATACATATGACTCTTTTGAATGTTTTTTAAAATTGTTTTTTAATTTTTTGATTTCAGAGTTTTTTTTTGTTTTTAAAATTGAAAAATTACCTATTTGAAAGTAATTTTAGTAATAAGAATTGTAAGATCAATGTTTTTTCTAAAAAAACTGGTCGTAACTTCATTGATTGATAGTTTATCTTATCGTTAATGTATGTCTTATTTAGAACAAAGTCTAGCCTCTAAGTGCACAAGCACTTGTGACCACAGAGAACGTTTTGTCATGGTCAATGTAACATAAGCTTTTGAGTATCTGAGTAGGGTAAGATAGGGAAGGGTAGGGTAGGGTAAAAGATGTTTGGGTAAAGTAGGTTAATGTAGGGTAGGGTAGGGCAGGGTACGTTGGGGCAGAGAAAAGCAGGCTAAGGTAGTGTAGGGTAGGGTAGGACAAGGCAGGATTCCTAGCCCAGAGCCTTAGCTCAGAGCTCTAGTCCTAGGGATTGGCCCTAGGCCTAGTAGCCGACCTTAGTTCAATAAGTCAGCTCTAGTCCTAGCGACCAACCCTAGTTCCTAATCCCAACGATCAGTTCAAGCTCTAGTCTTAGCGGCTAGCCACAGCTCCAGCGGCCATTTTTTTTGCACATTTATGGTTTTTAAGGGAAAATTGCACGGTGCAATTTTAAATTTAAAAAAATTTTTTGAAATAAAATTTTAAAATTACCTTTAATAATCAAGGAAGTTTCAAAAACTTGTTTACAATTATTAAAATGTTATCGATAAACAGCGTGTTTATCATATTTCTTATGATACTTGGAAAAGAAGTTTGATTTCAATTATTGGGTTTACTAAACTATTAGTTATATTTGGGGTAGTGTTTGATCCTTAAAGAATTATTAATTTAAGCTTGAGGCTTAAGCTTCGAGACGTAGGTTTCAAGGCTTTTAGATTTAGGCTTTTAGTCTTTAGTGAAGCATGTTGTCTTAGATTTTAAGGTGCAAGGTCTTTGATTTGAGCTTAGATACAGGACTTTTAACTTTAGGTTTTAGGCTTCCAGATTTAGGTTTTAAGGTCTACGGTCAAGCTTAGGCTTCTAGTCTTAGGCTCCTAGACGTAGGCTTGTAGGCTTATGCTTCTAGGCTTAGGCTTCTAGACATAGGCTTGTACGCTTATAGGCTTAGGCTTCTAGGCTTAGGCTTCTAGGCTTAGGCTGCTAGGCTTAGGCTTCTAGACATAGGCTTGTAGGCTTATGCTTCTAGGCTTAGGCTTCTAGGCTTAGGCTTCTAGGCTTAGACTTCTAGGCTTAGGCTTCTAGGCTTAGGTTTCTAGGCTTAGGCTTCCAGGTTAGGCTTATAGGTTTGGGATTCTAGGCTTAGGCTTACTGGCTAATTTTTTATATTTTTTCATTAAATTATGCAAATTTTTGCGTGTTTTGCCATAATTTTCACTTTTTTTCAAAACAATTTTTAAACTTTTTGAAATAATGTCATTTTCTGGTTATTTTCAGCTAGCGTTTGCTTGGGACTGGTCAAGTGTCTGTGTTTTCACTTTCAATTAAAATGACTTCTATGATTCTCAGCAAGTTCGGCCGCGCCTTGGCTCAGCGATCTCATTTCCGTTGTTTTTCCACCACACCCAGCCTTCTTGGTAGGTTAATATAGATGCTTAGGCTGATTTTTGGAAGTTTAGGGCTAGGACTGGCTTATTTTTGATGAAGGATTGGTAGGGTAGGGTAAAATTTTGAGGGAGGGGGGGGGTATGTGAAAGTGGGGTAAAAATTGAGAGTAGAGCGGAGTTTTAAAGGAAGGGTAGGGCAAGTAGTTTAGATTTTTTGGGTTAGGGAAAGGCAAGTCAGGTTTAAATTTTTTAGGGCGGGGTGTTTTAGGGTAAGGAAATATGGTGAGGGCAGGGTACTTAAAGGTAGGGTAGAATTTATAGGGCAGGGCTGAATTTTAAGGATGTTTTTGTGGGTAGGCTTGGGTAGAAATATAAACACAAGGTCGAGTAAGGTAATAAGAGTTCAGGGGGGATGGAACTTTTGGCTATGGCAGATTTTTGAAGCCAGGCCGGGGTAAATTGGAGTAAGGTGTCAGCTAGATAAGACTAGGGAAGGATATGGTAGGGCAGGGCAGGGCAGAGTGGGTAGGGTAGGGCCAGGTAGGGTAGGGCAGAGTGGGTAGGGTAGAGTAGGGTAGGGTAGGGTAAGGTAGGGAAAAAAACAAAAATTTAAAATTTTTTAAATTTGAAAAATACCATTTTCAGACAGATTCTACACGAAAAAGCACGAGTACATAAACGTGAACGGAAAGAACGGCACGGTGGGAGTGTCGGACTATGCTCAAAAACAACTTGGCGATGTTGTCTATGTGGAACTGCCGGAAAAGGACGCCCAAGTAGCCAAAGAGGACAACGCCGGAGCCATCGAGTCAGTCAAGTCGGCCTCGGACATCTACACACCCGTCTCGGGCCGAATCACCGACGTGAACGGAGAGCTGGAACAGAAACCTCAACTCATCAACAAATCACCATACGAACAAGGTAGGGTAATATAGAGGGTTAAGTGGGCTTTTTGGAGGTAGGGTAGGGCGGGGTAGGTTTGTATGGGTAGAACAGGACAAGGTAGATTTTTAAGGGTAGAACAGGGTAAGGAAGGTTGGGGTATGGTATTTTAGAGCAGGGAAGGGTACTATAAGCGTAAGCCTACAAAGCCTAAGCTTACTAAGCCTAAGCCTGCGAAGTCTAAGCCTACTAAGGTTAAGCCTACTAAGCCTAAGCTTACTAAGAAATGTAAGCCTATATGAGTTAGACAAAGAACATAGGGTCCAAGCCTAATATTTAAGCAAGATTGCTTACTATAAGAAGCTAAAACCTAACAGCGTAAGCCTAAAAGCATAAGCCTAAAAGAATAAGCCTAAAAGTATAAGCCTAAAACCATAAGCCTAAAAGCTTAAACCTAAAAAAGATTTTTTAAATTTAAAACTTTTTTTTAAATTTTAATGCCCATTTGTTTTTAGGTTGGATATTCAAAATCGAGCTGACACAACCCGAGGAACTGAAGGATCTCATGGACGAAGCCGCCTACACCAAATTCCTCGAAACCGTCGACAGCGAAGAATGAACAAACCCAATTCGAATTTCCTAGTTTTCTAAATAAATCAATTGTACATCACATGGAGTCTGCTTTTTTCACTGCTTATTGGCATATTTTTACATTTTTATTGTTTTATAAACATTGCACCGTGCAAAGAAATTGCTGAGAGACTGCACTGTGCAAAGGACTGTTGTATGACTGCACTGTGCAAGAGAGTCAAAAAAGTCTGCACCGTGCAAAATATTTATAGCAGACTGCACCGTGCAAAAAGAAATAAAAAGCATTGCACTGTGCATGAAACCAAAAATCCTGCACCGTGCAAAGAAATTCTTAAGCGACTGCACCGTGCAAAGGACTGTTATATAACTTCAATGTGCAAGAGAGTCAAAAAAAGTCTGCACCGTGCAAAATATTTATAGCAGACTGCACCGTGCAAAAAGAAATAAAAAGCATTGCACCGTGCAAAGAAATTTTTAAGCGACTGCACCGTGCAAAGGACTTTTAAATGGCTGCACTTTGCAACAAAAATGTTAAGAGACTGCACCGTGCAAAGACGCTATTATTAACCCTTAAAATTCAAATTCAACCCTTCCAAAATGAAAAAAAAATCTTTTATAACAACAACAAGTAACAACAACAATAAAATCAACCGAAAATGTAAAATTGAAACAAAAACTTCAAAAAATCAATATTAATATAAGCCTATATTAACATAATTCGAATGTCAGGCTTTGCCGACGGCTTCGAGTTGTTTTTTCAATGTGTCCAAGGCTTTTTGATATTGTTCTTTGAATTCGTCGATGAATTGTTGGTCGTTTTCTCGGGTTTCGGATTCTGGATCCCAGATTCCCACTTCCAGGAGGTACTTTTTCAATTTCAGCTTCTGTAAAGGGGGCAAAATGAAAATAATTTTTTTTTAATTTAAAAATTTTTTAATTTAATTTTTAAAAATTTTCAAAACCTACCTGCTCCTTCGAGACCAACGTGACCACCGTTCCTTTCTTTCCAGCACGTGCTGTTCGGCCAGCACGATGAATATAGAGTTGAGAATTGTTGGGTACGTCGTAATTCATGACACAATCAATGCCTGGAATGTCCAGACCTCGGCCCAAACTGCCGGCTGAGATAACCACATTAATCTAGAAGAATATTGTCATTAAAAGAGAAGTTTAGGTAACAAACAAGGTTCAAATCATATTTTAGGTCATAAAAATCCGAAAAATTGTTATTTTAGGTAATAAAAATACAAAAAATTTCACTTTAGGTAACAAAAATACAAAAAGTTTAATTTTAGGTAACAAAACTCACATTTCCTTCCTTGAAAGCCTTTAGAAGCCGAAACCGTCGCCTTCCGTAGACATTCGATGAAATTTCAGCAATTCTCATGTCATTGCCACATAAATGTTCCAGAAGGATCTTTAGTCGCTGTGAGTTCACTCTAAAAAAAGAAAAATGTTAAGAAAAGTTAAGTTATAAGCCTAAGATTAAAGTTTAAGCCTAAAATTCATTTTTAAGCCTAAAATTTCGTTTTTAAGCCTAAAATTATATTTTTAAGCCTAAAATTTTATTTTTAAGCCTAAAACCGCTTTTAAGCCTAAAATTTAATTTCTAAGCCTAAAATTTTATTTTTAAGCCTAAAATTTCATCCTTAAGCCTGAAATTTTATTTTTAAGCCTAAAACCGCTTTTAAGCCTAAAATTTAAGTTCTAAGCCTAAAATGTCATTTTTAAGCCTAAAATTTCATCCTTAAGCCTAAAATTTTATTTTTAAACTTAAAATTTCGTTTTTAAGCCTAAAATGTAATTTCTAAGCCTAAAATGGACTTTTAAGTCTAAACCTATAAAATATTAACTTACGTTGTATTTACAAAAACTAAAACTCGCTTCCAGGTTGGATTGTCTTTCAGGTACTTGTAGATAATCAATGGCTTAAACTCGGGCTTGCAAATCCTCTAAAATCAACTTTTATTACCTAAACTTTCAAAAAATTGTCTTTAGACTTCTTATCAAGTTTTTTAGCCCTATAACTATATGGAAAGCCTTTATAATCTCTTACAACTTCTTGTTTTAGCCTTTGAGGTAGCATAAACTTGGTCACATCCTCATTATCCCCATCTTCTCCATCAATTTCCATCTTTTCTTCCTGCCCATCATCACCAACAACATCTTCTTCCTCTTTCACCGCAGCTTTAACATGCTTCACCTTATTTACAGAAGCTCTATAAAGCTTTGGACATCTCAAGTTCCAATCGTGTAGCTTATCAGCCTCCAATGACAATGTCGCTGATACCAATATCTTCTGTAATCTGGTGTTCTTCGTGAGATCTGTCAAAGCTTTGTAGCTCATTGTGTGTGTTTTTGGATAATTCGCCATGTTCTCAATCAATTGTAAAAAGCTTTCTCTCGGCATAAACATTCCATCCGCTTCGTCTACTACAAGATAACGCAGCTGGCTGAAATTGAAGCGACCATTGTCCTGGTCCAAAATGTGTTTTACCAAACGTTCTGGTGTTGATATAACAACGTTGACTTGAGCTGAAGCGGCGTCATTTGGAAATAACACTCGTTTCTCTTCTTCAAACGACAACTTTGAATGCAATGCCAATATTTTTGCATCAAACACGTTCAATTTAGAGAACTCCTAAAGAAAATTGCTTTCAGAAGATTTACCAAACCTTTACCTAGACATTGAAACAAAAATAAATGGAAAAAACTTACATTTTCAATCTGAATTACCAAATTTCTGACTGGAGCCAAGACCAAAGCGAATATCTTGTTACTGCTCGGTAAAGGTTGACTGACAGCAAAACTGTTTAAAATTGGCAACAAGTAACACAAAGTCTTGCCACTTCCAGTCGGAGCACTAATAGCAATGTCCGATGTTGGTAAAAGCGAACTCCGGATATTGTCTATGAGCAAGCTTGGTAAAACCGACTTTTGCACTGGAAACCACAAACTTATCTGCCTTGAAACCGCCTCAAAAAGCTTGTCATGTAAACCAGGAAACTGTTCTATACCATCTCCTTTTCGTTTCGAAATTTTACCATCAAATTCAACAGCATTTTCTGCCCATTTCGGAACCGACCTAAACAATAGAGAATAGACAAAGGAAAAACTCACGTTAGCTTGGCAATATCCTTGAATAAATGTGCCCCAAGAACTTTAAAAGATGGCTCTTCCTTCTGTTCTACAGTTTGTTCGTCTTCAGGAGCGTCCGACAAGTTTCCGTCTGAGATGTTGTCCCATTCAGGGTAACTAAAACAATATAAAACAATGAAACAAGTCGCTTACCAGTCAAAGTCAAACTGTAGCTCATCTGAAACATTGATAACCATCTGACAAGGATAATTTTAGTTGTTTTTATAGTAAAAGAAGGTTATTACATCCAAAAATGTAATTTACAAATAATTTTTCTCCAAAAAATAAGGTTAAACACAATGCCACAAAAGCTTTAGCACATGTTTGCTTTCGTGCCAAGACTCTGCGTGAGTTGCAGTGTTGTCTTTTGATTTATTGTTGTCGTCACAAAATCTGGAAAATTGTTGTTGGATTTTGTCAATCGTTTATGTAAGTCTTGCTTTTATCGTAAAGGAATATATTTTACATTGCTTTTTAGTTACATAGAGTGCTAACAACGTTTTGATGGATTTTTGGGAATATTATGGAATGCAATATTATGGGGCTCCGCCAGCTCCGGAACGTGGTCCAGAAGGTAGATATTTCAAAGAATTCTAATATATAACTTTTCAAAAATTTTGTAGTTTTTGTAAATTTAAAGGTTCTTTAGGTATTAAAAAAGTCTTGTCGCCAATGTGTATATATTTGCTCGGTTAAAAACGACAAAACTTTTTGGCTGTTTGATTTTGGGTTTTTTCCTTTACTTTTTCTTATTGTTTTTTTTTAATTTTTTAAGGTTTCAATGATTGAACAAATTTAGGCTTTAACCGCTCAGCCTCAGGCTACGAGCCTCCGCCGCCAAGTTACGAGCATCCACCTCCGAGCTACAATCAGCTAAACTACGATCCAGCTTCGTATGCTCCATGTGAAGCTGTTGCAGCCGTTCCAAGGCCAAAAATCGAGACTTATGCTGAATTTGAGGGGCATTGTCAACCAGTTAGCTATGATGAATATGGAAGATCAGCGGAATCGGCCGGCTATGTTGAATATCAAAGAGAAAAGGCTTTGGCTGGCTATGGTGAATATGAAAGAGAGAAGGATCTTGCTGGTTATGAAGAATATAAAAGAGAAAAGGAAAAGAATGCCCATGAGGTACCCAAGGAGAAGCCGAAGAAGCAGATTAAGAAGGAGATCAAGCAAGAAATTGTGGATGAATTGCCGAGAAAGAAGAGGAAATACACTAAGAGAAAGAATTTCTTGGAGAAAGAAGCTGAAAAACTTGAAAAAACTCCCAAAAAGAGGGGAAGAAAGAAGAAAGGTAAGGGTTTTTCTTGTGTTATTTCAATTTTTAGGGATGGATTTGATGTTTTTGGATGTTAAAGCGTAAAATACGGATTGAACGTGATGTTTCTATACATAAACCTAGAGATTACGGCATGAATTTCACCTTTTACAATGTGTTTTTTCGATTTATTTTAGGTTTTTGGAGGTTACGTTAGCTTTTCTGGCCAAAGATTTTGATTTTAAAGGTTTTCCTTCAAATTTTAGGTATAAATCAAATTGAAAATTAATTTCTAAATATTTTAATAAGTTGTAGATCCAAGCGCTCCAGAATCTCCACAAAAAACGGAGCCAAAAGACCTGTACAAAGTGTCGCAATACAAAAAACATCGAGATCGCATGTCATATCCGGTAAGTTTTGATGGTTTTAGCCTGTTAGACTACGTTTTATAGCGTTTCTTTCACTTTATAGGTTCTTATATTATATTATACTACATATTCTGATATTTTAGATAACATTTTATTAATTTTCTAGCTATTTTTTGACCAATAACATCCTTTTAAAGCCAAAAAATTGAAATTTTTCAGAAAAACACCTTCCTTCTTCGCTATTCTGACCTAGAACAGAATGATCGTGACTTCATTTGGCTGGTCGATAATCACCAACTTCTTCTCAAGTTTGTTCGTGATTCTCACAAGACTTCCGAACTGACAACGGATGAGGAAAAGACCAATGACATCAAAAGGCATTACTTGCGAACGGATCGGGTGAGTAACATGGGAGTTTTTGAGAAGTTTCATCGACTGGTCGATCAGTTTTTGAATTTTTTTTTCGGTTGATAAAGGAAGCTAGAGGTTTTTTACAGCTAATGGGGTCTGTTGTGATAGCTTTGACGCATGTTATCATTTATAAAATTTAAGTTTAAAATCATACAGTCAGTTTGAGAAAGGTTTTATGAGCTTTTTGAGGAGTTTCGTCGACTGGTCGAGTAACTTCTGAATTTTTTGTGGTTGATGAAAGAAGCTGGGAGTTTTTTATTGTTATTAAGACATGTTCTGATTGCTTTAGGACTTGTTTTAATTTAAAAAATTTATGTTTAAGATTGGAAGCTCAGTTTGAGCAAGGTTTTACGAGGTTTTTGACGGTTTTCATCGACTGGTCGATAAATTTTTTATATTTTTGGGTTTTATAAGGCAGCTAGAAGTTTTGTAAAGCTAATGCGGTATGCTGTATTAGCTACAAGGCTTGTTGTCATATGGAAAATTTAAGTTTAAGGCCTTATAGTCAGTTTAAGAAAGGTTTCACGAGGTTTTTAACGATTTTCATCGACTAGACGATAAATTTTTGATTTTTTCGGGGTTGGTAAAGAAAGCCAAGGCTTTTTTACAGCTATTACGGTATGTTGTAGTAGCTGTAAGGCTTCTTATCATTTATAAGATTTAAGTTTAAGACCTTACAGCCAGTTTCACCAAGGTTTTATGAGGTTTTTGGCGATTTTCATCGACTGGTCGATAAATGTTTGAACTTTTAATTTTATCTACGGTAGAACAAGCTTTTTTTACAATAATATAGAGATTTTTTGCAATGGTAGACCTAGTGGAATATTAAACAAATTTTAAAAACATCTTACGATTTGCTCTGTTTTCAGTACACGGGCTGGTTCTGCCACGAATACTGGGACTACCTCGACTTTTCGGATCGAATCACAGTGGATGGATCAACGAAAATCAGTGTGAATTATCCTAGCCGTGGCGAAATTGAGGCCAAGAGGGAGGAGTTGATGAAGCGACGTGAACTGGAAAAGAAAAACGAAGAAAATGAAGATGAAAATACAAAAGATGATGATGAGAATACAAAGGATGGAGATAATGAAGATGAGAATACAAAAGATGGGGAAAATGATGAGGAGAACACGAAAGACGGAGAAAACTATGATGATAATACAAAGGATGAAGATGGTAATATAAGAGACGAAGATGACAACACAAAAGACGTGGAATACAAGGACGAAGCCTCGAATTCTCCGGAAGAAAACAGCAACGACGCAGCCGAAATTGTGGTATTCGAATGTCAATACGAAGAGAAAAAGGACGAATGAAGCTAGCAGGAAGGATAATATTTGATATTGAGATATTTCTGGTTTTATAACAATGAATTTTAATTATTAATGGATTTTGGAGAAGAATTAGGTTTTTCTTGTCTAGGTTTATCTTATTATTGATTAAAAGTGCAGAAAATGGTATTCTTTGATCAAAATTTTTTGAAAAATGAGTTTTTTTAAATAATGAGGGGAGGAGAGGGTTGATCTACCATCGAAAATTTTTTTTGAACAATTAGACCGGAGTTGTTGCCAAAATTTTTTTTTGGTTTTTGTTTTTTTTGTCTACCCTTCCTTTTTCTCTACCCTCTCTTTTTTTTCTCACCCCTTCCCTGAGGAAACATCTGTAGTGACGTCTCTGGCCACTGTCATTTTTATTTTAAAAAAATTTGTTTGTTTCAGGTTGTTAAAAAAGTCTTGTCGTCAATTGATCTGTATTTATAAGTTTAAAAACGTCAAGACTTTTTTCTGAATGTTTTTGTGTTCTAAAATACCGTTTTTATAGCGCTAAAGATGTATTTTTTGATAGTGTTTATGATGTATTTTGTTAACAATAGTTTTTTAATTACATTTATATTGTCTTTGATTTTGTAACTAGGTATTGTAATTGTCTTTCGTTTAATTTATTGTCATAATATAATTTTATGTGTCTAACATATATTTTTGGATTGTTGTGAAAAACTGTACTTATTTGGTTCTATTTGTAGTGACAATGCGAGCCAAAAAAGGCTTGTCGTCGTTTGGTAAAGGTTTTTATGGTTAAAAACGGCAAGACTTTTTTGATACGTAAACATTATAGAAAAATGCGAAAAATTTAGTGGATCCTGTAAAAAGTTTTAAAAATAATGAATTTAAATGCGAAAAAATTAATGGATTTAAAAAAAAAATTCTCTTGGTTGTAGACTTTTTTTTCCAAAGTTACAGTAACCGACACTGTAATTTAAAAACTTTCTAAAAAATTTTTGGTAGTGCATTTTTTTAATAAGTTACAGTAACCAATACTGTAATTTAAAAATAAAAAAAAATCTTTTAAATTATAAACCCTCGCCTTGTTGTATAATATGTTTATGTACTGTAATATCATGTTGAGATCATAACGTTTAACGAGGATATTTTGAGTCGGAGAGCGGGTATAAATAAACAAAAATATTAACATAGAGTGGGTTAATATTGTACACGGGTGGTTAGAAGTTTGAGTATTTTTGGAACAATAAACAATTGTGGCTCAATAGTAATATAATAGTAATGTAAACAATCTGTTGTGGGGTAACGAGTAATGGTTTTCGATTTACAAGTATGTATAGAGTACAGTAGGCTAACGCGTTGGGATTACGGTAGGGAATAGGGTAGGAAATTAGTGCAGTAAAAGCTGTATGGCTTACTGTAGTAAAGCTAGTAGAGATTATTGTGGTAAAAATAGTATGAATTACTGTGTTAAAGCTAGTACTGGTTACTGTAGTAAAGTCAGTGGAGATTACTGCAGTAAAAACTCTACGGTTCACTGTGGTAAGACCTTACAGGTTACTCTAGTAAAGCCAGTAGAGGTTACTGTAGTAAAGACAGTAGAGATTACTGTGTTAACAGCTCTACGGTTTACTGTATTAAAAACAGTACGGATTACTGTAGCAAGGCCTGTAAATTGCCATGCTTGAACCTGTTACTATAGTAAATCCGGTACGGTTTACTGTAGTAAAGCCGATAGAGATTACTGTAGTAAAACTGTTACGCATTACTGTAGCAAAGCCTATAAATTGCCATGCCTGAACCTGTTACTATAGTAAATCCGGTACGGATTACTGTAGCAAAGTCAGTAGAGATTACTGTGGTAACAGCTCTACGGTTTACTCTAGTAAAACCGGTACGGATTACTGTATTAAAATCTCTACGCTTTGCTGTAGCAAGACTTGTACCTATTACCGTAGTAAAGTTAGTACCGATTACTGTACTAAATACAGTAGAGATTACTGTAGTAAAACCACTACAGTTTAAAGGCCTATACTAATTAATACCTGGTAAAGCCAGTACAATCTACTATAGTAAAATCCCTAAAAACTACCGTAATCAAAACGCATCATGTTACCGTAATAAAAGTATGTATAGAATTTGTATAAGAATAGATATTAACAATGGTTTTTTCGAATAACATCTGGCTGGGGATTAACAATGAGTAGAGGTGTGGGAGCATATATGACTGAAGACAACAATAACAAGAAACAATCGTATAGTAGTAACGTTGGGTGCTAAGTGGGTATATCGAATTGTAGCCTCGAGTACTCGTGCTAAGTGGGTACGAAAATCAACTCGAGTACGAAAAGTCAATTTCTACTGTGGTTATGTACATTTGAATACACTGGTATATAAAAGTTTGAGGAAATTTTGAAATTAAAGGGTTCAAAAAGTCTTGTCGTTAAATTGTATGGCTTTGCAGGGGAAAAAACGACAAGACTTTATGAAATATTGTTGTAGACCTAAAAGTTTGAAGCTATGATAAAATGCGGCTTTAAAAGAAAAAAATAAAGGGTTTTTAAAAAAAGGGTTACTGTAACATAAATTTAGCAATGATAGTACAAACTCGGGTTAAGCACTATCACTACTAGTAGTACGGCTCAGCTTAAGCGCTAAGTTACTGTAACATAAGTTAGATGGCTATCAGGGACGTAGCTAGAAGAAGGAGGGGGAGAGGCTGGATCGTAAAAAATCACTAGCAACACCCCCTAATGGCTATGGTGAAAAGTAGGTTTGAGTAGGGTGGTAGCACAAAAATATATAGTGAGTATGCTGATGGTAGACAAATTTTTTGGTGATAGAGTATATCAACTGTAAAGTGACTTATACGGTCCGCCGATGCATTCTAGGCATGTCTTCAGCGCAGCCATAGCCAGGAAGATGCCCATACCTCAAGTAGTAGCGCGCTTTCTTCGGTTTCTCGTACATTTCTTGAGCGGCGGTTAGGGCACTGAAAGCAGTATTTATTAGTAAAAGTACGGTAGAGCAGGGTTGGGTAAGGTAGAGTATGGTAGTGTAGGGTAGAGTAGGGTAGGGTAAGGTAGGGTAGGGTAGGGTAGGGTAGGGTAGGGTAGGGTAGGGTAGGGTAGGGTAAGGTAGGGTAGGGTAGGGTAGGGTAGGGTAGGGTAGGGTAGGGTAGGGTAGGGTAGGGTAGGGTAGGGTAGGGTAGGGTAGGGTAGGGTAGGGTAGGGTACGGTAGGGTAGGGTAGGGTAGAGTAGGGTAGGGTAGGGTAGAGCATTTTAGGTTAGGGTAAAGTAAAGTAGGGTATTTGAAAAGCCATACCGATTAGTGTAGACTTCGATTCCTCTATTCATGTCAAGGAACGATGCCATCTGCTGCTTAAAGCGGCCATCGTAGCTGCAACGAATTGTGCCGGCGGCGCGGAGGCGGTTCATAACCATCTGAAATTGAATTTTTAAATAGCTGATTGTTCAAATAATTCTGTGCTCCTTTATATCAAAAAGTTGCTTTGAGAGAGGGCTCACAATTTTGTGAACAACATAATATTTGGTCTCTTTTCGACCACAGTACGACCTGTATGGTACTCAAAAACCCTTGTTAAAGCTCTTACCTCCTGACTAACATCCGGCTTAACATTGTGCGTCATATGCTTATCATTATTCGCGGCCCAGAAGCAGATCTCCTTGAAGTTGTTCTTGAAGTCGTAGACCTTCAGCTTTTGCCCGCGCGAAATCCGCTCTCTTTTCGGCGTTACGATGGTATCTTTTCGATTACCAAGCTTGGTCTCCACGTATAATGGGCGATGGCTGACATTTCGTACGAACATGTCGCCATTTGGGTCGGTTCGTACTGTGAATCCGTCCGAGATCTTGTCTCTGAAAGTGGGGAGGGTTAGGATAGGAGTTTAAGGGGGGGGGGGTATATAATAGAGTTTCTAAGGGCTACTGTAGTAAAGCCAGTATGGATTACTGTATCTAAGGGCTACTGTAGTAAAGCCAGTATGGATTACTGTATCTAAGGGCTTCTGTAGTAAAGCCAGTATGGATTACTGTATCTAAGGGCTACTGTAGTAAAGCCAATATGGATTACTGTATCTAAGGGCTTCTGTAGTAAAGCCAGTATGGATTACTGTATCTAAGGGCTTCTGTAGTAAAGCCAGTATGGATTACTGTATCAAAGGGCTACTGTATTAAAGCCAGTATGGATTAACTAACTTACTTATTAAGCTGGACCACCTGCCGAGCATGCTCAAGACCGTCCTCGATCTCCTGGAACTTGAAAACAGTAGGAAGTGTCAAGTTTGGCGGCAACGTTCCAATACCAACAGTTGGTTGTCTTGAATAGAATGAGTCTCCTTTGGCTTCACCATTCTCGTAATATTGAATAGTTGAAGAGAGATCGACTGATGAACTTGAGTCTGAAAAAAATTAAAATTAGTCTTAGTTTTGGGTTGAAAATAGGCTTGAAAGGAGGCTGCCTAAGCGCGGGCTTAGAAACAACTTTAAACGGGGCCAGTCCGAGCCAGGTGGCCCGGCTTTAAATCCAGTTCTCTCTCAGAGCCGCGGCATTTTGGTCTCGCAACGAAAGATTTGGCTTGCAAAAAGGCACATTTGGGTCATAGGGTAAGGTGGGGTAGTAGGGTAGGGTAGAAGAAGTTGGATTAAACAAGTAAGAGAGGAAGAGTAGGGTAGGGCCAAGCTAAAGAAAAATTGGGCCAGAAGGGGGGGGGGGATGATGTGGCACACGAAGGGCCAAGTGCACAGGCCCGAAGCAAGGCTGAGCTCAGCTCGGGCTTCTTACAGATCCTCTCTAATGACCTCTATGTCTGGTATGACCCTGCCCTCACCCCCCCCTTACCCACCTTCTTCCATAGTATCATCTCCCCCCCCTTCTGCTTTTCTAATGACCTCCTTGTTTGTCACTACTTTTTTTGCCCTCAGACCCTTTTGTCCCCCTCCCTCTTCCATGCTTTCCCCCCCCTATTTGCAATCTTCAAAACAAACTTACATATATTAGGCACAGTGTAAGGCTCCACCTGGCCTTTAAACATGACCGAGAGCAAGTCTTTTACCGTTCTATCAATACCATGTGTACCCAGATTCTCAGCGAATTTGGATATTCGGGTAATCACCACTTCCGACGCTTCTGCAGTCATCATTTTGGCTTCATGTATCATGTTCTTCAGATCTCTTGATATGGAATGCTTGTCCGAGTACTGTGATGCTATCAGCAGTCGTTCTGGGCTTCTGACCAGCTGAGTACTTCTACTTTCCAGCTTCTTAACTATGTCAACTACTCTCTTCGTTGGGCTGAGAGCACAGGGAACTTGTAGTATAGGGTTCTTGGAAAGCTCTTCTTCGTTGACCCTTACTGCCACAGTCGTACAGACATCTGTCAACATATCCAGCAAGGCTACAGCAGTGATTGGGAACAATCTACAGAAGGTGTCAAGGCTACATGTAGTTATGTCCAGCTTTTGTTGTAGTCGATTCACGTTCATCTCCATGTTGAAGGAGGTGCGGATGATCAAGTAGGGGTCTTGTCGAGGTTGGTCAACGATGTTTTGTAGCGACTGGCCTTTGTTGTTGGTCGACTGGTCGATACTGATGGGTTTTTGAAGTTTTGGGTCTAGAAGACATTTTTCGGTTTCAGCTAAAGTGCTTGAGGCTAGCTGCTTATGGGTAGCTTTTAGGGCTTCTAGTAAGTGTAATGACCAGTCGGCTTTGCGTTTTGTTGTTAGTCTTTCTTGGTCTAGTCCGAGATTTTGGAAGGATTGTTCAGCTAGGAGTTCTTGGCTTGGTATAGCAGCTGGAGTTTGGTCTAGTCCAAGCTTTTTGAAGGCTTGTTCGTGGCTTTGAACATGTTCATGGCTTGGTATAGCACTTGCTGTCTCTAGACCAAGCTTTTTAAAGCTTTCTTCATCTACATATCCTTGGCCTTCCACAATGTCTTGGCCTTGTACAGCTCTTCCTGACTCAACTACATCTACTGTATCGACTTCAACATCTTCTACCTCATCTTCTCCTTCAGCAAGATCACTTTCAGTTAGCTTTTCTTGATCTTTAAAGCCTTCTTCACCATCATTTTGACCTTCATTGTTAGTTTCAATCAACGGCAGTTCTTTACTCAAAAAGTCGTCATGAAGGCTTGAAGCTTCTTCACCAAGCCTCAAAGGCTCTTCAGTAAGCCTTGAAGCTTCTTCAACAAGCTTCAAAGCTTCGTCACGAAGCCCCGAGGCTTCATCAACAAGCCCCAAACTCTCCTCACCAAGACTCAGCGGCTGCCCACCGTACAGATATGGGTTCACCATGAACTCAGCTGCAGCTGTTAGTGAGCCAGAAGTACTGGCGTCAATTTTGGCTGTCTTGACCACTTGATCAAACATGAGTTGGGCATAGTTATCAGCTTTTTTTCTATCCTCTTCGTCCAGCACAAAGTCTTCGTTTTCAGCACGCTGTAGGACAGGCATATCATCGTTGGTTTCTCGTGTAGTCAGGTCATTGCATAGGTTAGTGAAGCTACTACTTAGGGAAGTTAGGTCATTGTTTCTTAGTGTTAAGTCATTGTTTCTGATAGTCAAATCATTGGTGGTTGAAGGTAAAGTGCTGGTGATTGTAGGGTAGGTCTTGTTGCTCAAGGCAGAGTAGGCTTTGTGGCTTAAGGTAGAGTAGGCTTTGTTACCCAAAGCAGACAAGCTTTTTTGACCCAAAGACGAAAAGTTCTTGTTCTGTGCAGCCACCGTAATCAAATACTGACGAACAGCTTCACGTTGAGATGGAGTCATCAAATCTCCTCCTTCATATAGACTTCCCAGCTCAAAACCATCAAGCTTGGCCTCACTAACACCCCCAGTTTCCGACATGAACTTACAAAAGTTGTAGTTCATCTCAGTCTTTGATGGCTCAGAATAACTACAGCCTGAAGATGTTAATGTAGGTAAAAAGTAGTTTGGGTTGATTGGATTCTGGAACTTGATGTAAGGATGACAGGTTGTTGCGTAGTTGAATTGGTAGCTTTGGGCAACTTGTGGATTCTGAATGACTTGAGAATTCTGAAGCGCTTCTAGCTTTAACTTTAGATTCTGAAGCATTCTTTTGTTCTGGGTTTGTAGCGAGTCTTCACCTTGGTTTAGTTGGGTGTCTATGTTGAGTTGGAGGTCTTGGAGGGTTTCAGATGTTGATTGTGGATTTTTATGGGATTCTAGAGACTCTTGAGCGTCTAGGTTTTGATGAGGATTCTGCTGGGCTTCTGGATTCTGATTGGCTTCTAGATTCCGATTAGCTTCTGAACTCCTCTGAGGATTCTGTTGTACTTCTAGGTTCTGATGATGATTGTGATGAGCTTCCAGGTTTGTCTGAACTTCCAGGTCGTGTTGAGGATTCTGATGAACTTCTAGATTCTTCTGAGGATTCTGTTGGTCTTTGAGATTCTGATGGCCTTCCAGACTCTGAGCTTCTAGATTCAGCTGAAGATTCTTAAAGCTCTCAGCCACCTGAAAGCTCTGTTTATGTTGTTCTACATCATTTCCTCCATCTTCCTTCAAACCCTGCTCACCACCATCAACCTTCTGATTCAGTCCATATCCTAGTCCACTCTGCACGCTAGAAGTCTTCAACATGTCCGAGTAGTCAAACTTAGCCAAGCTATCCGACTGTTGCTTCAGGGCGTAATTCTGAACCCAATTCTTCAACGGTGGCTTAGTGACATCACTGTGCAACGGATCCGGCTTTACCGGTCGATCATAGACTGGCACTACAAACTGGTTCATCTTATGTGAGCCAGCACCAGCCGCAGTCATTTTGTTAATCAGCTCGAGGGCACGATCAACACTGCCTGTTCGCTTCAGATGCTTCTCATCGTGCTCCTTCTTTGTCATAGCCTTGGCATTCCTGTAGGCTTGTAGCATGAGCTCTTGGACTAGCTGTTGTGTTGGTGAGGGTGGAATGTCCAAACTACATGGCGTTTGGGGTGAAGCCAAGCTATGTAGCGGGCTTTGAAGCATCGTCTGGCTTAATGGTGAGCTAAGTAGACTGGAGTACTTCTTTGGAGTACCTGGTACTTCATTGTTACTGTATACATGTGGTGTCTTGAAGCCATCATTGGTCATAAAGTTCATGCTACGCCGAGTACCATCCTCTAGCCGTGATACCTTGCGAGGTGAGGGTGAGGTGGAGCTCTCTATGCTACGTCGTGAGGTCTTACGTGCCAAGCCACTCGAGACACTAGCATTCGAATTCTGTCGAGATCTGAACGGACTGGGCTCGGTCGATGTGGGAGAGTTGGTTTCGGTCGATTTTCGAGATCGTGACGTACTTCCGATGCGTTTCCTTGACATTGGGCTTAGGTCGGTCATGTAGCCAGGGCTTTCGGCCATTTTTTCACGATTCTTCAGCATTTGACCGGTTTCGATGGTCGAAGGTAGTGGAATTCCAGAATCCTGAGTCAGAATCCCTGAATCCTGGGCCAGAATCCCAGAATCTTGAGCCAAAATCCCCGAATCTCGAGCCAGAATCCCAGAATCTCGAGCTAGAATCCCAGAATCCCGAGTCAGAATCCCGGAATCCTGCGCCAGAATCCCAGAATCTTGAGCCAGTGTAGCCATTTGAGCTTGACGTTGTTGTAGCGACTGTAGCACTTCTTGAGAGTTCGGAGCTGACATCTGCAGCTTGGCGATCTGTTGCATCGCTTCTTCCCGGCTGTTTGGATTCTGATAAGAGGCGGATCGACTGGTCGATGTGTGAGGAGGTCTGCCTCGTTGGCCTGGTCGACTATTGGCTAGTCCTTTCGAATTACTGGAGCTGGCTAGTCCGTCGTGAACGGTTTCATCACGGGCTTTGATCGGGTAGTGCTCATCTAGTGCTGATTCTGAAGCTCGACTCTTCTTTTTGTTGTGAATCGGGTCTGGTGGATCGGATGGTAGGGCTTGTTGATGATGATGTCTTGGCGCGGGTTGACGTCTGGCCTTTTCGGTGCCTAACGGGTCTTCGTGCTTTTGGTAGTGCCAAGGGTTGACGCAAACCTAAAACACGTTTCTTAGTTTAGGTTTATTAGAATTAGGCTTAGTAGGCTTAGTTGATTTATACTTAATAGTCTTAAGCTTAGTAGAATTAGGCTTAGTAGGCTTAGGCTTAGGTTTAGTCTGAGGCTTAGTAGGCTTAGGCTTAGGCTGAGGCTCAGTAGGCTTAGGCTTACTGAACCTAAGCGCAGTAGCCTTAGGCTTAGTAAGCTTAAGCTTAGTAGGCTTAGACTTAAGCTTAGGCTTAGGCTTAGGTTAAAGCTTAGGTTTAGGTTTAAGCTTATGCTTAGGCTCAGGTTTAGGCTGACTTTGGATTAAGCTAGCGCTCAGTCTGAAGCTTTGGCTTAGGCCTAAAATTAGGTTTAGGCTTTGGCTTGGGATTCTGCTTAAGTTCAGCTATATTTGCCTTAATCTTTGGCGTATTCTTAAGCGCGGGCTTAAAATTTTAATTTTTGTGTTTGTAAGTCTCGCCACAAAAACCTTTCAAACTTTTGAATACCTAATAAATTATTTTTTCAAATTTTTTACATGGTTTTTGAAGTTTTTAATGTTAAAAGCTACAATCGTCATTTCCAACTGCTAAAAATGACAATTTCTGCAGCTAAATATAGTAAATGTTAATTTACACTCGTTTCTACAAACTTTGGCATTTGAAGCCACGCCCAGTTTAAGATAACGTTTGGTTCGATTACTGTGTAGTAAAGGGCTTGTCAATTGGAATTATAGGGTTTACAACAGAGGCTTAGGTTTAAGCTTAGGCTTACTTTAGGCTTAAACTTAGGCTTAGGATTAGGCTTAGTATGATGGTTTAGTAGGCTTAGGCTGTGTAAGCTTAGGCTTAGGTTTAGGCTTAAGCATATTAGACTTAGCCTTAGTACACTTGGCTTATTAGGCTTATTCTTAGTAAGCTTATTCTTAGGCTTAGTAAGCTTAGACTAAAGTCATTTTTAAAAGTTGCTAAATAGACCTGGATGGCTGAGTTACCGTACGCTCAATACTTTTATTTGTTTAAGAAAAACCTACAGTATCATCCTTTCGTGGTCCATCAGATCCGACACCGGACGTGGGTTGTGGAATATGTCTGCAGTTCTAAAATGAAAAATATTATTAAAAAATCATTTTTAAATTTAAAAATTTAAAAATCTATAAGTTTTTTGTCCGAGACTCTTTCCAAAGAACCTACATTATGAACCTCAAGCGGGCTGGACTCGTTCTTCTTAAGCCCCGGCCATCTGAATATTCTGCCATAGATAATATGAGGGAATCCCTTTCGTCCAGCCACTTGTAATCGTCCATCCAACGTCTTCATAATCGTAATGCATGGGGAATGGCACAGTCCTGCACTCCGTACCACATCGATCAGCGCCTTCACTTCCTCCGGCTTCTCCTTCAGCTTCTTCATCAACGACTCCAGGGCTTTGCGCGAGAACTCCACATCCAAACTGACGTTGTACTTCATGAAGAAGTTGGTCAGAGTCTGGATGGGCTCGTTTGGCTCTGGCACCTGGTTTTCACTGCTAAAGACCGACATTCTTCGCTGCATAATATCTGGATTGGTGGAGCGGCGTGGACGGCCGGGGCCTTTTTTGGCGGGTTCGAGCTGGGAACCTCCTAGAAAACCGGGCGTGGTAGACAAAAACGAGTCGCCAGCACTAAGGAGGGGGTCGTTTTCTACACTGTCTTTGGCTTGGAAGTAGTGTTGAAGAACGGCTAAGAGGTTGGCATCACTTTTGGTTAACATTGACTGGATTTCCTTGTAGAGACACAGCCATTTGTCAAAGTTGTTGCCGAAGATGGAGCGGATTTTGATCAAGTCGTCGGTGGAGTAGGGGTGGAACATGTGGAAGACGTTCAATTTTTGTAGCAGGTTTTTGGTCAAAGGTTCAGAGGCTAGTAGTTGGTCTTTGGCTTGGCTGATTACACCGGCTAGAACGTTGGTTGTGGGGGTTTCTGAGCTTGTAGCAGAGAGGATGTTCTGTAGAACGGCGGATGTAGGGTTGATGTTTTGAAGGGAGCTGGCTGTGGACATGATGTTATGTAGCGAGCTTGCAGTAGGGGCCATGTTTTGTAATGAGCTTACTGTAGACATGATGTTTTGTAAAGAGCTTACTGTAGACATGATGTTTTGTAAAGAAGTCGCTGTTGGGTTGATGTTATGAAGCGAACTTGTAGTAGGGACCATGTTATGAAGAGAACTCGCCGTAGGGCTTAATAACAAGCTCGTGCTGGGGTTTAACAAAGAATTGCTTGTAGGGTTGAGTAAAGAGCTTGAAGTTAGTAGAGAGCTGGTACTCGGGTTTAGCATAGTACTAGTACTCGGATCTAGCAATGAATTTGTTGTAGCGTTGAGAAGGGTACTAGTAGTAGGGTCAAGTAAGGAGCTAGTACTGGGGTCGAGTAGGCTATTGGTAGAGGAGTTCAGTAAGGAGCTAGTAGCAGGGTTGAGTAGGGAGCTTGGGGTAGAGGAGTTAAGTAGAGAGCTCGTAGTACGGTCGAGAAGGGAGCTATTACTAGGGTTCAGTAGACTACTAGTAGAGATAGAGTAAAGCAACTCCGTAGCTGAAGCTAGTCTTGGCCTACTTTGGGCCAAGATCTCTGTAGAGCTCCTCAGGGCTTCAGAGGGGGTCATCAATGTCTGACAGGGATTTGTCAATGAATGGGAGGTCAAAAAGTCTGTAGAATTTAACATTGAGTGATTTGGTGTCGGAAACTCTGTAGAATTTGCTAGGCTAGCCTTTGAACCATGACTTGCCTGATTACCAGTCGATACTTTACTGTTCTCAACAGTTATGTCATCATGATCAACCTCAATATCATCAAAATGATCCCCTTTGGCTAGCTTCTGACTTACCACAGTAGGCTCTTCAATACTACTAGTCTTAGCCCTAACTTCATTGGCCAAGAAGTTGAATATACGATCTTCAGTTACAGTAGATGTCCCAGCAGACGAATATGGCATATCAAAGCTAGTCTTGTGCACCAAAGTACCTTTGTAAAGCTGGCTCGGTAGATAGCCATTCTGAAGCCGCTGAGGAATGGGACGATAGATCTGTGGCTCTTCGGAATCGTGGCTTCGAGCTAGTATATTATGATGTTGTGTGGTGCTTCCGATAGAGCTGGTACGGACGGTGGAATTGGTACGACCGATGGAATTAGTATGACCGGTGGAGCTGGTACTTTCCAAACCACTGGCACGGCCCATACCTTGAAAATTCATTTCAGAATCCGATGCTCGTTGAAGAACTGGCATCGTGTCTAAATCTGAAGCCAGTTCAGAAGGTTGATAACGTCGGCTTTGGTTGGATGTGGATGGTTGAGTTACTGAAAATTTTTTTGTTTAATTTTAAAATTTTTTTATCCCGCTTTATTCTATTTTAGCTTAATTTACCCTATTTTACCCTACTAAGCTCTACCGTATCCTACCGTGCCCTATTGTACCCTACCCTACCGTGCCCTATCGTACTCTACCCCACCCTACCCTACCCTACCCTATCCTACCCTTATTTACCCTACTAACCCTACCGTATTCCATTCTACTCTACAGTACCCTACCCTACTGTACTTACAATAAACATTCTCCTCGCTGGACCCCAGACCCTCCACATCGATCACATCGTTCTCGGTTAGGCTTGACGGTTGGCGTTCGAGGTTGGCGTGAGAAGTTGACGGCTCCACCGAATGCTCAGGCAAGCCGGCCTTGTCGGACGTCGCTTCCGACATACGTGAGCTTTACGCTGAAAAACAAGATATTATACTAGGCAAGGGTAATTTTTACAAATTTTATCCACGAAAATTCAAATTTAATGGCTTTAGCCTTAGTCTTAGTCTTAGTCTTAGCTTTAGTCTTAGACATAGTCTTAGCTTCAAAGTTAGCCCGCTACATGTTGACATGAGAAACGGGCCGGGCCGTCCTTGAGCAAAATTTCGATCGGTCCGGGTCTGAAAATTGGGCCCGGCCCGTATCTCATTTCTAGCTACATGCCAATGTAACAAAACGCGTTCAAAACACGCCGAACACGTGACAGTAAACCCCCCCCTTCTCCTCGCAAATGTAACAAAAAACAACCCCAATACGCAGTACGGTGAGCACGAGAAAACAAAAAAACGCGTCCTCGTACTCTGCGAATTAACATGAATGACAAACACGTCGCGTTGTTGACCAAAACAATGTCAAAGCGAACGGAAAACAATTAAGAATTCGGGCTCTAATGGCTGTCGGAAGTATTACCCGACATGGCAACATAATAAGTGCTGTTTTCGATTAAACACGGCCGAGGTACTCGGAAGGAATGCCACTCTTTCGCTATGAGGAAGAATGTCATGTTTTTTGCTTTGAGAAAAAAAAGGCATTTTTGTATTAGGGTGTGAGAGGAAATGGCACTTTTTTAATATTTTTGGAGTAAAATTGGAAAAAAATAGGGTTTTTGGTCGATTTTGGTCGATAAAATCAAGGAGAATTAAGCAAATGGGATCAAAATTTCAGAAAAGATGACCAATGACATTATATACCTAACATTATAAAAAACATTTATTTTATAACACCCGATTTAATAAAAAATTTTTAAAAAGTTTGAACGTGATCCCCCCTGTTGATTAGAGTTTTTGGTGGATTTTAGTCGATAAAATCAAGGAGAAAGAAGCAAATTGAATAAAAATTTAAGAAAAGATGCCCAATGGCATTCTAAATCATTATGACAGAAAACGTTTTTTACCCCGCGCAATTTTTCAAAAAAATTTTAAATTTTTTATGTCTATTTTTGGTTCAAAATTCATGAACAACATTCAAATTCTTCAAAAAAATCTTTAATTTTTTCAAATTTCAAGCCTCGAAATCGTTGATCACAAGCCCCAAAACGCGTATACTGTAATTAAAAACCCCGCATGACTACAAGTATATTACACATAAGGCCCTCGTCAAGTATACATTACACCGTACTCCAAAACGTAACTCATTTCCGTGGTATTTTGTACTATGTGTCATATTACGTGGTGCGCTGACGTTTCGTACAATTTTTGATAGATATTATAAAGTTAAAATGTCATAAATTGGTCATGAACACCGTCAATAATAAGAAAAATCTTCCGAACACCTCAGGACACCAAAATGTACACTTTGCGAGAGTAAAACAATCCTGCGTCACCGGCTGCAGGCCCAAATGTTGAGTTAATCTCGAGAGTCTACAAGTGTAATCTTCATTTCTTGGTGTTGCCGGATTAAAAAAACCCCAGAAATAGTGATTAAAGAAACCAATTACACGAGAATTTTACTCTGTAATTAAGTGTTCATGAAGGTGTTAATCGTATGGTCTTTGTTTACTTAAGGCACTACACAACCTTACTTTAAATTAAAATTCTCTACCCTACCCTACCCTACCCTACCCTACCCTACCCTACCCTACCCTACCCTACCCTACCCTACCCTACCCTATCCTACCCTACCCTACCCTACCCTACTCTACTCTACCCTACCCTACCCTACCCTACTCTACTCTACCCTACCCTACCCTACCCTAATCTACAGTATGATGTATTTTACAATATGTCATGCTCTTACTTTACTGTACGGTGTGACCTTGAGGTATACAGTATACTTTATGCCTCAATCCTACAGTATGCTTTTGTCTTACAGTACGCCTTAACCCTATCTTATTAAAGGCCTTAACCGACCCTACATTTATATATACCCCCCTCCCCCAATTAGTAATTTTTTAGCCTTTTTACTCCTGCTCTCTCTTCGTCCACCCTTCCACCCATGCCCTGTTTTACGCCCTACCCCTGTCATAACTTTTGCTCTTCAACCTGCCTTCTGCCATGCCCTTTCCCTGTACTATGCTTTGTCCTACCCTCCTCTCCCTTGGTGTATCCCCCCCCCCCATCTTTACATAAAACCATAAAAACCCCCTGCCAACCCTGGATGACGTCGAATTAAACTCGACCGTAACCCCCCGAGCCGAACCTACCCCCCCTAATATTGCTAGTGATGGATAGACACGAACGAGCCTTAAACTTTAAACACACCGACCGTAGTAGGAGGAAGGCATGGGAAAACAGTAAACAACAAGTACAACAGGCGGCCGTGCCGAAAACGTGACCGAATCAATCAAAACGGCCGCTATTGTTTTCTCGGCGTTCCCAATGTTTCAAACCAAGGCCGGGGGGGGGGTGAATTTGCAAAAGTCTGAATTAACTCTTAATTTATGAAGCCCGGGTTCATGCGAAGTGGCAGACCAAAAGACCTGATTTTTTTCGCTTTTAAAGTTATTAAAGCTGCTGAAGGAGCACGTCGTTTTCGAGATAGTAAACATGCCTCAGCCTTAGAGTTAAAAACTTGTCAATAAATGAAAGACAAGCCTAACCTTAAAAGCCTAAGCGATAAAAACTTATGCTTAATCTTAAGCAAGCCTAAAATTAATATAAACAACCTGGACCTTACATTAGCCTACGCTTTGTCTCTTCAGCATAAGTTCATGCAAGCCTAAGCCGGAACCTAAGCGACAGCCTCAGCGTTAACCTAAGCCTGAGACTAAGCCTGATCATGAGCCTGAGCCTAACCCTGAGCGTGAGCCAAAACCATAGCCAAAGCCTAAGCCTAATCCTAAACCTAAGCGTAAGTCTAAACCTAGGCCTAAGCCTAAGCCAAAGCCAAAGCCTAAACCTAAGGCTAAGCCTAAGCCTAAGCCTAAGCCTAAGCTAAAGCCTAAGCCAAAGTTTAAACCTGAAGCTAAGCCTAAGCCTAAGTTTAAGCCTAAGCCTAAGCCTAATCCTCAGCCTAAGCCTAAGCCTAAGCCCAAGCCTATGCTAAAACCTAAGCGACTGCCTAAGCATTAATGTAAGCCGCAGCTTAAGCCAGCGCTTAAGCCTAAGCCGAAGCTTCAGCCCAAGCCTAGAAGTCTGAGCAAAAGCCCAAAAACCAAGCCTAAACTTAAGAATAAGCCTAAAACTAAGCCTCATTTTAAGCGCTTAAGCTTATGCGATAGCCTAAGCCCTTCCCATAAACTTTTTTTTAAGAAAAGCCAAAACCATCCCACCACAACGTAACCCTTTTCTCTGAACTTTTTTTAAAAGCTTAAAACCCATGCCCACCATAACCCAGCCCCTTAAACGTTGTTGAAAACCCCAAACCCATGCCCACCATAACCCAAACCCCAGCCCAACAAACACACTCCCAACCCAACTCAAAAGCGACCAATGGCCAAGAGATCAGATCGTTAAAGTGACGGAACGTCGAGAACAACTGATGGTGATAAATCTCTGCAAACGCAACATGACCGTTCGTCTGGTCGGTTTCAGATAAAGGTCGGGGCGTGTCGGTTTTTTTCTTTGGCTACAAAAAAAAGACGATTCTGGTGTAACAGAAATTAATTAAACTCTTCGTTTCTTTACAATCAGCAAAGATAAGGAGGTAATGCCAGACGTGCAAACGAAGTTGAAGTTAACAGGGAGGGGTACTCTACAGCATGCTGGAGGCTTTGTAAACAAAGAATGGCAAAGTCTTAAAAAGTGGAGGGGGGGGAGGTAGAAAAAAAGATTTAATAAAATTTTTATTTTTTTCACCTTATTTTACATTATGTTTTAAAATTACCATAACTTTTCAAAAATCCGATTTTTTCGAAAAAAGTTTAGTCCCACAACGAAAACCCTGAAAATCAAAGAAAGACAAAAAATCAAAAAATTAGCGTACTTTCAAATTTTAAGAAGTTTTCGTGGTGGGACCAATAGCAAACTCAAGGTAAAGTTTTAAGCTTAAGCTTACAACTTAGACTAAGCCTAAGCTACAAATTACGCCCTAGCCTAAGCTTAAACATATTTCTAGAAGCCTAAGCTTAAAAGCTTAAGCCTAAGTTTAAGCCTAAGCCTAAGAACCTAATCCTACAAGACTAAGCCTACAAGCCTGAACATAAGCCCAAGCATAATTTCTAACCAAAGTTTGAAACTAAGCCTACACCTAAGGCTATACATTCAGTTTAAGCCTAAAATTAATCACATGTTCAGCTTGTGTCTTATAGTAAGTGTTAGCTTAAGACTAAGTCCAATCCCAAAGAAAAGCCCAAACCCAAGCCCTTGCCTTGCCTTGCCTTGCCTTGCCTTGCCTTGCCTTGCCTTGCCTTGCCTTGCCTTGCCTTGCCTTGCCTTGCCTTGCCTTGCCTTGCCTTGCCTTGCCTTGTCTTGTCTTGCCTTGCCTTGCCTTGCCTTGCCTTGGCTTTGCCTACACCTAAAGCCTAAGCCTTTGCCAATGTCTATTATTGTATTTAAAACACTAAAAAATTCCACATTTACTTCCACAAAACTTTAGCCAACACGCATTACAAGTCTATTAATAATCAATACATCCCCCCCCCCTGTTTACATTACTAATCCCTCGTATCCGCTCGGTATAAACATTTGCATTTACATTGAATTTAAATTTGTCAGGAAAAAGTTGATTAATTACGGTTCCACGAATACGCGGAACGTTCGCGGGAACGTTAATAATGTTGACAGTAACGTGCCACTATAAAATTCAGTCCTTTCTTGTGGGTAAGACAACAAAATATTGGGCAAAGATCGGAGAAATGAAATTGACAAAAGTAAATTGGGTTTTAAAGCAATCATAGTCTAAGCCTAAGCGTCAGTCTCAAAGACAGAAGCTAGTTTTATATGTTAAAATAAGCCTAAGCCTTTAATGCAGCCAAAGCTTAAAACAAATACCGGGCTTAAGACAAAGCCTATACTATCAGACTATTACTAAGCCAATGCCTGTGCATGAGCACAAGCCTAAGAGTGAGACAAAGCATAAGCAAAAGTCTAAGAATAAGCTTGAGTTTCAGCCCTAGACTAATACAAGTACTGAGCCTAAGCCTCAGCCTAAGCTTAAACTTGAGCTGGAAACTCAGCCTAAGCTCAAGCCTTAACTTTAGACTCACTTTTGAGCCTAAGCCTTAGCATAAGCCTAAGCATAAACCTAAGCCTAAGCCTAAGCATAAACCTAAGCCTAAGCCTAAGCCTCAGCATGAGTCTAAGCCTGAGTTTGAGCCTAAGCCAAAGCCAAAACTTACTTCCCTACACCTAGGCCTAAGCCCGAGGCTGGGTCTGTGCCCAAGCCCAAGCCCAAGCCCAAGCCCAAGCCCAAGTCCAAGCCCAAGCCTATGTTTTTTGTTTCTTTTTCCTAAGCCTAAACGAATTAAAAAACCACACTGTACAAAGAAAATTTAAACGTGCAAAAATCTAAAAAAAAAGTCAATTCAACTACAGTTGTAAACTCTATAATTCTAATTGACAAACCCTTTACTACACAGTAATCGAACCAAACATAATCTTAAACTGGGCGTGGCCTCGAACTCAAAAGTTTGTAGAAACGAGTGTAAATTAACATTTACTATATTTAGCTGCAGAAATTGTCATTTTTAGCATTTGGAAATGACGATTGTAGCTTTTAAATTTTAAAACGTCAAAAACCATGTAAAAAATTTAAAAAAATAATTTATTAGGTATTCAAAAGTTTGAAAGGTTTTCGTGGCGAGACTTACAAACACAAAAATTAAAATTTTAAGCCAGCGCTTAAGAATACGCCAAAAATTAAGACAAATATAGCTGAACTTAGGCCGAATCCCAAGCCAAAGCTTAAACCTAAGTTTAGGCCTAAGCCAAAGCCCGAGACTGAGCGCCAGCTTAATCCAAAGTCAGTCTAAACCAAAGCCAAAGCAAAACGCCGAAGCCTAAGGCTAGACCTGAAGCAAAGCCTAAGCCTAAGCCCAAGCCTAAGCCTAAGCCTGAGCCCGAGCCCGAGCCTAAGCCTAAGCCCAAGCCCAAGCCCAAGCCCAAGCCCAAGCCCAAGCCCAAGCCCAAACCCAAGCCCAAGCCCAAGCCCAAGCCCAAGCCCAAGCCTAAGCCTAAGCCCAAGCCTAAGCCTAAACCTAAGCCTAGAAGCCTAAGCGTAGGAGCCTCAACCTCAAATTAAGCCTAATTGTAAGCGTATGCCTATGGACCTCAACTTAAGCCTAAGTGTAAGCGTATGCCTATGCCTAAGCTTGTGCCTGATCCTTTTTTCATGTCTAAGCCGAATCAAACTTTAAGACTAAGTTTATGCGTCACCTCGAGCTTAAGCCTAATCCTAAGCCTAACAAGCTCTAAAAAAGAAAAAATTATGCAAGAATGAACATTTTTAGATGGAATTAACAACTTTTCAAAAAAAAAATTTTATTTTTTAAAAATCATTCCTCCCCTCCTCCTTCCCCCCCCTTCCCCTCCAAAAAAACATAAAAGCCCCAACAAGCCTACGATAACAATCCGAACGTCATCTGGTCGAGTTTACACTCGAAAATGGGGCACTCAAGTTCACGGGGTTCAAGAATCGCCAGCGGCATGCGAATAAACAGACCGGCGTTCTTTTCCACTGTTCCTCGACGTTCCTTCCCCTTTTTTATGTATTGTTCCGCCGAAAATTGTCTCGTTATCTCGGGCGTCTCTTCGCCGTTTAGGTTTTATGACTAGGAAGTAAAAAACAACAGCTTTTTAGGCATAAAATCTGTTTTTAGGGCAATTTGAGGTGGTTTTAGGCTAAAAAATTGGTTTTAAGGCTTAGAAATGGTGAAAATTTTAATTTTATGCCCTTTTTAATAAACATATAACCTCAAAATGCAATTATTAATCAATTCTTTAAAAAATATTATCTTATTTTACCCATTTTTATCTTTTTCCCCCGCAATTTCCATCAATTTCTTACTATTTCGCAAATTTTCTCTGGCTCCCTCCATCTTTTACGCACTCTCTCAGCCATTTCCTTTTGTTTTTCGGCCCACTTTTGCGTTTCTTTCCCTCCCTACCAGCTCTCCGCTTTTTACGCGCCCTCTCTCTTAATCTCATTCCTTTTCGCTGTTTACTTCATAAATCTGCACGCACTCGTCTTTTTGCGCGCTCCCTCGCCCCTATTCTTTCCTTTTCGGGCGTTCCTTTCACCCTCTGCGCGCTCTCTTTGTTTTTACGCGCTTTCGCACGCTCTCTCACCTCTCTTCTTTCTTTTGACCGTTCCTTGCACTCTCTGCGTGCTCTCCTTGTTTTCGCACGCTCTCTCTTTTCGCCCCTTTTCACCCCGCGCACCCCCTCTCTTTCGCTCGCTCTCTCATCCCCGGTCGGGCGGTTTCCCGCCCTCCGGGTGTTTTCCGCCTTTGGCGTGAAAACTGGCGAGACAGTTGGAAGCACATGCTCTTCGATGCTTCCAACATGTGTAATCAGCACGTATGACGCGAACAAACAAAAACTGGCCGTCACATGGTCGAAAAAAGTTTGGGCATAATGTAAATATAAAGGCATAGTAAGGGAAAATATGGTATTAGGTTTGAATCGTCATGAAGATGACAGTAAAACATGATATGATAAAAAGAATGGCAGGGAAAAGGGAAAAATTTGGATTGAAAGAGTGGTGATTTAAAATTAGTGCCAGCCGGCTGATTGGAAAAATTCAAAAACTTTAAAATGACAAAAGTGCGGCAAAAGGCCATAAAATAACGTACGAAAAAAGAAATTACTATAACTTCAATTTAAAGTACCAAAAAATTTCAAAAAATGGCCAAAAAGCGCCAATTTTTCTAAAATTTCAAGTTTTAAACTATTAAACTGAACTAAACTGCAATTCAAATGCAAGTAAAAGACACTTAAACTATTCAACTATACAATTCATACTTTGTTTTTTACATTTCCCACTTTACTTTGTACATTTCAACCATTAACATGGCACGATACTACAATTAAGACTATAATAATGCCATTTTCAAACTTAAGCCTCAATTACAACATTACTTCTTAATTACAATGAAACATTACTTTACAAATACCTCTACTTTGACCGCCATTTTACAACGATTCTCCATACGATAACATATTCAACATGATATAGTAAAGGAATTATTGTAAAAATCGCCATGACAACCATCTTAAGTGGTGGAAATGTGTTACAGAGTAGAGACGGACTGTAAGAAGTAATTGTTAAAGAACGCCGAAGAACTAGTTTACAACGTTCACGTTGTAAGAACGTTGTGAGCAAAAAAAATTCGCACAAAAGAAACTGTTAAAACTGTAGTTTGGGAGGGTTTGAAACGGTTTTTTTGGTTAAGAGGAAGTTAAAGGTACAGTAAGATAGAAAAAAGTGAAAATACAGTAAGAAAGCCAACTCATCATAAAAACTTTTTGAAATCTGAAAAGCAACGCCTAGCCTTGCCTTGCCTCTGCCTTATCCCAGAGCCCCAGCCCAAAGCCCTAGCCCAAAGCCCTACCCCAGAGCCCTACCCCAGAGCCCTATACCAGAGCCCTCGCCCAGAGCCCGAGCCCAGTGCCCTAGCCCAGAGCCCTAGCCCAAAGCCTTAGCCCAGAGCTCTAGTCCAGAGCCCTAGTATACACACTAGCCTACAGAGCCCTAGCCCAGAGCCCTAGCCCAGAGCCCTAGCCCAAAGCCCTAGTCCAGAGCCCTACCCCAGAGCCCTAGTCCAGTGCCCTAGTCCAGAGCCCTAGCCCAGAGCTCTAGCCAAAATGCTTGCCCTGGCTTAGACTACTCTTTTCTACATATTGCCCTCGACTAAGCCCTAAGTGTCTTAGCCATAGCAAAAGTTTTCGTCCTGGCCAAATTTTAAGCCCTAACCTTAGTATTAGCTTAATCTAAAGAGTAGCATAAGCCCAAAACCAAGCCTAATCCTAAGCCCTAGTCTAATTTCTAGCCCTAGCCTATAAACTAGCCTAAATTTTTGCCCTAGCATGAGCCCTAGTCCTAGTCCTAAGCCAAATTTTAGCCTTAAAAAAGTCCTAGCCCAAGCCCTAGTCTACCCTATCCATAAAGCCTAAGCCGCCAAAACCTGATGCAAAGCCCATTTTTGTTCAACCAAGCCCAAATCCATTAACACAAATTTTAATTACTGGTAAGGCCTGTATGTAAAACGCAAAAAAAAAACACGGCACGAGGCACTCGGTGTTTTTTGTCACGGCCAACACGTCCATTCGCTTCGACGTACCGAACGTTCTCGGAAATTAACCCACGAGATGTTTGCCACACAATGTTGCATTTTGGAAAAAAAAATAAGTTTAAGCCTTATTCTGTAAAGTTAAGACTAAAAACAAACCTGTGCTTAAGCCTGAACTTAAGCATGAAGTTCTGACTATGCCTAAGCCTAAGCCTGAGCGTAAGCGTAAGACTAAGAATGAGCCTAAGCCTACGCCAACCTAAGCCTAGGCCTAAGCCTAAGCTTAAGCCTAAGCCTAAGCCTAAGCCTAAGCCTAAGCCTAAGCCTAAGCCTAAGCCTAAGCCTAAGCCTAAGCCTAAGTCTAAGTCTAAGCCTAAGCCTAAGCCGAAGCCTAAGCCTAAAACTAAGCCTAAGCCTAAGCCAAAGCCTGGACCTAAACTTAAAGTTAAGGTTAAGTCTAAAGCTATACCCATGGCTAAGCCTAAGCGTAAACCAAAGATAAAGCCTGAGCCTTGTCTGGTTTTTACCTTTAAAACCTAAGCTTATACTTTAAAGTTAAGCTTAAGAATAAGCCTAAAGCTATAACATATAGTACCCAAACATATAGTAATATACACCCCCTGCCCCCCCCCCTCTAAAAAGTAATGATAGTATTACTCTACCCCTCTGCGCCCTTCTCTTCTCTCCCAAGCCGCCCCCCCCCCCCTTCAAAAATAAGCCTATTACAACCGATGTAATACCCAAAAGCCCTACCGAAATGACATTTTTTGCCGCTTCCAATGTAAGACATTGTTCTTGCCATTATCCGCCAACTCAACTCTCCCCAAAAACACTCCGAAAACAGGCAAAAGAGCGCGCAAAACGAAGAGACGGCAGAGAAAAGCGAGCGTTCAGAGAGGAATAGCGTTAAAAAAGGCAACAAAAAAGTGGACGGAACGGCCGACGGAACGTTTCACTTCCATTTAATGTGTCTGTTCGATTTTGGGTTCGCTCCCAAAATGTTTTTCGAAAACATGTCAATATATGAGCCGAATCGGATTGGGGGCAAGCTGCGCCCGGGTCGAATAACAAATCAAGGTTTAGAAATCCAAAATTGGAAAATCTGAATTTTTAAAATAAAATAAAGTTAACTGATTTTCAAATTCAAAAAAAAATCATTTTTATCAAATGTAAGGCTTAAAAAGTGCTATAAACGATTTAAAACGACTGCACCGTGCAAAAAATGCACTGCACGGTGCAGTAAACAAATTGCACAGTAAAATTTAAAGCCTCAAAGAACAACAAAAATAAAAAACGTAAAATAGAAGTCACTCTTCATGTCTCAAATAACTTTTCTCAAAAAAAAACCCCAAATTTTTTTAAAATTTCAATTTTAATGCACTGTGCAAAAAATAGAATGTGCAGTGCAATGTAAAACCGCAAAATTAACCAAATTTTTAAAAAATTGGAAAAAAGGTATCATCACAGAACAGAAAACACATTGGTTCAAAAATTTTACAAATTTATCAAAATTTGCATTTTTATTGCACCGTGCAAAATAATTGGCTGCACAGTGCAATTTAAAGCGACACAGCGGACTAAAATCAACAAATTGAAACAAAGGCATCACGATAAACCGGTAGACTAACTTTTTCATAAAACTTAATAAATTTTTGAAAATTTTCATATATGATGCACAGTGCAAAGAAATTGAATGCACAGTGCAACTTATAGTTGCACAGTACAACAAAATAACAAAAAAAAACAAAAATGACGGCTTCATAATAGACCAAAAATCCCATTTTGTACAAAAATTTAAAGAGTTTTTCAAAATTTGCATATTTAATGCACCGTGCAAGAAAAATTGGGTGCACCGTGCAAACAAAAAAACCAAAAAAAAAATTTTAAATTTAATTAAAAAACTTGTGAAATTTATACTATCCAAGCCGCTAATACCCCAAAATAAGATGTTTTTTGAGCAAAACAGCGATTAAAAAATGCAGTCACCACCAGTCCACATTAATGTTGTTTATGAGATTGCACTCTTATCGTAATATCAAGATTGGAGTGTAAAGTCGGAAAGAGGAGCCTTTAAAGGTCGGTTTGGCGACAAACTTGAACCCTGAAATTTGTTGGATTTCACTTGTCAATAATTTAAATTGAACGGGTATTTAAAATTCAAAATCGCGGGAAAATACAATTGCACGATGCAGTCCAAACAGAATGCACAGTGCAAAAAATAAAGCCTGCACGGTGCATGAAAAAGGATAACTAACAAAAAAAGATTTAAAAAAATTAGGCTTAACCCTATAAGCCTAAGCCCAGAAGCCTAAGCCTAGAAGCCTAAGCCTAGAAGCCTAAGCCTAGAAGCCTAAGCCTAGAAGCCTAAGCCTAAGCGTAGAAGCCTAAGACTGGGCTTATTTCTAAACCTATAATTAGGCTTAAGAATAAGGCTAAGCCTAAACTTAAGCCAAAATCTAAAATGCAACTCAAGCCCTAGTCTAAGCCCTAGCCTAAGCCCTAGCCTAAGCCCTAGCCTAAGCCCTAGCCTAATCCCTAGCCTAAGCCCTAGCCTAAGCCCTAGCCTAAGTCCTAGCCTAAGCCCTAGCCTAAGCCCTAGCCTAAGCCCTAGCCTAAGCCCTAGCCTAAGCCCTAGCCTAAGCCCTAGCCTAAGCCCTAGCCTAAGCCCTAGCCTAAGCCCTAGCCTAAGCCCTAGCCTAAGCCCTAGCCTAAGCCCTAGCCTAAGCCCTAGCCTAAGCCCTAGCCTAAGCCCTAGCCTAAGCCCTAGCCTAAGCCCTAGCCTAAGCCCTAGCCTAAACCATAACCCTTGCTTTAGCCAAAAAATAAAATTTTCAATTTAAAATGTTTTCCAAAAATTTACAATTATCCTGAAGTCATCCCCAAAAGTTCAAAAACAATTTTTTTCCAAAAAAATTTCAAAAGAAAACAGCCGGTCGAGCTACCGTAACCCTCGAGTGCAGCCCAAGTACAAAAAGAAGATTTGTTTTTTATCAACGGATGGTAAACAATGGCGTTTCAAAGAAATGGAAACAGTCTTGTTTTTGGACAGGCCGCTACAACAGTTGGCTAGCCAAAAAAAAACGCGTTAACATCAAGGTCAGAAAGTGAAAACAAGAAATGGCAATTTATAAAAAACCAAAAAATGCATTTTAAAAAGTTTTTCTTACCCTACCCTACTGTACCCTACTCTACCTTACCCTACCCTAACTTACAGTAACCTACCCTACCCCATCCTTCCCTTCCCTACCCTACCCTACCCTACCCTACCCTACCCTACCCTACCCTACCCTACCCTACCCTACCCTACCCTACCCTACCCTACCCTACCCTACCCTACCCTACCCTACCTTACCATACCCTACCCTACCCTACCCTACCCTACCCTACCCTACCCTACCTTACCATACCCTACCTACCCTACCCTACCCTACCCTACCCTACCCTACCCTACCCTACCCTAACCTACCCTACCCTACCCTGCCCTACCTTACCCACCCTACCCTACCCAATCTTGCATGTCTTGTCCTGATCTACCTTGTCCTGCCCTGCGTTGCCTTGCTCTGCACTGCTCTACCCTAGCCCAAGATTTAACTATCCCCACCCCTCGACTCCCCAAATGTTTTGTCCTCTTAACTTAACGTCTATCTCTAGTTTTCCATCATCTCCGCCCCCTCCCGTTTTATTTTATAACCTCATCCCTCTTACTCTTTTTTTTCCCTCACAATACCTACCGCACCCCCCCCTTATTTGTCTTTTTTTATTTTTAGCGCGTTCTACCCAAATTTATCCGACCCTCCCCCCCCTCCTCCGCCCCCTTTCCCCGCTTCACATTTCTCCCACTCTTACTTCTATCCACCCCCCCCTTACCTCTACCCACCCCCCCCTCTCTACCCCCATTTCTACCCAACTCTACCCTACCAAGCTTATCCCCCCCACACTTCTAATTTACCCCCTCCCCCCCCTCCCTCCCTATTAAAGACTGTAACGTCTAGTGTTTCGTCTTTATTTCGTCCAAAAAAGTTTCAAATTACTAGATGACTAAAAAAAAAGAAAAAAAAAGTTCAACCAGACCATCAAAACAG
Organism: Bursaphelenchus okinawaensis; assembly: GCA_904066225.2. Lineage (NCBI taxonomy): Eukaryota > Metazoa > Nematoda > Chromadorea > Rhabditida > Aphelenchoididae > Bursaphelenchus > Bursaphelenchus okinawaensis. The sequence goes on along the minus strand of CAJFCW020000001.1, from coordinate 10,107,910 downwards.
CTAGACGAACCGCGGATGCTGGCAGTCGGTCAGCCGGCTGGCTCTATCTATTCTTTTCTTTTGTTGTCACTGCCTTTCTCTCTTTTCTTATCACCCCTCGTTTTTTAGCTTGCATCTTCTCTACCATGCCCTACCCTACCCACCCCTCCCCCTCTCTCTCTTACTTCATACTCACCATACCCCTGCCTCCATCGTCGTGGTTTATCTCTCTCTCTCCCCTCCTCCCTTCTCTTTTCTCTGCCAGCCGGCTGTCACTAAGTATTATCTTTATCTCTCCTTCCGGCCTTATCTTTGTAACCCCCCCCCCTCGTAATGCCAACCGGCTGTCACTAAATATGATAATATGATTTCTTCCCTGCTTATCCGCCCTATCTCTAACTATCAGCCTATCATTCTTCCCCCCCCCCCTCCTCTCCACCCCTTCCTTCCTTTTCTCTCTCCCTACCCTACCCCCCCTCCTCAACCCCCCCTTAGCCCCCCCCTCGCTAACCCTCTCTTCCCTTTCTCTCTCTACCCTTCCCCCCCCTCCCTCCTTACCCCCCCCTTTCCCCCCCCTCCCCCTCTCCAACTCTCTCCTCCTCCCCTGTCCAACCCTCCATTCCCTTTCTCTCTCTCCCCCCGCCCTCACCACCCTCCTTATTCCCCACACTCTCTCTCTCCTTGTTGTTTTGAGGGCACGATGAGGAACAGCGGACCCGCCCCAGAACGCCGCCGGGTCATGTGATTTTTGTTTCGGAAATAGAACGAGACAAAACAAGAATTCATTCCCCCCCCCCTCTTCTGTTCCCTAAACATATAAAAACAGACGAAAAATAATGAAAAACAACGTTGAAACAACGTCGTGACGTCGAGAAGCCCCGGGTGAAGAGTTGAGACAGTGTTGAGAAAGAAAAAAGAAATTTTTTATTTTGATATTTAAAAAAAAATAAAAAATTTACGGTAATTTTATTCTTATAATTATACAGTAACCCTACGACTAATAGTCATCCCAATTCAACTGATACTGCGGCTCGGTCTTGGGCAAAGAAATAAGCATAACTATATGTATAGATATGGCTGCAATTAGGGCTTAAACTAAAGCTCAAGCTAGAGCTTAGACTTGAGCTTAGGCTAGGACTTAAGCTAGGCTTCCGGTTACTTAAACTAAGGCTAAGGCTAAAGCTAAGGCTAAGGCTAAGGCTAGAGCTTATGCTAAAGCTTAGACTAAATACTAATTAGACTTATGCGTAAGCTTAAGCTAAAGCTAATGGTAAAGCTATAACTAGTCTACTGTAGCTCCATAGCTACCAAAGCTAAAGTTCGGTGTTTTACAGTAGCCCTGAGCCTACCTTATCAAAACCCAAGCCTACTTATAGCTAACCCTCAGGCTAATAAGTCTAACCTACAGTATTTTGTACAGTAATCTCAGACTTACCCCGCTCCCCCCCCCCTCCTACGGTACTCGACCATTCCCTACCCTACTCTACGCCGCCCTACTTCAAAATACAATTAAACATTTTGTATTCTACAGTACCCTTCCATCCCTCCCCCCCCTTTATGAGTCTATAAAAACACTACTACACGCCAAGAGCAACTGTTTACAACGAGTATTCAATTTCAGATACGACAATTATCTCACGTGAAACGTGCCCAGTTAAATGCCGGTTTCGTATGTAAATTACTGCACTACTTTATATGACATCGCGTGATTAATATAAACCCCGTGACCAATTGTAAACTATAGTATTTGTAAACGCATTCCTAGAATGTCAATTGCTAGTAGTAATTGTAATGTTATTGTATATGTAGGTTTTATATGAGCAAAAAATTCATACAGTATGAAAAAGAGGTACAGTAGGGGGTATTGGCGAGCGAGGAGAAATAGATGATCGTAGAGGTAAAGGTACAGTAGGGTAGAGTAGGGTAGGGTAGGGTAGGGTAGGGTAAAATAAGGTAGGTAGGCAAAGGTAGGCAACGTTTTTTTACACCATCCCTCTTAAAAAGCTAAATGTCACCCCCTGTACCTTACCTACCCCGCCCCTCTCTCATCCCGTCCTCCACCTTTATCCAGTAAAACAAATATATTGTTATAAAATTGCCTTATAATCCGCGCCCCAATATCAAAAAGTTTTTTGTCGTCTTCCCCCCCCCCCCTTTTTCTATCCTCCCCCCCCCCACATCAAAAAAAATTCACCAACCTAATTCCAGCCCCTAAAAAATAAAAAAAAGTTAAATTCCCCCTCCCCACACCCCCCTCTTTCATTCCCCATCCTGCCCTCCCCAGCCCACCTCACTCTTGTAAAACAAAAAATTTTTTAAAAAATCAAAAAAAAGTTTGTCATTTTCAACAACAATATGACCCGAACCAATCAACAACCAGTCGAAAATTGCCTTCAAATTCGCCTAACCACAGTTAAGTGATAACCGCTGAGCGTTCCCTACCATCTGTTTTTACATTCCTTTGTCTAGCATTACAGTCTGTCGAATCACATGGCTCTTAAAGCATCACCGCCCGTGACCCAAGAGTGTTTATGTACGAACTGAACTGTAGTCAAGCGAGAAAGCACACTTATCTACAAACCTTTTGTTAAAATATCAAAATGATAAATAGTAGGTTTAAGCCTAAGCCTACTAAGCCTAAGCCAACTAAGCGTAATCCTACTAAGCCTAAGCCTACTAAGCCTAAGCCTACTAAGCCTAAGCCTACTAAGCCTAAGCCAACTAAGCGTAATCCTACTAAGCCTAAGCCTACTAAGCCTAAGCCTACTAAGCCTAAGCCAACTAAGCGTAATCCTACTAAGCCTAAGCCTACTAAGCCTAAGCCTACTAAGCCTAAGCCTACTAAGCCTAAGCCTACTAAGCCTAAGCCTACTAAGCCTAAGCCTACTAAGCCTAAGCCTACTAAGCCTAAGCCTACTAAGCCTAAGCCTACTAAGCCTAAGCCTACTAAGCCTAAGCCTACTAAGCCTAAGCCTACTAAGCCTAAGCCTACTAAGCCTAAGCCTACTAAGCCTAAGCCTAAGCCTAAGCCTAAGCCTACTAAGCCTAAGCCTACTAAGCCTAAGCCTACTAAGCCTAAGCCTACTAAGCCTAAGCCTACTAAGCCTAAGCCTAAGCCTACTAAGCCTAAGCCTACTAAGCCTAAGCCTACTAAGCCTAAGCCTACTAAGCCTAAGCCTACTAAGCCTAAGCCTACTAAGCCTAAGCCTACTAAGCCTAAGCCTACTAAGCCTAAGCCTACTAAGCCTAAGCCTACTAAGCCTAAGCCTACTAAGCCTAAGCCTACTAAGCCTAAGCCTACTAAGCCTAAGCCTACTAAGCCTAAGCAAACGTCAAAATCTAAGTCTAATATCAAAGTTAACCTCAAGATTAAACCTAAGCCTAAGAGTAAAAGACCAAGCTTACTAAGTCCAACCCTCCTAAGACAAAGCCTGTTAAACCTACGCCTTGCCCATCTTAGTCTGCACTTAAGCCTAGACCTAGACCTAAATCTAAGCCTACAAATAAGCCTCAGCAAATGTCTAAGCCTAAGTCTAAACGTAAAATGTAAGCTCAAGCTTAAGCCTAAACCCAAGAATAGAAGCCTAAGGCTATTAATTAAACAAATAATGTGCACCCATTCCTACAGTAAAATCATTTTTTCCAAAAATTAACAATAAAATTCTGTAATTTAAAACAATTTTAGTAATTACAGGGACATTTAAAAAGGCATTCAATCATTTGCATTGGTTCCTTTAGTCTCTCAAAATTAAATTCAAATGTAATGAACTCAGAATGTCGAGTTGAAGGAAACAATATTTGAATCATCGGTTCCGCGCCAAAATCTCGTGATTTTTCGACGAAAAAAATATTAAGAGACCAAACAATTAGTCTGACTACACTTTCAAAAATGTCTATAACATCATAAAAATTTTAAAACATCAATAGGCTTTGGCTTCGTCGGCTTGGGAGACTGAGGTTTAGCAAGCTTAAGCCTAGTAGGCTTAGGTTTAGTAGGCTTAGGCTTAGTAGACTTAGGCTTAGTAGGCTTAGGCTTAGTAGGCTTAGGCTTAGTAGGCTTAGGCTTAGTAGGCTTAGGCTTAGTAGGCTTAGGCTTAGTAGGCTTAGGCTTAGTAGGCTTAAGCTTAGAAGGCTTAGGCTTAGTAGACTGAGGCTTAGTAGACGTAGGTTTTGTAAGCTTAGGCTTAGTAAGCTTGGACTTAGTAAATTTAGGCTTAGTGAGCTTAGCCTTCAGGGCATAAGCTTTTAGAAATAGGCTTATATGCTTAGTCTTCTAGGCTTAACCTTAATAAAGACTTACGCTTCTAGGGTTAGGCTTAACATTTAGAGCAGACGTAGGCTTAAACTTAAGCTTGAGTATAGGATATTTTTTAGCCTAAACTGAAAGCAAAGGCTTAAAATTTTAACTTTCAAGTTTGCAGGTCCCACCACGAAAACCTTTAAAAATTTAAAATACTGAAACATTAGCTTTATTTTTGATTTTTTTAAACCTATAGGCTTATATATACCAGAAAACAAAATTTTAAAACCAATTTTTTGAACCCGATTCTTTAAGCGTCATTTCCAGTCCAAAAACAATTTTTTCAGTCCAAAAACATGATTAATATGCCTCTTTTGAGTCTAACAAACACAACATTAAACGGTCTGTTTTTTTATTTCCTCCAAATGTTTCCAATTTATAATTCAATGTTCCCCCTCGTGATGTCTGCAGCATTATTAAGCGCGCCAAACGTTCCGTTCCGCATTGTTTTTTGCACTCAAAAAAGGCAAAGAAAATTGAAAAAAACTTTGAGTTCTTTTAGTTGTTACAGTAGGAAAATGAGATAAAAGCGTTTTATCAGGTTTTTAAAAAATAAAATTTATTTTAGTTTAAGCCTAGAAGCCTAAGCCTAAAAGCCTAATCCTAAAAGTCTAAGCTTAGAAGCCCAGGCCTAAAACCCAAGTTTAAAAGCGTAGTCCTAGAAGCCTAAACCTAGAATCCTACACCTAGCAGCATAAACCTAACAGCCTAGAAGCCTAAGCCTAACCTGGCAATCCAAGCCTCAGCATATGCCTAAAAACCTAAAACTGAAAACTTAAAATCTAAGCTTAAAAGTCTTGAGGCTAAGCCTAAGCTTAAGCCACATAATTTAACCTGGCCTCAAATCTAAAAACTAGATTCTTAAGCCTAAATGAATGTATTAAGATTCAAACACGTGATCTAACTTAGTAAGCTTAAGCTTAAGCTTGATATTTAATTGTAAGCCTAAAAGCCCATAACTACAAGCCGCACACGATGAATTATATAAGCCTAAAAAATTCTCAATCGTAATCAAACACGCTCTAGGCTCTAGTCTAGCTGAATTCAACCTTTTGAACCACTTTTTGAGTAAAAAAACCTTAACAAAGCAAAGAAAATCCACAAAAAAGGATAGCCAAAACCAGAAAAAAGGCTAGCCAAAACCAAAAAACCCCAAAAACCCAAAAAATTTTGAAAAGTTAAAAATGCACTCCAAAATCGAGTCAAAAATCGATTTCGAACCGTTAAAAACCATTAACAAACAAGGCTTGTTTTTTACACCTTGACCGTGTTGTGTAACATTTACTTTCCCCAGGTTGGTTCCACTTTCGCGTTGACACAAAAAACAAGCCGACAAGTTTTTATGTATTCGCGATTATCTTTATTGACAACTGTAATCAATATAACATGGGAAAAGATTGTGGAGAGACACGAGGCTAACGAATAAAAGACAAAATTTAAGCCTAAATTTAGGGCTGAAGATAAAAACTTGAAAAACCTAGGCTTAAATATTAAATTGAGACCAGCTTTCCATTAAGTCTAAGGTTAAACACAAACCTAGAAGACTAAAAAAATGTAAGAGCCTAAGCTTGAACCTGATAGCCTAAGCCTAAACCTAAAAACCTAAGCCTAAAAGCATAAGCCTAAAAGCCTAAGCCCACAAGCCTAAGCCTACAATCCTAAGCGTACAAGCCTAAGATTACAAGCCTAAGCTTATAAAAGCCTAAGCCTAGAAGCCTGAGCCTAGAAACCTAAGCCTAAAAGCCGCAGCCTAGAAGCCTAAGCCTAAAAACCTAAGCCTAAAAGCTTAAGCCTAAAAGCCTAAGCCTAAAAGCCTAAGCTTAGAAGCCTAAACCTAGAAGCCCAGCCCTAGAAGCCTAAGCCTACAAGCCTAAGCGTACAAGCCTAAGCCTACAAGCCCATGCCAACAAAAGCCTAAGCCTAGAAGCCTAAGCCTAGAAGCCTAAGCCTAGAAGCCTAAGCCTAGAAGCCTGAGCATAGAAGCCTAAGCCTAGAAACCTAAGCTTAGGAGCCTAAGCCTAGAAGCCTAACCCTAGAAGCCTAAGAATACAAACCAAAACCTACAATCTTAAACCAAAGTCCAGAATTTTGAATCTGGAAGCCTAAGTCTAATTATATGCGTTTAAATTACAAAGTCAAACCATAAACCAAGAAACTAAAACATAATATCTAGCCAAAAAAATTAAGTTTAGCGGTAAAAATACTATAAATCTACGCCTTAAACCCACGCCCATGCCCAAACATAACTTTCGGTATGTACATCGTAATTTCCAGCTAATTATATCGACAGCCAAGAGTATAAATTGAATTTGCAAACATTACTGTGTGTGTAATCCCATTTCAACTCTAATTAAGAATGCCGAGTGCAAGAGTTCAGGTGCGGTTTTTGGCGGCATTTCAACCTGGTTCATTCCCCTTTGTGTATAATAAAATTCTGGCGTGCTTTCGAATGTGAGACTCAGCTGACGCTAATGTGATTCACAATAACACAAAAAGACACTGTATCTTGTCATAGCCGACCTTACTATACCCTACCCTACCGTACCGTACTCTACCGTACCGTACCGTACCCTACCCTACCCAACTCTACCCTACCGTACCCTACCCTACCCTACCCTACCCTACCCAACTCAGCCCTACCCTACCCTACCCTACCCAACTCTACCCTACCCTACCCTACCCTACCCCTCCCCCTACCCTAAAACCTAAGCATAAGCCCAGACCTCAGCCTGAACTCAGATTTATGCTTTTAGCTAAGCCTAAAAATAAGTCCAAACCACAGCCTAAACTCATGCTTAGGCCTAACAATAAGAATAAGCCTGAAACTGCAATTGGTTTAAAATCTAGCCTATGTTTAAACCTAAGCCTGTGTCTCAGCCTAAACTCAAGCATGTGTTTAGAGCTAAGCCTACATCTATACCTCAGTCTAAATTTTAACCCTAAGTTTATGCTTAAACCTAAGCATACGCCATACTACCTCAGATTTAGGTTGAGAATCAAATTTTTAGTCAAAGTTTCTATTTAAAACCCTCATTTTCATACCTAATTTAGCCTTTTAATCAGCTAATCTTCCCTAGAAACATAGCCCACTATCACCCCACCCCTCCCTTAGAATATGCACTGTAAAAGCTATAACCCCCACCAGCTCCACCATATTCAATACAAATCCCCTATCACCCCCTAACTTGACCCCAAAACCTGTTATCCATAACATCACTTTTGCAGCAAATCAATAATCCAAATGTCATAAATCGACTGGTCAAGACACATTGACCAGTAAGTTGATAAAAATTTTTTAAAAAACTATGTCGGAATTCACGAAACATCAACAAACTCGATTTTTTTTTGGGGAAACACGACCGTCTCTTATATATTTTCGCGAAAAAGAAAGCAGACACTTTTATTCGACCGACGTCCGCCAAAAGTGCAACCGTCTGCCGTCTCCCGGCTAGTAGTGATATTTCGTGCAAAGAAAAAAGTCTCCGACACCCTTTGGCTCTTTGGGTTTGATTTTTTGTTTCTTTCCCCTGAAAACACTCTTTAAGACGTGTTTTTTGCTAGCCAAAAAAGTTGGTTTGGCTAGCCAAAAATATTTTTTTTGATAGCCAAAAAAAGTTGTTTTGCTAGCCAAAAATATTTGTTAAACTAGCCAAAAAATGTTTTTACTAGTCCAAAAGGATTTGTTTGGCTAGCCAAAAAAAATTGTTTCGCTAGTCAAAAATATCCTAAACTGGTTTGATTTTTTGCACCGTGCAGTCACTTTTAACTTTCTTGCACTGTGCAGAGCCATAATGTGTTCTGCACAGTGCAACCCCTTTTTACTATTGCACTGTGCAGTCAAACCCTTTTCATTTTTCTGCACTGTGCAGTTACTTTTAATAATATTGCACTGTGCAGGAATTTCGAGCCCAAAAAGTATATTAAGCCTAAAAGGCTAACAACAAAAGCCTAAGCCTAAAAGCCCAAATCTAAACCTTAAGCCTAACAATTGTAGAGTAATAAGCCTAAACTTAAAAGCTTAAGACTAAAAACAAGCCTAGAAACCTAAGCCCAGAACCTTTGGCCTAAAAACATAAGCCTAAAAGCTTAAACCTAAGTCTAACAAAATAAGTTTTAAAGTACGAGCATAAGGTTAAGCCTACGCCCTAAAAAATGTGATTTTTGTTGTATAGACTAAATAGATAAAGTTAAAAATAAAAACAAAAAACATATCACGTTTTCAAAAAAAAATAATAAACAAAAAGTTGAACGAATAAAGTGATATCATAGTCCATGATTTTCGAAAACAAAAATAAAAAAACAACTGCAAAAGTGTTCGTGCTATGTACTTTTTGACCTTTTTGATCAAAAATCTGAAAAAGTTAAGTAAAACTTTTTAAAGTTTTGGCTTCTGCATACAGCAAGACTGCACTGTGCAATAAAAAAGAAAGCACGGTGCAAGCGAGAAAGGACTGCACGGTGCAAAAATTAAAAAGAGCTGCACGGTGCAATGAAATAAGACTGCACTGTGCAATCAAAAAGAGACTGCACCGTGCAATAATAAAAAGAATGCATAGTGCAATAGTAAAAGGGACTGCACGGTGCAATCGAAGAAAGGCTGCACTGTGCTATAAAAAAGACTGCACTGTGCAATAAAAAGAGACTGCACGGTGCAAAGTAATAAGTCTGCACGGCGCAATGAAAAAAAGACTGCACGGTCCAAAAAAGCCAAAAAAGCTGCACAGTGCAATAATGCATAAAAAAACATTTAAAAAATTTTTAAACCCCCTTTCCCTCTCCCCCCCCCCGCACCCCTCCAAGTTCAAAAAAATAAAAAAACACTTCCTCCCCCCCTCTTAATAAAACAGACAACTTTGAGACCACCTTGTGCGACGGAAAAGCGAAATTTCAAAGTGGAAATGGGTTGTCTAGTCGAATCGCAGCAACATGTCAGCTTATCTTATCTCTTCTGTTTGTGTAGCTACTACATTGGGTCAGAATTGATCAAGTTGATTGACATTAGCTTGTTTACAAGCGTGCAGTCGAAAAAGAGGTAGAATGGGGATCAATTCGGTCGAAAAGTAAAGGGAAATATTTTTAAATTTTTTATAATTTTATCTTTAAAAATTTTAAAAAAAAATTTTAGGTATCAAAAATTAAAACAAAATATTTTTAAGTAACAAAAAATGGAAAAATTTGTTTTTTAGGCAATAAAAAGCCCTTAAATTCAAATTTTTCCCCTATTTTTTCAAAAAAAACTTTAAAATTTTAATTTTTAGACCAAAATTTTGAACTTTTTTGTTACAATTTTTTTAAAAACCTCTAATTTTTGCTTAAATTTTATCATTTTTCAAAACTATTTTTCACTTTCTAACCGCTCTCCGGCTGTTAAACGATATTTCTCTAACGCTCTCTCTTGTGTTTGCGCGATCCCTCGGTTCCGCGGCGCTCTCTTGTTTCTTTTGTTCCTATCTCTAACCCCTCTCTTATTTTTATACGTTCATTCGCTCTTACGGTCCTCTCTTGTTATTTTTCTCACTATCTCTAATCACACTCTCATTTTTACGCGCTCTCTCACTTTTTTACGGTCCTTGTTATTTTTCCCCCTATCTCAGCGCTCTCTCCCTCTTTCTGATTCACTCTTTCAACCTCTCTTGTTTTCGCTCGCCCATTTCCCCTTCTCTGCCCACTCTCCGCGTTCCCAACGTTCTCTGGTTGTTTTCGTCAAAATGACCGTATTTTAACCTTGGCGGGGTGTTTTTCGTCAGCCGCCTTGTTGTTGTGTCCGAGGGACCTTGAAAAAAAAATGTTTCCAGTCTGTTTCCCAGCCTCTGTCTCTGCTGGAAACGGTTTCTTTGGAGACTCCTAGATTTCAATGATATTTTGTCTAGGAGCAACAGATTTGAAGAGCTATTACTAGTGGGAAGTATTGAGTTATTACTAGTAACCTTTGTAGACATAAAGAGCTTAAAATTATACGTTATATTGTGATAAAGTGTATTTCAAAAACTTAAAAAAAGTTACAGTAACCCAAGGTTTTAGCTACCGTATGCCAATTTTCAAAAAATAAAAACCAAAATTAAAAAATCGAACATACGATTTGAAAGAACTTCTCAAAAGACCTACTTTCACAAACTTTTATCAATTTTCATGAAACCGGCCTAAAGATATGATTACTTATATTACACTAGCTTATATTACGTTACAGTGATTTCTTCAAAACTCAGGAACTATAATTCCAAATGGGTCCAACTTGTTCAAAGATACGTTTGTAAGCCTATTCTATCATATGTAACATCTCATTTTTTAATTTTTCAACTCAACTTGCCAAATCCGCATATTTTGGGCCAAAACTTTGGGATACTGTAACTTTTTTCTAAAATTTTTTGGTCAGTCATCTTTTGACAATATGAAGTAAAATAGTATGTCTTTCAATTCTACATAGGTTACTATTACTAACATATCGACCATAGTGATATTTTTTTTTTTATTAATTTTTAAAAATTTTGAAAAACTGCCATTTTTAACAGCTATTTGGTTGTCTCCTGATATTCTGCAACACCACAATTTGTTTACGATAAAAATTCCTCTCATTTGTCTATAACACAGTCTCCTAACCCCCATAATCTCTAAAAACGCCCATTTTTCTTTAACCGCTCTCTCCAAAACCCACTCTATTTCCAAGGTTTTTCGATTTCTACGCGGAAGCCGAGCGATCAGGTCATTTCAAGGTTTCTTTTGTCTAGACGTCTCTTTTCGGTCTGTCTATGGTCGAGACCTTTTTCGCTGATCAAACATCAACTTTTTCAAAAAAATCCGCTCGATTTGCGCCGAAATTCGCTGCAAACCAAAGGGTTTTTATTTGTTTTTAAAAGGTTTAGTTATAAACAAATACGAAAAGTTTTTGGTAATTAGCATTTTATTTGCACAGTGCAATAGTAAAAAGAGACTGCACAGTGCAAAAAAAACAGAAATGACTGCACAGTGCAATCAAAAAAAGACTGCACGGTGCAATCAAAAAAAGACTGCACGGTGCAATCAGAAAAGGACTGCACAGTGCAATGAAAAAAAGACGGCAGAGTGCAAGAAAAAACGACTGCACGGTGCAATAAAAAATCAAAAAACTCGTGTTAAAATACAAAAAAAACAGAAAAAATCAAAAACACAGTAATTAAAAAATAAAAAAATCGTTAATTAAACAAATCAAAATTGAAAAAAGAACCAAAAGTCAAATGAAATAGTTTATGGTTCACTTTGTACAATCACAAAAGCAGGTTATTGATTTGTAGGCGAAGATAGCAACGATCGGCTCAGTTCACTTTCTTGATCCATTTGTCTGAAATTTAATAAATTAGTCGGAAAAAATGAAAATTTGAAAAGTTAAACCTAAAAACACCCTTTCAAAGCTAAAAGAGTTTTAAGCCTAAATTATTTCACATAAGCCTTAAATCCACTTTTAAGCCTAAAAATGCTTATTAAGCCTAAAATTCATCTTTATGCCTAAGAAACCCCTTTAAAACTGAAAAATGATATATTGAGCCTGAAAACCTAAACTAGGCTTAAACCATACAACTTTAAACAAACTCACCGTAACGGCTTCATCGAGGTCCTCTGCCGATCGGCGGCCGCTTCATCGCCCTCCTCATCGTTATGAGAGTCGATGGTGGGACGTTTGGCTCGTTTGACGACACGTCGCGACGATGAGTCTTCCTTGGTGAATTTGGCCGAAGTTGTTCGCGAACTTCGATTACTCCTACCACATTGAATGCAGGCGGTGAAACCGGCGCCCATGATCAGCCACATCAGCATCAGCCACCACATTGGAACGGCCGCACGTTTCGGTGGAAAATTTCTATAAATGAATGAGTTTTGGAAGAATTAAAAAATTTGAAACAATTTCGAAATTTTAAAACTGAAATTTTAAAAACTCGTAAAAATTTTTTAAAAACGAGTTTCTTTTGATCAAAATATCAACCAATCCTAGAAATAAACTTCGAGTTCGACGCTGGAAACACCAACCAAGAAGTAGGCAACTACCATCATTTCTCAACTCCATTACTGGTCGAAGAGTTCTTTCTAAATCCCGAACTAACGTCCACAATCTCGCTAAGAGTCCCATTTAGCTGTTACCAAAAGAATATTCCAACGGTCTGCCTAAAAACTCAAAAATTAATCAAAATTATATTATCCATGCTATTGATATCCATAATTTCAAAAAAAGCTGAAAACAGACCTGAGACAAGAAAAAACCTAATCAAAACTCAATTTAGTAATACAGAGTTAACATTTTCACATTTTCAACACCATCGTACGACAATCAAAGCGATGTTTATCAAATTTTAGCAATCACTAACAAGGTGTGATCAACAATATATTAGATTCAACTCAAAATAGCTCTTCAAAACCTTGAAAACCTTTCAAGAGCTAGCTAACAACATTCCCCAAGCCTATCACATAAAAACTATCTAGTTCCCCTCTCTTCCATTAACTTATTCATCTTCTCTCTATTCGAAGCCTAAAATCACAAAAAAACAAACGAAATAACTTACATTTAACCATTTTTTTAACATTGATCATGTTGTTTACATTGTATTTATCATTTTACCAACGTATTACAGTGTTATTACGTCTTGGTATCTTCTTTTGATCCAGTTTTGGTCATTAGTTTCGGCCGAAAATTCTTCAAAGAGAACGATCTTGGCTTGAAGCGTGCGGCCGAGTTGGGAGCTGTTCGTGCAGGCTGCGGAGGCTTTTTGTACCAAAATTGAGATAAATTTGTTTTTAGGTATTTTTGTGATGAGAAAACGTATTTTGCTAGTAAAGTCGTGGTAAATTGTTCGGTTTTTGTTGAATCTTACTTTGTTTTTTAAAATTTTTAATATATTTTCATTTTTTAGTGTTTTAGAGCACACAGATGTGACAATTGGCTACAAATCCTCCGCTTCATTTCCAAAACCCAGGCCCGTAACACCTTTTTAAAAACCGTTTTCTTCGAGCACGTTGGAATGGTTAATTACAGGACTTGAGGAATTTTTGCAGGTTCTCGAAAATGTTCTTCTGTCGAGAGCCGTGGGACCAGTCGGTTTTTTTTTGTAGTCGGCGTTACGTTCACGGCACGGTTCGTTTATATTATACATAAGGAGAAGATGAGGGGTGAGGAGAGGATGGGCTGGTGGGAAAAAAGATTGTGGTTTTCTTTTTAAAATTACTGCGTTTTTTAGGTTAAAGAGGTATATTGTAGTAGGTATTGAAGTTGGTAACAAAAGTTGCGAAAGAGGGAAAGTAGGCTAGTATTATGGCTAGGGCTAGGACTAAGACTATAATTTGTCATTCTAAGCTTAGATTTTGTATTCTTTTGCTATCTTACTGTAAGCCGGAAGCTTAAGGTATGTTAATGTAGATACTTTAAATAGATAAAAACTTGTTTTTTAATTAAAGTGTTTACTATTGTATGTGTTAATACTTGGCTTGAGCTAATACTAGAATTAAGCTTTCTAAATCATAGGAAGTTATTTTTAAATTTAAAAAGTTATGAAAACACTTATTAAGCTCAGAGTAATGATAACATGAAGGTGATAATCTTGGAATCCAAAAATATATGCCTAGTAATCTTATCACAAAAATAAAAAGGTGATAATTTTAAAATTCCAAGTGACATAGCTGATAATTAGACCTAAAAAGGGGCTCACTCGGCCTGGCCCGATCCTGGCTCTGCCTCGGACACATGTGGGCTTGAGGGCTAAGGCTAGACATGAGGAACGAGCCGGGTCGGGCCCAATTTTCAAGCCTGGCCCGATCTAAGTTTTGCTTAGGGCCGGCCCGAGTTTTTTACGTGGAAACGGGCCGGGCTTTTCGGGCCGGGTTGGGCTTTTCGGGCCGGGTTATGCTTTTGGGGCCGGGTTGGGCTTTTGGGGCCGGGCGGGTCTTTTCTGGCATTCCAAGGCCCAGCTCGACCAAAATTTGGGTTAAACTCGGCTCGTTCTCCATGTTTACTAGGGCTTAAATCAATGGCGGGGCTTTTTACAAATCTACTGATAATCGTAAGTTACTAGCCAAATAAGATAGCTAAAATAGGTAACGGGCCATGCCAGGCCAGCCTTGACCAAAATTTAGGCCGGGCCAGGCTTAAAAACCCAGGCTCAGTCTTAAAAGCCCGTTGTGTACAGACCTTCTGATAATGTTCTGTTACCAAATCATATATGTAGCTGTTAATCTTAGGTTACCAATATAGGTTACAATTTGAAAATTTCAAGTAGTATAGCTGATAATCTCAAGTTACCAAATCACATAGCTGATAATCTGTAATTTCCTGTTTTAGTGCCATTTCCTTTGGTTTCGGCTTCGAAATTTGTTAATTTGTTTAAAGTAAGCGGCCCCAAAGCTGCTTATTCCACCTTTTCTTCGGCCGCCGTTATTATTTATGAAGAAAAGGTAGCCAATTAACTCGCCACACTCATTCTGTCACTCAGTAAGGCTATGTTTGCAAGTGCACGACGAGTGTGTTATGGGTTTGTACTGGGCTTGGACAGAGGGCAGAGCGTTGACATTGGGCAGGGGATTGACACGGGGCAGGGTATGGACACAAGGCAGGGTGTTGACACGGGGCAGGGAATTGACGCGGGGCAGGGGATCGATGCAGGGCAGGGCATTGACACAAGGCAGGATGTTGACATTGAGCAGGGCTTTGACACAAGGCAGGGCCTTGTCATAAAGCAGAGTTTTCACACTAGGCAGGGCGTTGGCATTGGGCAGGGGATTGACTCAAGGCATGTCATCGAAATTGGGAAGAGGGGCTTGACTTAGGGCAGGATATTAACACGGGGCAGGGAATTAACACAGGGGCGGACATTGACGATTTTTTGTGTCTTGCCCTGTGTCCTGCTACGCACTGCCCAATACAAGGCATTTCAGTTCCGTGCCCTGCCATGTGTCCAATCCTGATTTCTACCCTTAGTAAGGTGAAAATTGAGATAATGGGTTTGAGGGCTTGTAAGTAAACATGTTTGTGAATAAATAGGTGAAAGAATTATATTATGATGTCAAATGGACCTAAGGCTTTGTTTGTGAATAGTTTAAGCCTAACAATTGTAAGAAAACGTTAAACTTATTCTAATGTTTTACTGATTAAGCTTAAGTATAAGACTAAGTCCCAGCTTAAATTTAAGCCTACGTCTAAGTTTACGCTCAAGTCTAAACCTAAGACAATAGCCTTTTTCAGTAAGAAATTGCTTACACTTTTGCATGTTTAATATCGCTGACATAACGATAGCCTTAGAGAAATAGCAAGAAACCGTATTGCGCAACTTTTTCTTATGTAATTTTTACGGTTTATATAATACTTGCCCCGGTGTAAAACGACCCAACAAATTACTGCGAGTACGGCGACGTAACTTGTTGTAAGCTCTACTCTGCATTGGAAAGCTTATTAAGCCTAGGTTCGCTAGGTCTAACTTTACTATGCTTAAACTTGGATTTATAAAAACTAAGTCTAGCTTACCTTAGCCTTAGTTTCAGCCTTAGCTTTATTCTTAGCTTTAGTTTTGGCCTTAGTTTTAGCCTTAGCCTTAGCCTTAGCCTTAGCCTTAACCTTAGCCTTAGCCTTAGCCTCAGCCTTAGCTTTAGCCTTAACCTTAGCTTTAGCCTAATTTTAATTTTAAAGTTTAAGCTAAATCATATGTTTATGTCTAAACTTAAGCCTAATTTTAAGCCTAGCTTTAACTTGAGGTTTAAAGTCAAAGCCAAAGGTTAAGTCCAAGCCTAGGCCAAAAGCTAAGCTTAAGCCTAAGCTGAACATTAGGTCTAAACTTATGTCGAAAGATAAAGTTATACTAAGCTTAAACTTTAGCTGAAGCCATAACTAATCAGTTTCAAATCAAGCTTTTTTTTAATTTTAAATTTTTTTACTGTAAACAAAGTTTTTGCCATTTCATGATTTTTTGAAATTTCCAACCTAACTCTCCCAACCTGACAACATTGTACTCTTTAACCTGAACGTCGCTGTGTTTTTTTTTGCTTTTTTAGTATTTACCGCGGTCCCTGGGAAGTAATTATGGGAAAATATTTTACTTGCGTTATTTTAAACATGTTTTATTCATTTCCATGACAATGCACGTAAACAACATTTTACAATTGTAACTCTGTGTACATGTACAAGAATGAGGCCGCGGCTTTATTTTGTTAGGTTTGAGTTGTTAAAAGTTTTATTGATGGGCGTGGGCGGGTGAAATTAGATTTTTGGTTTTTTTGGTTAGGGCTAGGTATGGTTAGTGAAAGGTAAAGCATGGTTAAGGTAAGTTAAGGGTAGAATAGGTTTGGGTATAGCTAGAGAAAGGTAAGACTTGGCTAGGGTATGGCTAGAGAAGGGCAAAGCTTGGCTAGGTTATGTTAGTGAAAGGTAAGGCATGGGTAAGGTAGGTTAAGGGTACAATAGGCTAGGGTATGGCTAGAGAAAGGCAAGGCATGGGTAAGGTAGGTTAAGGGCAGAATAGGCTAGGGTATGGCAAGAGAAAGGCAAGGTTTCGGCTAGGGTGGGTTAAGAGTAGAATAGGCTAGGGTATAGCTAGAGGAAAGTAAGGCTTGACTAGGGTAGATCAAGTGTAGTGTAGCTTAGGGTATGGCTAGACAAAAGATGCGCTACGGCTAGAGTAGGTGAAGGGTTGAGTCGGATAGGGTATGTTAGGGTAGGGTATGACTAAAGAAAAGATATATAATGGCTATGGCAGGGTAAGGTAAAATTAGGACCAGAGCATGCTCTATGGTAGGGCATGATGTAATTGACAGCAGGGTAGGGTAAGATAAAGTAGGGTAGGGTATGGTATGGTATGGTATGGTATGGTATGGTTAGGTAGGGTAGGGTAGGGTAGGGTAGGGTAGGGTAGGGTAGGGTAGGGTAGGGTAGGGTAGGGTAGGGTAGGGTAGGATTAGGTAGGGTAGGGTAGGGTAAGGTAAGGTAAGGTAGGGTAAAACCAGGACAAGGCTAGGACAAGTCATATAACACTAAATGACATAATTTGTTCGAATATACACCGTGCCGTGAGGTCCATATTATTGCATATTACTTCATGGGAACGGCGCTGGGAAATGCGGCCCAAATAGCTGGGCTTGGCTTAAAACTTAATTTAAATGAATTTTTTTCAGCGAATGAAAAAACGGCTTTGAAAATCGACCGTCGGCCGAAATCGATCGTTGGGACCGTTAATGTGGACACAGGCGTTTACGTAAGTCAAGGCTTTATTGTGCGACTTGCGGGTGACATGTTATACGTTTTATGATTGGGTACGGGTTTTTATGGTAAGAAATGAAAGTAGGGAGGAAAAGGGGTAGGGTAAAGGAAAAAAGAAGGCGATGGGTAGAGGGAGGTTAAAAGAAGGGGTGATGAAGAGATATAGTTTAATAAAGGGCAAAGGTTAACGTGTAGAGGAATGGTGAGGGGAGGGGAAGGTGTTCTTGCCATTTTATGTCTTTTAAAGAAAGTTCTGGTTGTTTTCTGCTTTGTAAAGAAACTTCTTGCCATTTTATGATTTGTAAAGAAAGTTCTTGCCATTTTATGATTTGTAAAGAAATTTCTTGCTATTTACGCTTTAAAAAAGCCATTTCTGAATTCTGCAGCCTGCGGGTAACAACTTATACGATAAATATAACTTTTGTCTACTCAAAGTTCAACTCTCCCAACCAAGTATAATGTGTCAATGTTTCAAACGCCAATTTATATAAATGTAACACTGGTTATTACTCCCACCAGCTCTGGTCCTAATGGGTTTGCGTAGAATATCATCACCTTCTAATTGGACTGATATAAATATAGTTTTCGGGGCGGTTTCGGAATAACTTTCGCGGTAATCCCATTTTGGCGCTGTTTTACGTTTTTTCGACCGGTTTTCGGCCGAATTTTAATAAATTTTTTCAAATTTTGGCGTTTTAAAAAAGTTCTTGCCATTTTTCGACCTGTAAAGAAAGTTCTTGCAATTTTGTGCTTTGTAAAGAAAGTTATTGCAATTTTTTGTTCTGTAAGGAAAGTTCTTGCCATTTTTCGATTTGTAAAGAAAGTTCTTGCTACTTTTTTCTGTAAAGAAAGTTTTTGCTATTAAACTTAAAAGTTTTAGTTGTGCAGTTTGCAAGTGACAAGTTATACGATGAAAAAGATTTTTTTGGGTTATAAAAATATTGTGGCTGGGCGGGGTGATTTATATTTGGAATATTAAAGGGGTAGGGGTTCAAATTTTTTTTTGTAAAACGCAAGTACCCTACCTTACCCTACCCTACCCTACCTTATACTTCATGTTAACGTACCCTACTGTACCCTACTCTAACTTACCCTACCCTACTCGACCCTATCTAACATATCGTACTCTACATTACCTTATCCTAACACACCGTACCCTACCTTATCTTACTCGAACTTACCTTACTCTACTTTTTACTTACCTTAAAATCCATTACCATACCCCCTGATCTTTATTTTTCTTCCTCATTGCTCACTTCTCTTCCTCATAAGCTCATTACCCCTGCCTAAACTTACGAAACCTTAAGTTTTGTTTAAATTTATGGATTATTTCCAGCCGACTGCTCAAATTTTGGGTCGTTTTTAGCCAAACTGCAATTTAATAAACCAAAAACGCTGCCAAAACAATCCCCAGATTGTAAATAACGCGGCCGAATAGGGGGGTTATGTTAATTCGAATTTGGCTAATTTTAATTCCACACGCGATATAGTTTTAAACAAGTTGAGGACAAGAAAAGGCACGACTCCTCAAGTTGGCGGTAAAGTGGGTAATATTGTTGTGAAATGGGCTACATTTTTAGATAAAATTTTTTGTTTTTAGGCCTTTTGTAGGCATTTTCAGACCTTTTTTATTGACTTAAAGTAGGGTAGGGAAAAGTAATGTAGGGCACGGACGTTTGTGGGGGTTCGGGGAGACTCCCCCCCAGAGCCGATCTGAAAAAAATGTACAGGTACCTGTACGTGAAAAAACGAAAAAAAAATGTTTTTGGGTTCCACCCCCCAAAGAAAAACCCTAACGACGTCCCTGATGTAGGGTCATGTAGGATAGACATGAAGAACGGGCCGGCTCAGCCGGTTTCCACGTTAAAAAAATTTGGACCAGGCCGGGTCTGAGCAAAATTTTCGATCGGCCGGGCCTAACATTCGGTCCGTTCTTCATGTTCAATGTAGGACAGGGTAGAGTAATGTAGGGTCATTTAGCACAGGCTAGGGTAACATTTTCTAGTACAAGCTGGTTTAATAGGCTAAAAGATATATATTGTGCGGCCTGCAGTTGACAGTTTATACGATGAGTGGGGTTTTTTAGCATTTTGGGTAGGGTTAGGCGTTTTGCTCGTAATAATAATGGGATGATAAAATTAAAGTTTTTTTTGGCTAGGCCGGCAAAAAACTAAGTTATGGTTAGGGCTAGACTAAAGCTAGAGCTAGGGCTCTGGGCTAGGGCTCTGAACTAGGGCTCTGGGCTAGGACTCTGGGCTAGGGCTCTGGGCTAGGGCTCTGGGTTAGGGCTAGAACTGAGACTTTTCTGACGCTTGAATTTAGGGTAGTGTGAGGGGCCTTTCTGGGCGCGGGCCAGTGGAATTAAAGTTTTTGTTTGGCTAATGTAAGCTTAGGGTATGGGCAAAAGAAAAAATAAGTTATGGCTAGGGTAGAGTAATTTAAGGGTGAAGCTCAGGCTGGAACTTGCTGTAGGGATAAGGTTAGAGTTAAGGTTAAGACTAGGGCTAGGGCTAGGACTGGGATTCTGGTCTAGGGCTCTGGGCTAGGGCTAAGGCCAGGGTTAGGGCACTAGGCTAGGGCTAAGGCTAGGGCTAGCGATTTTGGGATTCTAAGGAGCCTAACACAAAACCCACTTAAAATTACTCTCATTGGTCTATTCCCGTCTACATTACCCTTATATTTTTTTTCTACTACATATAGTATTTAGGTAACACTTTTTGATATTATAGGTTGTAGCCAAGCTTGCATTGTCTTCTCGACCACTCTCCAACCTTATTCCCAAACTTATTTCGAAACTTTGTATGAATGACTGGAAGGTAATTTCCCAAGAAATTAAAATTATGTCGTTAAATGGGTTCCAAAGGCATTTCCGGCCGTTTTACCGATTTTTCCTTCGGCCACGTCTGGCCAAAAGTTACTAAAGCCGCTTAGGGGATGTTCAAGGGGGCTTGCAACATTGGGACGGGGTAATGTATAGCGTGATGGTTGGGTTCGGTGAAGTAGATGAATGTGTGGTAGGGTAGGGTAAGGTAGGACAGGTTAAGTTGTGTTAAAATAGGTTAGGGTAATATCTTTAGGCCTGTTGTCAAATCTACCTTACCTTCCCCAAGGTAAGGTAGATTTGGCAACAGGCCAGGCTGAAAAATCAGGGCCTGGCCCAGGTTTGTTTCAATATTTTCTTGGCTCGGCTTAACTCGATTCGCAGGCCCGATTGCCAGGTTCAGAGTAGGGTCAATGATCGTAGGGTAGGGTAGCATGTATTGTAACGCAGGATAGGGCTACTTATAAAATGAGATGAAGATGAAAATATTGGGTGGGGTAAAAAGAGGGGAAGTGAAAGTAGGGCTTAGGTTTAGAAGTAAAAACAGTTAAAAGGGGAAAGGCGGAGTAAACGAAAATTTTTTTTGCCGGTAGGGTGGTGCAAAAAAACGTGAAAATGGAGGGTAGGGGTAAAAAAAAGTTCTTGCCAATAGGGGGTGGGGTAAAACAATCTTGGTTAGAGTAGGGTAGGGTAAGGCTTAAAAAATTGTCAATTCATGATTTTTCGGCCGATTCTCGTCAGTTTTTTTTTCTTTTAAAAACATGAGTACGTATGTATAATAAATGCGACAACCGGGGTGGGAAAAACTTGAAAAAACGGGACATTTTGCCGCAGGACTTATCCTTATTTCCCCCTCCCCGACTTTCTTAAGTGGATTTATTACACATGTTTAGCTATTCATATCGCTTATTGTAAACAGCGGGGTGAGTTCGAAACACAGTAAAGTGGTATAGTAAAAATGGAGATGTTAAGCAATTTTTTAAAAAAAATTATTTTTGATTTGGGGGGGGGGAGGTGGGAGGAGGGAGGGGTGAAAGAGAGGGGCAAGTTTGTCAACAGGGGGAGGGGGCGTGTATTTCTAGAATCAGCTTGAGATAAGGTGATATGGCATGGTTAGTTTAAGGATAGGGCTGGGCATGCTGAACATTTGGCTAGAGCATAAAATCTCCTAAAGTAAGGGCAGGATAAGAATTGAATAAGATTAGGACAAAGACCCACTTCCCTGCCTTGCCTTGTCATGCCCTACCCTTGCCATGCCTTAAGATTGCCATGCCCTACCTTTCTCATGTCTTTCCTTTGTTATGCCATGATTTTGTCATGCCTTACCTTTGTCATGCTTTACCCTTATCATGCGTTACTTTTGTCATGCCCTACTCTTATCATGCTCTACCCTTACGATGCCCTACCTTGTAATGCCCTACTCTTGTAATGCCCTACTCTTGTCATGTCCTACTCTTGTCATGCCTTACCTTTGTCATGCTCTGCTCTTGTCATGCCCTACCCTTTTTTTTGCCTTACTCTTGCCAGGTCCTACCCTTGTCGTGCCTTTTCCTTGCATTGCCCTACTCTTATAATGCTCTACCCTTGTCATGCCCTACTTGTCATACCCTGCCCTTGCTATGCCCTTTCCTTGCCTTACTTTTTTATGCCCTACCCTTGTTATGCCCTACCCTTGTCATGGTAATAACATGCCCTACCCTTGTTATGGTATAGGTATACATTTACTCTGTTCTACCTTTGCCATGCTTTAACATTGCCTTTCTTTACCTTACCTACTAAAGTAAAAAAAAAATTTTTTTGAATTAAAAAAATTTCTTGAAAATTGAAATTTTTTTTGATTTTTTAAATTTTTTTTAATTTTTAAAATTTCTTTTTTCAGCGGCGACGAAGCGCTGCACCCGGGTCGCCACTCTGACATGTTTTTCCATGCGACCTTGGCCCGGTCCTTTATTCAGTCGCTGCGGTTGCGCGGCGACGACGACTTTGTGGACCGCCTCAACTACTACTACACGCCCATCATGCTGGCGGTGGCTTGTTTGATTATTAGTGCTAAACAGTACGGCGGAACGCCGATTGAGTGCTGGGTGAATCCGCATTCGCGCGAGTCCATGGAGGAGTACATCGAGAGCTACTGCTGGATTCAGAATACCTACTTCATACCCATGTATGAGAATATACCGGATGATCATCAGACTAGGGAGAGTAGGTTTATTTTTGATTTTTTTTGAAATTTTTAGGCTTTATAATGGAAGTTTTAGAATTTTAAAAATTTCTGTTATTTTTTGTTTTCTAAAGAAAGTTCTTGCCACTATTTGTGTTGTAAAGAAAGTTCTTGCCATTTTTTGTTTTGTAAAGAAAGTTCTTGCCATTTTTTGTTTTGTAAAGAAAGTTCTTGCCATTTTTGTTTTGTAAAAGAAGTTCTTGCCATTTTTTGTTTTGTAAAGAAAATTCTTGCCATTTTTGGTTTTTAAAGAAAGTTCTTGCCATTTTTTGTCTTGTAAAGAACGTTTTTGCTATTTCTTGCCTTGGAAAGAAAATTCTTGCCATTTTGTGTTTTGTAAAGAAAGTTCTCGTCATTTTTTATTTTGTAAAGAAAGTTCTTGCTATTTTGTGTTTTATAAAGAAAGTTCTTGCCATTTTTTGTTTTGTAAAGAAAGTTCTTGCCATTTTTTGTTATTATTGTTTTTTAATTTTGGAATTTTCATTTTTTGGAATTTAAAATTTTATGCCCTTTCCTAAACTTTTTAGATTGCTTCCAACCTCTATAACTCAACTGTTTTATACCTAATCATTAAAAGCAGTGTCCGACGATAAAAATTGGTTTTATTCCAGATCCCCCGAGACGAAAGAGTCTATAACAATATAATTTTTATAGGTAATAAAGCCACAACAGAATTTTTGTTACATAGTTATGAAAATTCTTAAAAAGTGCCATTTATTACTAAATTTCAAAAAAAAACAGTTAACTAAGCGACAGCACCATGCAAAAAATTTTTTTGACTGCACCGTGCAGTGTTTTTTAATTCCACTGTGCAGTCTTTTTCACGTTGCACTGTGCAACGCTTTTTTGGTTGCACTGTGCAGTAAATTTCCTTTTCTTTTTGCACCGTGCAAACAGAAAAAATGGCAACAACTTTTTTTCACAAAACAAAAAAATAGCAAGAACTTTCTTTACACAACAAAAAACAGCAAAAACTTTCTTTACAAAACAAAAAATGGCAAGAACTTTCTTTACAAAACAAAATTTTTTTTTGAATTTTAAAATTTCAAAAAAAATTGTAAAAAATTTTAAAAATCATTTTTCAGACCGCCAAATCGGCTATTACCAATGGGTACCCTTTATTTTGATAGCCGAAGCTTTGATGTTCTCCTTGCCATGCATAATGTGGCGTTTGTTGAATTGGCAGACGGGTTTGAATATTCAGAATATCGTGGCTTCGGCTTGTGATGCCAGGACGGTGATCGAGCCAGTAGAGAAGGAAAAGATACTGGAAGCCATAAGTGCGTCGGTTGTTGATGTACTTGACCTACAGGATCCATTGGTCACGCCACATCCGGCTTCTAGTGTTTTTGGTCGATTTAAATGCACACGGTGAGAGATTTTGATAATATTGAGCTTAGACTAATGCTTTGGCTTAGAAATTAGGTTTAGGTTCACGCTCAGGCACAAGCTTAGGCTTGGTCTTAGGATTAGGCTTAGGCTTAGGCTTAGGCTTAGACTTAGGCTTAGGCTTAGGCTTAGGCTTAGGCTTAGGCTTAGGCTTAGGCTTAGGCTTAGGCTTAGGCTTAGGCTTAGGCTTACGCTTACGCTTACGCTTACGCTTACGCTTACGCTTAAGCTTATCCTTAGGCTTAGTCTTAGCTTTAGGCTTAGGCTTTAGCATAGGCTTAGCTTAAGGCTTATTGCTATGCCTAGGCTTAAGTTTAGGGTTAGACTTATACTTCAGCTAAGACCTTACCTTAGGCTTGTATCTAGGTCTAGGGTTGTTGGGCTTTGAGTTCTGCTTCAGCTTAGACTTAGGCATTAACTTATGTCTCAGTTTTGGCTTTAGCTTAGGTTTAGCCCTATCGTTAAGCTTAGGCTTAAGCTTACGCTTAGATTTATGATCAGCCAAAGTTTGAAGGTCATGTTTAAAGGCTTGGCTTTTAGAGTGGGCTCAGCCTTAGCTTCAGCCTTATCCGCAGCCTTAGCCCTAACCCTAGTTCTAGCCTTAGCCTTAGCGCTAGCCCTAGTTTTAGCCCGAACCCTAGCCTAAATCCAAGCTCTAAAATTGCTAAAACCTGATCAAACGAACTTTATTTTTAGGTTACTAAACGGCCACTACGTCACATTTCTCTACATTTTCATCAAAATGTGCTACACTCTGAACATCCTCATCCAGTTCATGCTATTAAACGCAGCACTAAAATCCGACGAGTACCTACTCTTCGGCTTTCAAGTACTCTCAGACCTCTGGCATGGTCAACCGTGGAGTGAGAGTGGTCATTTCCCGCGAGTTACGTTATGTGACTTTGAGGTACGATATCTGGCCAACACCAATAGGTATACGGTACAATGTGCACTGTTAATCAATATTATCAATGAAAAGGTGTTCGCCTTCTTTTGGTGCTGGTATTTGGTACTCGCCATCATTACTACGTAAGTTTTTTGAAGTTTTTTGGTTGGAGTTTAGGCTGAAATGGCAGTGTTGGAGGTAGATTTTTAAAAAAATGGCAAGGTGGTCATTATTTTCACAAAAAAATAGATTTTTAAATTAAAAAAAATGTTTTGACGAAATTTGATGATTACATTTTGAAGAGCACAAAAAATTGTCTTAATGTCATAAATTTTAATTTGATATCATTTTTTGTCACAGTTATGACCAGTTGAAAAAGTCGAAAATACAAAAAAGTTCGATTCCGCTTGGAAACCAATGGCTTTTTTGAAACTTTTTTTGGTTTTTAAAATAAATTTGTTACCTAAAATGATAATTTTAAGATTTTAAATTAAATTTGTAACCTAAAGCAACAGGGGGGGGACACGTTCAACTTTTTTTTCGGAAATTTTTTTCTGGGGGGGGGGTTCCCCCCCCTCTTCTCGTCCACCCCCCTCCCTCCCTCAGCGCCCGACTCTGATTAGAATATATTTGTTACCTAAAAAGCTCAGTTTACTTTTCAAAACAGTTTATTTAGTTCTAGTCCTACTTCTAGTGTTAATTTTAGTCCTGGCCCTAGTCTTCACTCTGTTTTTTGGCCATAACTTTAGTTCAAGTTCTAGCATTTTTCAATACTTGCCCCCCCCCTCCCATACCTCAATATTGATTATACCTTTTGCTCTACGTCAATATTTCCAGATGTTCCTCCGTCTTCTGGCTAACAAACTGTTGTTTCCAATCAGAAAAGGTGGATTACGTCCTCAAATACATGCAAATCGCCGAATCCAATGACAAGAAGCGCCGTGCCAAGATGTTCTCCACCTCGACCACCTCGAATCAACGTGATTCGGTGGATTGCAAAGAGCTTGGTGTCCTGCCCAACACGTATCTGCTTCACAAGTTCGTGTCCGAGTTCCTGAAAACGGATGGCATCTTCACGTTAAGGTTGATGGCGAATCACGCTGGCGAACTGGTGGTGATGCACGTGATCCGCGCGTTGTGGCGTGAGTTTTGCGAACGGAATTGGAAGGAGATTGAGGATTACACGTCGTTCCGAATGCATTCGGTCAAGACCAACAACAACAATAGGCGCGACTCCCAGTGCAACAATCGCAAGAACTTTGGGTTGCGGATGGAACAGAGCGCGTGAGTTGCCATTTTTGGTTAGAACTGTCTTTTTATTACCTAAAAAAGTCGGTAAATTAAGGTAGGGTAGGGAAAGGTAGGGTAAGGTTGGGTTGGGTAGGGTAAAGTAGGCTAGGATAAGATAGGGTAGGACACTGTAAGGTTGGGCAGGACAGGAGGAGGGCAGTTTAAGGTTGGGTGGGTAGGGTAAGGTAAAGTAGGGTAGGGTAGAGTATAGTAAGATAGGATAAGATAGAGTAAGACACTGTAAGGTAGGGTAGGGGGGAGGGCAGGTTAAGATTGGGTGGGTAGGGTACAGTAGAAAGAGTAGAATAGCCAATGCCAAGCCCTCACCAAAGCTTCAATTTGCCTAGTTCTATCCTTACCATGCCATACCTTATTCCAAGCCAATTTCGAAAATTTTTGCCTTCCCCTCCCCCTTATGAAGATTGGGTAGGGTAGAAGAAAAATGCTATAAGATTGGGATAGGGCAAGGAAATAATAAGACCAGTGGTGACAGGGCAGGGTAAGATACGTCAGTTTTTGAAAAAAAAAGGGAAGGGGTGGATCATGCTAAAATTTTGAATTTTACTTTGACTTACCCTACTAAGCCTTACTCAAGGCTAACTGACTGTACCCTACCCTACGCTTCCACTACGCTACCCTATCCCACTCTATTTTACCTTACCCTACTTTACCTTTTCTACCCCACCCAAGCCTACCTTAATTTTCCCTACCTCAAGATATAATACAAAGCTTTAAACTATACTCTCCGCCCTTCCATAGCACATTAACCTTAAAGATTCAGTTATTACAGTGCCAAATCGAATCATTCGGTGCATTCGGAGCCGGTGATAATCGCGTCCTCGATAGCACCACGACTGGCCGACTCCATACACAGTGAAAAGGCAATACTATGATTGTGCTCAATCCTTTCGACCAGTCGATATTTGTTTTCATATACCTCATTTTTGTTTAACTGCCGTTTTGCGTGCGTTGATCTCAAAGACATCATGTTATCATATACAAAGATATATATATATATGTATTTATGTACAATAAATAAGTCATGTTTGTAGACAGTGCTTTAAATATGTCATATACACGGCATAACATTAAAATGGCATATTTAAAACACGTCAAACTACACAATCCATAAAGATAAACCAAGTACTAGCTTGTTCAAAAAATTCTGAGCAATTCCTCAAAGCAAATTGCGAGGTTCGGTGGCGCAGAATTTTTTGAACAACCTAATATCATGAATAATATTAAAAATCACAGATAACTAGTTAATATCGACTTAATGTTAAGAACTATCATATCATAAAAGAAGTATTGACAAATGTAGCTAATAGCTTAGACCGGTCTTCGTTGGATCACAAGGGTTTTGGCAAAAAAGTCGTAGATGGCACGGTTGTGGCTGAATCCGTAGCAAAAGATGTTGATGGGGAAAAAAAAGTTGATGCACATGTTTTTCATAAAAGAGCGGATCATTGAGCTGAAACATTCATCTTTATTAAAATATCATTTACACATTATATCTAACCTTATTTAACTTTGTAAACTAAATTTTAAGACGATGTTTGCCAAAACTCAAAGATACTACAATATAACAGATTGATTACAACATAAAACTATAAAAAACTCACTGCCTAAAAAACACAAAAGGTGTCCTAACAACCCTCACATGTCCTGGTCGGTTGTTCACATCAGAAACATCTTGATATTGAACGATCTCCAATCCCAGAAGATGTTTGCCTGGCGTACTTCCTCTCGGTATGTTCCGAAAACCATATGTAACAAACAGAGCTTCGAATATCGTTGAAACTAGCTTAGACACTAGTTCGGCATAAAACAAACTCCTGGTAAGCTTAATTAACGTGTCGAAATCACTGGCAGCCGAAAACAAGTTTTCCAGGTAATCCAGGTCTCTAAAATCATATTTTTCGCATGTTAAAGTTAATGATAAACGCTAAAATTCACATCAAAATGACCGTCAGATACTAATAAAGCTATTAATACGAAACTGAAGCCATATCAATCAAAATTCAATGAAAGACGCATCAAAACCGATGTTAACCATGGCTCATCTGACGCTCTCATAAAGTTCTTTATATAAAACTCACATTAGCTCGAGATCCATCAAAACATAAAGCAGAACCATCTTCAGAAACATTAAAAGAATAAAATCAGTAGCTTCAGCAATAAGTCTGCGTGACGATGTCGCCAGCTCGCATTCTTCTGTTATTACACCACCTATCTGATTTCTTGGTATAACAAATTGAAATACTCGACGAACAGCCGGTCCACGATGCCTCAGACCATTGTTATTACCATTTAAAACCTCCTCAGCAACATTTACATCCTAAAAATAGAAATAAAAAAGCAAAACAAACTTACATTAACTTGATTTGTAGATACATAATGCTGATGTTGAGAATTTAACCAGTTATACGTGTCTATGTGCCATTTCCTCACTTCATCTGCATATGCTTTAGCCGATCCATAATCCTTTGGTGTTTGAGGTCCAAGATTCTTCAATATCCTTTGCAATGGAGACTCTTCTGAGGTCATTATTACCTAAATAATGTAGTTTTTTAAGCTTAAATCAATCTAAACGAATGAAAACGATTAAAACAAACAATAAAAAAGATTAAAGTAAAGAAAAAGAATATTAACCAGTTTTGTTTTATAAAACAACTTGTCTTTGGTGAAAATAAAGGCAGAAAAGAGAAAAATATTTTTTCAAAGTATAACATCGCGCTTCTGGTTTGCAAAATAGAGTGCGCGAACTGCGGAGTCTCGAATTGGCGCGATTGGAGAAAAAAGAATCATGGAGAATATATTTTCAGAGTAAAATTGCCATTGAGAGGAGAATGTCAACAACGTCAGGCCATTATTCTATGTTCGATACTCCGACTTCGACAGATCAGCCGAAAAAGGAGAAACCAAAGGCTTTGAATGCTCCATGGGTTGAGAAATAGTAAGTTTTAGATTGTTATCCTTTATATTGCTTTTAATTTTAGTCGTCCACACAAGGTAGAAGAGATTTCGTATCAAGAAGAGGTGGTTTCAGCTTTAACTAAGTGTTTAGAAGGAAATGATGTAAGCTTTGCTGTTGTTTTACTTGGTTTATCAAGGAGAAGTTGTTTTCGGCTTTTTTAACGTATTTTTGTATGTAATTAATGTTTGGATAAGTGTTTTCCATGGATTTTACTTTAATTTTAGAATATTTTAATAGAAATTTAATTTGTTTTAGCTTCCACACATGTTATTCTATGGTCCTCCAGGCACAGGCAAAACTACAGCCGCCAAAGCCGTTTGCAAACAGTTATATCGTGACCCAGATACCTATATCAACCGTGTTTTGGAGCTGAACGCGTCAGAC
Organism: Bursaphelenchus okinawaensis; assembly: GCA_904066225.2. Lineage (NCBI taxonomy): Eukaryota > Metazoa > Nematoda > Chromadorea > Rhabditida > Aphelenchoididae > Bursaphelenchus > Bursaphelenchus okinawaensis. The sequence continues at coordinate 10,078,462 of CAJFCW020000001.1, read as the reverse complement.
GAACGAGGAATTGCGGTGGTCAGAGAAAAGGTGAGTCTTTGATATTATAGTGGATATTCGATGTTTAGATCAAGACTTTTGCTCAGCAAAACGTCAAGAACACGGCCAGCAAGAAGTGTGCATCTTCGGTGAAGGTCATTATTCTTGATGAAGCTGATGCGATGACATCGGCTGCTCAAATGGCTTTGAGGAGGATCATGGAAAGCGAGTGCCGAACCACCAGATTCTTTATCATTTGCAACTACGTCAGTCGAATTATTGGGCCTTTGGCGTCGAGGTGTGTGAAGTTCAGGTTCAAACCTCTTCCGGCTGAGTCGCAGATTGACCGGTAAGTTGTGTGGTTGAGGATTAACGAGGTTTGAAAGCAGAAATAGCAGTTTATATTGTTGTTGAGGGCAGATCTTGGGAGGTGTTGGAAAATCTGATATATTTTAAAAAGTAGAAGCTCGGGTAAGTTGAAATTTGGCAAAGACATGCATTTTTAAATGGCCGAACGTTTGATGGAAGTGATTTCTTAAAATTATGGTATAGGCGTGTACTAGAGCTTTTTTATTGCATCGGGCGGATTTTTACAGACTTTTTGAAATGTTGGTCGATTTTAGAGAATAAAACAGCATTTTGACAATTTTCAACATGATTTTTGATAATGTTACTAGCTTGTTGCCTATATTTTTTGTTTTAAAAAGTTAAGATATTCATTAAAATGTGATATTTCTAGCCTAAAATACGTCGTATCCAATGAAAACCTCAGTGTCACGGACGAAGCCCTGAATCAGCTGATCTCGCTCTCAGATGGAGATCTTCGCAAGTCCATCACTCGTCTACAGTCGCTGAGCCTCGGATTCGATGTGATCACGGCCGACAGTGTGGCTCAGATTTGTGGACAGATACCTGAAGATCAGATGAGTCATTTCTTTGATACCTTGAAGATGCAGAACGCCAAGAATGTCATAAACAACTGCCAAGAGTTTGTGAGGACAGGATATTCGGCAAAACAGTTCTTGGAGCAGCTATCGGAATTGGTCGTCAAGGATGACATGTTGTCATCTATTAATAAAGCTCACATATTACTCAAGCTTGGAGTAAGTTTTGATCTTTCTATTGATGTTATGAAGGGACAAAAGTTTCTTCAGCATCTTTTTGAGTTTTTGTTACCTAAACGATCATGTTTCTGAATTTTTGTTACCTAAAATGAATATTTTCAGGAGAACGATGCTCGTCTACTAGATGGTACCAACCCATTGCTCGTGGTCACTTCCTTATCGCTGCTGATCTTCAAAATATATTCTTCATGTTAATATCGATCTGGTTCACTTTGTTTGGCGTGTTTGTCTCGAGATGTTGGTTAACTGTTAACATGTTGGTATAAGACGTCAAAGTTTGTTATATTTACCTTTGAAATGATTTTTTTTCACTTACCACTGCTTTAATATAAGCCTAATATAAACGTGTAAATCACCGCGAATAAATTTTAACTTTAAAAATTGCGATAATAAGGTCATTTTTCTATATTATTTTTGATTGCACCGTGCAGACTTTTTTGTTGACTGCACTGTGCAGCCTTCTTTTGGTTGTCCTGTGCAGTCGCTGTTTGGTTGCAGGTAAGGTACCTGTACGTGAAAAAACGACAAAAATTTTTTTGGGTCTCCCTCTCTCCCCCCCAGAGAAAACCGTAGCGACGTCCCTATTGCACCGTGCAGACTTTTATTTGTTTGCACCGTGCAGTCTCTTACAGCTTTTAAAACTTGCTTTAGGCTTATAAAGCCTTTCATTTGAAAGCCTTTTCTTTGGCAAACAATACATATTTATTCTAAAAATGACCTTTTAAAATGGAATTTCGAAAAACTTCAAAATTTCAATTTTTTTAAATTCCCCGCAGGCAAAAAGCAACAAAAGTCCTCTGACCAGTCAACGAATTCTTTTGTGAACACGGTCGTCATAGCAGTCCTATATTTTTTTGGCCTGACCTTGTGCGGCCGACCGTTCTTCCGGTAATTTGTGGCAGCCGGCTGTCTAAACATTTTTTAAAGTTTTCGGCCGTTGACACTTGAAAATGGACAATGCGCTTTTAGCACCCCTATTATCATTGATGTTTTAGTACGGTCCGAATGTCGGGTTGACTAAAATGTTTGTCTTTTTGCGAGAAATGGCGAAAAGTATATTATAGTAGGTATGGAGTAAGAGTTTGATGTGTTCGAGACCAAATTGCTTTCCGGTATGGTCGAAAACAACATAAAAACATCGTTTCGTGATTTTTTTTGGTGGTGGGATAATATTTCACATTTTTGTTGACTTTTGTATTTTTTTGCAACGTGCAATCAAAAATGTTAAAAAATCGGCGTTGTGCGTATTTTACAAAATTTTTCAAAAACTTTTTTAAAATGAGACGCTTAGGGCTACTAAATGCTGATTTGATAAAGAAAATGTCAATTAAGTCATAAGGTATTGTTTTATTCAAGGGTGAAAAATTTTTTTGGACCTGGTCTCTACTACAATATTTTTAAGCCAACATAAGCTTAATTTGCATTTTTATTATCTTTTTTACTGTCCAAACTAATATTTGCGTCTTATTATTTATTAAAAAATTGGTTTCTTTGCATGGTGCAATCATATTTTGCTCATTGCACTGTGCATTCGCTTTTTAGTAAACCCTAAGGGGCTTAAATCCCACAAAATAAAAAATTCGTTTTGACAGTAATTTAGTACTTTCTGATATTTGTCTAGGCAAATATTTTCAACTATTTTGATTTTAGGTAACATATTTAAAATTTAAGATTTTTATTATTGCACGGTGCAATCATATTTTGGTCATTGCACCGTGCAATCACCGTTGTTTGTTGTTGTGGTTTTATTTGAAACTACAGTAGGCTTTGAAATACTTTATTGTTTTAAAAAATGGGAAATTTGATTTTTTATCAAAAAAATATTAATTTTATTACCTAAAATAATGTTTTTTTACCTAAAAATTATTAAAAACCCTTTAAAATGGCCAAAAACCTACTATAATATACCTTTTTGCCCATTAAAACGCTAAAATAAGCAAAACACTTTGTCCCCACCCACTTTTCCTGTAAAGTAATGGCGCTAACCATGTTATTATGATGCTTGATTCCATATAATCTTGTATGGTCATTTGGAAGCCTTTCCCAGTTCGTCTCCCTTGACTACCTTAACATGGAATGGCCGAAACCGCTTAGGCGCCTCTTTCTTCCATGGTCACTCGTTAAAGTTGGCCCCTCCGACAAGGAATGGCCATATGGTCGGCGGCCGGAGGGCGGGGTGAAATGGAAAAGAAGGGCTTGAAAGGGGAGGGGGGGGGGTAGGTAGTGTAGGGCAGGGTAGGGTTGGATAGAAAATGAAAAAATAGTTATAAGGTAACAAGGTAGGGTAAAATAGAAAAAGTGATCATTTTCTTGAACGGCGGGGTACAAATAATGTATTTACTTGAGGGCGGGGTAAATATGAAAAGAATGTTTATAGCGGAGATGGGGAAGGGTAAGAGTTAAAATAAATGTTGATATGTTTGTAGGGTGTGGTAAACATGAAAAATAGTTATATTATTTGAGGGCGGGCAAAAAAATATATAAATGTCTATCGGGCGGGGTAAAAGTTTAAAAAAATAGTTTTTAGGGGATGTTTTTGCTTTCAAGCGCGAGAGTGAAAAGACGAAGGTATTTCTACTCTTACTTGCCTCTACCTTACCCTACTCTACCTTACCTTACCCTATTTTATCCTACCAAACGTTACCTTACCCTCCCTTACCTTCCTTGTAACCAAAATACCGTAACCTATCCCACCTCAAAATGTCCAACCTTGTTTATATTACTTTATTACTCACAATATTACTAAAGAAATCACTTTAATTTCATTTCCATGATCTTACTGTACCAACTTTTCTCACTTTCTTTTGACCTTTAAAATTACTTTTTTTCCGGATTCCGGACTGAATCAGGCCTCGATACGAAAGAAAATGACTCAAAACTGTATTTCTGGTCATTTCAGATTTGTAGCCAGCATGAAGCGCTGGCTTCTATTATTTTGTGTAGCCATAGCCTGTACTCTACTATGGGCCATACATACGCTGATGTTCGTGCATGAGTATGTCAAAGGGTATCAGAAGGTGGTGGAGAGTCGGTAAGGATATTTTTTGATTTAAGATTTTTATTTTGTTTTAAGATTTTAAAAATTTGAAAAAATGACTGCACCGTGCAATTTTTTTCAATTTAAGGCTTGCACAGTGCAAAAAAATGACATTGTTAATAAATATGGTTGAAAGATAGTGTTAAATTAAGAAATAGACTATCAGAAACCTTTAGAACTAATAATGAAAAATGTTTTTTCTTTAATTTTTTTTAATTTCAAAATTAAAAAAAATGACTGCGCCGTGAAATTTTATAAAATTTAAAACTTGCACAGTGCAGTAAAATGCCATTTTTAGTTCTAAAATTTCAAAAATTAGTTTTTGTAATCAAAATAAAGTTTTTAGTTATATCTTCAATATAACTTTGCACTATGCAACAAAGTTATGCACTGTGCAGAAAAAAGGCTGCACAGCGCAAAAAAATATTTTTTTAAAATAAATTTTATAAAATTTTTATTTTTTTAAAATTTCTAATTAATTTAGCTTTAAAAACGCATTTTGCAACGTTATTTTTTCTGGGGTTTTATTAAATATGGCACTGAGAAATAAATTCGTTGCACTGTGCAAAAAAAGTAGTCTTAAGTAAAAAACATTTATGTGGTCATAGGGCAGGGTAAAAATTGAAAAAATGTTCTGTATTTACATAAAGAGAATGCAAAAAAATAATGAAATTCTGATAGGGCAAGGTAAAAATTTTTTAAAAAAAGTTTGAGGGGTGTTTTTACTCTGGCCTACGTTAATTCACTTTCCCCTACCCTATCCTACCCTACCCTAACCTACTCTACCATACCTATTAAAAATATACCTAAACCTTCATTTTCAGCCACTCAATCGACCGCCAACCCCTCCCATCACTGATAATTTGCAACAAATTCCCCTTTCCCAATCCAGTCTAGATCGATTTGGACCCTCCTTTAACCAACAAATTGTGTTACAGTACCTCCGTTTATGGCTAGAACACTCATACGGCTCAGACCCATCAACAGTACCACTAAACTCGAGTAGTGCCACCGCCGCCGAAGGCATTATCAGCCAAAGCTTGTTGGGCGACTCCTTCAAACAGCATTTGGACAGCTTTCTCCTCCCATGCCCCGAACTTTTGGACCAATGTGTGGTGCAGGGGGCAGTGATGAGTGGTGCTGAATGTTGTGCGACGTTTGTCAAGCCTTATTTGTCTACATTGGAGGGGTTGTGTTATGTTTTTGAGGCTGAGAATGTGACACAGGAGAGTTTTCACGTGGATCAAGGGGTGCGATTGGACTTTAAAGTAAGGTTTTGATGTGAATAAATTATATTTTCTATAGTAATATGATTTTAAAATAAGTACCAGTACTAGTACTATATAGTACAAGAAAACATTTTTAAGTTTAGGTAATAAAATGCATTTTAAAAACAAAAAGTTTTGAAAAATTTTGGATTTTTTGTTGTTTTTGGGGATATTGACAACTTTAATTTAAGCTTTTGATGTGAATAACCTAGATTTGGTATGGTATTATGGTTTTAGAATCAGTAGCAGTAGTAGTGCTAGCTAGTACAAATACAAAATTTTAAGTTTAGGTAATAAAATGCACTTTAAAAGCAAAAAGTTTGGAATTTTTTTTAATTTTTGAGCGTTTTTTGAGGTTTTGACAACTTTAAAGCTCTGTATCCCAAATACCAAGCGCCAGATCTAAATTAAACTAGACACAAGACGTTACTGGTGTTATTAGTAGTACTCATTCGAAGTTGCAAGGTTTTTCATAAACCCTACGTTTAAAAATGACATTTTTTCTCATGTTTTGGTGAATTCTTGAAATTTTCTTAAATTTTAAATTTTTTTTCTTAAAAACTATATATTAATTTAAGCTTAAACTTTATTTCTGGTTAGCTAGTGTCCTTGGGAAGCTGTATAAAAAATTTCATGTTGTTATATGTATTTAAAAACGTTTAAAGACAAAAAATTTTCAGATAAGTTCATCAACATTCAGTCCAGTAAAGCATCCAGGCATAAAAATGTTTATAAAATCACCAAAAACGAGTTCTCTTCGACTGGCTACTGAGTTAGAGGATCCCATTGAGGTGTCTTCCGGCAAAGATTTTAGTGTGAGGATTCAGAAGGAGGTAAGTTTTTAAAAAATAAAATTTTAAAAAATTTTGAAATTGTTTAGCTGAAGGGGAAAAATAATAAAAATACGAAATTTTGTTGTATTTTACATTGATTTCATTTGTATTTGCTTAAATTTTAACGAGTTTTTAATAAAAAGTTTTGAATTTTTTAAATCCCGCCAAAATTAATATTCTTGGCATTCTGCACTAAGGTACCTAAAAATAAGAAAACGGCTTTTTAAAGGCGATAGCCAGTTATATTTTTGCCGAAAGTTAATTTTTTTCTACTATAAAGTCAAAAAAATTATTAAAATTTTGAATTTTCAAAATCCCGCCAAAAGTTTAAAGCGTTTTCAAAGTCAAATAAAGTTAAAAAAGCTGATCAAAAATTTATTTCTATAGTGTAAAAATGACGTTTTTTATTTGAGAATCATTAGAAATGTTTAAAACCTATTTAAAACGTTATGCCAAAAAGTGCGGGAAATTAAAAATTTGAATTTTTTAGTTTCAAATTTGCTCAAAAATAACGTTTTTTTAATAAAAAATAGTTCAGAAAAAATTTTTGACATTTTCAGACTGTATCCTACCTGGGTGGACATTGTGGTGAGTCTTCAGAAGACGCTCATAATTCAGATTCGACCAAATCGACTAAGCCTTCGCTACCTCAATGTCTAGTGGAAGAATCAATCAAAACGTGCAAATGTGTACCGCTCAGCGTGGTACTATGGGTTTATCGTGGAGATTTTAATGGGTAAAGCTTTACTTTAAAGATATTGCAAAAAGTTTGCACCGTGAAGAATTTTATTGCACTGTGCAGAGGTTTGTTGCACTTTGCAGTTTTTTTATTTCATAGTGTCATTTCTTATTGTATCTTGAACTTTTTTGGTTGAAAATAACGTTTTATAGTAAAGTTATTAATTTTTTTGTTGCCTAGATTTTAAAAATGGCATTTTTGGAATTTTAAGGTATTTTATTGCATTGTGCAGTTTTTCTTTGCACTGTGCCGTTTCTTATTGCACCATGCAGCTTCGTATTTTAGAAAGTACTTTTTGTTCTACTTATGGCATTTCTTTATGTAATGTGTATACAGAAATCACATTTTTCGTTTGTCTGCTATTTTATTGCACTTTTAAATTTTTGCATTGCACCGTGCAATATTTTTTTTTTTGATTTTAGACCTGAAAAAGTGAAATTTTAAAAATCATTTTTAGTTTTATAAAATACAGTTAAAAATGTAATTTTCAGTCAACTGATCAGTCAATTAAATGCCACTTCAATTTGCACAGCTGGAGAATATGATCGATGTTCACGAGCGTTCATGGAGGTCTCGCGACCTAATTATTGGACTACTGATGTTAGTACGGCTAAAAATAAATTGGCCACGAGTTTGAGGACGTGTAAAAGGTATAGAATGACACTTTTTTTAGTTATTTTTTAGTTTTAAATTACCTGTTGCAGAATGCCAGAGTTTAAGGATTTTGGCGCGATTTTTAAAATTTGAATTTTTTATTGTGACAAAATGGACTTATACGGATTTTAATACATGTTCGGCTGTCAATACCGTACTTTACAACTTAAAAGCATCATTTATAGTCATTTGATGCAGAATGCAAAACGTTTTTTCTTCTTTGGCGGGGTTTTTGAAATTTGAATTTTTTGTTGTTAAAAATGGTTTAATCCTTGTTTCAGTGGAATGGTTTTATGTAACGTATTTTACAACTCAAAATTATCATTTAAAATTATTTGCTGCAAACTTCCAAGTTTTTATATTTTTGGCGGGATTTTTGAAATTTGAAATTTTTCAGAAACAAAGAGGGTTAAGATAAGAGTTTAGAGTAACAAACATGATGTAGGATAAGAAATTCACATTGCAAGATATTTGCTTCATAATGCCAAGGTTTTTTTATTTTCGGCGGAATTTTCGAGATTTGAATTTTGTTTGCGCAAAACGGTCGATTATAGGTTTTTTTATTGAAAATTTTTATCAAACCTCGTATTTTAGATTAATTTAATGTTTTTATTTTGTACAATTGATATGACATTCTTTACAGCAAGGCCCGTATACCATGTCAAAGAGTCAATTACAACCCCAAGGTCTCAGTCCAACAAAACCCCGCCTCAGCCGACTTCGTCGCCTCCTTCTCTGTATCCTACGACTCGACCGACCTAATTGAAAAGCTACACCAGCCCAATCCATCCTTCTTCGAGTTGCTATCATTTGCCGGCTACAATCTGGCCTTATGGTTCTGTATCGGATTCATTTTGTACATGTTCATCAGGACAACATGTTGCAGGTCGACTCAGAAGCAACACAAGGTGATGCCAAGCCCATCGCTAGTCCAAAGCGCGGCCAATAGTCGGCCGAACAGTCAGGAGCATATGATTGTGGGTAGGAACGTGCTGCCTCCGATTGGCACGGCCAGGAGCATTCAGGACTCAACTAAAGGTTTGGTTCGGAGTATTGCGTTACCTTCAACTTCATCGACGTGAAACTGCATGAAATTGAAGTTTTTAAAATTTTAAGTTTTGAAAATTTGAACTTGTATAGTCTTAAGAGTTATATAAGCTTAAAATGGTCTGTTTTGATCAAGCCTTCAATAAGTTATGGCAATTTTTGCACGGTGCCGTCAAAAAAGTCCAGATTTTTTTAAAATGAAGAAAATTTAAAAAAATTTACAAAACAAATTTCTTTTTAAATTATAGAATTAAAAACTACATAGTTTTATCATTGGTTTCATACTTAAAATTTAAAATATGGTCAAACGTGTCACAAATTATGACACTTTTTGCACGGTGCACTTTTGCTGACATGGTGAACACTTCTAGTCTTGTATTTGGTTGTTCATATAATTCTGTGCTCCCTAAGCTTGCAAACTTTTTTTTTGAAAAGGGGCACATAATTATATAAACTCTGCTTTTAGAGAGAGCACAGAATTATATGAACTTTTCTTTTAGAGAAGGCACAGAGTTATTTGAACATCCTAATGTACTATAATTTATAAATATATATGTTGTGAATTGTTTAAATTTACCATTGTAACGTAATATTACCAAAGTCTTTCAAACTATAACTTTATATAATCAAAAAAATCTTTATTTATATTGTTTTATATATTAGTAAATATTCAAAATTGTTCATTAATAAGGTTATTCACTTTTTTGTAATAATAAAACTTTTAAAAATAAAGTGATATGCCCTAGCCCAGAGCCCTAACCCAGAGCTCTAGCCCAGAGCCCTAGCCTAAAGCCCTAACCTAGAGCCCTAGCCCAGAGCCTTAGCCCAGAGCCCTAGCCCAGAGCCATAGCCCAGTGCCCTAGCCTAAAGCCCTAGTCCAGAGCCCTAGCCTAAAGCCCTAGCCCAGAGCCCTAGCCTAAAGCCCTAGCCCAGAGCCCTAGCCCAGAGCCCTAGCCCAGAGCCCTAGCCCAGAGCCCTAGCCCAGAGCCCTAGCCCAGAGCCCTAGCCGAGAGCCCTAGCCCTAGCCTAAAGCCCTAGCCCAGAGCCCTAGCCCAGAGCCCTAGCCCAGAGCCCTAGCCCAGAGCCCTAGCCCAGAGCCCTAGCCCAGAGCCCTAGCCCAGAGCCCTAGACCAGAACCCTAGCCTAAAGCCCTAACCTAGAGCCCTAGCCCAGAGCCCTAGCCCAGAGCCTTAGGCTAGACCCTAGCCTGAAAGTATTCCTATTGCAAATTATCAAAACCTACCGTATTCCTCATCTTGCTCTGCTTTGACACGAAAAACGGGCTCGGCCGGCCTTGGCTTAATTTTAAGCGCTCCGGGCCTGATAATCAAAGCCCTGCCGGGCCTGAGCAAAATTTAGGTCGGGCCGGGCTTGACACTCGTACATTTTCATGGCACGGCCTAAAACATCGGCCCGACCCAGCCCGTTTCTCATGTCTAGCTCTACTCTAGTGAAACCCCAACTCAACTCTAGCCTAGTCCTAGTCTTAGTCCCACCTTCACCCTCATCCTAGTCATGCCAAAATCCTACCCAAATTCATCCCCACCCCATCCTACAAAACTTTTTTTGGTGCCAGCCGGTTGCCAAGCCCTTTGAAATTTCGAAATCCTGACCAAAAACCTTGGCCGATCTCTATTTTCGGGACGTCATGGATACCGATTGTTTCGAAAAAGTACTCTGCCATAGCCGACGACGACTTTACGAATCTTCCCTCATTGTCAGGTTGGTTTTTTGCATCGTACTATTGTTGTCTTTGGAAGTAGAGTAAAGTTTGTCACACTGGTAGTGCTTAGTGCAGAACTTTTGTCTAGGTAGGGTAGGGTAGGGTAAGGTAGGGTAGGGTAGGGTAGGGTAGGGTAGGGTAGGGTAGGGTAGGGTAGGTACGTGTTTTTTACCCCCTTCCCCTTAATTTTAATTTTTAGAAATGAAGTCCAGCTACAATAATCTCCTCACAATTACCGTACTCACTACCTACATAACCCCCAGTTACAGTATCAACTGTCTTCAATGTTCCGGCTGGAACGGACGAGGATATGCACCAAGGCATGACACTATCAATCCATGTGACAATCCGAATAATGCCTGTTCGACCGGTCAATTTTGTGTCAAAATTATCGACCCAATCTTTCATGGTACAGGATATAAAACGTACAAAAGTGATTGCTAGTAAGTGTTTGCATATCTTACCCTACCCTACCCTACCCTACTCTACCCTACCCTACCCTCCCCTAACCTACCCTACTTTACCCTATCCTACTGTAACCAACATTACCTTTCGGTCGATTCTGCCTCAGTTTCAACTCAAAATCGACCCCTTTTCTCCCTTTTTTTGTTGAAGATCGACCGTTTTTCCGAACTTTCATTCCAAAATCGACCGTTTTCTCCTTTTTTTTAAATTTAAAATCGACCGTTTTCTCTCATTTCTAACTAAAAATCGACCGTTTTTCTAAATTTTCGTCTAAAAATTGACTGTTTTTCCTAATTTTCAACCAAAAAATCGACCGTTTTCAAAATCCAAATAGAAAATAAACATTTTTATAAAAGTTTATATCTGAAATCGACCATTTTTTCAAATTTCCAACTAAAAATCGACCATTTCAGTGCCTCGACCACGTTCAGTTCGACCACAAACACTTCAACAATCGAATCCGGTCGATGTTACAACTACACAGATGGTGGAAACCCACCAAAAACCTTTTATTACTGCTTCTGTAACAACCGGGATTACTGTAACTCAGCGCCAAGTCTTTCAATTTTCGTTGGATTTCCTTTGATTCTCTCGATATTATCCTACCTTTTGGCTAAAAAATTGTAAAAAACAGAGTTTTAAAGGTTTTTAGATACTTTTTTTCTTATTTTAGACATTTTTTTGTAAATGCAGACCTATTTCTTACTGTTTTTTTTTAATTTTTTAAAATTTTGGTATTTTGGTAGCTTTTCTTACTGTAATTTTGCAATTTCAAAAATTTTGGAATTATTAACCTTTTTTTTGAAATAAAATATTGTAAATATGGTCGTATTTCACCATAAAATTGTTTCGGTAATTTACATTACTCTATAAATATTAGGTAGAGTCATAAAGCCTTGCCTTTTCGATTGCACCGTGCAGCCTCTTTTTTGTTTGCACTGTGCAGCTTTTTATTTGATTGCACTGTGCAGTCTCTTTTTAAAATGCACCGTGCAGTCTCTTACGGATGCACCGTGTAGCCTTTTATTGTTTTGCACTGTGAAGCCTTTTATTTGATTGCACTATGCAGTCTCTTTTAAAATGCACCGTGCAGTCTCTAAATGAAACCAATTGCACCGTGCAGTACCTTTTGATTGCCCCGTGCAAAACGAATAAAAACCAGCTTCAAAACAAAAAAATCCGAAAAATTAAGATAAAAATCAATGTTTTATACTAAAATTTAATAATTAAGTCAGTAATCGTGCGAAGAATGGAAAAGCAGAGTCAGTATCAATAATAAGAGCTCATAATAAGACGACTCAGTTCGGTTTTCAAAAAGTTGCGGAAAATGAAAAATGAGTTTTGGTCGCAAAATTGAATTTTAGGTATCAATAAGTATGAAATAATGGGTTTTTAGGTAATAATCGATGCAATAATAAAAATTTTAAAAGATCAACTAAAAAATTCAAGGTTTAGGTAACAAAATCCTCAAAATTGAATTTTAGGTAAAAATTACACCAAAAATTGGTTTTTAAGTCACAAAAATTCGAAAAGTTGAAGTTTAGGTAACAAAAACTTAAAAAATTGAATTTTTTAATAACAAAAGCGAAAAAATGGTATATTAGGTAACAAGTCCAAAAAATTAAACTTTAGGTAACAAGTCGAATTTTCAATTTATCAAGACTCAAAACCCAATTTTGATCCAAAAAACTGCCCGAACATCTATTTTTAGCCAAAAACTTATGAAAAACTAAAATTTTTAGCCAAAAACATTCAAAATCGTTTTTTAAGCATAAATCGACCTAAAAAACAATATTCTAACCAAAAACAACTCAAAAGTCAATATTTATCGATTCCTCTTAGTTTCCGACGACCTTTTTGTTATCGACGAGCTAGTGGTTGGACTTTGAGCGGAGCGGCGAATCTTGAAGCAGTATATATCAAGGTAGTTGCAGAACTGATGGCAAATGTAGACACAGTACACTAGTAGACTCAAGTATGCGTATATGGTGGCGATGACGAGGATTTTGAGTTCGTCAAAGTAAAAGTCGTAGTACTGGTTGATGATCATGAGCAGTGGGCTTAGGTAGATCCAGTCCCAGATGCCTACGGGCGAGCGGCTCATGTGGGCTACGACTAGTCGATTCGTGGCTTTTGCGCCTACGGCAGCAAAGCATAAGGCAAAGAGGGTTATGTTGGCATCGTATATGCCACTGGTCGACTTTGAGTAGATCATGCAAAAGGGTAGGAGGACGGAGAGTAGTGGGAACAAAGGGAATATCACTGATGTGTCCTGAAATGGCAAAAATTCAAAATTTCAAAAACTATAATAAAAAAAATTTAATTTATTTCAAAACGTCATTTTAAACCATAATTTACCTAAAAAATAATCCCCCAAAACCATTAAAACCAAAAATTTTCAAAAATTCAAAAGAAAATTTTTTTTTCTCAAAATCAATATCTTACCGCCACAGTAGATCCATTTTTGCCAGATCCTTCCGAGAAAATGCTTTTTAAGTATACAACGACTTGATTTATCATTCCTAGACATCCACCTGATAACATCAAGGTCTTCACGGTGATGATGCCAAAAATCTGAAAAATGACATTTTTTATTAACACCATATGTCAAAAAACTCTTATCACATCCTTTTTCATAATTCCTTTAATTGTTGCTTCTGAAATATCATTAGCTTTCTTTAAATCAAAAAAGAAAAAAAAATTCCAAAACACCCAAAATTTTTCAAAAAAATTCAAATTTCCACGCCCATCCCAAAAAAATTACCAAAACCACAGCAACCATTTTAAACCCCATTCTTTTCCCCTCCTTCACCCAAATTTTCATCCATTTCCACCCACCCCCTCAAAAGATATGGCAAAAACTAACCGAGGTGTCCCAAACTGAAGGGCCGAACAAAGTCGTGCTCAATAAGACCGAAATTATAACATCCTGCGCTTCTGTCACGTCGAACCTGTTGAATTTAAGATGCCCAGTGCAGAACGTACTCCAATGTGCCACGTAGAACGTTGAGACTGATATCATGACCGCGATCCACACCATGTTCTTCATGAGTCCCAGTTGGAAAGCGAAACACATGTTTAGTGTGACAAAAACTTGTGTCATTGAATCACAACCATGATCAAACAGTTCTCCTAATGGACTTGATGATCCTGTACGACGAGCTTGTTTTCCGTCGGTCGCGTCTAGGGTTTGGTAACAGAAGAGGCCTAGGGCGGCGAGGAGGTAGGCCCATCTTGGTGCCTGAAAATTAAATATTTTAATGATTCGCAACAAAACAGATACAAAACCTCAGTTCTATAGCTTCAAAAGCCTCTATAAACCAGTATAATAACAAAGAACACAAAAAATTTCCCTATAATATCACGTTTCGTCTAAAAATCACAAAATATATTTTCCATCCCATCTTGATGCTTTTTTATCCATTTTTCCTCAATTTTCATAATTCAAATACCCTAGACAACACCCAAATGAGTGTTATAAGCTTCTGAAGACTCTTGTGAATGCTATATAATCAATCAACACGCAAATTTGTTACCTAAACACACAAAAACCAAAAAGTAAACCATTACCTCCTCAGTGGCTGTATAACAATAATGTGACAGAACCAGCACAGTCAGTAAATTTATAATCAATCCAATCAATGTTATCAAATTTGGAGCCAGCCACATCGGATAATACTCGACTACCCAGTTCCAGAACCGTTGCATGCATAGGTCGTCCATGAAACTGTAGCCGGCTGAAGCATATTTGTGATCTCGAAGACCTTGAAGTTGTTGATGATCTAGACGACAGTCTTTCTCAATGTACGCATCGCAAACGTTGTCGACCGTTGAGCGAAGATACTGCCAGATTTTCTGAAAAATTGAGTTTGAAATTCCAAATTTTAAATTTTTTCGCACTGTGCAGTGAATAAATTTGCACAGTGCAGTCAAAACTTAAAAAATTAATTTTTTTTGAAAATCTTTAAAATTTAAACATCAAAAAGCAATTATTAACGTTCAGTATCTCCCTCTGCATTATAAAATGTCATAATCTATTAAAAAATCCGCAGCGTTCAATAAAAAATAGCATTTTGAAAAAATTGCTTGGACAGTGCGATGTAACATCAAAAAAATCACCTCAAAATTAAAAAATTTTAATTGAAATTAAGCTTAAAAATTCGATTTTTAAACATTTTTCTTAAAGTTCATTTTTAAAAAACCTGATTTTTTAGCTTAAAATGGCAAAAATTCCATTATGAGGCAAAGAACTGAAAAACTGCACCGTGCAGTCAATAATCTGCCAAAAAAAAACTATAACCCGAAGCCAAAAAGCCTATAAAATGCCATACAGCTACACTAATATCTTCTCCATCATCCTCTATACCTAAACATCAACAAAACTAACAAAAATTCAACTTACAAATGCTTTTTTCTGCTGCACCGGGCTCTGACTGCTGACCAAGCGGCGGGCGCGGGTTTGGACGGGCATTTCGAAGAAGGGGTGGTGCTTCTCCACGACGATTTCAACCCGATTCGAATCTATACAAACCAATTGTTCTGGTGCGGCGCCTTCATACGCTGGCGAACGCGTCCGATCCTCCGATTTTGAGGTAGCTATGGTGTTGTTGTTGATGCGGTGGTTTTGCACTAATCTGGAAGAATTTTTAGGTGATACTTAATGTTTTCTGGGAGCAAGGGGGTTTAGAAACAAAATTTATGAAGTAAACAAACATTATTGAACTAAAAATTGATAAAAATTCAAAGAATGACTTTTAGGTAACAAAACTCAATCATAGGTAATAAAACTAATTTTAAATAATAGAAACCAGATCAAAGGATGCCCTGCGGGCATCCTACGGTCTGGATATTTTAGTTTTGTTTTTTTTAATCAAATTTTTTTGTGTTAATAATTTTCTGCTAAATCAATGCAGTATGAATGCTGAAAGTACTTTGAATATGATACGCTTTAACTCAAAAGTGATTTGGTTCTTTTTAAGCATTATAATATCCATATCCACACCTATATTCATATTTATACCTATACCCCTACCCATATCCCCATCCTTACCTATACCTTTTATCATAAAATAAATAATTATAAAAAATTTTAAGATCTAACCTAATATTTAGTATCATACTCAAAATAGTATCAGAAAACATACTTTGTACCCTGCCGTATCATATACAAATTAGTTGAAACCCAACCGCTCTTCTCCAAAAAAGTGATAAAAATAATTTTTAGATTAAAAAACAATTTTTAGGTAACAAAGAAGCTAAATTTACCTTTTCTCTCAACTTCGTGACCTTTTACGAATGTTGTTGATGTAAAAGAAGAGTTTGTAAACAAAAATACGTGCTTTACAATGTAATTCTACCCATAAGACTCTGAAATCGAATTAGAACATTAATCGACTGTTTCATAAAACATTAACCCGCAAACAACGAGGGTAACCTAAATATAAGATAAAGAACAAAAGATACTGCACAGTGCATTAGGCAAAAAGAGACTGCACGGTGCAAAAAATAAAGGGACTGCACAGTGCAATCAAAGAAAAATGCACGGTGCAAACAAAAAGAGACTGCACAGTGCAATAAATAACTTTAAAGTGCCATTAATACTACAAATGATTAAAAATATGTCATAAAATTTTTAAAAATACATTAGAAAAGATCACAATGAATGAAAAACTTGAATTTTGAAATAAGAACAACAATGGTCATTAAAAAATTCACTGCGCATTAAAAAGACTGCACAGTGCAGTTAAAATTAAAAATTTCAAAACATTTTGAAAAAGTAGCAAAATTGTATTTTGAGCAGTAAAAAACCAATCTTTATCCATAAACAGCCCACTTTTTTAGTTGTATTTTGATCAAAAATAATCTTTTTTTAAAAAACTTATCTTTCAATATGTATAAAACTGAACTTAAAACAACAAAAACGGCATTAAAACAAAACAAAATTTAAAAAATGATTATATTAAATCAGAAAATACGAAAAATGTAAAAAAGTTTAAAATCAACCCCTAATAAGCTCAGAAAATCAGGTTTCATCAAACAAAACCCCTTGCCGTGTCATTCATTTTTACAGTCGAGAAAATCAGGTGAGAACGCTTTCAATTCGAAAATTCATTTGACTGATAAGGCGTTTATAAAAAGTGCATCAACCACTTAATACGCCGGGGGATGATTATGATGACATCAACCACTTGACCTAGAGAATGATTAATGGGGAGAAGTGTGATTTTTAATTAAAAAATATAATTTTAGACCATATAAGTTTATAATATACGTCCTTATCAATAAAAAATACCTAATGCTACTAAAAGTATAAAAATTTGCAAAAAATTGTGTCATCCAACCAAAGAAGTGAAGAAAAATCAAAAAAGAAGGTCAAACCAGTCTTTTCTATGCATTTACAGACCGATGGCTTTTGCGATTGCTTCGAAAATTTGCATAGTGACAAACTATGTCATCGACTAGTTACATGCCAATTTTTAAGAAATTCTGTCATCAAGCCACGAATCAACTCGATATTGTTTTATATTATCCATCTTTCAAGTATTTTTAAAGATTTTATCAAAAATAAGATCGGAACATTTTAAAATCTTAATCTCAAACACTTCAAAATAGACTTGAAAAAGTTATGCGATCAAAAAGTTTAAATTCCGATCAAAAATATTGAAGATACTAAAAAACTGGCTTGTACATCAAATTTTCGCCATTTTTGAAGCTTTTTACTACAAAACATGCCCATAACTTTAACAAAAAACATCTCAAAACACCGAATTTTAAGAAATTAACATCTTGATTCATTTCCCAGTTGATTAATAGTCATATTTTGCATTCATGGCCTTGAAATCGGCTGCAAAAACGCGTTACGGAAAGTTCTGTCTCGAATCCTTCCTTCCCACCGTCTTCCCCAACAAAATTCCCATCAAAAAACAATAAATAAGTGGTTCAAAACCAACAAAAACAATTGATCAGACACTCATGCATTCAAATCCATAAGACAAATAAACCCGTTTCCTCAATTTTCTACATTAATTATGCAGAAAACGCAATAAAGGCTTGGACAATATGTTCGATGTCGTTGATATAAAAGAAAGTTCGATAAAAAATGGCAAAGAAAAGGGCTGATATTGAGGATAATATGGCGAGAACGCAATGAATCCTCACAATTTTTTCTTTTCAACATTTTTATGTTTTTGCGCGAAAAGCCACGAAATTATCGGAAAGCGGAGCGAAATGACACAGAAACTATCGGATTTTATTTCAAGCCGATTTTTAAGGGATCGCCAGATGTTTTTGGCCATAACTACAGGATCCTGCAAATCCTGGTAACTGGACGAAATAAAGTAAGGTTGTACTTATACGAAAAGTAAAACTCTATTTTAACTATTTTTTATAACGTTAGCTTGTAAAATTGAAGAAAAACGCATAAATTTTGAGGTCAATGTATAAAATAATGTAAAATAAGGTTACCGAGTTATAATACATTAAATTTATTAAACCATGTATTACTTCACGTTAAAATACAATATAAATAAGCAGTAGTAACATAGTTTCCTTATAATTATTCTAATTATTAATGAAATTCTAGTTTAATTCCAAATGGCAATCTTCAAATCGTAAGAGATCTTCTTATTATAACATTTTAGTTCATGACTTCACTATACATCATCCCAAGTTCAAATTATACTGAATATGCTTCATTGAAACTCCTTTTTTAAGGCGAAATAACCCGACCAGCTTCTGGTCGATTCATTGGTAGCTTCAGCTTCAACTTTTATATTCACCATGTTATTTCTTTGCTCCTGATTTTCACTTTCCTCCACCGTACTTGGTGTTTCTTGCTTTATATTTAGAGGAGGCATATTGCTGGCCTTCGTTGGTAAATCAAAGTCAATTTCCAGTTCCTGTTTACAAATGAATTCTGATGTGAAGGTAGACGTAGATGGTTGATCTGAACCAATGTTTCCAGAAGACCATGAGACCGTTTCTGTTTCCGAAGGCCCTGGAGCTCTACGGTTTTTCGAACGTCGTTTATCGTTTCTACGAGACCGTGGAACGTTATCCTTTTTTGGTGATTGCGGAACGTTGAGGCTTTTAGAAGGTCCCGGCACATTGGCATTCCCAGGTCGTGGAACGTTGAGGCTTCTAGAAAGCCCTGGCACGTTATGGTCTTCAAGGGGCTGTTGCAAACTTCGTTTGTTAGAACGTCGTGGAACGTTGCCGGTTTCAGAAGATCTTTGCACGTTGGCTTTCCCAGAACGTCCTGGGACGTTGGATGTTTTAGAAGGTCCCGGCACGTTGAGGTCTTCCGAACTCTGTGAAACGTTATCGTCTTCAAAGGGCGCTGGAACGTCTTCTCCAAAAGAAACTGGTACCTTAGAGGTTTTGGTAGGCCTTGGCCTAGCGCTGGCTCGACTTGTCGAAGGTTCGTCCATGTTAACAAATGCTGCTAGCTTGTCTTTCTTGTTGTAGACACGTGCTGGTGCTCTTTTTCTGAAAAGATTTTAATAAGCCTTAAATTCGTAGAGGGCGGGGTAATTAAAAAAACTACAAAAAATGTAAAAGAGAGGAGGGGGGGGAGGTAGGGTAGACAACGGGTAGGGGTGGTAAATCGCAATTTTTTGGGGAGGGGTGATTAAACTTGGCTATAGCACAAAATTAGACATCTTTATTAAAGGGCGAGGTAAGTACAGAAAAAGACCGGAGGGGTAGAATTAAACAAAAAAATTTTTTTTTAATTTTTAAAAATTCAAAAAATTTTTAAAAAATCCACCACAAAGACTCACTTTGGCTGGGGTTCGCTCGCCGGTACGGTCTCATCACTACCGGCCGATGATTCTCTAGCGAATTCGACTGTATTAAACTTTTGCATAAAATACGAATCAAACAGTTCTGTGACCTCGACATTTGGCACTTTTTCTATCCTTCTGGTGGGTCCTTTTCCAAATCGCCAGCGGCACTGTCGGTCCACATATTGTGTTGTGGGGATGGTGTGGGTGGAGGCGGAGGGTGCTTTTGGATTGATAGTACATAGGTGAATCAGCTCTGGAAAGGATCATGTAATGAGGCAGAGGGTGAGTGGTAGGGGATAGGGGGTAAAGGCCAGGAAGTAGAGGGTAGGGGGTAGAGGGTAGGGGGTAATGGGTAGGGTTAGGAGGTAGGGTGTAGGGGTACAATTCAAAAAAGTATTCACCTACCTTCAACCTTATCAACATCGAACCTCTCCTCCTGCTTCATAAACTCCACTGCCATTCCTTTATGATCTTCTTTCACTTTCATCCCCATATCGACCAGTCGTTCCACATCTGACTTTAACACACCACATTGTATTTCGGCCGATTTTTTGTTTTCTCGATTCAAATTTCGAATTTCATTCGAGATTTCAGGTTCTTCATCAAAGAATTCTTTCAATTCCTTGTAGTACCTTCTGGCCTTTCGTTCTTCTTGTTGTAGTCGTTGGATTCTGAAAAAATGGACTGAAAACTTCAAAACTTCGAAAATTGAAAATTATAAAATTGTATTTTAGGGCATTTGGAAGTCATTTTGTTACCTAAAATATCAAAAAAGAGCAATTTTGCTACCTAAAATGTCAAAGAAATACCATTTTGTTATCTAAAATATCAGAAAAAAGCAACTTTGTTACCTAAAATATCAGAAAAAAGCCATTTTGTTACTTAAAAATCTAGAAAAATGTCATTTTATTACCTAAAATATCAGAAAATTTCATTTTGTTACTTAAACTAACATCAAAAGGCCAATTTGTTACCTAAAATATCATAAAAATATAATTTTGTTACCTAAAGTAACGGAAAAATGCAACTTTATTGCATAAAATATCAAAAAAATCCCACTTTGTTACCTAAACTTCTCTAAAAATCCGGTTTCGTTAAGTAGTCCTTACTAAACTAAAACTGCCAATTTCGATAAGGTATATAATTTTTAACTCACGTTTCGAAATAAATCCCATTTTGCTGTTCCGTAGGTCCGGTGCTTCTTTTAAAGTTTGAACCACCCCATTCCGTGTCGAACCTTTCCGCCGATTTTATTGATATTATGTAGCAACGGCACAGTGTCATTGCGACCAGCATTTCCGTGGGCAGGCATTTTGTTGTGAACTAAACAACTAGGTATTTTAGACATAAAATGACGTTTAAAAACAAAGGCAGGGCTGGGTGGGGTAATTTTGCTAAAGGAGAGGGAGCAGGAAGAGGTGCCAAGATTAAGGTAATATAGGGCAGGGTAAGGTAGAGCAGGGTAAGGTAGAGTAGGGTATGGTAGGATAGTGTAGGGTAGGGTAGGGTCGGATATGGTAGGGTAGGGTCGGATAGGGTAGGGTAGGATAGTGTAGGGTAGGGTCGGATAGGGTAGGGTATGATAGGGCAGAGTAAGGTAAGGTAGGGTAAAGTAGGGTAGGGTAGAGGAAGGAAACGATAAAAATTGAACTAACCATCACATTTTCGATGCTTTCCCCCTCATCCATCTTTGACAATGCTATGGCCAGTTCACGGGCTCTTGATATTGACATTTTTGTGTATTTTATCAAACTCATCATTGGCAACAGTTTCTCCAACCGTTTCTGATCAACTTTGGTTATCCCTGAAAATAAAAGTTACTGTAAAAAACACCCCGCTGATTAAAAATAATGCTTACTAGCTTGCAAGTACAGTCCTTTCATTGCTAAAAAAACTGAAAGTTTTTTTTAAAAATTACCACCCCCTTAAAAAATTACCCCGCTCTAAAAAAATATTATTTTTCTGCGTGCCATAGCCAATTCTAGTCCACCAAAACTCAAAAAAAAATTTTTAATTTGCCACCCCTTGAAAATCTACCCCGCCTTTAAAAAATATTTTTTTCCTACCACACCCTATCCTTATCCCTACTCATAGCTCTAGCTCACGCTCTACCCCCCCAGCCTGTGCCTCTACTATAATATCCCCATAACCTTTCCCTCCCAAACATACCCAAGTCAACCTCATTAAAGAAGTTGCACAGTGTCACGATGACATCGTAGTACTTCAAATTGTGGTTACGATACATGTACTCGTCACAGTCGACAAAGCCGCCCAATATCTTAATCCGCCGCACTTTCTCCTCACTCTCGCCGTACTTGAACTCATGCCCACTCGTGGTGGGGTAGTAATTGCCATGGAGAAGGTGGGCCAGTCTACTGTAGTACTTGTTAATGTTGGAGCATAGAGTGAATTGTTGATCTTTGGGCAGGGCGGTGATGTACAAATAGAAGCCGGAGCGTTTCGGCCGTTTTGGCGGCATTTTGACCTGGAATTGAAATTTGTTCGAATTTTAAAAAATAAAAAAAATTTTCAAAAATTTAAAATTTTTTAAAAATATTTTTTTCGGCCGAATTAAGAAATGAAGACGATTTTTTCCAATTTAAAACGGCTTTCAACAAACAAAAACATTCATAATAAGCCGTTAGCTATTCGCAACCCGCGCCCTCGCCTTCCAACAAGTAAAAAAGGTAAAAGAAAGAGCTTATCACGTCGAAAAACCATGAAAACCTTCTTTCTTCTTCTTGATTCACTTTCAATCTATTTTTTCACTTTTTGTTACCTAAAATTATAAGATCTTGCCATTTTTTTACCTAAATTAATCAGGTTTTCCTTTTTATTACCTAAAACAATAAGATTTTCGCATTTTTTTACTCAAAATTATAATATTTTCACTGTTTGTTACCTAAACTGATAAGATTTGACGTTTTTGTTACCTAAATTTATAATAAATATGGCAGTAAATCCAGAAAACGTCCCAAAACTAAACTACCTTGGCGTTATCAAAGTCCACACCCAAAACTCAATCTCGCCTCAACCTTCACAACCTACAGATGAGCAGAATAAGCTGACCAGATCTCTGGAAGAACAAATTATCGACCAAATCGACTGCGCTCAAATATCAGGCAAGTATAATATAAAATTAAAACGTTTTGTTAGATAAAATATACTTTTTAAATGACTAGATACTACTACACTATTCAAAAGCTATCAAGAAAAATAATATTTAATATATTATTGTAGAGTTTCAGGCGATTTACCCCGAAAAGACAACGAAAAATCGATTTTGATTGGCCTGCAAACCTCGCCGTTGGGAATAAAATTGACAAACCTCGAAACCAACTTGTGTGTTCAACGAATTGCCATGCACAAATTAATACAATGCATTTGCTTCGATGCTGATCACGATAACCGCATTAATCTAGTGATTCTAGAACAACTTAACGAAGCCGACCATGGTCTAGCTCACCTTCTACAAACAAGTAACGACTCTTGCGCCAATCAAATCTGTCAAGAAATTGGAGAAGCTTTTTATAAATTGGAGGAAGAAGCTCGCGCACGCTCACAGGCCGAACGCCAGCGCAGAGAAGCCGCCAAGAAGGAACGTGAACGAATAAAACGCCAGAAAAGTACAGAATCCGCCAACAAAGTGTAGTATTTAAAGCCACGAACAATAAACAATTAGAGTATGATTATGTTTATGATCAAATACAACAACATAAAAGTCAAACAAGAAATATAAAACATCATTTATATTAAGAACCAACAAACTTTAACAACCAAATCAGAAAATCAAGAATTTAGAGTTTATCGTAGAAGTTGTCCAAAGCTGGGATGCCTTCCTTCAGACCCTTACGCTTACGGGTGTCAGTGACAACTTGTCCTGGCTTGCTGTTGGCATCGAACGGATCTCCTGGAAGAATCTGCCAATGGTCGAACACACATTGTGGGAAAGCTTGACCTCCAGTGTTGGAACGGAGATCGGCGGTGAAACCTGAAATCAATCACAATATAATCAAGAAGAAAATAAAAAATACATAAATAAGAGATATGACATTATACAAAACTTACCGAAAGATTCGTTTACTGGCAAGTAGGCCTTGACGACGAACATAGGGGTACCAGCAACTTGAGCTTCTTCGAAAACGTGACCACGACGTCTGTTGAGTACACCGTAGATACCACCGACAGCGTTCTCTGGACATTGGATCTCGACCAAGTAGACTGGCTCCAAAAGACGTGGCTCAGCAGTCAAGACGGAGGCGTACAAGACACGACGAGCAGTTGGAATGATTTGACCACCACCTCTGTGGATAGCATCAGCGTGGAGGGTGACATCGTGGATGTTGAAGCGAACTCCTCGCATGTTTTCGTCACAGAGTACTCCTTCCTTGGTGGCCCATTGGAATCCAGCGACAACGGAATCCTTGATTTCGTTCAGGTATTGTACTCCCTTGGTGACATCAATAACGATGTTGGCTCCAGTTCCGTCAGGACCGAAGCACCAAATCTTTCTCGAGTCAGTTGGGTCGTACTCGTACTTCTCGGCCATGATACGGGCTCTTTCCTTAGGCTCGGCCTTTGGATCAATATCGCCCTTCTCGATGTCGTCGGCCATACCATCTGGCATTGGGACGGCTCTCATGAAGATACGGTTGTGCTTGTTGGGGGACTTAGACAGACACATGATGTCAGATTCAGATTGGACAGTTTCACGGTATGATACGACGGGGTCGGACTTCTTGAGAGGAATACAGGCGTGATCTTCTTCCAAATCCTTCAAGCAGATTTCCAAATGCAATTCTCCGGCACCAGCAACGATGTGTTCACCAGACTCTTCGAAGATACATTGGACCATAGGGTCAGACTTGGCCAAACGTTTCAGACCTTCGACCTTAAATATTAAAATTAACACCAAATCAAAAATTTTAAAACAAAATAATCAACAACCATATCAAAACCAAACTTACAAGCTTTGGCAAATCACCAGCGTTCTTTGGCTCGACGGCAACACGCACGACAGGGGAGACAGAGAACTTCATGACCTTCAAGTTGTGGGCTTCCTTCAAAGTGGTGATGGTACCTCCCTTGACCAAATACTGGTCAACACCGACCAAACCGACGATGTTACCGGCTGGGATATCTTCGATGGGTTCGATGTAACGTCCCATCATGAGAATAGTACTAAAAATGAACAATTAAAATATAAAAACAAACTTTTAAAAAATTAAAAAAAAAGTGATAAATCAATAAACTTACCGTTGGATGGTCTTTTCGTACAAGTCCTCCTTCTTGCCTGGCACATAGTTGGGGCCTTGGATACGGGCCTTCATTCCAGTAGCGACCTTTCCGGAGAAAACACGACCGAAGGCGTAGAAACGTCCCTTATCAGAGGTCGGTACCATCTTAGACACGTACATCATCAATGGTCCGTTGGCGTCACAGTTCTTGATGGCGGTAGCGGCGGCATCATCGTGGGGTCCTTCGTACAACATCTCCATTCTGTACTTCTGGGCAGTCACAGGAGATGGCAAATGAATACAGATCATTTGCAACATAGTGTCACCAGCTGGCAACCACTTTCTCATGAAGACCTTCATCAAAGCCTTTCCTTCCAAATCCTTCTCTTCAGATGGCAGCTTGATGTTCAGTTGAGTGATGAGCTTGTCAACCTGGTCCTTCTTGATGTTCATGATAGCGTCGAAGACCTTGAAGATGGGATCCAAGACGAATTGAACGAAACCACGAACGGAACCGTCTTCTTGAGAGCTGCTCCACTTCTTGGTCTTCAAGTTGAAGAAACGGTCTCCCCACAAGTTCTTCATGAGCTTGTCAACTTGGATTCCGAATTTGGAAGCGTACATCTCAGCAAACTGCTTCAGGGTGTAGGCCCAACCGTGAAGACCTGAACCGAAACCGACGTTACCATCAGCTGGGTTAACCATGATTGGTCCCATTGGTCCATCGTCATCACCATAGGTGGCGATAATAACGTTGATGTTCTCAACAATACGTTGGAAGGTTTGGAAGAGTTCTTCCTGACCCAATTGCAATTCCAAAAGAGCACGGTCCATCTTGTTCATGAACAAAATTGGCTTGATACGTTCGGCGATAGCTTGACGAAGTACGGTCTCGGTTTGTACGCACACACCTAAAAATATTTTATTTTAGATATCAAAAATCTATTTTCAAAGAATAAAAAGTCAAAAATCTCATCAAAGCATAAATTTTAATAAGTTTTAAAGCTAAAACATTATAATATCAAAGTAAAACTCACCAGAAACACAATCGACGACGACCAAAGCACCATCAGTTACACGGAGAGCAGCTGTTACTTCAGATGAGAAATCAACGTGACCGGGTGAATCGATCAAGTTGATCAAGAAACCGTTATGTTTCTTGCCACCTTCAACCTCAATCTGGTTGTCTCCCTTGATGAAGTCCAAATCCTTGGTGTCAAGTTCAAAGAACATAGAGATGGCACTAAAATGAGAAAATTATATTAACATAGCTCTATAACATTATATTTTGCTCTATATTATAATAAAAAGCTTTTTACAAGCAAAATAATTTCTTTTCAAATCAAGATTATACTAAAATACATCTAAAACAACATCAGAAATTACCAAAAACTGTAAAACAAATTTAATATCAAAATATTAACTTACGTTGACTTGATGGTAATACAACGATCCTGTTCATCTTTACGAGTATCAGTGAAACGAGTTTCACCGGCCTTGGCTCCAGCAATAATACCGGCCTTGGATACCAACGAGTCAGTCAGTGTCGACTTTCCGTGATCGACGTGAGCAATTACGGACATGTTTCTGATGTTCTTCTTTTTGTCCATAAGGGCACGGATCTCATCGATAGTGAAGTTCACCTGAAATCGAGGAAAATAAGATTTTGATCCATATTTAGAAAGAAAAACATAGTTTTAACTCAGTTTTAAGTTAAAAACAGAATTTGATAAATTAAATGTTACCTAAAATACAATATATCGTCTAAAACCAGCTATACTACACAAAAACTAGCCTTGAATCTTGTATTAAAAAATAAAAAAGCCAGAAAAGATCCTATCCTAACCATAAAACATCAAAAAGAAGTTCCTTCAATTCCTTATATTATGGTGGATCTAAAACAATAAAACACAATTAAATAACCTACCATCTTGGCGTCTCAGTTGGTCTTTTTCACGTAAAATGAGAAAAAAAGTGCCCAAGAATCTGAAAATACGCAAAATAAACTTCTGGATCAAAACAATAATATTATTATTCACAAAACGCCCAACAACATCACGTTAATTTATAAAAACATAATAAAAGTAACAAAGCAGTCTAAATTTCTTAAAATCTTCAAAATGTCCTAAACCAAACATATTATTTGCTCGAAAATATCCCCGAAATATACCTAAAATCTTCGTTTAAACCTGAAAAAAACCTTCAAAAACCAAATCCCCAAGTACCTACAACAATATAACAACATTACCCTCAAATATCCCACCATAAAGGTATATTATTCACCTCAACCACATGATCAAATTTGGCTGCGGACGCGGAGAATATTTGCCGACACTTTCCCCCATCGCCGCCCTACTTTCACAAAACATTTCCAAGAGCCTCTGCACATCAATCGCGGGTTACGGTATTCGGCGGGAATTCAAACGTTATTTTTCGGCCTTTGCACTTTCTCCCTATTTTATCAGTAAAAGTGGGCTTAAAGCAAGTGAAACTAGATAGATATAGCATAAAAAAGTTAGAATAACAATATACTATCTCTTAAAATAGTATTTTGTAGAAAAACACTGTAAACATACGTCTAAACCAACCGATCTACAAAATGAACCACAATTAGCCAGGTATACCTTCAAAAATCAAAGCGTTCTGACCTTCATATCGCGTGGTCTGACATTTGATTGTATCAAAGCCTAGTGGAATATGCCATACCTGTCAATTTCTATGCGAGCAAAAGCTCTGTCAACGTTATTGTGCAGCTCTTTCAAGGAAATGCCAAGTAACGAGCGTAGAGAGACAGTTGTCTCTTTCTATTTCGGGGCCATGTTTTGCTTTATTTTATTTTTCGCTCGGTAGATAGTAAAATGGTAAGAAGACTGTAAATTAACAATGAATAAAGTAGTTTTTACTGCATGTCGGTTTCTAAGACCATCTAGTATTTGTAAGTCAACATATTTTTATAAGTTTAAGCTTTGTTCATTTTGAACTGGGCTGATGTTATCATAGGCTGTTTTTAATTAATCTTGACGTTTTTCAGCGACTGTGACGGTTCGTGGACAAGCAGTTGGACGAAAAGTTGTTGCTGTAAAAGAAGATAAGAGTTTTGTGGACACGGACGCCAAGAAACTGTCGGAATATGTGTGCATGAACTATTTGATCGAAGGTGAGAAACTTCTTTGGTTTTTGAATTGTTTAGGTATTAAATCAGGACAAAGCGTATCATATGAGCTCCAGAAAACGTTTTTTAATAACATCTACGATATTAAATGTTTCTATTTTGAGGAGAAGAGCCAGGACCGAAGATTTTGCCGGATTCAGAATACCCGGAATGGTTGTTCAAGTTGAATTTGGACGATCCATTGCCGTTGGAAGAGATGACTCCAGAAGAACATGGTTGGTTATATTGGAGAGCGTTGCAGAACCGACGAAATGAACAGTGGAGGAGGATAAAGGAGCTGAAGATTAAGAAGATTCATCTTCAAAACTTACCCAATATCAGGCGCCCAAAAACTTATCATCGATAAGCTGTTTAGGTTGTTTTTGTTATTATATTGTAATAAATACATTTAATGAAAGTTGTTTTTATCAATTCATTGTAAATTTGCCCTTTTCGAAGCTACTTTCGTAGCTATGACATGTTTTCTAGAAAAAAGCAAGACACGACACATAATGTGAGTCAAGTTTTTCTCAAGTAAAAATAAGCCGAAAAAGTAAAAATTCTGTGTTAAATGTAAGTTTAGCGTCAAAAAAACTCAAAATGCCAGCCATTCCAAGAGTTGATAGGTTAAAAAACCTATACACAGCGGCCAAACAATTAAACTTTGCATTCAGAATGGAAGGTAAGTTCTATATCTTTATTGATTATACTTTTAGGATTCCCATCGATTCCACAGCACAGTGGCTGGGCTAGACGTGCTATACCTCAGCTGCAACGTCTTACTATTAACTTCGACATGAAGAACGAGGCTTCGGTTGGGATGAGGCAGTTTATTGAGCATGAGCTGAATAACTTTGCTCGCGAGAATCCTTCTGTTGCCATTTATGTGATTCCAAGGCGGCAAGCTATACCAACAGCTCGTGGAGAGTATGCCAATGGTCGTATGGTGCACATGAATCTTAAGGGAATGATGTGAGTGTTCTTTTTTTAATTTTATTGATTTAGGTATGTTCACGGTCTTGGTATCAATAAAACATGATTTTTAGTCATACTGAATATAACTTAACTATTAAACCTAAATTCAAGTAAAGTATATTAAAATCAAATTTTTTATAGGCTAAACGAAGTATCCAGACATATTAACCACCTCCGCACCCGTTCTGGAGAGCCTGTTGAGAAGCTGAAAGCTCTTCAAACCGCTCAAGTCAAGTCGATACAAGGAGAATGGAGTCCGTTGGACAGTTTGGATCAGGAACAGAACATATTCTTCATGAATCTACCTCAAAAACAGTTTAATGAGCCGATTTCCACAGAAGTTTCGGCCACGGAATACGTTCAGAAGCACAGTGTAGCTGCGGAATCTTGATTTCATTATATTTATGATGATTTAGATAATGGTCATTTTGTTTTTGAGGATCTTCTTTATATTTAGAAAAGGTTCTTCATGTTTAGGAGGTCTTCCATATCGTGTATTGTTGTTTTAGGTTGTTCTTGTTGTCCAATAAAGTGTAAAAACATATTTTATTGTGGTTTTATGATTAAAAACAAGTCTTAATCACTTTGTATGTAAGAAAAAGTTTGTAATTTCAATTTAAATAGCGGTAAATTGTAATTACAATTCAAATAGCAAGAACTTTTATTAAAAAGGTCTATGCAGAGAGGAATATGTTGTGATTACTAATGTAAAACAAGTTATTATGTAAACTTTGGAAGACGCAAAGGGGTAAGATAAGAGATAAAATTTTTGAGGACTATGTTAACAGGAGTGGTGAATACAAGGATATAAGAGTGGGTGGGGTAGTATAAACTTCATTTTATTGGCGGGTGTGTTTTTTTGTTTTTGAAAGATTTGGAGCCAATCTTTCATGTCTTGGCTACGAAAGTCGGCTTAAATTGAGGGAAAACGTTAATTTTTTAATAGAAAAGCTAATTCTAACTTCGAAACTGACTTCTGTTTATCTAATTTAGATAATTTTTGTCCATTTTCTAGCCGCAATTCTCGAAAAAACGGCCGAAAATCACGAAAAAAGGTCTAAAAACATAAAAAATTTGCCATTTTCGCCCTTCAATCCCCAAAATCAACCTTTCAAGCCGACAAAAAATCCCAAAAATTCCAAAAAAAACCCCGCCAAAACACCTTGTTTTATACTACACCACCCCGAAAGGTTTATTGGTTCAAATAAGTCCATTGAGATTGAGCGATTGGAAGGGTTTCGGCCGTTTCCTGACTCCAGCTCTGGTAGAGCGATGGCTGAGGCTGGATTTGGTTCAGCCATGGGTCGACTGAGTTCATCGTGGTTGGGACGGTCGCATTCAAAGCCATCGGGTTGAGTTGGGGCTGGAAGGCCATTGTGGAGGAGGGGAGTTGTTGTTCGACCGGCTGTAATTCGAAATGTTTAAAATGACAAAATGACAAGAACTTTCTTTACATAGCGCGAAATTGCAAGAACTTTCTTTACAAAACAAAAAATGGCAATAACTTTCTTTAAAAAACCAAAAATGACAAGAACTTTTTTTAAAAATCAAAAAATGGCAATAACTTTCTTTACGATACCAAAAGCCGCAATAACTTTCTTTGCAAATCAAAAAATCACCATACCGACTGATTTTGAGTCCATTGCTGCGCCTCAAAAGCTTGATTTTGATTGATGGCCTGGTTCAAAGCTGAAGCCTGATTGATTGTCGGATTCTGGTTGATAACCGGATTCTGGCTTATCGTCGGATTCTGATTTAACGTTGCATTCTGATTTGGATTCGCTCCTTGACCATTATTCGTCGTTGCTTCACCGTACCGTGCCGTTGCCACCACATATTCAAACTGTTCCGAGTATGGATTCATGAACTTGTACGCTTCCACGGAACACTGTGCGAACGTGCCGTTCGGCCGTGCGAACCTGTACCTCAGCTGGAATTCCTGATTGTTTTGCATGAGTTGGGTGAAGGCTTCTCGGACTAGAGGTTCGTCAGCTGGATGCACGTTCTGCCAACAGTAATGCCCGGTTAGGTCGTCGGCCTGGATTTCCAGAACATGCTGAATACGTTGGTCGACAAACGTGATTTTGCCTTCGTCGTTCCACCTCATGCAGAACTGTTCGCCGTCGATGCCGTCCGGTTTTATTGTGGGCATGGAGGCTACCTGAAGGTTGGGGTGGTAAAAAATGTCATTTTTGGATATAAATAACGTCACTTTATTTAAAAAATGGCAGTTTTAGGTAACAAAGGTCATTTTGAAAGGTGTAAAAAATTTCCTCACCTGCAGCCTAGCCACACCAACCAAACAACTAGCGTGGGTTTGTTCCACGCCCTGTGGCGGTGTTTGTTTCACGTATCCTGTACAATGCATAACAACATAGGTTTGACCGTTGTGTGTGAACAAGGGACGGCGATTACGAAGCCTGTGCAAGGGTTCTATGTTACCTGAAATGGCAATAACTTTCTTTACACAACAGAAAATCTTTAAAAATGCAATTTTATGCCATTTTAAATTAAAAGTCCAAAAATCCTTACCCAATCTCATTCTGCATATGAATCCCCTCCTACAACCCATATGAACAGGTGGTCCCACTCGCTGGTCCTTCTTAACCGCACCATTCTTCAAGTCCAACGTCCGATTCAAATTGGCTTCAGAAGCGCACAACTGATCCCTGACCTTATCCATGTCATCCGGATGCACCAAGTCGTATATTGAATGGCCTAGCCATTCTTCTTGTCGCAGGTTTAGTACCGGCAGTATACTATCAGCTACGTACAGTATTCGGCCGCTGTCACACGCTGCAACGAAGAGAAAGCCATTGGCCGCCTCTAGGATCATATGTTTCAGCTCTTGGTCTGTAAGGAAGGTGGGCTTGTAACTGTTGATATTGGCGAGGGCTGGATCGGATGGGGTGGATATTTCACGGATCTGCTTCATGTGGGTCACGGCCATTCGTAAAATTGTCAGTTTGTCCGGTTTTCGGCCTAAAATTTGAGGTTTTTTTTTAATAAAGGATTGAAAATAAAATAAACTTGGCCAAAAAAATCAAGTATTTTTAAATTTAGGTAACAAGACCTATTCAACATCCACAAAAATATCTAAACCATTCTTTCTTCAACCTAAAAATCAAAAAGAAATGATCAAAAACGCTTACCTAAAGCCGCACATTGAGGTACCATCTCGGCGAGCTCGTTGATGTAATGTGTCATTTTGTTTCTTCGTCTCCTTTCGATTTCACTATGATTTTCTCGTGCAAACCGTTCCTTCTGATTGTTCGACGAGCCCGGCATCTGGTGGGAAGATTGTGGAATCTGTTGTAATGATGAGCCCGGCATATCGTTTCTCATTTGATTTTGGGATGTCATTTGTGATGAACCCCCTGTGTCATACATGTAGTCGTTCATTTAGACGTCGCGTATGATACTGAATGATTTTAACGAATTTTGGAGGTTTGAAGAATTGAAATTTGTGCCGACAGACGGTTGGAGGTCCTGAAGAATGGTAAAGTTAGAAGATTTTTGAGTTATTTCTATTTGTATTGATCATACCAAATAAAACACGCCAAAAACAAGCTTCTATAAATTCTTGGACAACATATGAAATGCCTTTTACCAAAACAATCTTTCAGAATCACTATTAATTTAAATATCAAGTCAAAGTTTGTAAGAGACGTCAAGCAGACCTTCATGGATAATATCAGATGTTTCTCGGCTTTAACTCAATATTTTCATCTAAAACTTTAACACTAGAAAGCAAAAACTATGTGGCACCGATAGAAAATAACATCATGCTACAAGTTCTATAGCTTTTACCAAAATAAAGCATACAAGTTGATATAGACATCAAGTATACCGCTATAGATAACATCGAGATTTATGCTATTGAAATCAAAATTTATACCTAAGTATTATGCTAACAGATAGTTACAACGCTGATCCAACAAATAGATAACAATATTTTCCAAAGTTTCAACTTCCTTTTAAAAAACAGCTAAAAAATGAAAAAGATCTCACGTAGACCACCAAAGATAACATCAGATGTCGCGCGTCATTAAACCAACATTTTTTGCTCAAATTCTAATACAAAACAGATAAATCCCCAAAGAATTCAAAAATCTCCATTTCATTCTTTAATCTTTCCACTAACCCCGCCAAAACCCGCTGCAAACATTAAACATAAGGCATCATGAATATCAATTATGAAGCTCACAAAGAATAAATAAAACGTGTGTGAAACAAACGTAAAAAGCGGTCTGAATAATCTTTCTACACAGACATAAGTGTACAAGCTTGTTTTCAAAAAGAAAACCCAAAGAACGTTCAAAAAAATCCGTAAGGATTGCCACTGGCGAAAAAGTCCCACTGTTAATTTAAAATTCGGTTTTATTGCAATGTTTGGGTAGCAAAACAGCTTAATTTCGGAATGGTTAGATAGCAAAGAATGTGTTTCAAATTATGTTGGAAGCTTTGATCATTCAGGCAACCAAAATTTAAAAATTTCAGGAAAGGTTTGAGCTTCACCTTATTTTACCGTCATGGATAAGATAAGCCAGAACTAATTTAAAACAAAGTAAAATACTTAAGGTTTTATCTTTTTGGATAAAGAAAAGTCAGTTTTATCTACAGGTAGCATCATTTTGAAAAATAACTTCATTAACTTTCAAAAAATAGAAAAAAAGTAAGAACTTACCACCTTTGATAGACATGAATAATATAGGAAAAAAATAAGTTAAATTAAGCATAACTAGCTTAACATACACTTCTTTAGGCAGAAAAAACTCTACTCTACATTAACCTAAACATTCATTTTACCGATCCTTCATTTTCATTTTAAAAATTTCAAAAAACCAAACCACCACCAAAGCCGAAGACCATGTACAATATAATTAGCTATAAATCTTCAACTGTCAATCAAACCAAACATTTATAAAATCAAAAAACTCTAGACTAATTGTTAACAAAAAAGAGTCCATTCCAATCAATAATCAATCGTTTAAGCCGCAAAAGTTGTAAGAAAACGTGAAAACGACGAAAAATTTTCTTTTATCAGATAAGACAAACAAATTGAGTAATAAATAGTAGCAAATTTGATAAAATAATCCAAAATCTATACTTAAAGGTTGGGAAAGTTGTTTTACATACATGTAAAAAGTTTTTTGCGAAAAAGTTTTATCAACTTCCGAAAAATGCGTCAGTGTTTCAGAAAATGGCTGGTTTCTAGAAAAGGCGTCATAACTTCAAGGTTTTTTTAAGAAATTGATTCAAAAGTAAAAAGTAATATTAAAAAACTATTAAAAATTTATATTTTTAAAATTCAAAACTTTATTTTACAATTTATTTATCAAAACAACGAAAAAGACGGCCATTTTACCAAAAACCCATCACTTTCCATAAAATCCGTCAGAACTTTTGATCCGCCCAAGAAATAAAAAAGATTTTTGTAAGGAAACCAAGCCCAGACATGAAGGAATAAACCTCATATTGCAACAGATGTTTCCCGAGGGTTTTTTAAGCCGAAATAGCGCGTGAAAGGAAGAGACGACGCGACGAAACGAGTGAAATGATTAACGTCGCGCACCTCGGCTTTTTTCTTTAAGAAATGGTACTAAACTTCATGGAGAAATCACGAGGTATGAGATGCGAGCCTGTTTTTGATTTAACTTTAAAAAGTTTTGGCAGAAAATTGGGTTTAAATTGGAAAAATGGGTAAAAAGTGATGTTATCATAGGTAATATAAATGATTTCGAAGCTTTTCTAATCTTTTTTTTCAAAATTCTTAAAAATAGAATCAAAAATAAAATATGCTTTTAGAAGCCCCAAAAATGCCACTTCACACCGCAATGATAGGGTTAATAACTGTTGGCCGAGTGTCGAATGACCTTTTGCATAAAATATAACAAATATGGCCTCCAATTTCGTTTCCGAAATTAATTACACTCAAGAACATATTCTTCGGAGTTTCATATTGTTTCGGAACATGAAATTTCGAAAATTACATAAAAATTGACATAAAAAAGATGCACAGTGCAAAAAATTTTGTTGCACGGTGCGGTGAGATAGGTTGCACCGTGAATCAAAATGGATTGAATGATAAAGTTAAAATTAGTGCATAATATTTGAAAACTAGTATTACAATGCTACGAAAATATACCTTAGAGTCAAAGCTCTGAAGTAAATACATATATAATGCATTAAAGAGCTTTGCACGGTGCAATGAAATTGGCATCACGGTGCAATGAAATTGAATGAATGATAAAGTCAAAATTAGTGCATAATAATTAAAAA
The DNA here is from genome assembly GCA_904066225.2 of Bursaphelenchus okinawaensis. Taxonomy (NCBI): domain Eukaryota; kingdom Metazoa; phylum Nematoda; class Chromadorea; order Rhabditida; family Aphelenchoididae; genus Bursaphelenchus; species Bursaphelenchus okinawaensis. The sequence goes on along the minus strand of CAJFCW020000001.1, from coordinate 10,043,162 downwards.
ATAGTATTACAATGCTACGAAAATATACCTTAGAGTCAAAGCTCTGAAGTAAATACATATATAATGCATTAAAGAGCTTTGCACGGTGCAATGAAATTGGTATCACGGTGCAATGAAATTAGTTGCACGGTGCAACAAGAAAATTACAGTGAAATTAAAAAAAAACCCAGTTAAAAGTCAGTAAACTTTTAGGATCTGAAACCTTATGAAATTCTCACGTTGACACGAATACGTAGACGGTAGCTTATTATCTTAAGGGCTTAAATATTAATAAATATCCGGTTTATTTGCAGAAATCCACTTACAATAAGAAATTTACTTTTTTTAAGATTAAAGCGCAATTTTAGGTATCAATGTGAAAGAGAAAAGCAATCATGTCACTAGGCAAAGGCAAGGGCAGGGCAGGGCAAGGCAAGGCCAGGGCAAGGCAAGGCAAGGCAAGGCAAGGCAAGGCAAGGCAAGGCAAGGCAAGGCAAGGCAAGGCAAGGCAAGGCCAGGGCAAGGCCAGGGCAAGGCCAGGGCAAGGCCAGGGCAAGGCCAGGGCAAGGCCAGGGCAAGGCCAGGGCAAGGCCAGGGCAAGGCCAGGGCAAGGCCAGGGCAAGGCCAGGGCAAGGCCAGGGCAAGGCCAGGGCAAGGCCAGGGCAAGGCCAGGGCAAGGCCAGAGCAAGGCCAGGGCAAGACCAGTACAAGGCCAGGGCAAGGCAAGGCAAGGCAAGGCAAGGCAAGGCAAGGCAAGGCAAGGCAAGGGCAGGGCAGGGCAAGGGCAGGGCAAGGCCAGGGCAAGGCCAGGGCAAGGCCAGGGCAAGGCCAGGGCAAGGCCAGGGCAAGGCCAGGGCAAGGCCAGGGCAAGGCCAGGGCAAGGCCAGGGCAAGGCCAGGGCAAGGCCAGGGCAAGGCCAGGGCAAGGCCAGGGCAAGGCCAGGGCAAGGCCAGGGCAAGGCCAGGGCAAGGCCAGGGCAAGGCCAGGGCAAGGCCAGGGCAAGGCCAGGGCAAGGCCAGGGCAAGGCCAGGGCAAGGCCAGGGCAAGGCCAGGGCAAGGCCAGGGCAAGGCCAGGGCAAGGCCAGGGCAAGGCCAGGGCAAGGCCAGGGCAAGGCCAGGGCAAGGCCAGGGCAAGGCCAGGGCAAGGCCAGGGCAAGGCCAGGGCAAGGCCAGGGCAAGGCCAGGGCAAGGCCAGGGCAAGGCCAGGGCAAGGCCAGGGCAAGGCCAGGGCAAGGCCAGGGCAAGGCCAGGGCAAGGCCAGGGCAAGGCCAGGGCAAGGCCAGGGCAAGGCCAGTACAAGGCCAGGGCAAGGCAAGGCAAGGCAAGGCAAGGGCAGGGCAGGGCAGGGCAGGGCAGGGCAGGGCAGGGCAGGGCAGGGCAAGGCCAGGGCAAGGCCAGGCAAGGAAGAGTATACTAGGGCCAGAACTATATAAGGGCAGGTTAAATCCAAAATCGTAATAAAAAAAATGATTTCGACCAAAATATCGACCAATTTTATAAATTTAGATATAAAACGTTACATCATCACCTCGAATAACGAATATTCTTCTTGTGTTTACACGTGGAGAAGAATGGAATTGAGGGGAGGTTGTATTATTTGCGGAAGGGGCGTTTTTCAACGCACCCCTCCCGAGGGTCAAAGGGCTAAAAAATGAACTCGAAATCTATTTTTTTGAAATTTTGAAAAAAAATTTTAAATTAAAAAAATAAACAAGTTGAGTTTTTCAAAAATTTCTTACTGTAACTATTTAAAAATTCCAATTTAAGGTCATTTTAACCTAAATTTTGCTAAATCCTGCCCCTTTTTTAGCCTAAAACCCACTTTCTTCTTAATTTTTGACCACCACAAAATCAAAAAAAATAAAAAAAATTGGCAGTCCAGACCAATGACTAGAAATATAAGCTTTAATAAACCACGTCCCGGTTTTTTTTTCCACATTACGACAAGGTACAGCCGGCTTCGAACGCAAATAAAGCCACCCGATTTTTCGCTTTCAACTGCCATCTGGCCGGCTTAATTCGACTACGTTCATATGAAGACATAATTAAAACTGTTTGAGACGTACATCCATTGTTTAAAAAGGTTAAAACAGTTTAAAAAAATAGAATTTAGCTGAAAACTGGGCCTTAACTATGTTAAAGTTAAGTCTGAGGCTACACCCAAAGCTATGGCTAAGATTACAGGCTTGGACTAGGGCTAGAGTTAGATATAGAACTAGAGCTGGAGCTAGAACTAGGAATTGGGCTTGAACTTAGGCTTGGGCTGAAATCCAGTCTAAGTCTTACGCTAAACCTAAGGCTAAGGCTAAGGCTAAGGCTAAGGCTAAGGCTAAGGCTAAGGCTAAGGCTAAGGCTAAGGCTAAGGCTAAGGCTAAGGCTAAGGCTAAGGCTAAGGCTAAGGCTAAGGCTAAGGCTAAGGCTAAGGCTAAGGCTAAGGCTAAGGCTAAGGCTAAGGCTAAGGCTAAGGCTAAGGCTAAGGCTAAGGCTAAGGCTAAGGCTAAGGCTAAGGCTAAGGCTAAGGCTAAGGCTAAGGCTAAGGCTAAGGCTAAGGCTAAGGCTAAGGCTAAGGCTAAGGCTAAGGCTAAGGCTAAGGCTAAGGCTAAGGCTAAGGCTAAGGCTAAGGCTAAGGCTAAGGCTAAGGCTAAGGCTAAGGCTAAGGCTAAGGCTAAGGCTAATGCTAATGCTAAGGCTAAGGCTATGGCGAAGGCTAAGGCTAAGGTTGTCTTAAAATGTACATGCTCAAACTTAGTAGGCTTGGCAGCATCTAGACTTCAGCTTTCGCTTGGTAACATCAGGCTTACTATTGTTAGGTCTAGTTAATATAAGCTTAGTGGGATACAGTATCAAAAAACAAAAAAAAACGCAAAAATTTTATAAAAATAGGTATCAAAAGCTCAAGATCTTTTTTTTTTTCGTTTTTTCCGGATAAATTCCTGGATTTAGCTGGCGTTCTTCTATTAATTACCATGGCAACATGCCTTTATTACAACAGTAATGGGCCTGAGAACAACAATTTAATATCATATTAACTATGGCTTTTCACTGTAATTGTGAGTTATGACAAAGTTAATGCTATGGCTTAGTTTTAAAATTAAAATTTAAAAAAATTTTAGCCTTAGTTCTAGCCCAGAGCCCTAGCCCAAAGCCCTAGCCCAGAGCCCTAGCCCAGAGCCCTAGCCCAGAGCCTTAGCCCAGAGCCCTAGCCCAGAGCCTTAGCCCAGGGCCCTAGCCCAGAGCCCTAGTCCAGAGCCCTAGCCCAGAGCCCTAGCTCAGAGCCCTAGCACTATAAAAAATGTCATCAAATATACTATTCAGACTAATTTTAAGACCATGTGCTTTGAATTTGAATTATCTTGCCCGAGGCATAATTTGCATTTTCCAATTTTTACATTAGTATTCTACGTTAGTTTAGCCAAATAATTAGCTAGATCAAAATAGTAAATAGATTTGCATTTTTCAGTTTTTATTCAAACTTAATTACTGTAATTTGATTATGAATTGCAGTATCTAAGGCCAAGTAAGTATGAGCTTAAGTCTAAAAGCCTAAGCTTAGAAGCCTAAGTCTAGAAGCCCAAGCCTTAGAAGCCTAAGCCTTAGAAGCCTAAGCCTAGAAGCCTAAGCCTAGAAGCCTAAGCCTAGAAGCCTAAGCCTAGAAGCCTAAGCTGAGAAGCCTAAGCCTAGAAGCCTAAGCCTAGAAGCCTAAGCCTAGAAGCCTAAGCCTAGAAGCCTAAGCCTAGAAGCCTAAGCCTAGAAGCCTAGAAGCCTAAGCCTAGAAGCCTAGAAGCCTAAGCCTAGAAGCTTAAGCCTAGAAGCCTAAGCCTAGAGGCCTAAGCTTAAAAGTCTAATCCTAGAAGGTTGAGTCTAGAAGTCTAAGCCCAGAAGCCTAAGGCTAGAAGCCTAAGATTAGGAGCCTATGCCGAGAAGCCTAAGCTTAAAAGTCTAATCCTAGAAGGTTAAGCCTAGAAGCCTAAGCCCAGAAGCCTAAGCCTAAGCCTAGAAGCCTAAGCCAATATGATCAAGAAAATAAATTTTTATTTTTATTACGACTACAGTAACAAAAACACTACAAAAAACACTATTTATTTTCTACAATATCCAATCTAGGTACTTTACTAAGAATACAACTACAACTTCATGACCAAGCATTGACAAGCTCCGCCAGACTTCATAAACTCGCTCATGTCAACTTCAGCCACTTCATAACCCAAGTCTTTCAACGCTTTCTTTGTTTCTTCTTTGACTCCAATTGGTGAAATTACAGTCTTTCTTACTGTAATTGCATTACAGACGAAAGCTTTAGCTTCTTCTTGAGATACTGGAATGGCTCTTGGCAGTCTGGTTTTGATCTGGAATTTTGAAAAATTTAGAAAAATTCAATTTTTTAAATTGCCCAAGCCTAGAGGCCTAAGCTTAAAAGTCTAATCCTAGAAGGTTGAGTCTAGAAGTCTAAGCCCAGAAGCCTAAGGCTAGAAGCCTAAGATTAGGAGCCTATGCCGAGAAGCCTAAGCCTAGAAGCCCAAGCTTAAAAGGTTAAGCCTAGAAGCATAAACCTAGAAGCCTAAGTCTAGAAGGTTGAGTCTAGAAGTGTAAGCCCAGAAGGTTAAGCCTAAGCCTAGCAGCCTAAGATTAGGAGCCTATGCCGAGAAGCCTAAGCTTAGAAGCCTAAGCCTAGAAGCTAAGCCTAGAAGTCTAAGCCTAGAAGCCCAAGCCTAGAAACCTAAGATTAGGAACCTATGCCGAGAAGCCTAAGCCTAGAAGCCTAAGCCTAGAAGCCTAGAAGCCTAAGCCTAAAAGCTTAAGCCTAGAAGGTTAAGCCTACAAACCCACGCTGAAAAAACTAATATTAAAATTATAAACCTACAAGCCTAAGCCTAGCAGTGTAACTTTTAGGCTTAAATTTTTAAGTCTGATAAACTTAAGCCTACTAATGTTAAGCCTACAAGGTTAAGCATAAAATCTCTAACTAACCTGTAAGACATGATACTCCTAACCTTAAAACATGTCAACCGCTAATTCTTTAAAACTTGTTTTTTTTAATTTTAACTGCAAAGAAACTCACATCATTATTAGTTTTGTCACTAAAAGCCTCAGGGTAGTACAAAGCCGAGTCCGCTCCAACCGGAGTAAAACATGTATCCAGATGATAGAACTTGGGATCGACCATTTCGCAGTAAACGATTTCAAACTTGCCAATCCTTTTCACAAATTCATACACCGCCTTATTGCTTCTTTCACCATACCCTGCCCATAATGTGTTGTAATCACTGAAAACGGCATCACCACCCCCTTCGAAACAATGTTCGAAATTTGCACCAAACAAATTGTAGCCATTGTCCTGGTACCATTTTAGGTAGTGGTTCTGTTCACCTTGTCTTTGTGGATGACGAAACGATGAGAGATAGACATTATTTTTGTGAACCAGTCCGCTGTTACATACAAATACCATGTCGGGAAGGCCATGGGCTGGGTCTAGAGTTAGGACCTGGAATAGGGGAAATTGACTTAAGTAAGGCAAAGCAAAGGAAGGCAAGGCAAGGCCAGGGCAAAGCCAGGGCAAGGCCAGGACAAGGACAGGGCAAGACCAGGGCAAGGCCAGAGCAAGGCCAGGGCAAGACCAGGGCAAGGCCAGGGCAAGGCCAGGGCAAGGCCAGGGCAAGGCCAGGGCAAGGCCAGGGCAAGGCCAGGGCAAGGCCAGGGCAAGGCCAGGGCAAGGCAAGGGCAAGGCCAGGGCAAGGCCAGGGCAAGGCCAGGACAAGGCCAGGGCAAGGCCAGGGCAAGGCCAGGGCAAGGCCACAGCAAGGCCAGGGCAAGGCCAGAGCAAGACCAGGGCAAAGTCAGGGCAAGGCCAAAGTAGATCAAGTTAAAGCGAGACCTAGGGTTAAAGTTAAGGCTAGGACGAGCTAAAAATTAGAGAAAAAGTTAAGGTCTTACTTGTACACCTTGTTTTTCAATAGTTTCCTTGAGGGTATTCCATTGTTTATGGGCTAGTTCCTTGTTTACTACTCCACCCATCCACGGATTGATGGCATACTAAAAAATTTTAAAATTTCGAAAACTTTTTTACAAATATTTTAAAAATTAAATTTTTAAGATTTTTAATACCTCAACAGTAAACTACCTACCTCAACAGTAAAGTACTTTGGTGGTACCATAAGCACTCGTTTGAGACAATCCGAGACAGCTTTAGCCATTTTGTCACGAGATAAATGCACCTAGACTAAACTAACACTGACGTGTTGGGTTCGAAAATGTTTTACGCGATGATTAATCGCTTTTTACTATCACTAGTCATATCGTCGACGGTTTATGATCCGGCTCGTTGTAAAACCGTCTATATAGAAACTTGGTCAATATATATGTCATGGTATAGTAATGGTGGGTTATAACATACCTTTTAAGTTTTACAGTAAACTTAGCTTTAGCTACCGTACAGTAAAACCTTGTGCTATAAAAACATACCGCAGTAAAATAATATTTTCTACTTTACGTATTTTTCTTGTATACTATGCAACAATACCTGATGATTAACATATATGCATATACGACAAAACAATACACAAAAGACATAAAAGAGACAGTAGATGCTGGTCGTATAAAAAAAGTAAAATAGAAACAGTTTTCGTATATAAATACAGTTATTGTAATGTAAATGTTATTGTAGGTGCTATTATATGTTATCTTATGATAGAGTAAAGACCAGTGTTTGCATGGGCTCCGGAGTCGGAGCCGGAGCCGGAGCTAAAATTCGAAAATGGTCGGAGCCGGAGCTGGAGCCGGAGCTTGATTTTTTTTGGCACGGCTCTGGCTCCGCACATTTTTTTTTCATTTTTATTTTTTTTGCTGGGAGGAGAGAAGGGCGGGGCGGGGCTTGCGCCTTTCTCCCGAAAAGCGCTTTTTCTTCTCCTTTTCAAAAACAAGGGCGGAGCTTACGGGTGCTTTTTCGGGGAAAAAGAGGACAAAAAACTTTTTTTTGCGATTTGTTGTGATATATTTCCCAAAAAGAAGAGAAACGAAAGAAAAGGAGAGCGTGATCATATAGCGGAATGGATAAGCGTTATCCATCGGTGTTGCACTCGCAGGTTCGGACCTCGCTGCGTGCAAACGCTTATTGCTTTTTGTTTGATTACAAAAAATGCTCTAAAAACACCACTAATAATATATTAAAACTTACTTACGACGCGACTCTAGGCAGACCAGGCCAGGTTGAAGAAAAATTACAAACTTTTAGCTAGATTTACATTCAATCCTTTTACTTTAGCTACTAGATTCAGCCAGCATGAACAATTCTTTAGCAGACTGCAAGCAGTAGCTCTGTCGAAGTTTTGAAAATCTAAACGTGTTGGTCAGGCAAAAGAGGCTAATAGGGTTTAATAGTTCGTACACAAAGTAAAGTTTAACTTTGTTTTGATAAATTATATATTTTTTTGTTACATCTTTCAATTTCTTATAATAAATGTTGTTATATATGGCAAAACACGTCAATAACACCAAATTTAACGGTTTTTAACCATTTTTTAAAAAATCTGACCCGGAGCCGGAGCGGACTAAAATAAGGGCTCCGGAGCCCGGAGCCGGAGCCCAATTTGAAAAAAGGTCGGAGCCGGAGCTTGAGCCAAAAATTTCAAAAATGCAAACACTGTTAAAGACTATGCAAAAAGTTACTGTACTTTTACTGTTACTATTTGTAGACTTGTTTTACTGTAGTATAATTGGAAATCCTTGTTGTAATCCAGGTTGTTGTTGTTCTGGCTGTAGTCAATGTGATCGGGGATCAAGTTATGTTAGGTAATAACATGTTATAGTAGATCTTTTAAGCTTAGCTTTATTGTTTAGGATTGGCTTTATCTTTTTAAACTTAGCTTTTCAATATCTTACAGTAACTTAAAAAACAAATATTCATACAAAATCTTACAGTAATTTTCTTACAGTACCTGCCCATGTGAACTCAACGTCTGTGCACGATACAAAGTCAGCACTATATATGAGCCTGTTGATACCTATTCTCAGTACATCCAACCCTCTGGAAACAGCTACGTTCAGCCCATACCTATACCATCAGGTGGGGGTGGATATGCTCAGCCCATACCTATACCATCGGGTGGTAGTAGTTATGCCCAACCAATACCTATACCACCAGGTGGGGGTGGATATGCTCAGCCCATACCTATACCATCGGGTGGAGGTGGGTATGCTCAGCCCATACCGCCGGGTGGAGGTGAATACGCTCGACCGTTTGGTAGTGGAGGAGTGTTCCTAATACCTTCAGCAAAAGCAATCAAAAGTGGTTGAATTGAACCGACTGGTCAATGTATCATAAGAAAGTTTTAGTTTACATTTTATTTTGTTACTATGGTATATTTTCTATGATCTTTATTTTACTACAAATTAAAAGACTTTTTTTATTTTTATCTCTTTCTCGTCTTTCTACTCTACTCTTGGTTATGTATTGTATGTATCTGTATATTTAAGTGTAGTAAAGTTGGCTGTAAGATAATTTTGAAAGATGGTCATTTTTCATGAAATTAAAATTTATTAGTGTTAACTTTGAAATTCAGTACGATGTAGGCTATTGTAATCTTCATCTCGTATTGACAAGGAAAGTACCCAACCTGCAACTCTCAGAACTAGCTCAAAATTTTTATACGGATTTTTTGTATTACCAGTAACACATATAAAAAATATTTGTTTGCGGTTTTGAGTTTTAAAATTAATCTATTTAAATTTTCTGCCAGTTTGGCATTGTGTTGCAAGCACTTTTTTGATGTTCCAGATAAGATAGGCTTACAAATTTAAAAATAGAGGTTTATTTGGAGCTTTTCTATCATTATATTTAAAAAAATAGTTAAAAGGCAAAAAATGAGGAAGTTACAAGCTTGAAACACTATGCCAATTTGGCGGAAAATTCAAAACGCAATTTTTTGATCTCCATTTTCTCAAGACTGGCAGCAAACCGCAATTTAGAATGTTACGTAAGGTCTTACATCTACATGATCTTTCAACAAAAAAAATTTCAAAGAAATCTGAGCGTTGCAGGTCGGGTACCTTGTAAGCAGAATAACTGATAACATATTACAGTAGAACTATTGTGTAACAACTTCCTTAGGAATTTTAAATTTGTTTCTTATAAAGAGGTTTCGTAATACAAAATTTTTAAATGCACCGTGTAGTGTTAACTAGCCATTTTAAAATTGTTTGTTATAATTACACCTACCTTAAGCTAGACTTTTTTACCTTAACTTTAACTGTAATAGTTTTTTATTCTAAATAAACGATCAACTCAAGCTTAACTAACGATATATTATACATTGTTTTTTAATGTTTAATCACTTTGCTCTGTTACTCTTCGGTAACAATCTAACATTACAATCATCAAGTTGTGGCTTTGTGTCTGCTATTTATAGCCGCTGCATATTACACTTGATAAACGAGTTGTTTTGGGAAGGGCGTCATAGTTTAACATGTTTGAACAATTATAGATCACATCGAATGTAAAAATAAAACATAAAAGTAATCGCCGGTTAATGATTGTTTTAAAAATCATCAAGGAAGGGGAGGTCGGTTTAAAAAACGGTCGTTTTAAAAATATCGACGATGACTTTTAAAAATAGACCATCACATGTCATCCATCTTGCGCTTATAAACCCGGAGAGTTTTGAAATGGGGGTTTAAAAATGAACCCGTTACAGTTCTCGTTCCAATGTTTTCTGGTTCTTCTGTTTGTTTGTTGTTGTCTTTGTGGGGCTGGTCTGATCTTTTTAACTTATAAAATGAGCTTCTATTTATATGGATGAGTAGGTAAAAAAGATAGAATAAGAGAAGGAATATGTTAAAGAATGGTAAGGAATGATAAATGGAAATAAGGGGTATGGTAAGAGACAGGTGAGAGAGGCGTAAATGAGAAGTAAAGAAAGGGTACGAGATAGGTGAAAGCGGAATGCGAGATTAGTAAGAGAGAGTTAAGGTATGGTAAATGAGATGTAAGAGATAAATAAGGGATTAGTAAGAGAACGGTAAGAAAGAAGAGAGGAAAAGAAAAAACAGTTTTTGTAAGAGAAGAGGGGGGGGGAGGGAGAGAGAAAGGTGCGGGAAGGAAGAGGGGGGGGAAGGGGGGAGGGGGGGGGGCAGGCTTGGACGTAGGGTAGGGCAGGGCCCAATTTGCAATTTGCGGCCTTGGGGCCGGGCCCGTTTGGGCCCTGCCCGGTACAGGGCTTTTAATTTCGGGCCCTGCCCGGCCCTGGGGCCGGGTCGGGCAGGGCATTTACAGGGTTTTACAGGGCATTTGTAAATTAAGTTTATAAAGCTAATAACAAGTGAAATAAACTGCTTTATATCTATCCGGCCTCACTCCTGACCCTTTTCGCCCTTCCCGGCCTTACCCCTAACTTTTTTAGGGCTACCCAACCTTACTTCTGACCTCTTTAGCTTTGTCCAAGTCTACCTTTGACCTGTTTAGCTTTACTAGACCCTACCCTTGACTTTATTATCCTACCCTACTATACCAAAACCATCCTACATAAAATTCCATACTGTACTGTACCATCTCCTATGCTACTTACTATATCATACTAATCTTACCAAACAAAACATACCAAACTCTACGATACCTTACATTACCATATCATAACCTATCCTATCTATCATACCAAACCCTACAATACCCTACCATACTATATGCTGTCCTATCTACCATACCAAATCCTACAATGCCCTAACATATATAACATGCCATACTCTACCTGACTATGTTATACCATTTATCTTGCTTTATTTACCTACTCTACCCTACCTATGGGTAGTACACAGTAGTGTTGTATAAGATTGGATAAGGTGAGATATGATACAGTATGGTATATGTAGTATGTTATGGTATGGTAGGATATGGTATTTTATGGTAGGGTATGGCATGTTATAATATGGTAAGGTATTGTAGGGTTTGGTACGGTAGATAGGATAGGGTATGGCGGGGTGTGGCATGTTAGGTACAATATGGTAGCGTAGGATTGGGCAAGGCTACAAAAGTCAAAGGTAGGGTCGGGTAGGGTTAAAAGGGTCAGGGGTGAGGTTGGGTAGGGTTAAAATAGGGGGGCTGAAGTCGGGTAGGGATAAAAGAATCAGGGATGAGGTCGGAAAGAGCTAAAATGTTCAGGAGTGAAGTGGGGTAAGTAACATTACTTGTTAGACACTCAACAATTTTAAATTAATTTTTTTTATATATGAAAAATTATTACCGGGCATTTACAGGGCATTACCGGGCACGAAGCAAGCCCTGCCCGGTTAGAATCATGGGCCCTGCCCGGCCCGGCCCTGTATTTGATCGTAAAAATGGGCCCTGGTCCGGCCCGGCCCGTTTGCCATGTCTACCCGGCCCGCCCCCAGGGCCGGGCCGGGTCGGGCACCGGGGGCAACGCCCTACGTCCAAGCCTGGGTGGGGGACGGGGGGAAGGAGAGGACAGAACAGATTTTTTACGTAAAAAGAGGCAAAGGCAAGGGATCGCGAAGATAAACTAGAAAAAAAATTTTTAAATAATAAAAAAAAATTAGTCCCTATAATACCTCACCCTACCTTATCCTACTCTACCTTGTCTTAAACCACCCTATCGTATCCTATCCTCCCTGCCCTATTCTACCCCACTCTTTCCTCACAACCCTCTTCCAACCTCCGTTTCTCTTTCAATTATGGTATGATCAGTGTTGTTTTCGGGCGCACATTGTAATACTGTAATATTTTTTTGATTGTAAAAATTTTTGTTTTTTAATTCACGCTAATTCGACACGACTTTAGCGGGTACATTTTAATCTACCGTATCCGGGAGGTTGTCGTTTTTTGATTAATAGAGTATACAAATCGAACTGATGTTTAAGGCAAGACATAGTTGATGACATGTCATGACTTTTGGATTGTCATTCTGGTTAGGTGGCTGATAATAAGTTTTAGATTAAGCTGCGGTAACAATGTTTATTTTGTTTTGTTGTAAGAAAGGTGGCACGGGTAGGTAAAGGAAAGGTTATTTTGTGAAAGGAGGGTAGAAGGACAGCGAGGGGGGGGGGAGGGGGAGAGAAGAAAGAGAGGGAGAGAGGAGATCAGGAGAGGGGAGGGGTACGGGTGAGGGGAAGAAAAGTATTTCCACTCCCCCTTCTTTTTGTCACCCCCCCCTTTTTTTTACTTCTGTCCCCCTCTCCTACACCTTCCCTCTACCTTACATTTATACTTCTGTTACCCCCGCCCCCCCCTTCTCCCGTCTTCCTCTCTTCTACCTCTCCCTCTATACCAACCCAAAGCCACCTTTTCCTACAACTTCTTACCCCCCCCGTCCCCCCGTCCCCTCCCCCCCCTTTACCCCGTTACCCTCCTCTACCCCTTATTCTTACCGTAAACATCTGCAACATGTTTGCCGAACAATATTCAAACCTTGAGTTTAAAAAAAGCTGTTTACAGCCAAATAACAGCCAAGCTTCAGTAGTTATTTTGTTACAATAACGGTTTTTGATTTCCAAACATTCTTGTTATCATTTTGCAAAAGCATTTACTTTTCAAAAACAATAAAATTTTTCAAAAATTAGGCTAAAAGAAGGAAGGGTGTTACTGTGTTTAAAATTACTACCTAGCATATAGTAGTTGTCTGGATGAATTTGTATTGCCATCAATATTAACTCCATAAAACATCAGAATTAAAAAGGTCATTGTGATGTTTTATAAAGATGTTTCCCAATGAGAAATGGCTTGTTTTGATTAGGAAATGCTAGCCAATGGCTGATGGGTCGGTACTTTATTGGAAGGGTGAGTTGGCTTGTTATGGAAGGTTATGTTCACTTGTAGGGTTTGGTTTGCTAGGTAGAGTTGGTAGGGCTTATTTAAACGAAATTCATAGGGCTGGGAAATGACAAAATATAAAACGAGTTTATAAAAATTAACAGTATAGTAGGATAAGTTAACTGTGTGGCCGCTTTTGACCAATAGTTAAACTTGGGTAAGGCTAGCGTGAGGGAGAAAAGCGAACTAAAACGGCCGAGGTAAGGCTAAGATAAGGTTAACGCAAAGCTAAGACAGAAGTTACGGTAACTTTTGTCTACAAATAAAGCAAGCGTAGGGCTAAAATAACATGAGTACAGTAAAATAAACCAGAGTAGTGTAGGGCAGGATAAAGCATGATTGAGCACGGCAAGGCAGCATAAGGCAAGGTAAGATTGTATAAAGTAGACCAGAGTAGGTAGGGTTAAGCTATAGCAAAAGAAGGTCGAAGGCAAGGGCATGGGTAAGACATGGGTAGCAGTAAGACAAGGTTAAGTTTGAAACATGAGTAAGACTAAGGTATGGGTAAGGCTTTGGCAAGCGTGGGGCTATAGCAATGGTAGGGTTAAGGCAAGGTTAGAGTAGGGTAGGGTAGGGTATGGTAGGGTAGGGTAGGGTAGGGTAGGGAAAGGTAGGGTAGGGTAGGGTAGGGTAGGGTAGGGTAGGGTAGGGTAGGGTAGGGTAGGGTAGGTTACGGTTGGGTAGGGTAGGGTAGGGTAAAGTAGGGTGGGGTAGGGTATGTCTATAGTTTAACATCGTCAAGTAAAGACCCTTCTGGAACGTATCAATGTTCTACGATTTAGTTCACTAATTGCCTTACCTGTCTATCGAAAACACAAGAATTTGTCGATGGGAAACGCCGCTTATCGCTATTATTACAGCCGATCATCTACACAAACAAATTAACGCTGTAACGAGTGTTTTGAAATTTTTTTGACGTTTTTCTTACATTACACTTTCGTATTTGATTGCCATTGTCAACATGATGTATGGACAGTGTAAAAATGTGTTGACTTGTTTTTAACCAGGCTTTTCGCGATTATTACAGTCTTTGGTAGTTAGTATGGATCAGTCATGGGCAGGGAAAGGGTGATGGTTATGGCGTGGTTGGGAGAGGTATCAAAGTTGTTTAAAAAGGTGTGTAATAAAGTAAACTTATGTTGGTCTTCAAAAAAATTTAAGTATGATGAGGTAGAGAGATGAGAAGGTTAGAGTTAGCAAAAATGAGAAAGCAAAGAGAATTAATGCTAGAATAAGAATTGGGTTAGCCTAGAGTACGGCTGAATCAGATTATATGTTAAGAGTACAGTAGTGCTACCGTAAAGTTATGAGGTAGGGTAAGTATTTAACTGAAATTACTTTGTTTCGAATGAAATTAGATAAGGTTTAAATTAAAGTAATGTAAAGCAAAGTTACTGTAGGTCTTAAGTTAGGGTTAAATGGAAATAGTCAGAGCTGGGTAGGATTCTAAGGGTAGGACTAAGGCTAGGGTAGGATACAAGATAGGCAAAACAGTGTTCAAAATTAATGTGCAAATTACGGTAGAGATAAGCTAAAGAAAGAATACTGCTATTGTAAGGCTAGGTTAGACTTAAATTATGGCTACAGCAAGAGCCAAGAGCGCGTGGTGGGGGGACGTGGTCCCTCCTGTGGATTTTTTTGACCTCCGCCTCCAGGCCGAAAGTCCCCGCCCGGCTCTGGCTACAGCTAGAGCTAGGCTTAGGACTAATTCAAACCATAGTATGGCTAGGGCTAGTGCTAGTTTTAAGCGATAGGGCTAAGGTTAGGTTAAGCTTTAATAGGGAAAAGGTTTGGGTTCAATCTACATTTGAGTTAGGACTAGTTTAAACTATAGTAGGGCTAAGTTGTAGGTAGAGTAGTTAAGATAGGGTAAGTGGAAGAACACGAGAAAGTACACATTTTGTGGTTAAAAAAGATTAAAAGGTAGAGATATAGGTTTTTGATACTTTTTAAAATGACTTTGTGTTAATTCTTGTTTTTGATTTTTTTATATTAAATTGTTTTTTTTTGGTAACGCACGTCAAACCAAACTAATAGAAATGAGTGAAATATCAAAATGTCTAACCGCTCCCTTTGTTTGCGTGGCGCTCTCTCGGTTTTTTGCTCTCTCGTTCGCTTTTTCTATGCACGCTCTGTTTTTTTTTATGCGCTAAACAAAACGTCTATTTTACTCTCTGATTTCACGTTTCGGTTTGACGTGTAACGTTATTAAAATATTACCGTGCTTTCATAACTTTTAAATTTCTTCAAAATTTTAAATCTTTATTTAAAAAAAACCCTTCTAATTTCAATTATTTTCAGCACAGAATGAGGTCGCCCTTCTCACTTCTTTTCTCCTTGTTAGTTGTTTTTGTTCTTGTTTCGACAGTAAATGCCCAATATGACAGTAGTGCATCAGGCAGTATTCTATCGCCATTTGGTGGTGGCCTAGGCGGTGGCTATTCCAATCCATACGGTAGTTTTGCAAATGCTGGTTCATCATATGGCCGGTACGGGAATGCGTTCGGCTTCCTGTAATTGTATTTATCTCTTTCATCTTGTACATGCTTTGTTTAATAAAATCCAACACATTTCAAGTTTTCGAAGTTTTGTTGTAAATTTAAAATTTTAAAAACAGAAAAAAAGAAAATTTAGAAAAATACTTTATGTTATAGTTATAGTTATGTCTATGGTTACGAATAAGACTAAGCAATCAAATTTTAAATTTAGTGAGCTCAAGAGCAGTATGAATAGATTTAGGAATGCTTAGAAAGTTCAGGCTTAGCTATGGCTATGGTAAAGTTAAGAAAAGATAAAGGCCAATTAAAAACTAACAGTAAACATTAAAACAAACAAGAGTAAGATTAAAACCTAAGGCTTGTATCGCAGTAAAAAGTAGCGTAAGTTACGGCACGGGCTAAAGAAGACAGGGCGTAGACAAAGGATAATGTAAATACTAAAATTTAAAAAGCTAGAGCTAACTCTAGAGCTAGGATTTGAGCTAGTGTTTTAGCTACGGCTATAACGATGTCTAAGGACAATTCGAAAACTAGCGATTAAACTGTAACTAGGGCTTTGATCTATGACTCTCAGCTAGGGCCTGGGCTAGGGTTCTGGGCTAGGGCCTGGGCTAGGGTTCTGGGCTAGGGCCTGGGCTAGGGTTCTGGGCTAGGGCCTGGGCTAGGGTTCTGGGCTAGGGCCTGGGCTAGGGTTCTGGGCTAGAGCTCTAGGCTAGGGCTCTAGGCTAGGGCTCTGGGCTAGGGCTCTGGGCTAGGGCTGTGGGCTAGGGCTCTGGGCTAGGGCTCTGGGCTAGGGCTCTGGGCTAGGGCTCTGGGCTAGGGCTCTCTGTTAGGGCTCTGGGCTAGGGTTCTGGTTTAGGGCTTTGGGCTAAGGCTCTGGGCTAGGGCTCTGGACTAGGGTTCTGGACTAAGGCTCTAAGCTAAACCTAACCGAAAAATGTTCAAAATATTGTAGTAGAGCATCTTTGATCACTTCTGGTTCCTCAAATTGTACGTGATGTTCAATATGTCAGTTCAATTTTAAACTAATTAAAATTAAAAACAGCTAAGTTAGTTAAACTTTTAAGTTAATATCACTGTCTTAAAAGCCTCTTTACTCACAAACCACATTCTCTTTTAAGTTTAAAAACAGTGATAAGGTACACCTTTTTCTTTTTCTAATAACCTTGTGTTTTGTGGTCGATTAACGGCAAAAGTTTTAATTAATTAAAGGTTTAGTTTGTCTACATCAATATAAACCACTTTTGTTAATTTAAGTTTTGTCTAGATCTATATTAGAATTTTTAAAAGTTTTGTCGCTTTTTGAAGGGCAAACTAAAGATAAAAAGCGACAAAACTTTTGTTTGGGGTTTTTAATGTATTGCAAAGCTTTGACGTTTTTTCTATAGCAAAACAAAGTTGAAAAACGACAAGACTTTACTTTCGTTTTATAATTTATAGTAGTAGAGCTTCTAAAAAGTCTTGTCGCTTTTTATAAAACAAAAAATTGTTAAAAAACGACAAAAATTTTTTATTTATATTTTATAAGTTATTGTAGTAGAGCTTCTAAAAAAGTCTTGTCGCTTTTTATGTAACGAAACATAGCTAAAAAACGACAAGACTTTATTTCTACATTAAAATATATTACGATAGAACTTTAAAAAGCCTTGTCGTTTCAACTTGAAAAACATAGCTAAAAATGACAAGACTTTATTTTTATTTAAAAATTTATTGTTGTAGAGGGTCTAAAAATCTTTGTCGTTTTTTATATTACAAAACATTGAAAAAAACGACATGACTTTATTTCTATGTTAAAATATATTATGATAAAGCTTTAAAAAAGACTTGAAGCTTTTTATATAACAAAACATTGCTAAAAAACGACAAAACTTTTTCTACAACTTAATACAAGTCCAGTCAACACATAAAGCATCTTAACGTGAATAAAACCAAAGTTAAACACCGTTGGTAATTGTTTTTTCAGTTGATAAACACCTTTTATTTGTTTTTCCATCAGATTAAACTGAAAACCTTCTCCAAGTGACAACTCTTGGAAGGTATACTAACTATGGCTTCTCTATTCGCTATTGCTTTTGCTGTTATTATTATTTACTTGCTAAAATATGTTGGACCGTCTCTTGCCAAGTATGCTAGACATGTGTGGATGACTAGGAATATCCCAGGCCCTAAGGCTAATTGGCTGTTTGGAAATATATTACAGTTTCCCAAGGAAGCGAAAGGTAGGGTGGGTTAGGGTAGGGTAGGGTGAGGTAGGGTAGGGTAGGGTAGGGTAGGGTAGGGTAGGGTAGGGTAGGGTAGGGTAGGGTAGGGTAGGGTAGGTTAGGGTAGGGTAGGGTAAACCCCCAAGACCAAACTTTTAGGTAACAAAACCTATTTTTAGACTACCGTGACTACTTCCTTGGCCTAGCAACAGCCGAAATGGCCAAAGGCAACCAAGTTCTTCGTCTCTGGTTCCTAAACCATGTCTTTATCTACCCACTGGACAGTGATGCAGTTCGTGCCATAACGTCAAGCACTGTGGAGATTAACAAAGGAGAAACATACAATTTCATACAGAGATGGCTAGGCAAAGGGTTGATTACAATTAGTAATGAACCCAGATGGCACAAGAACCGAAAACTTTTAACACCGGCTTTTCACTTTGGTAAACTTGATGAATATATCGAGACTATTGATGTTCATTCTAAGGTAAGAATATTTATCCTAGCCTAGCCTACCCTTGCTTTGCCTGTGCTTTGCCTGTGCCTTGCCTGTTCCTTGCCTGTGCCTTGCCTGTAGCTTTGCCTGTAGCTTTGGCTTGGCTTGGCTTGGGTTGCCTGTGCCTTGCCTTAACCTTGGTGTGGCTTTCTTTGGTCTTGGCGTTGCCTTGGCTTGTATGTGCTTAGCTTGGCTTGGCCTACGTGCCCTGCTTTGTTCTACCCAGCTCTGCCTAACTCTGCCCTCTCTTGTCCTGCCCAACCCTTACCTTTGGCTTGCCTTTGCCTTGACGTTAGTTTACCCTGCCCTTTCATTGCCTGCCATATCTTGTTTTAGCCTTAAAGCTTTTCTTTTACTCAATCTTACCGTAATTTTAACTTATTTTAGCACTTGATTGAAGTAATTGACCGCAAAACTTCAGAAAACAACCAAATCGACCTCTACCCTCTAATCAAGTTGTGTGCTTTGGATGTTATAATCGACGCGGCTATGGGTTGTCAAATCAATGCCTTGGAGAACTCAGAGCAAGACTATGTCAAAGCAGTTCATAAGTTCAACCACCTAGCCTACATCAAGGTCATGAAGCCATATATAGCCATCCCACTCGTTTGGAACTACTGTGGCTACGAAGCGGATACTCAAAAGGCCTTAAACGTGCTGAAGAATCAAACCAAGACCGTAGTAGAAGATCGTATAAAGCAACGTCAAGAGTACAACGACACTAAGCCTAGGCCAGACTTCTTGGATCTGCTACTGAATGAGTACGATAAAGGTGAAGTTTCGTTTACTGAGATTTGTGAAGAGGTGGATACCTTCATGTTCGCTGGTCATGACACCACTTCACATGGTATTGCTTGGACCTTATGGTCATTGGCATGTCATCCTGACATTCAGGAGACCTTGTACGAAGAACTGGCTTCAAATTTTGATGACAAAGCTGACTTATCATCGATTAAACAGAAGAATCTAAAGTATTTAGACGCAGTAATCAAGGAAAGCCTTCGTATGTTCCCTCCAGTACCATTCGTACAAAGAGAGCTGGTCGAAGACCTACCAATGGCTGGATATACATTACCCAAGGGGGCTCAGGTTACTATCGCGCCATACTTTATGCATCACAATCAGAATGTCTTCCCCAATCATATGGACTTTGATCCGAACAACTTTTTGGGTAACAAAGAGCTGGAGAGCAATGCTTATATACCGTTCAGTAGTGGCATGAGAAATTGTATTGGTAAGTAAAAATTCTAAGTCTAAGCCTACTAAGTTTAGGCCCAATTCTGCTAAGCAGAAGTCAACGCATACTTAACTTAAGCTTACTAAACCTAAGCCTACTAAGCCTAAGCTTAGCCTATTAAGCTTAAGCCTACTAAGCCTAAGCCTACTAAGCCAAAGCCTACTAAGCCTAAGTTTACCAAGCCTAAGCCTACTAAGCCTAAGCCTACTAAGCCTAAGCCTAAACCTAAGCCTACTAAACCTAAGCCTACTAAGCCTAAGCCTACTAAGCCTAAGCTTAGCCTATTAAGCTTAAGCCTACTAAGCCTAAGCCTAGTAAGCCAAAGCCTACTAAGCCTAAGCTTACCAAGCCTAAGCCTACTAAGCCTAAGCCTACTAAGCCTAAGACTACTAAGCTTCAGTTTACTAAGCCTACTAATCTTAAGCTTATCAAGCCAAAAGCCAAAGTTAACTTAACCTAAGCTTACTAAGCTTAAGCCTACTAAGCCTGACTCTACTAAGCCTAAGCCTACTAAGCCTAAGCCTACTAAGCCTAAGACTACTAGGCTTAAGCCTACTAAGCCTAAGCCTACTAAGCTTCAGTTTACTAAGCCTACTAATCTTAAGCTTATCAAGCCAAAAGCCAAAGTTAACTTAACCTAAGCTTACTAACACTAGGTCTACCAAGCCTAAGTCTACTAAGCCTATGTCTACTAAGCTTAAGCCTACTAAGCCTAAGACTACTAAGCTTAAGCCTACTAAGCCTAAGCCTACTAAGCTTCAATTTACTAAGCCTACTAATCTTAAGCTTATCAAGCCAAAAGCCAAAGTTAACTTAACCTAAGCTTACTAAGCTTAAGCCTACTAAGCCTGATTCTACTAAGCTTAAGACTAATAAGACTAAGCCTATTAAACCTAAGCTTAAGCCTACTAAGCCTAAACCTACTAAGACTCAGTTTACTAAGCCTACTAATCTTAAGCTTATCAAGCCAAAAGCCAAAGTTAACTTAACCTAAGCTTACTAAGCTTAAGCCTACTAAGCCTGATTCTACTAAGCTTAAGACTAATAAGACTAAGCCTATTAAACCTAAGCTTAAGCCTACTAAGACTCAGTTTACTAAGCCTACTAATCTTAAGCTTATCAAGCCAAAAACCTAAGCTAACTTAACCTCAGCCTAAGCCTACAAAGCTTAAGCTTACTAAGCCTAAGCTTACTAAGCTTAAGCTTATCAAGCCAAAAGCCTAAGCTAACTTAACCTAAGCTTATTAAGACTAGGCCTACCAAGCCTATGTCTATTAAGCCTAAGCCTACTTAGCCTAAACTTACTAAGCATATGCCTAATTGCCATGTGTTTACACCTGACTAAGCCAGAGCTAACAACTTCAATTTTAAAACTGAAAAATTGCCGTTCACAGATTCCGTATTTTAACCAAAAAACGAGTTTTAAATTTTTCAGGCCAACGTCTAGCGCAATACGAAATGAAGATCACAATAGCCTACTTCGTCTTGAATTTCAAAATAGAAGCTGACAAATTTAAATTCCATGAAAACTGGCCTTCGTTCGAGATTATCCTACAGCCAAGTCAAGGAGTCCCAGTTAAGATCTACAAACGATAACTTAATGTTAAATATGGTGGAAGTCATGTATAACGAACTCTTCTATAACAAAAACGCCTTTATAACGAACAACTGTACAATAAATACTATTCAATGAGTACAAAGTCGCTAGATAGTAGAATAATCATATATTAGGTGCCGACATAAAGAACCCGCCACTTTTTACAGGTTACTACAGGCAAATTACGGCGGGTTCTTTATGTCGACACCGAGTACTAAGACTTGTATACAGGTTTGGCAAATCGTAGACGATATTTCTGATTTGTGCCCTTGGTCTAGACATAAGAAACCGGCCGGGATAATTTTTTAGGCCCGGTCCAATATAAGTTTTGCTTCAAGCCTAGCCCGGCCCAGCCAAAATTTTTTTTAGTGAGAGAACAACACCATGTTCTACATGGTATAATACGAAGCGCGGTGTGAACGGAGGTAAATGTCAACAAGATTAATTATTGTTAAGTCGTATAAAGGGGTATAGATAAGATGTATAAAGTAAGTTAAGTTAGGGTAGAGTAGGCTAGGGTAGAGTAGGCTAGGGTAGGGTAGAGTCAACTAAACGTTAAGTTATACATAATGATCAAAAATCAATTTCTTTGTATGTTCATTCCAATATTTTAGCGCAGTTACATTTAAGTTGATCTTTCGAATGAGGATCGGCTCTAACTCATTGACATATGCGTCATAGAGTCTTTTCAAGTATTCGTTTAAGCTAACAGAAACCATGACTTCAAGAAAAAAACGTGCGTAACCGCACTTCACAATAACCTTATGTAGACAATACGTATTACCCAATTTATGGATTGTTACAGTAATGAGTAGGCGGGGCTTAGAAGAGGGCGTCAAGTTACATTGCGCATTATCTGTCCTGAATATTCATACGCTCGCATTATCTTATTCATACCACTTTCCGTTACCACAATGGCGATGACTTGTGACCAAAAACGGAATTTTTTGACATTCCCTGAGGAAGGTCCAAGATCAATGAAGACTTATACCATCACGGTTGCCAAGCTGGAGAAGCCGTATGTTAAAAGCGATGGTTTTGTGTGTGGATATGATGAACACGAGAATTACCACACCGTGTACCTTAATCAAAATAGTAAGTGGCAGTGGCCACAATTAACCAAAAGAGCCGCGATATGCGATCGGGACTTAGGTCAGTAAGAGAAGAGAGGACGGAGCCGCGAGGCGGCAAGATTTGTATTTTCTTCTAGATTGTTGTTCCCTTATTATTTTGTGTCTTTATACCCTTATGTTATTGTAACCATTATCGAGTAGTGCTATTTAATTGTATTTTAGATAGTCTTATAGCATTAGATGTAAAAAATAAATGTTTCATAAATCATATTCGGACAATGATTTAACTACATCAATTCAGCATAAACGAACGAAAAATTTAAGTTGGAGACGTAATTGAAGAAACGAAACTCTTCAAGGACTTTGCTAAGCAGCAACAATACGCCGATACAAATTCTGAAATCACAATGGTTGGAGCCGTAGAAAGTTGAGATAAATTCAAACGGATGGTCAACCTGAACAAGTAAGTTTTTGTTTTTTCAAGTATCAAGACATAATCTATATTGTATTTTTGGTTTTTATTTATTTTAATCAGGTTTTCCAAGTAGTGTTTACAGGTCCTATGAGTCGTTGGTATTTCTTGATGCTGTTCTACACAATGAGCCCCAAGACAATGTATATGGATGGCGTAATGGTGCCAATGCGTTCAAGCAGCTAATAAAAGTTATGATAATATCTGCTAAACATAAAAAGTTGGTGACTGAAATCGACCCAGGAGATGTGGTCACTATCACAAAGGCCCCTCGTTTCAAACATCCAAATGATGAGTATAAACACGTAACCTTAGAAGCCAGTATAAGTTATATAACACACGTAAATAGTAAAAGCCCGGGGATGTCAATGTACACCGTCTCAACCTAATTTTGGTACCTCTATTGTTAATTATAAAATCACACTTTGAAAAAAGAGCTTGACGGCAGGAAACGTTGTCTATATATATACAGGACAATCGATATGTAGGCCCTGAACCACCAAGAGCAATCAATTTGGCATTTTTAGAAGGCTTAGTTTCAAAGTTATGAATTATTACTAGCGACCAAATTTCTCGGGACGCCCTGTACTGAAAAGACGGAGGATCTGGTAGACTCGCAGCCTTTAGTTGTCCCACCGCCTTTTAACATGTCTTTTAATAACCCTCCTCCTCCTCCTGAAGCTACAGAAACCCCAACTTAAACCATCACCAATTCTTCGTAAAAAAGACGTCTCTGACTTGTAAATTATTTGTATTGTGTTTGTTAACTAACCGATACTAACTAATTAATAAACCGTGTTGAATATAATTATAATCGACTCCATGAATTAACTAATAAGGCTTAGCTACTATACGATGGTTTCTTTATAACCATTCTTTTTTTAAAAATTTATTCGATGCGGTAGGCAGTGCCCTTATCACTCAAAAAAAGCTCCTATGTACAAAAACGACCCTTAATTACTTCATCATTTAAGTCGGTTAGCTCATAATTGATAGGTTTGGTAGGAAATATTTTAATTATCTTAAAAATTTTGTCGGTAAAGCCGGCCCAATTAGTGTTTGCTGAATAACGAACAAAATCTTTGACTTGAACATTGGTTTAGTTTGTTTAAGGCCAGAATTATGATACAAAACCTTCCGTATTTTATACCAATTAGAACGACAAATCGTATTGTTTCAGTTTAAGATTTAACTACAGGATGAAACGCCTTCTTCTTCACAGTATGACCTTACACTACCATAACATATATTTTAATTCATTTTAAGAGTTTACTACAGGATGAAACGCCTTCTTCTCTAGTACATGACCTTACACTACCATAAAATACATTTTAATTCATTTTAAGATCTTACTACAGGATGAAACGCCATCTTCTCCACAGTATGACCTTACACTACCATAACATACATTTTAATTCATTTTAAGAGTTTACTACAGGATGAAACGCCTTCTTCTCTAGTATATGACCTTACACTACCATAAAATACATTTTAATTCATTTTAAGATCTTACTACAGGATGAAACGCCATCTTCTCCACAGTATGACCTTACACTACCATAACATACATTTTAATTCATTTTAAGATCTTACTACAGGATGAAACGCCTTCTTCTCCACAGTATGACCTTACACTACCATAACATACATTTTAATTCATTTTAAAATCTTACTACAGGATGAAACGCCTTCTTCTCCACAGTATGACCTTACACTACCATAAAATACATTTTAATTCATTTTAAAATCTTACTACAGGATGAAACGCCTTCTTCTCCACAGTATGACTTTACGCTACCATAACATAAGGGCAACGCACTTCGTCTATACCCCTATACATCTTATCTATACCCCTTTATACAACTTAACAGTAATTAATCTTGTTGACATTTACCTGCGTTCACACCGCGCTTCGTATTATACCATGTAGAACATGGTGTTGTTCTCTCACGGTTTGTGTACATAATGCGGTAAAGTTTGTCTTATATTGTGAAAATGTCGCGCGCGTCTTTAACGCAAATAATATACGTTGTTTTGTTTTGTTCGTTTGCCAGAGGCTGAAAGCGGGCGAATCGAGAGGGAAAGTGTTTCGGGAGGGGGGGGGTGATGAGTCAATTAAGCGCGCGACTTTTGCTTCATTATGCAAATTTATTTTTGATATTTGAGTCATGATTTGAAGATTGAAGCTTCTCTGGAGCTAAGCTTTGTCAGTTTTTCCAGACTTAAGCTACTTTTTAATTTTTTCTAAACGGTTTGAAGTTAAGAAAAGACAAGGTAGAGTAAGTTGAGATAGGATAGGGTAGAACATGAAAGTAAAGTTGACTTAAAATTGTGTTAACGTAGAGCATATGGTTGAGTTTGAAAGGCCAATGTAGTGTTTTGAATGGCAAATGAAAGGTTTTAAAAGCAAGCAGGGCCTAATCTGGGGCGCAGATCGAAAAAATCCACAGGGGGGACCACGTTCAACTTTTTCAAAAATTTTTGGGGGGGAAGGGAAAGGAAATCCAAGTGAAGTCAGAGGAGGAAAAAACGACTAAAGTATAACTAAGATAAGTGTGGAATAGATAGAAGGTACGGTGAAAACTAGAAACTAAAAAAGGTTGGGCTAAAGTAAGGTTGTGTTAGAAGTTACAGTAAGGGTAAATAATAAAGGGTTGGGATAGATTAATGGTACATTTGGTCTCAATCTTTATGAAGTGCTTATTCTTCATTGACCCCAAAGTTACAGTATGAGCAAAGAATACAACGGTTAAGATAAGGTTAAGGTAAGGCTAGAATATAAGTTACAGTAAAGCCTACAAATAAAGTAATGATAAGGACAAAGTAAAGTACAGTAAGGTAGGGTAAGGTAGGGTAGGGTAGGGTAGGGTAGGGTAGGGTAGGGTAGGGTAGGGTAGGGTAGGGTTAAGGTTGAGTAGGGTAAGGTAGGGTAGGGTAGGGTAGGGTAGGGTAGGGTAGGGTAGGGTAGGGTAGGGTGGGGTAAGGTAGGGTAGTGTAGGGTAGGGTAGGTTAGAACATTTCTTTTTAAATTTGAAATTCATTTAAATCCCGAATTACGTAACTTTCCCAACGGCGATTCCTCGTCTAATTTTCGACATTTTTTAACATTTTTTAATGTGAGAGTAGGGGTGGCTGAATCTTTTCGAATCGACAAGTTTCGTCGCTTTTGTCTTCCATCACTAAAGCTAGATCTTTTCGTTTCATTAAGAAAAGGGGGGGGGGTTCGTCGAAAGTCCTTAGCCTGTAAGGCTTCTATTTGTCATGTTTTTCTTGTCATCGGATTCTTACTGATTTTTATTGGAAGGTTTAGTTGGACTACTTTTCTGTCGACTTTTTTTTAAGTTTAAGAAATTTTAAGTTTAAGCCTAAGCTTGAAAGAATCTTTTGTTTATTTGTTTTTTAACCCTAGGCTTTGAAAGCCTATGCTTACAAAACATGATAATATATTAAGCCAAATCATAACCCTATGACTAAGTCTTTTTGAACCTAAGTTTACTAAGTTGAAACTTTCTAAACTTAAGCCTATGCCTACTAAGCCTAAGCCTAATAAGCCTGAGCCTACTAAGCTTAAGCCTACTTACCCTAAGCCTACTAAGCCTAAGTCTATTAAGCCAAAGCCAACTAAGACTAAGCCTACTAAGCCTAAGCCTACTATGCCTAAACCTACTAAGCCTAAGCCTATTAAGACTAAGTCTGCTAAGCCTAAGCCTACTAAGCCTAAGCCTACTAAGCCTAAGCCTATTAAGCCTAAACCTACTAAGCCTATGCCTACTAAGCCTAAGCCTACTAAGCCTAAGCTTACTAAACCTAAGCTTATTAAGCCTAAGCTTACTTTGTCTACGCTTACTAGATCCAAGCCTACACATTTTTAGTTTTTTAAATCCAATACTACTAAGTTTAAGCCTAGCATGCCTAAGCCTGCTAAGCCTGTTATGTATAAGCTTACTAAGCCTAATCTTGCTAAGTCTAAGCCCAACAAGCATAAGCCGGTGACTATTAAACTTAAGCCTAAAAAAACCCAAAATCTTCAAAATCAGAAGCTTGTAGACTTTTTCCCATCCGAATCTTATCATTCCACGACTTTTTTTTGACGTAAACCACGATGAATGTTGTTTTTTGAATCACCGCTTTTTACCTTTTCCATTTAGCGACCGAATAACTGGCCTTTTTGTTTTTTCACATTGACCATCAGGCGAAAAACAAAAATGTTTTGTGTTTTAGCTCGAGATTTCTTTGTTTTACTCCCAACATTTCTTTAGTCTGGCTGGATTTCTTAAAGGATTTTTGATTTGTTTTTCTTTTTGTTAGAGGGAAGGGGGGGGAGGGGGAAGGAAAGGTGGGGGTGGGTAGGGTAGGGCAAGGTAAAATTTTTTTTTGTATTTTTGGTATGGCAGTGTGGGTAAGGCTAAAAAATACAAAATTTTTTTTAAAATTTTTGGTGGGCGGGGGAGGGGGAAAAAAAAGGGGGGGGGGAAAGGTTTAACAGAGTTGAGGGATGGAGGGGGTGAGGTAGGCAGCGTTATTTTTTTTAGTTTTTTGTAGCAATGTGTGAGGGCTAAAAAATACAAAAAAAAATTTTTTAGGTGGGTAGGGGTAGGTGGGGTAGGGTGTGGTAAATTTTTTTAAAAATTTTTATAAACTTTTTTTTTATTTTTGGGGGAGGGGCAAAAGTGTGTCGAATATTCCACATTTTTTTTTATTTTTTTTATTTTTACAAGTCATCATTTTCTAAAAAACGACTATTTTTCAATTTTCTGATCAGCAGTGTATGATTCAAACCTTTTTTAAAAAATATTATTGTCATTATTATGAAAATATAAAGACAATGATGATATTTCCTTGATAATTGTCATTTTAATACAACAAAACAATATTTTAGCCTTTTAACAACTTTTTGTTTTTTGCACTGTGCAATGAAATTCTCATTGCACAGTGCGGCATAACATTTTTTCACTGTTGCACCGTGCAGTCTATATTAATTTGCAAGGTGCAAAAAAGTAAAGTCATTTTTAACCCCAGCCTTAGCCTTAGCTTTAGTTTTAGTCCAGCCTAGCAATTTAAATTACAATTTTACTTCTAGGTGGGTTTAAAAAGTCTTGTCGTTATTTTGCGTGTATTTGAACGTTAAAAGACGACAAGAGTTTTTTAAAGTTAATATTAAGCCTAAAATAAGCCTAAAAAGATTTAAAAATGATTTAAAAAGTAGATCAATAACAGTTTAAAAATTTATTTTAAAATTTCATCCCCACATCATATAAAAAATGGCATAAACCCAAGCTTTCGCACCAACATTAGTATAATGTCGTAAGGGGCAGCCGGTTCATCCCTGCACCTTCTAATCGGCCGCTGTATAAAAGTGATTTTGGGCCGTTTGGCCGCCCACCTTTCTCTCCGCTTTTTACGAAAAAACTTTTTTCGATTTTATTGTTCGGGATTGGGGGAGAGCCTCGGGGCGATTGGTGTTCAAACCTATCCGGATCCATTATTCTTTTCGGTTTGATATCAAGATATTGAACAATTTTATATTTTATATGTAGTTTATATTATTTTTGTGTTTTTTAAAATTTTTTTGGGTATTTTTTCAATTTAAATTTTTACTTTTGATACTTTTAGGCTTAGGATTTACAGAATGAAATACAGGCTTGAATTTAGGATTCAGCTTAGTTTTTTAATTATGTAGGCTTAAGCTTCGGATTATGATGAAGTTTAGGCTTTGGCTTAGTTTTAGACTTAGTTTTAAATTTAGGCTTAGATTTAGGCTTAGATGCAAGCTTAGGCTGGGACTTACGCTGAAGCTTAAGTTTATGTTTCAGCCTAGTTTAGCTTAGCCGTAAGCTTAGGCTTCTACGTTTAGGCTTTTAGGCTTAAGCTTAGGCATCAGCTCAGGCT
The DNA here is from genome assembly GCA_904066225.2 of Bursaphelenchus okinawaensis. Classification (NCBI taxonomy): domain Eukaryota; kingdom Metazoa; phylum Nematoda; class Chromadorea; order Rhabditida; family Aphelenchoididae; genus Bursaphelenchus; species Bursaphelenchus okinawaensis. The sequence continues at coordinate 10,014,909 of CAJFCW020000001.1, read as the reverse complement.
TCAGCTTAGGCGTCAGCTCAAGTTTCAGCTTAGGTTTCAGCTTAGACTTAGGCTTAGGCTTAGGCATAGGCTTAACTTAGGCTTAGGTTTTGGCCTTGGCTTTGACTCAAGCTTAGGCTGAGGCTTAGGCTTTGGCTTAGGCTTAAGCTTTGACTTAGTCTTAAGAATAAGCCTAGGCCATTATTAGTAATAAGCCTCTGTTAAGCCTAAGGTTAAATTTATGTTTCACTAAAAATTTTATAAAAGCATAAGCTGACGGTTTGCTACCCCTTAATTTAAGTTAAGTTTACGCCCAGTTCAAGTCCAATCCCAACCTTCAGTCCAAATCTAAGCCTTAGCGTGAGCTTAAGTCAGCGTGAGCTTAAGTCTAATCCTAAGCTATTACTTAAGCCTAAATATAAATCCAAGCCTAATACAACAAGTTTAAACCTTGTTTTCTATTTTAAAAATTTTGTTGTTGTTTCAAATATTTTTTCGAGAGTTTGCTCGACGTTCAAGACCAATTACTCCAGTTTTTTTTTCGAAATCGATTCTCAAGCTTTTGTGTAAACTTTAGGCTGATCCCATTTGGGAGGAGGAAGGGGGGTTTGGTATTGTTCACGTCGAGTTTAATTAATCGCGAGGTTAATTATATGAAGGGCTCTAATGATGTGAAAATAAAACCCGGTTCAACTTGTTTAGTTGGCAATTAGAGGGCATGTTATGTTTACTATTTCTTCAGGGCAGGGTAAATGGATAAACTGTTAATTTGAGGAGAGGGGGGGGGTGGATTTTAGGGGTGGGTAATTGGAAGTTTAGGGATACATTTTGAGGGCGAGTTGGTATGGAAGATGGGGGGAGGGCTGATTTCAAAAAGACGAGTAATTTTGAATTAGGGGGTGGATTTTTAGGGAGGGGTGACTTCAAAAAAGCATTGATTTGGCTGCGTGGTAGGTTTTGAAGATTGGGCTACGGTTAAAAGCTAGGCCCCTGGGCTAGGGCTCTGGGCTAGGGCTCTGGGCTAGGGCTCTGGGCTAGGGTTCTGGGCTAGGGCTCTGGGCTAGGGTTCTGGGCTAGGGTTCTGGGCTAGGGTTCTGGGCTAGGGCTCTGGGCTAGGGCTCTGGGCTAGGGCTCTGGGCTAGGGTTCTGTTCTAGGGCTCTGGGCTAGGGCTCTGGGCTAGGGTTCTGGGCTTGGTATATCTTTTTACTTTGTTTCCAGAGATATTTACGTTACTACGCGGGTTATCTCGCGACTTCCCACTTGACCAGGCTTTGTTTGCCGACCAACAAAAAGTCGGCCGAACGGCCCAAACTTTCTCTCTCTTTGCAGTCGAAGAGCTCGAGGCTTGATCCCGGCGTTATCCATCGGAACACATTCATATCGTAAAAGTGTTTTAGTATGATCTTTGTAAACAGCTGGGGGAAGGGGATTATTATATTATACGTGTTGGGGTTGATACTATAATATAATAGTAACGTCTGTACTACTGGGAAGAGAAAGAGGTAGGAATGGGGTAAGGAAGGTAAGGGTAGACTAGGGCAAGGTAAGTTAAGACAAGGCAAGGCAGAAAAAAAGTATGGTCAGGGCAAAGCAGGGTAGAATTTTACTAGGGTGTGTAAATTTTATACGGGGCAGGGTAGAATTTTAAGGCAAGTCAAAATGACGGTGAAATTTAAAGGCGGGTTAAGAGGGTAGGGTAAAATTTAATAATAAGAGCAGGTTTTGCTAAGGAGGGGTGGACTTGTTGCAAATAGGGGTGGATTTTTAAGAATGAGATAAGTAGAGAAGCCAAAGTCAGGTAGGGTGTGACAGAGTAGGGTAGGGTAGGGTAGGGTAGGGTAGGGTAGAGTAGGGTAGGGTAGGGTAGGGTAGAGTAGGGTAGGGTAGGGTAGGGTGGGGGTAGTGAAATGACATTTTGAGTATAAAAAAGAATGGCAGAGAGTGTTCTTTCGTGTTCTTGTTCCTTCCTTTTTGAGCAATTCGTTTTGTTTATGGCCATAATCCATGCCGATGGCATTTAAAAACCAATTTGTTGTAAATTTTTTTATAAAAAAACTTTGATTTTGCAACATTTTGTTGAGGCAAGGGAAATGAAAAAAAAAATTTATTGTGAAGCAGGAGGGGGGGGAGGAGATGGGAGGTATGGATAAAAATTCTGTAAAGAAAAATTACTGATTGTGAGGGGCGTGTATAATTGAAATTCGAAAAAAATTTGGGTGTGGTAAAAAAATTTTTTTTTGGTCCGGGTGGATAGCTTTATTTTTTGGTGTGTGGGGAGGAGTAACCAAGGTGGACCTAAACAAGAAAAAAATCAGTTGAGATGAAGAAAACACTTTAAATATAGCCCAACCTTGACGTAGGTATAATTTATGTTGTAATAGTATGAATCAAATATCCGAAATCACGTCAAATGATTTGAAATAGAAAAAAAATGGAAAAACAAAAAGTACTGGTGGTTTTAGAACAATATTAGAAAAAGGAAATTTTAGAGACAACTATTTTAATTTAAAAAACTTTTTAATCTTTTTTTAAAATTTTAATTCTTTGCACTGTGCAACATAAAAGTTGGTATAAAACGGTATTTTATAGATTTTAGAGTACCTAATTCTATTTTTTTTATTTTTTTTGCATTTTTTATTCTTACTTTAGGTGCTTTTTTAAATATTTATTTTTTGCACCGTGCGGTTTTTTAAAAATTTTAATTTTTTAGTACTGTGCGATAAAAATCAAATTAAAAATGCATTTTAAGGTTACTAAAAAACTCATTTTTTATTTTTATTTAAATTTTTTATTATTTTTTATTTTTGCTTTAAGCGTTTTTTAACTTTTTAATTTGACTGCACCGTGCATTCATTTTTTAGTTGCACTGTGCAGTCTTCTTATGATTGCACCGTGCAGTCTTTTTTGTTGCACTGTGCAGTCTCATTTTTATTGCACAGTGCAGTCTTTTTCATTGAACTGTGCAGTCCTTCTTTCTATTGCACCGTGCATTCTTTTATTGATTGCACCGTGCAAAAACCTTCCCATCACTAAAAGATATGTTTAATGAACCATAAAAACAAGTAATTGAGGATTAATGAGTCCGTAAGCCAATTTTCAGATCTTAGACATTAAAATTCGCATAAATTAATGAAAAACAAAATTGAAAGGCATTTTAAAAAGCGAAAGTCGATTTTCCTCGACTTTGCTTCTTCGAAAAGTTTTTTGATTATGTATATATATGAAATTGAGTTTAAAATCTGAATTTCAAAGAAAATTTTAAATTTTAAAAAATTTTATTTGTTTTAAAATTATTTTTTTTACATTTTTTAAATGATTTATAAGCTTAAAATAGTTAAAAAAGGCTTAGAAAACGTTTTAGAGGCTGCACGGTGCAATCCAAATAAAACTGCACCGTGCAATAAACAAAAAGAAACTGCACGGTGCATTGAAAAAAGACTGCACAGTGCAGTCATGAAGAGGCTGCACAGTGCAATCAAATAAGCGACTGCACAGTGCAATAATAAAAAATTTTTAAAATTGAAAAAAATTTTTTTTTGCAAAATTTAGATATTATTTCCAGCTCAATGTCCTCATATGTTTTACCTTAATATCGCTCAAACAGCTTCTCAAATATCGTTTTGGGCCTCGTGGTTTAAACGCTGGCCAAAACAAACATAACTTATTCTGGTGGATCGGCCAGGAGATAAACTTTTTATTTACAAATAGGGCTAGGGCGGGGGTGGATTTTAAGGCGGAGTAGTGGGGGAGGGGGGGGGGAGGGGGGTTAATTTTAAAACAAAAGGTCGATTTTTGAGGGTAGGGTAATATGGAATTTAGGGGTGGATCATTTAGGTGGGGTAACTTGGTTGGGGGTGGTTTTAAAAAACCATTTTGAAGAGGGGGGGGGGGGGAATTTGAGGAGGGTTGGTTTGGAGGGGCAGGCTTTTTAAATGGCGGCTAGGGCTCTGGGCTAGGGCTCTGGGCTAGGGCTCTGGGCTAGGGCTCTGGGCTAGGGCTCTGGGCTAGGGCTCTGGGCTAGGGCTCTGGGCTAGGGCTCTGGGCCAGGGCTCTGGGCTAGGGTTCTGGGCTAGGGCTCTGTGCTAGGGCTGGCCAGTTAACTCTTAGTACAGTATAGTGCAGTTTGTTTACTATACAGTAAATCAAGCTATTTACTGTACATTAATTTGTTTTTCCCACACGATCCGTTACTTTTTTCATTGTATTCAAATCAACTTGAGCCCGTTTCCCTGAGGGGATTTGGTTCAAGCGGGGGATTTCAAATTAACTCCACTTTTCCTCCTTTTCCCTCCGGCTGCTTAAAGTGATTCCGATCAATTTTCATTTCCTAAGGGCATTGTTTTTCGCTTAGAACAAAATTCAACTTTACGTTTGAACAGAGTTGAGGTTTGGGGGGAGAGGGGGTATCCAAATTTTTAAGTGTTAAGGGGGGGGGGTGGTAAGTTCAACCTCAAGTTTAACAGGGGGTCGTGAAAAAGCGGGGTAACTAAATTTTTAATTTTAAGAAGGTGGATACTTTTTCCTAAAACCAAAAAATGTTGCGTAATCTTGCCAAAACACTTTAAAATCACTTTGAAATTTAAATTTATTTTGATTTTAAGGTCTGTCTCTTATAGCGGAACGTGAACTTTAATTGACAGCTGGTTTCAGTTTGACCTAAGCGGTTTATGGAATTTAAATACACAAGATAAGGCTAGTTTCTACAATGTTATCTTGTTTTTATTGTTTTTTGTTGCTTATCAGTATTGAAATTGTCATCACATTGTTGTTTTTTAATGTATTACTTGTTTTTACACTTTTCTATTATATTATAGTTGATCAAACTTTAAAATGGACATTTTTTTATACCAGACCTAATGCTATTTTTTATTTTACTATATTGTTAACAGTGTCATTTTTTATTTTACTATACTCCGAAAATGCCATTTCTTAAAATTCTTTGCCATTTTATGCACGGTGCAATGATAAAAGACTGCACAGTGCAATGAAAATAAGAGACTGCACCGTGCATTATTAAAAGAGACTGCACAGTGCAGGGAAACTAAGACTGCGCTGTGCAATCAAAAAAAGGACTGCACTGTGTGCAATTTGTCGCGAGTGCACAGTGCAATATTGAAAGAGAGTGCACATTGCAATCAAATAAGAGACTGCACTGTGCAATCAAAAAAAAGGACTGCATTGTGGAATATTGAAAGACACTGTACAGTGCAATGAAAATAAGTCACGGTGCAATCAAGATAGACTGCACTGTGCAAGCAAATAAAACTGCACAGTGCATACAAAACTTTTAAAAAATTTAATTTTTGAAATTCGAAATTTTTTATTTAATTTTTTCAAATTTCGCCCAAATTTTCAATTTTCATGTTTGTTTTCCTCCAATTTGTCGCGATTCCTTTGCAAAAATAAAAAATGTTGTTTGATGTCAATTATATGATCGAGTCTCATTCTTTTGTAATATTTTATTGTTTCGAACTGAGGTCAGTCGGGCGGGGAGAGTGTTCGGAAATTTCCGAAATTGTTTCAAGTATAATATTAGAGGAATTTCGTCGCGAAAAACCGTTTTTTACGGGGCGGATAATTTAAAATTAATTTTTTAAAACTTTTTTTAATTAAAAATCAAAAAAAAATTTTTTTTTGGATTTTTTTTAAAGGCGGGGTAAATTTTTAGGGGTAGATTTAAAAAAAATGACTTTTTAGTGCAAAGGGTAGGGTAGGTTTTTTTAAAACATTGTTGGTTTTTTTATATGGGCAGGGTAGAATCTTTTAGAGAAAAGAGAAATTTTTTAAGGGCAGGGTAACATTTTTTAGGGCAGGGTAAAAACTTTTATAAGAAAGTGGGTTTTTTAAAGACAGGGTAGGACTTGTATTATAGAAGTTTAAGGGTATGGCAACATTTTTAAGAGTAGGGTATGGTTTTAACGGGTAGGATAGAATTTTGTGGGGTAGCGTAGGTTATTATGGGTAAGACGGAATTTTTAAGGGCGGGGTAGCATTTATAATAAGGTTAGTGCAAGGCAAAGCCAGGGCAAGGCCAGAGCAAGGCCAGGGCAAGGCCAGGGCAAGGCCAGGGCAAGGCCAGGGCAAGGCTAGGGCAAGGCCAGGGCAAGGCTAGGGCAAGGCCAGGGCAAGGCCAGGGCAAGGCCAGGGCAAGGCCAGGGCAAGGCCAGGGCAAGGCCAGGGCAAGGCCAGGGCAAGGCCAGGGCAAGGCCAGGGCAAGGCTAGGGCTTTATATAGTTATGACGTGTTTTTGTATTATAATATAATGGTTATTGCAAAGGAAGTTGTGTTGGAAAGCTCTTCTGGTTTTATCGTATTTTTTTGAAAAACAGATTACGAAAAGCGTATGGATCATATTGTTTTTTGCATACCAAAAACTTGGTTCGCGTATTTGGTAGCTGGTTTTGTTATAGTAGTGTTTATTTGGTATTTGTTATGGATATGTGTTAAGGTAGAGGTTATGGATATGTGTTGGGGTAGGGGTTTTGTATAAAGTGAGTATTGTAGACTTGCAACGTCGCCGGGTTGAGCCTAGAGGGCCCTTTTCAAGTTTAGGGTATAATATAGGGTAGGGTAAAATATAGGGCAGGGTAAAGAAATTCCATATATTTTTTGTTACAACTATGGAAGATTAGGACTAAGGTCTGGGCCGTAGCTAGGCAAATGTTGAACTAAGGCAGGCTAGTTTAGGGTAAGACAGGGCAACGATAAGACAAGGCGAGAACGATTAGGGTTATGAGTAAAGCTATGGCGAGTTAATTTTTGTATTGGGCGTGGGCATAGTCAAATCATGACAAAAGTTGGGTAAGGGCTAGAGTAAGAACAGTCTAGAGGCATGTTATAACGTTAAAAAAGCGAAAACTCAGTTACATTTTCGATGTTATAATTGCTCTACTACTTGTCAAATTTATTTTCGAACGTTTGCTTGTTAAATAACAATTACTGTCGTTTGTAAAAATTGAAAATACTACAAAACTTTTAGCTATTTAATGTTTTCAACAATTTAAAACAAGAATTATTGTAAAATGTAAAAAAGTTTTGTCGTTTTTTACTTTGTGAGTTAGTGTATTATGGCGACAAGACTTTTGTAAGTTTTTAATTTGTTTTTTAAAAGTTAAGGTAGGGTAAGACAGGGTAGGGCAGACACTTTTCAGGTCCGGCCCGATCTGAGTTTTGTTCAGGGCCGGCCCAATGGTAGGCCTGTTCTCCATGACTAGGGTAGGGTAGGATAGGGTAGGGTAGGGTAGGGTAGTTTGTACTTTTTTCACCATTGCCACTTTGAAGTTTATAAAAATCTCTACAAATTAAGTGATATCAAAGGTTTAGCGGCTAGTAATTGCTCTTATTTATCCCATTCCTGGTTATTTTCTTTTTCGTTTCGTAAACAAAAACAATTTGAGTGAAAAAAAACGGTTTTCGTTTTGCGATGAGAAAAAGAACGAAGCAATCGACCAATTCCAAAGTTTAATCGAGTAATACTTTGACTTTTTGAAGGGGGGTGGTGGAACAGAGAAGACGTGGTGGGGGAAAGGGTATTTTTGGGCAAAGCAAGGTGTGGTTTCAAGAGCAGGGTAGAATTTTTGTGGGCAGGGTGATTTATTTCAGAGTAGGGTAGAATTTTAAGGCAAAGGTAATTTTTAAGGGCAGGGTAGGACTTTTAAGGGCGGGGTAGAATTTTTATGGGCAGGGTAGGACGTTAAGGGCGTGATGGAATTTTTATGGGCAGGGTAGAATTATTAAAGGCAGGGTAATCTTTTTTTGCGTTTTTTATTTTTCCAAACGTATTTTACTTTGTATATTTCAAATTTTTTTAAAATTTTTTAAATGCTATTTTTTTCAGGATCCTCCTTAAAATCCGGTGAACTCACTATTACCTTCGGCCGTTCAAGGCCCTAACAAATAAAAAAATGGCCGAGGACGAAGTAATGGACGTTCGAATCCAGTTCATCAACGATCTGGATCCGTTTGTCTCCACATCGGATCGACAACCCATGCTACCTTTAAAGTACTCATTAGTACTCAACCAAGCCATCGGTGAACAGATGCCAGACATTATCAGACGACTACGAGCTCCACATAAGGTAAGAATCCCCTACCCTACCCTACCCTACCCTACCTTACCCTACCCTACCCTACCCTACCCTACCCTACCCTACCCTACCCTACTTGTTCTATCCTGCCGGGTCCTGAACTGCCCTGCCTTGTCCTGTATTCCCCTGTTATCCTACCCTGCCCAGCCCTTCCTTCCTCTACTATCGTATCCTACCCTATAATTCTTCTCTTTCACATCTCCTTTAAACATTACTATTTACCCTGCCCTGCCTAAAGATAAGCACTATTTACCCTGCCCTGCCCAAAACTTATCACCATTTACTCTGCCCTGCCCCAAGTTTAGCACTAGTTACCTTGCCTTGCCCAGCATTATTCACCCTGCCATACCACTACCCTGACTTTAAAGATCTTACTTTACACTTAAAGGTTCTATTATACTCTGCCCTTAAAAATTTGCCCACGTTTTCAAAAATACTGCCCACTCTACCCTCCCCTCTCTCCCCCCCCCCCATTAATTTTCTTCTTTTTTTGTGAAAATTTTGCCTTGCTTTGAAACACCCCTTGTTTTTAAAAATTTCAATCCTGCTTTACCCTTGAAAAAACAATTTTTTTGCCGCTTCACCATACTCTAAAATGCTCTAACAACCTAATTTCGAATTGATTTTTCAGCCAGGGGACGCCCAGCTTCAAGTAAGCCCATCAGCTACTGGTGACCTCGGGTCCTATCTGGATTCAGACTTGTCAATACTAGAACAGCCAGATGAGTTGGATGTGCTTCGTGGTGATATGTAAGTTGTCATGACTAAGCCTTAACTGTATTTTAAAAATTTTGGGCTTTAGGCTTAAAATTTAAAAAATAAAAAAAAATTTTTTGGGAATTTTGAAATTTTTTTAAAATTTTGAAATTTTTAAAATCTTTTTGAAATTTTAATTTTTTTTTAATTTTTAGCCAGTTTTAAAAATTGAAGCTTTGAATTCAAAAGCAATGGTAAATTAGCTAAATTAGGCTATTTATTGTTGGGAAGCCGACCACATTTCCGGAATTAAAATTGTCACTGAACTGCGATTGACACTAATTAAATGCAGTTCGAATTTCACTGTTTTTTCAAATTCGATTTTACTTTTTTTTTAATTTTGTTTTTTAATTTTTATACTGTAAGTAATACTGTAACTTATTTATGCTTATATTGTGCTAACCACTTGAATTTAACGTCATTAATTGAAACATCTACAAGTAGAGCTTGGGGCTGGGGTTATGCTTGCCTTAGGTTAAGCTTTAGCACAAATTGTTAGGATCGCGCTTTAGTTTGGGTTGGGGCTTCCTGAGATTAGGGCTAAGGCTGAAATTAAGTATAAAGCCTAAGCCTAAAGCTAATTTTAAGCATAAGCCTAAGACTAAGCCTAAGCTTAATAATTTGTTTAAGCTTAAACATAAGCCTAAATTTAAATCTAAGTTATGGCTTTCGTTTAGAATTAAAGCTCAAGGTTAAGCCTAACTCTGCGACTAAGATTAGGGCTAAAGCATTCCAATATGAACATGAATATAGAACCCGAATTCCATCATGTCATTTCTATTCGAGTCGGTGGATGATTGTCGATTGAGTGATATTCAAATGAAATGGAAAGTGGCAGTCGGCGGCTCACCGCCCCTGCGGGTTTGTAGCGACTCCTACAGTGGCGCAATCCCATTTTGTAGGTCTTTAACGGCGGACTTTTCACTTGCGGCGGTTTTTTGTTTGGAGCGGGATTCTCGACAAACTCGAATTTTGTTTCACACTGCGTTTTTTTCGACCGACCAAGATTCTGCGGTGATTTAATTGATAAGGAACGTTATGTCATCAGCTCGTATTATTGGTATTTGGAGGGGGCTCTCATTTTTGGTAGTAAGAGGGATGGGTGTATAAAGTATATTTGGAGGAGCTCTTATTGTTGTTAGGGGTAGGGGGTTCTTATTTTTGGCATTGGGGGGGGGGAGGGGGGGGGGTAGTTCTTATTGTTGATATTTTGTGGAAGGTAAAGGGGAGGGTTTTTTTTTGGGGGAGGGGGGGGGGAGGGTATATTATGCTAAGGTACGCGTTTAGGCTTATTTTTAGATGCGTATGATATTTAAATTAGGCTTTTTGGCTTAGCCTTATGTTTAGGCTTAAACATAGCTTTATTATTAGCCTTAGGCTCAGGCTTAAGCTTAAGTTTAAGTTTAGTTTCAGGCTTAGGCTTAGGTGTAGGCTTAGGTTTAGGCTTAGGCTTAGGCTTAGGCTTAGGCATAGGCTTAAGCTTAGGCTTAGGCTTAGGCTTAGGCTTAAGCTTAGGTTTAGGTTTAGGCTTAGGCTTAGGCTTAGGCTTAGGCTTAGATTTAGATTTAGGTTTAGGCTCAACACGGGCCTCGGCCCAAGTGCAGGCTTAGGCCTTAGGTCAAGCTCCGCTTAAAACTCTGGCTCAATCTCAATTTCAAGCTCAGGCCAAAGCTCAAGCCGATACTCAAACCTAGGTTCTGGCTCTTGCTTAGAGGCTCAAGCTCAAAACCAGGCTTAGGCTTAGTTTTAAGGTTAGAATTAGGCTTAATTTTATCATTATACATATATATATCTTGAAAATGTAATTGAATATATTAATTTATTGGTCTGAGGTTAGGCTAGTTTAGTTTTGTTTTGGAGGTTTATGTCTATAAATATCTTTCATGTTTTACATTATTGACACAGCTTTTTTAGTTTTTGCTGTAGCCATACTTCCATTTATTATATTATACTTAGCAAAAACAAACTTAGTTTTCTATATAACTTATATCACCTTATAACGTTCGTTTTATAAGGCTAACGTACTGTGACTTTATCAAAAAAATGCCACTTTTATACTTGAGTACCAAGTAAAATACGGTGGGTCGAACGTGCATGTTTATAAACGCTTACCTTTAAATCTTTTTATCCCAGAACTCTCTACGTCATGTACAAAGTAACCTAGACTTGAAAAAAGATGGCTTTGAAGTGCTATGATATTGATATTGATAATATTGATGAGCCGATCAACGGTAGTCGAAGAGGCTACGGGCTGATTAACTCATACCCAACCCCTAAACCAATTAAGGCTGATTTCAATAACAATGGCAGTAACAAGGCTTATAGTGATATTAAGAATAGTAGTAGTAAAGCTTACGATCGTACTAAGAATGTGATAAAGACCTATGATAGTACTAAGCCTACTACTAAGACTTATAATAGTACTAAGAGCCCTTTTGAAGACAGTGCTAAAAACTTGTACGGCCACAGTACTAGTAATACATATGAAGATGGTACTAACAATGCCTATGGAAGACCTATGGTCCAAAAAGATGGCTTTATACAAAGATACGACAATAGTAAAATCTTGTTGGGAAGCCGCAGAGATTTAAACTTATCACCTAAAGCTATGTTACCTAACAATCGGGGTCCTATTATTTCTACCGTACTTACAAAGCCTACAGCTTCAGCCAAAACACGACCGTTATCAGTTTACAGTCATTGTTCAGCCGGCAACTCAAGCTCTTCTAGTCCAAACTCTTCCAACGAAGACTCACCTTACACTTCTTCTCAAGGCTCGGCTACATATACACCAGTCTTTAGCACTAAAAGTAATACAAATATACTTGACAACAAGATGACAAAGCTCACAAAGGCTACAAGTTTATACGATTCAAAGCCTACTCAGCCAATTCGATACTGTGGTACTGATGCTATTGTGGACCATGATGATGTTTACAATATTAGTTACACACGAAACAGAAGCTTCAAAAAGGATGTTAAAGTAGACGAAAGAGACAAGATTGGAGTCCAAAAGTCCTTGGGTAACCAGAAGTCCTCTTACGAATTACAAAACTCAAGTCAAAGCTCGCCATATAAAGCCAAGTCTTTCAAGTTTGAAGACGCTACAGCTTCTTATGGCCCACAATTCATCAGCAGAGGTTCTACGGAAAGTAATCAAGACAATAGTTTTTCAGCTAACTTTAATGGTGATTCAGCTACATTTAACAAAGCTTCGTCTTCTTTTAGCGGAACATTGCCACATCTCATCAATAGAGGTTCTACGGAAAGTAATCAAGACAAGACTTCTTCAGCTTCTTCTAATAGAACTTCAGCTACTTTTAATGGAGCTTCAACCACTTTAAAGGGTACTTCAGCTACTTCTAATGGAACATTGTCACATAATATCAATGCAGGTTCTACGGAAAGCAATCAAGACAAAAGTTTTTCAGCTACTTTTAATGGGGCTTCAATTACGTATGGATCTTCAACTACTTCTAATGTAGCTCCAGGTTCTACGGAAAGTCATCAAGACAAAACTTACTCAGCTAACTTCAATAGAATGCCAACCACGTTGAACAGAACATTGCCAAGCCTTACCCCTACGATTTCACCAAAGCTTAACGGTACAAACGGTACAAAAAACTGTGACAAAAAGCTGACAAAATCAACATCAAATTTAGTTGAAGAATCCACCCCTTCCTGGCCTTTCTCTAAAGCCAAGTTTTTGAGTTCACACCTAAACTTGAGCTCTAATTTAGCTTCGAATCAATCTACGACTAGCAAAAAGTCATTTTCTACCTTACCTCGGCTAGATTCGACGTCTAAAGACAATTTCAGCTCTTTTGCATCAGATTCTTCTATCTTACGAGCTCAAGAAAAGCCTAGAAAATCATGGTACCAATCGAATTCTGACAATCTTAAAGAAGATTCTAACAATCTTAGAGAAGATTCTGGCCAAAACAGCACAAAAAATCAGTTGCCGTTAGATCAGTACAAGCCCATAGCTTCTTACAGTGCCTCAAGTACCTTAAGCCCTATACCGCCTAACGGAAAAGACGAATATAAACCTTCCAACACATATACCAAGCCCAAAACCTTAACCTACAAGCCTCAGTTTTTAAAAGAAGATTTATACAAGTCCAAGTGGAGCAATGCTAATACAAAGACAGATATATCTACTGACTCTACATCACTTTTCACCCTGCCCAAGCCGATAAGCTTTACAGATTCGTTAAGCTCAACGTCTTCAAAGGCTTCGAAGGCTTCTTATAAGGGTCATAACGATGATATTACATTGAAAAATGATGGTTTTTCGTTCAAAAATGATGGTTTATTACCTAAAAAGTATGATATTTCACCCAAGAATGAAGGCTCTATGACAAAAAATGATGATTACTTCTCTTCAAAGTCAATTTTTTCGACCGGTAAAGCACCTAACCTTTCAAAAATAAATTCAAAAAATGACAACGACAACAACAATAATCAAGAACAACAAAACCAATATATACCGGTCGATTTTTCCAAAAATTCGTTAGAAAAACGACCAAGTTTTGCCCAAAGTTCGCTGAAAGAAGCCTCAACCATCTTCAACATGTCACCACTGACATCTTTAAGCAGCTATACCTCCAAGTTTTTGACAAAACCGTTAAAGACAAAGCAATGTAACAGTAAACAAAAGGATGATGTCACAAGTGCTGGTTACGGTAGTTTAAACAAGAGTTATGATAGCGTGTTTGATGATATGGTCGGGAAGAGGTACGGCTGTAAAAATGATGACAAAGCTAATGATAGTGATAAGATTTTAAATTCAAATGATGGTATAGATGTAGAAGAGACTTGTAGCAGTCATAATAGTCACGATGACCTCAGTAGTAGTGCTTCTAAAGGCGTTAACGATAGTCAAAACAAAAGTAAGGCTAAAGATGACGTCAATAACAATATAACCAAGTTTTCAAAGACCTTTTCCTCAAATACCATGGCGGATTCAATAGTAAAGCTGAAGAATAATGAAGCTACAGGTCTTACGAAGCTTCAGAAAAAAATTGAGTCGTCAACCAACCGGCTGGCACGTCGCAAATCCAGCTGTAAGTGTGGGGGCGACCGTCAAGAACATCAGCGATGGCGCAAGGAAAACTGTCGATTTCTGGAGACTAAACCTGTCGATAATAAAAACAGTGCTGTTTCAAGAACAAATAGTACTATTGGTACTATGAAAATGAATATTGGTACAGATGGAAGTTTATCGACCAAGTTATCGACTAAAAAAGAGGAAGTGGTCAGATTACCTGTTAAAGATCAGAATTCTGCCAGTTTTTTGTCTAAAACTACAAGTTCCACGAACTTATTGACCGGAAATGGTAATTGCATAAAAGATATGATAAGTGGTGATAAGATAGATGCTATGACGACTAGTAGTTGTAGTGATAAGAGCTGTGAAAGTGAAAAGAAGGAAGAGATATTACCAGGTATTGAGATGGATGTTGATGACATAGAAGAGGAGTTAAGGATGCAAGAAGAGCACGATGCTCAGGAAGAGGAACGGTATGAATAGGAATGGCAGAATGCGTTTAAATTTAAAAAAAAATAAAAATTCTAGATATAAAATAAAAAAACTGGCTTGAAATAAAAATAAATAAAAATTAAAAAAAATTTTAAAAAATTTTGAAATTTTAAAATTTGATTAAAATTTAAAATTTGAACTAATATTTTGATTTTTAGGCTCCGATCAAGTTTGGTGCTACGTCAGAAGCCGGAGCTACGGGTCAAAGCCATAATTGGTAAGTGTGACATTTTTTTATGTGAAAGTTTCAAAATGCCCTGCCCAGCCCTACTCTACCCTTGCCTGTGCCCTGCCTGTGCCTTGCCTGTGCCTTGCCTGTGCCTTGCCTGTGCCTTGCCTGTGCCTTGCCTGTGCCTTGCCTGTGCCTTGCCTGTGCCTTGCCTGTGCCTTGCCTGTGCCTTGCCTGTGCCTTGCCTGTGCCTTGCCTGTGCCTTGCCTGTGCCTTGCCTGTGCCTTGCCTGTGCCTTGCCTGTGCCTTGCCTGTGCCTTGCCTGTGCCTTGCCTGTGCCTTGCCTGTGCCTTGCCTGTGCCTTGCCTGTGCCTTGCCTGTGCCTTGCCTGTGCCTTGCCTGTGCCTTGCCTGTGCCTTGCCTGTGCCTTGCCTGTGCCTTGCCTGTGCCTTGCCTGTGCCTTGCCTGTGCCTTGCCTGTGCCTTGCCTGTGCCTTGCCTGTGCCTTGCCTGTGCCTTGCCTGTGCCTTGCCTGTGCCTTGCCTGTGCCTTGCCTGTGCCTTGCCTGTGCCTTGCCTGTGCCTTGCCTGTGCCTTGCCTGTGCCTTGCCTGTGCCTTGCCTGTGCCTTGCCTGTGCCTTGCCTGTGCCTTGCCTGTGCCTTGCCTGTGCCTTGCCTGTGCCTTGCCTGTGCCTTGCCTGTGCCTTGCCTGTGCCTTGCCTGTGCCTTGCCTGTGCCTTGCCTGTGCCCTGCCTAGCCCTACCCTTGCCTGTGCCTTGCCTGTGCCCTGCCTAGCCCTACCCTTGCCTGTGCCTTGCCTGTGTTTTGCCTGTGCCTTGCCTGTGCCTTGCCTGTGCCTTGCCTGTGCCTTGCCTGTGCCTTGCCTGTGCCTTGCCTGTGCCCTGCCTAGCCCTACCCTTGCCTGTGCCTTGCCTGTGCCCTGCCTAGCCCTACCCTTGCCTGTGCCTTGCCTGTGCCTTGCCTGTGCCTTGCCTGTGCCTTGCCTGTGCCTTGCCTGTGCCTTGCCTGTGCCTTGCCTGTGCCTTGCCTGTGCCTTGCCTGTGCCTTGCCTGTGCCTTGCCTGTGCCTTGCCTGTGCCTTGCCTGTGCCTTGCCTGTGCCTTGCCTGTGCCTTGCCTGTGCCTTGCCTGTGCCTTGCCTGTGCCTTGCCTGTGCCTTGCCTGTGCCTTGCCTGTGCCTTGCCTGTGCCTTGCCTGTGCCTTGCCTGTGCCTTGCCTGTGCCCTGCCTAGCCCTACCCTTGCCTGTGCCTTGCCTGTGCCCTGCCTAGCCCTACCCTTGCCTGTGCCTTGCCTGTGTTTTGCCTGTGCCTTGCCTGTGCCTTGCCTGTGCCTTGCCTGTGCCTTGCCTGTGCCTTGCCTGTGCCTTGCCTGTGCCTTGCCTGTGCCTTGCCTGTGCCTTGCCTGTGCCTTGCCTGTGCCTTGCCTGTGCCTTGCCTGTGCCTTGCCTGTGCCTTGCCTGTGCCTTGCCTGTGCCTTGCCTGTGCCTTGCCTGTGCCTTGCCTGTGCCTTGCCTGTGCCTTGCCTGTGCCCTGCCCTAGCCCTACCCTTGCCTGTGCCTTGCCTGTGCCCTGCCTAGCCCTACCCTTGCCTGTGCCTTGCCTGTGTTTTGCCTGTGCCTTGCCTGTGCCTTGCCTGTGCCTTGCCTGTGCCTTGCCTGTGCCTTGCCTGTGCCTTGCCTGTGCCTTGCCTGTGCCTTGCCTGTGCCTGTGCCTTGCTTTGCTTTGCCCCCTAATACTCTTACTCTATCTTACCTTACCCTACCCTACATTAACCTTTCTTTTTTACCTCGACTTCTATTAATATCAGCCCTGACCCAAAAAATACCCTTCTATTGACTACCCAATATCAATACAATCCCATTTACATTGTAATAATGTCTGAGAGATATCAAAATTTGTTTTTCCCTGAGGCTTTCGAATGTTTGTGGCGGGTAAAATGGCCAGTAATTAGTGGGCTTTGGCCATAACAATTTTGAAATTTATCAGGATTTCATATTTTTTAAAAAGTTTACACGCAATATATAGGTTCTTACATTTACATTTTTTACTTTACATTTTGGGCTTGTATATATATATATATATTGTTATGTATATATACATATCATTAAGCAGGGCAGGGAAAATGGTTCTGACCTTTGGACAGGGCAGGGTAAATAGTGCTAGTCTTTTTAGCAGAGCAGGGTAAAAGGTGCTCATTTTTGGGCTAGGCATGGTAAATGGTGCTGACTTTTAGGCAGGGCAGGGTGAATTGTTTTGTTTAAGGGGGTTGTTGGTAGGGTAGATAAAATTTGAAGGCAGTATAGAATTTGAAGGCATGGTAAAATTGAAAAGCAGGGTAAAATTTGAAGGCATGGTAAAATTAAGGGCATGGTAAATATTTAAAAACAAGGTATAATGTATGAGCGGGGTAAAATTTAAAGGCACGGTAAAATGTAAGGGCATGGTAAAGTTTGAAGGCATGGTGAAATTTGAAGGCAGGGTAACATTTGAAGGAAGGGTGAAATTAAGAGCATGGTTAAATTTAAAAATAGGGAAAAATTTGAAGGCATGGCAAAATTTGAGGGAGGGTAAAATTTGAAGGCAGGGTAAAATTTAAGGGCGGGGCAAAATTTGAGGGCAGGTTAGATTTTTTAGAGGGTAGGGTAGAGTTAAGAAAAATACTAAAAAAAAGGTTGTCAAAAGACGTATTTTGCAAAAAAAAATTTTTCAGAAAAGTTGTTGTACATGTCGGGTAGAGATCAACGTCGAGCGTTGTTCTCCTTGAAGCAGATCTTCCAAGACGATAAGGATTTGGTTCATGAGTTTGTACAGAATGAAGGCTTGGATTGTCTTATTAAATTGGGTAGGGAATCGGACCAAACTCATCAGAACCATATTTTACGGGGTAAGTTATATTGTTTTAGGCCGTTTTTCAAGGTTTTTGTCTTGTTTTAGGTCTTTTTTGATGTTTTTTCTGCTAGTTTTGGTAGTTTTTGAGCTTTTAGGACGATTTATTATAATATTTTTTATTATTTTAGGTAATTTATGATTATTTTCTTATTATTTCCAGCAAGATATGACGGTTTTTATATAGTTTTAGGCAGTTTTTCAGCGATTTCGTTTGGTTTCAGGCCATTTTTGATGGTTTTTCTATTAATTTAGGTAACTTTTAAGCTTTTGAAAGATTTACTATGTCATTTTTTATTACTTTAGGTAATTTCTGAGCATTATCTTATTGTTTTCAGCAAGTTCTGTCCGTTTTTATATTGTTTTAGGTCATTTTTCAAGGTTTTTGTCTTGTTTTAAGTCTGTTTAATATTACCTTAAGCCGATTTTAATTTTCTTTCATCTAAAAATGAAATTCAAACTTATTTTTTCCATTTTCAGCCCTAGGCCAGCTAATGTTGTACGTCGATGGCATGAACGGTATCATCGCTCACAGTGGCACGATATGTTGGCTATATGAGCTGCTGGAGTCTCCGGTGAGTAATTTAATCATAGTTTATGAAAATTTTTTTTAAATTTTGATTTTTTTGGCTTAAGATTGGTTTTAAAGACTGCACGGTGCAGTTTTTTCAATTTTATGGTTGCACCGTGCAATCGGTAAATTAATTTTTTTAATTTTAAAGCGGGTTTTAAATGTTTTGGTATTGAAATCGATGTAGAATAAGACTATTTGAAATGCTTTTTTACTTTTTTTTAAAATTTTTGGTCCAAACGTTCTAGGACACCCTGCACGGTACATTTTACAAAACTCGATTGCACCGTGCAGTCAAAAAATCCGATTTCAAAGCTTTCTGTGTCATTTTTTAACCGCTGTAGCTTTAAAAATCAGTTTGTTTTCTAAATATATGTTAAAAATACCACTGTAATTGTATATATGTCTGTTTCATGTCTGTTCGTATTTTAGTTGTATAACGAGGAGGAGTATAAGGAAATGACCCAGCATCGGCAAGAATGGGTAATATCGTGTGTGATATGCCTCTGAATTTCTTGTCAAATTAACAAAGAGTGTATTTGTCGTGTGTAATGTGTGATTTGTTACCTAAATTTTCCGTTTTAACAATATTTGTGGCCACAAATGGCAGTTTTTGCTCGATTTTTGGACTTTCAAGGCAATTTTTTAGTTGATGCAAAAAGAATGGCGCGTCTAATTTTTTGTGATAGCTAGTACTGAATGTGTGTTACCTAGAAAAATGGTTTTAGCACTATTTTGTTACCTAAAGTATAGCTTTTTCTTCATTTTTGGACAAAAAAGTGCCATTTTTCGGATGAAAAGCTTATTTTCTGATTGATGCAAAAAGAATGGCGCGTTGAAATTTTTGCAATAGTTAATACAAAGTGTGGTGTTTACTTACCGGTTAAAAAGTTTGTAGAATTTGCTTCTATTAGAAAGTTATTACCTATTTTTAACATTAATTAACGGTCGCGTCAGAAAGAATTGACCGATTTCAGTGCAAATTACATAAGAAATCACCCAATTCTTTTTGACGCGACTATTTTTCTTTAAAAAAATTAAAAAAAGTTTTAAAAATGCACTTTTGTAGTATCGACTGGTCGTAAAAACAGCTCTAAAGCTTCTACTAGTCTTTGTCGAGTACACCGAGTCCAATGCCTTGTTGTTGATGTCAGCGTTGAGCAAGGTGGAGAAGGCCAAAGGCAAGCCGGAGTGGTCATCACTGATGAAGATTCTGTGTGATAAGAAGGCTAGCGACGTGGAAACTCAGATTTTGGGCATGACAGTGGTTAACAAGACCTTGAATGGCATTCCTGATCAGGTAGGGGTGGTTTTTGAAATTTTGAAAAATTTTTTTTTTGAAAATTTAAAATTTTGAAAAAAAATTTTAAAATTTGCTATTTCCAGGACACCTTCTTTGACGTTGTCGATTGTCTGGAGAACCTGGGGTTAGAAGAAGCTTTAAAGCAAATGTACAGTCTAAAAGACCCTCAGCTAACTCAGCAATGTCAACATTACGAACATGAGGTCAGGAAGGAGGATGCGGCCGTTCAGAGTGATGACAGTGATCCTCAACTTATTAGAATGAGGTATGTTACTCCTACTACTTACTATTTTTTACTACCCTCTACTATCCCTCTAATACTCCCTACTACACCTTACTACACCCTACTACCTTACTAGCTCCTACTCCTCTCTACTACTTCCTATTAGTCCTACTACCTCTTACTACCCCCGACTACCCCTACTACCCCCTATCCTTCTGCTTCAAACAAGTTCTACCCTACCCTTCCCCCCCCCCTCTCTTCTCTCGCCCCCTACCAAGTACATGTATAACATCCTATATCTTTCAGAAATGGCACATCAGTCATAAACTCCCAGCCAAGCACGGCGGCTGCCCATACGATACAACGTGCCGCCGAGAATAATGTTAATAATGTACAGAATGGCAACAACAATGATCGTCGCTCAATGATGCGGCGAAGGCAACAAGAAGCCGAGGAGTTGCGGCAACAACAGCAACTTGAGAAGAAAAACAGTTTCGAAAGGAACTCGGATGATGGCTACAGTAATGGGAACAGTGTTAATGGTAGTACGGTAAGTGATAGGGCGGGTAGAGTAGGGTCGGTTTAAAGTAGGATATGGCAGAGTTGGATTAGTAAGGATAGAGTAGCATAGTATAGGGTGCGATTGGGTAGGGCAAAACACGCTAGGGCAGGGTAGGTATGTTGAGCAGGGTAGTTTACGGTAGGATATTGTAATGACAGGCGGTATACTGTAGATTCCGGTAGTTTAATGTAGTTTACTGTAGAGTAATTAAGATAGAATATTGGTGGGTTAAAATAGCGTAACTATTGTAGGTTGAGGATGAGCTGGATACTGTATGAGCAAGTTACGGTAGGGTTGGGCACGATACTATATAGGTTATAGGTACGATAAGGTCTTTTACGATAAAGCCAGGGTACTGTAAAGTAAGCCTAAAACAGCCCGGAGTACTGTAGGATGACGCACGGTAGTTAAGATTGGGGTACTGTAGATAGGATTTTAAATACTGTAGTTAGGTACCGTATGATAGAATACTGTAGGGTAGGGTAGGGTAGGGTAGGGTAGGGTAAGGTATGGTAGGGTAGAGTAGGGTAGGGTAGGGTAGGGTAGGGTAGAGTAGGGTAGGGTAGGGTAGGGTAGGGTAGGGTAGGGTAGGGTAGGGCAGGGTAGAGTACTGTAACGACTACAATAACATATTATTTATGAAAAATAATGTCTAAAACACCCCCTAAACTCAATTTTTTCAGTACGTCCAACCACCCCCACCACCGCCATGGCGTGCCAACGAACAGAACGGCCTCGAACCCAACAACAACAACACCTACCTTCAGAAGGACTATGAAGAAGAACAACGAATCCAAACCACCCCCGCATCCCCCCACCACCCCCTCTACCCTCCACCATGATCAGCCCCGTGAGTAGTAACGGCACGAACGACGAGAAGGAGAACATTGACAGTGACAAGCCACAGCCAAAAGCACCCCCTCCCAACATTCCCAGCCATATCTTCTCACCCACCGAGCTGAAGACCATGGAATTTCCAGAACCGGCCGAAGAGCCGGAACCGGAACCCGTCAAGCCGGTTCTGACACAAAAGAAAGAGGATTCAGATGATGAGACGGTGGCCCAGGGCGGATTCGCTGCTCTGCTGAAGGTGAGAACTACCCTACTTTACTCACCCTACCCAACCCTAATCTAACCTACCCTACCCTACCTTGCCTTCTCTACTGACCTTACCCTACACAATGGAATCTTATCCACAAAAAATGCATCCCTACCTCGAAAAGCCTACCCCTACCTTGCTAACACACCGGACTTCAATTTCTGCCCCGCCTTCTAAAAAATCTTATTTACCCTTCAAGTTTACCCCGCCTTCAAATTTTACCATGCCTTCAATTTTTACCCCGCCTTCAATTTTTATCATGCCTTCAAATTTTACCCTGCCTCCAAATTTTACCCCGCCTTCAAATTTTACTATGCCTTCAATTTTTACCCCGCCTTCAAATTTTACCATGCCTTCAAATTTTACCATGCCTTCAATTTTTACCCCGCCTTCAATTTTTACCCCGCCTTCAAATTTTACCATGCCTTCAATTTTCAGAAAAAAGCGGCCAAAATGGAATCCGGCTCCACTTTCCGTAAAGGTCTTCTCGAAACCAAGCAATCAGAATCCGAGATTCGTTGGCGAGAGGCGGCCGAGAAGGTGAAGAACAAGCCCATGGTCTTCAACGACATTGACTTCTCAGCACTGGCCGAGTTCGAGCAGGACCCGTTAATTCTAGTCAAGCAAGCTCAAGCACAACAAGATCGAAACAATGGTACTCGTAGTATGTATGGTGCTATCCCACCCCCACCACCATTAAATGGAGGCGGCGTACCAATGCCACCGCCATTGAATGGGAGCGGGGTCCCACCACCCCCGCCAATGTGGAAGAATGGGGGTATGTCGATGAGTATGACCGAGGCTTCCAAAGGTGGTACTGTGCGACTGCATTGGAAGGCGGCCCAATTTGATGCACTGGCGGCGGTACCAATGCTCCAGAACAAGGGCAACTTCTGGGAGAAGGTGGAGAAGCCGCAGATCGACGTCACCAACCTCACCAAGTTGTTCGAGCAGAAGCAGAAGGAGGTGCCGTCGAAGAAGGCGGGCGAAGTGCACAAGCCTCAAGTACTACAAGTACTATCAGTCAAAAGGTCACAAGCTATCAACATTGGACTGACCAAACTACCCCCCATCTCCACCATACCCCCAGCGATACGCAAGTTCGACTCGGCGGTGCTGAACAAGGATGCCATCGAGAAGATCCTCCAGACCATGATGCCCACCGTGGAGGAGGTGGAGCGCATCAAGGAGAAACAGTACGAACACCCAGACATGCCCCTAGGCCAGGCGGAGCAGTTCATGTTATCATTGAGTGAAATTGACTGTTTATTGGAGCGGCTAAGGCTGTGGATGTTCATGTTGGACTACCCCACCATGGAGGCGGATGTCTCGGAGAGTCTAAACGAGCTCAAGAATGCCATGCTCGAAGTGGAAGAGAGTCAGACCTTCAGACAAGTCATGGGAGTACTCTTGACCATTGGCAATGCTCTTAATGGCACTGATGTGAGTTTACAACGTTTGTTTTTACCATGCCCAAACCATACCTTCTCTACAAATGAGACATTATGGTCAAGACAGGGTTGGGTTTTTAAGATGGTGTACATTTTTGAGAGGGCGGGTAAAATTTGAGGATAGGGTAGAGTTTTTAAAGGGCAGGGTAAAATTTGAGAAAAGGGTAAAATTTGAGGGAGGGGTAAAATTTGAGGACAGGGTAAAATTTGAAATTAGGGTTAAATTTGAGGTTAGGGTAAAATTTGAGGGCGGGTCGATATTTTAAAGGACAGCTTAAAACTTGAGGGCAGGGTAAAATTTGAAAGTAGGGTTAAATTTGAGGTTAGGGTAGATTTTTTAAAGGGCGGGGGTAGAGTAAAAATTGTTTGAGGGTAGGGTAAAAATTGAGGGCTGGGTAAAGTTTGAGGGTGGGTAAAATTTGAGGGCGGGGTAGATATCTTAAAAGAAAGCTTAAAATTTGAGGGCGGGGTAAAATTTGAGGGCAGGGTAAAATTTGAAAGTAGAGTTAAATTTGAGGATAGGGTAGATTTTTTAAAGGGATTAGGTAGGGTAGGGTAGGGTAGGGTAGGGAAGGGTAGGGTAGGGTAGGGTAGGGTAGGGTAGGGTAGGGTAGGGTAGGGTAGGGTAGGGTAGGGTAGGGTAGGGTAGGGTAGGGTAGGGTAGGGTAGGGTAGGGTAGGGTAGGGTAGGGTAGGGTAGGGTAGGGCTGTTAAATTTTGATCTAATTTCAACATTCCAGATCCAAGCCTTCCAACTTGACTTCCTATCGCGAGCTTCCGAAGTCAAAGACGCGGTCCATAAGTATCCACTCACTTATCATGCGGCCGAACTGATGTTGAACAGAGTACCGGAATCTTCAGACTTACATAGTGAATTCGGGGCAACGTCAAGGTGTTCTAGAGTAAGTTCTTGCCAACTTTTGTTTTGTAAAGAAAGTTCTTGCGATTTTTGGCTTTGTAAAGAAAGTTCTTGCTATTTGTGCCTAAGAATCAATTTTCAGCTTGACTTCGACGCCGTGCACGATAACCTGAAGAAGATGGAGCAGGACTGCAAGGCCTGCTTCGACTACGTAGCCAAGATCGCCTCGAAGGACAACAGCTCCAGCATGAAAACCAAGGTCACCAGCTACCTGACCGAGGTGGCGGAGCGCATTCACAACCTGAAACGAGCCCATCGTCACGCCTTTTACAAATGGAACTCCTTCCTCCTGTACCTCGGCTACAGCGCTCAAGAGGTCAAGGATCTGAAGCCGATGGCCGTCTTCAAGGTGATAGCCGAGTTCGCCTTGGAGTACCGGACCAACCGGGACAAGATCGTGCAGATGCGGAAGAGAATGGCAGAGAAGAGGGAGCGCAACAAGACCCGAGGCATGATGATCAACGCCGCTCAGAAGCAACAACAACAAGGCGCCTACAATGGGTATGAGGCCAAGAAACCGGTCCCCACGCCCGAAATGAGTGATAAGGATGTAGGTTTTGGGGGTTTTGATTGGGCAGGGCATGGTAGGATATGTTATGATAGGGAGGGTAAAGCAGGTTTGGGTAGGGTAGGATATGTTATGATAGGGAGGGTAAGGCAGGTTTGGGTAGGGTATGGTAAGATACAGTAATGTAAGGGGTAGGGCGCAGCAGGGTATATTAGGGTAGGCCAATGCATGATAGGGTAGGGTAAGGTAGGTCAGGGTAAGATTTAGAAAGAAAGTTCTTGCGGTTTTTGGAAAAATGAGTTTTGGAAGGAAAATTCTTGCGATTTTTCGAAAAAAGAGGTTTGGAAAGAAAGTTTTTGTTGTTTTTCGATTAAAAAGTTTTGGAAAGAAAGTTCTTGCGGTTTTATGAAAAATGAGTTTTGGAAAGAAAGTTTTTGCGGTTTTTTGAAAAATGAAGTTTGGAAACAAAGTTCTTGCGGTTTGTTACCTAAAACCTTATTTTCAATCTTTCCAGCGCCACCAACAGATGCAGCGATTCCTCTCGAACAACACCAATTCAGATGAAAACACCCTTCAACGTCGTCGCATTGGACAACCAACTCCAGAGCGACAAATCATTGCCAATGAGGTGATGAGGAAGTCGCCTGGAGAAGAAACAGTCGAAGATGAACTACTTGATGGTGTAGTAAGAACAGTAACGGCACAAGCAGAAAGTCGGGATCACACTCGACGAAGGGCACGGCAATTTAATCGCAAATCTCGTGAGTTTTTTAAAATTTTATCATTTTTTGATTGCACCGTGCAAAATACATCGCTATTGCACAGTGTAAAATATTGTAAATTAAGACTGCACCGTGCAAACTGTGTACTTCTACAGGGACTGCACTGTGCAACGTAATTTAGACTGCACCGTGCAAGTTGTTTACTTTCGTAAGGGCCTGCACTGTGCAAAGGAATAAATACTGCACTGTGCAAAGAACTAAAGACTGCACCGTGCAAGCTGTTTACTTCTATAGTAAACTTGCACAGTGCAGTCCGTATGTTTTTTACACCGTGCAACCCTTAAATACAGTGTATTTAACGTCATCTTTGACCGATTCAATACCTAATTTTCAGTGCGCCGAACCCGCACGATACGAGCCGACAACCTGGTCTCGGACAACGGATATTAACCATGAAAACATCAATTTTCCTCTCAAAACAAAAGCTAAGCACTGCAATCTCAACATCTACGTATATAATAATATTTTGATCCCATTATGACATTTGTATTCATACGTGTTCAACGTCTCGACGACGACAGTTTTTTTACGAAATTCTTTCAAATTTTATCGAAAACCGAGTGTTCGCAAGTATAATTTAGTCAGTTTGTGACATAATATGAAAGTATAAATAAGATAGCCAATAAATTTAATCAAACTAAAAGAGATTTGATCTGATATTGACAACTTATGGTTCAAAAAAGATTAGTTTTAGCAATAAAGTAAGTTTTTATAAACTGCAGCCTGCGGGAGCCACCTTATACGATGAAAGAGATACCAAAAGATAGCACAAACCATTCACAAGCTATAACAACATAAAACTCAATCAAATTACAATAATATAAATTTATTTCGTTAACCGTATGTTATACCACAATAAGAAAACTATGAAAATTGAAAAATATGTTGCAAAACGTGAAAACCGTCGTATCTACACACCGTATCGGTTTAAAAATCTCGTAAAAGCGAAAAACAACTCTTATTTTAACTTTTAGCTCACTTAGCTATTTTTCCTTAAACTTTAGCTAATTCCCCTCGAATTTTTGCCCCAGATCCTAATACTTGACGCCAGGAATCCAGCTCAAAGTCCAAGAAGTCCAATCCTGAGCGGTTCTTCCGATATTCTCCATGTTGGGCAGAGGCAACTCCAACTTTTGATTATGGCATCTGGGGAGACGTGGATGACGACGCTTCGAGTACAACACGACCAACAAAGCCAGAGAAACCGTAACGATCTCAAAGCGATGATGAAAAATGTCGTAACGAAGCTGTTGGAAAAAGGAAATTTGCTTCTGGCCGCAGAATGAACAATATGCGTTGTGTGGCCTGAAAATAGGTACAGATTACCTTCTTTTTGACTTTGTTACATTCGTAAGTGCTTCGTCTAAAATTCAAACACAAAATCAAAGACTTACTTCAAGAATCTAGAGCAGCCTTGGCATTTGAAATTGAACGTGAAGCCACAGTTGGGGCAAACTCTGTCATCAGTGTGAATGCACTTGACCTTGCACAAAGAGCAAGTGTAGAGAGTGTCCTGAGATGCTTCTGGAAGCAATACTGGCGATTCAGTCATTTTCAATACCTAGAAAAGTCGTTTTATATCAAAAAATATATTATCAATGGATTATCAGAACAATAAACGAGTAATTAGTTATAACTTTTGAGAAAATAAACTTTTTGGCGTCAAACTTGGCACCAACACGCATACAACTACTAGCAATAATGTCCTAAAGTTTCACAATACAAGCTTAAATATAAACCGTTTAGGCATAAAGTTTAAAGTGCATCCACATTAGCTAGCTAACTCAAAGTTAAAATCTCATAGCTTTGTGGAAACTTCATGAAACCTATTGAAAATCCCGCTCGATATTAACCTAACGTTTTTAGACATTTTAAGCCATAAAATCCTATCTAGAAATAGCCATCTCAAGATATACCAACTGAATCAACAGCATAACCTCAACACCTTCTTCACTAACAATATTAGCTAAATTTTATTCTGCTTAACGACAAAAACAAATAAACATGATCAAAATGTAATAAACAAGCAAATGCAAACAATGGCAACTTTCAGAATCGTCTAGATCTTCCTTTCACCCACATATATAAACCAAAATAAGCGGCCGCAACCACCACGGTAGTGCCCAATACAAAGCCCGGATTTCGGTGGAGAATTCCGATTCTCCACATTTCATACCAGTGCCATCTCTTTGCACCACAATGAGCACAAAACTTGTCCACAGGCCTGAAAATTCGACGTAATTTGCTTTTTTCACGTGAAATAACAAAAGAAAAAGACTTGACACAAGTAAACAAGTTGCGTCAAGTGTTACTTTGATCAAATTTCGAAAAGGATTTCGAAATATTCGGCCGAAAGTGATAAGAATACCGTTATAAGAGATTAAAATTGTTTACATAAGTTAAAAATAGTCTTAACTTTATGTGCAAATTTATAATTGACCATAAAACCCCGTACTTTACGTTTTTTCCGCACTTTGAGCAATGAAAGTTGATCCTGAAGCCGCATTGTCGGCAATATTTGTCGTCCTTTGACTTTACCTCACGTCCACACGATGGACAATTTCCTTCGGAAACTGTAGTAGCTACTACACGAACGGGAACGTCGGGTTCTGTCATCTGAACGTGAGTTTTTTATTTGTTTTATGTGCTTTTGGATTTAGGTATGTATAACAAGCGAAAATGCCTTCAAACTAACACGAAACTCCTTTTACGGCTCATAAAATTGTTATAAAAAGATTCTGCATTCTTTTATCTATCTAACGAACCCAAAGTTGCCCACAAAGCCCCTAAAATCAATCCGATATGAGTTACATTAACCATGACACCGAAGTTCAGGTATTTTGTGATTTCACGACATTATTTACAACGTTTGAGAAAATCTGATACTTTTATTGTGTTAAAACGAATATGTAAATGCGTTTACAAATGACCTAGATAAAACTCTTGATAATATGGGATAAAAAAGGTGTGGACGGAGCAGATTCATTGAGAAAACCCGTTGAAAAGTTAAGAATTTTGAAAAAATTATTGATAAGACCATAATAACAGGAAAAGACGGGACAATAAGACAATATATGATACAAAAAGGATAAAAAACGAAGAAATATTAACAAGACCAAAGACTTTATTTTGTCTGCACCGTGCAATCGCATTAAAGCTTCGGGCTTAAAAATATAATACTGTTAAGGTAGAAAGTTTCATTTAGATGCCTTTGAGGGTATTAACTGCTTATGAAGAAGACATACTATTACTCTGAAACAACAAAATAAACCTTATATACCTAAAAATTACCAAAAACCTATTCTAATGTACATGAGAACGTTACAATTTACAATTTTGACCATTGCTACAAGCTAAAAACTAAAATTATGGATCCACAAAAAGATGAACAAGATGTTTTTGTCTTCCAAATTATCCAGGCCGATTCCGTAGCAAAGCGCTACGATCCAGAATCGAGTTGTTTATCGTTGGCATCGCGAAACCGGCGAAATTCGGCTTCGAAGTGGGAATTTTTGCCATTTTTTCTTGATTCCTAACTTCAGACTGGACTAATTTTTGGCTTGTAGATAGTAGAAGGCCTGTTGATGTGAAATCTTTGGATTTGCGACCGGTCGGTGGGATGGGATTGGCTGGAGGAGGCTGGATTTCCGATGGTTTCCTGTTCGAGATATTGACTTCGGATGGTTTTTGATGCTGTTTTTGGCCATTTCCATTGTGATGAGCTTGTTGTTTTGGGCTTTCCGATCCTGTAAAGAAAGAGGCTAACCAGTTAGCGGGATTGGCGGTGGGTATCCAGCTTTCTGGGCCGATCCAGCTTGTTGGGCGTTGTTTTTTGTTGGTTAGACCCATCGAATTAAGGGTTTCGAGGGTGATTGGTCTTGAATTTTGGCTAGCAATGGGCTCGAAACCATCTGGATTGGCATTATGATCGACTGGTCGATCTACCAAACCATGTAGAGATTGATCACAAAGTTTGGCATCCGGACTGAAGGTCCTTCGCCTTAGCTCAACTCCATGTTCGGCCGCTTTATTAGCTATTCCATCCTTTTCATTGGCCAAGACCGCTCCATCCAGGCCTAGCCGAGACATTTGTGGCCCGGGCATTCGACTGAGCAGTCCAAACGAGTAGCTTTTGGTGATTGGGCGTGGGTTTTGGGCTCTGCTTTGGATATTATTCATGGCCTCACCCAAATAATCATATTGACTGAAGTTATGGGCCGATGTTGTTGTAGGTATTGAATTAGGTATGAAATTCGAGTTTCTTATCGAATTTTGAGTCAACTTGGCATTCGCTGCTCCAATCGAGATCCAGTTGCCGTAGCCTAGGGCAGGGTTACCCACCAATACACCTGCTGGATCCAGTCCTCGTTGGCGGGGGTTTTGGGGGTGGGTAAGAGGTGATGTTGGTTGGCCCACCAGTTCCACACGACCAGTAGGATCTGCCACGGTACCAGGCTGAGTAGTAGGGCCGTAGAGTTTCGACTGAAATTTTTAGACGTCATTTATTATGCCTTAGGCCGAATTTTTAAAAACTCAATTTTGAGCCGAAATTTGAGTTTGAAATTGAGTTTTTGGTAAATGCCCTAAGGGTTTTTTGGCTTAAACTTCAATCCTAGGCTATTTTTCGTTTGAAAATTTAATTTTTGAAAAAAAAAATTTTTAAATTTTTAAATTTTTAAAAATTTATTTTTTAAAAACATAGCCTAGATGAAAATTGTCAAAAATTAAATTTCCAGACAAAATGGTACCTTTTCCACATGGCGAATGGTACAGAACAGTGCCTTTGATGGTCCCAGACCTCGACGTTGCCGAAACCGTTCGTACTCGTCTTCAATCTGAAATTTCGACATTCATTATTCAAATTTTTTGATTTAGTTTAGTCAAAAAGTTTGTAGAAACCTCATAGTTTGTGAAAATCTTTCAAAATACATCCTAAAATGACCTTTTAAGACCAAAATCATCATTTTTTGGCCAAAAAACCGATGAAAACACAGCTTTTTCTCTTTAAAACTCTATTCTACAAAGTTTTTGACCGAAACTAACAACTTTTCTAGCACAAATGATAAAACAAAAATGATCCACAGGACAATGCGCACAATAATTTCATAAAATATAGGGTACAGACACTAAAACAACATGGGAAACAAACGATACACTGGTGCACGGTGCTATTTTTGGGGGAAAATGGGAAAAATACAGTAGTCTGGACTAGTAACTCTAAGATTAGCTTACGTTTTTTAACCTTGGCTCAAACTAAAGGGCTTTAGAAAAGTTTTGTCGTCAATTTAGAGTAGTTTCAACGATAAAAAACGACAAGACTTTTTTAGCGCTTTAAAAACAAAAAAAAATGAAAATTTAGGTAACAAACCAACTAAAAATCTATTGTTTAAAATTTCAGCCTCCTCTAGGGGCCTTAAAAAAGTTTTGTCGTCAAATTACATTGACTTGCACGGTAAAAAACGACAGAACTTTTTTTACGCTTTAAAAACAAACAAATTGAAATTTTAGGTAACAAAACGCCATAAAATACATTTTTTGTGTACTTTGATACAACTTTCACTCACAACACATAAGATTTGACATTTCAGGGGATAAAAGCGGCAAAATTTCAAAAATTTCAAACTTCGTACTGTAACTTGTCATATCTTCCGTTCAGCCAAAGAAAAATGTTATGTAGCAATAGAAAATAATAAAGTAAGTCTTTTTGTACAAAATAAGACCATCTTTTTCAAAAAATGTTATTTGGTCCTTGGGTTATATCGTAGTAGGTATTAGGTCTATTGTTTGGTAAATAACGGGTGTGATAAGCATCGTAATGTTATCATATTGTGATCTAACATTAATATACGTCTTCTTTAGTAGAATAACAGGCAAAAGTTTCCCAAAGTGAATATGAAAAGTGAAAAAGCTAGTGTGCAGTCAGAATGCCGAGCAAGTGCAATGTCCTGGTGGCGCGGATTAGTGTGAGCAGAACGAACGGAATACGATACCTGTCATTTCCATGCCGAATGAACTGATTCAGGCCCAGGCCGGCTCCCTTCTCAATCCGGATACAATTGCGAAGCAGGTCCACTTCGATGCAGCACGGTGCTGAATGGGTACGCGAGCGGCGCGGCCAAACGTTCCGGCCGTCGGCGGGCTAAAAACACAAAGACGTCCACGTGAAATGCAACAACAACCAAAATCACATAAAATACAATGGCAGGCGTGGTTAGAATTGTGTGGAAAGGGGGTCTTTAAAAAAATAATTTGAGAAATATTGAAATTGGTCCCCCCCCTGTTGACTTTTTTATGAATTTTTGAAAAAAATTCAATTCTGCCAAAACAAAATTGACTTTTTCAAAAAAATTCTAAAAGAACATTGAAGTATCTGTTTGAAAATGGCAAATCAAATCCCCTTTTTCGAAAAAAAAACTTTTTTGAAAAATATTGAAATTGGTCCCCCCCCTCTGTTGATCGATTTTTTCAATTTTTTTTTGAAAATTCAGAATTCTGTCAAAACAAAACCACATTTTCTTGCAAACCCTTTGATATATTGTTAAAATTACTAATAAAAACACAAATTTAACCTCTTTTTTTCAAAAAAAAAGTTTTTTTTCGAAAAGTATTGAACTTGATTTTTTCAAAATTTTTTTTTTGAAAAAATTTTGAATTAAAAAAATTACAATTCAGTGCTAAAAAAGTAAGTTGAGTTGAAATAGTAGTGCTAACAATGACAATTAAAACCCAATTTTCGAAAAAAAAATTTCAAAAATATTTTACTTGGTCCCCCCTGTTGATTTTTCGAAATCTCCAATTTTCCAAAAAGATCCTAATTCCATTTTAATTTATTTACCCTGCCAATGCATTACTCCATCCATTTTCTAAAACCCATATGCTTATCATAGCATTCGTTATCAAAAGTTAAAATTTGAAAAATGTTATTGTTAGTGCTTTTTAGAAGACTTGTTAGCAAAGTGCGTAGAGGTGCAATATTATCGAATTTAAGCGTAATAGAAGCACGACAGGGTATCCAAAAAACATATTATTGTCACTTCAAATTTAATTTTAGGTATAACAACGTCCGAAAAATGAGAAAAACAGGCGAATTTTAGCCTGAAACTCTGGTTTTTTCTCCAAAAACCTAACTTTTAGGCTTAAAATTATCATTTTTATTGTCCTTTTTTCATTTTTCTATATCTGTTTATACCTAAACACTCACATTTTCCTATTTTTTCATGTTGTCAGCCCTTTTACACCTAAAAATCTGCTTATTCCCCCTATTTTTTCTGATTTTACCATCTTATCCTATCTAACACAGCCTTTTACAGCTCAATGTTTCATGTTTTCAGCCTTTTTATACCTAAAATAGCCTTTTACTATCATTTTCCAGCCTTTTTAACCCTTTTAATACCTAAACACATTCTTATATCCCCATTTTCCACCCATTTATACCTAAAAAACGGACTTTTACCTCAATTTTTCAAGCTTTCTACCCCTTTTATTACCTAAAAACCAACATTTTTAATCCACACAACCACAGCACACGGGACAATATTCAAATTTGTTAATATAGCAACAAACACCACGCTGAAACACTTACAGCGACAACACAAAGCGAGTGGTTAGGCGTGTTCTTTACCTTTCTCCTGACTTCCATCCGCTTCAGACTGAACTCGAGGTCTTTGGTACCTGGTCGGCCTGGCTCGCCTAGTCTTGGACCTTTGTAGTTGTTCAAGAGCTCGAGAGTTCGTGGAGTCAGATCGTCATCGTCTTCTTCTTTTGAGTTAGCATCTGTCGTGTCTTTGGTTTTTGTAGCTAATGACACGTACGAGGGCCTTCTTAGAGTAGATTCTGACTTCCAGATAGTTGATGAAGAACGACCAATGTCGGTGGATCGTAGCACGCCTGATTCTGGGCCAGAAACACCTTCTTCTTGACCAAAAACGCCAGATTGTAGCACCAAACCCTCAGGTTCAAGCCCCAAAACATTGCCTTCTGAATCCCTTTTCGCATCGTCACCTTCCAGAATCCTTCCATCTCCATCTTCTGAGATTCCAGCTTCATTCAAAGCCGCCTGTCTCATCATCTCCCTCTTGATGGCCTTGGTATCAACTCCAGTTAACATCTTCACCTCATCGTTGGCATCCTCATCATCTGACATTATGCTAGAATCTGAAGCCTGATTCGATGTTTCCGAATTCGGCATATACGATGTGGCTCCAGAATAAGGTAGACAGGTCTGTGGACGTGGTGTTGGCTCATCTGGCGGGTTTGGATCTTTGGGCGGATCAATTTTATCAAAATGAATTGGAGAACACGACTGATTGCGGTAGGTCTTTGATGGTGAAGAAGATTCTGCCAATTTTAGTGATGGTACCGGAATCTCAATGCCTTTAACATCTTCTACAGTCTTTTCTTCATCAAATAACACCTGGTTTTGCAAAATTTCATCAACTTTAGCTTCAGAATCAATCGTTTTAGCCACCAAACCACCATTTTGACCAACTAATAGCCCTTTAGCCTTCTGAATCTCTAAATTTCCATCGTCATTCAACGGTGTTTGCTCCGCTACAGGTTCCAAATACCCAATAGATGGATGTGAACACAACTGTAGCGTATTCGGCCTTCTTTTATCTTCACCATCATCGATACTCTCATTTGGAGTTGAGAACGGCGTATGTGATGGACTTTTCCGCCTTCTCCGTTCCGTACTGATCGATCTACGCACAGCGTATAACACAGCTTTAGAAGGCATGTCGTAATAGGAGAAACCTTCATCAGAAGACTCGCCTGTAGTCTTCTTCTCAAACGACAGATTCTCGGCTACCGTGGCCGTAGAACAACATGGTTGCTCAGCAATCGGCTCCAACCGATCGAACTCTTGTTGTAGAGAGATTGGACCATAAGAGTCATTTGTTGAGGTTTGTGAATCAGACCGAGCTGAAATCATCGGAGTGTTGTAGAAGCCGGAATCTGAAGCTTCGAGCTCGCTGGCCAAGGAATCGTACAATGAGCCCCAACTGCCTCTGTAAATAAGAAAATTAGTCTTCAAGCCTTTTTATCAACTTTCAAAAGCATTTACATTAATTCCAATCAATTTAAGAACATTTACATCAATCACAATCAAATTATTTCATTTTATAATCTACCTCAATATAACCTTATTCATGACCTCAAAAATCAACTAAACCATAATCAATACCAATAAAAATTAACCTAAAACCTTCTAAAAACCTTTAAAATCCCTTACATTTGCTTGCTTTTCAGAATGCTCAACTCATCCTTGGTCTCCGTCAAAAGACCAGCTACCTCAACATAACGTTCGCTGAGCTGCTCCACCTCGAGCTTCAATTCTTCGTGAGTTCGTATAGCATCGGTCAGCTCTTCTCTCAAATCCATATTCTCTTCATCCAGTCGTTTTTCGTTCTTTTTTCGACTGGAAATCTCTTTCAAGAAGTGTTGAATCTTTTGATCTTGCTCGGCACATTCGTTCGTCTTGTCCTTGAGCTGTTTTTGAAGTCGACTGATCTAAAACGATATAAATTAGCTTTAAAGTTATTAAATTTCAATCTGGTAGTTTTAAATTACTTAAAGAAACTTGGATTTACACAAAAAATGGCATTAAACACACAAAAACTTCTAAAACTATAAATTACTTCAAAATCAATATTTACACTAAGTCTTTTCATGGCTTTTCGTTATTTTTAAAAGATTTGCAGTTAAATTTTGTGAAATTTACCTTGTAATTAGCTCGTTCTAGCTGATCCAAGTAGTCTTTGACCCGGTCTTCAGTCCGATCTTCCAATTCCACGGCGGCTGTGTTCAGACGGCTGGTTTCGCATTTGAGCACTTCATTCTCGTCTTCCAACTTCTTTACCCGTGCTTGTAGACGTTCGACAAATGCAGGATTGTATCTGAAATAACGGTTTGTATCTTTTCTTTGTTTTTTTTGAATGTTTAGGGTGAATTTCTGGTCAAGTGGATGAAAGGCATTCAAGTTATCTGATCTTAAACGTGATCTATTGTCGCTGATAACTTAACTTAATATTTCTATAAGTTCTGCTCTTCTACAGCTTCTGATATTCTTAGTAGAGCTTTATCAAGGCATTGAGAACATTTTGTGATCAATTTTGGCTGTCTAACATAAATAGGAAAGTGGAAAATATTTGATATTAGGGATGTTATTCATGGCCAAACGCAAACTTCCGTTTACTAAGAAATGATCAAAATTATAACAATGCTACTTGAAAAATATTTTGCGTTGAGGGCTGATACAGTATTTTTATATCTAATTTCATGTTTACAACCTCAAATAACTTACTTATCCGTCGGCGAATTCCGTCGTTGTTCATCATACTCAGAATATGCTTCGAGTAGATCGCTTCGCTGTTGTAATTGATGTTTGAGCTGTTGAATACAGTCATTACTGGCAGTTAGGGACTCTTCAAGGAACTCGTTTCTAAAAACTCGCACATTAACACATTACCGTGCGCTTACCGTTCCTGTAGCTCACGGTTCTGTTCGAGAAGGGAATTGCCAAGAATCGCGACGTATTCTAGTTCTTGGTCTTTCTGAAATGGATTAATAGTTAGTATAACTTATTACTGAAGGATAGGTTTTGAGTTTTAGGAGGTGTTTTGAAAAGATTTAAGTTTTTAGGTAACAATTTTAAAAAAGTTTAAATTTAGGTAACAATCAATTAAATTTTAAATTTTAGGTAGCAAATTGAAATTGTGAAGCAATTCAACAGCTAAACTCTAATTTTGAACCTGTTTAGGTATCAAAACCCCTAATATTCAGGTTAAAAGTTCACCGTGCGTTTGGTCATAAAGTCCAAAGCGTTCTTCTCGCTAATTGGATCCATTCAAGCCGCTATAGCATGTTATTATTGTTCATAATAGACGTCAAATTAAATAAATTAGGTTTGCTGCAAATTAACGATGAATTTGAGATCAATATACTTTAAATAATGACAGTTAACTCGACGAAACAATGAGTTTACTTAAAGAAAACGGCAATGTTTCATAAAAAATCGACAGAAAAAGCAGTTTTTATCCAAAAATCGAATAAAAAATAAAATTTTTACCCAAAAATCGACTCAATACCCAATATTAACATAGCAAAGTAAAACAACCCTCGTTTGTCTGAGCGTTACAAAAGGAAGGGCCTTCTGTTTCGCCTCGAATTTACAGTTAATTTGCGGTCTAGTTAGTTTCCACCCGTTCTAATCCGCTTTTACTTAACCATTTTACAGTTTTTAATGTGTTTTTGACGGGGGGAATAATATAAATTAAGAGTTTTTTCAAGGCAGGGTAATATAAATGAAAATTGATTTAGAGAAAAAAGTTATATAAAGGTGCATTAGGTACGTCAATATTTTGGTTTTTTTGAACTTTAGGCATCAAAATACAAGGTTTTTCATCGAATTAACCTTTTGGAATTGGCGTACGAACTGAACTTTGAATTTTGTGGTTAAAACATTAATAGCCAAGCCCTAGCCTTGCCGTAAGCCAAGCCCTAAGCCAAGCTCCTGCCATAGCCAAGCTTTTGTCATAGCCAAGCTCCTGCCATAGCCAAGCTTTTGTCATAGCCAAGCTCCTGCCATAGCCAAGCTCTTGCCATAGCCAAGCTCTTGCCATAGCCAAGCTCTTGTCATAGTCAAGCCTGGCTATATACAAACATTACCCTAGCCTAGCTATACATTATCTTAAAAATGATTGAAGCCTGTAAAATTCCAAAAATTTAGCTAAACCAAGTTCATTTATCCATCACCCCATCCATCATTCCCCCCTCGAAAAGCGAACGCCCAAGATGAGATTCAATTCAAGAGCGCATGCCTATAAGAAAATCCGAGAAAGGGGGACTTAATTAATGCGCCACTTATGCCGAGCTGATTCAAAAAATGCGTGCAAAACCGTAACATAGTTCTGATTGATGGAAACAGGCGAAAGAACACGGTGCGGCGTGTCATCGAAGGACGATTGACACACTTGATAGTAAACAAAGGGCTTTGGGCGATGGGTTTTTGGAACGGCACGGCAGGGCCGTTCTAGAGCTACGTATGTGAAAGGGTATGGTAGGAAGTTGGGCAGGGTAGGGTAGAGTACGATATGGTAAGGTATAGTAGGTTAAGGTAAAGCAAACAATGTAGACTAGAGCAGTAGAGTTGGGTAGGGTAGGACAAAAACAGTAGAGTCAGGTTGGGTAGGGTGAATTAGGGTATAGAGGGGGCAGGGTAGAAATAAGTTAAGTACAGGGTAAGGCAATAGCAGAGTATGGGTAAGGCTTGGGTTGAATTGTCAATTCTCACTACCCTTCCCGACTCATCATGACCAAATTGACCCTACCCACCCTCTACCATACCATGGGACGACTAAGGCTGCGATATGGTAAGGCTATTGCTTAGTTATGGCAAGGTTTGGCTATGGCAAGAGTAGGAAAAGCCATTTTAAGATATGTTCTACTCTAGCTTATACTACCCGATGTCTTACCCTTCTAAAAGTTTTTTCCTAGCCATACAAGCGCCTTACCATTTCGATACCCTACCCGACTTTACAATTTAGCCATAGCCAACTCATATAAAAAGGGTGGTCTAAAAACTGTGGTCATTAACCAAGCCGACCTAAAAATTGTCCCAAAATCCATGCCCTGGGGCCAATGTAGGTATCCTAATAAAAACCCTACTACATTATTACCACTTCCTATAGAAAAAAACTTTACTTTAAAACTTTGACCATAACAAAGATGATAAAAAAAATGTAAACAAGATATAAAATTTCGCCTTTTTTCTTCGAGGAAAGCTATGGATTTTATGACCAGACCAAATCTTATTATCAAAAAGCTCTTGCTTTTCCCTTTTCAAGTTGTTTTGAAGATAAACATTATGTTTTTGGAAGTAAAATTTAGGAAAAAGAGGCCTCAAGGCATCTTTTTGAGCTCTTTATTTTTAAAAGGCAATATTTTGGCAGTTTTTTAATTTTGTTGAACGAAACAAAAGAGACTTTTTTTCAAAATGTTACCTAAAATTAGAAAAAATCGATTATTCATTCGAAATGTTATCTAAAATTAGAAAAAATTATTTTTTGATCGATATGTTGCCTAAAATTAGAAAAAATCAATTTTTTCTTCAAAATGTTACTTAAAATTTAAAAAAAATTATTTTTTTTAGAAATGTTACCCAAAATTAGAAAAAATTGAATTTTTAGTCGGAACGTTGTCTAAAATGTAAGAAAAATTGATTTATTAATTAATATGTTACCTAAACTTTAAAAAAAAATAAAATTTTTTCAAAATGGTACCTAAAATTTGAAAAAATGATTTTTTTCTTAAAAATCTTTTCCTCAAAATGTTACCTAAACATAAACAAATTCTATAATTTTTTGAAGTTCTAAAAAAATCGACCGAAAAATCGATTTTTTCTTCAAATTAGGGAGGAAAAATCCCAAATCCACGACTTTTCTAAACTTCATACCAAATTTCAAAAATTTTAAACCTACGTCAGCTAAAGCCTTCCGTAACTGTTCATTATCGACGGATTCGGCGGGTGAATTGGCCGCTGAAGTTGAGGCCGAATCGTCATAAGTCGGGTGGGCCGCGAGCCCATAAGCACTCGCGGCCGCCTGATTCCGCGCGGCCATTGGAGGCGGCACTTTCCGATAAGCCGGCGGGAATTCTGAAAAAATTAAAATTTTAAAATTTTTGATATTGTAGTAGGTAAAACATAAATATTTTTGATATTATAGTAGGTACCACGTATTGCTATGGTGCAAAAAAAAATTAATAGTCCTTGCCCTATCCAAGCCCTAGCCTTGCCGTAAGCCAAGCCCTAGCCTTGCCGTAAGCCAAGCATTAGCCTTGCCGTAAGCCAAGCCCTAGCCTTGCCGTAAGCCAAGCCCTAGCCTTGCCGTAAGCCAAGTCCTAGCCTTGCCGTAAGCCAAGCCCTAGCTTTGCCGTAAGCCAAGCCCTAGCCTTGCCGTAGCCCGTAGATTTAAATTTTTATACTACCCTTCCCTCCATCGCGAAAAAATGTTACCCTACCCTAAAAAATCGAAAAATTTACAACAAAATTTCGCAGTTTTTAATAAACTTTAAAAAGAAAAGGCATATTAAAACGAAACTTCTTTAATGATTCATCAGCGGAACATTAGAAGCATATAAGCGGCAGCAAAAAGACAGCAAGGAGAGTTACATGATATTTCAAAAGTTCACTTTTGATGATAAAAGGTAAAAAACAAAAATAAAAAAATGTGAAATGATAAGAGTCCAGTATTTAAAAAAAAGTGTACTTCCCTACCCTACCCTACCCTATCTCACCCTACCTTACCCTACCCTACCTTAACGAATCCAATCCAAACCTGCCCAATCCAGCCCCATCCTACCCCAATATGTTCAACCAATCTTACCATGCCCTACCCAACATATTGTTCCCTGCCCTAATATGCCGCCAATGCCCTTATCCTACCCCGCTTAGACCAGCCCTATCCTACCTTTCAACCTATTCTTAACATGCCTTGCCCTGCCTTGCCTAGCTGTGAGGAACGGGCCGGGACTGAATGTTAGGTCCGACCCGGTCAAAATTTTGCTCAGGCCCAACCCGTTCCTCATGTCTAGCCTTGTTTTTACCCTAATCTGCCTTAAAATTTCCATGCCTTTTCCATGCCTTGCCCATATGCTACCGCATCTCTTCTTACCCTACCCTACATTACTCGGCTCCACCCTACTCTACCCTAATATGCTCCCCTCTGGCTTTTACATGTCCCCTTCTGACCAAACCTACCCTACCTTTTAACCCTACATTAAGTTCGAAATGGTCTACAAACCTCATTTTTAAAACTTTTTTTTCAAAATTAGCAAAATGACGTTTCAAAATAAAAAGAACTATATAAAGTAACATTAAGAAGTGAATGAGTAAAAAACTATACGAGTTTCAAACTGCCCAAAAAGCCGTGTGTCAAACCTAATGTGGCGTTAAAAACGTCGAAATTAAGGAATTAAAATGAGAACCCGCCTAATCAGGGCAGGTCTTATCACCCGAACGCTGTTGCTAATTTAACTACCCTGATCGTTTTACAAAGTGTTCTGTCACTATTTTAATTAAGACGAGACGGAAGGGTTGTTGACGGTCCAGCTGGACTTTGACTTGGAAGTTTGAAAAATTTTTAATTTGAAATTATAGCTCATTTTTTATTGGACAGGGGAGATTATGAAAAGGGTAAGGTATCGATAAGGTACGGAAAGGGTATGAAAACAGTAAGCAGGGTAGGGTATAGATAAGGTATCGAAAAATCATGGAAGAGGTAGGATAAGGTAGGGCAGGGGAAAAAGGGTACGTTAGAGCATGGTAAGGGTAGGCTAATGGCAAAGCAAGGGCAAGAATAGGGCAAAGGTAGAGCAAGAGCAGGGAAAATGTAATCCAAGGGTAGGGCAAGGGCAACGCAAGGATAAGAAAACTCATTTTTCATAAAAACGCAAGAACTATCTTTCCAAAGGTAATTTTTCGAAAAACCGCAATAAACCAAAAAAAAATGTTTAAAAAATCAAAAAAACTGCAAGAACTTTGTTTCCAAACTCCCAACGTAAAAAAACCGCAAAAACTTTCTTTCCAACGTATGAAAAACAGCTTTAAACCATAAAAAAGCCAAAAAACCTATAAGAACGACAATAACAAGAGTAATATGCCCAAGAATCAAAGAGTAGAGACCCAGATCAAGTAGTGGAATCACCTGATATGAGCTCCATAAAAGAAGCATAAAAAGTCGCTTCGTTTCGGAAAAAAACCGTTTTTTTCTCTCCAAAGGCAGTTTGGCGACAAAAAACTAAAAAATTCGAAACGAAATGTACTTTTGGAGGGAACTATTAAGGCTGTTCTTTGCCTTACTTCTATATGCAAATAAAGCTTGGCAATACACGAAAGGTGTTCTGGAGAGAAAAGGAAGGTATGAAGGGGGTGGTAAGCTGGTTTCTAGAATGAGGCGCTGGGGGCAAGGGACTGATGGATGGGTAGAGGGGGGGGGGACCCCTCCCAGAAAAAAATTTTCGAAAAGATTGAACGTGCTCCCCCCCCTGTTGATTTTTCGATTTTTTCGACCCCCGCCCGGCCCTAGGGGCAGGATCAGAGAGGGGGAAGGGGGAACAATTAAAAAAAATTTACGCAAAGAAGGGGAGGGGGGAAAAGCCACAAAAAAAGTTGCCTACTCTACCCTACCCTATCTTACCCTAACTTAATTTACCTACCCTACCTTGTCATTTATATGCCCTTTTCCTGCATCACCCTATCTTAAAGTATCCTAGACTAGAATTAGTTCACAGTATTCTCTTTTTGTGAATCAGTCCTATCAAAAAACGTTTAAACCCAGCCTCAACCATATGCTTCTTACCCCGCC
Organism: Bursaphelenchus okinawaensis; assembly: GCA_904066225.2. Lineage (NCBI taxonomy): Eukaryota > Metazoa > Nematoda > Chromadorea > Rhabditida > Aphelenchoididae > Bursaphelenchus > Bursaphelenchus okinawaensis. The sequence goes on along the minus strand of CAJFCW020000001.1, from coordinate 9,973,691 downwards.
TTTCAACCCTGACCTTGACTTACTAATCTCAACCAGGCTATATGATTATTTGGCCTCTGCCCAACACTATCCTACCCCAACCAACCCTGAGACTAGAATACTATAATAAGATCAAAATTGGACTAAAAATTAAAAATTACCGACTATATCGTGTCATTACCAAAGTAAAAACCGTTTAAAAAAGATCAAAATCAAGATCAAAATACCCAATACTACAACAACAAAGCTATCAAACTTCCGTCTCAAGGCACAGGCAAGGCTCCCTCCCCCCCCCCTCCCTCCCATAAAAACATACCCAGTAAAACTTCAAACGCCCACCCCTACTTTTCATAACCCCCCCCATCAAAACATATCAAGTACAACAACAAGAGCACCAAACCCCCCCTCCCCCCCCTCTCTACCATTTAAAACCCCCCACCCAACCGCCAATAGAATTGACGTCAAAAGCCATTGAAACCGCGCGCTTCCCCTACCGAAGCCATGAAAACGGTTACAATACGAGTGTTCAGGTACATTCATGGTATGCAAACAAAACCTTTACAAGCGAAAAGATCCAATTTAACCTTGGTATCACGCCGAAGCGTGTGATTAAAGCCGGCTTAAACCTGTTTACTGTCTACAACGGCTACATGAAATGTAAAATATCTCGAGTTTTATGACATGACATTTGTCATGAATGGTCTTTTTTGGGAAAGTTTTTAATTGGGAATGGATTGGGAGGGGTAAGGAGGAGCGGCAAGTGATTGGGTATGGAGAAAAAAAGGGCTAGAAAATAGGGTTTTAGGGGTGTTTGTCAGCTAAAAAGGTACAAATTAAAGCTTAAAAATGAAACCATTGCCTTAACCAAGCTTCAAAAAAGTTTTAACCTGCCCCCTTAGCCCTATTTTAGTTTTGCCTTAGAGTTGCCTTAGCCTTAGTCATAGCCTTAGGTTTAAGCGTAGGCTTAGTCATATCCTTAGGCTCAGACTTAGGCTTAGGCATAGGCATAGGCTTAGGCTTAAGATTACGCTTAGGCTTAGGCATACCCTTAGCTTTAGCCTTGGCCTTATTGTTCAAAATTTTGGCCATTCACGACGCGACCCGAACCAAATTTAGGTCAAGCCCTTCCCGGCCGTTCCTCATGTCTAAGTCTAGCCTTATTTCTATCAGGTGCCGACATAAAGAACCCACCATACTTTTCCTGCAATTTCCTGTAAAAAAGGGCGGGTTGTTTATGTCGGCACATAATACCTCAAAATTGGCTTGTAGCCTGTCTTAAAATAGTTAAAAATCAAGCCTAAACAATAGCCTAAGCCTAAACAATAACCTAAGCCTAACACAGCTTTTCTTATCATAAGTTCTTCAAAACATCAACTATTACCCGCTTTAATAGTACAAATATTGAAAAAAAAATATTTAAAAACAGCCTTAATGACACCTAAATTAATATCCTCCTCAAAGAACAGCTACAAACCAAAGTCCCCAGTCCAAAACAATGAAATTTCGAAAAGATTTTGGATAATAAAAGTAACGGCCGAGTAAAAAAGACGAAATTCGTTCCGATGCCAGGCCATCGCAAGTCTTTTTTTGAGCGAAAAAGAGACACATGGCCCCTTTTTCGAGCCCAAAAACACTTTATTTGTCCGCAGGCTTTTTTACCCCTACTGTTCCATTTTCAATATGTATTCGGCTTTTTTGGAAAGGAAAATACGTTCATTTTAATACAAAAGATTGATAGTATTATTTAAAAATGTCTGTATGCATGTTTTATTTAATCGTAAAAACTTTGTTTACAGACCAAATAAAATGCCAAACATAAGCATATGTATAATATAAGACTCAACCTAATTTTAAAATTAAGCCTAAAACTGGGCCTTCAATTATTTCTTTGTTTTAGTTTAATTATAATTATAATTCTAAGCCCAAGCCTAAACCTGCCCCTAAGCCTAATCGTAAAAATAAGAATAAGCCTGAGCCTAAACCTAAGCCTAAGCCAAAGCCAAAGCCTAAGCCTAAGTCTAAGCCTAAGCCTAAACCTAAACCTAAGCCTAAGCATAAGCCCAAGCCTAAGCCTAAGCCTAAGCCTAATCCTAAGCCTAAGCATGAGTCAAAACCTAAACTTAAGCTTTATCCTCAGTCGAATCCTAAGCCTAATCCTAAGCTTATGCTTAGATCTAAGCCTATCTTTAAGCCCTACAATAAAAGTAAGATTTAAGTTAAAGTCTAGGTCAGGACTAAGCGTAGGATTGCATTTACAGCAAAAGCTAGATGCAAGGCTAGAGTTAGGGCTACGAACACGGCCAAAGCCAAGGCCTGAGTCAGCGCCAGAGTCAGGACCAATGCCAACGCCAGGGTAAAGGCCAGGACCAGGACTAGGACCAGGACCAGGACCAGGACCAGGACCAGGACCAGGACCAGGACCAGGACCAGGGCCAGAACCAGGACCAGGACCAAAGCCACGGCCAGGGCTCTTTTAGTGAAATTACAATTTAAGCCTTCTTCAAACAAAGTAATTTTCTTGCTATAATATTATAGTAAACCTCTATTAGGTGCCGACATAAAGAACCCGCCATTTTTTACAGGAAATCACAGGAAAAGTATGACGGGTTCTTTATGTCAGCACCTAATATCAAAAACCTTGATATACATATCAAAGCCACAAACTTAGTAGGATTGAATTCAATTTCCGTTTTACAAGTTACCAATTAAAAGAATAAACTGACTAATCGTCACGGACCGTTCGAATCTTCACGGTAAAAGCAAAAATCTTTGTGTTTTATTGGTTTAGAATGATAAAATCTTACATTTTTCGTTCAAAAACTTAAAATTTCAAAAAATTTTGGAAAGTTCAAAAAATCTTTAAAAAATTCAAAAAATTTAAAAATTCAAAAAAAAATTTTTTTAAATCGAGTTTAACAAAAAAAAACCAAAATCCACTTCCACGTTGATAAAACAGCCCAGTAAGTCCAAAAAAATCAAAAAATGCGACTAAAAGTTTAGTAGACTGGCAACTGTCACTTGACATCAAGCATGTCAATATAATCAAAAACATAAGTGAAAAGGGGATTTTATGAAATACCGCTTGACAGGAAGTAGTTTTGTTGTTCATTATAGCCTGTTTGACCCGAGTGCATTTGTTTTCATATTTGTGGCTTAAAAGGTATAAATAGACAGCAAATTTTTTATGTCAAAAAAGTTGATTTTCTAGCATAAAACGTCATTCCTTAACCTAAAATTCAGCTTTTAAGTCTAACTTACACTTTCTATGCTGACTATATAAGCCTAAGCTTCGTTTTTAGCCTGAGGTTTCCTATTTTTTAATCAAAAAAGTTATTTTTAAGCCTAAACTTTATGTTTTTAAGTTTAAAATTTATGTTTTAAGCCTAAAATTATAATTTTTAGGCTTAATATTGCTACCTAGTAAGCTTAAAATTCAATTTACAGCCTAAAGTTTCTATTAAGCCTAAAAGTTATGTTTTTAAGCCTTAAATTATAATTTTTTTTGCCTTAACATTGCTTTCAAAGCCTAAGGTTCAGTTTATAGCATAAAGATTTCTACTAAACCTAAGATTTATTTTTGGGCCTGAAATGATCCTTGTTAAGCCTAAAATTGTACTTTTAAACCTAAAAGTTATCTTTAAACCTAAATTTACACTTTTAAGTATAAAATTAATTTTTAAGCTTAAATAGATAATTTTAAGCCTAAAATTAATTTTTAAGCTTAAATTTATACTTATAAGCCTAAATTTACACTTTTAAGCCTAAAACTTATTTTTTAAACCTAAATTTATAATTTTAAGCCTAAAATTAATTTTTAAGCTTAAATTTATACTTATAAGCCTAAATTTACACTTTTAAGCCTAAAACTTATTTTTAAACCTAAATTTATAATTTTAAGCCTAAAATTAATTTTTAAGCTTAAATTTATACTTATAAGCCTAAATTTACACTTTTAAGCCTAAAACTTATTTTTAAACCTAAATTTATAATTTTAAGCCTAAAATTAATTTTAAGCCTAAATAGATAATTTTAAACCTATGCTTCAGTTTATAGCCTAAAATTTTCTATTTTAAATCAAAAAATTGTTTTAACTTTAAGAATTTCAAAAACCTTAAACTTAGAAACCTCAAGTGCAGCCAAAGTTTCAAAAACCATATTCAAATACAGTGACAAGACACCGAGACGAGTCGAAAGTGCGCGTGTTTTACGCTATTTTGTTTGTCGACCAGCTTTTTGCTCTTTTTTATCAAATCCGCCAATTCCGTGGATCCGATTACTCGAACATTGTGTTTGTCGTTCATGTGATCGACCAAAACATTCTTGGCCTGATCGTGTTGGGTCTTGGTTTCAAAAGTTCAAAATTTACTTAAAAAATTTAAAATTTGTACAGTGAACGTTCTGTATAACAAATTCATATATAACAAACTACTCTATATTGAACTCCACTTTAATAAAGCTTCTCTATAACCAACTCCTATACAACAAAAACCCTGGCTTTGACTTAATTTTGTAAATTTTTTAAAATTAAAAAAAAAATTTTGTTAAAAACAAGCCTAAAATAATACTTTTTAAAAAACTTCTAGTATAGCTAACCTAAAAATTAACATTTTAATCCAAACGTTATTTTCTGTCTGATCAAAAAAACGGCTTCACTTTTTTGCACCGTGCAAAATTTTTGCTGTTGCACGGTGCGCTTTAACAAATCTGCACTGTTGCACCGTGCAGTCATTAAAACTCTGCACGGTGCAAAAAATAAAGTTTCTGTTAAACCGTAGTAAAACATAAAAAATTTATTTTAATGTTATTTTTATTAATTAAAATTTAATTGTAAGCCTAGGAAGCAAGTTATGAGCCTAAAGGTTGATTTTTAAGCCTAAAATGTATTGTTTAGCCTAAAATTCAATTTTGAAGCCTGAATTTTCATTTATAAGCCTGAAAAGCATTTTTTAAGCTTAAACTTATATTTTTAGCCTAAAAGTCATTTTTAAACCTAACCTTTATTTTTAAGCCCAAAAATAATTTTTTAAGCCTAAAGTGCAACCCAATACCTCAAACATAAATTCAGCTAGCCTAAAACAAATTAACCACTAAATATCCCAAAAAATGTAAAATAGAGCATAAAATCAACCCCAAAAGTTTGTCAAACCTATGACCCGCAAACGTTTCTCTCAAATCCTAGGTTCGAAAGTTTAAGAGAGCCGATTAGTCTTGGATGTAATTGATCCGGCGCTCTCTTCCCATTCACTTTTTCGCTTTCAAACGTTTGTCTTTTGTCACAAAAAACGACCTTGCCTACACTGTTGGGCTTTTCTATGACTAATTTTTTAAAATGGCAGCTAAGTGACAAAAAAATTTGAAAATTCAAAAAAAAGGTTTTTTGATATGACTTTTTGTGGCTTAAAAGTAGTACTAAATGCTCTGCATACTCATAGGAAATGCAAAAAATTTAATTTAGGTAATAAAAATTGATAAAACAACATATTTTAACACTAATTTTTTGCACCGTGCAAAATATTTTGACCGCACGGTGCGCCTTAAGAAATTTCCACTGTTGCACCGTGCAGTCAATAAAATTCTGCACGGTGCATAAAATAAAGCTACTGTAAGTTTCTTTTAAATGCCTTGGAAATGCTTAAAATAGGTTCCAACCGTATTTTAGGTAATAAAAATGTCATTTTTACAAAAAAATAATAAATGCACTCCTTCGGTGTCTGAAACGTGCAAACATTTCTTTGCACAGTGCATAAATTAAAGTTTAGACTAAAAGTTATTATAAAAAACAAGCTGAAAACACTTTCACGCCCCCAGGCGTAAACCACCTTTTCAAAAACTAAATTACCAGAGTATGTAGGTGTGAAAAACATCAAAAGTTTAGTAAATTAAGCGTTCCATTGAGAATAAGCTTGGTTTATTGGCTTCAAAAGCTCATTTTTTCAATAAAAACTCAATTTTACTGCTTCTTTTCAGTGAAACTAACATCATATAAGATATAAAATGGCATGTAAAACATATTTTTTCTTTTGTAGCTATTAAAAAAAGGCAAAAAACTAACAAAAATTTCAAAAAAATAAAGAAAAACTTACGATGCCATAGGTTTTGACTGACTGTGGGCTCCGTTTTGGCTAGTGTTTGAAAAGGCTAGGCCAATATGGTCTAACCTGGTACTATAATAAGACGTAGAAAGGCAATGGCTAGCTGAAAAATGTGTTTTTACTCTGGTTTTACATTGCTTTGTATCAAAAAAAGGTGAAAAATAGCCAAAAATGGCTGATAAATCACGAAAAATTATCAAAAACGGTCGAAATTTAAAAAATTTAAAGAAGATTTATAAAGGACAAGCTTTCAAAATAATAAACCTAATAAAAAAACCTAGTACAAACTTGTTATAGCTTCAAGAATCTAAAAAATATTAATTTAGATACAAAACCCAAGCTTATATCCTAATTTAAAACCATTATCATAACGGTAGGATAACTATAAATAATGCCATTAGACTAAACGATTTATGAAATACAAAAAAAATTAATTAGTTGCCCTTGTCACGACAATTAAGAACGATTATTGTGGGAAAACGTGCCGGAATATAGTAAAAATAGGTTTTATAAAATTCTTTTTATGAAAACAATATTTTTTATATCTTTTAAAGGCAAAAAATTTTATTCTACAATTTGAGAAGCTGACAATGTCAAAAAACACCTAATTTAAAAAAAAAATGACGTTTTTAACCAAAAAAATAGTTGCACTGTGCAAGTATTTGTTGACTGCACGGTGCGCTTTAACAAATTTGCACTGTTGCACAGTGCAAACTATAAACGACTGCACGGTGCAAAAGATAGTTGTTATAAAAGTGCAATAAAACGTAAAACCTAACTTTTGATACAATTTTTAGTGCTTTATAAGTAATTTTTTAAGTGCCATTATTTATGTTACCTATGTTTCAATCTGTTTTTTTACGCATTATAAACTTAAAAACGTTTCTATTATATTTCAAAACAGTATGACCATTTTCCACCTGGCTGGCTGCACCGTGCAAGCTTAAACGTCTTTGCACGGTGCAAATAAATTCATAGAAAAACTCAAAAAATGACAAATAAGACATACAAAACTAGTAAAAAAGCTACAAATCAAGATCTAAAGTCCACAAAAACTTCGTAACCTAAGTCCAAACCACTAAAAAAGTGAAACAATTAGTCCACCTACCTTCGACCGGTCGGATAGTATTTCCACTAGTCGATTACAAAAGATTTTACGTGGAAATAGATAAAGTGACAAACAAAAGTTAAAGCAACTTTCAATCTAAACATTTTAGCGCATTTCTTAATGGGTTTTGACTTGGTTTTGTAAAATGATCCTTTTTGAAATTTTTGAAAATTTTTATTTAAAAAGAAGCCAAAAATAATAGTTTTTAAAAATTTGTGGTATAGCTAGCCTAAAAAACACATTTTTATTTCAAAATAATTTTAATTTTGGTCAAAAAACGCCTTTACTTTTTTGCACCGTGCAAAACATTTTTGATTGCACGGTGCGCCTTAACAAATTTCCACTGTTGCACCGTGCAGTCGTTGAAACATTGCACAGTGCAAAAAATAAAGTTCGTTTTAAAGGTTCTAAACTTAAAATTTAAAGATAAAAAATGATTTATTATTAAAATTAATTATTATCTTCTAGTTTTTTTGGGTTTTCCACAAAATTTCCATAAATTTTTTTTAACTCAAAATTTTTTTTTAAAAACTTATTTTTAAACCAGCTATAAACTACAATACAATGAGCTCACAGTAAAAACTAACCAAAAAACGAAGTTGGAGCGCAAAAAAGATTAAAAAATTCGCCAAACCACGGATTTTATGGGATTAGCTGGCTCGCGGGCGTTATCAAAGCGATATCTAAAGGTATGTACATGTTTATAGCAAGTATGTACAGACAAAAGAAGGCATTACTAGTATAAAAGGTCAAAAACGTCATTTGAGTTACAAAAACTTACTTTCCAGAACTTTTAAAAAGTCTTGTTGTTAATTTGCTATCATTTTCATTGTAAAAAACGACAAGACTTTTTTAAGCCTTTTTAGGCCTTTAATGTTAAAAAATGCAAAAATATAGACTATACATGCAATTTCCAAGCAAATTTGACAAAGCTCGTTATGAAAATTACCTCGTGTTAATACCTATATACCACATGATATCTATATACATATACATGATAAAACCACGGTAATTTTTGGATAAAACGTTCGAATCTGGATAAAATTTCACGTCCACTTAATTACGACCATAAGTGAATACGTGGTTACTAAGGAGATTATACGTGTAAAAGGAAAAATGTCTGGACAAAGGGGTTTTTATTGAAAAACGTTTTTAAAAGGGTTTATTATATTATAAGTGAAGGTGGACAAACCTTTGCAGATGTCAAACTAAAACAAAAAGCTTCAAATGTTGCAAAAACATAATACATTTTAGGCTAGAAGCATAAGCTTAAAACCTAATGCGAAACAAAGCATAAGACTATACTTGTGCCCAACGGTAAGCCTAAAAATTAATCGGACCGCACGCACCGCACCACTCTCTCCCACCACGAATAGCCTGATCCTTGGCATTCCGCCGCATCCCGCTCTCGCAGTCGATGATTGCCCCGAGGAAGAACAGTTCATGGAAGGACTTGGAAGACTCCAGCACGGACAATCGATGGTTGGCACACTTGGCGAGAGGTCGCTCCGCTCTGGGCCGTAATACCTAGGCTTCTACGTTTATTGGGGTTTATATATCTTATATTACCATTGCATCGCGTATAGTACAGTAAATAGTGTTGATTGGTATATCTCGGCCTCTTGCCATACATATCTAGCCCCTATATATTATCGTTCCGATTAATTAGCCTAATTCTCTAAAGTTAAGTTTTGATTTTTAACCTAACAATAAGTCAAAGCCTAAGCCTCAGAATAAACTGAATCTTAAGCCTAAGCCGCGGCTTTAACCTAACCTTAAGCGTAAGCGTCTATGCATCTTGAGATGTCTAACAAAAAATTGTAAGCCTAGAAATCTAATCCTAGAAGCCCACGCCCAGAAACCAAAAAGCCTAAGCTTTAGCCTAAGCCTAAACCTAAACCTAAGCCTAAGCCATTGAAGCCTAAGCCTAGAAGCCTAAGCCTAGAATCCTAAGCCTAGAGGCCTAAGCCTGAAAACCTAAGCCTACAAGACTAAGAATAGAAGACTAAGTCTGAAAAATCTTAGCCTAAAAGCTTAATACAAAGCCCAAGCTCAAGCTCAAATTCAACCTCAAGCCAAAGCCCAAGTCTACCCCAAGCCTAAATGTAAGATCACCCTAAGCCTAAAAGTACACACAAGAAAATCTATCTCTAAGCCTTGGAAAAAAGATTAAGTTTAACACAAGCCTAAAAACCAAAAAAAAATAAAGGTTAAGCAGTATATAACAAGAAAAAGCTGCAACAATACACGAAAAAAGTCATTACATAACAATTGCCGTTCACAAAAACAGTTCTGGCTTAAAAACAGTAATCCTGTTAGGCTTAGAAATCGGGTTTGTAAAGTAAGAAATATAAAACGGGTAAGTTCAAAAGTTGAACTCATTAACACAAGCAAAAGGCTCGTTAGCCAAAGAAAAAAGTCGAATAAATATTAATCTTGTAATTCGTTGGACAAACAACCTTGCGTGTTGCAGGTAATTATATTAAAAAGTGCGTTTTAAAAAATAACGATACAAAATTGTTTTAATATTTGTTAAGAAGGACTAAAGCGGGTTTAAATAAGAACCCTAAAATTGTGCAAATTAAACAATAACATCTTAAATACTAAGCCTAAGCTTGAAAAAACCATACCTATAGCCTTAAGCTTAAACCTAAAAATTTTAAATTTAAGAGCTTAAGTAAAAATTTAAGCCTAGGAGCCTAAGCCTAGAAGCCTAAGCCCAGAAGCCTAAGACCCTGAGCCAAAAAGTCTAGCCTAAGCCTAAAACCATAAGCCTATATTTTCTAAGCCTACAAGCATAAGCCTAAGAATCACAAATCTTAGAAGCCTAAAAACATGGAATCTTAAGTCAAAGGCGGAAATCCAACCTCAGCTTTAACTTAAAACCTCAACCCAGGCCTAATAGCCTAAGCATATGAATAATCTAAAACACAATCTCTTGTCTGCAAGCTATACAAAGTACCAAGCAATTGTGTGACAGTTGATAAGAGGATAGTACGACCTCAATCACTCAAAAGGTTTCACGTCAAAAACGTCACAAACTTGGGCTGGATCATGAACCTCATTTCAAAAGTTTTTTTAGTGATTCACACGACAGCTGACAGGAAATGAAATGTTAGATAGCTGGTATAAATAGCTAGGCTACATGATGTTTAACATCTATCTTATCATTCTACCCTACCCTACCCTACCCTACCCTACCCTACCCTACCCTACCCTACCCTACCCTACCCTACCCTACCCTACCCTACCCTACCCTACCCTACCCTACCCTACCTTACCCTACCCTACCTTACCCTACCCTACCCTACCCTACCCTACCCTACCCTACCCTACCCTACCCTACCCTACCCTACCCTACCCTACCCTACCCTACCCTACCCTACCCTACCCTACCCTACCCTACCCTACCTTACCCTACCCTACCTTACCCTACCCTACCTTACCCCTACCCTACCTTACCCTACCCTACCCTACCCTACCCTACCCTACCCTACCCTACCCTACCCTACCCTACCCTACCCTACCCTACCCTACCCTACCTTACCCTACCCTACCCTACCCTACCCTACCCTACCCTACCCTACCCTACCCTACCCTACCTTACCCTACCCTACCCTACCCTACCCTACCCTACCCTACCCTACCCTACCTTACCCTACCCTACCCTGCCTCACTATGCCCTACCACATCATTTTTTCCATCTCCGCCTAGTCGCACTTCAAACTACTCACTATCTACCCCACCTTACCTCCTTTCTATACCATAATTTTTCTAGCCATACCTGAAGTATACCATACTCTACAGTACACAGACTTCCTATCTTACCTACCGCTCAATATCTTAATATTAAAATGAGCATGCCGCCTTTTTAAAACCCATAGATTTCAATAAACCGGAAGTGTGTAATCAGGTATATTTGATGGGATTTGATAGTTAATGTCTTTATTTTAAAGATTAACAGATAAAAGTGTTATCTCAACTTGATAAGTTTCGTATTCAATAAGACCAATCTAGAGGGGATTAAAGTGGCTAATTTTGTAAATGTATATCCAATGTTTTTGAAGTTTAACCAAAAAAACCTGTTTGAAAATAAAAATAATTAAAATGCCTAAATCTAAAATCCAAAGCATAGGCTTAAGTTTCAATTTAAAAGCAATTTTCTAAGCCTGATGACTAAGTCCAGAAATTTATGCCTAGACCCCGAGTTTATACCCAAACATAGGCCTAAAGCCTAAGGATAGCAGCCTAAGATTAGAAAGCTAAGCGGAAAAGAGTAAGTCTAGACGCCTAAGCCTAAACCTATAAGCATAAAGCTAAAACTAAAAACCTGAGCTTAAGCCTCGAAACCTAAGCCTAAGCTTAAACCTAAGCCTAGAAGCCTAAGCCTAGAAGCCTAAGCCTAAGAATCTATCACAGAAGCCTAAACCTAAAAGCAAAAGCCTAGAATTCTGAGCAAACAAGCTTAAGCCTAAGCCTAAAAGCCTAAGCCTTGAAGTCTAGAAACCTAGAAGCCTAAGCCTAAACCCAGAAGCATAAGCCTATTCGCCTAAGCCTAAAAGCTTAAGTCTAAAAGCCTCAGTCAAAGCCTAAACCCAAACCTAAGTCCAAGCAAAAGGCTAAGATTAAACCGAATTCTAATCTTAAATTTAAACCGAAAAATTAATTTAAAGCAGAATTTAAATTTTCAGTTTTAAAAAACTTAACATGTAACTCACTCATTTAGCGTGGTTTTTCCGTTCGCACTGAATAAACCTATTAGACCATTTTTACAGCAAAAAAAACTGTTTGAAACACTGTAAAAACCTTTAATTCACAAAACTTTTTTCCAAAACATCACGTCAGGCGTAATTTTAAAATTGCACAACTTTCAAATTTCAAAAAATTTCGAAAAAATCAAACACCTAGACTTAAGCCTAACATAAACAATTCTTTGTTAAAAAATGACACCCCTATAACATAACAATCCTATGAAAATGTAAAATCTCGTTGTAAAGCCGCAAGAAACGGACCCAAAATCCGTTTGTAAATACGAAACAATTAAAGGTAAAAGCTGTTGGAAATAACAGGGAAAAGATTGGGTTGTAAATTACTCCAATTCGGCGGGTTTTTCGTGTATAAAACCGTTTTTTTGTCGCTCGCTCTCAAACGGTTTGGAGCGGCGCCAAAGACGTAAAAATGCTTACAGATATCAGTCCTGCCCTACCTTACCCTTACCTTTAGTGAACTTTCTTCACATCAAAAGTAAAAATAGTGTATTTATAAAAAATCGACTGGTCGATATTTTTTAATATTTATATTTTTTTACTAATCCCTCTACTTCTATTTTCTTGGCCTTGCCCTAGCCCAGAGCCCTAGCCCAGAGCCCTAGCCCAGAGCCCTAGCCCAGAGCCCTAGCCCAGAGCCCTAGCCCAGAGCCCTAGCCCAGAGCCCTAGCCCAGAGCCCTAGCCCAGAGCCCTAGCCCAGAGCCCTAGCCCAGAGCCCTAGCCCAGAGCCCTAGCCCAGAGCCCTAGCCCAGAGCCCTAGCCCAGAGCCCTAGCCCAGAGCCCTAGCCCAGAGCCCTAGCCCAGAGCCCTAGCCCAGAATCCTAGCCCAGAATCCTAGCCCAGAGCCCTAGCCCTAGCCCTAGCCCTAGCCCTAGCCCTAGCCCTAGCCCTAGCCCTAGCCCTAGCCCTAGCCCTAGCCCTAGCCCTAGCCCTAGCCCTAGCCCTAGCCCTAGCCCTAGCCCTAGCCCTAGCCCTAGCCCTACCCTTGCCCTAGCCCTAGCCCTAGCCCTAGCCCAGAGCCCTATCCTGTTCTACTCTACCCAACACTATTTTGTCCTTTTTTACCTTCCCTAACAATACTTTGCCTTTTTCTTACCCAACCCTAGCCTTAGCCCTTCCTTGTCGTTTCCTGTCCTAACCTACATACCTTTGACATCTCTCGCTCTCTTTTATCATGCCCTACTGTACACAAAAGCCCTAACTCTAGTCTCAGATCCAGGCCCACCTCCAATCATAGTCTTATGTCTCAGATCTAAGCTTAAATCAATCCAAGCTCCAATTAGAAAGTTAAAAACTAAGCAAAATTGACAGCCCTGGACCAATGTGAACTAAAACAAGGTAATCCCATTTCAGACAGAACCCAATTCCACGCCCATTGTAATTGGCATTACATTGAACAAATCCTGTTATAAACAAGCGTGAAAAGTACAGTTTTAAATTTTGAACTTTTTAAAAACAAACAAGTTTAACTACAGTGTAATAGTCTCTACTGCGTAGCAGCTACTGAGTAAATTTTGGTATGTTTCGAAATTTAAGCAACGTTTCAATGAAAAAACTTTACCCTACCCTATAATACCCTTAACTAATTAAAATTTTAAAAAATTTTGGTTTTATTTAAACCAAATAAAGTCTTGACGCCAATTTACATGGAAAACAACTATAAAAAACGACAAAACTTTTGTTTAACCTAATGAATTGCTCAGTTCAACTTAAATTTGATGTTTTAGGTTTTATTGACTTAAAATGACTCTTGATTGTTTATTGAAACCATTAAATTGTTTGGCAAACATTGTTTTACAATACTAACAACCCTTTTAAAAAAAATTAAAAATTATAAAAATATTATTTTACTCCTAAATTTTACCCTATCCCATCCTACGTCATCCAACGGTACTTTACCTTACCATACCCTACTTTTAAATTGTATTATACGTACTAAAAAGCAACTTGATATCTTGCACAGTGCAATAATTTATCCATTGCACAGTGCGCTTTAACATTTTTACACTGTTGCACCGTGCGGTCTTAAAATGTTTGCACAATGCAAAAAGAAAGTTAGTTTTAAAGTGTTTTAAATGCTGTAAAATGACTTTTAATATTATTTTAAGTATCTGGCAATGCTGATTTTGAATAAAAAAGCAATTTTAAAAAAATTAAAATTTTTGAAAAAAAAATTTTTTTTTATTTTCATTTTTATTTACAACGCGTTATAAACGCATTTTTTACTCCGTAAGATACCACTCAAACCCAATATGTGGGTTAGGCGGCTGGTTGGGTCATAATCTGGGCTTTTCTTGCTCTATTTGATCCGTCGCTTGTTCAGACGCGCGCTGGAACGGTTTATAGACAATTTTTATACTATAATATATTATTAATAATTTAAATTAATATTGTTATGCTTTTCTAGCTTTATTTTCTTATAAAAACGCGTTTTTAACTTAAAAAAGACAAAGATTTGAATATCTGCGTATAACATTGGTTTGTTCCAACTGCGCCCGCGTTGTGAAGCTGTATCAGCTTGGTTCTGACAAAAAACTGTCGAGGTCATCGACCACATGGGCCAAAACTAAATTCTTCTCAATCTTCAGTCACTTTTTTTTTGTTTACCAAACAGCTGAGGTCAAAAAATATTGTCCATCTTACCAAAATCCTGTTTTTCATCAAGAAACTGTACTATATTTTAGGTTTATCTCAAATTACAAGCTGTAACTGGACGAAATCATGTTTTACAATAAACAAACAGAGTTTTTCAGGTTAGAATTAGTCGGTGCAAAGTCAAAAACGTTTGAAAAATGATAAATTTTGGAGGATCTTGCCGTTGGCACGCGTTAATCGAGGAAAAATCGAAAATTTTGGTTGATTTTCGCGCGTTTTCGAATTTCACGTCGATTTTTCGTAGAATTTGATTGGATGTGTTGGATATTTATAAAGTTGAGGGGTTTACAATATATTTAGAATGGTTATCTTGAAGCGTTTTGGTTTTTTGCTACGATTTTGGCATGTTTTTAAGGGTGGTATGAGAGGTGGTTGATGTTGTTTATGTTCAACGCGTCGTGCTGAATGTATTTGACGGTTTATTGGCGTATGATTGTTTTTGTAAGTTAGGTTATAGACTGTTAAGCTTATTTTTATTAAAAATTTGGTGTAGATTGGTCAATTTAGCAAGTTTTTACATTAATTTGATCAACCACTACCAGATACCATGGTGAAGATAGTTTTTGATCGAATTGACTTATAAAACTAAAATTTTCTTAACTATTGACAATTTTATATTATAGACAAGATTTTACTCTATTGTTTGACATTAAATTCACTTTGCTTTACAGAGTTTTAGTTTCTCTACGACCTAATGCATTTTATATTATCTTAGGTGTTCTGCAAGAATGTTTGAACAGCCGAGTTTGAATGACCTGCTTGGTTTTTGTTATTTAACCATTCTTTTAATGTTTATGAGGTATTTTTTGGTTTTTACGTGAAAGTACTTTACTTTCGAAGTCTCTTATATTGATCTTTCAGCGCGCCAAATAAGTTGGGTTCAAGTTGCGTTCATCTTATTCTTGATTTGTGTTTATTTTAGCGTCCATTTTGACTTTAGCATATTATAATTTGTTTTTTCTTGAACATACGCGTTTTCTGTTGCTATTACATATGGTTTTGATTATAAGTTTTGATGTTTAACATGAAAAATTTTAGAAAATGTCTGTCCAGGTAGCAATGATTGGGGCTACGTTGAACAAGGAAAACATGACGGACATGACTAAGTTTTATTGCTCCGCTCGTTCTGATCTCTATATGACGCCCAGCTCGTCGACCGGCTCGTTGAACTCGTTATTTTGTCGTATTTGCCACATGAGTAATGATGAACTGATTCGGCCATGTCGATGTGATGGAAGTGTAAGTTAATATTGTTTTTTCCGGACAAGTGGGGATTGAACACAGTCAATTATGATTGTAATTTGATTGTTAGGAGTTTGAGGTTGGTTTACGTATAAGGTGAGCTAGAATTGTGGTTTGGTTGAGATGATATGAGCTGTTATATTACTTTAGCCACTATGGTGTTGTAGGTTCGACTTTAAGTTAACGTATCTTCTTCTAAGCTATCAGTTTGGAGTTATACATTAACTGAAAACGTTAAGGTTGTTCTTAGGCTTATTTTAAGTTCAAATTCTTCAAATTGTGCGGCTTGGTTCACGACGAATTATATTACCATAGACATCACATTTTTCTTTTTTCAGATTGGTCATGTACATACACAATGCCTGGACAGATGGGTCAAGTTGTCCGAATGTAATCATTGCCAAGTGTGTAAGACACGATATGCACGATCATTACCAAAGCTAAAGCCATTGGCACAATGGGAACGACCAACTTGGTCGCTAATAGTCGGGGTAGGTCACGGTTAATATGTTTATGCTTTGAATGTGATATTAGGATGACTTTTGAGTTTTTAGGTTGATTTGGAATGTCATTTTAGTTAAATTTTTATTCATAAAAGGTTTTAAAAATTTTTATTTTTTGCACGGTGCAAGTGTCAAAAATTGTTGCATGGTGCAGGCCTTTTTTGAAGTTGAATACTGTAACGGCTGAAGGTTATAATGGTCTGTTAGTGTGTTAGATAATTAATAATAGGCGTGTTAAAACAGTTTATTATGTTGAAATTACAATTTTTTTTGGTGATTTTTAATGAATTTTTGAAATTTTCTGCACGGTGCAAGCGCTAATAGTCGTTGCACTGTGCAGACTTTTTTTGAAGTTTATTGACTTTTAAAATTGAAATTAAAGAAAAATGATGTCATTTATAATAAGATATGGATTTTTTACTTTTTTAAATCTAAAAAATTTTAAAATTTCGAATATTTAAAACTTTATTGTTGCCTAATTTCAGGTGATTTTGATCTTCCTCCTACTCAGTTATCACATATACGCTTTGTACCATTCCTGCACGAGTGGTGCCATCAACACGACACACCTTATTGTCTACATTTCGATGCTCACGGTGGACCAGGTGGTACTATTGGGAATGCTGGCTCTATACCTATCAGGCCAAACGGTCACGGTTTTTACGAATCGAAGAGGAGTATCGACCGGTAAGAAGCTAACAAAGGCGGAGGAAGCAGTACCAAAGGTCTAGGATATCATTTGTTACAATAATTTTGTAGTATTTTACTTTGGTTCAAACGGTACTTGGTACTGTACTAAGAGTTTTACTGTACGATACTAAGGGTGGTACAGTACTTTATTTTATTAGTACTATTTAACTTATTGTAATATGAGCTACAGTACGACTCACGGGTAGTAATGACGCTTTAAATTTGATTTACGAGTATATTCCGATCAATATCTCATCATTTTGTACTAAGTATCTACTACAATATATCACTATCTTATCAAATCTATATTCACTTTGCCTTTATATATTAGAACTTGATCTGAATCACTTTTTTGTTGTTTAAAAGCCTATGTTAAGGGATGGTAACTTTAAAATGGACTAAAATTTGGTGTAAGTTACAGTAATGTGGCATAAAATAAAAGGAGGGGTACTGTAGGATACTATAGTATTTTTTTCAAGAATTTAGGCCAAATTATTGTAAATTGCTTTTTTATAATATTTTGAAGCTAGTATTTGCCTTTTTAGTATTTTTTCAATAATCCGACTGTTGTTTGTGATATGAGTCCATTATGTTTGTATATGTACGTCTATTTTGTAGTTGGATTGTCACGGTAATTTGCATAAAATGCTCTGAAATAAAAAGTTGTAATACTTGATATTGGGCTTTTTGTGCTTTATTCAAATTTTGGTGGTAGAAATTTAAGTTTTAAAATTCGCGCCGTGCAACGCCCTTTAGTGTTTGCACTGTGCAGAAAATTTCAAAAAGTTATAAAATATTTTTAAATTTCGAAATTTAAATTTTGACTATATATAATATGTTGTTTGAACGATGATTTCTATTGTTCTAACGTTCTAAAACACTACTCTGATTTGTACTTTTTTTTATTATTTAAGTTCAAAAGAATTGCACTGTGCAACAACCTTTAGCGGTTGCACCGTGTAAAAATTTTTTAATTCTAATATTGGCATGATATATTGTTTTAGCACAGCGATTTCTATGGTTTTAACGTTCTAAGATACTACTATGACTTTTGAAAATACTTGCACTGTGCAGAAATTTTCAAAAAATCATAAAAAGTTTTTAAATTTTAAAATTTTTTGACTTGATATATTGTTTTAGCATGACTGTTTCTAATGTTCTAACGTTCTAGAACACCGCTGTGACTTGTAATTTTTTGTTATTTAACTTTAAAAAAACTTACACCGTGCAAATATTATAGATAAAGTCAACTTTGTTTTGTTTTTAATTGAAATATATAGTCAAATATGGACAATACTAATGGGTCTAGATTAGTATTTTAGTATTGAGTTAGATATTGAGTCTAATCTTACTTATTTTTGATACTTTCCAACTGGAAAGGTCATGGATAATATAAAACTCAAAAATTCCAAGCCAAACCTAAACTAATGGCCGACCAGTGTTATCACCAGCCCAACCATAACCCAATAGTCAATTAATTTGCAAATTGTACGAGATTTTACGAGTTTCGCCTTCAGGGCATGACGTCGGGATCCCCAAATCCCAGAGAAGATTTCATCCACCCCAAACTTAATTAATTCGGACAAAAAGTTTTGGCACTGGTGTTTGGAGTATAGTATATTATATTGCTTTTTGGCCAAGAATAGTAAAAATTACCTTATTAAGCGGGTTTGGTACACTTGGGACCGGTTATATGGCTTGTGGGATGAGTTGATGGGGGTTGGGGAAAATGTGCCATAACTTTTTTGACCGGAGGTGATTTTAGAAAATATTTATGAAATGAAGAGATAATACCTTGAAGCACACGTGCTCAAAATATCATGCATCTACTTCAATGCTAACCTAACCATTTGGAGTTTTAAATAAATATTTTTTAAAAAATCTGGAATAAAAAGAGCTTCCAAAAAACAATGCCATTCTTTAATAGAAATACCAAGCTGGAAACATTTTTTTGGTGTCTTGACAAAAGGATACTGTATCGTACATTTCCTCAAAATTTCATTAACATAGCTTCATATTAAACATGTTAACGAGCTCATCAAACATTACCGTATCAGTTCTTCATGGATAACATGGTTTGATCACTGAAACAAGAGTCAAGTTAACTTTGATGTGGGAGGGGAGGAGATTAACGAATTATACAGTGGGATTGGAATTGGTAAGGTCAGGGTTGAAAGGCAAGGACGATGTAGTAGGGCCGGGCTTGAACATAGTTTTTTGATAGGACTGGTTCACAAAAACAGCAAAGTAGAGTAGGATAGGGTAGTGTAGGGAAGGGTAG
This sequence comes from Bursaphelenchus okinawaensis, assembly GCA_904066225.2. NCBI lineage: Eukaryota > Metazoa > Nematoda > Chromadorea > Rhabditida > Aphelenchoididae > Bursaphelenchus > Bursaphelenchus okinawaensis. The sequence continues at coordinate 9,954,374 of CAJFCW020000001.1, read as the reverse complement.
GGTAGGGTAGGGTAGGGTAGGGTAGGGTAGGATAGGATAGGATAGGGTAGGGTAGGGTAGGGTAGGGTAGGGTAGGGTAGGGTAGGATAGGATAGGATAGGATAGGGTAGGGTAGGGTAGGGTAGGGTAGGGTAGGGTAGGGTAGGGTAGGGTAGGGTAGGGTAGGGGTAGGGTAGGGTAGGGTAAGGTAGGGTAGGGTAGGGTAGGGTAGGGTAGGGTAGGGTAGGGTAGGGTAGGGTAGGGTAGGGGTAGGGTAGGGTAGGGTAGGGTAGGGTAGGGTAGGGTAGGGTAGGGTAGGGTAGGGTAGGGTAGGGTAGGGTAGGGTAGGGTGATTTCTATATAGGGGCGGGGTAAAGCACAATTTCATACCCTATAGACAATATCCTACTATACTTCTAAACCCCAAGTACAGTGCGCCTCTTAAATTCGTACTCCCATCCCCCCAGAGGGGTTGGCACCCCGCCCGTAAACGAAGTGAGTAAAACTCCTCGAACAGCTGTGGCCGCCCTATAAATTGGGTACGAGTTCGGGCGGCCGAGTCGTTTAGTGTCCGAACGGAGATGAAGCTGTGCATCGTGCTGGCGTTGGTGTTGGTGGGCTGGGTGTGGGCCAGTAGCGACGAGGAAGCCGACCGTTTCAGCCGCACCGACCGCGATTATCGACCGTTGCAGGTGAGGAGGGGTTACTGTTGTTTTTGGGTTTATAAGAGGAAGGTTACTGTAGTTTGGTAGGTTAGGATAGGGTAGAGTACGCTAAAGCAAGGCAAGGTAGGATGTGGTAGGGTAAGGGAGGAGAGGGTAAGTAGAATGGGGTACCGTAGGGTGGGGTAGGTTGAGTTGTAGAGTTAGGTAGAGTTCCATAGGGTACGGTAGGGTTAAGGCGGCTACTGTAGATCTAAAAATCTTAAATTTCTTCAATTGGTAGTCTTGGAGTATATACTGTACATTTTTGAATCAAGCTTACTGTGACTTGAAGCTTTGATCTTACTGTAGTTTTTAAGCAAAAGTGAAGAGTACCCTAAAAAGCAATTTTTTTATTTTTAAGTTTTCGTTACTGTAACACTTAAGTATTATGCAACTTTTTACTTAAGCATACTGTAACGTTTAAGTTCCGTTTACTGTAGTTTTTAAGTTGTGGTCAGTGTAAGTTTTCAATTATAGTTACAGTAACATTTAAATCTAGTTTACAGTAATTTTTTACATAAGGTTACTGTAACGTTTAGCTTTCAACTGTAAGTTTTCAGTTCTAGTTACAGTAACTTTTAAATATAGCTTATTATATTTCAAGGTAAAACCACACTTATAATCAATTCTGCCATGTTATTTTAGTTTGGCAAACGCAGCGACTATCGACCACTGCAGTTCGGGAAGAAAGACAATTATCGACCGTTGCAGTTCGGAAAGCGTGGTGGAATCGTGAATCATTATATCGATCTGCTGCCATTGGATGATTGATCCAAAAATTTTTTTTTGGTTGGACTAGACTAGGCCTTACTGGTACAATCTACCCATTGGAGCGGACATTTGTTACCTAAATTGGTCCTACTGGTCTGTTTGTTCTCTAATTTGGTACTAATAATCTAATTGTTACCTAAATTGGTACTAATAGTCTACTTTTTTCTTAACTTGATCCTAATAGCCTAATTGTTACCTAAATTGGTACTACAGGTCTAGTTGTTATTTAAATTGGTGCTAAAGGTCTATTTGTTACCTAAACTGGTCCTACAGGTCTAACTGTTACCTAAATTGATCCTACTTGTCCATTGTTACCTAGTACTCCAATTTGGCGCTAATGGTACAGTTTAGATAAATAAACTAGTGCCACTACTAATGGTACAGCTTATATGCCTAAACTCCAGTACCTATAACAGTACCATTAGTCCTATACCGAAATTAAGACTATTAGTCAAATATCCAGACAAGTGTCTTTAGTCCAATACCTATAACGGTGTCATTAGTCCTATACCTAAAATAGTACCATTAGTACAATACTCAAAACCACCATTAGTCTATTACCCGAAACCAGTACCATTAGTCCTGCACCCAAAACCAGTGCCATTAGTCCAGTCCACAAACCAACCTTACCAAAGTTAGTGCCCAGAAACCGGTCGGAAGAGCGTCGTTATAGCCCCTCATATTATGTTGTTGTTCTATTGCCTCCCCTCTTGCTTATCTGTGTTTATCTTTGTCTATCTCACACAAATCGTCGTATCACAAAGCGTTTAAACAAAGAATGTCAGTGGATTTCATTTTTCGTAATAAACTTTAATTATTAAGTCGTATTTTATAAATGGAGCTTTGTAAAGGGAAAAATAGGATATTATCCATGATCATGTAAGCTTAAGCTCGAAAACAAGTGATTGTAAGTTAATTATCCATCCAAAAACTTTATAAACCAATTGAAACGGCGAAAGGCGTATTTTACAATCCATTTCAGACGATATATAATCAAAAATTTCAATTTATATTATCCGTGATCATGTAAGTTTAAGCTCGAAAATAAGTCAATCTAAGCTAACTACCCATCCTAAGACTTTATAAGCTAACCAAACAGTGTTCACTCGTATTTTACAATCAACTAAAAACAATACCTAAGCAAAAATTTCACTTTATATTATCCATGACACCAAAGTCTACAAGAACAAAAGAACGCAAAACAAGTTGATTAGAATAACAAATCCCAAATCGAATTAATTACATTGAAATGTTTATCCAAAAATAAAGGCATTTCGTCCCGAATTCAATTTACAATACACTGTTTCGTCAATAACGTGTGTTGTTACCATAACGAACAATGTAATCGCGTACTTTCGATGCGAACAAATCCTGAAAACGGTCAAATTTGATAACCAAAACAAACTGGTTTAACTTATTTATGTCTCGACAAAGTATATTATAGCTGAGTTTCCGTTTTCGAGCTAAACGGCTTGGAACACGTTCGAAAAGCTTTAAAATTGGTAATAAACTTTGCAAAACGACGTGTAAACCTAATTTTTCGTTTAAAAACGTGCAAACATTTGAAGAAACGTCATTTTTAGAGGCTTACTTTGTTAGTATTGTACATCTCAGCCGCAGCTAAATTTAATGCATCGTCGAAGTCCATCAAATCCCCGAACAAACTCTCCAGTCCAAGGATAACATCTTTAATTCCTCGAGTTGGCATCCAACCTAAATTAATATCACAAATATTTTGCTTTAAAACATCATAATTAAACCATTTCAACTTATACTGATGAAAAAAACTTAAAAGACATTACTTCCCAAGAAGTTCGAGAAAAAAACCGAAAATGAGTACCTATTCGATGTATAAATTCATATTTTAGACTGCTTTCGATGTTTTCAAAGCTAGTTTCACAAAAATATTAAAGATGTAAGTCTCATAATAACGTAAAAACATACCCATTCCATCCAGCGAGCTTGGCCGCAACAAACTCAAGCAAACAGCCCCGTCTTCATTAATATTTGGATGCCACATCCTCGTCAAGCACTTCACAACTGGTGGCTAAAAAAAAGCTTATTAAAACAGCTTTCAAACCTTCATACGATTCTTTACTCTTGTTTATAAACATCTTAAGCCAAGACTTTCAACTTTTTACCTAAAACCAGAAAACAATAAAATACATACCACATTGTTGTACTCTGGAGGAACATCGATAGAAAACTGAAAAGTACCGCCTCTGTAAAAGCCACTCGTCGGCTTCACGGTTAGAAGCATTTGATGAAGAGATGAAGTTGAAGGAAATGTCAATTTACAAGTCGGAGCGTTCTTCAGATGCTCCTCGATCTCACGCATCTCCTGCGACAACAACTTGTCTCTGACAGCGATACGAGTGCCCAAATAAGCACGATTCTCATCAATACCCTTAATACGTTTCTGCAGATTCAACATATTTTTACTTTGTCTGAAAATTAGAAGATAACAATAAGTTTTAGCCTTGTTTATAGAATAACTTTCAATTTATCGCCAATATACACCACAAAAACGGACAAATAAAAAAGAACTGCACGCTTTTGATTAGTATAAGACATTACTTATAGTAAAAGAAACGTATATAAATAATAAAAGAAGATATTACACAAGAAAAAAGCTAGAATCGATAGAAAACAGCTTACATGTGAGAATATTTCAAGCATTTTATAAAATAATGAATATCAGTTCCCGCAGCGAACGATTTTTGTTGGCTTTTCGTCGCAAAGGAATATTTTGAGGGAACTGAAAATATTTTGGCCAACAAAACTGAGTTTGCTTGCAACATTAACATGATGCAAAGATAGATAAATAATAATATTTTTGACATTGGTTTGGTCTTTTTTACGAAAATTGTCTTTGTATAATACTAAAATTTCGACACTAGTTTTATATTTTTAAAGGTTTTATCTTGATCATGAATTTTAACGCGATTTTGGTTCTTCTTCACTATTTTTCGTTAAAACTATGTTTATCAGTTCAATTATATTATCATAAAACTAGTTTCAGATGAGACCACTATCTCTTCAAGGACATACGCGTCCTTTGACTCGTGTTCGTATTAATCAAGAAGGGGATTTGCTGTTCACCGCGTCAAAAGATCACTTTCCAGCGGTTTGGTTCTTGGAAAATGGAGAACGTATTGGCACTTTTGATGGACATACTGGTGTAATCTGGGACATTGACATTTCATGGGACACTAGACATTTGGTCTCTTCTTCTGGTGACCCTTCAGTTAGGGTAAGGTGCATAGTTTTTGGATTTTCAATTCTTAGGATGGTTTAAGGTGTGGGAAGCTTAATGTTAAGATTTTTGATGGTCATAGGCATGTTTTTGTTAAGTTGTGTGATACCGGTATGTTTGGTTTAGTTTTGACGAAGATTTTTGTTAACATAGGTTAGCGAAACATTGGTATGGCATGATTTTTGCCATAACGTGTGTCAATAAGGTTGTACGAATCGGAAACTTTAGGAGAAGGTTGTTGAAGGTTTTCAAAATGTTTTGGTTAAGTTTTGTATAAATTTGAGGGTTGACTGAGATTCTACACAGATTTATGTTGAGTTACATTAGCTTGGCACGATAATGTCTTATTTATTGGCATACCTTGTTTTATGGCTTAATGTAAGCTGTGGAGCATTCAAATATTAATTTTTAATAAGGTTACTAATAAAGGTCTTTTAGGTATGGGACGTTCAAACTGGTCAAGAACTATCAATGCTTCAAGTCCCCACTGTAGGCCGCTCTGTTTCAATGTCCTACAGCGGGAACTTGTTAGCCTACACAACCACCAAAGTAGCTCTAACCCCTCCAAAGCTTTTCATCGCCGATATTCGTGATGCAGCTCATGTGTCAGGTGATAGTACGATCGAGATCTCTCTGGATAGTGTTGGTGCCAATTGTTGTACCTTCACCCACATGGATGATACTGTAGTAATTGGTACGACGAACGGAATTTTACAACAATTTGATTTAAGAAACCCGTCTGACGTCGTGAACTTTTCGCCAGTTCATAACAACACGATTAACGATCTGCAATGTTCGAGGGATGAGGGTTTGTTGGTATCGTCGTCCAACGACAGAACGGCCAAATTGCACGACGCTAAGGATCTGACACATTTGAAGACTTTTAAGTAAGGCATTTTTATTTTGTTTTTTGTCATTTTTAGGCAAAACAAGGCATTTTTATACCAAATAATGGTGTCGTTTGCTATTTTGGTAGTCACGTTTTTGGCTAAAATTTTGTTTTAAGCTATTTAGCTGTAAATCTATCAATCTTTAACTATAAGCTTATAAATTCTGTTTAACATTATGTGACATTATCTTTCAGACGAGGACGACCAGTCAACTCCGCAGCCATCTCCCCAACCCATCCGTATGTTGTAGTAGGTGGTGGTGAGGAAGCCATGACTGTAACCCAAACCGCCGCATCGGCCGGTCAATTCGAAACCAAACTCTTCCACGCCGTCTACGAAACCGAATTCGCTCATTTCAAAGGCCATTTCGGTCCAGTCAACACGGTGGCTTTCTCTCCAGATGGCAAAACCATCGTCACCGGATCGGAAGACGGTTTCGTGCGAGTTCAAGAAATGGACAAAGAGTACTTTGACTACGACGCGGATTATTGAAAGCGATTGTTTGTTGTTGCTTAAAGTTATTTTATTATATTGTTGTAGCATTCGCGATGCTATGTGATGAAAGGATTGGAAATAAATGATTGGTTTTAAAAATTTGGGTTTTTTGAGGTTTTTAGGTAACAAAAAGACCCGAAGGCACTATTTTTTATTAAAAATTAAAATATAGCTTTAGGTAACAAAAAAAGCGATTTATTTTTTGCACCGTGCAATAGTTTAGTGACTGCACGGTGCAACAGTGGAAATTAGTTAAAGCGCACCGTGCAGTTTTAATTTTATTGCACGGTGCAAAAATAAAAATTGAGAAATTTAACTTTTACGCCATTTGAAGTATCAAAAATGAATTTCAAAGTATCAAAAACTTTTTTTTCAAAAAATTATTTATGCTTGAAAAACTACAAGTTCTAGTAAATCTTAACAAACTGGCAGTAGGGAAGCTCCGAAAAGTGGTTACAACTGGCATTAATGGCCGAAAAAGCCATGGCTGCGATGATAACGGCCAATAAAAACAATCTCACGTAGCTGATCTTGCCCTTCCTCGTACTGTAAAAGCCACTCGTTGTCAAACAAACCGTCAATGCAGTTCCAAGAGTGTCATGCGTTAGGTTTTTAAGCGAATCTGAGTCCTGAGCAAAGGTTTCTTGATATTTTAGTGACAAATGCGTGTAGAACAAGGTGATCATTGTGCCAATTACAATACACAGCATTGTTAAGAATCTCCATGAGTGTTTTTCGGGTTGTTTGAAGGTCAATAGGAGGCCTGAGATCAAGGGAAGGAGGCCGGATAACAGCCAGTATTGGTCGGTCTGAAACATTTAGTTATACCTTTTGAATTTGGAAAAATTATAGAGTAATGTATAGTTAAAATTACAGTAAAATAAATGTTTTTATACTATGTTTAAGTAGGTTAAACCAGATTTTACATCATTACCAATGTGAGTAATATAAATGATATTACACTGCATATCAAACATATAAAATTGTTTCTTTTCATATATTTTTCATGTGTAAAATACGCTTTTTTGCAACTGGTACTATAAAAGTTAAAATTACCATCTACAACATAATTTTTAGTTAAAATGGCTAAAAACAATTTTTAAAAAATTTAAAATAAAAAATTTTTTTTTATTATTTTGTAAAAAACCGAAAAAAAACTAAAAAATAATAATAGTTTTATTAAAAAATCCCTTTTTTATCTTTAATTTCAAATTTAAAAGCTTTATAACAAACTTTGTTTTTTGCACCGTGCAACATTTTATAGACTGCACGGTGCAACAGTACAAATTTTTAAAGCGCACCGTGCAGTCTTAAATTTATTGCACCGTGCAAAAAATAAAGTTGTAAAAAGTGGTCAATAATGTTATGTAGATATATTTTTGAGCTTTCAAAAGTTATGAAGGTTATTCGAAAGTGAAAGAAAAATGTATTTATACAATTTAAAAAATAAAAAAAATTTTAAAACTTTCCATAAAATTTAAAAAAACTCACCACATAGGTATAGGCTGAATAGCCGATGAGCAAAAGTCCTGCCGACCTGGTCTGCATAATCTGTCGTCTTTTTTGGTGAATTTACAGGGCGAGGCGAGGGTCTTTTCCTTTTTTTCGATCGGAATCAAGAAAAGCGACACAAACACTTTACACTTGGGAAACGTTGGCAAGTTGGTAATTTATTGCGGGCAGATCTAATTAACTGGTCTTTACAACTTTCCAGGCTACAGTTTTTGGGTGTTTAACACAGATTTTTGAAAATTGATTAGACTACTGTAGATACTGTAAGTGAAACATAATTTGTGCCATTTTTTATTGACTTAAAAGCGAAAATTGAAGTCAAAAATAATAAAAAATACTGAAGCAGTCATTTATGATACTGGTAATGACCTAAAATTGTCAAAAAGTCAATTGTTTAAATTTTAAAAAATTTATATTTTCCGCGAGCTGCGCCCAGATAAAACTAAAAAATTTAAAAAATTTGAAAAAAAAGTTCAAAAAAGACCAGAATAGACCAAAAATACCATTTTCAGAATGACGGGCCGAACATTCAAGCTAAAAGCCAACAATCATGAAGTTGATGTTCACCTTGATGACATTACATTGATGTTCTTTGATACCACAATGGCCATGTTTAGCAGCCAAGTTGGAGATAGTGATGACAGTTTTGACTATTTTCAATGTGAGTTGTTACAAATTACAAAAAAAAAAGTTTTGGGGTGGAAAAAAAAGTTTTGTTGTTTTTTTAAAGTGCAGATTAAGGTTGAAAAACGACAAGACTTTTTTTTCCGCCTTGAATACTAAGCTTAGAGAAGTCTAAATAAAAGCCTAAGTCTAGAAGCTTAACTCTAGAAACCTAAGCCTGAAAGCCTAAGCCTAGAAGCAATAAAAAGTTACGTTTGACCAAAATATAAATAAGTTTACAGACAAAGACGATGAAGCCGAATGGATTACAGTCCGAACAGATGAAGAGCTACAAACACTGTTATTCTCTTTTGAACCGGACGATTTTGTTGAAATCAAGCTTTGTAAGTCTTATTTTCTTCATAACAAGAAAAGTTTAATAAATATAAGCCAAAATGCCTAAGGCTTCGACTAAAAGCCGTATAAAATCTGAATTCTAATGTTATGTTTGAAACCCAACAATAAATTTCAACATTGTTACCTAATAACGCTGATATAACAAGATAGCCTTAGAGAAATTGAAAGAAATTGTATTACGTAACTTTTTATTATGAAATCTTATTGTTTTATGTCAATTTGCCTCGATGTAAAACGACCCAACAAATTACTGCGAGTACGACAATTTCACATTATTTTTCAGCGAGGCATCAAGTTTTGCTTGCCATAAAAAAGTTTTTGGTCGTTAAAAAATAAAGATCGTGTTAAGCCTTAGCCTACAAAAAAAACCTAAGCCTAACCTTGAAAACCTAGTTCAAAAAGCCTACGCCTCGAAGTTTAAGAAGAGAAGCGTAAGCCTAGACTTGTAAGTTTAAAAGCCCATGCACACAAAGCTAAGCCTAGAAGCTTAAGCCTAGATATCTGCGCACGGAAGCATATTCTTAGAAGCTTGAGCTAAGGTCAAGAAATATAGAAACCTAGAATCTTAGAACTCTAAGCCTGAAAGCTTAAGTCTAGAAGCCAAACCCTAGAAGTCTAGGCTTAGAAGTCAACATTTAAAAGCCTGAGCTTAAGCCTAAAACGTAAGTCTAAAAATTGAATCTGCTAAGAAGCTTAAGCCTAGCAGCTTACGTCTAAAAAATAAAAAATAAAATTAAGTCTAGGTTTAAGCCTAAGCTTAAGCTTACTAAGCTTAAACCTACTAGGCTCAAGCTTACCAAGTCTATGTTTACAACATCTAAGCCTACTAAGCTTCGTTTACTAATCTTAAACCTGGCAAGCCTAAGTTCACGAAGCCAAAATCTATCAAGCTTAAGCCTACGAAGTTCGTAAGCCTAAATCTAGAAGCCTAAAAGCCCAAGCTTCAACTTATTTTATTTTGTTGTGTCTATTCGTAATGAAAGTGGCTTTGTTTGTTACAAATTATTTTTTTATCTTTGGCAGATCGATCGAACGGGTGACTATTTTGTTTTGCTTCGATTTGCATTAAAGGCTGCTTTTTTCTATTTTAAAAGAAGATTAGACTTGAATATTTGGCTAATTCTAAACAGCATTATCTACAAGTCTAAGCCTATAAGTAATATTTACTATAATGACAAACGAAGTATTTAACTGGGAGCGACTGTTCGCTAGCCTTGACGATGATTTTGATCTTTTACCACCAGGACCGAAATACACTGTGGATAACGTCAAGCAATGTAAATCCTTTGACAAATCGATGCTGTATTCGGCCGAAGATACAAAAGCCTCAATTGGTCGTGTTGTACTGTTTGGGCTGGTCGATGGTATCAACTTGTCGGTCGATGACATTGGTATCGCTGTGTTGCAGTTTGTTGTACGTGAGTTGATGCCTGTGAATGGTGGTGGGGTGGTGGCTGGAAGCTTTCATGATGTGGGACATACCAGTTCTGTCGTGGTGGTACCTAGCAACTCTGATAAGATGATACCTACAAGCTTTGATGAAGTACTTACCAGTTCTGGCGTGGTGGTGCCTAGGAACTCTTATAAGATGGTACCTACAAGCTTTGATGAAGTGATACTTACCAGTTCTGGCTTGGTGGTACCTACCAACTCTGAAAAGTTTCTACCTACCAAGTCTGATCACATGGTACCAACTAACATTAATAAGCTTCTACCTACAGGCGCTAATGACGTAGCAACCTTCTGGGCCGACTACGAAAGCCTGGGGTGTTTTGACAAATTTCAGGGCTACGCTGACTTCAGGCTATGTCATAATGTACTAGAAGAATCAAATAATCTACGCTGACAATCACTACCCAGTAACCGAAAAGCTAATCAACAACGTCCCCACCAAGTTCTACGCCACACCATCCAATCCCAAGCTAAAAGCAATCAATTCAGAAGCTGTAAACAAAGTTCTTGCAACAACAGCACGATTCTTTGGAACAGAAGAAGAGACTAAAATCTACGCTAGCCTGGTCAAAATTTTGCTTCGTGGACTGGTCAAAGGCGTTGCTCATCAACTTGGACTACTTAACAATTTATCAAGAGTTGGTGGACCAAATGTTTCTGTAGCTTTTGATAAGGCGAAGATATGTGCCATCAATGATTGGCTACAACAACATGGAGCTACAACCCTGGCTCGGCTTATTATGACAGCTCAAAAGTTTTGTCAGCTGAAGAGGATTGAAATCAGTGAGACAGAGCTGAAGCGTGAGGTTGCAACCAGCAAGTCAGACTGCAAGTATAACATTGGAATCAGCAAGTCAGAGCTCAAGTACAACTACATTCGACCATTCCAAATGGCCCTAATGAAAACCTACAATGTTGTCGCCAATGTCGCTTCGAAATTCGAAATAACCATGCCCAAAGCCATCGAGTACCTTAATATCAGCGATACTAAACTCTCCTGCAAGCATCTCCACAAATTTTTGGACCTTCAAAAACAACTTGAAGACAAAAATGTTTGGAAAATGAGTTTCTAGCTCGAAATCTACCGTATGCTCGACTTATCAACCCAGACTTCTTCACTCAGCAACAAAGAATGGTCTTCGACTAACCATACTGGCCATTCTGGTCGGTTCGAACAAATCTGAATGGGACAGATTGTTCAACGTCGAGCCTTATAACCGTTTTAAACTTGGGAAGGCGAGCTGGTTCGGAGGTGCTCGCCAGATCGTTCAACAGATCCAGATGGACAAGTTACAAGGATAAGATATTGAAAATTGATTTAAGTTTAGTTTTAGGCTTTGATTTCTTTTAATTTTAATATTTTTTAGTTAAAAAAAACTTTTTTAATACTTATTCATATAGTAAAAAAAGTTTTTTAATTTTTTTTTGTAGTTTGATCAAGGTGAACATCAAGTTCATAATTATTGACTTTTACTTTGGATTTTGGGCCGGTCTTACTGAAAATGGCATTTTTTGATCTATTTAAATCTTTTTTTTAACTTTGTAAATTTTATTACAGCGGAACTCCCATATAATAAATTGTTTGTGAATTTTACATTTGCTCGTTATAATGGAGTTTTTGTTAAATAAGAACCTTAATTACACTTTTTAATGCGGGTCAAGAATCTAAATGGTGTTCTTGGTTTTTGTTATACAGAAGTTTGTTAACCTGGTGTTCCACTGTAGTTATTTTTTTGGTGCCGACAGAAAGAACCCGCCATACTTTTTCTGCAATTTCCTGTAAAAAAAGGCGAGTTATTTATGTCGGCAACTAATACAAAAAAAACTTTTTTTTTCGGTTTAATAGTTATTTTGTTGAGCATCTTCATTACTTTTGTTTTACTCACTTATAATTTATACTTATATTATCTTTATATAAAATAATAAACGTTTGTAACATAGCTTTGTTTTGCTTTGATAAATAATTTTAAAAAAATTTTAACTTTAAAAAAATCAAAATTATTTAAACCTACCATAGCTAAAACTACAAAATATTATCAAAACAGGCTCATCAAAAGTGCCCAAAAAAAGGCTCGGCTCAGAAATTGCACGACCTTCGACCGGGCGAAATTCATCGAATGGAAACGTTGGGTTCTGGACAGTTTGGCACAGTTTATAGGTCAGTTTTATCTAAAAAGGTTTAAGAAGTCTTGAAAAATAATATTTTTAAATTTACTTTAATGTAAATTTAGTATTTTATTAGTTTTTGCATTTTAAAAAATTGTTTTTCAAAAGTTTTAGGGCTAACGGGACATTTTTCATCGTATAACTTGTCACAGTTAACGTAAAAGCTAAAATTTGAATTTTTTAAAATCTAGAGACTTTAGAACTTCATAATAACGTATTTCCAAACTTTTACAACGCATAATTACAGAGTAATCGACGATTTGGACAGACAATACGCAGTCAAAGCAATATGTGAAACTGGAGACGAAAAGACTGATTGGGGACTGTTAAATGAGATCGATATACTTAAAGTAGGTAAAATTACATTCGTTATATTAGTCTATACGTATTTTACAATATTTTACCTTTTGGTTTATTTTCGACTGCTTTTTCTATATTAGCCATGATGTTATCTACCAAGTTTAATATAAAAAGCGTCATAAAATTTAAAGTACAATGCTTAGAAATGTGAAAGTCCGTACATAGTGACATTTCACGGTGTGTCACGGGAAGAAGGTGAGTGGTTGATCAGATTAGAGCTAATGGATGGGTTATCACTCGATTTATATGGCCAAATACCAGCAAAAGTATTGGCTCCAGTGGCGGTTTCTGTTATTGCCGGACTGGATTACCTCTGGACTATGGAAGTCATGCATAGAGGTAGGATTTTAAAACCTTTTGACTTATATTGAGTATTACCTTTGAGGTATATTTTGTTTTGGCACACTTGTGCCCAGCTAGCTATATTAACCATGGTGATTTAGATGTAAAGCCGAGTAACTTTTTGGTAAACACAAAAGGAGAAGTCAAACTATCAGATTTTGGAGTATCAAGACAGATGATTCTATCAGCAGTATATTCTGTAGTTGGTACTAACAAGTACCTGGCTCCAGAAAGGATTGCTTGCGAAAGCTATAAGTAGGTACTATAGTATCATATAATTGGAAGAATTAAAATTTTAGATTAAAAAAGTAAATTTATAAATATAAAAATGACTTTTCTTAACATAAAACTTCATAAAACTGCCGAAAGCACCCAATTTTTTCTTTAAAACTTTCCGTATAAAATGTCACTCGCAGTTCGCAGCCTTTCGGACGCGGCTTGGGGACATAATATTGTTGTATTTTTTACGTTTCTTTACAGAAAATGTTCGGACGTATGGAGTTTGGGTTTATCGTTGGCCGAAATGGCGTTAGGAAGGTTTCCATTCGATCAAACTACTTGGACACAAGTGATTCGTAATGAAATACAGCCAAATATGGGGTTAGAGACGATTTCCGAAGCTTTAAACGACTTGGTTTTGAAATGGTACTGATAAATCGCATTTGATATAGTTTTAAAATGTATTTTAGTTTGATTTTTAACCAACACGAACGAATTCAAGCTGGGCATTTGGTGAAACACTCGTATTTTCAAGATAATTCACCTCCAAATCGAGATCTAGTGGCTCAGTTTATCAAAGACAATATATATCGCGTGAAAGAACGAATATACTCTTGATTTATCGCGTACTTGGTACTTAATGAACGTGTTTATATTATGTTAATAAAGTTATTTGGATTTCTTTCAGTTGGAATGAAGAATTTGCATTTATATAAAGTGATACAGACATCAAACCCGAATCTCAAGGAAGAACTAAAAAGTAAATTTAAACGTTAAAGTTTATTTTATTTTTATGTTTAGATGCATCTCATTTTGCTTCCGACACAAGGGCAGGACAGATCTTCTTCATAACATCTGAAAAATTGATTGGAATCAAGAATGGAGAGCTGGTATGGATAATGTAACATAAATTGATCTAAACTCATACTTTTCAGTCTTGTGACTACGAATTTGATTCTTCAGTAGAACATGAAGGTCCAGTTGTGTGTTTTGATTATCTTTCCGATTCAGATGAACTCTTTTGGATCTACCAAAATGGACATTGTTATCGGATGAATGTGGAGTCGTGGGAGGTGAGTAAAATGAGTTGATTATGTGGTTTTAAAGTAAGTTTTTATTATTCTTTTTGATTTTTAGGCAGTAGAAGATACTGGAGTAGTGTTTGAACCAGTTTGGGGCGCTTCATGGTCCCCAGGCTATCAGAATTTGGTCGTGGCGACTGAAAACACTTTGTTGTTGTTCTCACGTGACTTGGATGTGATCTCAGAAAGCGAGGTGAAGCCAAATTATGCTGGAAAAGGTAAATAAAATACGTGATAGACTTTTCTTTGGTTTGAATATGAATCTATGTTAAAAAGTTAAAGATATTAGTCTTAAAAACGACCTTAAACTTATCTACTTACTAGATGTCTAATATAAAATTTTTTTATAGAAGAACTACAAACAATTGGTTGGGGATCAAAAGAAACACAATTTCAAGGATCTGTAGGTAAAGGAGCACGTGAAGTAGCTGATAAAGATCGTCAGTTAACGCTGCTAGTTGAGTATGATCAAGAACAGTTTGGCACATTGATCAAGTGGAGAGCTGATGGACAAGTGCTCGCTATTTCGAACACTGAAGTCGTTGCTGGTGCCAAATGTCGTAGAGTTAGGATATGGGATTCTGATTTGAATTTCTTAGCTTTATGTGATCCGTTGAGCGGTATTGAACCTACTTTAGAAGTTTTGTAAGTTTGTCATGGATAATATAAGGCTTTTTTGATTTTTTTGTTGGTTTTTAGATGATTTTGAAGGGGTTTGAAGAAGAAATGGTTAAAATAGGATGTGATAGTGTATTGAATTTACTTTTGAGGTTAAAAAAGTTTTGTCACATCAAGATATATTGAGTTATATCACCTTGCTTTAGACCGTCTCGAAACCTGTTCGTAACCTCTAGAACGAGTGTTGATGAAGAAAAGACGCGATCACTGTGGTTTTACGAACAAAATGGACAATATAGAAAGAATGTTACACTTGAAAAGCAGGATAATATGAAGTTACAATCAATTCAGACCAATTGTGATGGTACTATACTAGCTTTGGTCTTTGACTCTGATACTAATGTTGATGCCATAGCTCAGCCAGGCGGTGAACTTCAATTCTGGACGTTGAGCAATGCTGAATGGACTAAGAAGTTGGCTTACAAATTCAATTACAGTATCAAATACAGTAACTTCTCTCAGGAATTCGCTTCAAACTTTCAATTTCTGACCTCGGAAGGCAGTACAATATCTTTTGACATTGGATTTCTATACAACTCTGAAACCGGCAAGGTTGTTAGTGTAAATGGCAGAGAGCTGCGACTAACCGACCTTAACGTGGCTCCAATTCCACCACCAATGAGTCATGTACAATATAAACTGGCGGGGGCTGTTTCAAGCATTTTTATCCGAAATGATGGACGAATTGCCGTTTTAAACAAGGATATGATGTTATATCTCGTCGATTTTAAAGACCTGAAGGCTGAAGTTGTTGCAGAAGAGAAATTGGAGAACGTTGGTGATTTTGTATACGAATTGAGGCTTGTGGATGATCAGAAAGTGTCATATGTGAGCTTGAAGGATGGTGAATATAAAGTGGAAGTATTGGATTTGAAAACGATGGAAATTAGGTAGGAGCTTTGGATTTGTGGCATTTTTTGGGCTTTTGAGAACCTTTGAACTTAATTTTAAAAATGTTTGAATTAAATTTTTTTTAAATTGAAATTTTAGGTAACAACTAAAGAAAAAATCAAATTTTAGATATTATTAGGGCTTTTTAAGCAATGTATTGTTACGATTAGAAGAAAACATTATTTTTTAAACATAACTATGATTTTTGTTACCTAAAATATTGGAAAAACGTTATTTTAGGTAATAAAAGTGCATTTTAAACATTTTTTAATCAAAAAAATATTTAAAAACTTATAAAATGAATATAATTGTAAGTAAAATACGTCAATGATTTTTTCAGCTCATTATCAACCCAACCAGAACCCATAGTCTACCATAAAGTTGATGGTACAACAACATATGTCATCACTGATAAGGGAAAATGCCTCAAAACGACCGAAAACGAAACTGCCATTCTTTTTGATGTCGGTCTAACCGATTTTTTCAAATGGACTTGGATCGGCAATGACAGTTTCCTAGGCTTATCACCCAACTTTAATTTGTACCTAAACGACCGGTCGATTATTCAAAATTGCATGAGTTATTCGATAAATGGCAGTCTGTGCTTGTTCACTACGTTTGAACACAAGTTGCATGTGCTGGAGGTAAATAAGGATGTGAAGAAGGCTGATGAAGGTACGTCTGGTCTTGGCTAGAAAAAAATTTTAAAAAAATTTTTTTGATATAAAGATTTTTTTAATTAAAATGCCATTTTTAATCGTATATCCCACTATAATCAAATTTTTAAGGCCGAAAAGTGGAGCGAGGAGCAGTAGTCGTCGGTCACGAAGGCGAAAACGGCACAAAATGCTGGCTCCAAATGCCCAGAGGCAATCTAGAAGGTATCCACCCCCGCTTCCTAACCCTCAGCAACATGAAAACCCTCCTAAATCAAAAACAATACCTAGAAGCAGCGATTCAGATGCGAAAACATCGAATCAACATGAACCTGATCCTAGACCATGATCCAGAATCATTTTACAACAGTTTGGACACGTTCATCGGCCAATTCGATCCAAAAGTGACACTTCACATGGACCTACTACAACTCTTCATATTAGGCTTAGAGGAGACGGATTCAACAGCTACAGCCTTTAAGGAACACTACGAAAGAGAAGGTCAAAAAGTGTCGGGGAAAGTGGTAAAAGCGGCCGAGGAAATGGAAAAAGTGATAAGAAGAAGGCTGGATGAATTAGAGCAAGGAGAGATGTTATACTTGTGCCTATTGTCTTGTTTGATCAAGAAAGAACAAGGAAATTCGGCTACGAACGCGCTACTGGATTTGAAGGAGAGAAGCGCTAAAAGTGGGTTTTTGAATTTTTTTTTGAAATTTAGAATAAAAATGAATTTTTGATTGCACCGTGCAAGGAAAAAAAATTTTTTTTGAAAATTTGAAAAAATTTTAAAAAATTATTTACCCTTTACCCCCTACTCTCTACCCCCTGCTCTCTACTCCTACTCTTATATCCTACCCCCACTACTACTGTACCTAACTGGATGAAATAGATCAAGAGGAGGTGTTATACATGAAGGTTTTAAAAAATTTTGAAAATTTCAGTATCCAAAGAGCAAGACCGAACAAAACACCTCTCCATGAGCCTCCGCCACCTAAGCTACATTGTCGACCCGAACCCACTCTTCGAAGCAGCTCTACGCACATTCGACTTGAACATATTATCCATGATCGCCGACAAACTACAAAAAGACCCAAAGGAATATATTCCACTAATCAATCGACTCAAAGGTTTTGAACCAGAAAACTACCGAAGATTCCACATCTGTTTGCTATTGGAAGATTGGGCTGAAGCTTTGGATTATATTTCGAAGGTTGAGGAGAAGTTCGATGAATGTTGTGAACATGTAAAACAATATGGATTGTACTCGAGGGCGTTGAGGTTGTTCAAGGGCACTGAGAGGTATAAGGTAAGTATCTGAAACTATAGAAATGGTTTGGTCTGTTTTAGGTTTTATGTTTGGCTTAAATCAAGATGTTGTTAGGGTTAAGTTTAGGTTTAACTGTAGGGTGTTTAGGCTTAAATTAAAGCGTTATATAGGCTTAAGTTTAGGTTTAAGGCAAGGGTTTTAGGCTTAAATAAAAGTTGTTTTTAGGCTTTAAGAAAAGGGTAATAAGGAAAGTGATTCAGGCTTAAGTTAAGGCGTTATACAGGCTCAAATTTAGGTTTAAATGAAGGCATTTTTAGGCTGAAGTAGAGCCGGGTTTTAGGCTTAATGATAAGCCTAAGTAAAGGCGGTTTTTAGGCTTAAACTTAGGTTTTAACTTAGACGATTTTTAAGCTTAAATTAAGGTGTTCTAGGATTAAAGTGCGGACTTGAATGAAGGCCTTTTTTATGCATAAATAAAGGATGCTTTTAGGCTTAAAGAGAAGCTTAAATAAAAGCGTTTTTAGACTTACGTAAAGGCTGCTTTTAGGCTTAAAAAGAAGTTCAAATAAAAACATTTTTAGGCTTAAAGAGAAGTACAAATAAAAAATTTTTAGGTTTAACTAAATGTTGCTTTTAGGCTTAAAGTAATGGCTTTGATGAAGGCTTTTTAAAGCTTAAAGCTAAGTTTAAATGAAAGCGTTTTTTAGGTTTAAACTTAGGCTTAAATTTAAACTTTTTTACGCTAAAAAAACTAAATTTTCACTCTATTTTTTGCGATTTTAGGCTTAATTTTTAGATATAAGCTTTAAAACAACTTGATTTTAAAGCCCTTTTTTAGGAAATCTGTTCACTATCGGCCGATCACTACTACAAGAAAGCCAAATTCACGGACGCCGCTTATTTGTATCAAAAATGCGACCAATACGAGAAGGCTCTACAAGCATTTGAAAGCGCCTTAAATGTAGAAGAGTACTGTAATTTGTACGAAAGTTTTGTGTGTCAACAAGGACAAGTAGATGCCACGAGTACAACAAAGAGCTCTGAAAGTACAACTTTGAATATACCCAAAGCCAAGTACGAGCTAGCTCTGAAGAAGATGGCCGTTCATCTGGAGCAAAAAGGCCGAACCGCCGAAGCCGCCACAGCCCTAGCCAAGCTCAATTTCGAAGCCCACGCCGAGAAAATAGCGAATTTGTTAGCGACAGCCGGTCGCTGGACTAGTCTATCGAAATTGACAACGAAAATGCCGGAGGCGATCGTCACTGACATTCTCATGAACAAGTTCGAAGCCTTCACCGTACTTTTTGAGAATCAGAAGCAACAGATCCTGGAGTATCAGGAGAGACTGCTGGAGTTGAGAGAGATCAAGCAAAGACATCTGAACGCCTGGATCGAAGCCCAAGGCGATGACGCGTTTGATTGTGCACAGTCGGAAACGACCAGTATCGCGTCGAGTATGATGTCACAGGCTTCCAGAATGTCGACGGCGTCTAGTCGAAGGAGAAAGAATGTAGGTTTGGTCGTGGGTATGAGGTTATGATGGGGTGTGGGTATGGAGTTATGACAGATTTTGTGAAAGGGTCCTTTTTATCTAGTTGAAGATCAGCTGGAGGGGGATGGGTAAAAGAGGTCAAGATGAAAAAGAAATTTTGATTATTAAGGCAGTTTTTATTAGAAATATCAAGAACTTTCTTTACAGACTATAATAATATAAGTAGGAATAAAAGATTTGTCGTATAACTTGTCACTCGCAGCCTGCATAACATAAAAATGGGCGTCTTTGGAAGATAATTGGCAGCAACTTTCTTTACAAAACAAAATGGCAAAAATTTTCTTTACAAAAAATGAAATGGCAAGAACTTTCTTTACAAAACAAAAAAATGGCAATAACTTTTTTTTACATAACATAAAATGGCATGAACTTTCTTTACAAAACGAAAAATGGCAAAAGCTTTCTTTACAGCACAATACGTTCTTTACAAAGCGGAAAATGGCAAGAACTTTCTTTACAAAACAAATTTTTTTAAAACTTACGACAATATTTGTCGTATATTAAGTATGACACATATTTATCAAATATTTACCTTCAGGTAGACAAAAAGAAGTCGGTAGTGAAGAAAGGAAGTCAATATGAAGATGCTGCCATCCTATTAGCTCTCAAATCTCTATACAAAGCTGTCGATGACATTCAAGAAGAAATGGCACAGTTCCTAAGAGCCTTGGTTACGGTCGATTTGCTACAAGAAGCCGCAAAAGTCCAAGAAGCCTTTGATTCACTGATAAAAACATGCACAACCAAGAGGAACAGCATCTGGCCAGAGTACCTGAAAGCCACAGATTTGCCAGGCCCAATCTTTGAAACGTTCCGATGTGAAGATGGCATAGTGAGGTTGCCTGAAGGCAATTCCATGCCACCACGGTTCCAGTTGAGCGAAGAGTTGATGGCTCCGAAGATACGATCCAGTGTTACGTGGAAGTTGGATTTGTTGCAGTAGAAGGGCTACTGTGATGATATTGCTGTAGAAGGGCTACTGTGATGATATTACAGTAGAAGGGTTATTTTAATGATGTGGCTGTAGAAGGGCTACTTAATTTCTGTAACATATTACTCATTGAGCTAAAAAAAATTTTAATAATTTACCGCAACATAGAGAAAACGACCGGTAAAGTTTTGTAACAGAACTTTTGGCGCACCCTGTAACGATGTTGCAGTAGAAGGGTTACTAAAGGGGGGGGGGCGGGGGCGATTTTAAGAAAAATAGACCCAACATTGCATTGGCTACAGTAATAAGACTACTGCAACGATGAAGAAAGTTTTGTTGTATTAGGGCTTATATTAGGCTAGTAAAAAAGTTTTGTTGTTTTTTAATGTGAAAGAAAGCTTAAAAAACGACAAAACTTTTTTTTATTGGTTTAATGGTAGTCTTGCTGCAATAAAACTTCTTTCTACGTTGTAGTACTCTGATTACTGTAACAAGTCTAATTTTGGGCCGATTTTGAGGATAGATTGTACTAAAGGTAGCCTATACACTACAGCAAAAGTTGAGTTTTGAGTTTTTAAATTTTTTTTGAAATTTTTAACTTTTTTGTTACCTTGTTATTGTTGTATTTGTTAAGTTTTTGTTCTTTTCTATCGAATAAACACCGGTTGTATTGGCTTCACATTACTTTTCATTGTGATTCTACTGGTTAATACCCAGAGGTTTTACCTGATTTTAATTTTCATTAATTTTATTGGACTTTAGTTGTGAAATATGACTGATTCGAAAAGAATGGCGCGTTTTTAAACATTTTTTTTGTTTGGAAAAGATTGGCGTGTTTCATTGAGTTGAAAAGAAAGTTTTGTCGTTTTTTAACTTGAAAAACAAGGTTAAAAAACGACAAGACTTTTTTGTTTTTATTTTGATGCAAAAAGAATGGCGCGTTTGTATTTGATGCAAAAAGAATGGCGCGTTATTGTTTGATGCAAAAAGAATGGCGCGTTTCTGTTTGATGCAAAAAGAATGGCGCGTTTGTTGATGATGCAAAAAGAATGGCGCGCTTCTTTAAAAAACATTTATTTTAGTACATGTTGTGTTATATTTTATATTGTTTTAGATGCCAGACCACCCAAAAAGCGCTCTATTGTCTTTAGTCGGCGTAGCCGGAGTAGCCGTCGCTAGCCAACTGGTCAAAGGAGTCCTGTCTCAAAGTCAACAAGGCACTTTGATTGGTGGAGGTAGGTGGTTTTAAATGGCAAGAACTTTCTTTACAAAACAAAAAAATGGCAATAACTTTGTTAAAAAATCAAAAATGGCAAGAACTTTCTTTACAGAACAAAAAATCGCAAGAACTTCCTTTACAAAACAAAAAATGGCAATAACTTTCTTTACAATATCAAAAATGGCAAGAACTTTCTTTACAGAACAAAAAATCGCAAGAACTTTCTTTACAGAACAAAAAATGGCAAGAACTTTCTTTACAAAACAAAAAATGGCAAGAACTTTCTTTACAAAACAAAAAATGGCAAGAACTTTCTTTACAGAACAAAAAATGGCAAGAAATTTTTTTACAGCATAAAATGAACTAAAAATGCATTGTTTCAGCAATTGGAGCCCTTTTCTACCTATTTTCTCTAACATTCATATCAAACACCAAGCTGACTCTCCAAGGCAGTAATGCCTCGTCAGGACTGGCCGACCTCGCCCTAGGCATCGTTCTCGGAGCCGGCTTGGCCTCAACGATTCATCGTGTCTCAGTCACTGTCTCCATCTTGTTCTCCATCGTTATCACCGTATTCTTGACCGGACTGAGCCAAAACTACTATCACACGGTGCAGGCTGCGCCTGTTGTTAAGAAGAAGAAGTAGAACATTTATGTTAAGGAGTGGGGGGGGGGAGAGGGGTCTTTATGGAATAAGGATCGGATTTGAGATGGAAATGGCAAAAATATTAAGGAGTTTAAATTCTTGGTATTTACTGGTCGATAATTTACTGTTTTGGTTTCAGGTCGAAAAGTTTTTAGAAAACCGATTTGTTTTTGGATTTTGGCTATTTTTTGATGGATTTTTGTCTAAAATCTTGATTTTTTTTGGCTAACATAATATCAGAAAGTTGATTTTTTTAGTTAAAATATTACCTAAAAAGCGGTTTTTTATGAAACTTTTTGCTAAAAAAGGCTTTTTTTACCAATATGTTACCTAAAAATTTATTTTTGTTTTAAAATGTTAGTTATAACTTGACTTTTTAGCCATATTTTATTTAAAAAATGGATTTTCTAGCCAAAATATTACCTAAAAAAAGTATATTTCAGGTATTTTATTACCTAAAAATCTAATTTTTGTTTCTAATGTTACCTAAAAATTGACTTTTTTGCTAAATTTTACTTAAAAAAGTAATTTTCTAGCTAAAATATTGTCTAAAACATCATTTTTTGTTTAATATAATGCTTAAAAATTGACTTTTTGGCTAAATTTCACTTAAAAATTTGATTTTTTACCCAAATTATTACCTAAAATCTAAATTTTTTAATAAAACTTATGCTAAATTTAATGTTAAACCCATTCCCATGCCTTATCC
Source organism: Bursaphelenchus okinawaensis (assembly GCA_904066225.2). Lineage (NCBI taxonomy): Eukaryota > Metazoa > Nematoda > Chromadorea > Rhabditida > Aphelenchoididae > Bursaphelenchus > Bursaphelenchus okinawaensis. The sequence goes on along the minus strand of CAJFCW020000001.1, from coordinate 9,931,577 downwards.
GTGACTTTTTGTGATATTGTTTACGACCAAAATGCCTAATTTATTAAGATTGTAATGTAATATTTAAGTAATTTAATTTTTAATACCGATAAATAAAGCCTTCTCTATCAACTCTAGACTTGAATTTATATTTTAACATGTTTTGACGACATTTGAATACCTAAATTTGCGATACCACGTGGATATTATAGTAGGTTGTAGCGTGAAATGGTGATGTTTAAGTACGTATGGGTTAGTACCAAAGAAAAGGCTGATATTGCAGTAGGTAGAGATGAGAGAGAAGCTAAATACTACGATTTTAGAGGACAAACATGTACATACAAACAAATACGATCATGTTAAGGATGATATTATTGCTTTTAATGGTAAAACTGGCTGGTCCAACGTTACAGTACGCTTTAATCACTGATAGTTACTATGTAGACAGTCAGAATGGGGATATCAATCTCTTGAATACGTAAGTTGATACTACTTTTACACCTGCCCCTACCCCCTACCCTCTACTGTTCCTAGGTCTACCGTACTCTGACCCGGTATCTACCGTATTTTTTTGCGTTTACTGTATTTTTACCTTATTTTAGGTACTAGTATGTACTGTATCTAGTACGACGTTGAAAATACAGTATCATTTTACGAAAAATGTTATATGTCATACCTTTTCAGATGCGTCGGAACCTACTGCATGGACCACGCCGGCTGCCAACTCTGTAACTTTCCCCCCAACTGCACCTACGGCCAAGACGTCCAAATCAATTGTTCGGCCAATTCGATCTGCTTAAGCCCTACCAGTGCCAAACTCATGGCCAAGTGTCGCTTCTGTTGGCAAATCGACCAAGATGAACAGGACTGCGAAGAGACCAAACACTGCATGTCGTGGGACACTAGGCCGGTCAGGACGGCGTGCAGGGCTAAACCCACCGTCTATTGTATGGGGAGACGGACGTTCTTTAAGAATGTTAGGTAAGAAGGGGGGGGGGGTAGGGGTACGTAGTATGAGTAGACGTTGGTCGTATTGATAGGGTAGGGACAGGAGTAGGTAGGAAGGGTATGGGTTGGAGTTAGGGCACGGGTTATCACAAAGCTTGCAATAGAGTAGGTTGGGTAGAAGTATGAGTAAAGTTAGGGGCATGGACAAGAGCAGGGTTTGTGGTAGTAGGGGCAGGTTGGAGGTAGATGCAGGGGTAAGGGTAAAGGTAGGGGTACATTTTAAACCTACAAATCGATTTTCAAGATTAAAATTAGTTTTTTGGGTTAGTAACTGAAGTTTTTAGGCTAAAAAATGTGGCTTTGAAGCTGGAAAATATAGGTTGTAAGCCTAAAAACGTATTTTTAAGTCAACAACTTGATTGATGCAGGGACGTCGCTACGATTTTTCTCTGGGGGGGGGGAGACCCAAAAAAATTTTTTAACGCTTAAATGAGTTCTTCAAGACTAAAAAGTCAATTGCTTTTTACGCTTTTAAATAAATTTTTGGGTTATTAAACAGCGTTTCTCAGCTAAAACTCTGGTTTGTAAGTTTAACAACTTTGTTTCAAGCCTGAATTTAGGTATTTGAATTAAGAACTTGTGTTTTTAAGCCAAAAGTTTCAGTTTTTAAACTTCAAAACCTACTATTCAAGCCTAAAACTGTATTTTTTTAAACTTACTTGTTTTTAAATTCCAGATGTCGCTGGACAAACGGCTACAGCTGGTCGAAAACCCTCTTCTTATCGATAACATTGGGCGGTTTTGGAGCCGACCGCTTTTACCTAGGTCTATGGAAGAGTGCCATCGGAAAGTTGTTTAGCTTTGGAGGCTTGGGCGTATGGACACTAATCGATATTATCCTTATCGCCGTTGGCTATGTCGGACCGGCTGATGGGTCAGAGTATATTTGAGGAGTGTATGAGCGTATCTTTGCTTATTTTAGGTTAATTCTTACTTGAGAACGCATTAAAATGTAGTTTTTTCACGTAGAAAAGTTGTTAAAATAGTAGTTGGAGTAAAAACACTAAAAACCTATGCTAATATAAGCAGAAACAGCTTTTTTTTGATGAATTTAGGTAATATTTTTACTTTTTCTTGAGGAAATCTTTAATTATGACATTGTATATAGCCTTTTATTTGTTTTTTTTTCTGTTATGTTGTCCTACTCAATTCGATTATTCTGGGTATTTGTTTGATCTCTTTTTTGAGTTTTTTAAATTTTTTTGCACTGTGCAAGCTTTAAAAAGTATAATTTTTAAGGCGCTAGGACAAATGCGGTTTTTGGACGTTTGCGGATCTTCGGTTTTTGGACACTTGCGGATTTTGTACATTGCGGATTTTTTAAAGGGGTTTTCTTTATTTTTTATTTAATTTAGTTTTAGTATGGTACTAAATGGTACTAAAGTTTAAATTGGCACTGTCTTAATATTTCTTAATGTTAAATAGTACTAAATTTTTAATCGGTACTGTTTTTATATTTTTGGTACTAAATAGTACTAAAAGCCCAAAAAGGTACTGTTATGTTAAAACCGTACCAATTCAAACTTTAGTACAATTTAGTACCATAATACAACTAAATTAACTAAAAAATAAAAAAAAACCTTTAAAAAATCCGCAAATGTCCAAAAACCGCATTTGTCCTAGCGCCATTTTTAAATTAATTTTTTTAGTGTTTTTATCAATAAATAATATTAAAATTTCGAAGATTGTTATTCAAGACCGCTTTTAATTAACAGTTCACTTTTGCAGGCTGCGTTTACCAATTCATACGATGAAAGGCGTGTAAAAGTGGATTTAGAGGATACAAGGGAGGAGTGAAAAATATAATTTTTTTCTACAAAATAAGTTGACGTCATGCAAGGTAGGGTAGCTTAGGGTAAGGTAGGTATGAGGAACGGACCGCACCAAATTTTTAGGCCCGGTTCGTTCTTCTTGTCTAGAGCAGGGTGTTGTAGGTAAGGAAGGATAGGGTAAGGTAAGGTAACATACTTTAGAGTAGGGTAGGTAATGGCTGAGTTGGGTAGGGTAAAGTAGGGTAGGGTATTGTATAATAAAAAATAAAATTTTTTCTCTGATAAAATGGCAGTAAAATCATTATTTTTCGCATTTTTAGGTCAAATTTTACCTTTTTCGCGCGAAAATTTTTATATTTTGATAAGAAATGACATTGCAAATATCATGGGTGTTAAGAGATCTTCCACTTTTCGGCGCCGAATCTTTTACAATTTTGTTTTACTGTTTGTTATTGGTATCTTTATATTGTTTATCAAAAGGAATTTGACTGTTTCTTATAAACATCATAATGAAAATGGCAGTGTTTCCAAAAATAGTGGCAGTAATAGGCTTGGAGAGCTGAAACAAGTGAGGATATTACCGGTTGGGGGTAGGTATTGACTGGTCTTGGACAAAAAGTTTGTTGAAAACTTAATTTTTTTATCATTTTTGGTCAAAAAGTTTATAGAAAAGTCTATTTTTTATTGGTATTTGGTCGGAAAGCTTATAGAAAAGTTAATTTCTTAGCTTATTTTGGTTTAAAAGTGTATAGAAAAGACGTTTTTTACAGTCTTGGTCAAAAAATTTATAGAAAAGTTGATTTTTTGCTTGTTTTTGGTCAAAAAGTTCATGGATAAGTCTATTTTCTTGCCGATTTTGATCTAAAAGTTCATAGAAAAGTTGTTTTTTGAACCGATATTGGTCGAAAAGTTTGTAGAAAAGTAAATTTTCGAAATGTTTCGGTCAAAAAATTTGTAGAAAAAACCATTCTTAGCTTTTTTTGATTAAAAAGTCTGTAGAAAAACTAATATTATTATTGATTTAGGTCAAAAAGTTTCAAGAAAAGTATATTTTTTTATCGATCTTGGTCAAAAAGGTTATGGAAAAGTCGTTTTTTGAATCGATGTTGCTCCGAAAGTTAGTAGAAAAGACAATTTTTTTACTGATTTTAATCTAAAGTTTATAGAAAAGACAATTTTTTATCGCTCTCGGTCAAAAAGTTTCTAGAATTTCAATTTTAAATCGTTTTTTTGTTATAAGGTCTGCAAAAAAACGGTGTTTCTGAGCTTTTCCGGTCAAAAAGTCCATAGAACACCAATTTTTAAGCTTTTTGTTTAACTTTAAAATATTTTTTTTAATTTAAAAATTTAAAATTTTTTAAAATCGACAGTCTCTTCAGGTTCCGACGTTATTTTCGATCAACCATGGTCGATAACGGAAGTGAAAGTTCATAAATCGGTTGAAAACGCTGTCAATATTAACAAAACTCAACGTTACATTGTTAGTACGATGAGTTATAGTCATGGTAAGAATTGCAATATAATTTTTAAAATTCAAAATTTTTTTTTTTAATTTAATTATTTTTCGAAATTTTTTAATTATTTTTTAAAATTTTTGAAATTAAAATTTTTTTTTTTAAAATTTGTACTGCTTACCTCTAGTCGACGTATTTTACATCAAAACCTTCAGGCTTAGGAAACCAGATGTTCGAGTACGCAGCTCTACAGTACTATGCTATGAAACATGGTGCTATATTACTCTTTCCTTCTGATTGCTTGCTTCGAAGGGCCTTCAAAGCCTTACAGTATGTTGAGTACGTAGAAGCTGACGAGCTGTACGATTATGTGGAGAGGAATTCTGAATCTCATATAGAAGCCAAGGTGAGTTGGGGTAAGGGTAGGGCAGGGGCGAGCAAGACCAAATCAAAGATAGGGTAAGGCCTGGAAAACGATGTATGGTAGGGTAGGGTAAGGTAGGGTAGGGTAGGGTAGGGTAGGGTAGGGTAGTTACTTATATTGTCTTTCCAGGCTTGTTGTTCATACCTTCCAGACCTGCCACTTCCAGATCGAGTCAGTATAGTTGATGGTTATTTCCAATCATATCGATATTTTTGGCCTAGCTTTGATGGTGAAATTCGAAAATCTTTTCAATTTTTAAATGGCGTTAGAGAAAGAGCTGTTAATGTCATCAAGACGTATAGTAATGGTACGGTTTATACTGCCAACCTATATAGTAATGTCATCAAAAGTAGCCAGAAATCCTAAAAAAAGTGGTTAAAAATAGCTTTTATCGTATAACTTGTCACCTGCAGGCTGCAAATACACAAGTTTTAAGTTTTAAAAAATAAAAATGGCAAGAACTTTCTTTACAACACAAAAAATGGCAAGAACTTTCTTTACAAAACAAAAAATTGCAAGAACTTTCTTTACAAAACAAAAAATGGCAAGAACTTGCTTTACAAAACAAAAAATGGCAAGAACTTTCTTTACAACACAAAAAATGGCAAGAACTTTCTTTACAAAACAAAAAATTGCAAGAACTTTCTTTACAAAACAAAAAATGGCAAGAACTTTCTTTACAAAACAAAAAATGGCAAGAACTTTCTTTACAAAACAAAAAATTGCAAGAACTTTCTTTACAAAACAAAAAATGGCAAGAACTTTCTTTACAACACAAAAAATGGCAAGAACTTTCTTTACAAAATAAAAAATGGCAAGAACTTTCTTTACAAAACAAAAAATGGCAAGAACTTTCTTTACAAATGGAAATATGGCAAAAACTTTCTTTACAAACTGTAAAATTTGTTTTTTTTTCTATTTTAGTCTGGCCAAATGCTCACTTTTTCAGGCCGAACCACAGTCGGAGTGCATGTTAGACACGGGGTTGATATCACCTGGCATTCGCGAAACCTACAGCACGGCCATCTGAGTGCACCGGTCGATTATTACCAACGTGCCTTCAGTACAATCGAAGAACAGTACGGACAGGTGGTATACCTGGTAGTTAGCGACAATATCAGCTGGGCCAAGAGGAATCTGCCAGACGGGAATCGTGAGTGCCCTGCCCTTGCCCTGCCATACTCTATCCTACCCTACCCTACCCTACCCTACCCTACCCTACCCTACCCTACCCTACCCTACCTTACCCCACCCTACCCTACCCTACCCTACCCTACCCTACCTTACCCTACCCTACTTTACGCAACCCTACCCTACCTTTCCTTATCTTACAGTAATCTTACCCTACCCCGTAAAAAGCCCTGTTCTACCCTACCCAACTTTTTTTTGTGAACCAGTCGTCTTTAAAATACATTTCTTTCCAGGTACTCTCTACTTCATCGAAAACACTGACCGTGAAGTCGACCTAGCCATCTTATCATACTGTAATCATACGATAATATCAACTGGCACATTCTCATGGTGGGGTGCCTATCTAGCCAATGGTACCACTTTGTACTACAAAGATTGGCCCAAAAAAGGGTCACAATTGGAGAAAATGGTCGATAAACGGTCGTATTTTATACCGACTTGGAAGGAACTTTAATTCCAGATTAAACTTTGTTTCCAGTTTGGAAGAAACTTTATTTCCAGTCTGGAAGAAAGTTTTTTTCCAGTCAGGAAGAAACTTTGTTTCCAATTTGGAAGAAACTAATTCCATTGTCTGCCATTTGTAAATAAACAAATAAATTAGGTATGTCGCAAAAAACTACTGTCTGTAAACAACAATGTAAAAGTCATAAAATATGCAAATGACTTATGAATTGACATACTTGATTTGATTAACTTTCATAATTTTTTTTTAATTACAAGGAAAATACCCTACCTGCCCCGCACAGAATCAGCTCAAAATTTTTATATGAGTGTTTTGTACTACCAATAGTACCCATAAAAAATATTAGCTCGCGCTTTTGATTTTTAAATTTAAATTATTTGGGTTTCCCGCCAATTTGGCAAGTTTGGCATTGTGTTTCAAGCACTTTTTTCGACTTTCCACTCATGCAACACTTACAAATTTAAAAATGTAGGTTCATTTAAAAGTATTCTACCTATATATTGAAGAAAAATGATTAAAGGTCAAAAAATGACAAAGCTACAAGCTTGAAACACAATGCCAAGTTGGCGGAAAATTCAAAACGTAATTTTTTGATCTCGATTTTTTCGAGATTTCCTGGAAAGCGCGATTTAATACTTTGCTGAAGATCTTATATTTCCATGATCTTTCAGTATAAAAATTTTGAAGTCGATCAGAGCGGGGCAGGTCGGGCACAAGAACCGATTACTTTAGGCGCAGGTAGCGAAAACCTGAAGGTGAATCACAATAGTATATTGTGATAGGATTGAGGGTTAGATAGAATAGAATATGATATTGACTTATCGTAGGTTTGTAGGTTAAAGCAAGGCTTACTGTACGGTAGGATTAGACATAGTGTGTAGAGTATGGTAAGTTAGGAAACGATATGTTAAAGATGGTAATTCAGGGAAACGCAAGAGTAGGGCAATGATAAAGCAAAGGCAACGGTAGAACAAGCGTAAGGCTGATTAGGGTAAAGGTAGGGCAAGGTTACGGCAAGAGCAAGTTAGAGTAGAGTACGCGAAGATAAAGCAGGGCAAGGGTAAGTTAGAGTGAGGCAATGTTAGGGGTAGGATTAAGGTAGGCACAGGCAAGGCACAGGCAAGGCAAGGCACAAGCAAGGCACACACAATTTTAGTGTCATTCCCAATTTTTTTCAAACGAAAAATACTGCCAAAACATAACAAATCATACTAACTGTTATTACATTAAATGTCGTAAATAACATTGAACAAATAAATTAGGTAACACCGTGATTTAACGTCGTTTCCTTCGCCCAAATCGGATAAAATCGTATTTTTCGGCTTTCTTATCAGCTGTTTGGGCTTGTTCGGAGCGTCGTATCCGTAACATTTGGGGGTAGTCCTTACTGGAGTAGCCTGAAAATAATTTATATTAACATAAAGTTTCAAAAAAAGTGTATTATATAATGGCATTTTTAGTGGAATTAAAGTTTTTGCGGTTTTTTTTGCTTTTTGAGAAGGAAAGGTGAGATTAGGGTAGATTAGGGCAGGTTAGGGTGAGGTAAGTTACAATAGGGTAGGGTAAGAGAAAGTACGATAGGATAGGGTAAGGTATGGTCGGGTAGGGCCGGGCAAGACCGAGGCTGTGGAGGGTTTGGTAGTAGGGCATGGGAGTAAAAAGGTAAGGATAAGGTGGAATGAAAAGCAGAAGAAAATTTCTCGACCGGTCGATTTTTTATAAAAATTTTTTTAATTTTCATCTTGATAAACTATATTAAATAGTGTCATTTTACTCTTATATTAAACGTGAAAAAAAATTATCGACCGATCGATTTTTTAAAAAAATATTTTTTGTGTTTCAGAACGATAAGCTGAAAGAAAGTGCCATTTTAGACTTATATTAGATGTATAATAGACAGTTTTAAAATTTTTAGTAAATTTTTTTACTGTAAAGAAAGTTCACGCCCTTTACAAAATCTAATAAATTTTTAAAAACTTTCATAGCATTACTTAGAAGCGCTTTAAGCCCCAAATTGTAATAACCTTAAGTGCTTATGGGCCTTCAAGTCAGCTGTCTAATATGGTCGTATAACGACTTCTCAGAACTTTTCGTTTTTTGTCGTTTTTAGGTCATAAAACGACGTTTTTTGCGTTTTATGGTCGATAAATGAATTTTGTTCGTCAGAAAAGTTTCGACCGTAAAATTGTACTTTAAGATGGTAATTCAAAGATTAGACTATAGCATAATGTGTTTTTACTGTGATATAGCATAACGGTATCTTTACCGTACCCTATTTCACTCTACCCTACCCTACCCTACCCTACCCTACCCTACCCTACTCTACCCTTGCCTGTGCCTGTGCCTGTGCCTTGCCTTGCCTTGCCTGTGCCTTGCCTGTGCCTTGCCTGTGCCTTGCCTAGCATAGCCCTGCCCTGTTCTTTCTTACCCTAATCTATCTTATTCTCCCTTGCCCTATCCTACCCTACTTTATATCATACTGCGCCTTGTCCTTCTTTGCCCTGCCGTACTCTTCCTTACGTCCTATGTTGTCTTAATATTCTACTATACCTCACTTTATTCCCCAATAACCCAACCATACCCCATAATAACACCCCTTGTTTCAATTTCAACCAATTTATTACTGTATTCCCCACCTTTTCCTACAATTTTGCATATATTCATAAAGTCATTGTAAAGTTACAGCACTTTAAAACTGTCATACAAAGATCCCTCCCTGACCCATTAGCACAATATTAAAAATGAGTGCGAATGTTGAAATTGTACAAAACATGTTGACACAAACAAACCCATAATACGTTGCACTCTTATTTCTACAACTTTTGCTGTTTTTACGAACAGTTTTTTTGTTTTTGGCATAGTAAAATAGGTAATAAAAAGTCGTTTTGAGATTAAAATTAGAGTTTATAGGGGTTTTAAAGGGCAGAAATGACTATTATTGACATACTTTTGGTCGTATAACATGTCACTTTTCACACATAATGTAATCATGTATCTAGGGCTGAATGGTAGGGTGGGGCAGAGCCCACCCCAAATTTTTTTTCGCAAAAAAAGTTAAACTTGGTCTTCCTGTAAACAGTTTTTTTTAAATGTCTAAACATAGCCCTATCCCTAGTCAAGCCCATTTTTTAGCCGCAGCTCTTGTCCTAGCCTAAGCAATAGCTTAAGTCCTAATCTTGGCTCCAGCATGAGCCCTAGTCTAAGCTCAAACTTAGCCTAATCGTTAGCCTTAACCTAAGCCTAAGCTTAAGCCTTAACCTAAGCCTTAACCTAAGCTTAAGCCTAATGTTAACCCTAAGCCTAAGCTTAAGACTAAGCCTAAGCTTAAGCCTAAGCCTAAGCCTAAGCCTAAGTCTAAGCCTAAGCCTAAGCCTAAGCCTAAGCCTAAACCTAAACCTAAGCCTATGCCTAAGCCTAAGTCTATGCCTAAGCCTAAGTCTGAGCCTCAGTCTAAGCTCCAGCCTAATTCTTGCCTTTGCCTATACCCCTACTCCTACGCTTCACCGTAATTCTAAATGTAAGCTTTAGGCAATGTTTACAAACGTCAGAACCTTTGAAACTTCCGTGTTACTACCTAAACAATCAAATTGTATTATTGTGTTTCCAATACCAGACGGTAAAACCAATGTGCTGTCGGTTATTGTAAAAAGTAATGACATTTTGAGTTTTATTACGATTTCAGTAACCGAAAACAGCTGGCCTACTACGAATAATCTAGTATTTGTAATTGCTGGAATAGGGAAGCGGGCTTTCGTATTCAGAATAATGACAAACACTTAAGACATTGTCTTATTTATGATTATGAGGAGGAGGGGGGGGGGTGTGTTTTTATTCGGTAAGAGTCAAACTATAGCAACATATAAAGTAAGGGAAGGCAAAGTACTGTAGGGCAAGGTAGGATAGAGTAAGGTAAGTTACAATATGCTAGAGCTACAGCTAGGGTTCTAGGTTATGGCTTAAACCATAGCTTAGGCTACGGCTGAGGTTACAGCTCAGGCTATGGTTTAAGCTGTGGCTCTGGGCTAGGGCTCTGAGCTAGGGCTCTAGGCGAGGGCTTTGGGCTAAGGCTCTGGGCTAGGGCTCTGGGCTAGGGCTAAGTAAGAAAAATGTATTTTTAAATTTTTTTATAGTATGCTTATCAAAAAATGTCGTATTGGTCTCATATTAGCTTTGTATTGGTCATTTTTCCAGAAATAAAAACAAAACTTGACCAAGACTGCTAAGTAACTAAATTAACATGTCCCGTTATGGTCCATTAACTTTGTTTTTTTGCAAAAATAACACTTTTGACTACTTTTTACAGCTAAGGCTACAAAAACAACTTTATGCCCGTTATCATGAACAAGTGTTTTAAGCTGAAACAGCCTAAACTACTAAAGAATGTTACATTATTCAAAACAAACAGATACCTAAAACTTCAAGTGTTCATATCTCTGCCATTTCTTATTAAAACCAACTCAGAATTTGTATTTAAACTACTCTGAACCATCTTAACTTACAACCCAAGTTTCCAGTTTCAAAATTCAATTTTATTTTTTGAATTTTTATTTTTCCGCCAGTTTTGGCATTCCGTTTCATTTGACTTTTTGGCTTCGAAACAATACAAAAACACTTGAAATTGTTAAAAGTAGTGTTGAAAAACTGTTCTTTGTGCTAAAACATATACTTTTTAGGATTAAAAGGTTGTACATACATCAAGATGTACATATTATGATAATAATATCATGAAGCTTCGATATTATTATTGTCTGGATGGAAACCTTTGTTTATCGCATAGAAAATGTTTTCCTAGTCTATGCTATAGGTTATATGAGCAAAATTAATATCACATCATGTCTGTAATGAGTTTGATAGGCTATATTTATACGTTTGGACGATTTGTGGAGGTATGATATTTTTGATGATATTACTGTAATTTAACAAAATTTAACAAAAATGTTCATAACACTTAAAAAAACATAAAAGTAGCTACCAAAACCAAAAATTTAAAAGTCATAAGCAATGTAACTTTGGTGCCATATTAGATGGAATAACAATACTTTGTGAAATGGTAGAACATTTTATGCTTAACAAAACGTATTTTATAAAATTTCGAAAAAAAGATTTTGGGGCTGAAAATTTATGTTATAGTAGATTAGCTACTCTAAACTTTGAAAAAAGTGAAGTTTTATTGCCATTTTTGAGTAAACCGAGTATCTTATACTACTTAAACGCCATTTCCAAGCCCTGTTACAGTATACACAAAACAAAATTTTTAATTACTATACAGTAAAAAGGTCTTATTGTGTCATAAATCCTTAAAAAACTGCAAAAAAACCCAAAACATCCCCTTAAAACCCTATTTCTCAACCCCATAACACAAAATACAGTACTCCCATGCCTAAACGAACGCCATGTAAATACGTTCAAAATGTTTACAAAACTGTAATACGCTTTGACTCTTCCCAGAATACGAGTATATACCAGATAAAACCCCAAAGACCTCCCGCTACCAGTGGATGTAAGCCCAGTAAACCTCTCAAAACATACGATTTACACTGTAAAAACATGAGTAATGTACAGCAAAGACCGCTAATGTGTTTACCATGTTAAAGCGGGTTTTAAAATGATTATAAGTTATTTACTGTGGCTAGATACATAAGATTTTATGGGACAGTAAGAAGATATTGAGGTAGAGAGTGGATATTAAATAATGAAAGAGTATAAAAATAGGTAACAAAAAAAGAGAAAATGATAAGAAATGATAATAGGGACCCACATTAACACTTTTTTTCAAAAAAAATTTTAAAAAGTTTAATTTTTGAATTTTTCTCATATGAATAAGCCTCTGCTCTATCACAAGACCCAAGTGTAATATCAAAATCATATTTTTTTCAAAAACTATGTTTTATAAAAAATCTAAAATAAAGTACGAACTTGATCATAATTTACCCTACTTTCATTAAAAATGTCATTTTACAACCCAAAACCCCTATTTACTCATTTATTTGTTTGCACCATGCAAAAAAATTAAGTTTATAAAATCCACCCCTAATAAAAAAGATAAAAAATGATCAACCGCACAAAAAGGTACCTCGTATCAATAATGAAAAGTCCTGCCTATTTGTAGATAAAACGCTCTGAGATTGCGCAATCTTTTTTGCGATGAAATTTCTGCACTGTGCAAGAAATAAAAAAAGTGATTTAAAATAAAGGAAAAATCAAAAATATTTGAAAGTGCTATAAATGTCATTTGAAGGCATTGTTAATACTACTCTTAAAATTTTGAATCAAAATTTTTAGTTTGTTACAAGCTATGACACTTTAAAAATTTTGCACTGTGCGAAAATTAAACATTGTTATTTAAAATAAAAAAAAATCAAAAAAAATAAAAAAATTGTTGAAAATGTCATCTAAACCCATCTTTAATTCTAATATTAAAACTTTAGACGCTATTTTTTAGTTTGTCACAAGTTATAACACATTAAATTTTTTGCACCGTGCAAAAACTAAAAATTCAAATTTCACTGCACTGTGCAATAAAAAAATTATAAAAAGACGCCATTTTATAACCCATAACAATATAAATTCTCAAAAAAGCAAAAAAAAGTTATCTTACCTGTTGGGCCCATTTGTGCATCATCAAAAGCGACCAGTAGTACCCGGTTCCTACAGTGCAGCAACCACGGTTGCAACGAGCACAACTTTTGGGACGTTGCGGCGACTGGTTGGAGCAACACATTTACTAATAGGATAATGACCAATGTTTGTTTTAGCATTTTACTTGAAGCCAAAATAGGTAGAGATTACTGTATTTTTCAATAGTTAGGCCTATATTGTTTTAGGTAAATAAAAGTGGCTTTTAGGTACTCTAAGGTAAAAAATAGAGTTTTTAAGTACGGTATTTACCTGTAGAATACTGTAGATCAAAAATATTTAGTTTAGGTTACTGTAGTTTGGAAATATCCTAAAAAGCTTGATTTTCGGCCTAATATAACAATTTTTAGGTGACCTTAGCGTAGTAAAATCAAATTTACTATGTAAAAACAATAAGATATTCTAGTAAATTGTATAGTGTTAGATGTAGAAATAAACAAAGAATATTTTACCGTAAAATTCGTAAAAGTAAATCTTCAAAATCGACCGAAAAAAGCTTAAAAACGGTCGAAAATAAACCTAAAATCACTTTTTTTCAAAAAATTCAAATTTCAAAGCCAAAAATCAAAATTGGCTTTAAAATCACAAAAAATGGCTAAACGCCTCAAATCCTGGACTGGCTTAGTGCCTAGGGAAATTGGACTGGCTCCGAGGCCGTTGAAAATATACTGGCTTCAAATTGCCTCAGGCCAAACAATACCCCCACAAGCTCCGCCCCCTTTCTTAAGGCCACCTGTTTCGAATTCGGCTTAATCGTAATTGCATGAATGACTTATTTGGGGGCGTGTATAAATTTAGCCACACATGCGGGTTACTGTAGGTTTCGGGTTGAACTGATTAAAGTTTCACGGTTCGCGGAAAATGTGTCATTATGACGGAAAATTGGAAAAATGATGATATAGTTGTAAGTTTTGAAAGTTAATCGGCAATAAAAGATCAGAAAAGGCTTCTAAAGGTTACTAAAAATCACATCATAGCTCAATATTAACATACAAGTACAAAAATTCAAGATTTTTTAAAGAATTAAAATTTTGCACCGTGCAAAAATTAAAAAATTGAAAATATTGCGCAATGAAAAAAAGTTGAAATTTAAAATTTTACACACTTTCATAACAAATAAAAAGCTTGTCATTTTAAGATATAAACCATAATTTAATGATAACTAGTTTTTGAGATACAAAGCATTTTGTCCGCCATCACCAAACACAACAAGTCGGTATACAAAGAAGATATGTACCTCAAAAAGAAAACCATCAAATTTTACGAATGTTAATGCATATGAAAGCCCATAATCGTAGCTAAACGTACAATACAAGTTTACAAAGAACAATACCTATTGATGTCTAGAATATCAAGTTAAATACCCTCCACCTCGTACCTGGTGTAATATAAAACAAGAAGAAAATTGATGGTTCCAATGACCAAATAACCAAGATACTTAACCCAAAGCCCTAGCCCAGAGCCCTAGCCCAAAGCCCTAGCCCAGAGCCCTAGCTCAGAGCCCAAGCCCAGAGCCCTAGCCCAGAGCCCTAGCCCAGAGCCCTAGCCCAGAACCCTAGCCCATAGCCCTAGCCCTAGCCCTAGCCCAAAGCCCTAGCCCAGAGCCCTAGCCCAGAGCCCTAGCCCAAAGCCCTAGCCCAGAGCCCCAGCCCAGAGCCTAGCCCAGAGCCCTAGCCCAGAGCCCTAGCCCTAGCCCAGAGCGCTAATCCAGAGCCCTAGCCCAATTCGTTCAAATTTCTATAAATACATGTCACAAAGGGTTCAACTTCCCATATTATGCCACTTTCAACACCAACAACATGTCCATATTTACCATGCAAAGCAGTCCGTTCATAGATCAAACCCACAACCTATTTACCATGCCTTAAGTTAGTCAAAACAACGCTGTAAAACACATGCCAGATCCTTCTACACACATTAATTTGTGAGCATTGACTTGTTAATTGTAAAACAAGTTGTGACATTGTAAAGTGACATGAATATTTGGTTCGAAGACCTTATTTTAGGTAACAAATGGGAGTGTTGACAACAAAACACACGTATACAAAACAAGGAATACTGTATGGTTTGAACCTAATCATACAGACCTTAACTTCCAGGTTTTTAGACTCTATATAGAGCTATAAATGGCAGTTTTATGCTTACCTACTATTAGAAATGGCAGTTTAGGCCTGAGAACGCAAAACTTAAAATAAAAAAAATTTTTATTTAAAAATATTATAAAACATCCAGATAGTCATGAAAATTACATCTTAAGCCTAACTTTACGTTTTTATTGCATTTATAGCCTTTGAAATTTCAAATTTTAATTTTCCCGCCATATTGACATTTCGTTCCAAAGACGTTTTTTGCCATTTTTAAATATAGTCAATCCAAAAAATTAACAAAATAAACAAAAATAAGAGCTACTTAATCAGCAAACATAATTTAAAACTTAAAAAATCTACTTTTTGATGCCAAAAAACGCGAAATTCAAAAATTTTTTTTTTCAATGAGCCATTTTTTTTGGATTCCCGCGGGGATAAAAAATGACCCTTTTTTTCGGGTCCCCGTACCCGCGGGGATTTTTGCAAAAACCCCCGCGGGTACGGGGATAAAAGTTTTTTTTAAAATATTAATTTTTTTTGTAAAAAGCGTTTATTATCATGGAAATAAAATAGCGTATAAAAAGCGCAGGCATTATAATTTTTTTTTTGAAATTAAAAAAAAGGTTCCTAATTTTATAGCATCATTTTAAAAATGATTTTACAACTATTACACTACTTTTTACTTTAAAAAGTAGTATTTTAAAATTTTCAGTTGTCCCCGTCATCCCCCCCCGTACCCGCGGGGATTTTTTCATCCCCCCCCGTAAAAGCGGGGATGAAATTTTTCGAAAACGGGGGGGGGGTACCCGAACTTGCGGGGATGGCTCATCCCCCCCGTGCCGAACCCTAATATATACCCACATTTATCTAATTTTAGGCCTCTTCCCTTATAATCAAGCTTTTCGTGGTGAGACCAGGCTTGGACGTAGGGCGTTGCCCCCTGTGCCCGACCCGGCCCGGCCCCCAGGGGCCGGGCCGGGCCAGGGCCCATTTTTACGATCAAGTACAGGGCCGGGCCGGGCAGGGCCCATGATTCCAACCGGGCAGGGCTTGCTTCGTGCCCGGTAATGCCCTGTAAATGCCCGGTAATAATTTTTCATATATAAAAAAAATTAATTTAAAATTGTTGAGTGTCTAACAAGTAATGTTACTTACCCCACTTTACTCCTGAACATTTTAACTCTTTCCAACCTCATCCCTAATCCTTTTATCCCTACCCGACTTCAGCCCTCCTAGCTTAACCCTACCCAACCTCACCCCTGACCCTTTTATTTCTACCCGACCCTACCTTTGACCTTTGTAGCCCTGCCCGATCCTACGCTACCATATTGTACCTAATATGCCACACCCCGCCATACCCTATCCTATCTACCATACCAAACCCTACAATACCCTACCATTTTATAACATGCCATGCCCTACTATACAATACCATATCCTACCATAACATAACATACTACATATACCATACTGTATCATATCTTACCTTATCCAATCTTATACAACACTACTGTGTACTACCCATAAGTAAGGTAGAGTAGGTAAATAAAGCAAGATAAATGGTATAATATAGTCAGGTAGAGTATGGCATGTTATATATGTTAGGGCATTGTAGGATTTGGTATGGTAGATAGGACAGCATATAGTATGGTAGGGTATTGTAGGGTTTGGTATGTTTTGTTTGGTAAGATGAGTATGATATAATAAGTAGCATAGGGCATGGTACAGTACAGTATGGTATAGTAGGGTAGGGTAATAAAGTCAAGGGTAGGGCCTAGTAAAGCTAAACAGGTCAAAGGTAGACTTGGATAAAGCTAAAGACGTCAGAAGTAAGGTTGAGTAGGTCTAAAAAGGTCAGGGGTAAGGCCGGGAAGAGCTAAAAGGGTCAGGGGTGAGATCGGGTAGGGCGAAAAGGGTCAGGGGTGAGGCCGGATAGATATAAAGCAGTTTATTTCACTTGTTATTAGCTTTATAAACTTAATTTACAAATGCCCTGTAAAACCCTGTAAAGCCCTGTAAATGCCCTGCCCGAAAACAAAAGCCCTGTACCGGGCAGGGTCCAAGCGGGCCCGGCCCCCAGGGCCGCAAATTGGGCCCCTGCCCTGCCCTACGTCCAAGCCTGGGTGAGACCCAAATTAAAAGCATAAAAATCACCAAAACTAATCCAACCTAAACAAAATGTGTTGTAAACAAAAATCCTTTACCTTTTAAAACAAAAAAAATTCTGAAGTTAAGATTTTTAGTCAATTACATATATTAATAAAAAGTGCAACCGACCGTGTACTTAAGCATAAATAATAGGAATTACTAACCAAACCTGTGAACTAATATAAAAATTTACATTTTTATTCAAAAAACTGCTTGTCTATATAGCAAAGAACAAGGTTTTTACATTTCAACACTTAGTACAGCATTTCTATTGCAAATAAAGCCCATATTAATGAAAAGGGACATGTTATACGATGAAAAGTGTCCAAGCCAAAAATTCTCAAAAAATTTTATAAAAATGTTGATTTTTAGGCTTTTTACATTGAATTTTTATAAAAAACATCAACATTTGACTTTGGTAACGGTTTTAAACTAAAAAGTGACATGTTATACGATAAAAAGTGTCCAAATCAAAAATTGTCAAAAATATTAATAAAAATGTTAATTTTTAGATTTTAAACATTCAATTCATATGAAATGTATTTAAATTCGGCATCTATAAGTGCTTAAAATCAAAAAAAAGTGACATGTTATACGATAAAAGATGTCCAGCCAAACAAAATGTCAAAGTAGCAATAAATACGTAAAAATGACAAAAATTCCCTCACAACACAATAAACCAAGCAGATTAGCATTGTAAAAAAATTGTCTTCACAAGTGCAATTGAAACACAATCGTATGTTGACGTTGGTATTGTTTTTTTGGAAGTGAAGAAAACTTTTCGCGGAATCGAGTATTATATTGTGGTAGGGAATGTCTCAGAGTTTAAAGATACTCTCAACAATATACGTAATTTCAAAGATTAGTAATCTTAAATTGTCTACGGTGGCAAATTGTGGCAATAAAATGAGAAATTTCGTAAAAAATTTGAATTTTTAGTTTCCCGCCAAATTTGGCATTCTGTTGCAAGCAGTTTTTTCTTGATTTTTAAGATACAGGCATCACGGAATCGTATTTTACTAATTAAAAACGTAATTTTTATAATTTTAAAACCCTCATTTAATAAAAATTCAAATTTAAATTTTCCCGCCTATTTTGGCATTCCGTTGCAAGTACATATTTGTTTTTGTTTTTTAAAAAGAAACATTCCACCGCGTATTTTACTCAATAAAAAATAATTTTAGCTTTTACCTTAACTTCGTAAAAAATTCAAATTCATAGTTTCCCGCCAATTTTGGCATTCTGTTTTAAAACATGAATAGCTTATGACAAGTATGAGCTGAATAAACATTTTTAGCAACTAAAAAGGCAAAATTTCATCATTTTTAAAACTTAATTTTAAAGATTTCAAATTTAATTTTTCCCGCCATAGTTGGCATTCTGTTTCAACGTGTGCTATGTAGACCAAAATGCCATTTGAAGTTAAAAATACTATTTTAGTACGAAAACAGTGTAATTCTGACTAAATTAGTAATCACCTTTTCTTGCAATTGAAATGGTTATCCATTTCCGGCAATAAATTGAGAGATCAACGGAAACGAAGGTCACTGTTCTTTGTCAAAGTCTTCCTTTATTTACCCCATGTATCATATAATCCCTTATGTTTTTGATTCGTCATTGTATCAACAAACAGAAGTTTTACTACTCTAGCCCTTGCCTACCCTACCCTACCCTACCGTGCTCGGTCGTGCCATACCGTATACTGAGTCAGTATACGGTATGAGCAGGGCAAGACAGAACAGGTCAGTAATACAGTAATACTGATCTGTCCTGTCTCGCCCTGTCCAGTCCTATTCTGCTCCGCCGTGCAGTGCCGTACCCTACCTTACCGTACCCTACCTCACAATACCCTACTACCTATTACCTTACCTTAACCTAACATTTACAATTGCTAAGCAATCCTACTTTATCCTAGGCTTTCCTTTTTAAGTTATTAAAGCCGGCATCAAGGCTTGATGCCGGCTTTAATAACTTAACTTAAGAATATGATGAATCAAGTCTACCTTTCCCTACCTTTAAAACCCACTTTACCCTACCCTACATTTTTACCATATTCTACAAGATAGAATTGTTTTGTTGACTTTTTCAACATTTCATTGAATTTCAAAATTTATTTATAACTCTATGTCATTCCTCTCAGTACGTGCATTTCCAGAACGCATGTACCTTTGCATCGTAGACCTGAGTAGGAGGCGAAACAAAAAGTGTAGAGTTAATCACTTCATGATGTAGTTTTAACTCAATTTGTTTCGTAAAATAACACCGTCCCTTGGATTAACCGCATTTAAATACAATATAGTATGAAGTATACGATGCTATATATTATGAAGTATGCAATGCTATATAGTATGAGGTATCCATTGTGATAATGTATGAGTATACGTTATTAGATTGAGTATATATTGTTGTATAGACTGAATAGGTATGTCAAATTTAGACTGAGTATAAGAGAATTGAGCAGAGAACCGATTTGCAACAATGCAGTAAAGTAAATGAATGTCGTGTCAGGTAAATAATGGCATATTTTTGGAAAAAAGGCATTGACTTTGTGAAAATATACGTCAATTTAAAATTTCAAAAATTTTTTTAATAATGATTTTTAAAGGTTATGGCTTAGGTTACTAGCTTAGAATGGAGGTACTTGCTTAAGCATAGACTCAGGATTAGGCACAGGCTTAGACTCAGGCTCAAGCTCAGGCTTAAGCTCAGGCTCAAGCTCAGGCTCAGACTCAGGCTCAAACTCAAGCTCAAGCTCAAGTTCAAGCTCAAACTCAGGCTCAAAGTCAGGCTCAAGCTCAGGCTCAAGTTCAGGTCCAGACTCAGGCTCAAGCTCAGGCTCAAACTCAGGCTCAAACTCAGGCTTAAGCTCAGGCTCAAGCTCAAGCTCAGGCTCAGACTCAGGCTCAAGCTCAGGCTTAAGCTCAGGCTCAAGCTCAGGCTCAGACTCAGGCTCAAACTCAAGCTCAAGTTCAGGTCCAGACTCAGGCTCAAACTCAGGCTCAAGCTCAGGCTCAGGTTCAGACTCAGGCTCAGACTCAAACTCAGGCTCAAGCTCAGGCTCAGGTTCAGACTCAGGCTCAGACTCAGCCTCTGTATCAAACGTAGGTTTGGGCTTACATTATATTTAAACTTACATGGGAAGTCACTTAAATCGTACCTCGACTTTAGGTCGAGACCTATATATTCTTAAAGCCCTGTAATGCTAGGGCTAGGGCTAGGGCTAGGGCTAGGGCTAGGGTTAGGGCTAGGGCTAGGGCAGGGCAGGGCAGGGCAGGGCAGGGCTAGACAAAACTAGAGCAAGGCTAGAGCAAGGCTAGGGCAAGGCTAAGGCAAAACTGGGGCTAGGGCATGACAAGGTAGAGTAAAGCAGGTTAAGCTAGGTGCTATGGCTACTGCTAATGCTAGGGCTCTGGGCTAGAGCTAATGTATAATAAGCTTCCTACAGTATCTATATTTCCTAAAATAGCTAATCTATGTACTTAATTCTAACTTTCAATTAAAAATAGTTACATTATCAATATTCTACTTCCGCAACTTGTAAGACTTCTGAACCCATGGCAATGTCTTCGACCGAAAACATATAAAAAATAGCTCAATACACCTATACACCTACATGCACTTTTAATCATATTGTCACGATAATACTATATGTACTCACAAAATAGATCTTCGTACAAAGTAGAGTACGGTCTGTACTGAACGTATATCAAGTTACCTTGACCACCTTGAGACAATATATATAATAGTATGTTAAAACCAAAGTACATTAAATGTAACAAAAGCATTCATATCTATAATAATATAACAAAAAAATATTTTTATACAAAGGTAATTACATAATGTATAACAATTTGTACTAGTCAGTACAACAATATAAAGTCAATTAATTTTTAATAGAATCATGAGGATTTAAATGCCAAAATATATGTTATGTACGCTCTACAAAGATACGAAAGCCTATTTTTAAGTTAGTATAGTAGGCGTTTTTTATAATTAACTTAGATTTAAAGATTTAAACCTGCTATAAGCAACCTTATTGTAAAAATCTTCAAAAAAGTTTGGGTTACTGTAACTTTTGTATATTGTAAGATAAAAATGTAAAAACTGGCAATCTGACATAACTTTTCATGCTCTTTCTAACAGCACTACTTCTACAATACTTTTTGGTACCACTTTTCTATCATCTGGTACTCTTTGATAGCTTTACATAGAAAAAACCCAATAAAACTTAAGTTACTGTAACTTTTGTATACTGCAACTTCAAAATGTAAAAATTGACAAATTGACATAACTTTGAATGTGTCCTCAAATGGCATAACTAAAAGAATAATTTTTGATACCACTTTTCTATCATCTGGTACTTTTTGACAGCTTTACATATAAAGAAACCGATAAAACTTGAGTTACTGTAACTTTTGTATACTGTAACTGGAAAAAGTAAAAATTGACAATTCGACATGACTTTTCATGCTCTTTCTAACTGTACTACTTCTAGGCTACTTTTTAGTTAAATTTTTCTACCGACTGGTACCCTTTGATAGCTCTTCATACAAAAAACCCGATAAAACTTGAGTTACTGTAACTTTTGTATACTGTAACTTCAAAATGTAACAAATTACATTTTTACATAACTTTTTACACACTTTCAGATGACATAACATACAAAATAGTCTATAGCGCCACTTTTCTACTATTTCCCTTTGATAGCTTTACATATAAAGAAACCGATGAAGCTGGATTTACTGTATCTTTTGTATGTATACTGTAATTTCAAAATGTAAAAAAAATACAGTTTGACATAACTTTTTATGCTCTTTCACATAACAATAATTTTTTTGCAAGCGTTTTGTCATAATGAAAATGTCATAATGACTTCAATGCCATTTTTAACAATATTAATATTGCATAAACTTTAGCAACAACAATTAAAATGTACAAGCAAAATACATTGCTGTAAACGTACGACAAGTTGACGCACGTCAAAAAAACTAAATTTACATATCGGAGTAGCTATTAAACCTTAATGTAATTACTCCCGCTACACCCAATATCATAATCTCATAACAATGACATTTTTAATAGACATTATTTTTAGCACGTTTTATTGTCGCGCGACAATGGAAATGTCTTAAAATAGTGGGCTAGTGCATTATAATTAAATCAAATTGCTATTAATAGCTGTATTACATATAAGGTATGTATAAGGTACCGTAACTTTTGTATGTCAAGCTACCAAAGGGTACAAGTTGATTAAAAAATAGAACTAAAACTATTTTGTAAGTATTGTTACATAAGAAACATAAAAAGTTATGTTAAACGGGAAGTTTTTACATCATGAAGTTACAGTATACAAAAGTTACGGTAGATCAAATTTCATCGGTTTTTTTATATGTAAAGCTATCAAGGGTTACCAGTTGGTAGAACAGTGGCTTCAAAAAGTATTGTAAAAGCCATGCCATTTCATTTAAACCCATTCAAATTGCTTAAAATTGCTCTAGAGACATGTTATACGATGAAACATG
The DNA here is from genome assembly GCA_904066225.2 of Bursaphelenchus okinawaensis. Classification (NCBI taxonomy): domain Eukaryota; kingdom Metazoa; phylum Nematoda; class Chromadorea; order Rhabditida; family Aphelenchoididae; genus Bursaphelenchus; species Bursaphelenchus okinawaensis. The sequence continues at coordinate 9,908,893 of CAJFCW020000001.1, read as the reverse complement.
CCCGATGAAAATTTTCAAAAAATGCTTTACTGTATTGGTTTATATGTAGTCTGATACTAATACAAAACAAAAAAATGTCGTTAGTTACCATACCATAACTTACACCTATGTTACAGTACCCTCTAATTCACACATACTCCCACCCCCACCCAATATGAAATATATACACCATGATGCACATAGCCTAATAAAAGCTCATAAATAATGAAAAATAAGCGTCATTCCTACTGTATACACTTACAGAGTCTAGCATGTGTATCATGTCATACCAAGCAACGTTTTTTCATAAATCATATACAATGACATCGTACAGGTGGTATAGGGTCCAGTTACTGAGTAAGAACTCTGCAGCATACCTAAACGCTTCAGGTTTTAACTCCAAATGCTATTTTTAAATTGGTGTAAGTTTGGGAGAATAATACATTTTTTGGTATTTTAGGTAATAAAATACAAATTTTTTGATAATTTAGGCAACAAAATTAATAAAATTTGGCGAAAACTTTGTTTACAAAGCATAAAATGGCAAGAACTTTCTTTACAAAACAAAAAATGGCAAGAACTTTCTTTACAAACCATAAAATGGCGAGAACTTTCTTTACAAAACAAAAAACGGCAAGAACTTTCTTCACAAAACAAAATAGAGCAAGAACTTTCTTTAAAAACCAAAAAGAACTATAAAAACTGCAATAACTTTCTTTACAGAACAGATTTTTCCTTAAAGCACCAACAACTTCCTTTCCAAATCTCATGTTCCTCAAAAATCGCAATAACTTTGTTTCCACATCATAAAAAAACAAAAAAAAATCAATATAAAAAAATAAAAGACAAAAACTTTCTTTCCAGACCAAAAACATTCATAAGCATTTCGTTCAAAAACTTTATTTCCACAAAAGAATGGATTCAAATTTCGCATAAAATTAATAAATGTTCACATTGGCATCAAGATAGTACGACGTTTTGGTGGATTCTGATGCTCGTTTTGTTGAGTTTGAGCCTTTGGGTCGGTTTTTTCGACCGCCGTGTTAACATCGGTCGATTTCGCGGAGGGCTGAGGAGTACCTGAAATGATAATGATTAAATAATGGCAGAAACTTTGTTTACAACACGTTTTTCAAAAAAACCGCAAGAACTTTCTTTCCAAAACTCATTTTTCACAAAAACCGCAAAAACTTTCTTTCCAAAAACCAATTTCTGAAAAAACCGCAAGAACTTTCTTTCCAAACCTTATTTTCCACAAAAACCGCAAAAACTTTGTTTCCACTTACTCCTAGGTGTTCTAGCCCCATTCTCCAAGCCCGGACCAAACAAGGCGGTAGCCGGTGGGTCTTTTCCGCTCCAGAACTGGCTTTCCTTCTTTTCGGGGAACTGACTTTCGCTAAGCGGCGTCCCTGAGGTCGGTTCGGTAGCGCTTCTTTCGGCTCCTGTGGCTACTAATTCCGAGTGGAGGGGGGTCATTTCTGAAAAATAGGGTATTTCTAATGTAAAATGACATTTACTAAAGTAGGGCCAACAAATTAAAAATGGTGTCAAAAAAATTTTAAAAATGGTACTATAATGAACAAAAACATCAAAAATAGTGCCAAAATAAATAAAAAAATTATGCCAAAGCTAACTATTAAACACAAATAGTACTAGCAGCTTCTAAAAAAAAAACGGTACCAAAAGAGACGCTTAAAACAAAAAATGGCACCAGAATAAACAAAACAACGTAATAGTACTAATGTTTTAAAAAATAAAAAACGGTACCAATAAGAGGTAACAAAATAAAAAATGGGACCAAATTAACCAAAAAAAAATCAAAATGATACCAAGGTAAGTAAAACATATAATAAAATTGTACCACAGAGACCTAAACTATAAATCCTACTGATAGATATTAAAAAGTGGTACTAAAAGTGTTCTAAGGAAAAAAAGTGGTGCTAAAATAGACCGCTAACAAAAAAATGATACCAAAGAAAAACCGTAAACAAAAAATGGTACCAAAGGTGTCCTAAAGAACAAAATGGTACTAAAGTAGTACCGTAAACACAAAATGGTACCAAAATAAGTCCGTAAACAAAAAAATGATACCAAAGCAAATCCGTAAAAAAAAATGGTACCAAAGGAAGTCCGTAAACAAGAAATAGTACCACAAACCCAAAACCTATAAATAGTACTAATAGTACAAAAAATGAAACAGTACCAAAGGAATCCCAATAATAAGAAACAGTACCAAAAAACTCAAAAATTAAAAACGGTACCACAAGCCCCTAAAAATTTAACAAACAGTACCAAAAAAAACTTTTAAAATCTGGTACTAATAAACTCAAAGAAATTAGAAATGGTACCAAAAACCGCTTCAAAAAGCAAAAAAGTACCAAAAAAAATAATTTACCACAAAGAAACCAGTAAATAAAGATGCTATTAGGTGCCGACATAAAGAACCCGCCATTTTTTACGGGAAATTACAGGCAAAGTATAGCGGGTTCTTTATGTCGGCCAGGGACGTCGCTACGGTTTTTCTCTGGGGGGTGAAGACCCAAAAAATTTTTTTTTCGTTTTTTCACTTACAGGTACCTAACTGTGGATTTTTTTTCGGATCGGCTCTGGGGGGGGGGAGGGGCTTCACCCCGAACAAACCCCCCCCTCCCCCCCCAAACGACGTCCCTGATGTCGACGCCCTATGTGAACAACCTAATAATATATATGAAATGTGTTACCTCTGTTAGTACTGTCAGGAATCGAGGTGAATCCGCTTTTAGCATCAGTAGAACCGACCGAGTTGGCTGGCGCACTTTCGAGGGCTTTCAATTCTCTGCACAATAGTTTCGGATCGGCCGTTGTTGAAGCAGATTCAGAAGTTTGAGGGGCGTAGGTTGCGGAATGGGTCTCGTTCACTCTGGAAAGAAAGTTATTGCGGTTTTTTCGAAAAAAGAGGCTTGGAAAGAAAGTTTTTGCGGTTTCCTCTAAAATAAGATTTGTAAGGAAAGTGTTTGCTGTTTTTATGAAAGTTGAGCTTTGGAAAGAAAGTTCTTGCGGTTTTTCGAAAAATGAGGCTTGGAAAGAAACTTATTGCGGTTTGAGCCAAAAATGAGCATTGGAAAGAAAGTTTTTGCAATTTTAGAAAAAATAAGTTTTGGAAAGAAAGTTATTGCACTTTTAGACAAAAATAACTCCTGGAAAGAAAGTTCTTGCGTTTTCCTCAAAAATGAGATTTGGAAAGAAAGTTCCTGCGTTTTTAGTTAAAATTAAAAATAAGCTTAAAGTTTCCACTTACACTTCAATAGTACCGGGCCTGTACTTCCTAGGTGGTTCATATGCTTCAAGTGACGATACTTTTAAAGGGTACAAGACTCCAAAATAAAAGGCCAAACAGCCTTTGGCCAAGAAGTAGTAGGTCAACAAGAGTAAAACGAAATATCCAAATATAAAAAATCTAAAAAAATTTTTAAATTTAAAAAATTAAAAAATTTTTTTTTTCCAAAATCCACCCCCAAACCTTCAAAAATTACTTTACCCAACAAAAACAGCTTCCGACCCATACTCGATGTAGATGTTTCCAAGGACGAAAAGAGGACGGCCCATAGCAAGACCACCGTTCTGACTGGTGACACAAAAGTAAATAACACAAAAAATGACATTTCTTTTCGAATGTTATTCAAAATTTTATGATTTTATTGAGTTTTTTTATAAATTAGCATATTTTGAAAAATGAAAAATTTTGAAGAATATTGTTTATCTTTTGGAAAGAAAGTTCTTGCCCTTTTTCGAAAAATTCGTTTTGGAAAGGAAGTTCTTGCGGTTTTTGAGAAAATAAAATTCGGAAAGAAAGTCCTTGCGGTTTTTTCAAAAATTGGGTTTGGAAAGAAAATTATCGCTGTTTTTCAAAAAATGAGGTTTGGAAAGAAAGTTCTTGCGATTTTTCGAAAAATGAGTTTGGAAAGAAAGTTCTTGCGGTTTTTCGAAAAATGAGATTTGGAAACAAAGTCCTTGCGGTTTTTTGCAAAATTCATTTTGGAAAGAAAGTTATTGCGGTTTTAATAAATAATGGATTTTAAAAAGAAAGTTCTCGCGCTTTTTCAAAAAATAAGTTTTGTAAAAGAAAGTTCTTGCGATTTTTTGAAAATGGGTTTTGGAAAGAAAGTTTCTGCATTCACAACCTAAATTTATATTTTTCAGTCCGTCTATCATATATATTTCAAATATGTATTCCTAATTTGATACCTATTTTACTGTTATGCCAAATAGAACCTCCTTCTTCATCGTTAAGATTCAGAATCCGTCTACACCGTTACAATACAGAATCTTAATACAAGATTGTGATTCACAAGTCTTTTACACCTTTCAGCTCCAGAATCCTACAACGCCGTTAAAATTCTGAATCCTTCTACACCATTGAAATTCAGAATCCTCATACACCATTAAAATCTTAGAAGCCTCCTACACAAACAAGAGTTCCATCTTCACCGTGACCAATACGAATCAGTTTGCATTTCCTGAAGCCGAGAGACGGTTCGTTTGAAGGCGAAGATCTCTTCTTGGCCGCTGAAAACGTTGGCCGAGCTCCCGTCCTTGCCTTCTGCCACTTTCAGATCGTCCATTAGGATTCGTTGGGAGTCGCTTAGCTCTACTGGATCATCACCGTTCATTTGGAAGAGTTGGTCGAGGCTTGTGGCGGCAGATAGGGCTACTCTGGTCTGGAAAAGCGTTAGAAATAAGATGGATATTGCTTTAAACGATAAAATTGATTAAAATGATATTACCTACCCTCATATCGTAAAAGGTATCAATCATTGTGATGAAGCGCCTGGATTCGCTGAGTTTGTCCCTGGTAAATATTGGCACATTCTTGATTAGTACTGTATGAAAGACTCTGGCAATAGCAAGGTAATCTGTTGCTCCTAATGGTTTTTCGCATAACTGAAAGAATTTATATTGTAGAGGTCATATAAACCCTTCATCAGTTATATATCATGTTGTTCAAATAATTTTGTGCCCCTGACTCCAAAAATTTCTTCGAAGAGGGCACACAATTAATTGACCATAAAAAAATACAAAAGCTACCTCTTTAAACTCCAAAAACGCCACTCTACCACAACATTTAGACAAATGAAGCTCTCGGCCCAATATATTCAACGTCCTCGGCCTAACCGTATCTGTTTCCTGCGATATCAACCTCTTGAACATGTTCTCCAGATGTTCATCTTCTTGCCCACAAATAAAATAAGATTGGCTTGACTTCTTTCCCCCGATTCTGTAGTCTTTTCCAGACTCCAATGTTACTTCAGAACACTTCTCCTTCAACATATCGATAAATGGTACAAACTGGTGCCGTTGCAGCCCGTTTTTATATAAATCATCCGGTTTTCGATTCGATGTGCACACGGCGATCAAGCCTAAGTTGAATAGCTGGCTGAATAAGCGTTTTAGAATCATTGCATCAGCTATATCTGTCACTTGAAATTCGTCAAAGCAAAGTAGATATGATCGCTCGGCTATCGACCGGGCGATTTCTGGCACATGATCGTGTGATGGACGTTCGCCTCGTTGACGTTCTGGACCACGCATCTTTAGTTCATGCAGTTCTGAAAGCTGAGAAAACAGTTATATTAAGTTAGAAAGAAATAGGCAGGCATATATATAGTAATATTATCTACTATAACATAAAAGATAGACCAAAATAAAAACTGACATTTTACTTTTCTCAACGAAAATCATTTTTGACACCTAATAAAACAGTTAATTTACTTTTACACACTTGACAAAGCTAGCAAGTCAATTAAAAATCAAGCCCTGTCTAACACTTAAGGAATTTTATTTAAAGCATTATATCTCCAAACCAAAAAATACCTCAAAAACGATTTTTATAGGGTAGTTTCCATATAAAACAAGCTATATATCCTCAAAACTTCAAAGCTTTATCTTAATTCTATAAAAAAGTTACAACCAAAAATGTTGTCCTTCCCTGATTTTTGGCTACAACAATATGTTATCCTTAATTTCTACGTCAAATCGAGCTTTAACGTCAGAAAAACTCTTAAAAAATCAAATAATATAATGTATTTTTCAATTTATAAAAAAAAAAAATTTTTAGTTTGATATCAAATTAACAATTTAGAAACTAAAATAACTTACGATGATGGAAATCCCGCATAAATTCGTGAAAATGAACTCTTGACTTCTTTTCTAACGGTGCTCTATCAAAAAACATGTCCATTAACATTGTCTTGCCACCGCCTAAAAGTTTACATAATGAACTAGTTGAAGGACACGTATTTTACATCAACTACAATGTTATCATAGGAATCTACACCATCCCATTTTTGTAAACCTTCGCTTGAGCTGTTAAAACTAAAAGTTAAAACACAAAAATCAATCTACTCACCAACTGCACCATAAATATAAAGTCCTTTTGGTACCGTTTTCACGACTTCTGGCGTTTTCTCCTTGAACAAGCTGAATTTTGACAAAAATCCAGCATTTTCAATGGTTTCCACCGACTGTGGTTCGTATCCTTTGAGATCGTCACATAATCTGTCCAACTCCTTAACCACAGTTAACTGATATTTGTCTTCAGACAACGTCCCAGCCTTCACAAGCTCATTATAACGTGCCAAAACACTTTGAAATCGTTTTGAACCTAAAAATCAAGTTAAAATCAAGAAAATCTGAGTGAAAACTTACGAAAAACATGTAAATTAACTTGTAGGAGACGGGACATATCAGTTACAAGATAATTATGGCGTTAAAAGTGTACAAAACGTCATAAATGAACGTTCTTTGCGAGAAAACTTTGATCAGACAAAAAATAAAATGTTATTCCAGAAAAGCAGTCAGGATTTCTTGGAAGTAGGTCAGTGCGACGGAGTTTATATAATTAAAAGACGTTTTTTGCACGGAAAAATATATTCTTCTTGCTTTATCTTGTTATAGACTTTCTTTAGCTCGTTTTATCTTATTTTTCTTACAGTTTTACAAATATTTTAATAACTTACACATAATTTACATGATACCTATGTTAATATATGAAAAATTAGTTTTTAACCGCCATTTTTGTTTCTATAACAACATTTATAAACAAAAACTGTTTGTGACGAGATTTTAATATGTTTCTCTCGTGTTTGAATATTTGTATACGTCAGTTTAATCGTTGTTTTCACGAGTTTTATCAAAATTTTGATTTTAGATAATGTGAAATGGTCGAATATGCTCAGGTTCTGCTCTTTGTAGCGTTGTTTATATCGGTACCACTTCAATACTACTTATCGCCTAGTTCTTCATCAGATCTAAAGTTTTACTTAACACAGTAAGTTGGTTTTTTATTTATTTTTTCAAAATTTAGGTTTGTTGATCAAGTTACGGAATGGAAGGATAGTATATTCAAAGAGCCAGAAGAGAAGTCTTTCATTGATGAATATCTGAATAAGAAGAAAAATTTTGAAGACGAGATATTGGATTTAACAAATTTAAAGATTGAGGATGGACATTTTGCATGTAAGTGCTCTATTTCTGGCGAAACGTTCGAGCAATGTCGATGTTAACCAAGGTTTTTTATTGTAAAACGTCTACTACAATGTGTAGCTATAGTTATATTGTTTTAGCATCTAAAACACCTCGAGATCCACGTGCTCCATGGATAAAATACCGGGTTGGGCAGGTTTTTCGACATAAAAAACATAAATTTAGAGGTAAGGACATCAGTTTGATGTTAATATAAGTTTGTTCTAATTTTTATTTGTTTAATAACGGTTTTTGGCTTGATTTTTATATCAAAATGTTCCTCAAAGTCTGCTTAATATGTATGTATAAACTGTTTTTAGTTTTTAATGGGAAACAAAATTGATATACCTTATTTTAGGTGTGATATCAGGCTGGGACGAGAAGTCAAATGCCCCAAAATGGTGGTTAAAAGGTGCTTTGAAGGACAAAAAAGTAAGATAAGTTATATATTATGAAAGTAAGATGTTTTGTCGACAATATAAGTCATGTATTTAGGCTTTAGAGCTATGCTGTACTTACTAAAACATTAAAATTCGCGGCCTACTCTAACATTTTTTAAAATGAAGATTTTTAGGCTTGAAATGATTGAAAATGTATGCCTTTCTGAATAACAGTAAAGATATTTAAATATTGTTTTCAGGAATGGATAAACCAACCCAATTACCTAGTCCTAATCGACATGCGGGACAAGCATCTGCCACAAGTCGCCTACCTAATAGAGGAGAATATTGAAATCATTTCGGGTCAGAGCATTATCCACCCCAGTTTGGAAAAGCATTTCGAAGGCTTTGATGGCTCAGAATATCGGCCTCGACCTTGGCTACGTGTAATATATCCGTTCGGGTAGCTTTTTGTAACAATGGTGCTGTATTTATATTGTTTTAGTTGAAAGGTAGTTAATAAATAGTATATTTTGTATATAAAATCATCTTTAGAGTATTTCTGTCATAGTTGCAGCAGTTCGTACTATACAGTACATTGAGTAAATAACGGTTGCTCAAGCCGTATATCTCTTTAAAAATGTCATTTTGAGCGCCGTATTTTTGACATATATCTGGCTTTCGTACTATAGTACTGTATAGTACTTTTCAAACTTTTTCATACTGTCACTACCGTTCGTACTATATAGCACGTTGGGTATATAACGGTTGCCCAAGCCGTATATCTCATTAAAAATGTCATTTTGAGAGTATTTCTGACATATGTTCAATCTCTCGTTTAGTATTCGTACTATCAATATCTTTACATATTGTCACTACCGTTTGTACTATATAGTATCTTGAGTATATCTGGTTGCTCAAGCCGTATATCTCATTAAAAATGTCCTTTTGAGAATATTTCTGACATATATTCTGGCTTTCATTCTGTATTCGTACTTTTCAACCTTTCTTCATGCTGTTACCACCGTTCGTATTATATAGTACGTTGAGTAGATCACGGTTGCTCAGGCCGTATATCTCAGTTATGACTTTCGTTCTGTATTAGTACCGTCAATTCCTTTTCATACTGTCACTACCGTTCGTACTATATAGTACGTTGAGTATATAACGGTTGCCCAATCCGTATGTCTCATTAAAAATGTCATTTTGAGAGTATTTCTGACATATATTCAATTTTTCGTTCTGTTGTATCGTATAGTACTTAAAAATTTTTTCATACTGTCACTAAATAGTACGTTGAGTATATCACGGTTGCTCAAGCCGTGTATCTCACTTATGACTTTCGTTCTGTCATAGTTACATTTAACCCTTTTATACTGTCACTACCTTTATCGTACTGTATAGCACGTTGAGTATATCACGGTTGCTCAAGCCGTATATCTCATTAAAAATGTCATTTTGAGAGTTTTTCTGACATATATTCAATCTCTCGTTTAGTATTCGTACTATCAATATCTTTACATATTGTCACTACCGCTTGTACTATATAGTACCTTGAGTATATCTGGTTGCTCAAGCCGTATATCTCATTAAAAATGTCATTTTGAGAGTATTTCTGACATATTTTCTGACTTTCGTTCTGTATTCGTACTGTCAATTCCTTTTCATACTGTCACTACCGTTTGTATTATATAGCACGTTGAGTATATCACGGTTTCCCAAGCCGTATATCTCATTAAAAATGTCATTTTGAGGGTATTTATGACATATTTTCTGACTTTCGTTCTGTATTCATACTGTCAATATCTTTTCATACTGTCACTACCGTTCGTACTATATAGTACGTTGAGTATATCACGGTTGCCCAAGCCGTGTATCTCACTTATGACTTTCGTTCTGTATTGGTACTGTCATAGTTACATTTAACCCTTTTATACTGTCACTACCTTTATCGTACTATATAGTACGTTGAGTATATAACAGTTCCCCAAGCTGTATATCTCATGAAAAGTAAAAACCGCCACCTCTCAGCCCTCAAAAATAACGAATGGCGTGCTTTTGCTTTGACCGCTTCCTTTTTTCCGCACAAAAAATTCAAAAATCAATTTTTGCATTGCGCAACTTCGGCGGGAGGTGACTAAAATAAAAAACAGAAAAATAATATGTTTTAGATCTCTACTGCGGAATCCCGATTTTACGCACTTTGTGAAAGAAGAAGACGCGAAAATCGAGTTATATTAGATTTGTCCGTCGCTTACGATAGTTTTATCGAGCGCAATGGCGCAAGTACCGTAATGGTAGTGCAGATACGATAACGAGGCATGCCTCGCAATTATAAATTATTGTTTGCCGATGCAGTTACGGCGTTTGTTCGTGCTTTTATATAGCGGTGTAAAAGCGGATTTGGCAGATCCCTTGCCGAGCATGCCATTTATATGGTTTGTACGCGCTTCTACGAGGTTTAGCCATTTTAGCACTGTGGGAATGCGGTTATACGGAGTGATTACCCGTAAAAGTACTGTGGGAGTGCTCTGTAAGCATTGTCTTACTAATATACTGTGGGAGTACTATATATGATACGGCTTGGGCAACCCTACGAGTACTGTGAGAGTACTGTATCGTACTGTGAGAGTACTATATATAGTACGGCTTGAGGTTTTGTTGCTTTTGTACTGTGAGAGTACTATTACTTTCATAGAGTACTGTTAGAGTACTACATACGATACGGCTTTGGCAACCGTTTAAGTACTGTGAGAGTGCTTTAGTACTGTTTACAGTACGAATTGTAACTATCACAGCCTAGAGAACTAATTATAGTACCGATTGTAACTATGACAGCCTTTAGTACTACGTACTACTTTACACGTCGCCGGTTTCGGATAGTACGTTATGCCTGTACTTTGGTACTTGCAGCCTTTACCCCAGTATTTGACTTTGCAGGTTGGTTTAATTAGTGGCTTGTTGTTGAATCCCATACTTTTATAATATGGTTGATTGTCGGGGTGTATACGGTGGTTGAGATATACGGCTGTTTTAACATTGGATATAGATTTTTGCTTTTGCTTAGTTTTTCAACTTATGTACGAGCGAATTGTATGATACTAGGTTATATATGTCTTGATTTTTTTTTATTATTTATATTTTCAACTTATGTACGAGCGAATTGTCTAATACTATAACATGTTATATGAGTATTGAATATCGTTTTATTACTTATATTTTCAACTTGTGTACGAGCGAATTGTCTAATACATACTATCTTATATATATAAGTATTAAATTTGTTTTATTATTTATATATTCAACTTGTGTACGAGCGAATTGTATGATACTAGGTTATATATATGTCTTGAATTTGTTTTATTATTAATATTTTGAAATTATGTACGAGCAAATACATTCAACTTGTGTACGCGCGAATTATCTAATACAAAGTTAGATATAAATATAATATAAGTATTAAATTTGTTTATTAGTTATTATACCTTGTTTGAACTTATGTACGACCGAATATATTCAACTTGTGTACGAGCGAATTGTCTGATACATACTATCTTACATATTTATAAATATTGAATTTGTTTATTAGTTATTATATCTTGTTTGAACTTATGTACGAGCAAATATATTCTGTTATATGCCGCTTTTTACCAAACATATACAGTTTTAAGTTTTACATGTCTTTTCAACTAACGTGCGGGCGAATTATTATATTGCACTTTGATTATGTAGTAATCTTTGTAATGTTTTGTTATACCGCGAAACCCCTTTATAGATAACTTGTAAAATTTAGCTTCAGGGTTATGGTTTTAAGCCTGAATTCACCTTCAAATTACTTTTTTAGGTAACAAATTTAGTTTTTTAATTATTTTTTTGTTTCGATATTTCTCTAATAGTAAGAAAAAATATTTTTCAAAATTTTATGTTTATCAGCAGTTAAATAGTTTATCAATTATTAAAACAAAAATGAATTTACAATGATCAAACAATGTTAAATGTTAATTTCAATGTTTTGAGATCTGATTCGAGACCCATGAGTTGTTAAAATTGAAAAATTTAAATTGAAAAATGACAAAAAATGAAATAATCTCAAAGAAACACAAACTTTTATGACATTTTAAAATGAATTTTATATTGAGTTAGGTGAGTTCGCCTGGGGCGATGTTTTCGTTAGTAAGGTCTTCAGCCGCTTCTGACAGTGTAGCAGCTTCGATTTTGGACATTAATGGCGCATGCAGGGCCATTAAGGAGTTCAACTCCTGGGTTAGTTTCGGGTCTGGGCTTCTGAATCATGGATAATATAGAAAAAGTTACCAAAAAAATCATGGATAATATAGCAAAAGTTATCCAAAATCATGAATAATATAGCAAAAGTTATCAAAAAATCATAGAAAACACTAAAAAAGCTCAGTCTAGTCCACTTACAATCTGAATTCCTTCAATTTGGCAATTTTATCGCACAAATTCAGACATGTGGCCACACTTTCCTCGCTCATTTGATACTTCTTCATCAAGACCTGCTCGATAGCGATTGGGAACATGACCTCGATGACATACCGCACTCTCTCCAGCTCGTCCAGTCGCGGCAGTTTGTTGGCCAGCTTGACTAGGTTGCTGAACTCGGTGAAGGCCTTGCCCACCGTATCCGACGAGATGATGGCATAGCCGGGGGGTGGCGGCGCCCAGCATTCGAGCGAACACGTTCTGCCGACTCTCCATGATGCTTCGCATGAATTCGGTGTGACGTCGGCGTTCGAGGATGGTGACTTTTTCGCTCCAAATGTCTTCGAAGTGGGCGGTTACGGTGGGGGAGGTGAGGTCGCGGAGTTGAACATGCAAGTCCGTGTGAATTGGAGTGAGGATGGGAGAGAGAAGACTGAAAATTAGCAAGTTAGTAGTACTATATAGCATTATACTAAAATCTTAAAAAGCTTAAATGACTAGTACTATATAAAATTTAAAAAAATTTTGGAAGTGCTATATAGCACGGTACTAAAAATCGAAAAAGCTGGTGCTATAAACTAACTTTTAATAATTTTTTAAGCTTGCGTTTCATTTCCAAGGTAAAAAACCTCATTACTAATCTAAACCCCATTAAAATCCATAAAATGCAAATTTATGTACGCGCGAATTGTCTCAACTTATGTACGACCGAATCACACCAACTTATGTACGGCCGAATTACAAAATCTAATAAAACACACTATTTTAAGCTATAAACACTAAAAATATGCCATAATTTACTTTAGCAAGACCTTTTTATGCTTTCCTGTACCTGGTTAAAGGTATGGAACATTAAGTACATCACCCTACCCATGCTAAACCTCATAAAAATCCTTACTCTTCCTCCTGAACCTTTGACTCTCCCTCAGCCATCGATCCTTCATCATATTTCACAAACTCTTCCAGCTGTTGTTTTATATCATCGATGAAGTCAAACCCATTCACCTTCCGTCTCTTTCCGTTGACTTCGCTTTCAGTTATCGACAAGGCTTCCATTTTCATTTCCTGGAGGTCCATCTCTTCCAAACCGACCTCTGGCTCATTTAGACGACGTTGTTTGATGTTGTTGTACTTGTTATGAAGTTCGTAGGTTCGCTTGACTTGAGTTAGAGCCGATTCCAGTTCGGCTGACGCCTCGTTCTTTGCCATTTCAATAAAATATTCGAGTAGATCGACCGGGAAACGGTAAATTTGGTCGTATTTTATGGTTTCTGCGGGTGGAGTGGTCAAAAATGCGCGGTATGTCATCATTTTTGTGGTTAAATCGACGTCTTCAATCTAAAAATTCAATTTAATTTTGTAATTTTTTTTTCTTCAAATTTTTAAAAAAAGTTTTGAAAATTTTAAAACCACTTATGATAATGCAAAACCAATCAAAAATATTATTTGTCTTTTTCAAATTCCATAAAAACACAAATTTAAAACCCTCTTTGTCAACTTATGTACGGCTGAATTGCCTCAAACGTCATTTTCTACCAAAAAAATAATAAAAACCCTAATTTTAAATACAAAATCAACCCGAATTTTCATTTCTCATACAAAATTTATAAATGATCCTCATTTCGAATGTAAAAGCCAATAAATTTAGAAATTTCATTTTCCAACTTATGTACGCGCGAATTCTTAAAACTTGTGTACGGCCGAATGATTTTAATTGTCATTTAGACCAAACACTTCACTTTCAACGCAAAACAATCAAAAACCTCATTTATAACACAAAACCCTTCAAATTCTTACCAAAATCGGCCATAATCCATAGCAAAGTTTGTTCGGAACCACAGCCAAATAAACTTCGGTCTTGTCCAAAGCCTGTAGCTCCTCCAGACTCAGTGGATCCTTCACATTACCAAACAATTTCTCGTTCAACGATATTTGCCTAGAGATCTTCTTCACCGGAGAGCCTTCCGAAGCCGGGAACTTTCGCTTCTGGCCTAGAAACTTCTCTTCCGCTTCCAGCTTGATGTTCTTCAGATGGCCAGGCCGCTTGACTGGTTTGAATCGAGACATGAGCTGATCGTAGCGATGGTCTCGGATTCGTTGACTTCGCTTTAGTGGTGCATCACCGGATTCTGGCGCTTGACTGGTCGATTGTTCTTGACTGTCTGCATCGAATTTTGTGAGGACTGGGGCGTCGAAAGTAGTTGGAATTGCTAAAAATTCATTATTTTTATTCCATTTTTTAAAATTAAAAAAAAATAGTATCAAAACTAAAAAATAGTACCAAAACTCATAAAAATAGTACCAAAAACCAAAAATAGTACCAAAACTCTTAAAAATAGTATCAAAATCCGAAAATAGTCCCAAAAACTCAAAAATAGTACCAAAACTCAAAAAATAGTACTGAAAGATAAAAATAATACCAAAAATTAAAAATGGTACCGAAATTCCAAAAATAAGTACCAAAACCAAAAAATAGTACCAAAAACTTAAAAACAGTACCAAGCCTCAAAAAAAAAAAGGTGACGAACTACAAAAACAGTACCAAAACCGCAAAGACAGTACCAAAACCAAAAAAAGAGTACCAAAAACGCAAAAATAGTACCAAAACCCAAAAAAATGTACCAAATCCTGAAAATAATACCAAAAATCCCTACCTCCACCCTCAAACGTCCCTTCAGGCAAGTCCACCTCATAGTCCGTGCCCTCGAATCCACTGAAGCCGGCTTCATTCTCGAGTTCATCGGCTTCTTCATTCACATTCTGTCTTGGCTTTCTTCCTCTCTTGTCTTTCGCTTCTGAATTCTTTTCTTTCTCATTCTCCAGATCCTGTAGCAGTGCTGTGTCGTCGAGTACGACCACTTCTTTTTTCGACCGTTTTGGGAACGTTTTGAACATTATTCCGGTTATGTTCGACTGCAACCTGAGCAACGTCGCTTCGGGTAGATCAAGATCAGTCGCAACTTCTAAATCCTTGTTCTTTAAAGGTAAGGCTGATACAGATTTGGTACCCAAAAACTCGTACTGAATTGGTTTTCGGCACAGTGCGGTAACGTACTGTTCTCGGGATAATGGATGGTGAATGATCGGTGCTGATGCTTCCGGTCCTATTTTGAATAGGTAACGAGCAATTTGGAAGGCTAGTGAGAATTCGGCCGATTCTTCTTCGCTTTCCGTGATTTCTAACTGAAAATGGCAGAATTAAGGTTCATAGGGTTAGAGTAAGTAGGTTATGGTAAGGTAGAGTCCAATATCAACTTTGAATTCAAAAAATTTAAAATTAAAAACCTTTTAAAAAAATTTTTAAGTAACAAAACCGCCTACCTGCTTAGCGTTTGTAATCGGAATCAGCACGCTTCTGGCCTTGGTAAAGGGTTTGTCGCCTTTTTTGTATGGCAAAAAGACGAATCGGACCTTTTTGTGCAAGTCCTTATCCACAACACTCGGCCAATGTGCGCCACAGTACTCGGCCAGTACCAGGCGGCCTGGTTGGAAGTGTGGTACTGAAAATAAAAAAAAATCTTGTTTACTTTAAAATATTTTAAAATCGTGATTTACATTAGAAAATTAAAATTTTCCAAAATTCAAACTTGCGTACGCGCGAATTTCCCTAACTTATGTACGGCCGAATTTATCAAACTTGTGTACGACCGAATTTCCCAACTTATGTACGGCCAAATCCCAACATACAATACAAAAATCCTTATTTTGTTCTCCAAACAACTAAATAATCTACGAAAAAAAACGTGCCTGAACGCTATTAACTTTAAAGCAACAACTACTTTATTATAATCCAATGTCAAATCCCAAATTAAAACATAATCTATGAGACGATTCTTCGAAACTCCCATCTAATCCCAAAACAATCTTCTATTCTCGGCCTTGAATCATGGTTGATTACGTTAATTACATGAGTTATTAATCGTTTTCAAATGCTACGGTATGTTTTTTTCTGTTAATTTTTATTTTGACTTCAAAAACTTTCTTTACAGCTCACAAAGCAAAACATTTTTTCACAAAATAACAGTTTTCGTGATGGGACCAAGTTGGACGCCAAGTGTAATATAATTTTCGTCACATCCTTTCAAAAATGCAAAAAAAGTTCAATATATGACACAGTGCAGTATTATAGACCTCAGTTTACCTATATAATCCCTAAATTATCATTAAAAAAGTCAATTTAAAAAATTCATATTTTCGTGGCAGAACCCAATCAATACATAATACATTTGCAGTCTTATAGTTCAGTTTACCTATACAATCCCAAAGATCCCACTAAAAACTACAGTTTAAAAAATCACTGTTTTCGTGGCGAGACCAAACTTGACGTCAAGTGTAATATAATATTAATCATTATACTTTTTAAAAATTTAAAACGGTCTAATATATGATACAAAGAAGTATTACATACACCCATTTATCTATACAACCGCTAAAATCCCCCCGACAACGTCAACGAAAATAAGTTCTGTTTTCGTGGTGGGACCCAAATTGACATCAAGTGTAATATCAAATAACACAAATTATGTTGCAAAAAACATTTTCGAACGCGTATATTAGCCAAGTTAATTAATTCCCCGTATTTTACCCAAAAATCCAGCCATAATTTAAATTTTTTCAACCTTAAGCCCAAGAATTAAAAAAACGGCATATTGACCTCAAAGCCCCCATAAATTAAAAACCTTTTTAAATTTTAAAACTCAATAACCATATTAGTGCAACTCAAAGACACTTTTTTGTTATGAAAAGTGACTTGGTTACCATTGCTCGCTTTTGTGCAGCTAATTCAACTTTTTCTTGTTATCATTGTTTACTCAACAAAGTTCAAACCCCCAATTTGTCGTCTGCTTTTTACGATTTCGGTCTCTGATAGGCCAAAAAGTCAGGGTTTTTAGACTAGATTTTAAGATTTATTACCTAAAAATTTAAAATTTTCAGATTTAAACCCATTTTTAGATATTTAAATAACAAAATTATTAATTCAAAGAACATTTATTAAATTATACCCTGAGGGTATTTAGCTCCAACTGATCTCAAAACGTTAAAAATATTAAAGAAAACCTCTTCTACCAAAAAAATATAATAATCACCCCTGCCAAATAAGCAAAAAAGAAAACTGAATCGTGAAAAATTCCAAAAAAACCCCGCCCCAACAAAAAGCAATTAAAACTACCACATTACACTACTGTTTACATTAAACATCCATGACATCCCATGTTATTAATATTTTTGCGACCTCATGCTACATTTCTTTTGTGTTTGCGATTAAAAATGAGAAGGCAAACGACTACTATTCCTCGAACTTTTATTATTTTTTTGTTTTTAGGTAACAAAATTTTTTGAAATTCAAAATCTTAGATCGCAAACTTAAAAAATGTTCCAAAATTAGATTTAGACTATTAATTTTGAGATCTCTGTCAAAAAAGTTCAAAATTTAGGTAACAAAATTTTTTGAAATTCAAAATCTTAGATCGCAAACTTAAAAAATGTTCCAAAATTAGATTTAGACTATTAATTTTGAGATCTCTGTCAAAAAAGTTCAAAATTTAGGTAACAAAATTTTTTGAAATTCAAAATCGCAGGCTACAAAACTTAAAAAATGTTTAAAAATAGCTTGAGGTCATAAATTTTAATGGTTTTAATCAAAAATTTTAAACTTTGGGTAGCAAAGCATTTTCAAAATTTTAAAGTTTAGGTAACAAAACTTAAAATTTTTTTATTTTAGTAAAAATTTCAATTTTTTCAACCTATCCTACCCTACCATACTCCCTCTACTTACTTTACCTTACCTTATTTCCTCTTGCCTTATCAAACCTTTCCTCATCTTACCATACCTTATCTTATTCTACTCTACTCTACATTTTCACACCCTTACCTACTCTGCCATGCCGTACATATCCTAACATGCCCTACCCTATACTTTATCAGACTAGCAAGTATATTGATGTAAACACCCCGTTTTACCTCAAAACCCTCTAAAATTAGAACAATTACAGCTTAAAACCGCTGATTTCGGCCAATTATCTCCCGGCCAATGTTCAAAACATAATCATACAGCTTAGACATGCCCTGTAATTATTGACAAAATTCATATTTTCATACTTACAATTACTTTTTCTATAATTTTAGAAAGTTTACAATAATTTTTTGAATACTTTTAACAAGTATTACCTAAAAATTACTAAACGAAGGTATTTTAGCTATAAACAGGCCTTAAAACTTCATTTTATCAACTTCCAATCATTAAAACCCTCAAATTTTAACAAAAATACTTTGAAAATACATATAACAACATTTTCTTTTATAAACACAATTACCTTCAACTAGGCATCGAACTCCCTCGGTATTAACCATGAGGCCAATGTTAATACACATATTTCGGCCATAAACACGTGGTAAATCTTTTAAATCCATGTGTTTTGCCATTTTATATTAACAACCCTTGTTATTTGTTAAAAACATTATAAAATTAATTAAATCCTTATTTTTAACATTAAAATGCATTAAAATCCTCACTTCTAATCTTTTAAAAAACCTCATTTCCAATGCAAAAATGCATTGAAATTTTCGTTTCTTTAAAAAATCTAATAAAACCTCCTTTCTCAATTAAAATCCACTAATAAATCCTATGTTCTTAAGCAAGATCTCCAAGAAATCCACTTTTCGCCTACTATAATATAAACAAGAAGACACAGATGCGTATTTTACAAATTTCAAATCAACCAAAACCCAAAACTAATAAAAGTACATTTAAAACTTTGCTCCAACCAACTGTTTTTAATATTTTCATGTTTAAATCCGCTAAAACCCATGAAACTTGCAAACTTTTTTCGCAAAAAAATAAACCAAATTCTAAGAAAAAAGAAAAAAAAGGGCCTGCGGGCAAAAACGTAGCAAAAAGAAACACACAGCGCTCTCGAAGCCCGCACTACGTCATACTACTGTAATTTAAGCTGTAAACAATGTTAAAAGTTGAAACAAAATGGTTTGGAGTTGTTTTGTAAAATTTACAAAACTGAAGGTAGTCAGTCAACCAAGAAAATGGTTATAAAACTGCCATTTATTATTAAACCAATGCTTGTTTAAATTTTTTAAAAACCATTATCTGTTCTCTAAGCCTAGTTATTCATAAACGCAACTAACTCTCACAAAATTCAAGAAAAAATAATGTTTTAGGTAATAAGATCAATACATCCCCGTGTGTTATAAACAACATCAAAATACTCAACGTTCGCTACTGTAACATCTTGACAACCTGATGAATATCATTCACAACACCCTTTTCTACATTTTCACAACAACTGTCTGCTTAAAACCTAGTTCTTCACATAACTTCGATCAAAAAGCCGCAACAACACAAAAAACCCTGAACTCTGCCCACAATTATCAATGTCCCTCCGCCAAAATCCGTCTCACAGACTCAAAAATACTTTCAAAAGTAAGCCTATAGTATTGTTCTGCTATCTAAAACCTATTCACGACAATTCAACACTAAAATTCAGCAGTTCACTC
This sequence comes from Bursaphelenchus okinawaensis, assembly GCA_904066225.2. Taxonomy (NCBI): domain Eukaryota; kingdom Metazoa; phylum Nematoda; class Chromadorea; order Rhabditida; family Aphelenchoididae; genus Bursaphelenchus; species Bursaphelenchus okinawaensis. The sequence continues at coordinate 9,889,082 of CAJFCW020000001.1, read as the reverse complement.
ATGTACAACATCAGATACCCAAAGTAAAACCTAAACCAAAAAAAAAATTGAAAAACTAACTTACCATGAACACCAGTAACTTTTGATATTTTTTGTTTACCTTTTGTTGTAGACATTGTGCTAATTGTACCTGAAAATAACAAAGTTTTAGGTTAGGACATCAACAAAACGTTAAGGTATGTTGCCACGCAAAATCCAGGTATATCCAAGATATAAACGTTTGAAACTATGTTGAAAATAACTCGTATTTTATAAAACACACATCAAAAAATACTTATAAAGCATGTTCAGCTCAGTAAACCAAAGAAAAATTAGTGAAACAGCTCAAAACCTACAATAATATCGAGAAATTCAGTTTTTTTTCTAAAAATTAACGAAAAGAAAACCAAAACAAAACTGAAAAATTAAAAAAATAAGTTGTAAAACCTTCATAAACATTTTTAAAAGCAATTTCGATAAGACAATATTATTTTAGCGATCAAAAAACGGAGAAAAAATATTTTTAGTCAAGCCTTTGAAATTATATTTGGCGCGAAATTTGCGCGGCTTGGAAAGTCCATTCCAAGAAACGAAAAATATTGAAGTTTAAAGATGATACCGGTATGTTTTTTTAGTTGTAATTTTTAGTTTACTTTATCAAAAAAACTGTTTTTAAACATTAAACTGATATTTTACTTGAGTTTAGATGTTTATCCTTTATTTTCTTTAATTTTCGTGTTCAATATAAATCTTTAGACCATTTTAGGTAATAATAGATGGAAATTAATGTCTAGTTTGATTTATACTTGTTTGTTGTGTTACCTCTTTAAAGTAACGATAAGAATTGGTTCAATTTTCAGTATAATATCGGTCATTAAAAAAGTCTTGGCGCATTTTTAACGTGAAATCTAGTTTAAACTAACGACAAGACTTTTTTTTAATGTCTTTTATTATTAAAATATGACACTTTTAAATAATATAATGTAAGAAAAGGTATAAGTTATAGATGATATGCCTTTAATTATCTTAACCATGGTTTATTCTCGAATTTCAAACGCTTTTCCATCCAATTGCTCTATAACATCGTCATCGTCAAATATTTCGCATGACAATTGAAAAAAATCGGATTTGTGATACCATACGTTTAAATCTGGGCCGTAGTCTTCAATTCTAGTGTTTGGGTGGGGGGTTGGCTTCCAGTTGGTATCTTGCAAAGTCTGCAAAGCTTTTAGTTATATTTATAGGGCTGTAGGTTAGGGTAAGGTAAGATAGGATAGGGTAGGGTAGTGAAAAGTATAGTAAGGCCGACTAGAGTATCGTAGAACAAAGCAGGGTAAATTATAATCCTTACCCTTAGAGGCACAATCACAGCAATTTCGCAGTGTAAGGCTTTGACAACAATATCTGACTCGACCGCTGCCTCATACATAGCATAAGCTGTACGAAACACTTGATCTATCAACTCTCTGTCATACTTCATCATTCGAATTGTCATCTTCTTTATCAGCACTAAACTACAATCATTGGTTGAGAGGTATAGTTCTTTAAGAAGCCTCGAGAAATACGATTTCATTACTGTAGGATTAATGTAAAACAACTTGTATCCAGCCGTTATGTTTTGAAGATTTGGCAGTTTTGGAAGCCTAAATTTATATTTTTGTACAGGTATGGCAATGTTAATATGGCCCGACATAAAGAAATCGCCATTTTTTAGAGGAAATTAGAGGAAAAGTATGGCGGGTTCTTTATGTCTTCAACTAATAGTTAAGGTTTTTAAAATATGTCATGGTTACTATCTAAGGTTTACATATAAAGTCGGTTTGAATCTTTACTTACGGGCAATAGTCAAGCAATCCCAAGAAGTTGTAGGCTAACATCGAAACTATTTTCAAATCTGGTCGGTTTAGCCAATCGAACATGTCTATAAATAAAACGTTGGCAAAAGTAGTTTATTGTAATGGTATTTCAGGGAATGGTAAAGAGGAGTCGGGAAGGGTAAAAAAGGTAGGGTAGGATAATGTAGGTAAGCTAGAATAGGGTAGGGTAGTGTTATACGTGGGGAACGGGCCGGTCCGGGTCTAACACCTGACGAAAATTTTAGTTACGGCCGAGCCTGAAAATCAAGGCTTTGCCCAAAAAGCCCGGCCAGTTTGCAAGTTTAAAAATTTTGAATTGGCCGGGCTCAAAAAATGGGCCCGGTCGGTTCTCTATTTCTAGGTAGAATAGGGTAGAAACAAGGGCTTGCTGTAAATAGAGGGTAGGGTAGGGTAGAGTAGGGTAGTATAAGGTAGGGTAAAGTAGAATAGGTTAAGGTAGGGTATGGTACATTCCCTTACACAAATCTTTTGTTTCCAAAAAGTTATGATTGTATTGTTCCGTTATAAGTTCAAAATACCCTAATTGATCTATCTCTTCTGTAGTATAATCGTTGAGCACAAGAGCTTTTTTGAAGCTGTTATTAAATGGTACTGGCCCGACCCCATAATGCAGGCTTTCTTCCCAATGGTTACAATCAAAGCCGCCACCATACTGCGTAGGTAACACTTTAGTATAGTCATCAGATAGTACTGGGACATCAGCCAACAGTTGTGTTATTAGTCGGTTACGAAACACTGGGTTTAGGTAAACATTGATGTTTAGTTCTGTAAAGAGTCAGTTATATACAACAATATTAAACGGCCTACCCTACCCTACCTTACGCTACCCTACCCTATGGGAGATGATACTCTGAGACTTCTAGCATATGCAGATGATAGTAGCTAAAGAAGTTGACGAATTGGGTGTGATGGTCGAGAGAAGATTGGTCTAGAGCTTAATGTTGATAAATGCCAATGGCTAGGCTCTGAAAATGATAAAACCTTGAGGATTGAGGACAGTGAACTTGAAAAAGCAGAAGAAGTAAAATATTTAGGCCATGTATTGACGTATCCTAGGATTCATGGTGTAGAAATTAAAAGAAGAATTATAAATGGACGGCTGGCGTTTCAGAAGGCCAAAGATGTACTCATAAACAAGAAGGTAGACACTAAACTAAAGTCCAAATACTACGACATGTGCATCGAACCAACCTTGCTTTATGGTGCTGAACTAAAGCTGATAAGATTATACTCAGCAGATGCCAGAAGAAGATGGAAAGAATGATGGTCGGAGTGAAACTGGGACAAGGAATCAGAAGTAAAAGAATCAGAAAATGGACAGGCTTAAGGGAGGTAGTGGTCAAAGCCGTAGCGAAGAAATGGGCATTTGCCAGAAAGCTGAGGTACCGTGGATGATAACACCTGGGAGAAAAAGGTTTTAAGATGGACCCCCGACAGTAGAAGACCAGTAGGAAGACCGAGAACAAGATGGGATGACGAACTTCGAAAATGGATAGGTATAAGCTGGATGGATCCTGATTAGATGAGATGGAACGAGGCCCTAAGTGACTACACCGTTGACATCAATGATAATTGTCATGTATGAATTTCTAAAATTTGTTAATTTTATGTGTACTTCATTATTGATTGTAGGTTGATATAGTAAATAAATAAATAAATAAAATTAGACATGGCTTAGTCTAAATTTTTTTACGCGCAAAGGGGCCGCCTTGATTTTGAGGCTTGATCTAAATTTGGCTCCTACTGTCTACCCTATCTTTCTACCCTATTTTAGCGTTAGTCCAACATACAGTAACTCTAGTTTACTTAAAACCAACTACCCTACCTACTCTGGCTAACTACCCTACTTACTCTGACATAGATAGATGGCTTTGATTATGCTTCTTGGATCTGTAAAGGTTGCTGAATAAGTGTCCAACAATATACGTCTTTCTCCATCTTTGCCACATACTGAAATTAAGAATTTTATATTATGTTTTAAATTTAGGCCCTTAAGCTATACAATTTGAAACTTAGGCCTTAACCTATTAAATTTTAGATTTAGCCCATCAATCCTACGCAGGTAAGCTACTTACAATACAAATGATTTAACCACACTAGCATAGTAGTAGCATTAGATTTATATGAGCGACATTCTTTCTGTATTCGGCCGCTTTCTGTGCCATCTTGATGTATTATACCATTAACAATGTAACGTGATCCGGTTGCAAAAATTTGGTACATCATTTCATCGAATTCACTGTGAAAGACTCGGTTTGAACATAACTAAAATAGGAATGTTATCTTTTTAGCTTTTGTAATTGAAGTTATACAACTTAGACATGAGAAGCGTCGAAATTTTGCTCAAGGCAGGCCCGGGTCGGGCCGGGCCGGCCCATTTCTCATGTCTATGCAACTTCATAAATATAGTTAGTGTATGTAAGTAAGATATAGTATAATAGCAAGGCTAGGAGAGACTAAGGCTAAAATGAAGTTAGGTGGGTATGGTAGGGTAGGGTATAGGGTAGGGTAGGGTAGGGTAGGTTGGGGTAGGGTAGGGTAGTTATAACACAAAACTCTTACCAAGAAAGCCAAAACTTTAGTATTAAGTTGGATTGGTCGAAATTGGTCAAGTTTGCCCAGAAAATAGTACTTAAAGGCATCTAATACGGTGTCGTTTAGTTTGTTGGCCATGTTTATACAAATCGATTATCAAGCGAAGAATAACAAAAGCTTGCAACACACTATAACAAAGCTTTCGTAATATCTATTTTTTGATTTTTCTAGCAAGAGGTTACATTGAAAGGGATTGCCAATTCTTATCGGGTGCTTGTTTGCGTTTCAAGACGTCATTGATGGAATGGCGTTTAGTTTATACAAACTTCAAATAGACATGAAAGAAAGAGAGAGAACATTAAGGTAGAGCAAAACAATGTAGTGTAGAGTAGAGCACAATAGGGTCTGTAGAGCAGGTTAGACAAGAATAGAGTAGAGTCGGGCAAATTAAGGCTGTGTACGGTAGGACATAGTAGACAAACATAGAGTAGGAAAAGACTGAGTAGAGCTGTGTACGGTAAGGCAGAGTAGACATGAATAGGGTGGGGTAGGACAGAATAAGGATGCGTACGGTAGGACAGAGTAGACAAGAATAAGGTAGAATAGAGTTAGATAGGGTAGGGTAAGGTAAGTTTAGACATCAAAAACGGGCCAGGCCCATTTTTAAGCCAGGTTCGATCTAAATATTGTTCTCGGCGGGCGGAGATAAACGTTAATTTATTATATGTTTTAGAGTAACCTTGCATTTTGTGGATAATACATTTACAAGGCGAAACTAAATGTTGGACCCCTGGAGTTCGATAGTAATCAATTAAATCAAGAGCACGTCCAGAAGCGGGTTCAAACAGTCAAATTGAAGGATTTGATTTTTTAGACGATAAACTGCGTGTAACGTCGCCAATTTGTGAACAAGTTGTTAAAACAGACGAAAGGTTGATTGTAAGTGGCACATTATTAATTATTACTATTAAAAAATGTAAAAGTTATATTGATTTTTAATAATTATTGATCGTAGGACGAAGTGAACGAGATCAAGGCAATAAAGCTAAGGAACGTTATTCCTGAAGAGTTTTGTAAGGACAACAATGATCGATTCCCAATTTTGTATCAAGTGGCCAAAAAGGTGATGTGTATTCCACCATCTTCTGTTCCTTCCGAACGTTTCTTCAGTCATGCGACGATGTTATTCAACGACAAGCTGCGTAATAGGCTGACGGATGAGCGTGCAGAACAAATATTACTGTTGAGATGTGAACTCAATCGAAGGAACAAAGAATTGAATGATTCTAGTTCAGATGACGAAACTGATGGGACTTAACATTGTTTTTTATATAGTTATATTTTGTTTTTATTAATAATAATAGTTGGAATATGTTTAAGATTTGTTTCATAATAGTTTGTACTACTAGTATATTTAAAATAACGTTTATTTTATTGATATTAGCAAAAAACCAGTATAATTTTTAAAAATTCTCAAATTTCCCGTTCCCGTCCCGCACGGGGGGGAATTTTTTGTCCCCGTTCCCAAAAAAAAAATTGCGGGGATGACGGAGACTTTGAAGGCCCAGCCCTAGTCTTCAATCTTGCCTTGACCCAAAATTTAGGGCGGTCCGGCCCATTTACACGTAAAAAATCGACTGGTTCGGCCCATTCTTTATGTTTACCGGTCCGGCCCAAACTTTTTTGCGTCCAAAAGAACAGGGCTTTTTGGGCTAGGACTTGATTTTCAAGCCCGGCCCAAACTTTGGTCTAGGCCAACTTGTCTTGATGGTAAGCCCGGGTTAGTCCGGTTTGCTATTAGTCTAGGGCCAGCCCGGCCCGACGCTAAGTCCGGGTTAATCCGGCCTGCTGGTAGTCCAGGGCCAGCCCACTCCGATGGTAGTCCCAGACCAGCCTTGACCCGTTATTCATGTCTAGTTAGGGTAGGATGGAGTCGAAAAACTTTAAGACCAGTCCAAACTGTTTGGGCTTCGTACAAACTGATGTTTCAAAGCATTATCAAACCAATTTTAATGGCTTTTTCCCTTTCTTTAGTAATGGTAACAGTCGCAACGGGGAGCGCGTGTTTCGGCCGCGGCGATCGGTACAAGGTCAACGTTTAAACAAAACTCCGAGACAACAGTTTGGTTTCGAAAAATGAGCAATGTTTATAAACTTATGGCGCGCGTTTAGGGGTTTGTATTTTAAGTTGGGCCATTTTTTTAAGTTGCTTTACTTTTTTGTTGTTTAGGCTTCTTTTATATATTTTTAGGCTAAATTAATGTGTTTTTTGGCTTGCTTCAAGTGTTTTTTAGGCTTAATTTGTGTTTAGAGTAAAGTAATATAAGATAACATGCTAAAGAAGCCTAACCTAACATACGTTACATTTAAAAACAAAGTTCATAAAGAATTCAAGATAACTTTAAAATAAGGTACAGTTAGGCCTAGAGCAAGCATAAAGTAGAAGTATAGTTAGGCTAATGCATAAGGATACAACAAAGTAAGGCTAGGGTAAGGTATATAAAGCTAAAGTAATTTTAACGTTTAGGCTTAACTTAAGCTTAAGCCTAATTTAAAGTCTATTTGCAAGTTTAAGGTTGTACGCCAAGCCTAAGCTCAAGCATAAACCTTGGTCTGAATGCCAGCTTACGGCAAAGTCTAAGCTTAAAACTAAACCGCAGTTTAATTTTAAGCCTAAAACTTAGCCGTAAATTAGAACCTAAGCCTATGTCTTACTAAGCCTGAACCTAAGCCTAAGAAAAATTTTTAAGCTAGGCTTACACTCATGCTCTAGCCTAAGCTTTAACTTAACCCTAAGCTAAAACATAAGCTTAAGCCTAAGACTAAGCGTGAGGCTAATCTCAAATTTAAGTCTAAGCCCAAGCCTAAGTCTAAACTCAAGCCATAGGCTAAGCCTATAATTAAGCCTAAGCCAAGACGTAAGCCATAGCTTAAGACTAAGCCCGTCCAGGCTCAGACCAAAACTAAGTCTAAGCCTAAACGTAAGCTATTGCCTAAGTCTAAATTAAGCCTAAACTCAAGCTATAACCTAAGCCTAAGTTAAGCCTAAACTCAAGCTATAACCTAAGCCTAACTTAAGCCTAAGACAAAGCCTAAAGCTAATCCCGATGCTAAGACCAGGACTAAGCATAAACCATAGTCTAAGCATAAGCCCAACTCATTTTTTACCACTTAATCCAAAATCGACCAAATGCAAATTCGAAGCTTTTATCGGTGTGTTTATGGCTGAAAAACCTTGAGGATTTTGTGACTCATTTTGAAAAAAAAGTGGAGGGGTGGAATTGTTTTCTGTATAAATTATCGCGATTTCTTCACATGGCCATTCCGACGGTGACCTCGACCTGCTCGGCCTAACCGCCGCGTCCTCAGAGAAGGTCGTCCGCTGGGCCCAAATATGGGCGCATTTTGGTGGGCGATCGGGCTTTTGGTGGTCGAAAAATCGAATTTATGTATAGCGGTAGGGTTTTATGGGAATTTTTTATTTTTTGGGGAGGGGGGTGAAGGTGGGGTAGAAAGGGGGAGTGGGAAGGGGAGGGAGAGTGAAAGTGGGGAAGGGGGCGGGAAGTAAAGGGGGTAGGGAAGAGGAGTGAAAAAAAGAGGGGGGTGGCGTATTTTTTGGAGTTTACTCTTCTGTACTGTACTCTACCTTACCCTACTGCACGGCACCCTATCCTACCCTACCATACCCCGCTCTACCCTATTGTAATCTACCATACCCTACTTTACGCTACTTTAGCTTACCTTTCTGCACCCTACCCTTCAATTTCCTACTCTACAGAAGCCCATTTTATCCTCTCTACCCTATCCCGTTCTATCTCCCCCCCCTCTATCCTATCTATTCTACCTTATTCTACTCTGTTTTGCCCTACCTTATCATACCTTTCGTTACAGTACTCCTTTTAATTCAAAATTTCAATGTTTCATTAGGCCCTACCCTATTGCACTTTGTCAGCCCAAACCCGGCGCACTTTTTCCTCCTCCCTCTCCTCTCCCCCCCTCATCTCCCCTTAAACCGCGTAGTTCTTTTCGAATGTTCGATAAGGCGCAGATGACCTAGCCGCGATCGCCCATACAAGGTACGAAGCCTCAGCCCTTCTACCGTCTCCTCGTTGCCATCAGCCCGCCACATTCGTGTTTTTTCGGTCGGCCGGAGCGCGACGGCCGCTCCCCTCCCTCCATTCCACAGCCCGATTCGGGCGGGGGGAAGGAGGTGCGTTTTCATTCCCCAAATCAAGGTATTTTTGCCTCGCATTATAATGTTTTTGCTCCGTTTTTTTTCGCGACGACAACGCGGCCCATAAAATTTGCGAGGATTTATTTGGCTGTCCGGGGTGGATGTGAAGATTTTGCGTTTGAAAACCAAACTTTTGGGTTGCTTTTTTTGATTAAAGATGTTATTTGGGGTAGAATTTAAAAATATTTTTTTGATATGTTGTTTAATGGCTCATTACTTTTTGAACAATTTAAGACAACTGGCTTTTGGGCCGAGCTTGAATAGGCTCAAAAAGCTGGACTTGGTAGGGTACAGGGCCGGGCGCGAAGGGTGGGTGTACCCTCTAGAAAAAAAAATCGGAAAAAGTTGAAAGTGGTGAATCTTTGGAAAAAACTGTTTGCTGTGCCGATTTTTTCGACCCCCCTAGACGAAAAGTGACCCCCCTGGTAGGTTAATATATTTTTTTATCTCACCCTATCCTACCCTACTTTAAACTACCCTACTCTACTCTAATCTATTAGGCCGTTCACTTAGTTGTACGCCTCCTTTCTAAGCTAATTTTCGTTGTTACGGGGCGCAAAATTAAGTAAACGACCTAGTACCTTACTTTAACTTTTTTTTGCTTTATGCTGCCCTTTGTTGCACTACCATACTTTTTGTTGCTCTACCCTATCCTGCTTTACCCTATCCCATCTTTTGCTGTCCTGCCTTAGCCCGCTTTACCCAGCCCTATCTTACTCTATTCCGTTCTGCCTTGCGCTACCTTTATGTCCTACTTCTTAAGCTTTTTGAAAGTTTTTTTTTTAAATTTTATTAATATTTTTTGAAAATATCGATCAGAATACTCTTCATTACAATAATACTGCCTTATACCCAAGCCAAACCACACCACCTTATTGTCTCTCCCCAAGCTCTATTCTTTTTACACAAACTCTCAACCCTTCTCTACATTTACCCACTTGAATCACCCCCATTTACGGTGGCATTCGTGATCTTTTTGTGTGTGTGCGGCGGCCGGCGACGCGACCAAATCGAAATCCCTAACGCACCCCCTACTTTTCGTCTTTCTCGCTCCTTGTTTGGTGGTGGGAGGCTGGTTAGAGGGGCGGAATGTGAAAAGGGCTTGATCGTCGCGCGCTCAAGACAGTCCATGTTCTGGCACTTGGGAAGGGGATCTGGGGATTTGTAAAAGGTGTGGGTTTAGCTAATAGTACTAATGAGAGGGTATGGGTTTTGGTAGTGGTACTATTAGAAAGGTATGGGCTTTGCTGGTGGTACTATTGTAATGGTATGGCTTTTGCGAATAGTATGAAGAGGTTAGGACAAGTATTGCAAGAGCAGGGTAGAATTTTTAAGGGCAGGGTTGAATTTTTCAGAGCAAAATACAATTTTTGAAAGCAAAGTAAGGTAGGGTAATGTAGGGTAGGGTAGGGTAGTGTATTTTAAGGTATGTTTTGGTATTTTTTTTTGTTTCTACTGGGGGGGTTCAAAATTAAAAAAAAATTTTTGAGGTGCATCCTACCATTAAGCTTAAATATATCTGTTCTTTAACTTTACGCGAGTTTAGTATCCCTAACCAACTCCATTTCCTAATTAAAACCGGAGTTGTATCAAGCGAAAATCAAATGGGGAGAATGCGCGCGAGAACGTGATGGAATGACTATATACGTTGTCGGCGACATTGCGCGGCCGACTCACCCCCCTCCATTGCAAATTACCGCGCACCGGCCCTTCCATTTTTTTTTTATTCGTTCATCGCGCGTTCTTCTTTCACCAAACAAGGATTTTGTCAAGACGACGCAGAAGCGAATCCTCCATCTTCCCCCCTCCATTCTTCCATACCCTTATAGTGTTTTTGCTGCTGCGTCGCATCCCTCATCCGCCCCAAGAGTTGTTGTTGATGATGATGATCGGTTGGCGGCCCGTTTTTGTTCGTCTTGTTTTCGAGCTGCCCTCGGGCTACGGTCGCGTCTCAGGGTTTACGATGCGGATTTCTGGGTTGGGGGTGTCGGAGTGTACGGTTGTGTGGGATGATCAAGGTCTTAGCTATGATTTGGGCTAGATTTGTTAGTTGAGATTTGGGGCAGATTCGTTGGGTTTATTACAAGATTATTTATTGTTAACCTTATATATTAAAATATTTATCGCTTTATCATGCGGGCCGAATAAAAGTAAAAATTTTAATAATTTTAACAAGTACTTAAAATCCACAATTACAGAACCTAAAAAAATGGCATCAGAAGACCCATACGCCGCTTCATTGACCAAATTTGGCAACCAAAGTTTGATCTGGAGCCCTCCAGACGATCCAGAACGAGTCTACACTTTTATTCGAAAACAGACCCGCTTCAACAAAACGGATCAGAAAAACTACCACTACTACGTGTGTCAAGATTGTCGGCTGATTCGAGACAAACAAGTGAAAGAAAAAACTGATATGGCACAATGGAGCGCACCGAGAATTACTATGACGGACAATATGGTCATGATCAAGAGTCCAATGGAAACATTGGAAGGACATCGATGTGCGAGAAAGACGAGGGATAGTGTTAAGGAATGCAAAAAGTAAGCTAAACTTCATTTTTAAAATTTAAATTTGGAAAAAATTGGTTTTATGTTTTCAAATTCCACAAAAGACATTTTCAAAAATTTTGTCAAAAGGTGATGAACGTTGTTGTTGCTGAACATAATGCGACGCAAATTCCTCGTTGATTCATTATTGCTTTTGTCTTTTCAGGCTTGACATCTACGACGAGCGGGCTTCGTTGGGCAAGAGTTCGGGTGGATCGACGCCTTCAAGCAACCCCTCACCACCGCCTTTTGCGTCGAGTCCCAGCTTCTTCCACGCCTCCTCATCACCATCGTTGGTGAATGTGGACTGGAGTGGGTTGGCTTCGTTTTATGCTCAAAATGGCAAAAGTTCCGGTCCTTCAAATGGGTCTACCTCAACGTTAACTTCATCAGCTGAAACGTTGTCATCGTCGGTAAAGTCGGAGTACTCCAGCTCAACGACCTCAAACTTAAACTCTGCCCAATCAACCAGTTCTTCCGGTTCATCATTAGCTACTCCAGTTGCATCACCCTCCTCTACTCCATTGAACTCTTCAAATACTCCTACAGGTTCGGTACCACCCTCATCCAAAAAAGCGACGAAACGAAGCCTAGACCAATGGAGTGAAGTGTTGCTGAAAAAGAAGTGTGAAGAAGAGCCGCTGCGAGTACAGTACCCAACATACGACGCGTTAATGGGCTTCACGATTCAGCTTTTGAAAGAAAAGCATGAGCGTGAACTTAACGAGAGGCCAAAGAAGACGGAGAAGAAGAATAAAGCAACCTTAGAGCAAAAGAAAACGGCCGAAAAAATGAGCAACATGAGCATGGACCAGCTGACCCAGCTTCTACCAGTTATTAAACTTCTTATGGCTAACAATCGTATCAAAACCGAGCAAGATGTTAACATCTAAATAGATACATATGAACATTAAATTAATTTGAAAAATTCTTATTATCTTCACTTTGGTTTACTGTATCATTCGTTTACTATATTAATCGTATGTCTACAAAACTTTTACTATATTATCAGTAACTCTAAACACTATCGTACACATCACTTAAAAGTAATATACCTTGCCTTAAAATTTTATCGTGAACCTCGGACCATATCTTTTACAGCCTTTTATATCAACTAGTTTTCTAGCCTTATTAGATGTCAAGCCTTTTTTATTCTCCAAGCGGGTCGAACATTATGTGTAATTTTTGTTCTCAGTCATTTTGTGTCCAAAAATATTTTTTGGCTTCACTTATCGTTATATGTACATTTTGAATTACTCATACAATAAACTATGCTATTAACAAAATTTACTATCATTAGGTTGAACCAAAAGTAGTGGGACACTTTTACCTTGAAAAATAAATACAAAATGTCCCGCTACTTTTGGTTCAACCTTAAATAACAATTGAAAGAAAGGTTATTCTGTTATTACCATCGATATAAAATATGAAACAAAAAGGAAATTGTCTAACTCGTTCTGCTCAGAATCAGCCTAATATTTTTATATGCATTTCTAGTACCACCAATAGTATTCGTAAAAAATTTTAGCTCACGCTTTTGAATTTTAAATTTGAAATATTAAGATATTCCGCCAACTTGGCAAATTTGGCATTGTGTTTCAAGCGCTTTCTAGACTTTCCAGACAAGCTACGCTTACAAATTTAAAAATTTAGTTTTATTCAAATTTTTTCTACTAGTATATTGAAGAAAAATGGTGAAAAGTCAAAAAGTGACAGTTATAAGCTTGAAACACTATGCCAATTTCGCGGGAAATTCAAAACGTAATTTTTTGGTTTTTATTTTCTTGAGTTCGCCTAAAGCGCAATTTTAATAAAATTTCTCACTAGAAATCCCAAAACATTCGAACTAAGCTCGATTTGGCTAGTTATCCTGGCTCGGCCGATAACTATTAATCCTGGCTCGGCCAGTAACTATTAGGTGCCGACATAAATTGGTCCAGTCCTGCCCGCAAAAAAAATTTTGTTAGGTCCGTCCGGTTCGCAAAAATTTTTGTTAGATTCGTCGAGTGCGGCAAAACACTGGTTTTAACGCATTCTCAGTTAGCCTTTCGGCAATAGTAGTGCCGAGAGCTCGCACTCTCTTTAAATAGTTTGTGTCTGAAAAAAGGCCGGCATTATTCCTCTAATGCGAAATTTTTCGAATAGAATTGCATCGATTTTTTTACATTTTTTTCTTGCCAATCTAATAACACCCATTTAATAATGGCAACGAAAGTAAAATATAACTAACATGTGACTTTCTTTATTATTTTTTATATAAATTTACCATTGTTTATTGGCCATATATAGAGAGTGCGCTAAAAGTTCTGTTACAAAACTATCACTGAAAACTTTTTGAAGCGTTTGCGCTTGTGCCAAGCCGCAAAGGTGGGACACTTCGAAACCGATTGACTATGTTATAACTAGTACTATATGTTACTATTGTTAGTTGTTGTTTTAGTTATATTTTTAGTTAAAATAAATATTTAATTAAAAAACCGTGTAACAGAACTTTTGGCGCACCCTACTGGATTAGGTCTAATAAAATGAAGTTGCGTTTGTCTTTCTCGGCTTAAGGTCTGGCCCTTCACAGGACCTTTTATGAAGCAGATTTGTTATACATTATACATAAAGTTATATGTTTTAAATGCACTGTCTAATATTGACCATAAATTTAATAATTGTTTTAAAAAAATTGTTTATTATAGGTTGAACCTAAAGTAACGGGACACTTTTCAGTTGAAAAATAAATGAAAGATGTCCCGCTACTTTTGATTCAAAATAATTTTTAAAAATTCGTTATAGAGATGTTTGTTATACACGAGTTCGTTATACATGTTGCCTTACCCTGATTAAAAGACGGCACTTCTTCGTTCGCTAGTCAAAGGAATTTGGATATTTTAATACTTATTTGTTTTTAACTAGATTATTTATGTTTTAGCAGAATGAACAAGTTATACACCAATTTAACTCCATTGGTAAATTTTTTTTTATTAATATGAGGTGAAACATTTTTTTTTTATTTTTGCATAACCTATAATAATATTTTAATGTTTGTTTTAATAGTTTGATGTAGAATATTCAATTTTTTATGTTTTTTACTTGTTAATATAGATTTAAAATCAAAAAAATTATTTTTTTTAGAATTGGTTGATAATTGTAAAAAACCTTGCCTACGTTGAAGACATATGTTCTCTGGCTATGATGAATAAATACATGTACCAAATGGTTGGTAAAGACTTCAAAAAAGAATGCTATGAAAATGTCATCTACAGACTGAAACGAGAAACATGGGCTTATGCTTTTCAACAGTTAGTACTTTTATCATCATTTATATATACACGGGAACGGGCCGGCCCGGTCTTGACTCAATTTTAGGTCGGGCCGGGCCTGAAAATAAAGGCCCAGTCCGAAGAACCCGGCACGCGGCCCGGCTTCTAAATTGGATCCGGTCCGTTCCTCATGTATAATTCTGGTCTTGAGGAATGAGAAGCGTGGGCATGGCCGTCATCAGGGCCGGGCTTGCACTTTTGGTCCAGGGGTGAGCGTCGAACAAATCAGCCCAGGTCTACCCTTGCCGATTTTTTCAATTTTTTTCCGAAAATCCACAGGAGGACCACGTTCAACTGTTTTGAAGAGTTTTTTCAATGGGGAGGGTACCAGCCCTGGCTTTCATATAGTAAATACAACACTTTCAGAGCACCACACCGGGTATTCAAGTCCCAAAACATTCCAGAAGACAACTCACCTTCAGACATAAGTTGTTGCCCATTTACAGGAACAATAGTCATTTTTGTACCGTTGTTTCATGTCATTCTGACACATATTGACTTTGCACAAGAGAAGTTTGAGTTCCTCGATTTTTCCAAGTATCGGGATATTCAAAAGCTTCAGCTGATCAACCGGAGCAAGCAGTTACTACTGTACACGGATAAGACTGTAGTTCTTTATGATATGATGACATACGAAACAATACGAGTATATATTCCACTTCCTCAAGAACATTACAACTACGGCACGTTGTGGCTTCATGGCAAACTGATAGACTATCATAATCAAGTCGACTTTGATGTGAATTGTAAGAACTACAGAAAACCAATTAGGATCGGTAATCCATACGACTACCGAAGATACATGGGCTATGCCAATGAGAAAGACGAGTTTGTAGTTATGGACGTTCACACTGGCATACCGACAGAGCTTTTTAAACTTCGCGACGACACTAAAGGGTTTTTTATTCTGGATTCTATTGGTTATGTTGTACATTGTGGTAGGTTTGTTCACAGTTGTCTTTAGTTACAGTGTTAGCCTTAGCACTAGCTCTAGCTCTGGCTCTAGCTCTAGCTCTAGCTCTAGCTCTAGCTCTAGCTCCAGCTCTAGCTCTAGCTCTAGCTTTAGCTCTAGCTCTAGCTCTAGGCCCTAGCAACAGGCCTAGTAATAGGCCTAGCCCCAGCACTAGCCCTAGCTCTAACCTTTAAGGATAACTATAGCCCCTATGGCTAGACCTAAAACTTAACATAACACTAGCCCTATCCCTAATAACGATTTTTTTTCAGGAAAAAATTTCGAAATTTACAGTCTGGAAACGTACGACAAGGTATTCGAATATAGCGACAACGACATTCACAAACATATAAAGTTCCTTAGTCAAGATCTGGTAGACTATTTGAACAATAAACGAGTAGGTTTTTGCTTATCATTCTGCAACATACTGTAACAATGGTCTTTTAGAAAGAGAAGTAAAGCTTTCTTCAGTGATATGCCAGCTATTATCTATACTATGCAAAAAAATATCAAGGTAATTATAATATATTATTATTTTCAGTTCCTGACCTACAACAATGTCAAAAATATATGGGTATGGGCAAACAAAAAGGAAAAAAATTCTGAAGAAACAGATTATCCTTTGATAAAACACTTCTTCAAGCCATTTCCATTGATGAGGTTGTACGATTATGGCGATGAAGTAGTCTATCTACTCAATTTGTACGGTAAGTTTACCCTGCCCTACCTTACCCTACCCTACCCTACCCTACCCTACCCTACCCTATCAAATCCTACCTTGCCCTGTTTTACTAGGCATTACCTTACCATGCCCTACTCTACCTTGCTTCCAACTTTACCCTACCTTAACTTACAATAACCCTACCCTATACTGCTTCTCCCTCTTCCTCCTCTGTCCCACCATTCCCTACTTTGCCATGCCTTACTCTGCCCTACTCTACCTTGCTTTATCCTCCTCTATCCTACCCTATCGCACTTTACCCTCTCTTATTCTACCTTTCCCTGTTTTCCTGTATCTTATCCTTTCCTCCTCTATCCTACCCTGTCCCCCTTTACCATACCCTCAGTTCTTCTAGCTTGCCTTGGTCTCCTCTACTTTGCTCCGTCATTCTTTACCCTACCCTGTTCTCCTTTACCTTGCCCTGTCCTCTTCTGTCTTACCTTTTCCTCTACCCTACCCTACCCTACTAATCAACACCCACATAACCAGCTCCATTACAGATACCAAAGTCCTGAAGCCATTCAGAATACAGCCCGAACCTGACGATCCATATGTTAAAGGATTCCGTTCGTTAGAAGTATTTATTGGGATCTGCATGATGGTCGATGTAAACGACCTAGAGAACGTCGAGCCAGAAGAACCGGTCGAGAGCAAAGCCAAAAAACTATTTTTGGCACGTGTGCAATGGCTAGAAGACAGTCACTTTAGCAGGCAGCGCGAAGGCCGTAGACCTTACTGGGCAATTCGGCATCGCACGCCTCCATTGCCAAATCCAGAACCCCCACCACCACCACCCCCGCCTCAAGATCAGGAGAGGCGCATACCATTTAGGGAATTAAAAGGGCCGTTGCACCGATGAGTGACTATATATAGCTATACCTCAATAAATAAACTTGTTTCGATAGATTGGACTTGGCTTTGCTCAATTTCGAAATTTTAGGTAACAAAGACATCTTTTTTGGGATTTTAGGTAACAAAATGGCATTTTTTGAAAATTTTAGGTAACAAAATGACACTTTTAAAAATTTTAGGTAACAAAGGCATCTTTTGCAAAATTTTAGGCAACAAAAAGCATTTTTTTTACTTTTAGGATACAAAAAATTGTTTTTTCGAAATTTTACGTAACAAAATGCCAGCTTTGAAAGTTTAGATAACAAAATATTGTTTTTTTGAAATTTTAAAATAAAAAATGGCATCTTTGGAAGTTTAGGTAAGAAAATGGTATTTTTTGAATTTAGGTAACAAAAAATCTTTTTTTTTTTTATTTTAGGTAACAAAATGGAATTTTTTATTATTTTAGGTAACAAAATATTGTTTCTTTTTAATTTTAAGTAACAAAAAATAATTTTTTCAAATTTAGGTAACAAAGTCATATTTTTTAAGAGTTTACGTAACAAAACAGCAATTTTGGGAAATTTTAGGTATCATGGCCATTTTTTAGAATTTTAGGTAACAAAAAATCATTTTTTGGCAATTCTGCCATGGTTTGTGATACACTTCTGGCTTCAAATCTGAACCATTATTTGACAAATCAAGCACCATTTTGGCCTTTAAAGGGCCGCCGAAACATAGAAAGTTTTTTTATATTAGTTACAGCACAAAATTTTATTTAGTTTGACTAGTATTTGATAATTTTACATGTTCTATTCAACATTTTAAATATTTATTTTATTTTTAAAATCAATAGTTGAGACACGACGATTTCCGATTTTGAGTTAACGAAATGCCACAACCATTTTATTTCTTTTTTCTTTCATTTTGGCATGACGTGAAACGTCTTTTTTGCAAATTTTAAGTAAAACAATGGCATTTTTTGAAATTTTTAGGTAATAAAGTGATTTTTTTGGATTTTAGGTAACAAAAAATCGTAATTTTAAATTTTAGTTAACAAAATGGCTTTTTTGGAATTTTAGGTAACAAAAATCATTTTTTTGAAAATTTTAAACAACAAAGAAATCTTTTTTAGGCTTTTGGGTTACAAAGTATTTTTGTCAAAAATTTTAGGTAACAATTTATTTCTTTTTTGAAGTTTTAGGCAATGAAGACATCTTTTTTTAGCATTTTATAATATGATAGTTTAATATAGCTTAGGTATACCTATAGATAACAAAAAATCATTTTTTTGAAATTTAAGTAACAAAATGGCATTTTTGCAAAAATTTAGGTAATAAATTCATTTTTTTTTTTGAGAATTTGGGTAACAAAGACGTCTTTTTTAGAATTTAAGTAACAAAAAAGCCTTTTTTGGAAAATTTTAGGTAATAAAAAACTTTTTTTGAAATTTTAAGTAACAAAAATTGAAGCAAATAACTGCTTTGTTTGTCATAAAAACTTTGTTATAGAGATGTTTGTTATACACGAGTTCGTTATACATGTTGCCTTACCCTGATTAAAAGACGGCACTTCTTCGTTCGCTAGCCAAGAGAATAATAGGAAAGAGAAAGCACTGACCCCTAAATGTTTAGAAAGAGAGACAATATAAAGAAGGGATTTGGATATTTATTTTTTTAACTAGTCGATTATTTATTTGTTAAAAAATGCACAAGATATACGATAAGTTACCTCCAGGGGTAAGTTGATACAGTTTAAAGTTTGATTTAAAGTATTGTCCCACCTACCTTACCTTGCTCTATTCTATTAGATGCCGACATAAAGAACCCGCCATACTTTGCCTGTAATCTCCTGTAAAAAAGCGGGTTCTTTATGTCGGCACCTAATAGCTTAATTTAATTTTTTACTGTGATATATTTTGATTGTAAGATTACCTGGAATACCCTAACTTATCGTATTTTACCTTACCCTGTCCTCAGGGCCGGGCAGGGACTTTTGGTCTGGGGGCGGGGGTTGAAAAAATCCACAGGGAGGACCAAGTTAAACTTTTTTTTGAAAATTTTTTTCTGAGGGTGTGGGTCCCCCCCCCCTTACCCTACCCTGTCTTACCCTACCCCACTTTACCCTGTCCTTCCTTACCCTACTCTGCCCTTTAATAATCAAATTTGTAATTTCAGAGATGGCCAATAATTGTAAAAAACCTCGCGTATGTTGAAGATATATGTTCTCTGGCCATGGTAAATAAATACATGTACCAAATGGTCGGTAAAGACTTCAAAAAAGAATGCTATGAGAATGCCATCTTCAGACTGGAACTGGAAACATGGGCTTATGCTTTCAAACAGTTAGTGCTTTTATCATTATTTACTGTACCAACGGGTGATTCTGGGGCGGAGAGAAGAGGAGGGGTGGGTAGAGTTGTCATGTATCCGAAATGGGTGATTTTGGTCCGAAGGGAAGAGGAGGGGAGAGAAAAGGAAGGGAGGTGGAGGGCACAAAAGGATAGGTGTACCAATTTTATTTTTTACTTTGAAGTTCTCAAGCTGTACCATTTACTCCTGCTTTATCAAGCCCTACCATAGTTCTACTTTAGCCCTACTTCTAGCCATACGTTACCCCTAGCCTTCCGTACTCTTGCCCCATCAAGCCCTACCACAGTTTTATTTTACCCCTGCCTCTTAGCCCTACGTTATCCAAACCTCTAACCTTAACTAGTCCTACTCTTACCTTATGAAGCCCTGCCATAGCCCCAATTTGGTCCAACCTCCCCTTACCCTATCTGTTTCCTTGCTTACTCGTACCAACCTTAGGCATACTGTACTGTCTATCTTTTCCATCAACTATAACCAAAACCTAGCTTCCATATTAACATCTTAAGATACAGGTGTTAATATGGAAGCTAGTGGTATCCTTAGCCTTATCTCTAGCTCTACCTAATCTTACTCTTGCCCCGTCAAGCTCTGCCATAGCCCTACCGAACCCTACTCCTGCCCTGTCGAGCTCTACCATAGCCCTACCTAGCCCTAACCCTGCCCTGTCAAGTTCTATTATAGCCCTACCCAGTGTTTTGCCGGACCCGTCCGGTCCGGACCGGTCCGGAAAAAAAATTTTTTTTTATTTTAATAAAACTGTTTTAAAAATTGCAAATAAAACACATTTTTAAGAGTTTTTAAACGTAAAGAAAGCAGTTTTAGCGCTCCTGGCTCTTTTTAAAAATAAAAAAAAAATTTTCCGGACCGGACCGGACCTGGCCTTTTTGGTCCGGACCGGACCTGAGCGAAAAAAATAGAGCCGGACTGGACCGGACCGAAAATTTTTCGGACCGGACCGAAAAAAATTCTCATCCGGACCGGTCCGGCAAAACACTGGCCCTACCTACCCCTACTCTTTCCCTATCGAACTCTACCATAGCCCTGGCTACCCCTACTCTTGGCCTGTCAAGCTCTACCATAATCTGAAATTTGTCGTAATATAGTAAATACCATACTTTCAGAGTACCCCACCGAGTAATAAAGCCCCAATACATTGGAGACGACCGCTCACCATCGGAGATAAGTTGTTGCCCTTTTACTGGGACAATAGCCATTGCAGTACCGCTGTTTCATGTTATTCTGACACATATTGATTTTACACAGGACAAGTTTGAGTTTCTCGATTTCACCAAGTATGAACAGATTCGAAAAATTCAGCTGATCAACCGAAGCAAACAACTACTACTGTACACAGACATTACGGTCGTTGTTTATGATATGATGACACGCGAAACAGTACAAGTTTATGTTTACCATGCCGAAGAGAGCTACAATTGTGGCACAGTGTTCCAGCAGAACAAACTAATCGACTATCACAATCAGGCCGACTTTGCTGTGAACTGTAAGGACTATAGAGAGCCAATTAGGATCGGTAACCCATACGACTACCGAAGATACATGGGCTATGTTAATAAGAAAGACGAGTTTGTGGTTATGGACGTTCAGACTGGCATACCGAGAGAGCTTTGTCAACTTGATGAGGACAGTGAAGGGTTTTGGATCCTGGATTCTATTGGATATGTTGTACATAGTGGTAGGTTTGTTCACTTTGTCTTTGGCCTCAGCCCTAGCCGCAGTTCACGGCAATGCTTAAACGTTGCCTTGGCACGTTTAAGCATATAATATGAGTCTCATGCTTAGCTTTAGCCCTAGCTTTAGCCCTATCCATAGCCTATGCCCATATCAATTTCCTCGTCCTAGCTCCAACCCCAACCTCAACCCCAGCCCACAACCCTAGTTCGAGCCCCAAGCCCTAATATTGGCCCTAGCTCTAACCTTATTAGCGCGGGCCTTATCCCTAGCCTTAGACCTAAACCCTAAGGCTAACCACAGCCTCTACGGCTAAGCTAGTCCTATTAACGTATAATATTACTTTCAGGAAAAAATTTTGAAATTTATAGTCTGGAAACATACGAAAAGGTATTTGAATATGAATATAGCGACGACGATACTTACGAACCCTTGCAGTTCTTGAGTCAAGACCTGATAGATCATTCAAACCATGAGCGGGTAGGTCTTTGCTTATCAAACTGTAACTATGCTGTTTGATAAAAAATCTTCGCTTATTCATCCAAAAATTTATTTCAATGATAATATACCAGCTACTATTAAATATACAAAAATTTTCAGTTCCTGACCTACAACAATGTCAAAAATATATGGGTATGGGCAAACAAAAAGGAAAAAAATTCAGAAGAAACTGATTATCCTTTGATAAAACACTTCTTCGAGCCATTTCCATTGATGAGGTTGTACGATTATGGCGATGAATTAGTCTATCTGCTTAATTTGAACGGTAAGATCGCTTTATTCTACCTTATCATACTCTATTTTACCCTACCCTACCCTACCCTATCCAACCCTACCCTACCATACCCTACCCTTCGCAACCCTATCTTTTCGTTAAAGTAAGCCTTTGGTTCTACCCTACCCTGTCTTATCCTACGGTTTTTGCCCTACCGGTCTTTGTCATCATCATTATACGGAGTGCCCTAGCCTTTCATTACAGTAGCCCATTAGTCTAGAAATTAAAAATTTTATTAGGGCTTGAACTATTGCACTTTGTCGACGTAAACCCAGTCCACTTTTCCTCCTCTCCTCTTTTCTCTCCCCCCCCCTCTCTCAATTCTGACCCACCCTACACTACCTTGCTTTATCCTCCTCTACCCTACCCTATCGTACTTTACCCTCTCTTCTTCTACCTTTCCCTGTCTTCCTGTATCTTATCCTTTCCTCCTCTATCCTACCCTGTCCTCCTTTACCATGCCCTCTCTTCTTCTACCTTACCTTGTCCTCTACCCTACCCTGCTAACCAACGTTAACATAACCAACCCATTTCAGGTAGTAGCTTCATAAAACTATTCAAACGACAATGCCTGCAACCTCCACTATGTTCTATAGAAAAATTCATTGGAATCGAGTTGATGGTCGACGTAACCAACATAGAAAACATCGAGCCAGAAGAAGCGGTCGAAAAGAAAGCCAGGAACAAATTTATGGCACGGCTGGATGTGATCAAATTCATCCACGATAACATGTTTGACAGGCAGTCGCCCGAACTCCCACAACCACCTCAAAATCGGATCACGCGCCCACCATTTAGGGAAATAAAATTAAAAAGGCCGTTCGTCCGACGATGAGTGATTGTACCTCGACAAATAAACATTTTTAATAATTTGGACTTTTGATTTGCTCAATTTTGAGATTTTAGGTAACATAGACACCTTTTTTACAATTTTAGTTGACAAATTATTCCTTTTTTTAAGTTTAGGTAATAACATGTCTTTTTTTTGAAATTTTAGGTAACAAAATAGTTTTTTTTTTAATTTTAGGTAACAAAGAACCATTTCATAAAATTTTAGGTAACAATTAACTATTTTTTCATTTGAGGTACCAAACTGACTTGCATACATTTTAGGTAAATAATATAAAACGCTATTTTTAGGTAACATTCACCCTTGAATGAAAGTTTATTATTTAAAACATTTTTTTTAGTTATTATTGACTAATTACAAGTTCTTAACAACAATAATTAACAGTTTCTGTAAAAACTATTTATAAAACATAAATAACATGTAAAAAGGCGCTGAACAATTTCCATAATATCACTAGAACGATGAGCATTACTGGATAGTATGACAAGAACCTCAGGTTTATGGTCTCCGGCTGGCGTGGTAAATTTTTGCCATATACTGGTACACCTTTGATTGGGGAGGATGGTTGTAGGGCTAGTGATGCTACTGGGCCTAGGACTTCGTTTTTGGATAATCGCTTTAGGTAGACGACTATGGGATGGCGGGACCATTTCACTGAGACATGGCTTAAGTACTCGTATAGGGGTCGGAATTGCCATTTACTGGGGCTGTGGGCGGCTAGCTGATAACGGTACTTGGTATAGTCGAATTGGGCTTCTCGTCGGAGGACCTGAAAAGGTTTTGGGTAACAAAATTAAATGAAAATAACTGCTTATTAGGGCCAAAAATCAAAAAGTTTTTAAAAATTTAGGTAACAAAAAGTCATTTTCTTGAAATTTTAGGTAACAAAGAAGCCTTTTTTAGTATTTTAGGTAACAAAAAGTCATTTTTTCAAAATTTTAGGTGATAAAATGGCATTTTAAAGCAATTTTAGGTAACAAAATTAAATTTTCTTGCCGTCCAAACGAGCGTACTATAAAATTCTGCCCTGTAACTCAAACTTATTTCACAAAAACCAACCTGATCAATGCCCTTTGGTGTCAAATGGTACATTTGAGTCCATGGATCCGCCACATAATCTGGTACCGTGCTTTTGTAAAAAATCGACCGTTCCAACGTTTTATTGTGGGCCTGATTCATGGCTGGTGTTGTGTTCAGTGTAGTATCCTGTGTTTTTCGCTGTTCTCTATCCTTATTTGGTGGGTATACACAATAAGGATTGGCAAGTTGATCTGATATGGTCTTTAAGAATAACCTAGCTCTAGACTTCGAACTCTCGTCTTCTGTTGGCATCCAGTTATGTACGATGGAGTGAATTCGATTCGAAAACGACTCATCTAGGTCCTAAATTTATAAGAATATACTAATACAACATATTACTCACCACAACAGACGTCATTGAGACAAAACTCTTCAATTTCTCCTCAATTGGCTCCATGAAATCGGTCGCATTCACTCGTAGAGCACATAAAACACGTATAAAATCGTTGTTAAACAGCTCGGTAAAGATTTGTAGCACATTCATGTTCAACAACACCTCCAAATTGGCGTTCTTCATCTTGTCTACAACAATATATAGCAGATCGACAAAGTAAAACGAGCTCATTTCTATGAAAATCTTCAGTTTTTCCTCATCTTGATATATCTCGGGCATTGGTGAGAGCAGGTTTGATAATATTTCTGAAAAAGGATATTGTTTTAGGTAAAAAATAAAGGTTTGAGAGCAGAAATTATAAAATACTCCATTAAGCCATCTAAACTGATGTAATATAGTTAAAGCTAGCCTTTCATTACCTAAAAATCAAAGAAAAAATACAAACCCTTACCAAAACACAACAAAAACGTCGAATCAATGGAGCTTTGCACCAGATTCCGCTTCAAAAACGGTACCAAAACCTGGGCGAACTGATGATTATATTTTAGCTTCTTCTTCAGACTTTGAACCTCTTTATCTTGCCCATCTGACAACACAAATTGCATGTAGTAGTCAATCAGCACCGACACAGCCACTAGTTGTGAAGCGGAAGGTGTTATAGATAACGAAGTCAAGTTAACCAATAACAACTCCACAAAATGAAACAGTCTGACGTAGATGTTGCCATCATCAAGGTCTGACTCATGATATGAGCGAGCTAATTCACTGTAAACCTCATCCTTCAGAAGCCGGAACGGAGTTGTGAACTTTTGCTTCTTCTGGGCCAAAAAGTTTTTCCTGTACCAGTTCAAGGACTTAACATAAGATATAGCGTCTTGTGTCACTGGTAGTAGGTGGTATAGGTATGCTTTTAATAGCCATATATATAGTGAAGCTTGTGCTTGGTGACTATCGGCTAAACTGTTCTCGGCATGACGGCTGAACTTGTCCACAAACTCTTCAACAAGCTCATCTGATGATAACATTGTCTAAAATTCATAATTTAATATTTTAACAAACGTCAACCCCTTTATTAGTGTACTTAAAAAAATTCCCAAGACATTTCTCTTTCAAAAAAATTCCAATTGCAACAAAAACACAGCATATTTTCATACCTAAAATCGAAAAACAAAAGTAAGCCACTTACCTTAAAGTTGTTAGAATCAAAACCAATCAAACACCCTATCCTTTGAGTTAAATCCTCATGACAACGATCATTTCGGTAATACAATTGGCACAAATCCACGTCCAAGTTATCAAATAAAGAAGACACCACATATCGAACATATGTAACCGGGTCCAACGTCTTTTCCTTGATAGCAACCAAATCTGTGCACAACTGGTTTATTCGCATCGCTTTTAAATTTTCAGCTTCTTGCACTTGACGATAAGATGTCTCCAGACGATTCTGTGTAGCGTAACCGTGAGGAACCTGGAATTTAGAAGTTTATTTTAGCAAATATTAACTAAAATACATTCTAAATAATAAAGTTTGAAGAGCTAAAAGTTAATAATTATATGAACATACCTCCATAATATAAAACAAATCGTATCTGCAATTATAAAGCTAAAAATCCGCAGATATATCGTTCGATATCAACACAATTTCTGCACAAATTTTTAAACAACCAAGATTTTATTTACGGACCAAAGTTCGGGCGCAGCAATTCAAACAAAGACATGTTATACGAAAAAAGCGTTTAAAACAAAAAGCCACTAAAATATTTCGTGGCAGGACTAAAGAAATAGAGTTAGCACGTTTTTCACGAGAATTTATCTTTTTTTCTTGATTTTGGCTATTTTATAAGTTGATTTATGTTGTATTTGAGTATATAAAGTAATATTTTAATTCTGGAGGGGTTATTTAACGGTTTTATGTTCTTTTTCAAGCTTTAATTATTGTTTTTGAGCTAATTTTTAGGCTTAAAAGACGTGCAAAACTGATGTATCCTTCTTGCTACAGACTTTTTTTCGAGCTTGGATATGGGTTTTTTTACTTTATAAAATATATAACAAGATTGTTATTGATATTTGAGGAGAAGATTTATGCTTTTTGAATGGATATTTTAAAAAAATATTAGCATTAACAGTTGAAAAATAAGGAACTAAGTTTTCATTATAACTTTTTTCAAAAAATATCTAGAAACTTGAAAATTAGTATGCTTTTGAAACAGATATTGTGCTAGCTGATCTGACAAGGACCATTTTTAATTTGACTTTATTTTCGAAGTTGTAGTAGCTATACTGTTACTTATTTTCCGTTATCATTTTAGGTTATTGATTTATTTTACTGCGAATTCACACTATTGAGCGGGTAACTGCTAATATTATAATTTTTAATATGAATGCCAGATTACTTATATAAAAATTAATGGGATTTTTTACCAGGATGCTGTCTAGAATCTTCACCCCAGCTCTTCGCTCCGTCCGCAACGCCGGACATCACGCTCCAGCCCCAAACAATGGTGCTACCTTGCCAGATATGGCCAAGTGGAAGCCACAAACTCCAACCAGCTTCATTCATGATGGTTACGCTATGTCTGTAAGTTTTTTATTAAAATCTTGTTGTTTTAGGTATTACGAATCGTTTTAGAGCCAAATTTCAATTTTAAAAGTTGATTACGTTTTTAACGTTGAAGATATGATAATATGTTTAAAGTTAGACGTATAAGCCGTAAATTTATTGCCATTTTGCATAAAATAATGAAGAAATTTTGAATTTTCACCAACAAATACCTAATCTTCTATTATAACATACATTAACAACTTTTTTAATTCAAAATGTTTTAGAAAGTTCCATTCAACGTCAGAAACCACCGTTTGTTCATGCTGAAGGCCACCCTTTTCTTGGCTGTAGGCTTCTGGGCTCCATTCATCGTCGTCGAGTACCAACTCCGCAAGGCCAACCAATAGATGAATATGCTCATATAGTTTCATTATTCTTTTGTGATTTTGTAGAAGAATAAATGTATCTGAGGTATTATGCCTTGTTTCCTTCTTTTTATACAAAAATTGCGTTGTTTTAGTTGTTTTTCAGGTTTTTCTTTTGAAAATTAAGCTTGAAGGTGTATTTTGAGATTTTTACATTAAATTTCAAGCAGATTTTGGCCGTAATGTCGGGAAAATGGTCCTTATTATGTTGGAGAAGTATACACATACTTTCAAAAACAAAAGTACCTTCAATCTCGAGTTATGTTCATATGAAATCCAGGAGCTCATGATAATTTGATGTATATTTCAATATCACGCCAAAATAAATAGACATCAACTAAAATTTTAAAAGTAAAACAGAAAGACGTTTCAAAAACCTAAATTTCGAAAAACTGTTGTTTTTTCAACCGCACAGCAATGAAATTCTGTGGAAAATGAACAACATTGCCATCGGCAATTTTTATTTTTTATCGAAATATTTCCGATTTTTCCCGGGTTTTTTCGCTCAAATGTTGATTAAAATGTCGGATGTAAATTATAAAATGAGTACATCAGCGTTTCTTGATCGGAATTATGAATGGCTGGATGCTGTTCTTGTGGTGATTCAACGGATTCTGCTCGCGATCCAAGTTTTGTGCGGATTCGAGGTTCCGTCGACGCATGGAGTTGAAAATGGATCTGTAAGTCTTTGATTTTGTTTGATTTTTAGGAATTTGAATGATAAAATGATGTAGCAAATATTTATCTTTATTTTGACTCTAATAGCATGTAACACGGCTAAACATCGACCGAGTTCTCGATCAAAACCTATATTATCCATGTTTCAGAACTTTGTTGTTCGTCATCTGGTCAGAGTCTCTCGGAACTACTACATTTTGGCGAAGGACTTCCGCAGTAGATTGGCGAGTGCTTGTCCTCATAGAATTGCCCTGCCTGAACTTCAAGCATCGAAGAGATATTGTGATACCAAGCATTCGTCGCCAGCCAGCACTTCCGAACCTCCACCAGAGTGCGATGAGAGTGCTATCAAGCAGAGTTTGAGTAAGTTTTTGTATTTTTGTTTGTTTTTTTTGTGTTTAGGGTTAGAGCTGGGTCAGTTGGAGAAAAAGAGGTATTATAGACGATAATTTTGGCTTTTTAGGCGGATTTTTTGTGTTTTAGATGAAATTTCTGTTCTTTAGGTGTAAAATTTTCATTTAAAAAAAAATCAAAGTTAATTTTAACTAGCCTTGGTGATAATTTATGATGTAGGCATCTTTTTTTTCGTTTTGTATTAATATAGGTAACAATCTACTTTAGTGATGAAGTACAACGATTCCATTGAAGTTGGCCGCTTTGAAACCTTGAACCTGAGCTCATTGGCGCACAAAGTTGTTACCGGACTAGTTGGAGTTATTCACGAGCCTCATAGCTTTGTAAGTCTTCTTTGGATCATATTTTAGGGGCTTTTTGTTGTTTTAGTTGATGTATTTTAGAGGTTTTTTGATGTTTTAGTTAATTTTAAAGCTATTATTGTGGAAATTTTGTGAAAAATTATAGTTTTAGTTAAGTTACTCTTATTTATTTGTGAAGAAAGCATGGATCTTGTTAATTTTTTATGATTTATATTGTTTTAGACTGTTCTTGCTGGGCTGATCCCATTGGAAGATGAAGCGTTTGTTTCTTTGGTAAGTTTGACTTGAGTTATTCAGGAATTACTATTTTGTTAACTAAAAAATTATTTTTACTTTAAATTTTACAAACAAAGGTACAAAATAATAACTATGTTGTTTTAGATCAACCTCTATAATAATATTGTTTTAGATCAACTTCTATAATAATATTGTTTTAGATCAATCTCTATAATAATATCATTTTAGACCAATTCCCCAGTTCGCAAATACTCTGAAGCCGATGTGACGATGAAAAGCGAGAGTCTTGCCATTCAAGATGATGCCAGTTCAGTGAAAGAGATTGAAGGTGATCAAATCGAGCGTAAAATGCCGAAATCGTCAGTGAGAGGTAAGAACGTTCGACGTCAATGTGAGATGAAGACCAAGTTCAACGAGAAGCCGAGTGTTGTCAATCAAGACGAGGACATTATGGAGCCCAGCGTGCCTGGCAAACGTATTGGAACTCCACATCCAGTGAAGAGCGCGGCCAAGAAGAATCGGAAGGTGGTCAGAAACGCAAATTCATTGAATTGTACTCCAGAAGTGGACGAGTTTGTGACTAGTGATGATTTGTCATCGTTTTTCGAAGGCGACGAGAAGAATCACATTACTGTTTGAGGGAGATACATTGCTTTTTGTGTGAGATACATGTCTG
This sequence comes from Bursaphelenchus okinawaensis, assembly GCA_904066225.2. NCBI lineage: Eukaryota > Metazoa > Nematoda > Chromadorea > Rhabditida > Aphelenchoididae > Bursaphelenchus > Bursaphelenchus okinawaensis. Next base: position 9,859,715 of record CAJFCW020000001.1, on the reverse strand, counting down.
GTTCAGTGAGATAGATCACTGTTTGAGAGAGGAACGAAGAGAATCAGGTCTGTGCCCAATGGGATGATAATGTCACTGTTTAGCTTTGTAGCGTTATATTGTATATGATCGTCTAAAGAATGCGTGTGTTAATAGCTTTATGGATATGTTTTTACTTTAATGGTCAAAAAGTTTGTAGAATTTTCTGGTCGAAAAGTCTTTAGAATTTTATGGTCAAGCATTTTGTAGTTTTCCATTTTCTATGAACTTTTTGACCACAACGGCTTGATGGTAACGCTATATGTTTATTTTTAATCTCTCTATTTGTATCTGTATTACTCTGTGTACTTTTACTGTTCCTAAACATGATTTTTTTGTATCTTGAAGTCTATTTAATTAATTTAGGTACATTTTTCTAAATTGTAGTTAGTTTTACAGTCTTGTAGTTAATATTTGTCAGCTTTCCAATTGATTTTCAATAAAGTTTTTAACGGTAATGTAGTACTGTTATAGTATTAGATTGTTCACATAATAATGTGTCCTACTTAAACGATACTTTTGAGGTTGAGGGGCACATGATTATTTGAACAATTAAATATTTGATTTTTGATGTAATAAGGCCACTATGAGACTACTTTTAGGGATGGACAGGGAGGAGGTATGGGTGGAGCTCTCCCTTGCCTCTATCCTTACTCCTATCTTTACCCCTACTCTGATCCCCACCCTTCCTTTTAGCTGTACCCTTACCTCTATCCCTGCCTCCATCATTACACCTATCTTTACCCCTACCCTGATCCCCACCTTTCTTTTTAGCCATTCCTTTACTTCTACCCCTGCCTCTGCCCCTAATCACCCTATCTCTGCCTCTAACCTTACCAACACCTACCCCTATCGTTACCCCCATCACTGTCTCTAACCATATCAATACATACCCTTATCCCTACGACTAACCCTAGCCCGGCTTCTACTCTTACCCCAACCCTCATTACTATCCTTAACTCTAACCTTAGCTAGATCAGTATCACCCCATTAGTCCGCACCAAAAAGCCGGCCTAACCGTCAACTTTGTCCCCCCCCTCCCTCAACTAGTACCTAAGTCTCGAAAAACTAATAATTTGAGGTAGAAAGAAGCGGAAAACATAAAACTGACCACTCATTCCGACTGACAAGCGCACAAAAAGCAAAGACGAACAGTATTGAGTTGCAACAAGATGGACTGAAACAAGGAAAGGATGGACGTTCGAAAAACATCTTCAAGAACTGCATTCAATTTGTATGATTTTAGTCGCGAAAATTTTTAAAAACAGTTGTGGTTTTCAAATGTGTTCGAGTTTTTTTGAAATTAAGCTTAAAGTAGGCTTGAGAGTGGGGTTGTAAATTAAGGTAGGCTTGAGAGTGGAGCTGTGGATAGTTATAGTGAGGGGAGGGTAATATTACGGTAGAATGGGGCAAGACAGGGTTAAGGTTAGATAGGGTAGGGTAGAATATAGTAGAGTAGGTAAGGTGTCGTCATGTAAGACAGGGTAGGGTATGCTAAGATTACGGTAGGGAAAGGTAGGACAAGGTACAGTAGGTAAGGCTGGGGCTGGACAGGGTAGGGTAAAACAAGGTATGATAGGGTAATGTATGCTAATGTAGGTTAGGGTAGAGTAGGGTAGGGTAGATTAGGGCAGGGTCGGTGGAGAAAATTCGAAACCATTATTAATAGTATGCTTTACAGCCAAGAACTTGTCAATGAAACGTACCGTCAAGTACGAACTACTGAGTTTACCAGGCTGGAGCCGTGCCGAAGGCATTCGAATGATCTTTCATATGGCTGGTGTCGAGTACGACGACGTCAGGTTAACGGTACCTGAATGGAGGTTGTTCAAGGTTAAAGGTAACATTTTAAAACATTTTTATCATCCCTCCCCCCTGCCTTCAAAAATAATGTTCAAAAAAGAACCTTACTAGTCTTAGAATCATTTGAAAGTCTACCTATGAAAAAGTTCAATAAAAAGTGTCATATTTTAGCTTCACTACCACCAGAAGTTCGGCTACCCATCCTCCGAATCAAAACTCATTGTATTGTGGCTGGAACGGTGCCTATTGCTCGCACATTGGCAAGGCAATACGGTAGGTTATGAAGCCTTGCTTAGTACCTTGAAAATCATTTTTAAGCCTAAAAATTTTAAAAAATTGAAAAACACAGCAAAAAACGTACTGTACTTTAAGAACTTTTAGGTATGTACGGTGAGTCAGCGATTGAAGAAAGAGACATCGAAGAGATCATTCGATATGTTGACCAAATCCATGATGCTCTACTGCCTATCATTAGGCATACTTTGACAAAAGATTATGAAAAACGAGTAAGGCTTTCAATAAAGTTTAGGCTAGGGTACGGCAGGGTAGGATAGAGTAAGCTAGTGCAAGATATGGTAGGGTAACGCAGGGTAGTGCACAATAAGGTAAGGCATAGTAAAATAATGTACGGTAGATTACAAGAAGATAGAGTAGGATGTAAGAGGGTGGAGTGGGATAAGGTAAGGAAGGGTACGGTAACGCAGGTCAGATTACAATAGGGCAGGGTATGGCACAGTAGAAGCCAATAGATTAAGGTAGGGGGTAGGGTCGCTTGTTTATAATATAAGCGAAATTTAGAAAGCCTACTGGATGGACTTCAAAGACAACGTACTCAACCCAACCTTGGACTACCTAGAGCGAAAACTAAGAAACAATGACTACTTTGTTTCAGATCAGGTAACCACTGACAGTATCTATACAGGGTGTCCCAAGATTTTTGCGGAAAAGTAAAAGCTTGTTTCTCGAAAAGTACCAGACCAAATTGGACGATTCTTTTTTTAGTACACTTGAAATTGCGGGCGGATTTGGTATTGGTACTTCGTTTTTTGATATTCGGCGGATGGTCGGCGGAGACCGGCGGAGGCTACTTTTTTGCTTTGACCAATCCAAAACCTTCATTTTTTGGTTCCTATGTCACCTGCTGATTCGTCAAAACGCTTTCCAATCAAAACATGTCTTTCCCTGCATCGGCGGACGACCGGCGGAGAAAAACGGCGAAGGCCATAACTCCGCTCAAACTCAATATTTTTTCACCGGACAAAAAATGGAAATGTTATTTTAAGCTTTTTAATACATTTAATCAAGTTTACAGTTCAAAAAATTTCATTGGCTGACGATCGGCGGAGAAAATCGGCGAAGGCCGTATCTTGGTCAATTTTTAATAGTTTTTCTTCGGAAAACAAGTAAAAATGTTCTTTTAAGCTTTTTAATCATTTCAATTACGTTTAAAACTCGAAAAATTTCACCGGCAGACGATCGGCGGAGAAAATCGGCAAAGGCCGTATCTTGGTCAATTTTTAATAGTTTTTCTTCGGAAAAAAGTTGTTGGTACCCTAAGGTCCTTCTCTACCTAACTGTTACGAATTCAGAAATTAGTGAAGTTTTTAAAAATTAGTTAAGATTACTTTCGATCGACAGAGATCATATATTTTTTAAATAAAATCATAAAAACATAGTTGAAACTTTTCTGACTTGGTGTTATTTTTATTTTTTTTAAAACTCGTTGATCAAGAAAAAATGGTTTGGATTGCTGATGTTAAGAGTGAATGTGTTGAATGGTATTTTAAGTTAGGGGAAAGTCCTGAAAGCGTTCGTAGAAAGTACATGGCCGTGTATCACCCCCGTAGCCCTCGTGCACCCTGTCCGTCAGCAGATTCTATTAAACGCTGGGTTATCGAGTTTCGTAGTCGTCGCCACTGCCTCAGAAAAGAAAAAAGTGAAAACAAAGTAAGCACAACTAACAAAATAACATTTCTTTAGCTTTGTTGCCACTCCTGAAGTTGTTGCTAGAATTGGGGATGCTATTGCCGAGAATCCGCGAATATCTGTAAGGGAACTGAGCCGTTTTGAGGGTATACCTTCGAAGAGTACATGTAGTCGGAAATTGCGCGAAGATGGGTACCACCCATACAAACTTCAAAAAGTGCAAGAAATCTTGCCAAGGCACATAGTACAACGTTTATCGCATTCAAATGTTATGCTTGAGCAGCTGCAAAACAACGAGGCGTTTTTGGAAGAGCTAGTTTTTAGCGATGAATCCACGTTTCATATCCATGGCCGCTTAAATCGTCAAAATTCAAGGTGGTGGGCTAAAGAGAATCCTCACTGGTGTGTATCAGAGCCGCTGCATTCTCCCAAAACGAATGTGTGGGCAGCCATCGGGTGGAACGGGGTTGTGGGGCCTTTTTTCATTGATGAAAACATTAACGGGGCACGTTATTTGGAGCTGTTAGAGCAAGATGTGTTGCCACAGCTTCTACAGTGGCCAAATTCAGGTACGAAAAACAAGCAAAATACTAATTTATATCTTTTTAGCTACTTTGGTGTACATGCATGATGGGGCTCCGCCTCATCATAGCTTAGTTGTGCGCGAGTTTTTGAACACCCATCTGCCGGGTCGCTGGATGGGTCGGGATAGTCGCGGCGCTCCTCCTCCGTTCGTTTGGCCGGCAAACTCGCCCGATCTAACCCCAATGGATTTTTTCCTTTGGGGTTACGTGAAGGCAAAAGTATACAGTGTTCAAGTCGCGTCGTTACGCGAACTAAAGCAAAAAAATTCGCGATGTGGTTGCGGAGATTTCAGTGGAAATGTGTCTCCCAACTTTGCGTAACTATCCGAAGCGATTGCGACGGTGTCTTGATGTTGGTGGTCAAAGTGTGGAAAGGAGTTACCCAGCAACCAACGATGAACAATCTCATTAGTTAGCGTTGTTGTTATATAGGTTATTGTTAATAAACTTTTTATAAAAAATATCGGAATAGTTTTAAAAAGTTAAATAAAAAAAATAAAAATAATAATATTTTTATAAAAAAATTTTAAAAATTTAAAAATTTTTTAAATTTGTTTGGTAGAGAAGGGCTTTAGGGTACCAACAACTTTTTTTCCGAAGAAAAACTATTAAAAATTGACCAAGATACGGCCTTCGCCGATTTTCTCCGCCGATCGTCCGCCAATGAAATTTTTTGAACTGTAAACTTGATTAAATGTATTAAAAAGCTTAAAATAACATTTCCATTTTTTGTCCGGTGAAAAAATATTGAGTTTGAGCGGAGTTATGGCCTTCGCCGTTTTTCTCCGCCGGTCGTCCGCCGATGCAGGGAAAGACATGTTTTGATTGGAAAGCGTTTTGACGAATCAGCAGGTGACATAGGAACCAAAAAATGAAGGTTTTGGATTGGTCAAAGCAAAAAAAGTAGCCTCCGCCGGTCTCCGCCGACCATCCGCCGAATATCAAAAAACGAAGTACCAATACCAAATCCGCCCGCAATTTCAAGTGTACTAAAAAAAGAATCGTCCAATTTGGTCTGGTACTTTTCGAGAAACAAGCTTTTACTTTTCCGCAAAAATCTTGGGACACCCTGTAGAATATCGGTCAGAAATATCACTGCTAACTCTTAAATAACAATTTTAGTCCTAACCCATGAGTAACATATCAAACCTTCCAGATAACAGCCGCCGACCTCATCGTAGCCGAAGTTTTGTCACGTTTCGTCAACCTGTTCGACCAAAACATCTTGAAAACCTATCCCAGACTAGAAGAACACCGGCTGCGTATCGAAAATCAACCTCAGTTGCAACAGCTTGTCCAGAATCGACCAAAATCCGTCTTTTGATCGGTCCATCTATATTATTATTGTACATTGTTGTTTAGAATACAAAATGAAAATTTTTGGCCAAACTGTATGTGTCACTACTGAACTTGTAAAGAAACGGAGCCGGACCCAATTTTTCGGTCCCGTTCACGGACAGCGACGTTGTTTGGGCTTCGGCCCTCAGGCCCACGTATGCCGGCTCGAGGCCTTCAACTTTGCTTTGGCGGTGCCATTTAAAAAATTATTAAAATATTACTAATATTAACTATGACAACTTATATCTTACTGCTTCCTTACACCTTTTGCAAGTCAAATCTTTCGTTTCGGGGCCTAACAATTGTAAGTAGGCTGGGTCCCTGGGGTTTTGGTAAGGGTCCCGCTGGATCCCGGGCCTCAGTGCAACATAGGACGACTCAACTTTCAAATTTGCTTTGGCTTGGTCTAGTGGGCCTTCTTTCAAGTGTAATCGCTACAATAATTTGTTCTGAAGGGGGGGGGGGGGGGGGAGAGGTAAAAGCAAAAAAGTTTTTTTTAAACAACTCAACAATTTATTACTAATTTAAACGAGGTACATAACAAAAAAGACTTTAAATAACCGTTTACAATTAAGACACCGTACATAAGCACCTGAGAACCAAAAAAAATAAAAAAATTCGATAAAACATGTCATTAAAAGACTGAAAACTTGAAAACAATAAAAAAAAATATTACTGATAACTTAACAACATAAATAAAAATATTGAAAAAGAGATCAAATACATCCTTTTAACTAAAAAAAGTCAAAAATATACCTTCTAGACCAAAAAATTTAACTGTTCCCCACCATCTGAACCCTTACTAAACCTACATTTCTCTACCTACATCCAAACAACCCTAATAAACAAAACCTCTAATCAACCTGCATCTTCTTTGCCATCTCTAATCAATCTGCATCTTCTCCAAAGCCGGACTGACAACTCTTGAGCTTCTTTGCCTCAGAACATTAAACATCTCCTTAGCAATGCCATGTTCTCCATCCAAGTTCATCAAAGCTTCTACAACATCCCTGGCTCTATCTAGGAACCGTTCCAGGTTTTCTTTTGTGACACTTGAGGTAATGTTATGGCCAGTTTCGATTGGATCTTGAATATTGGATACGTCGCTGACTCTGAAGCCTCCTTGGCCGTACCAGCCGGCAGGTGCTTGAAACTCCTTGATTGGTATGATTTGAGCTGTCATTGGGCATAGAACTTGATCGGCTTTGTAGACGTTCAGGCAGAATTCAAAAAAGCCCTAAAAATTGTAAATTAGCCTTAGGCTATAACATTTTTTTACACATCAAAAAGTCTTCTCGCCAATTTACACTGACATTCACGTTCAAAAACGACAAAACTTTTTTATACTCTAATATATCCACTTTAAGGTAAAAACCAGCAATATCAAAACAACTTTACTATACCTATACCCAATTTAAACCTAAATTTCAAAAACCATCAATTATATTCCACTTACAATGACAAAATCCTTGATTCCACCATGATATCCACCAATATAAGTCAATTTAGTGCCTTCAGCAATTCCCTGGATTGGTTCGTTGTTTTCCAGCGGTCCAAGAACTTTTGAATGTTGACAATAGCAAAAGAACAAGATGGAGAATGCGTACGATGAAAAACAGCCGACCGGCCGTTCGGTGGACTTGAAAATACCAGCACATCTAGCCCAGGTCCTGATGAAGAACAACGTGTTTGATAGCTCTAAAATCGTAATAAAAATGAAAATTGTAAACCTTTAAAAACGTTATTATAGATTTTAGACCACATTTTAAGATAAGCTTAACCACTTTTGCTCAATAGCAAAATTGTTAAAAATTCAATAATTTCTGTGACATTTCGTCAAGATAGAAAAACATAGTAATTTTAACCAAAAATGCCATTTTAACTACTACTTAGACCTAATCAACTCAAAAACCACCAAAACCCGATAATTTTTGTGACACTTCGTCCACATAGCGTTTTGATGCAAATTTGACCAAAAAACGCCGTTTAAAATATCAAAAATAAGAAAAACAAGCATAAAAAGCCTACCAGGGTGATCTTCTGTAGTAAGTTTCAATAAATCAGCTTTTCTCATACCCAAAATATTGGTAAAAGACAGATCACAAGAGATATGATTGAATTTGAAGGTAATGATCGGAACTCGTGCTGCTTCTATACAAACCACGTCGGAGATCTCGTCAGTTTCCTCTTCGTATTGCTTTAATAGTCTTCCCAAAAACACGGCTTTCACTAAAAAGTAAAATAATTATGTTTTAGCTTAAAGAATAGAGGTATGGAATAATTACTGTAACTTAAACAATTTTGTGAGTATAGTAAAGTCTTTTGAAGAAAAGTTACAGAAGATAGTACTCTATAACCACATCAAAATTCACGTTGTTAGCTGTCTTTTGAAAAAAGTTATGACAAAAGTAATGTCCTTCACTCTTTGTAACCTAAAACAATATAAATTCAGACAAATCTTAGCAAATTTGCATTAGGTCAAAATTTTATAAACTCAACGTAAAAAGCAGAATAATATACAGCTCTTAAAACCTACAAGCAATAGAAACACATCTCCATTCCATATTCTCAATCCTTTTCTTCTTGAACACCTCAAGTGGATCATCCTTCAGCTTCAGATGGCTCACATCGACCGCTTGGAATGGAGTGTTTCGTTCAAACAAAAACGTCAGGTCCTAAAGACAAAAACAATCATAAAATATCTATAAACATACCAAATCCGCATCCAGAAGGCCGAAACCAGTCAAAGTTGATCCAAATGCCTTTACCTCAATATTCAGGCTCTCATCAAAGAACTGTCGAACAAAGGCGTTAAGTCGTGCCACAAACTCCAATCTTTTCATAACCTAAACATAAAATATCAAAGAATGAATGTGGATAGCTTACATTCTCTGGCTTTAGTTCAACTGTGTCTCTGATCATCTTGGCTTCACCAGAAAAGGACAATGGTACTTCATGCTTGTCAAACTCATTGATTATCCGTTTAATCACTTGTCTTTTAGAAACTTCAAACTTGTAATCACTCTCATGAATCGTTAGATTATCCTGAAATCAAAAACTTGATAAAAATCACAAAAACAGCTTTAGAACAACTCATATTATCTTATTCATCCCATCAGAAACCCATCTTTTCAAGTTTTTCCTCAAAATCAAGCCAAAAATCTAATTTTTTCTATCAAAGCCAAGTCCAAACTCACATTCCCAAACCGCAAAGTCTTGTAATTCAACAATCTCAATCCATGATCGTACTTCTCAAACTGAACAGTAACGGATTCCCGTCCTTTCGCCGACTTCAAGAACCTTATTGGTCCGTAATTCTCGAGAAATGTCCTGAAATCTCCAAAATTGACGCTTGGAGAGAAGCCATAAATCCGTAGCACCAACTTCTTTTTCGGTTTCATGTCGGAACGTTGAAATTTGCTCGATTCTGTGTCGATTTTCATCGTTTATTCATGAAATTATAGTGATTTTGCGGGAAACGAGAAATAAATAAATCTTTGACATTTCGTTTGTTTTTGGCGCGAAGTGTCACAAATTTTATTGGATTTAATCAGGTGGCTATTTTGGCAAGAAAATTAGTAATATTTAGTAAATATACTGTAAAAAATTATAACAATTTAATTTTTTAAAAAATTTTTAATAAATTTAAAATTTTTTTTGTAAATAAAGTTTTTGCAGCTTAAAAAATCGTGCCGAACGTCAGCAAGGTTTCAAACACCTCAATCAGACGGACCCGCCCACAACATGACATTGGCCGCTTGTCATAATCGGTGTCAGTTCGAATTTCGAAAAAAATGGCGGGTTGTGCACGTGCACTGATCGCCATTATGTCCTGTTCACTTCGTTTGTTTTAATGGCCTAGTCTTTGGGGACGGCGAATTGAGTGCCAATTTGAATGAATGTTTTTGCAAGATTGGTTTCCAGCTTCGTATCAGACTGTTTTGGCGCGTTTGCTTTACGATTTTTTGGGTTTTTGTGGTAAAGATTGTCAGGTTGGAGGGGTGATTTATTTAAGAAGAAAGAAGTGATAGGACAGGCCGGGGTAGAGGAAGCAAAATTAAGGTAAGTTAAGCTGTAGAAGGTTAAGATACGGTAGAGTAGTGTAAAATAGGATAGTTTTGGATTAAATAGGGTAAAGTACGATAGAGCAGAACAGGGTAAATAAAGGTATAGCAGACTAGACTAGGGTAGGTCAAGTTATGGAAGGTTATGTCAGGGCAGAGTAGGGCAAGTTAAGGTAGGCTTAGGCTAGGGTAGGATAAGTTAAATTAGTCTAAGCTAGGGTTAGACGTGAGGAACAAGCCGGGCCTACCCAATTTTAGGCCATGCCGGGCCTGAAACTCAAGGTGCGGTCCGACCCGAAAAGCTTTGGCCGTTTGCACGTAAAAAAATTTGGTCTGGACTTGAGAAAAATTTAGATTGAGCTAGGCCTGAAACTGGAAAAAATCGGCTCGGTTTGTTCCTAGTGTATAGAAACAGTAATGCAGTGTATGGTAACGTAGGGAAAGGTAGGACGTAGAAATATAAGGTAGGGTAAGATAAATTAAACTAGGTTAAGATAGGGTAGGTTAAGGTAGGCTATGGTTGGGTAAGTTAGACTACAGTGGGTTAAGATGGGCTAAGCTAGGGTTGGGTAGGATAAAATAGGGTAGGGTAGGGCAGGGTAGGGTAGGGTAGGGTAGGGTAGGGTAGGGTAGGGTAGGGTAGGGTAGGGTAGGGTAGGGTAGGGTAGGGTAGGGCAGGGTAGGGTAGGGTAGGGTAGGGTAGGGTAGGGTAAGGTAGGGTAGAGTAGGGCAGGGTAGGGTAGGGTAGGGTAGGGTAGGGCAGGGCAGGGTAGGGTAGGGTAGGGTAGGGTAGGGTAGGGTAGGGTAGGGTAGGGTAGGGTAGGGTAGGGTAGGGTAGGGTAGGGTAGGGTAGGGTAGGGCAGGGCAGGGCAGGGTAGGGTAGGGTAGGGTAGGGTATGGTAGGGTAGGGTAGGGTAGGGTAGGGTAGGGTAGGGTAGGGTAGGGTAGGGTAGGGTAGGGTAGGGTAGGGTAGGGTAGGGTAGGGTAGGGTAGGGTAGGGTAGGGTAGGGTAGGGTAGGGTAAGGTAGGGTAGAGTATTCTTTAAACTTTGATTTCAAATTTCAATTGGCCTTTCCTCCTTCACGTCACTTATTGTTTGTCGATGATTGAAGAATGGGTTTTGTGGCCAAATACCTTTCGAACTGGGGCTTCTGTTTGCCGATCCGCTTGCCTTTACTTATAATAATGCGCTTATAATCCATTCTTCAAGGTTTACTTGCCGTTGGTTCAGGCTTCGAACTTTTGTTGACAGTCTTTATGCTTTATTCAAGTTTGGTACAGTATGGTGCTCTTTTCTTGTTTTTAACAATTTTTTCATTTTTTTTGTTTTTTCACTTATATACCACATAAAATATAATGGCATAGGTTAAGATCACATTAATAGGCTATGACTTGGCCTTGGGCTAAAGTTAGGCCTAGTGTTACGGCCAGAGCTAAATATAGAATATAGTACAGTAGGTAAGGTATTGTAATGTAGTACAGGATAATGTAAGGTACGGCAAGGTACGGTAAGACAAGACAGAGTAGTTTAGGGTAGGGTAACACAGGGGGTGGTAGGGTAATGTATAGTAATGTTGGTTAAAGTAGGGTAGGGTAGGGTAGGGTAGTGTAGGCAAGGGTAGGGTAAGGTAGAGTAAGGTAGGGTAAGGTGGGGTAAGGCAGGGTAGGGTAGGGTAGGTGCTATTATATTCAATGAAAAAAGTTATTGCCACTTTTTTTAAACATTAGAAAAGTCATTGCCATTCTTTATGTATATGATGTGAACACATTTAAAAACACTTTTGAAACTTGAGGTTGTAAAACTTAATGACTCAGACATCTGTCGCTTTTCAAAACTTTTTGAATCATTTTTCATGAGACATAGTTCATGGACTGTGAAAGACGAACACTCTTAACAGTCGATTGCTCTTTTACTTTGTCTTGGTGGTATATCTTTGTGAATTGGTACTTTATAACGGGATTATTATAGATATTCACAACGGAGTACAAAAGGCCGGGTAAAGTGTAAATAAGGTTGGTTTAAAGGCTGAGGGGAGAGGGGTGTAACAAAGATTCGAGTAGGGCTGTTTATTTTTTACTGTTCGATCAAAACCAATGTTTGGCCCGGGTTAGGCTCTAGGCTCTAGGCTCTGGGCTAGGGCTCTGGGCTAGGGCTGTGGGCTAGGGCTCTGGGCTAGGGCTCTGGGCTAGGGCTCTGGGCTAGGGTTCTCGGTTAGGGCTCTGGGATAGGGCTCTGGGCTAGGGCTCGTATTTAGGGTTTCGAAAACTTGTCCGCTAATTTGAAACATTAATTTCTCAAGGCTATTTCAAATTAATAATCAAAAAACATTGGGCTGCTACTGCATATTTGATTGAGCATAAATTAATTATCATTAGGAAAGACACTTGCGCTTCTTTTTACACTTTTCTTATGCTTCTTAAAGTTTTCTCATATTGATAAAAAATTTTTTAAATTAAAAAAAAAAATTTTTTTTGCCTTTTTTTAAATTTTTTAAAACTGCCGTTTTTTCCCACAAAAATTTCTGAACTTAATCACGTTTCCTATCGCACGTTGCCCTCAACCTCCCCTCATCGTGTTATTTTGTTTTCATTACGCTAGCCGAGATGTTATCGCTCCGTTCCGTCCCAAAACTTTTCGCTTTTTTCGCTAAAAACGGTTGGGACAAACCGAATTTCAGCTGAAACGCGAACGAAAAACTGGGATTGATTCAGCAGCTTCTCGCCAACGCCACCGCTAGCCATGAGGACGAATTGAACGGTTGGAAGGTCACGTTGAACGGAATGTCATCGCCAACGTCGCAGCTTCTGTACGATGAGGCCAACGGGTTCGGAGAGGCCGAGGCTCGTGAGTTTTTTGAACTTTGTATTATAAAACGGCATTTTTAAAATGGTTCCGAAAAGTATGTCGTATTTTATTAAAAATTCAAGGTTTGACGAAGTGTCAAAACTTTTATTGGAAAAAATGACGAAGTGTCACAAAATTTATTGGAAATTTTTAAACCTAAATTTAAGTTTTTAAGCTGTTTTTAAATGTTATTTTTAACAAATTTATCAATATTCTATACTTGACGAAGTGTCAAAAGTTTTATTGAAAAATATGACGAAATGTCACAAAATTTATTGGACAACAAAATGTTTAAAAAAGTAAGATTTTTGATAATTTAAGTAAAAAATACCTATATTTAGTTACATCTAAAATTTTTTTTTTCAGCCAAATGGGGCTCGGCCCACGATATTCGACCGAAACGACCGGACACAACGCCGCCGACGAAACGTTCGCTGGGCTTTCAGTTCGGTCGATGTTGTTTGTTGTTTAGTTTAATATTGATTTTAATAGTACTTGGCTCAATTGTTGGAATGTACATTTTTCATACTTTTATTGGACATTGCGAGTTCTTCGAGAATGTAAGTTCAGTCTAGCCCTAGCCTTAGTCTTGGCCTTAGCCCAAAGCTCCAGCCGAGAGACCTAGCCCAGTTCTCTAGCCCAGAGCCCAGAGCCGTAGCCCAGAGCTCTAGCCTAGAGTCTTAGACTTGGCTTAAGTTCTAGCCCTGCCATGGCTATAGGCTTAGTCCTAGCCTTAGGCATTTCCCTATGGTTTGTCTTAATCTTACCTCTGGTCTTAGCTTCAGTTTCAGCCCTAGCCTTGGCTTTAGCCCTAGTCTCAGCCTCAGCCTTAATTTTGGTTCTAACTCTAGCTCTGGCTCCTAGGCTTGGCCAGAGCTCTAGCTCTGGTTTTAATTATGGTTCTAGCTTTAGCCCGGATACTAGGTTCGGTCCTAGTTTTAGCTCTGGCCTTAATTATGGTTAAAGCTCTGGCCCTAGGCTTCATTGTAGCTCTAGCTTAACTCCAGTTCTAGTTCTATCCTTTTATCCCTAATACACCCTACTAATAGCCTTATGGCTAGCCTTAGTCCTATTTTTAAATACCCACGTCTAAATTCAAAACTTTTCAGTTAACTACCGCCACTCCAGCTCCATCGCTAGCCGAACAAATCGACCAGGACTGTGGTCAAATCTACCCATGGCGCGAAATCCGATTACCTCAGGCGCTTCGACCCGTTTTCTATAAACTCTTCATTCATCCCAACCTCACTGATCTGACATTCACGGGACAAGTAGATATAGACATGGATGTGGTAAATGATACTGGAATCATTGTGCTACATCAATCCGAACTCAAAATTAAAACATATGCGTTGTACGTGCAGGGACAGAAGGTCAACGTGCGATTGGTGGGTTCATTTTAAAATTATTATAGAATTGTGGGCAATGGTTGATAAATACTTTGAGTTGTAACAGTTAGAAACGGTACATAAGGACATAGATGTAGACGAAATGTAATGTTAAAAATGGGCGGCGTGCTAGGCTAATACTTTGGGCTAAGAACAAGAAGAAGACTAAGGCTAAAATACTAACTTGGCTTGGTATTGAACTTTGACTTGAGCTATAATATTATGTCGTTGCTGAGAGGTTGTGCTAGGGTCACGGTCAGATCTAGGCTGGAATTGTTGTTTTAACGATTAAAACTAGAAAAGGCTAGCCTTAGGGGTTGGAGTTTGACCTATGGTTAGACTCAGGAATTAATTTTAGGCTAGGACTAAGTCTTGGGCTAGGGCTAGGCTTGGGCTAGTTTTAAAATTTTTGAAGCAAAAACTTTACTTTAGATGATATGCGACCGCTTACAACAATGGACTTTTTTACCGAGTGTTAAAATAAATAAGAATGAAAAGCTCAAGATTGTACTTCAATTTACCGGAGAGATTCAGAAAAACTACATGCAGGGACTCTATGTGAATCGACATACCGACCACAACAATGGGACTGAACGGTATGACAATTGGGGGGTCAATTTCATCTTTTAAAAAAAATTTGGCGGTGGAGAAAGAGGGCGCCCGATCTGGATCGGACGAACCGAAACAAAAAATTTTGCGGACCGGACCCAAAAATTTAAAGTTTGGACCGGACCGTGCCCAAAAACTTGAAGATTGGATCAGACCCAAAAACTGCCGGACCGGTGAAAAACGCTCCGGACCGGTTCAGGCAAAGCATTCGTTCAACCTAATAAAAGCCGTTTACCTGTTATGTTACAGAAGATCAGCAGTAACTCAATTCGAACCAACCAATGCACGAAGGGTATTCCCTTGCTTCGATGAACCTGAGTTCAAAGCCGTCTTTGATGTGGCAATCGTAAGAGAGAAGGATCACATTGCAAGAGCTAATACTCATCTACTGCACACCAAAGACTATGGAATTGAGTAGGTTCACCTTAACTTTGCATTTGAATAAGCTACCTTTGACCAAGACCTAGCTCTAGCTTTAGCTTTAGCTGTAGCTGTAACCCTAGCTCCAGCTCTAGCCCTAGCTCTAGCTCTAGCACTAGCACTAGCTCTAGCTCTAGCTCTAGCTCTAACTTTACCTCTAGCTCTAACTCTAGGCTTAGGTCTAGCTCTAGCCATAGCCTTAGCTAGAAATGAGGAACGGTCTGGGCCCGTCTTTCATGCTTGGTCCGATCTAAATTTTGATTAGACCCGGCCCGCGTTTTTTTATGTGCAAGCGGGCCGTACTTTTCGTGCAATGCCGGCGTTTGATTTTCAAGCCCGGCCTTTCCCTGATCTCTAGCCCTAGACTTAGCCTTGGCCGTAGCGCAAGCAGTTTTTATAAACAGTAAACTTCAAAATTTATGCAAATTTTGATTTTTTAGACTCGAGATTGATCACTTTGCACCAACGTTAAAAATGAGCACTTATATTTTGGCATTTGCCGTGCTGAACGACTTTAAAAAACAAAGGACAATGACAAGCACGACAAGACGACCAATTGAAGTCAATTTGTTTTCCAATGTTCCCAATATTGAAAACCAAGCCGTATTTGGATTGGATACAACAGCCAAAGCTTTGGCGTATTTTGAAACGTACTTCAATATACCGTTTCCCTTGCAGAAGACTGGTAGGTAAAAATTATCGTTTTTTGGTTTTTTAAAATAAGGTAAGAAAGGACAGAGCTGTGTAGGATAAAGTATGTAAAATGACAATTTAAAGCAGACATGTATTGTATTAGACCTTTCCTTTTAGAACTTCATATATTCAGATTTAATTGGCTTAGAAACTCGTTACTTTACAACTTCTTAGAGAGTTACAAAGTGGCCAAACAATAAGTTATATTTGAGATGAGTTGGGGTAATTTAAGGCATTGGTTTGCGCCAGCAGACTTTAAGTCTGCATGTGCTAGGCCGGGCCGCTTAGTATTATAAAGTAGGCTTAGTAGAAAAGCTATATTTTTGTCTTGTGTGTAAACAGGATAGGGTAGTTTTGTTCTTTTGTATTTTTAGGCTAAAAGGCCGCTTTTGTCAGTTTAACTTTGCTCTATTTAGATCTACTGGCATTGGATGATTTTGCTGAAGGAGCGATGGAAAACTGGGGGTTAGTTACCTTCAGAGACAATATGTTACTATACGATCCAAGCAAATCGCCGGAAAAGGCGAAAGAAGTGATTGCTTTGGTGGTTTGTCATGAAATTGCTCATCAGGTAGGCTTAAAAATTTTTTTAAATTAAAAAAAAAAATTTTAATTTTTAAAATTTTTAAAATTTTTTAAAAAATTTTTATACATGGACTATAACATTCAAACTACAGTAACCTAAACAATATAACAACCATTTTAGTGGTTTGGGAACTACGTTACCATGAAATGGTGGAACGACTTGTGGCTGAACGAAGGTTTTGCTAATTTTATGGAGTTTTTGTGCGCAGACGCTCTTCATCCTGACTGGAACATGATGACAACATACTTCTTGGACAACCATCTCTACAGTACTCAAATGGACGGCTTTCATACGTCTCATTCAATTTCGACTGAAGTAGAAGATCCCAATCAAATATCATCACTATTCGACGCTATTTCTTATAATAAGGTAGGGTAGGGTAGGTGGTAGGGGGAAGAATGAGAGGGTAGGGTATAGGCAGCAGGGGGGGGGGACAGAAAGAGGGTAGGGTGACTAGGCGACAAGGGCAAGAGAGTAGAGGTAATGAGGCTCAAAATTTGAGAGAGACGGAGAAGGGGGGGGGGTGGGGGAGTTGGGGCCCCCAACTTGGGGGGGGGGCTAAGGGTATTACAGAGAATTTTTTGATAGGGTATGGTTAAAGCATACTGTAGGATATTGGTTTAAAGTTTACTGTACAATTAAGCCAAGGTAGGATGGGGGTAAGGTATGGTAGGGTAGAGTAATGTAAAGTACAGTAAGATACTGTGGGGTAAAGTAAAGTAAGGTAGCGCCCAGTATAACAAGGCAGGGTAGGATTTGATAGGGTAGGATAGGGTAAGGTTTATAAATGACCTATGACATAAAGAATGGCAGAAAACAAAAAGTAGAAGGAGAGGAAGAAAAGCAGGGGAATGTAAAACATTTATTAAAGTAGAGTGGGGTAGGGTAGGGCTTATCAAGTTATCCTTGAATATTTTAGGGCTCAGCGATATTAAAGATGGTTTCAGCTCTAACTGGTCCAAATGCTTTCCAACGGGCTCTACAACAATACCTAAAAGCTTATGAGTACAACAACGCTGAAGGAATTGATTTGTGGAATATTGTTCAGCAGGTAAGCTGTTAGTTCTGAGGTTTTGCAGGGCAGGACTAGAGCTAGTACTAACATCTGGGGGTAAAATTAGGGTTAGGACTCTGGGCTAGGGCTAGGGCTAGGGCTAGGGCTAGGGCTAGGGCTAGGGCTAGGGCTAGGGCTCTGGGCTAGGGCTCTGGGCTAGGGCTCTGGGCTAGGGTTAGGGCTAGGGCAAGGGTAGGGCTAGGGCTAGGGCTCTGGGCTAGGGCTCTGGGCTAGGGCTAGGGCAAGGGTAGGGCTAGGGCTAGGGCTAGGGCTAGGGCTAGGGCTAGGGCTAGGGCTAGGGCTAGGGCTAGGGCTAGGGCTCAGGGCTTTGGGCTTGGGCAATTCATAACAAACTTTTTGGGATATGGTTGACCATAATATGTTAACATTGTTTCAGCATGCCAATTTGAATGTCAATTTGACAATAAACAAGCTGGCAGCAGATTGGACGACACAAGTTGGATACCCTTTCATCCGAGTGTCATTGAATGAAGATGGCACTAAAATGACCATTCATAACCAAGTAAGTTGAAATTCTTATTTTTTTTGTAAAATACGTTTATATTTACCTAAAAACTCATTTTTTTAATTTTAAAATATTTTTTCAATTTAAAATAAATTTTTGAAAAATTGAAAATTTTAAAACTTTAAAAATATTTTAAATTTTAAATAATTTTTTGAAAAATTTTAAAATATTGTAGTAGAAAAATTAAAATAGATCTTAATGTTCAAATTTTATTGTAGTCACGTTTCCTTTACTTAGAAGAGGAACGCTACCCGAATGTGACGGAACGCTGGTCGATTCCAGTCATGTATCGGTCGAGTGCGATCAAAGTTCCTCGATTGACCTGGTTCTTTGATGATACTGGTAAGGTTTAAACTTAAAATTTTTTTTATTTTAGTTTTATAGAGAATGGTAGAGTACGGTAAGGTAGAGAACGCTAGGTTAGGGCATGGTAAGATAAGATAGGGCGTGATATGGTAGTATAAAGTAAGATAGGCAAGGATAATATACAGTTACGATAGTTTTGAAGAAGGGTAAAGCTAGTATAAGGTCGAGTAGGTAACGGTTACCGTAAATTTGGTATAAGTTACGATTACGGTAAGCTAAAAAACTTTTTGGGTGTGGCAAGATAGGATAAGGTAGAGCCAGGTAGGGTATGGTACAGCAAGGCAGGGTAAGCTAGGCTGGAGTATAGAAGGATTGAGATTAGGGTACTGTGAAATAGGGTACTGCAGAGTAGAGTACTGTAGAATAAGTTACTGTAAAGTAGCATAGTTAGGGTAGAGTAGGGTATTGTAGGGTAGGGTAGGGTAGGGTAGGGTAGGGTAGGGTAGAATAGGGTAGGTTAAGGTAGGGTAGGGTAAGGTTGGATTTTAATTAAAAATAGTAAGATTTTACAATTTGTTTTAGAAACGATTGATCTCGGAACGATAAAATCGAATTGGGCGGTAGCCAACGCTGGTGCCAATGGCTTTTACCGCGTTTTGTATAGTGAAGACATCTATAAGGAGTTTATTCGACAACTCAAAAGGGATCATTCTGTAAGTAGACTATTTTTTTGTAAATTTAAGTACGATAGGGTTACTGTACTTTGAAAAAATACTAAAATACGCTGTAGCTTTAGTATGTTTGTTATTCAGATTAATATAAAGAATTTCTGTAAATGTAAAATACGGTCTTTGTTCGTAATTATTTTTTAAATTTCAGCAACTAACGTTGATTGACCGTGCTGTGATTATGAACGATGCTTTTGCATTTGTTAAAGCTGGGTATTTGAGCATTGAAATGGCATTCGACTTGATTTTATATGTTGAAGGTAAGTTACTTGTTTATATATAGCTTTAGCCCTATTCTAGCTAAACCCAAAGTCTTATCATAGCCGAGCTTAAGTCTAACCCAGCCCAGCCGATTACAACATAGCCCAACCCAGTTCAGCATAGCCCAGTCCAGCATAGCTCAGCCCAGCCGATTACAGCATAGCCCAACCCAGTTTAGCATAGCCCAGTCCAGCATAGCTCAAACCTGTTCAGGCCAGCCCAGGCCAGCCCAGCCCAGGCCAGCCCAGCCCAGCCCAGCCCAGCCCAGCCCAGCCCAGCCCAGCCCAGCCCAGCCCAGCCCAGCTCAGCCCAGCCCAGCCCAGCCCAGCCCAGCTTAGCCCAGCCCATTTCAGAATAGCTCAGCCCAACCCAGTTCAGCTTAGCCCAGTTTAGCCTAGGCTTTTTTTACGTTTAGTAGTAGCCCTATGCCTAGCTCTAACCCTCGCAGTAGCCTTGTAGCTCACCCTCTCTAGCTGTACTTCAAACCCCGTTGTGCAATAAAAGAATTTTTGCATTATTACCTAATATATCTGATATAACTAGGTAGCCTTAGAGAAATTGCAAGAAATAGTGTTACGTCATGTTTTCTTATGTAATATTATGTCTTTATATCATTTTTGCCTCGGTGTAAAACGAACCAACAAATTAATACGAGTACGGCAATTTTACTGTAATTTAATGCCCTAGCCCTGAGCCCTGTTTCCTATCCCTAGCTATTACATTTAGATCTAGCCTTTACGTTTAGTCCTACTCATAGTTTCGAAGACTAGCTATGGCTCTTCAGCCTAGGCTTAGTCCTTAAGTCTATTCCTAGCGCTCCAGACTAACCGTGCCTTATCCGTAGCAATAGTTTTAAGTAGTAGTGGCTTTAGCTTTAGTTCTAGCCTTAGTAAGATATTCCTATTCTATTGGTATCTTTACTCACATCTTTACTCACATCTATGTCTACTTAAATATGTTCTTTCAGAAGGCACTGAACTAGACCGTGTACCATGGGTAGTAATCCTACAAAACCTTCGCTATATTGAATACCTAATTGATGATGATTATGAACTTTTGAGTTTATATCAGCAATTTGAACGTCATTTGGTCTTAAAAACGTATGAAACGATTGGTTGGGAAATGCCTCAAGGGCACGCTGAGAAGATGTTCCAACCAGAGCTGTTACACACAGCGTGCAGACTGGAGATCAGCAACTGTAGCAAGGAAGCACAGGAGAGGTTCTATCTCTGGATTAATGATCGAAATTCGTAGGTTTTTATATTTAAAGGGTGGGGTATGGCTAGTACAAGGTAGTGTAACGGTAATACTAATATAGAGTAGGGTAGAATATGTTACAGCAGGATTAATATAGAGTAAGGAAGGGTTACGGGAGGGCTAATAAAAAGGACAGGTATAGTATAAAGTGGAGTAGGGTATGGTATAGTAGGGTAGGGTAGGGTAGGGTAGAACGGGGTAGGGTAAGACAGGTTTTTCATCTTTTTTGCCTGAAAATTTATTATTAGGTACTTAAAACAATATCATTCAATGCTTCAATCCATATTCCAGAGTCTCAGTGGATCTCCAGCCGTTAGTCCTAGAAGAAGGTATTAAACACGGCTCAACTCAAGACTGGGAGAACTTACTACACGACTATCTACATTCAAAAACGCCATCCGAACGTAACACCTTACTCTTGGCACTTACTGCGACACAAGATGTTAAGAATGTGATAAGATTACTTGACCTATGTTTTAATGGTGAAAGTGTAAGGCCTAACATACTACCACGAGTACTAGGAGCACTAGTACAGAATAGAGCGGCTGCTCACGTTACTTGGCGGTACATACGACAACATCGGGAGAGGTTGGAGGAAATGTAAGTTTTTTTTAAATTTTGATAAAAAAGTGATGTTACAGTAAGATTTTTTGTAAAATTCTGTTACAGTAAGAATTTTTGTAAAATTTTGTTACAGTAAGATTTTTAATTTTACTTTAAGCCTATAAAAGCCTTTTTTTAATATCAATTGTCATTTTAAAGTTATAAAACCATTTTTTTATTTTGCACAGTGCGACGATTTAAGACTGCACCCTGCAGTCAAAAATAGCTTACTGTATTAGGTGTCCCAAAACTTTTGAACCGAATTTAAAAAATAAAAATGGGTTTTCGGCAGCTAATTTTATCTACTTTTATTTTCATTTATTTTTATACCATTCTTGTGATAACAAAATTTAAATTCGCTAAATCTGCACGGTGCAGTCAAAAAATGTTGCACCGTGCATACGTTTTTAATGCTCGAAAAATCGTCAAAAAGGGTAAAAATCGAAGTTTAAAATGGATTTGGCATAGGAAAAAGGCTTTAAAATTAAAATTAGATATGATTTTGTTTGAAATTTCATCAAAATTTAAATTTTTTAAAAAAATTTTCTGATATTACACTAGATTTTGGGTGAAAACAACAAATTTTTAATTAAAACTTATATTGTACTAGCTTAAAAATGCTCATAAGATCTCATTTCAGCCTTGGCGATGCAACAGTCATGTTTGGAGCAGCCCTAAAGATGGTAATCGAAGGCTTTAGTACCGAATTCGACCTTCAAGAAGTGTACGACACCTTTTCGAAGCACGGAATCGGCACCTCCCACGCCCGAATCCACCAGTCGTTGGAGTCGGTTAGGCTTAACATCCAATGGCGCAGGTTAAACGAGAAAGCACTTGAGCTGTGGTTGAAGAAATGGCACTTAAAACAAAATAATCCTTGAGTTTTAACGATTTTATTCGAAATTTCAATAAATTTATGGAGAATATGGCTGGGTAACAACAAGAAGAAGGAGATTTTGGCTACTAGGCTTATTTAAAATGTAGTGATTTTAGGCTTAAATTGAAGAGAAAAGTCTAAATTTTAAATTTTGAAAAAAAAACTTTTTAATTTTTTATTTACCGGTCAATAAATAAGGTTAAAAGTCAAAAATCAGCTTGAATTCTGAGGAAAAATCTATTTTGTCTGTTTTTTAAATTTAAGTTTACCGGTCGATAAATAATAAGAACAAGATGAAATTAGGCTTAAAGTAAAGCGAAAAGCCTAAGGGTTTAGGTTTTTAAAAAAAAATTTAAAAATTTTGATTTACCGGTCAATAAACCACATTAAAGGCAAAAAAAAGCTTAAAATTTAGGGAAAAATCTAAATTGTCAGTTTTTTAAATTTAAATTTACCGGTCGATAAAACAGAATAAATAGATGAAATTAGGCTTAAAATGAAGCGAAAAGCCTAAGGCTTTAGATTTTTTAAAAGAAAATTTAAAAACATATAATTTGCCGGCCAATAAATAAGGTTAAAAAACAAAAATCAGCTTGAAATTTGGGGAAAAATCTAAATCTTCAGTTTTTTAATTTTAAAGTTACCGGTCGATAATTAAGACTAACAAGATGCGATTAGGTTTAAAACCAAGAAAAAAGCCTAAGGCGTTAGCTTGTTTAAAAAAGTTTAAAAATTTAACTTTACCGGTCAATAAATAAGGTTAAAAGCCAAAAATCAACTTGAAATTTGGAAAAAAATCTAAATCTTCAGTTTTTTAATTTTAAGTTTACCGGTCGATAAATAAAATTAAAAAGCAAAACTTTACCTTAAAATTTGTGAAAAGGTTCGGCTTTTACATTTTTGAAAGAAAATTTTAAAAATTTTTATTTACCGGTCAATAAATAAGATTTAAAGACAAAAATCAGCTTGAAATTTGGGGAAAAAATCTAAATCTTCAGTTTTTTAAATCTAAATCTACCGGTCGATAAAACAGAATAAATAGATGAGATTAGCCTTAAAATAAAGCGAAAAGCCTAAGACTTTAGGTTTTTGAAAAAAAGTTTAAAAGTTTTTATTTCCTGGTCAATAAATAAGGTTAAAAGCCAAAAATCAACTTGAAATTTGGAAAAAAATCTAAATCTTCAGTTTTTTAATTTTAAAGTTACCGGTCGATAATTAAGACTAACAAGATGCGATTAGGTTTAAAACCAAGAAAAAAGCCTAAGGCGTTAGCTTGTTTAAAAAAGTTTAAAAATTTAACTTTACCGGTCAATAAATAAGGTTAAAAGCCAAAAATCAACTTGAAATTTGGAAAAAAATCTAAATCTTCAGTTTTTTAATTTTAAGTTTACCGGTCGATAAATAAAATTAAAAAGCAAAACTTTACCTTAAAATTTGTGAAAAAGTCCGGCTTTCAAGTTTTTCAAAAAAATATATATAACTTTTAATTTACCCTATAATAAGTAGGGTTAAAAGACAAAAACACGCTTGATTTGGGAGAAAAAATCCAGATTATAAGTTTTTTAAATTTAAATTTACCAGTCGATAAATAAGCTTAAAAAAGCCTAGTAAGCCAAAATTCATAACAAATATAGTAATATACATGTATAATATAATAGTTTAGGTATAAAGTGTGAAGGACCTGTATCAACAAATATTTTTTTGTACAATTTGAATAAAGGATAACATTATAGTAGCATGTTATGGAGTAAGAGTAAAGGTTGTACTGTAATCAAAGTAACAATAAGCGATTTGGCGGGGTAAAAGAACTAATTTAGTTGTAGAAGCATACAAAACGTATATTATAGTAAGTTACGGCTTATATCATATCATATTTACATTAACAAAGGTAGTCAGAAGTAGCGCCGGGCGGGGTAACTTTATTTGTAGAGCAGGGTGGGGTAGGGTAAAATAGGATAGAGTAGTATAGGATAGGGTAGGGTAGGGTAGGGTAAGGTAGGGTAGGGTAGGGTAGGGTAGGGTAGGGTAGGGTAGGGTAGGCTAGGCTATTGCAGGGTAGGCTAGGCTAGTGCAAGGTAGGGTAGGGTAATATAGACTAACCTATCATACCCCGCCCATTTCCCTGCATTCAGCCGTGATCTTCCCTTCATAAACAGGTAACACTACGTTATCATCCATAACAACAGTCCACTGATAGGGTGCTGATCCATCTTCACATGGTCCTTTGAACATAAACCTCTTCGAAGTCCAAGAATTTATGCCAAAATGATGTCGAAACAGACCAAATGTCATAGACCTTGAGTATATTCTAGAAACAAATGGCACTCCAGTCTCGTCTTTGTACGAAACTGGCAGATAGGAGGGGTAATGGTCTTCTTGGGGGCGGATATCTGAAAAGAACATAAGTTAGAAAGCCGGAACAATATCCTACCCTACCCTACTCTACCCTACCCTACCCTACCCTCCCCTACCTTACCCTATCCTAACCTAATTTACAGTACCCTACTCCACAGTATCTTACCATGTAGTGTCCTTCTCTACAGTACCTTTCTCTACAGTATGCTGCTCTACAGTATCCTACTCTACAGCAAAATACTATACAGTACCCTAACTTGCAGTGTCCTTCTATACAGTACCGTACTCTACAGTACTCTTTTCTACAGTAACCTACTCTACAATACCCTAATTTACAGTCCTAACTCTAACGTACCCTACTCTATTGTACCCTACCCTACCTTTACTCTACTCTATCTTACCCTTCCTCCACGGTAAATGATGATTGTCTTACCGAAAGGATACGAGTTGTCTCTAGGAATTCGAGTTCGCTCGTTCAGCTCAGCAAGGTGAAGATGGGCTGATTCAGATGAACAAAAACCCGAACTGTCACTGAATTGTTGGTACACGTTGCAGCGGGAGCTGAAATTAACTTTAATATTTAAAAAAGTTAAAATTTTCTTAAAATAATCGGTCAAAAAAGTCTTGTCGCTATTTTACACCGTTTTCTATAGTACAAAACGACAAGACTTTTATTCAAATTGTAAAACATTAAAATTACCAAAAATAAAGTCATATCTAAAATCTTCTTACCCTCTATGCCTCTCCACTTCATTATAATCAAAGATTGGCATGTGGAGTGGGGCGGGCGGGGGTGGAGCTTGGGCGTGGTAAGAAGTTGAAAATTCGTTCGGGTGGGTGCATTTATTCGACAATGGTGCTACCAAATGTGTATGTACTGCAAATAAATGGTCTTTCAGGAACGGTCGGAACGCTGTGTTATTAAGCGAATCGAATTTTTTAAGCCTGGGCGCAGCTGGGGGATGTTGATGTAGTAGAAGGTCGTTAGACTCGCTGAAGGCGATTGAGGCCGATTTGTGCATGAATCCTTTGATTGGAGCACTTGGTACACGATTTTGATGATTTTTAGTTTTTGGTACAGTTGGTACTCCGTTTGGTACACTTTGGTCATTTGGCACCATATTCATGTTATGTGCACCATTTGATCCGGAAATGCCATTAAGTGCTCCATTTGGTCCACTGTTTGTGTATGGTACCCCATTTGGTACACTAGTTATGTATGATACCCCATGACCACCTGGTACCCCATAGCCGCTTGGTACCCCTTTAGTATTACAAACTCGGGCACTAGGTGCCAAACTCCATTCACACAGTGCCTCAGGCGGTATAGCGTCTTCTTCATCCCAACTACTAGGCGTATCACCTCCCAAGTCAAGCCGAAACTCATTCTCTTCCCTCCGCCTATCCTCATCATGTTGTTGTAGAGCTAATGGTGCCAAACGATCACACAGAATCCGAACGAACAAATCACGGTCTTCTTCACGTTCATGCCGAATTGGAAACGTGCCTGGGGCTTCTGGTTCTAACTGAAAGATTTGAATTTTAAAATTTTTCAAAATTTTTAAAATTTTTTTTTTAATTTTAAAATTTTCAAAATTCAAATTTTTTGTAATTTTAAAGTAATTTTCTTATAAATTTTAAAATTCTTACAAACTCGTTGACTTCAGAATCCTGATCATCGTGTGTTCGTCGTATGTCTTCTTCTTTCCGTGGTGCTCTAAAATGTATCGGTTTTTTAAAAAAGATAAATAGAAAAGACTATCCTTATAGTACTGAAATTATAAATAGTAATGAAAAAGCATTACCCCTATAGAAAAAAAAGAAGCAGAATAAGGTAAGCTACTTTAGAAACTGATTTAAAGGTAGGGGTAGAGGTACCCATATTGTAATAGAAAGAAAAAGCTGATAAAGAGTTAGATTTTGAACTGATTTAAAGGTAAACTAAAGCTCGGTCAGGGTAAGGTAGAGTAAGAAAAACTAGAAGAAATTTTAGAAAGGGACATAAGGGTTACGGTATAATGAGATTAGGGTAGATGGGCATACTGCAAATTGCTATAGAAATACTGTAAGTTACTATAGGCATAATATATTACGGTAGATAGTAAGTACACAGTAGAATAGAGGTATGAATAATAGGCAAGAAAAATTACGCTAAGGAAAGAGTAAAGTAAGATAGGAGAGAATACAGTAGGAGTAAGCGTAAGAAGACAGCATATAACCCTACCCTAAGGTAGTGGTGTACTGTAGCTGAGCATAAGGTCTAATTTAAGGAATAGTAAAGTATACGGTAGCGGACAGTGTAAGGAAAAGTAAGGTAGGGTAGGGTAGAGTAGAGTAGGGTAAAGTAGGGTAGGGCAGGGCAGGGTAGTGTAGGGTAGGGTAGGGTAGGGTAGGGTAGGGTAGGGTAGGGTAGGGTAGGGTAGGGCAGGGTAGGGCAGGGTAGGGTAGAATAGCGTAGAGTAGGGTAGTCGTACCGTTTTGCCGGAGGCTCTGACTTCGCTCTGAATCTCTCCCTTTCCGTAGTCGATTGAGAATCTCGACATCTGAATTTAGCAAATCCAATCAAAGGTGGTACCCTCGAGTTGGCAGTCATATTCCTCTGGGCTGTGATCTCTGCCATTTTAGCCTTCCCACCGGCTTCAGACGCCTTCACCACGGTGTGAAACTCGGTCGAACTCACAAATAGGGTGTGTTGTTCACAAAGATAACTCCAAACGTAGGGCGCGAGACGGTCGAAAATATCGACCGGTGGAGTCTGTTTTCGAGCACGATACTGTACCACCTTGTGCGAGATTTCTTGTCGTAGTTTTTGTGGTAGGAAGTCGCAGAGGCCGGTTCTTGGACTGAAAATAAAATTTTTATGTGTTTTAAATTTTAGGTAAGAAAAAATGTTTATTTCGTATTTTACAAAAGTTAAATTCAAAATTCGGTACCTACATTTTTAAATTTGTTACCTAAAATTTAAATTCCTTACCAAAAAATAAAAAAAATATCAGAAATTCAAAACTGTTATCTAAAACTCATAATTTGTTACTTGAAATTCAATTCTGTTACCTAAAATTTTAAATTGTGTGCTGAAACTTCAATTTGTTAAATAAAATCTTAATTTGTCGCTTAAAGTTCAAATCTGTTACCTAAAATTTCAATTTTTGAGTTAAAAATACCATTTCTAAGCCAAAAATCTCAATTTGTTACCTAAAAATTTTAGATTGTTACCTAAAACCTCATTTGTTAAAATTCAAACTAGTTATCTAAAATCTTAAATTGTTACCTAAAATCTTAATTTATTATCTAAACTCTTAAATTGTTACCTAAAATGCAAATTTGTTACCTAAAATCTTAATTTTTTACCTATAATTCAAATTTATTATCTAAAATTTAAATTTGTTACCTAAAGTGCTAATTTGTAACCTAAATTTTCAAATTGTTACCTAAAATTCAAATTTGTTACCTGAAATTCCAATATGTTACCTAAAATCTTAATTTTTTACCTAAAACCCCGATTTCTTACCTACAAACCCGCCCACCGCCACTCACCATATATACTTTTTCTGCATGGCATAGGCCATGTTCATAGCACGTTGATCCTTCTTCAGCACGTGTTTCCTGAATGCAATTATGGCCAAATAAAAGTCCAAAGCGTCGTCGCGGCGATGAAGCCGAAGCCAAACCCTGAAGGCATCAATGGCCTGACGCTCATTCAATAAGGCATCCAGAGACTTGTGCCATTCCAAACTGTGGGAACCTCGTTGGGGGGGCTGGTCTATGTTCATGGCCTGGAAATGAGTAATAGTGGTAGGTATGGTAGTTGTATGAATCATATATTAATTTAGGTTTGTTTTTCAAATAATTCTGAGCCCCCTTTTAATGCAAATTTTTGGATTTAAGTAGCTCAGACTTTTCTGAACAACCTAATATATTAATATAGGTACATACATGAATATTAGGATGTTCAAATAATTCTGTGCCCCTTTGCAATGCAACTTTTTGAGGTAAGGGGGTGCAGAATTACTTGAACAACACAATATATTAATGTAGGTAGAGATATTTGTTGGGTTGTTCAAAAAATTTTGCGCCCCCTCCCTCTTAAAGCAAATCTTCGGTTTTAGGTGGCTCAGAATTATTTGAACAACGTAATATAATTATGTAGGTATAGAAATAGCTCTTATTTTTAAGATATTTACGTTTTACGATGTTAATATAATCAATTAGTTTATGTAAAAAAAGAGTTTTAAGTCTGAAAAGTATTGTCGCCGATTTACATTACTTTCCCTGATGAAAAACGACAAAACTTTTTTGACCCCAATATATATTTCAATTACTAAACCTCAGGCTAAAGTAACAAAAAATACAATATAAAAAGAAAGAATAACAAGAAAAACATTTAAAAAAATTCAAAAATAGTTTCAAAAATTAAAATTTATTGAAAAATGGCGGTAAAGATGTCATATTGACCATAAACTTGATAGAAAAGGTAATAAAAACAAAAAAAAATGAAAATATTACGAAAAGGAATGAAATGCTAGACTAACAAACACAGTTTTAAGTTTATATCTTAGTGGTTGGCAAGGTATTAACCTGAAGATGGCCAAAAATCAAAAAAAGTTCGATTCCGCTTGGAAAATATAGCCATTTTTGGGTTTTCAAATTGCTGTAACTTTGTTGCCGTTTTAGATAAACCGACCAAAAGCAGTGGAAATACACACCTTGCCATGCTTCTTGTAAAATACGTAGTAAACCATTAGAACTTTTTCTAAAATGGCCAAAAAATTAATAAAAGGTCAATTTAAACAGGAAAAAATTAGAAAATTGGTCGTTTTTAGATTTTCAAATTGCTGTAACTTTGTTGCCATTTTATAAAAACTTACAAAAATTGGTGAACTTGTTCAACTTTTTATGCTTTGTAAAATACGCAATTTTTATTTATTTATTTTTACAAAAAACAACCAAAAAATTTAAAAAAAGTCGATTTGAACCGAAAAAATTAGAAAATTGGACATTTTTATGTTTTCAAATTTCTGTAACTTAGTTGCCATTTTAGATAAAATTATAAAAATTTGTGACATGTTGCATCTTTTCATGGTTTGTAAAATACGTAAGGCGTCAAAAATTTTTTTTTAAAACGGCTGAAAATTTAAAAAAAGTTAATTTTTCGTCGAAAAAGATAGAAAATTTGTTGTTTTTGGACTTTCAAATTGCTGTAACTTTGTTGCCATTTTAGATGAACTAACAAAAAGCGTTGAAAATGTGCATCTTTTTAAGCTTTATAAAATACGTAACACAAACTGTTAAAATTTTTTTCAAAAACAGTAAAAAAATTTAAGAAAAGTTAATTTTTCGTCGAAAAAGATAGAAAATTTGTTGTTTTTGTACTTTCAAATTGCTGTAACTCTGTTGCCACACTCCTCAATATAAAATGTCAAAAAGTTCAAAAATCTATTGACAAGCCCAATATTATTGACATTGACAAAAATAGAAACGTAAAAACAGCTGGTTATTAAAAGAAGCACGAGTACTTACTTTTCGAGGATTAGAACAAAAAACAAGGAAATTAGAAAGCCGTTTTTTAGCAGCCCAATTACAACACACAATTACTATATTAAGGCTTTGTGGAATGAAATTGCATAAAATACACTTTATGTTACAAAACGTGCTAAACTAAAATTTTTTTGAAGTATGTATTATAATACTGTAGCAAGGGTTTATGGCTAAGGTTAGAGTTAAGGCTTAGGCTTAGGCTTAAGCTCAGGCTTATGTTTAAACTTTGGTTCATGCTTAGGATTACCTCAATCTTAAGCTCAGGCTCAGGGTCGGGCTCAGGCTTAGGCTATTCTCACGTTCAGGCAGAGGCTCAGGCTCACGCTTAAGCTCAGGCTCAAGGTTAGGATTAGGTTTAGGCTTAGGCTCATGCTTAGGATTACCTCAAGCTCAAGCTCAGGCTCAGGCTCACGCTTAAGCTCAGTTTCGTGTCAGGCTCAAATTCGTGCTAAGGCTCACACCCAAGCTCAGCCCCAAACTCATGCTGAGGCTCAGGCTGAAGTTGAAGTTTGGGTTTGAGTTCAGGCTTACGCTTAGGCTAAATCACTACCAAAAAGCACTAAAAGCTCTTAATAAAAAACCAAAAAAATTTAAAAAACAATGACAACATGACATACACAAACCAAAACATGTCACAATGCAAATATACAACGTACATACTCACATCCATAGTGAACGTATACGTAAAGCATATATGGATGTTTACTATAAGCCCAAGGTAGGCCAGTAGTTTCCACAGAATTTGCAACCGAAACCAGTCTACAACATCCCCCCCCTCTCGGCGAACGCAGGAAGCCCTACCTTTGTACTATCGGCCTTTCGCAATTTCCGCGGCGGACGGATTCGAACTCGCATCGTGCTACAACAAACATTCTCTCATTTCACAGCCCGGAAACGCCATTTCAAATCAATTACAATCGAACAAAGCGGGTGAGACAAGGAACGGCAAATGGTGTGGTGACATGGGGAAATTTGGTGGGATCTAATTTGGTAGGGTAAATGGCAAAATATAGTAAAAAGTAACAAAACGTTTTAAATTTTTATACTAAAAATAAATTTCTTACGATAGTACGATTACATTTTTATAGTACTTATTTTGGAATGTAAAGGTAATGTACAAAATGTTCATAGACCGGGATAAAGCTGGTCTAGATGAAAACTATTAAGGCTAAGAATAAGACAACACTTAGAGCAAGAACTAACAATAATAAGAGCTTGGTCTAGTCCAAGGACTAAAACTAGAACTAACACTAGGATTAAGCCTACAAATAGATCTAAAGCTAAGACTAAGACTAGGACTACTACGAAAGCTGGGGTTCCGGGTTAGGGCTTGGGCTCTGAGCTAGAGCCCTGGGCTAAGCTCTAGGCTTGGGCTCTGAACTAGGGCTCTGGGCTAGGGTTAGGGCTCAAGGCTCAGGGCAAAACTAGGGCCCTGGGCTAGGGTTAGGGCTTAAGGCTCAGGGCAAGAACTAAGGCTAGCCAATATAAGAAATATATAAAATTTTAGTTTTTAAAAACCCCATTGTTACCTAAAAACCCAAAAGGTTCTTTTTCCACCCTCAAATGTGATAAAACCACAAGATATCTTTGCTTTGTTTATAATTAGCTTTACTTTACTTTTGGGATTACGAAAGAGTAGGTTATGGGTGGTAAAATGATGTTATTACATCAAATTTGCTGGCCAAAATGTGACTTCTCACGCAATTTCAATGTATTTTAGGGTACTTTAATTAATTTTTTTTAAAATTTTTTACATTAAAATTTTTAAAAGGATTAAAATGGAAGTAGAGGATAGGGTAGGGTGTGGTAGGGTAGGGTAGGGTAGGGTAGGGTAGGGAAGGGAAGGGAAGGGTAGGATAGGGTAGGGTAGGGTAGGGTAGGGTAGGGTAGGGTAGGGTAGGGTAGGGTAGGGTAGGGTAGGGTAGGGTAGGGTAGGGTAGGGTAGGGTAGGGTATGGTAGGGTAGAGTAGAATAAGGTAAGGTAAAGTAGGAAAGAGTAAAGTTGGGTAGGGCAGGCTAGGATAGAGTAAGGCAGAAACGGGCAGGGCAAAGCAGGGTAGGGTAGGTTGAAATAAGAAACGGCCTGGACCTAACATTGAGCCGGTCCAACCATGAGCAAAATTTAGATCTGGCCGGGTCTGAAAATTGGGCCCGGCCCGTTTTTCGTGTCTAAGAGTAGGATAGGGCAGAACAACCCAAGCTGGGGTAAAGAAAGACAGAAAGGCCAAGGCCAGGGCAAGGACAGAGGCAAGGACAGGGGCAAGGCCAGGGGCAAGGCCAGGGGCAAGGCCAGGGCAAGGCAAGGCAAGGCAAGGCAAAGTAGGGCAGTGTAAAACATTTGTCAAATAAAGATTCATCCCTTAAAATCCTCAACATCCCCCCCCCCCCCCACTCTCACTTTAAGTGCCGACATAAAGAACCCGCCATTTTTTACAACAATTTACACAAAAGGTATGGCGGGTTCTTTATGTCGGTACCTAATATTACTCTTATTACCTATTTTTCACCCCCCCCTTCCTACCCCTTCAAACCAATAACAAAACCCCAAACCCATTATGCCAATTCCAAACTATTTGGTTATTTTTCCTCAAAAAACCGCTTAATTCCTACCAAATTATTTTCCCAACAGCCTCCGGGGTGATATCGTCTCAGACACCAACTATTCCATACTTCCCCTCCGGGCACGGATTAAAACGCCATGTTTTTAATCAAAACACAGACAAAAAACAAAAAAAGGTAATACCCGGGTTCAACGTCACACCCCAGCTTCGTGGTAACGGCGTTTGACGTGATGGTGATTGTGTATGTGTTAGTGTACGTGGTAATATAAGGTAGGATTTTTTTTTAAAAAGTGTTTGGGTAGGGTAAAATAGAGTAGAAGTTTTCGTCGATGAAAACTTGGGTAGAATGCTATAGCATGGTAAAGGAAAAAGATAGCTTAGCATAACTTCAAGGTAATGTAAAGCTAGTACAGGTCAGTAATATATGATATACGACAAAAAAAGCTAGACTAACACCTAAAGCTAGAACTAGAGCTAGGGCTAGAGCTAGAGCTAGAGCTAAAGCTAGAGCTAGAAGTAGAGCTAGACAAGGGGAACGAACCGGGCTTGAGAAAAATTTAGATGGGGCTGGGCCTGAAAATCCCAGAAAAACTCAGCCCGGCCCAAAAAAGTCCGAAAAATCCCGGCCCATTTGCACGTAAAAAACTTGGGCCGGGCCTGCGCAAAATTTTTTAAAAGATCGGGCAGGGCTTGAAATCACCGAAAAAGCCCGGCCCGACCCAATAAGCTCGGCCCGTTTGCACGTAAAAAAAAACCGGCCGCGCCTGAGCAAAACTGTGGTCTTGGTTTACAAAACGGACTAGGCCCGTTCCCCATGCCTAAATAAAGACTAAAAACTGGAGCTAGGGCTACAGTCAGGGCTACAGCTAAGACAAAAGCTAAATTTAGAGCGGTGGTTTAGGGCTCTGGGCTAGGGTCCTAGGCTAGGACTCTAGGCTAAGGCTCTGGGCTATTACTATGGATTAGGACTCTGTGCGTGGGCTTTGGGCTAGGGCTCTGGGCTAGGGCTCTGGGCTAGGGCTTTCAGACAATGCAAATTGATTCGTTTAGTGGCTTCAATGACACTTTAAGGAACAGAACGTTTATAGTTTAATCTCTTGTTTGACTCATTCGGGCATTTGCAAATTTTTTTATGATGCCATAGTTAATATCATGATATAATAGTAATTAGACATGGTATCATATAAATTAAAGTACACTTTTTTACAATTTTTTACCCTGCCCTATCTTACCCTTCCCTAATCTCCCCTTTCTCCCTTCCCCTCCCCCCCCTCCCCGTTACTTTTTCATTACTCACCCCCCCCTAAAAAGTGCCCTGAGTACAAACTAATGTTTCAAGGCTCATTAAGACTATAAATAACCCAAAAAAAGCCCATGCCCCAGCTATATATAGCCAATTATCAGAAGAGCAATGTTAATTGTCACCCAAAACAAAACACCTCAAGGAAAAACAAAAACGGCCCAAGAAAATGGTAGGTGTAAGAAGTGTAAGTGAGATTGTCATGACGACCTAAAACAATTACTACAATCTTAGTATCAGGAAAAGTTGACTGCCTGTGATTAACTGCAGCTGGCTGAAACTGTTCCGCGTAAACAATTAAGCTTCTGGGAATTGTGGAAATTTTAAAGCCCTAGCCCAGGGCTCTAGCCCAGAGCCTTAGCCCAGAGCCCTAGCTCAGAGCCCTAGCCCAGAACGCTAGCCCACAGCCCTAGCCCACAGCCCTAGCCCAGAGCCCTAGCCCAGAGCCCTAGCCCAGAGCCCTAGCCCAGAGCCCTAGCCCAGAGCCCTAGCCCAGAGCCCTAGCCCAGAGCCCTAGCCCAGAGCCCTAGCCCAGAGCCCTAGCCCAGAGCCCTAGCCCAGAGCCCTAGCCCACAATCCTAGTCCTAGTGTGGCGAGGCAGAGTA
Organism: Bursaphelenchus okinawaensis; assembly: GCA_904066225.2. Classification (NCBI taxonomy): domain Eukaryota; kingdom Metazoa; phylum Nematoda; class Chromadorea; order Rhabditida; family Aphelenchoididae; genus Bursaphelenchus; species Bursaphelenchus okinawaensis. The sequence continues at coordinate 9,825,470 of CAJFCW020000001.1, read as the reverse complement.
AGGCCACTTTATTGTAGCTTTATTCTAGCCTTCTCAGGCCCTTGCCGAACCCTATCAAGTCTTGCCTTGGCCCTATCTTTGCTTTATCATAGAGCTTGCTTTAGTTATACCCCGCCCTTACTATTATATACCTTTATTTCTACTTTACCTTTTCTAATTCTTATCTTAGATCTAGTTTTCCCATTACGTTACTATACTTCTACCTATGTTTTATTACTTTACTCAACTACATTTAGGAAAAATCTTGTACAATTGAAATTAGATAGTTCAATTAAAAATGCAATGCCTGCAACTTTATTTAGCGTTACCTCACTCACTGCTTTGCCATACTCAAGTCAAGTCAAAGCCTATCGTAAATTTGCTTACTAACGCTTGAGAACTCAAAGCCTAGGCTAACTTTTAATTTATAAAATAAAGTTTAAAAACCCGTTTTTTGCTAAAGAAAGCTATTTATTAAGTAATTAATTTAGCTAATTTATTCTTTTGATGTTAAGAAACCTAAAGAGGAACTAGACTAAAAACGCCGCTGAGCGTTCTCTTTGAACCTAATAAGTAAAGTGTCAAAAGGCGTCCCTGTAAAAGAAAAATGTAAATTTTTAAATTGGACAGACTTGTGACTCAGTGTTTCTACTCAAAATTCAAAATGACATCTAGTACAACATAAAATTGGGCAAGGGGGGAATTCCCGCGGGAATTCCCGCGGGGAACGGAGGGGGGGGGGAATTCCCCCCCTTCCCGTAGAAAGCCATTCCCGTCGTTCCCATCCCCGCCGGGGATTTTCAGTTCTCCCCCCGGCGGGAATTTTATTTATTTTTTTAACAAAATAATTAAATATATTTGTAAAACAAATAGCTTTTTAGCACACTTTTTCGTATAAAATTTCGCGCAAGTTGCGCCCCCTTATTTGTTATTTTTATCAAAATATTTATTTTTGAAACTACTTTTTGAAATAGATTTGATTGTTTTTGCATGTTAGGGTATAATTGGTATGTTATATCTTGGTTTAGTATGGTAGAGTAGGGTGGTAGTATATGGTACGATATGGTACAATATAGTAGTTAGTATAAAGTATGGTAGGGTATAACACGGTATGATATAGTATAGTATGGTATGGAATGGTAGGTGATATAGAGTATGATAGGATATAGTATGGTACAGAATGTGGTATAGAGTATGGTATGATATAGTGTAGTATGATATGGTAGGTAGAATATGGTATGACATGGTATAGTAGGTAGGCAAGGTAGAGAATAGTAGATAACATACGATATAATATGATATGATATAACATGGTGTGGTATAGCATAGTAAGTAGGATAGGCTATGGTATGTCAAGTAGGATGAGTACGATATAGTAGCTAGCATAGGTTATGGTATAGTAGGGTCGAGTTAAAATGGTCTGTGGTAGGGTCGGGTAGGAATGAAATGGGTTGGGTAAGGCTAATAGGGTCAGCGGTGAGGTTGGGTAGGGCTAATAGGGTCAGGGGTAGGCTTGGGTAGGGCTAGAAAGGTCAGGGGCAGGGTTGAGTAAGGCTAATAGGGTCAGGGGTAGGCTTGGGTGGGGCCATAAGGGTCAGGGGTGAGGTTGGGTAGAGACACAAGGGTCAGGGGTGGGGTCGGGTAGGGCCAAAAGGGTCAGGGGTGGGTTGGGAGGGTAGGGTAACATTTTTTTGTCATTCCGCAACACTCTTTTTATATATTATATATTGTTCCGGAGATGTCACTATTCCGCCATTCCGGAGTTGTCACTATTCCGACGTTCCGGAAAGTGTTACATTCCGGAGGTGACACAACACGATTCCTGAAGAGTTTTGGAAGGACAACAATGATCGATTCCCAATTTTGTATCAACTGGCCAAAAAGGTGATGTGTATTCCACCATCTTCTGTTCCTTCCGAACGTTCCTTCAGTCATGCGACGATGTTATTCAACGACAAGCTGCGTAATAGGCTGACGGATGAGCGTGCAGAACAAATATTACTGTTGAGATGTGAACTCAATCGAAGGAACAAAGAATTGAATGATTCTAGTTCAGATGACGAAACTGATGGGACTTAACATTGTTTTTTATATAGTTATATTTTGTTTTTATTAATAATAATAGTTGGAATATGTTTAAGATTTGTTTCATAATAGTTCGTACTACTAGTATATTTAAAATAACGTTTATTTTATTGATATTAGCAAAAAACCAGTATAATTTTTAAAAATTCTCACATTTCCCGTTCCCGTCCCGCACGGGGGGAATTTTTTTGTCCCCGTCCCCGTTCCCGGCGGGATTTTTTTTTCCAAAAATTGCGGGGATGACGGGGACGGGAACGCAAAATTCCTATTATAAAAGGCGTTCGTTAAATGAACTCTAATCCTCATTGTATTTTTTAGCAAATTATTAATACCGGTGTGTACAGAAGTGAGTAAACAACATGCAACAACTCATGAACAATATTAACACGCAACACAAAACTATTTAAATAATTTATAGCCTAGAAGCCCAATTATGAGAAACGTCAGACTCAAGGAGAGTTCCGTTGGTCTTTATTTGAACCTTGAACATCCTTGCACATCAACACTGAACGTTACAATCTACGGCATCAAAAATACTAATCTGAGCTATATCTCCCGAATCATAACTGTAGACGCTTGTAGAATGGCAAGAACTTCCTTTACAAAACAAAAAATGGCTAGAATTTTCTTTAAAAAGTGTAAAATCTCATAATATTCGTTTTTTTAAAATTTTTTAAATATAAATAAATAAAAAAAGAGAAAGTAGACTAGCCCTCCTCCCTATCCTCACAAATTTTTTAAAAGCTGAAAACATTTTTCTTTGTTAACTTTCAAAAAAACATTGTTGACACCCCCACCCTTACCCTACACTAATTTACCCTGTCCCACTCTACACAACTCAACCCTACACTGCCCTACCCTGATACACCCTACCCTCGTTTCCCCTGCTCGCTCCCACAATGACAAAAAATCATCCGTTTTGGCTAGACATTTAAAAAACAAATAAAAAAAAAACTTTTTTTTAATTAAAAAACCTAAAAAAACATTGTTATTGACTTACCCGATCATGCACAGGTACCAACTGTGAGAAGGGCCCACGAATGAGTTCGGTGAGAACTGCGTACCTGGTTTTGGCCAGCTTGGTCATTACCTAAACAAAAAACAAGTTTTAATTGAATTATTGAAAAATATTGTTTATAACGTCATACAGGGCCGGGCGGGGACATTTGGTCTGGGGGCGGGGGTCGAAACAAATCGGCATAGCTAGCTAGCTTTTTTGCAAAAAATTTTTCCAAAAATCCACAGGGGGGACCACGTTCAAATTTTTTCGAAAATTTTTTTTTGGGGGGTGGGGTTTCTTTTTTGTTCCCCCCTATCCACCCCGTTCACCCCTCCTCCCCCGTCCCCTTCCTCCCCCGTCCTTCCCGCGCTAAGGTTACAAATAGAGCTAGAAACTCCAAAAAATTTTATTTTTTAAAAAATTTTAAAAATAAAACAAAAAATGACAAAATATCATGTTTAAAAACTGCATGATGTTAAATATAATGTTACCACGCCCACGAAATGAAAAGAAACATGTGTGTCCGTTAAGACTTCGTAACTTATTAAACATACGCAAATTCAGTTTTCCAAAAGAAGTAATTACTATTTTTAGAACCTAAAACAACCGCAAAATTAAAACTAATGCTAAGTCTAAAGCTAAGGGTGAACCTAAGACAAAAACTACGGCAAAGAATAAAACAGACTTAAGTTTTAAATTTAATTTAGGCTTAAACTTAAGGCTTTGTTGACGCTTAGGCTTCAGCTTAAACTTTTGGTTTAGCCTATGCTTAAGCTAAAACTGAGGCTTAAGTTTAGGCTTCATCTTAAACTTAAACTTTATCTTAAGCGTACGATTTAAGGCTTGAGCTTGACGGTAGGCTTAAACGTAAGATAAAACATACACAGATAAGGCTAGCTAAAGCTAAAGCTAAGGCTGAGGCTAAGGCTTGGCTAGCAAAAAAAGCAGCAGAAAAACCCGAAAAACGCGGCCGAAATGTAGTTTAGACTAAATTGAGATTTGAAAAGCCCAGTTAAAAGTAATTGTTTTCACCTAAAATTTTAACTCAATTACCTTTTAGCAAAGTCCAAAAAAGGAAAAACAATCCGCCCCAACTACTTATTACTTTATGCGCCAGTAAGCTGAACGAAGAAGATAACAATAAGAAAGAAGGTTTTGCAAACGTCTTTCGAGTAATAATAGGTGTACTGTGTGTGTATCAAGTACGGCCTACATACGTTTGACGTTGTGAAAATTATTCTACCCTACCCTACCCTACCCTACCCTACCCTACCCTACCCTACCCTACCCTTCCCTACTCTGCTCTACCACATCGTATCGTAATCTTTCTTACCTTGCTCTCCCCTGCTTAACTTTGATCTATGTATTATACCTTGTCCTACTCCACCTTCACAATATCCTACCCTATTATTCCCGGCCTTGCCCTGCTGTACTCTGACTTATTAGCCTTCAAACGTTTTTACCCCGCCCCAAACCTTGCCCATAAAATCATACAGTCAGTGTTTTGCCCGGACCGGTCCGGAGCGTTTTTCACCGGTCCGGTTTGGCGATTTTTTGGGTCCGGTCCAAACTTCAAATTTTTGGGTCCGGTCCGGACCGGTCCAAACCCAAAATTTTTGGGTGCGGTCCGGTCCGCAAAAAAAATTTTTTTTAATTTTTAAAAAAAGCAAGGAGCGCTAAAACTGCTTTCTTTTTCGGACCGGACCGGTCCGGCAAAACACTGCATACAGTGTTTAGCGCTCTATCATGCCCTTCCAAATCTTTCCCTGCTTTTAAAAATTTTACCCTGTCTTTAAACTTATCCCTTGCAGATGCAAATCTTGTCTTAGCATCAAAAATCAAATCCTGCCTTTAAGACATCTTGTCAGTTTTTAAAAATTAAACCCTGTTCTTCAAACTTTTATTCTAACTTTAAAAAATCTACCCCGACTTTAAAACTTTTACCCTGCTTTTAAGAAATATACACAAGTAGAGCCGAGAGGAGACTTTTCGTATAGAGGTGGGGGTCGAAAAAATCGGCCAATTTTTTGCAAAAAATTTTTTCCAAAAATCCACAGGGGGGACCACGTTCAACTTTTATCAAAATTTTCTTTTTGTGTGGGAGGTTAATATTTTACCCGCCTTGACCTGTTAAACTTGGCTTTTAAAATCACTACTATGATTTAAAAAACTCAGTTCTGCCTTTGCAAATTTTGCCCTGCCTTCAAAATCCGGCCAAAACCTATAGACAAAGCACGTGTTCTAAGCCGAAAAACCTAATACTAGATATATAATACAAATAGTTGAAGTAAAGTTAAATAAACATTGATATCACTTTTGTCTCTAAAACGGCCTGAAATTGGAGAACAAATTTGATTTGCAAAAACTACTTTTACAACATTTAAATACAATTTTGCGGGAAATGACAAATCTTGATGAATACGTTTGAAAAGGCAATGAATAATTTAGTACGTCGTCAAAAATACATCTACAGAGATACGATTTGAAGCGACAGTTTTTGAACTTTTAGAACTTTCACAAGGTTTTTTAGAAAAATATACAATAAAGTAAGGTAATAAAAAGTAAGATAGAAATAGAGTAGAGGAAGTACAGTGGCCTCTCTATATAGTGTACCATCTGTATCAACTCGGCATATAATAAAGACGAAATTTGGTCCCGCTGAGGCAATTTGCACTAAAAAGTCTCTTTGTAAAGACAACACCCCTTATAGCAAACACAAAATGTCAGTCCCTTTGGGTTGCTTATATAGAGAGAGTACTGTAATAGCAAAAGTAAGCTTAGACTAAGAGTCAGATAAGGATAGATAGATTAAGGCTGTAATATAACTAAAGCAATCATTAGAATAATGCTATGTAAATATAAAGACAACTACATAGAATAAAGCTAGAGTATTGTAAGGTAAGACAGGGTTAAATAAGACAAGACACAATAAAGTAAAGTAAAGTAGAATAAAGTAAAGCAAGAAAGAGTAATATAAAGCAATATAGAATAAAGTAAGGCAAGATAGAGTAACATAAGGCAAAATAAAAAAAGACAGGTTAAGGTATAGTAAGGCAAAGTAGGGTAAAGTAAAATATGGTTGAGCAGAGTTAGACAAGGTGTGTAAAGTAGACCTTTATAAGATAGATTAAGTTAGAATAAGACTACCCAACCCAAGTAAGATAAGGTGAAAGTAGGGTAGTGTAGGATAGGGTAGGGTAGGGTAGGGTAGGGTAGGGTAGGGTAGGGTAGGGTAGGGTAGGGTAGGGTAGGGTAGGGTAGGGTAGGGTAGGGTAGTGTAGGATAGGGTTAATTGCTTTTATCAGTTTTTATTGGCTTCCTTATCACATACGACGCGTCTCTTCTTTTCATATATGATTGTATATATGCAAATATGCGTAACTGACTTGACCTAATACGACCTCTCCCCTTCCCTTTCACCTGCCTTCCTTCGACATATCGCTCGAGTTTAAGCATCAAACCTTGCTCCCCTGTATGGCGCAGGGGTAGCGCAGCTCTATCTAATGCCAATTGCCATGAGATCGGCGACAAGACGTTGTCTCTCTCGATTCTCAATGCTCTCTCTACGGTACATCGATCATAAACAATTATTGGACTAACAAGTGTTAGGTCTACAGTCTACACAAGAACATTGTAATATTGTCATAGACGCGTGGTGTTAAGCTAATCAATAATTAAATGGTCTACCAGCTAAACAGCTGGCAGTGACTAATAGGAACGTCCCAGCTAAGGCGTGAGCCTAGTAAGACAAGCTTCTACCGTACTGGATGAAGTCATAAATGCGCATAAAAACCATCAAGGGTTCTGAACGTTCCGTGCAACTGTGCTGAGTGTTTAGTTTTGCAGGTTCTTATCAGTGTACTATCCAGATAAGGGTAAAGTAAGGTCAAAAGTAAAGGTAAGCTAAAGAAGGGTAAGGTGAAGTAAGTAAGCTAAAGAAAGGTAAGGTTAGATAAGATAGTGTAAGGTATGGTAGGACCTTGTCAAGATAACTTTTCGATACAGAATGCTCAGTAATAGTGAATTAATACAGTAAAGAAGATTAGTGTAGCTACGGTAGAGTAAGGTAGAACAAGGAAGATGCATGGAAGACTAAGGTAGAGTAGAAAAACATAAAGTAGGGTGGTGTAGGGTAAGGTAGCAAATATAGAGCTAAATACTAGATGACTAATATTAGAGTACGGTAAACTTACAGTAAAGCTATACCCAAGTCAATTTAACTCTGAAGCTAGGTTTGATAATCTCTAAGGTAAGGCTAAAGCTATGGTAAAACTACAGTAAAGCAACGAAGCTACGGTAGTACTATATTAAGAGTAGAGTTAGAGCTAAAAACTTGTAAAAACAACAGTAAACTTGAAAAGCTACGGTAGTAATATAGTACTATGCTGAAGCAAATGTAAAGCTTAAGACACAGCTAGAGCTTTAGGCTGGGCTAGGGCTCTGGGCTAGGGTTCTGGGCTAGAGCTCTGGGCTAGGGCTTTGGGCTAGGGCTCTCGGCTAGGGCTCTGGGCTAGAGTTCTGGACTAGGGCTCCGGGCTAGGGCTCTGGGCTAAGGCTCTGGACTGGGGCTCTGAGCGAAGGCTTTGGGCTAGGGCTCTAAGATAGGGCTCTGGGCTAGGGCTCTAGTCTTGGGCTAGTCAAACTCAATTTAAAATGACATTTTAAAGAATAAAAAAACCAAAAGCGCTAAGAAAAACAGTAATTTCAATTCAAAAACAGTAAAGAATACTGATTTTGTTGTTCGTTTCAAAAAACGCATATACTCTTATGCATATAAATATATTCGAAATACTATAATAGTATGTACACATATACCTATTACTATGTAAACAAACATATAAAAAGAGTGCGGTTTTGGCTTTAAAACTTTTATGGTCAAACTTAATAGTAAAATGTAAAAAATATTCCAAAAAGTTTTAAAAATTAAATTTTGTTACCTAAAATTAAACAAAATTAAATTTTGTTATTTAAAATTAAAAAAATTGTATTTTGATACCTAAAATATAAAACAATTATACTTTGTTACCTAAAATTTTTAAAAAAATTGAATTTTGTTACCTAAAATTCAAAGAAAATTGCACTTTTCTACCTAAATTTTATAAAATTGTAGGTTATCACCTAAAATTTAAAAAACTAGTAATATATTAAAAAATTTAAGTGTACATATGGCTTAACACAACAATTTTTTAAACATCTTTATAAAAGAGTATAATTAGCCTCTATTCAAGTGTCATTACCCATGTTTTTCAATAAAAAAACGCTTGTTTGTTACCAAATGTAAGCTAATACTGTTTAGTTTGTTTGCACTCATTTAGCACTGTAATACAATATATTTTCCAAATTTTCAACATATTTAGTATCTTGCATACAAGGGTTTAAGAGTTTTTATGACAAATTATAATAGTTTTGACATAAGCGTAAAATAAATGAACACATTATGTAGAGAACATGAGAGAGTAAACTTTGTTTTGTGGACATAGTTACAGTGAACAGAATGACGTATGTCAAGGCTAGAATAGAATCGAGCTATGGCAAAACTAGAATGGAGCAATGCTATAGGCATAGCCTGAGCAAACTTGAGCTGGGGTAAGCCTAGAGTAAGATTAGACCCGACCTAACAAAGCTTGTAAGTTTTGACTAGAGAAAAACAACTAAAAAGCAAGACGGAGCTACGGTAAAATTTACGTAAGAGGAGATCAAGGTCAGGAAAAAGCTAATGCAAAGCTATGATAGGGTAAGTGTAAGACTAGAATAAAAATTAAATACTAATAATGATAGAGTAAGGCCATGATAGGCTTGGGTAGTGCCCAGGGCCGGGCGGGGACTTTTGGTCTGGGGGCAGGGGTCCAAAAAATCGGCACGAAAATCCACAAGGGGACCACGTTCAACATTTTTCAAAAATTTTCTTCTGGGGGGGGGGAGGGGTACCCCCCCCATCCCCCCCCTCGCGCCCGGCCCTGGTAGTGCCAGTGCAGAATTACATTATGGCTAAGTACGCGCTACGGTAGGAGTACGAAAAAGTTACTGTAGGGCTAGAAAAAAAGAAAAAAATGCTAGTACAAGGCTAGGGTAAGGCCAGAATCAGGGGCGGGCGGGGACTTTTGGTCTGGGGGCGGGGGTTGAAAAAATCGGCACAAGTAGCTGTGCCGATTTTTTGCGAAAAATTTTTTCCAAAAAATCCACAGGGGGGGGACCACGTTCAACTTTTTTTTGAAAATTTTTTTTCTGCGCGGGGGGGGGGTCCAGTATTTCCGCCAACGTTCCAATCTCGAATCTAAAGTATGAAAAAAAATGTTTAAGGCTTTGGACAAAAACCGGCTTTTGGAGAGCACTTATGCCCCAAAATGGGATTTATCCTGGCCGAAAAAGACACATGAAGAAGATTATGAGAACAAAAAACAAACAGTTTTGTCGAGATTGTGGTCACAAGGAACGGAAACGCTTATTGCCTTTTTGGTGCCTATCATTGGCAGCCTGTGTCAACATACTTATTCAGCATGTACAACATTGAACGCGGGGGGGGGAGGATAGAATAGCGGTGTGTCTAGAGGGAAGAATGGGGAGAGGGAGAATGTGATACAATGTGAGTGTGGGGGGGGGGTGGGTGAGAAGGGGGAGGGGAGGAGAGGGGGGGGGGTGAGGAGGGGAGGGGGGGGGGAAGGTGAAGGGGAGAAGAAACTGGGATAGGGGTGGGGTAAATATGACAATAAAAGAAGGGAGAAGGGTGGATAATAAGTTGGAAGGTGGGGGAAAAAGGTGGGATGAAAAGACGCAGTAATGAGACGATCGGGGGGGGGGTAGACATGGGGAATGCGCCGGGCCGGGCCTGAGCAAGTAAAAATAAGTAGAGAGGGGGGGGGGTGGATAATAAGGTAGAAGGAAGGGGGGGGGGCGGTTGGGAGGAGTGGTGCAGATGTAAACAGAGAAAAGTGTTAAACAAAGAAAAGTGTCACAAATTGTTTCAAAACGCAAAACGCCTTTATTAAAGTTTTCGAAATTTTTTTGTCATACATTATTCCTATACCATGTATGTCATATGGTAATTAAATAACCTGGTCTTTTTATGATCTATGACATCAATCAAGCCAATTTTAGGTCAAAAAGTACATAGAAAAACCAAAAAACATAACATAACATTAACGTATTGCCAAATTCTACAAACTTTTTGACCGTTTTAAAACGTCATTTTTTAAAAATTAAAGTCATAATTAACAGCAAAATTTGAAGTACACGTGCTACAACACCCAATGAAGTAAAAATAACCATCTTTTTAAAAGTCTTATGTTTTTGGTTGACGAGGAACAGTCTCCTTGACAGTGCGACGTTTGAAAAACTGTCAAGTTTAAACGTCTTCAATTGGTGAGTTTGAATACATCATAGCACAAAAACAATGCAAAGGTCGAAAAAAAAACTTTTACTAATTAAAAAATGTAAATACCTTGCCCTACCTAACTCTTCTCTAATCTTATATATACTCTACTTAATTTAGCTTTATTCCAGTTCTAGTTTTACTGTATTTTTGCATTAGTTTTTTCTTTCTACGACTATATGTTGCCACTATTACCTACGGTAGTAATAGTAAAGCTAAAATTAAAAATGGGAAACGGGCCGAGCCTGAGCAAAATTTTAGTCAAGCCGGGCTTGGAAATCATGGAAAAACCCGGCCCGAAAAGCTCATTAAAGTCTCGCCCGTTCCCACGTAACAAATCGAGACGGCTTGGACCGGGCCTGAGCAAAACTTAGATCGGGCCGGATCAGACTCAATTTTCAGTTTCCATATCTAGCCAGAATACGGCAACACTCTAACTTTCTTCTGCCTTTACTCTTCTCTTGCCATGATGCTACTGTGCTTTTGCTCAAGTTTTTTTTGTTCAAGGCTCAGTAGTACCTTCATTCGTGTTTATATTACTCTAACTCAATTTTTATAAGTGTTTATGTTTCCAAATCTTTTTTTTATCATCATATTTAACATTGATTTGTATAATAAAATCAAAATATATTTGTAGAATCACAGCTCGACAGTTTTTTCCGAAGTGGGAGAGGCTGGGAGGAGGAAGAGGAAAGATAGTAAAGATCAAAAATTTTGAAGAGAGGAGGGGGGGGGGAAATAAATAGGGGAGGATGGAAAAAGCCAAAAAGATTTTTTATTAATAAAAATAAATTTTCTTAATTTTTTTTTGAATTATGATTTTTGTATATCGGCAGAAGGGTGGTGGATTAGCCCTCCTTCATTCCCCCCTCTACGACTCACCGTCCACCTCTTTCTGTCGACGTTCTTGTTTAGGATGGAAATTGTTTAAGTTGTACTGACTTTGAATTTTTTAAAGAAATGACAGCACTATTTTTAAAATGGAAAAAAATTAAAAATTTTTTTTATATTTAAAATTTTTATGAAACTTTTTTCAAAAACAAAAATTTTTTATAAAACGTATCCTTTATAAAACCAGTATTTGCCTGAAAATCTTCATTTACTTCAAACTTTAATAATATCCATCTCTATATCGAGTGTCAACAGTAATCTTCATAGCCTGAGGGGGTTAAAGTGAGTTATTAAGTTTTTGGGATTTCATAAATGGGCTGGCAGCTGCCCTAAAAGCGGCTTTATATGCGCGACATTAATGGGCGTCTCTCATAATTTGCATCAGCGAGAGAGTACGCATAATGACGAGACCGTTTCTGAGAGAGTATGGGAACTGAAGAGACGAGCAGTGAGAGAGTGCTGGGATTGAAGAGACGGTTAGTGCTTAAAATGATGAGACAAATTTCGAAAAATTATGCGATTTGAAGAGACAAAATGTCGCTGCGGGCATACGGTGCCTTCGAGGCATTTGGCCCCACATTCCAACGGAGACTTCGCCTCGGGCCACGTCGCGGGCTAAAGCTACAGACCGAAGGGTACGGTAAGTGGGTTGTGACGTAGATAACTTGTTAACAACTACTGTATTTTAAATACCACGATCTATAGAATTGAAATATGTAATTTAGAGTAAGGTAGGGTAGCATAGAGTACGGTAGTGTACGGTAGCTTAAAGAATAGTAAAGTACAGTAGGGTAAGGTAATATAAGGTGAGGTAGAATAAAATAAGGCAATTTTGAAAACTTTTTTTAATTTTAGGTAAAACTTGAAGTTGCAATGTCAAAGAACACTCGCCAACAGACAGCTGGTTACAATAATGTTCAAGAAGGTAGTACCAGTAACAACACATTGTGGCTAAACAGACCTAGTGGCAGTTCTGATACTAATCCAGCTGAGGTAAGCCCACGAGGAAATAGGCAGGTAGAAGGCAAAGAAAAAGTAGAAGTAAACAAGGCTATCTTTAATACATACAGCTCTATGGTTATCATTCTTATTTGTTACAGACTGATCTTAATCCAAATTATCTTTTTTAACTCTCAACGTAACTTTTTTTGAACCTACTCTACTTGTTGTACCTCAACGCCACCCTAGCCCTATTTAAACGCAGCTTTAGTCCTGACTTATTCTGACTCTAGTACTACACTAGCCGGATACTAGCCTTATTTTATCTTTATTTTAGTTTTATCCGAGCCTTGCCTTACCCCTTACTTTCTATCCTTTCTCTAGCCATATCATAGCTCAGTCTTATTGCTACGGTAATTCTCTTTTAATTTTACTTTAGCCTTAATCTAGCCTTACTCTAGTCTTGTTTTAGCCTCACTCTAGCCTTAACATAGCTTTCTCATAGTTCTTACCTAGCCTCGCCTAAGCGATACAATAACTCAACATATCGTTATCGTTTAAAATCAACACAATCAGTACAATAATCTACTCTATCTCTTCACTGTTAGCATTTTTATAAAAGTAGCATGTCACAGTCTTTACCTTAACATACCACAGTCTTTAGCATTCCAAATTGTTTACATACTACAGTAAAAAGTTTTGGTTGTTTTTAAAAATTATATTATTTCAGTTTCCAACGACAAGTTTAACCTCATTTCCCGGCTACACAACTTCAAATTACTTGACTTATCCGCTGCAGACTGAATTTCCAGAAGGTTATACTTCCACCAACAACTTTTTTCAATGTACCGCCTTACCGTATGCTTTGAATTACCCTACTGAAGTGGCAGTACATAGGGTTAAGGGTAATGAGGATGAAGATGCTTCGGTAAGATGAGTTTACTATAGTAAAACGTAGAGTAGGGTAGGGTAAAGTATGGTACAGTACTATACTTAAATCCTACTGTAATTAAACTTACAGTATCAGTAGTACCACTCATAGCCTCATAATTCCAGGAATACTCTGAGAACTCGACCGACGCCACCTCCAGAAGCCCATCGACAGACTCGTCTCGCAAAGAGAATCCGACCTATTATGCTGAAGTTAAACCTCTACCCTACCCAACCATAGCCCCACATGGCTATATATCACGTTCACCGTTCGAGACCTTTTGTACTGTGCCAGGAAGAACCAGTTTACTTAGTAGTACTACCAAGTACAAGGTGACTATTGGTGAAATTCAACGACGAATCAGTCCGCCTGAATGCTTGAATGCTAGCTTATTGGGCGGGATTCTTAGGAAGTAAGTAAGGAGGGTGGGGGAGGCAGAAGAAGGGATAGGGGATGTGCGAGAAAAGGGTAGGATCAAGTTTTGATAGAGTGTGGTAAATTAGAATCAAGTAATGTAAAATAATCTAGGATAGAGCACGGTAGAGTACGGTAGGATACGGTAGGTAGAGTAGGTAGGGTCGAGTCGAAAAAGCTAAAAAAGAGCAGGGCAAAGTGGGGCAGGGCAATGTAAGAACAGACAAGGCAGTGATATTAAAGTTGCGGCAGGACAGGTAAGGCGGTGCAAAGCAAGGCAGGTCAAGTTTGGACAGAATAGGCTTGTACAGAAGGGTAGGGTAGGGTAGAGTAGGGTAGGTTAGGGTAGGGTAGGGTAGGGTAGGGTAGGGTAAGGTAGGGTAGGGTAGGGTAGGGTAGGGTAGGGTAGGGTAGGGTAGGGTAGGGTAGGGTAGGGTAGGGTAGGGTAGGGTAGGGTAGGGTAGGTTAGGGTAGGGTAGGGTAGGGTAGGGTAGGGTAGGGTAGGATAAGGTAGGGTAGGGTAGGGTAGGGTAGGGTAAGGTAGGGTAGGGTAGGGTAGTAATTTATTTTATTTCAGAGCCAAGTCAAAGGATGGTGGGAAGGCTTTGAGAGAATCTCTTCGTCGAATCGGCCTAACTTTGCCAGCCGGCCGAAGAAAGTCCGCGCATGTTACTGCATTAACGGCTTTGGTTGAAGGTAAAAGTCACTTTTAGTTTTTAAAGCAAAAAATGGCAAAAACTTTCTTTACGGAACAAAAAATGGCAAAAACTTTCTTTACAAGACAAAAAATGGCAAGAACTTTCTTTACAAAACATAAAATGGCAAGAACTTTCTTTCCAGAAGAAGCAGTCCACATGGCCCGAGACTTTCATTCAGTCTGTGAACGAGACTTCCCAGCCAAAGAGCTAGCTGCCTTTCTCTCACGTAATGTCACAAGCGATGAAGACGCCCAATCCCGACGTACTATGTTGCACTATGTTCGTATCTTCATCAAAGAACTGTCGGACCTCATGAACTCTGATCGAAGTCCGGTTTGTGCCAATCGACCTGATATTATCCTTGATCCGGTCATTCAAAAGCCATTGACTCACTTCTCAATGGTCACGCACGGCTTTGGTGGACTAGTGGTCGTATCGGTACTAGATGCACTTAATGCTTATGTCCACGAGAGCTTCAAGCATTTGGATCGGAACTATGGCCAGGTCAACTGTTATAATGGGGGTCATGGATAATATTAGACTTGATTTTGATTTTTGTCGTTTTGGACGTCAACAAGTTTGTAGAAGTTCTAAAAAATGCATTTTTTAGGTCAAGAAGTTTTTAGAAAGCATTGTAAAAATAATTTTTCTGGTCAATAAATTTGTAGAATGTTTAAAAGAAGTGTTTTTAACTCAAAATTTGTTAAAAAAAGTGAATTTGTTCAACGAAGAAGCGTTTTTAAAGACCAAAAAGTTAGGGGAAGTTATGAAAGATGTTTTTCTTAAGTCAAAAAGTTCTTAGAATTTACTGTAAAAATAATTTTTTTGGTCAATAAATTTGTAGAATGCTAAAAAAACCGCTTTTAATTCAAAATTTTTCAAAAAATAAAAATTAAAAAAAAATTTTTTTGTGGTCAATAAATTTGTAGAAAAGTAAAATTTTTATCATAAGTTTTAAAAAGTTATGCAAAACTATTATTTGTTTAATTTTAATTTAAAAATGAAAATTTCATTTTTTTGCACGGCGCAATTTTTTCAACATTATATTAGGTTGAAAAACTAGCTTAAAATAATAAACTTATGATTAAAAAATGTGTAGAATTGCCCGAAATGTCATAACACATTTGGTTTTTAAAGTTTCTATTTACTTTTTGACCAAAAATTTTTTTTAATTTTTTTGCACGGTGCAATTATTTTAATGTTTTAGTACAATGTGAAAATAGCTAGAAAAAACAAAAATTTGGTCGAAAAATTTGTAGAATTGCCTAAAATGTCATAACTAATTTAATTTTTTATGTTTTCTTTTTACTTTTTGACCTAACTTTTATTTTAGTTCGGTGCAATCTTTATTAATTTTTTTGCACCGTGCAATTGTTTTAAATGTTATAGTACAATGCGAAAATAGCTAGGAAACATGAAAAATTGGCCGAAAAATTTGTAGAATAGCCCAAAATGTCATAAAACATGTGGTTTTTAAAGTTGTCTATTTACTTTTTGACCTATACGATTGTTTTAGTTTTTTGCACGGTGCAAGCATTTTAATTCTTTTACACTGTGCAGAATATAAAAGATCTATGCACTGTGCAAACTTTTTAACCTACCCTACCTTGACCACCATTAAAAACATGAGATTTTATAACTAAAAATAATTTTTTTTATCATTGTCATAAAGTCGGTAATTACTGTTGATAAAAGCTGGTAACTAATTTAATTTTGTACTATTAAACATTCAGTAAATAACAATTCGAACATAGTGGCAAGAGATAAAGGTCAATATTAAATTGACAAACATATAATATATAAACTAATAATAACATACAATTTAAAATGGCATAACTAATACTATAGTGGATAATATACTGTATGACAGTAAATAAAAGTACAGTATGATTTTTTAGAAGTTATGTAAGTTTTCAAAGCATAATATATAGTTTTACAGTAGTTGTAAGGCAAAATTACAGTATGAAAAAAATAAAGATAAATATATCATATTATGGTACTATTTAGTACGAGTGGTACTATATAGTACCAAGAACAGTAGTATAATACTATCAAGTAAAACGAATACTAAGAACTAGTAGTACGGTACTACTCAGTACCTCAGTACTAAAAATATCAAAAATTATAGTACGATACTATATAGTACTTTCAGTAAAGTACTATATAGCACCAAAAACACAATCAAAATTTTTCAAGTTAAAGACAAAAGTTACAGTAACCACACTATCCTACAAAAGTCCTAACAATCCGGAGGCAAAATAAGAGGCGTCTGATGAGCGTTGAGTGAGATCAGAGGTATCAATTACAATGGTAAACATACTAAATGAGGTCGTATTTCAACTTTAACCTGTTGTTTATTAGGTCAAAAAGAGCGTAGAATTCAATTTTTAGCAAAGCAGAACACATTTGAGCCAAAAATGGTCCAAATCTGACTTTTTTTAAAAATGGTACTAATGGTACTGTTTTCCATAAATGGTGCTATTAATAATAATTTTTAGCTAAAAAGTAACTGATTTTCATTTTGAAGGCAAAAATAGTCCAAATTTGACTTTTTTCAAAAATGGTACTAATGGTACCGTTTTTCAGGAATGGTACTACTAGTACTCATTTTATAAAAAAAATACCTGGTGGTTACTTTAAAACCAAAACCAATCTGAGAAAAGTAAATTTTTAACCAATTGGTACCACTAGTACTGTTTTTTCAAAACTGGTACTTCCAGTGCTTTTCTTTTTTTTTTTAAACAGTCATTTTTAGACCAATTAGTATAAAAAAGGCTTAATTCAAGCAAAAAATGACACTTCTAGACACTTTTTGACCTAACCAAACGTAATTTAAAGTTCATTTCGACCCAAGTTTCCATTGGCCATAACATTGTCCACGAGCAACAACACCGCGTGTGACAGGGTTTTTAGTTGGTCGTCTAGCTGAAATTTTTAAAAATGATAAAACTAGCCATTCTCTCTATCCCTAGCTCTAGGTCTAGCCCTAGCTTTAACCCTAGCTCTAGCTCTAGCTCTAGCTCTAGCTCTAGCTCTAGCTCTAGCTCTAGCTATAGCTCTAGCTCTAGCTCTAAACATGTAGTGCCTAGACAGTCCAGAAGTTGCTTACCGGTTTGTAGAAGAAGCACTGTTTCGGGTCTTCATCTTCACCATCAGGGCAATCAACAATATGATCGCAGAGTTGTTCCCTCGAAATGCAAACGTCATATCGATGGGAATTCCTCGACGGACACAGCAATTGGTCTTTGCCGTGCATTGGTGGGCATCCTAGAATATTTCAAAATAAAAAAAAATTTTTTTTTTAAATTTAAAAATTTCGAAATTAAAAAAAATATCATAAACTAGTCTAAATGTTATAAAAACATAAATGATAACAATTTTTTATTAAGAAAATCAATTTTATACAGCTTAATTAACTCGTTAAATATTTTTTTTGAATTTTCAAAATCCCGCCAAAAGTCAAAATTCTTGCATTATGCTTCAAGCCTTAAAATAACAGAAATAAACTTAAAAATAACTTCTTGATACTTTTTCTTATTAGTTTTGTCATTTTACCTCATTTTAAAATGCTATTTTTTGAATTTTCAACAAAAAATAGACGATTTTTCTTTGAATTAGCGACAAAACTGGTTCAAACCCCCCTGAATTGGCGTTAATTGACAATTTGGAGAAGTAATTGATTTGATGAGACAGTGTAAATGACCTCAACTGTGTTCACTACATTAGAAAATTGTAGTCGGCTATTTTTAGCAAAATTAAAGAAATTTTATCCTACCCTACCCTACCATACTCTTAAATTTTGAACTTGCCTTTCCTCCTCCGTCTATGGTGATGACCAAACGAGCTCCAATCACTATACCGAGCATGCCGGTGATGCCTTGGTGAAGCAACGTCTTCATCTAAGGCACTGCTTGAGGACCTAAAAAGACAAGTTTAATAAACTAAATCACCACCTTTAAAATAGAAGCCAAAAAAAAGTTTTTATTTCACAAAAATACTGTAGTTTAAATATTTTTAAAATTTTTTTTGAAAAAGTTTTAAAAAAAAATGAACTTACGTAATATCTGCCCGAACTCGAAAAACGCCTCGTAATGAATTCGTTTCTTCATTTTCTGGAGGTGCAGACGTCTAAAAACACAAAATATTTATAAACATTTACCCAACCAAAGTTTTAACTATAACCCTAGTTCTAGTAGCTTAAGTTTTCATAGTAGCCTTAGCCATAGCCCTAGTAGCCTAACCATGGTCCTACTATTCCTAGTAGCCTCAGCAATAGCTCTAGCCCTAGTAGCTGTAACAGTCTTAGCAGCCCTAGTCCTAGTAGCCCTAGTAGCTCCAGTAACCCTAGTATTCTTAGTAGCCATGACTGTAGTAGTGCTAGCCTTAGCCTTCGTAGTCGTAGCAGCTCTAACCCTAGCTTTAGTCCAAACTTTAGTCGTAGGTTTAGCTATAGCTTTAGCCCTAGCTTTAACCCTAGCCCTAATAGCCGTAGCCATAGCCTTAACTTTAACATACTCTACATCACTTTACTCTACTTTACTTTGCTATGCCATAACAGTAAATCACAAACGCCTTAGCTCCGTACTATTTTAGTCATATCTGTCATAGTAACAACTTTTCCGTAATGCGATAGACTAAGAAAAACCTCAAAAATCGCTTGATTGGGCCTAAAAAGAAATTTCAAAGACAGTCCAGGCAAAACAATGACTAGCCTTAGTTAAGCTAGAACATTACACTACTCTGATTTTAAGTAACAAAACTTTTAAAAAATTTAAATTCAACATTTTAAATTTTTTTTAAATTTAAAAAAAATTCTCTTACCGTGCTAGTCGTAGTAGTGTCCACATCAACCTTCACCTCTTTATTCTCCACTTCTTCATTCAAAGGAATCGCTTCGGGACCCAACATTCTTCGAATCGCTTCGTCACTGTACCCTTCCAAAGTCTTCTTAATACTATGCAAAGCTTGATGCTTTTTCTGTGCCAACGGCGATTTACTGGTCGATTCGGGCATGACGGTGCAACAAATCATTGGTGCCAAAACGCATAAAATGGAAAGAATCGCCCGCGCAGAGGGCCTAGCGCTGGTCGAGCGCCCGCTCATCGGACTAGCCGCATTCAAACTGACAAGCGATTCAAATTAGGGATGGATGACACGTGTAAGCTTGGCTGAAATTCAATTTTTTTAAAACTCGAAAATAATAAAAACGCGGGTAAAATACGGGTATGAAGAAATCGCTTTAACAAATTTAAAACAAAAACAAAATGAAGTAGCTTATACCAAGAATTAAGCATAGACTTAAGCTTAAAATTAAACGCATGCTTTGAAGTTATGCTTAGGCTTATGGCTCATCAAGCTTAAGCTCAAGTTTAGGCTTATTTTTTGTTTAGGCTTAAACTATAGCTTAAGCATAAGGCTCGAACTTACGCTATACTTTGGCTTATACTAAAGCTTAAGCTTAGGCTCAAACTAAAGCATAGGCTTAAATTTAATTTCAAGTTCAAAGTTAGACTCAGGTTCTGGCTAAGGCTTATATATTATTCTTAGGCTTAGACTAAAGTTCATGCTTAGGCTTAAGCTCTGCATTAGGCTCATGCTCAAAATTAGGCTTAGGTGTAAGATGAAGTTCAAGCTCACGCTTAAGCTCAAGTTCAGGCTTGGCCTTATGTGCAGGCTTAGACTAAAGCTCAGGCTTATGATTAAGTTAAAGTTTAATTTGAACATTAGCTTAGGCTTTGACTTAAACTTAGAATTTTGCTCACATATACATTCAAGCGTCTTATTAACCTTAAATTTAAAGTTTAGCCTTAGATTAGGCTTACGTTTAGACTAAAATTTAAAATTTGGAAAAATTTACGAATTTAAAAATAAAAAAAAGTTATTGGAAAATGTGTAAAATACGCTCCTTCGATCCGCAATTAAAAAATATCGGGCTAAAAAGTAATCCTACGCACCAGTGCCGGGCAGAGACTTTTGGTCTGAGGGCGGGGGTCGAAAAAAATCTTAAAAAATCAAAATTTTCGGAAAATTCACAGGAGGACCACGTTCAACTTTTTTTTTAAAATTTTTTTTCTGGGAGGTCCCCCCCCAGCGCCCGGGCCTGCTACCCACATCCTAACCATAAATTAATCTACAATTCACCGTGCAATGACTATATCAACAATCCTACCCTTACCTCACAAACTGTCAGTTTGCCTAACTATAAACGCATTTTTTACCTTGCCCGAACTTTAAAAGCAACAGTTTTGTAGCAGAAGTTAGTTTTTTAACAACCCGTCCAACATCAAAAAGCAGTAAAAACCTACAAACAACTTTCAAGAAACAAAAAAACGTTATTTTGGTGGAAAAAACGCGACGAAAAGAGGTTTTCGCCCCGCTTCAAAAGATAAACACCACACTGATAACAATCCAAACAAAAAATTACTTTTACTCCTACAGGAGGGAAGACGTTGCGAACAGTAGGAAAAGTTGCAAACATAAAAAAAATGAGAAGAAAAGTTGCAAAATCAGTAGAAATTAGTCTACACTAGAGCTTTAAAAAAATTTGTTTCGATAGACTTGAACGTAGTAGGCTTAAGATTGAATATAATTAGCTTGATTAGCTTCCAATAAATAGGCTTGATAGTCTAAAACATATCAGACATAGACTGAGAAGATTTAAGTTTAGTAAGCTTTAGTTTTAGGTTTAGACCAAAAAGTTTAGGCTTAGGTTGTGGATTTAAACAGGCTTAGTAACCATAGAGTAAACTTAGGCTTATCAAGCTTAAGCTTAGAAAGCTTAGGCTTAATAAATTTAGGTTTATTGAGAATAGGCTTAGTAGTCTTAAGCTTAGTAGGCTTAGGCTTAATAAGCTTAGGCTTAATAGGCTTAGGCTTAATAGACATAGGCTTAGTAGGCTTAAAATTAGTGGTATTTGGCTTAGTAGGTTTAGGCTTAAAAGCCTTAGATTAAGTACGCTTAGGCTTAGTAAGCTCAAGTTTAGTAGGGTTAGGCTTAGTAGGATTAGGTTTAGTAGGCTTAGGCTTAGTAGACTTAGGCTTAGTAGGCTTAGGCTTAGTAGGCTTAGGCTTAGTAGGCTTAGGCTTAGTAGGCTTAGGTTTAGTAGGTTTAGGCTTAGTAGGCTTAAGCTTAGTATCTAGGTTTAAACTAGTAGCCATAGGCTTAGTAAGCTTAGACTGAGAAGGCTTAGGCTTAGTAGGCTTACACTTAGTAGGCTTAGGCTTGTTAGGCTAAGGCTTAGTAAAGAAACTTTAAGATTTAAAATTTTTCAAACTTCACGTTATTTTAAATAGTCTAATAAAATGATAAACTGTCAAACCCCCAAGAATTTGACGAATTTGACGTTACTGTATAATTAGAAGAGTAAAAATAAATACCACACATAAATTACAGCGACAAGGAACAAGATGAATGGAGCGGTTTTTGTAATAGCAAAGGACCGGAGGGAGACATACCAGTAAGTAATTACCTTTGTAAGTGTAAATAGAGTTTAAAGAATCACAAAAGTGATAGAAGATACAGTACATAGTACACTTAAACCAGTTTTTATGAAATTTTAGCCTAAAGCCCTTACTCAGAGCCTAGAGCCCTAGCCCAAAGCCCTAGCCCAGAACTCTAACCAAGAGCCCTAGCCCAAAGCTATAGGCTAGAGCTGTGGCTCAGAACTATAGCCCAAAACCCCAGCCCAGAGTCTTGGGCCAGAGCCCCAACCCGGCCTAGAGTTAAACTTAGGTCGGGCATAGGCCTGAAAATTAAGGTTCGGCCCAAAATAGCCCAGCCCGTTAAAGGGAAAAAAACCAGGCAAAGCCGGGTCAGCCTAAGTTAAAAACGAAAACGGGCCGGCTCTAAACCTTAGGCTCTGGGCCCGGGCCAAGGCTCAAAAGTGTGTTCGGTTTGGCCCATTTCTTACCTCTAGCCCAGAGTCCTATCCCAGAGTTCTAGCTTAGAGTACTAGCCCAGAGCCCTAGCCCAAAGCCCTACACAAAGGCCTAGCGTAAAGCCCTAACTTAAAGCTTTACCCGGAAAATCCAGAGTTCTAGCTTAGAGCCCTAGCTCAGAGTCCCACCCACATCCTAGTCTTACCATATCCTGTGATACCAAATCTCATCCTACCTCCTATCCTCTTTACTCGCCTAGAACAAAATTATTTGCATAACACTAGTATGTACATCACTATTTTTAGGCTTGTACTATAAGTACACGTATAATATATAACTATCACATATAATAATAACAATAATATTAATAATGATAACAATGTATAATAGCCCCAAATGTCACGTGTTTGATCGAAAAAATGATATTGTGTATGTTTTTAAAAGTTCATTACAATCAAGAAAAGAGTACAAATGTTATCAGAAGAAAATAAATTAATTTGTTCCAATCAGATCACAATGTTAGGAAAGCGCCCAAATTAACTCTCCTTTCACAACTCCTTCCTTGTTAAACACTCAAGGTGGAGTTGGGTGGAACTACAGTGAAAATAAAAAAAAATTAAATTTGAAAAATATACAGAAAACTGTTAATTACCCTAAAAAATAAAAGAAAAGTAAGAGGAAGAGGAAGAAGAACTTAAGTTAGAATAAAAGAAGGCACGGCACGGTAGAATGACGCAAGACTTAAAATAAGGCAAGGCATGGTATCATAATTCAAGGCAGAAGTAGAATCTGAACATCAAGCCCTAGTCCGGCCTGTAGGGTAGGGTAGGGTAGGGTAGGGTAGGGTAGGGTAGGGTAGGGTAGGATAAAGTAGGGTAGGGTAGGGTAGGGTAGGTAAAGCCATCCTTCTCTTTCTTTTCTACTCTGTAGTAAATACTGTAAGTAATATTTCTCTTCCCCCCCCCCCCTCTCTTCCAACGAAATACATTCTTTGTACTCTTAACACACATTAACCTACTTAGACACCGCACCACACCTGATTTTTTGTAAATTTTTACAAAAAACGGCCCAAAATTTGTGTAATTTAGCAGAAACGTCCCATGTTTACTGTAAGAAAAATTCATTTTAAAGCTGAGGTAGGGCAAAAAACGGGCAAACTGTGGTCTAAAGGGGGTGTCAATGGTCTAAAAAAGCAAAAAATTTATTTGAAAAAATTTAAAATTTTAAAAAATTTTTTAAAATCTGAAAAAATTATCATTTTCCTTGCTTTTTTATCTCTAATTTCTACCTTTTTACTGTCAAACTTAACTTAGTCGTCAACAACTTGACCTATTACAACCAGACAAAATTGAAAAAATATTTGTCAAAAACTCGTCGATGAACCGCAATTTTGTTGATTAAAAGTGCGTTCAACGACAAAATATTTGCTCTCAATTTATGAAAAAAGCGGTGGAAAATACGTTGAAAATGAAGAAAATGACCGTGAAGAAAGGGTGATTTACTAGGAACAGACCTAATATACATAGACGGTAGGGTAAAGAATTAAGGTAGGGAAAAGTAAAGTAAAAGAAAGTAAGAAAGAAGAAAAAGAGAAAGTTAGTCAAGATAAGGTAAAGCAGGGAAATATAAGGCAGGGTAAGGTTCGGCAAGGTAAGACAAAACAAAATAGAAGAGAACAAGATACGGTAGTAAGTCAAGGTAAGGTATAACAAGACAAAGCAGCACAGAACGAGATAAAGCAAAATAACGTTGGTTAAGATAAGTTAGGACACAATAAAGTTGAGTAGGATAACGTATTTAAGATTGATGTAAAGCAAAATAAAAATAGTATAAATTAGAGTGGAATAAGATAGAAGAGAATAAGGTAAGGCAAGAGAAAGCAGGGTAGGGTAAGATAAAGCAGGGTAAGGTAGGGCAAAATAAGGTAGAACAGATTGTGATTCGACAAAAAAAAGACAGATTAAGGTAAGGTAAGATAGAGCGAGATAAAGTTGAACTGGATAAGACATAATAGGGAAGACCAATGTAAAGCAAAATAAAGAACGGCAAGCTAAGATAAAGTAGGGTAAGGTAGAGCTGAATAAGAGGGACAAGATAAGGTCAGACAAAGTAAAGACAAATGAGTAAGTAACAAGGTAAGGCAAGATGAGATAGACCAAGATAAAATAATTAAAAGTTATGTAGTATAAAGTAAGGTAAGTAACTATTAGTCATGGTAATAAAATTTATGTGGAGCAAAGAAACTAAAAATTATATTATATCTGCCCACCTCCCCCCTACCCCACCCCAAGCCGAGTTCCTAAACAACCCTTTTCTCTTCTTCCTAACTTAAAAGAAAGATACCATGCTTTTTATCCTATCATAACAAATCACTTCTTATTCTACTTTACCGAGCTCCTACCCTGGATCACTACCCCTTCCCCTTCACTCTTGCATTTTGTTCTTATGATTTACTATCCCTTGCCATCCTAAATACTAATGCCACGTTCAGTTCACCAATCTCAACCTTCTTTTGATCAACTCTCCAACTTCTTATGCTACGTTCTCGGAACCCCCCCCCCCCCCACAAACAACTTCTTTCGGAAAACCCCTAAAGGGAAACGCACTCCAAACTTATCAATCATCGCGACAAAATTCATTGGCATATTTATAACGCCGTTGGGTAAAAACGCGAATTCGGGGGTGACAAACCGATGGCTTTCGGCTAGCAATTGGGGATTTGCGCTCAATATGGTACTATATTATGATTGAGTAGGTGGTTGGAAGGCTATTTTTGATTATTTTTGACTTAGGCTTAAGTTTGCACATAGATGTAGGCTCAACTTTAGGAAGGTTTACGCTTGCCCTTTAACTTTAGTCTAAGCTTATACCTAGGCTTGAGTTTAGATATTTAAATAAGCACAAGCTCGGGCTTAAACATTAGGCTTAAGCTTAAACGTAGATTTAGGCTTAGGCTTAATAAACTTTGGCTTAAGCTTTGGCATAGGCTTATTCATAGACTTAATTTTTGGGATTTGGCTTAGGCTTAAGCTTTAACTTAAGTTTTAGCTCACATCAGGCTTAGGCTTAATGTTATACATATATTTAAACTCAGGCTTAAGCAAAGCTTAAGTTTTGTGTTTTTTTAAGCTTTAGTCTTAGGCTTAAACTTAAGCAAAGGCTTAGTCTTAAACTAAAGCTTAACCGTAAGCTTAGGGTTTGCGATAAGCCTAAACATAAACACAAGCTTAAAACTAGGCTTTTGCTTATGCTTAAAATTACGTTTAAACCAAGAATAACCTCCATACTATAGTAACCCAAAAAAACCTAGTAGAAAATCACAAAAATTCAAAAAATGTAACGCCTTAAGACCTTACAATAACACTTTTCTTAAGACCACACCCAATACTGACAGTTCACAACTAGACCCCTTCTCTATAACAATTGATTACACTTGTATATAATACAAAACCACAACCCATTAATAACGACTACAACTAACGTGTCAAATTTACTTTCAAATAGCCTTGTAATTAGTTTAGACATTCGTAAAAACTAATCATTGATTCTGTTGGACCTTTTTGAAATCAGTGTAATGTTTTTTGGAAAAGAGCAGATGTTGTCTGTGTCACGCTTCAAACAAGGACGTTTAAGCTGTCTGTAGATGATCTTATCTGTTACATAAAATTTTGTAATCTAAAAAAGACTAGTCTTAAACTTTAGCCAAAACCTAAGTTTAAGCATAAGCTTCAGCAAAAACTTAAGCCTAAGACAAAAACCTCAGCTTGAGACAAAGTTGAAAACAAAAATTGAGCCAAAGCCCAAACCTATACACCATCTAAAGCTTAAGCTGCAGCCTGTAGATAAGACGAAACTTAAGCCTAAAATAATGTTTATGCTTCAGCCAAACCTTAAGCAGCCGAAGATTCAACCTAAGCCTGAGCCCAAATTTGAACTTAATCCAACTTCAAAAATGAGCCTCAAATTAAGCTTCACTTTCAGTCTAAGCCTAAGCCTAAGAATAAGCCTAAGCCTAAGCTCAAACTTAAGCCTAAGCTTAAGAATAAGCCTAAGCCTAAGCCTAAGCTTAAACTTAAGCCTAAACCTAAGTTTAAACCTAAGCCTAAGCCTAACCCTAAGGCTAAGCCTAAGCCTAAGCCTAAACCTAAGCCTAAGCCTAAGCCTAAGCCTAAGCCTAAACCTAAACCTAATCCTAAGCCTAAGCCTAAGCCTAAGCCTAAACCTAAACCTAAGCCTAAACCTAAACCTAAGCCTAATCCTAAACTACAGCGTGAGTCTACGCCTAAGACAGAACTTAAGTCTAAGCTAAGCTTAAAAACAAGCCCAAGACTAAAACTGAGCTTTACTTTGTAAGCATGTGACAGAGCTTAAGCCTACAACCTAAGACATAATTTTCAATTTCTAAGCCTAAACCTAAGTTTAAGTCAAAAAAATAACAAATTAAACAAAGCATTTTTAAAACAAACACATTTTGAGCCACTGACCCACCGCAAACCCCCAATAAACTTTCCAAACAATCCACCTACAACAAGTGTCATCTAACATATTGCTACAACGTGTAAACATGTCTGTGTTTGCCTCGAAAAAAAACCGATCCCCCCTCTTCTTCGTGTCGGGTCCGCTTAAAGACGCATCTGATGGCGCAATAAAACCCTTAAGGGGGGGTTTGGATAAAATGGACAAGTGCGACTCGAAAAAAACCCGATCATTTGTGGTTGATATTGTTTATTGAAAGAGGGGGGGGGGGGAGGAATGGTAGCTATGTGAGACCAATTATAGTGACATGTAAAGAATTAGGAAGGTATAACCTAGCGAACTGCTTAAGCCTAAAAACGTAAAATAAGCTAAAGAAGTTAAGTCTAATAGCTTGAATTAAGTATTACTTAAGTAGCTAAGTTTAAAAGACCATAGTGAGTATAAATGCTTAAGCCTAAAAGCCTAAGCCTAAACCTGAAATTTAACCGTAGACAAGAATTAGCTTCAGCCTTAGCCTTGCCTGTACTATGCCTGTGTCATGCCTGTGCCATGCCTGTGTCATGTCTGTGCCTTGCCTGTGCCTTGCCTGTGCCTTGCCTGTGCCTTGCCTGTGCCTTGCCTGTGCCTTGCCTGTGTCTGTGCCTGTGCGTTGCCTTGCCTTGCCTTGCCTTGCCTTGCCTTGCCTTGTACTACCCATGCCCTGTTGTTCCCTTCCTTTATTCTTTTTGTTGCTCTTTTGACCTACGGTTGATCAGCCTTTGCTTTAGGCCTGCTCTATATTAAGCTTAACCGTCGTCTTACCTTTAATTGATCTCTATTGTACTCTTAAACCCACCCCCCCCCTAAAGTTTTACTTTTTAAATGTATAACAGTTAATAAAAAAGTTAAACCTAAAATTTTAAACAGCTAATTTAATAGACAATCTTAGCCCAAAAAGCGTTAGGTCAAATTTCAAATGGCGCAAAGAATAAAGTAATCAAATCGCGGCGATTTAATTTATTGCGGGTAAATAAAATGATGGATCACATCTGTAAGTTATAAAGATTAGTTTTTTATTGGATTCCTGGCGTTCCCCACCCAAGTTGATTAAGGGATTTTGTCATGGAATTTGGGGGTGGTTTTTTAAAAAGACGTAGTAACTATTGAATATGAAGGTGTGTAAGGTAAAAACGTAAACATAGAAGCCTAATCAATCTTAAAACTAAGCTTACCTTACGGCCAGCCTTTTTTTAAGCTAAAGCACAAAAATTAAAAATCTACCCCCCCCCCCCCTTCCCCCCAAAGCAAAAAAAAGCAACGTTTAAACCACCGCTTATAAATTAAAAAAATCCACCCTTACAAGCTAAAAAAGATTTGTTTAAATCCACCCTAAGGCACGTAAACAACGTAAAACTTCAAGACTGGATGCGCGGATCCTTTGACATAATATGTCCTTGAATAAATCGCAATATCAAAAACTGATATTAACGCCATAATGATTTTCGCGTAAATTGACCCAAAAAACGGGATTTCCAGCGACAAACACGAAACGCGATTCGATGCGACGTTTATCTTGTATAACAAAGAGTTATGTATTCTACAGCTTGTTCAAGGTACGTTTCGTGGCTTATGGCGTTAGGCTTACAAGGAAAGTACCCTACCTGCCCCGCTCGGAGCTTTCCAGGCAAGATACGCGTACAAATTTAAAAATGTAGGTCCATTCAAAGGTATTCTACTAGTATATTAAAGAAAAGTAACTAAAAATCAAAAAATGACAAAGTTACAAGCTTGAAACACAATGCCAAGTTGGCGGGAAATTCAAAATGTCATTTTTCAATCTCGGATTTCTCGAGATTTCATGGAAAGCTTAGTAGTTTGCTGAAGATCTTATATTTACATGATATTTCAATATAAAAAGTTTAAAGTCAATCAGAGCGGGGCAGGTCGGGCACTTCCCTTGTTAGTTTATTAGTCTTAATGTTAAACTTTAAAATTTAAGGCTGGAGCTTTTTCTTAGGCTCAAAATCAGGATCAAGCTTAGACACAGGCTCAAGCTCAAGCTCAAGCTCAAGCTCAAACTCAAGTTCAAACTCAAGCTCAACCTTAACCTCAGCCTCGGGCTCAAGCTCAAACTCATGCTCAGGCAATACCTTAGGCTTAAAGTCAAACTTAGGCTTAAGCTTAAATCCTGTCTTACCCTCAAGCTGAAGCTTAACCTAAAGCTTCAGCCAAGAACTATCAGCTAAACTAGAAAAATCCAAACCTAAGAAAACTCCTTTCAAGCGTACGTGATAGCTATCAAACAATTAATCATAACGAGTATATGCATAATAATATAATGACAAAAATTAAAACCATCCACTAACAATACCAAACAGATCAAGAAACACACTAAAATATATATGGCTTGTATACCCATAACATGATGTATACATAGCCATTTATATAGACGAGAAAACATCACGAAACGTCATTTTAACAAAAATAAAAACAATACCCAGAAAGGTTATCAGACTTCTTCTTCGAGAAGAAAAGTTGTTCCGCTTCTATAGGAATAGTCATGTATGATATGTTAAACACCCACGCTTAGCTATTCTTATAGATGGTCAAACATCTGATAGCCTTAGCCTTAGCCTTAGCCTTAGCCTTAGCCTTAGCCTTAGCCTTAGCCTTAGCCTTAGCCTTAGCCTTAGCCTTAGCCTTAGCTTTAGCCTTAGCCTTAGCCTGCCTTAGCCTGCTTAAACTGTAACCTCAACCAACTCAAGTCTCTGTCCCAATTCAAGTTTTAGCAGCAGCTCGAATCCTAGACTCAACTTTGTATTCAGTGCTAGCCCTAGCCGTAGTTCTAGCTTTAACTTAAGGTTTAGTCTTGGCCAAAGCTCCACCTTTGTTTTTGGCTAAGGAAATCAACTAAAAATGAAGCTTAGGTTGAACCTATTCTTACAAAAAGTAATGTTTTATAGATATCAAACAATCTTTTATCAAACTTCCTCAAAGTTTGCTCCCCAAAATGTCATGGAAATCGCAAAAAAAGCGTTTGCAAACGATCAAAAGCCTTAGGATCTTTGTGAAAGAGTAATTGACGAAAATGAATTCAAGTTTAGGCGGGGCTTGAAGACATTTTGTTGATGAAAAAGGTCGAACCGAACCATTAATTCATCATTACTTTTGATTTTATTGCAAGCAAAAAACAAGACTAACTATAGGAAGAAGGTGAAGGTAAAATAGGACGAAAGCTTTGAGTAAAGCTAGACTAAAGCTAGAGTTTGAGCCCTAGGCGCTAGAAGGAAGCATAGTGAAGCAGGGTAGACTAGGAGTAGAGCAATTAAGGGTAGAGCTGCTAGCGCTACTAAAGGTACTTTGACTACTAGAGCTTATAAGACTACTACAGCTAAGGCTAGGGTTTCTGTGGGTTAGAACCCTATGCTAGGACTTCAGACTAGGGCTCTGGGCTAGGGTTATGGTTATAAGCTAGGGCTCTGGGCTAAGACTCTAGGCTAGAATTCTGGGCTAGGGCTCTGGACTAGGGCTTTGGGCTAAGGCTATGGCTCTGAGCTATGGCTATAAGTTAAGGCTCTGTGCTAGGGCTCTGAGCTAGGCCTCTGCCTAGGGCTCTGGACCAGAGCTCTGGGCTAGAATTCTGGGCTAGGGCTCTGGGCTAAAGCTTAGAAAACCAAAAAACTACTATTATTTTTATAGTAGCTATGTTTACGTTCAATAAACATAAAAACCATAAAAAGAAAGAGGAAATACGTCCAATATAAAGTATAATAAATCAATTTTCCAAACTCCTTCTGTCTGACATTCAAATGAGTTCGAATACTTCGAAGTGAGTCAAAAACAAGTCATTAACAAAAAATCTGGCGTTTTTACGGACATTTTTAAAATACGCTACCCTACTTTACCCTACCCTACTCTACCCTACCCTACACTACTCTACCCTACCGTTTTTTACGTGCAAACAGGCCGGACTAGGGCTTGATGTTCAGATTCGGCCCGGCCTAAATTTGGATTGAGACCGGCCCGGCGCGATGGCAGGCCGGGCCCGTCCCTTATGTCTATCTCTAGCCTTATAAACTCTGCAGTTCAGTTGAGTTTTTTTGTCTCACCCCAGCTTAACCTACCCCATCTTACTCAACGTTACTCTATCCTACTCTACATTGCCTTAGCCTGCCGTTCTATAGCTTAATCTACTCTGCCCCACTCTACCCTACCTTACTCTATGCCCCTTAGATCTAAAAAGTCTCTCCCTACCCATAAAAAAGCCATTCCCAGACCTAATCGAATACAGTTGCGCACGTACAATTAGGTCATGTGTTAACAATTAATAAGCCCAAATTGTTTACTTCGAATTAAAACTTTACAGTTCAAAACAGACTTTCCCAGAAGATGTTGAGAAAAAAGTTACAGTAAAAAGAATAGTCGTTTACTGCGAACGGTTTTTATTGTAAAGATCAAAGAGAAATATTAATTTAGACATATTTTCAGTTGTTTTATCTATAGTAAAGCAGTACCATAATACTTTTAGATTGTTTATAAAGCTTTTGTTTCTTCAGGCTTAAAATTCTAGGCCTAACCTTAGCCAGATGGCTCTAACCTTTAGCTTAGCCATACAAATGGAGTTGTAGTTAAGCTCAGTTTTAAGCTTACAATCAATTACAGACTATGGTTAAAACTAAGCCCTGGGCTTAGGCTTAGCCTTGCACTTTTTCTTAGGCTCAAAATCAGTTTCAGATTCAGACTCAGAGACAAGCTTAGGCTTAAGCTTTGAATTGGGCGTATTCTTTGGCTTAGGCAGAGTCTCAAGCCCAGGTTCGGCTTAGCCTCAGGCTTAAGCTTATACTCAGGCTCAAGCGCAGGCTCAGGCTTACGCTGAAGCTCAGGCTCAAGCTCAGGCTCAAACTGATGCGTAGGTTCAAGTTCAGGCTCAGGCTCAGGCTTAGGCTTAGGCTTAGGCTTAGGCTTAGGCTTAGGCTTAGGCTTAGGCTTAGGCTTAGGCTTAGGCTTAGGCTTAGGCTCAGACTCAGACTCAAACTCAGACTCAGACTCAGACTCAGACTCAGACTCAGGCTCAAGCGCAAGCTCAGGTTCAGGACCAAGCCCAGGTCCAGGCTCAGCTAGGCTCGAGCACACTTTTAAACTCAGTCTCAAGCTCATTCTCAGGCTAAGCTTAGACTCAAGCTGAAGCTCAGGCTTAGGCTCAGAGTCAAGCTCAAGCTCAAACCTAGACTCAGGTTCAGACTTAAACTCAAATTTAGGTTCATAGTCAAGCTTTGGCTTATGTGCAGCCTCAATTCTCGGTTCAAGCACAAACCAAGAATCAAGCTCAGGATTAAGCTCAAGCTCAGACTTAGGTTCAGACTTTAAACTCAGTCTGAGGCTCAGAATCGGTCTCTGCTCCGTCTCGCTGCTCGGACTGCTTAGGCTTGCAATTATTCTTAGAATCAAGGTCACTCCTAAGCTTTGTCTAGTTTCAATCTCAGGCACAGTTGTATGCTTAAGCAAAAGCTTAATCTTAAGCGTGGGCTTAAATTTAGGCTTAAACTACGATGCTTAAGTTTCTAGCCTTATTTTTGAAAATGAGCCTTTATATATGTTATTGTAATACTGTAATTTGGTAAGACACCTTCAGCTATTTTTAAAAAGCGCAATAAAACCCTGCTAATTCGAAAATATTTGGTTCAGTAAATAGCCTTTCTCAAATTGCTCTCATTCCAATCATAACAAACAACATGTTTAATGAAGGTATACTTGAACACACGGTACTTTACAACGCTTTTGCAGCATGATAAGATGATCAAAAGTTATAGGTATATATTGTAAACATTAAAACTTTTATCTATAGTAAACATGTAATACCTGGCAGTAAAGAACTGTAAAAAACTTAAAAATTGAGAAAATTCAGTTTTAAACAAGTCGAATTTTGATGAAAAACATTAATTGACAAGTAAAACAACTTAAAATAGTTGTTAAACTACAAGTGATCTAATTTAGTGGCCGCTCCAAGAAGCAAATTAAATTGTTTTACATGGTCACGTGGAATCAAAGTTGAAAAAATTACTGTATGTCATTCTACAGTATATACATTTTTGCAAAACGTTTGGAATTTTCAGACTTTAATACATAAATTACCCTATAAGCCTAAACTTACGCTCAAAGTTAAAGTTGAGTCATAAGATAACATTAAGCGTTAAGGTAGCCTAAGCTTAAAGTTAAACATGAGCATGAGCCTGCGCCTCAGCTCGAGCCTGAGTCTGAGACTGAGCAACTGGCCTGAGCATGAGCTTCAGCCTGAGCCTGAGCATGAGCATGAGCATGAGCATGAGCATGAGCATGAGCATGAGCATGAGCATGAGCATGAGCATGAGCACGAGCATGAGCATGAGCATAAGCATAAGCATGAGCATGAGCATGAGCACTGAGTCTGTGCTTGTGCATGTGCCTGAACCTGAGCTTGTGCGTAAACCCAAGCCTAAGCCTAAGCATGTACTTGAGCTTGAGCCTAAGCTTGAGCCTGAGCTAACTCTAAAGCTATGCCTGAGCATTAGTGAAAGCCTATGCTCAACTCCAAGTCCAATTAAAAGTTCAAACCTGCGCCCAGCCCTATCCAAGAAGATTAGTTCGAAAATCGTCTCAAAAACCAAGCCAACCACAACTTTTGCAATTAAAAACTCGCTAACTTGACAAGTTGCGGCGCCTTAATTTGTAATGTTTCTAAATTTGTAAAAAATTGGTAAATCAACGTGTAAACTGTTCTTAATTTGTTGAAACATTATAAATGTTTTATCACAAATTGGTGTTTATACTAGAAACTCTGGCCATAAACTACAAGTTGCTAGAGTTCAAGGAAAATAATGTTTTAGGCCTATTTTGTAGCTAAAATAATATAGGTTTTAAAGTTTATAATGTTTTATACATTGTGAATGATATGTTTATTATTTTGACCTTAAAAAGCATGTTTTTCACTGTGTAAAACATAGTAAAGCAATATAACTGGAGAGAAACACTTGACTCCATGACGTGGTTTTTCTCTCTCTAAATTCTTTTCGATTTTTCCTCCAAAATTTTTGCTTTATCAACTTCAACAACAAAAATCGACAATATTTATTGAATTCGGCTACAACAAAACTCAAAGTTAAATTTGGAAGCAGCTTTAAAATCTGGAAATGATCTAATTCGACATGTTTTTGAAGACTTCTATTGAAAAACTCTTGCACGAGAGTTCCATCCACAAAAAGCACAATGCGGAGCTGAAAAAGGCTTGTGAGAATGCGTTGGGTAAGTTGTTTTGGTTGATTTTGGTGTTGAATTTTAGGCAAGTCTTTGGAGAAGCTGTAGAAAGTAATGTCGTTGCTTTTGAAATTGTTAGAGGTCTTGTTTGAGTGATTTTCCCGCAATAATATAAGGTTTTTGCAGAACAACTGAAACGAGAGGCAGAACAGAACGATAACAATAACAAGGGTGCGGTTCTACCTTCACATCATGGCTACGTGTTTGCTGATCCGTATTTCTTGCCGTTGGATTTGGCATGTCGTTCCACGACGCCGAAAATTGCTGCGATAGCTTTGGACTGCATCCAGGTAAGATAATATTGAGATTTTTATGTCATCCTTCAAACTCAAGCTAAAAAACTTATTATTTATAGCAAGAAAAGTTGAAATAAATGTTTATGAATGTTATTTATCTATTTGTCTTTAGAAACTAGTAACTTATGGCCATTTGGTTGGAAACACCCCAGATCCAGCCGACCCAAACAAGATGTTGATTGACAGGATTGTTGAAGCTGTTTGTACTCCGTTTGATGGGCCCAATACAGATGAAAATGTGGAGTTACAGATAATAAAGGTGTGGTTTTTATGTTTTTTATTTTTTTTTGTTTTTAGGTTAACAAGCGGAGACTTTTATATTGTTTTAGATCAGCTTGATGGAACTTTCGATTTTTTTTTGTTATTTTTGAGCTTTTATTGAAATTTTTAGTCTGTAACAGGTGGATTATGTTTTTTGATGAAAATGAAGTTTGATATTCACTTATTGTTATGATTTTAGGAATAAAGGCATCAAAAATCAAAGTTTTAGTAAAAAAATTCATTTTTCATATAAAATCGATATTTTTAGGCAATTCTTGCGATGGTACTAAGCAGTAACACTCAAGTACATGAAGGCGCGTTATTAACCTGCGTTCGAACATGCTTTAACATCTGTCTAGCCACCAGAAATGCGACCAACTGCTCCACGGCCCGAGCAACATTAACTCAAATTGTAACTCGAGTTTTGGAAAAGATGGAAGAGAATGAATATGACGGTGAATTTGCGGTAGAGTCTGATGATAATGTTGTAAAATCAGTGTTGGATCAGATTGTAAGTGATGTCGTACATAACGAAGAGCATTGTGATGAAAGATCATTGAAAAGTAACGAAGAATATACGAATAGCAATACCACAGTAAACGATCAGTTAGTTCTGAAGACGATAGAGGAACGAGATGCTTTTTTTACATTCAGAGCCATGTGTTTGTTAAGTGAAAAAGGCGCGAAATCGGCCGAAATCCAAAGCCATCAACTCAACAGTCTTCATCTCAGTTTAGACATGATATTGTTGATGCTACAGAAGAGTAAAATTACATTTCCGGACAAACATAGCTTTGTCTATGTGCTGAGATACAATTTGTGTCCAGCTTTGTCCAAAACCGCTAGTTCTAGTGTAATATCGGTGTTTGAGAAGAGTTTGGCCATTGTAGTGGAGCTGATCAACAAGTTCAGAGCTCATTTGAAGCCACAAATTGAGGTAAGCAGAGGATGTAGATTAGAAATGGCGAAGATTTGCTTTCTTCGGCTAAAAATTGCAAAAACTTTGTTTACAGAATGAAAAATGGAAAAAACTTTCTTTACAAATTAAAAAATTGCAATAACTTTCTTTACAAGTCAAAAAATGGCAAAACTTTCTTTACAAAGTGCAAAATAGCGAGAACTTTCTTTACAAAGTTATAAAGAGCAAGAACTTTCGTTACAAATCAAAAAAATGGAAAGTACTTTCTTTACAGAGCAAAAAATGATCAAAAATGTGCTGGACTAAAACTTTTTAAAATTTTTAGGTATTCTTCACAACCGTAATCCTCCATTTCCTCGAATCCAACACCTCCGACTTTGAACACAAATGGATATCCTTAAATACAGTATCCAAGATATGTGACGACCCACAAAGTGTAGTAGATATATATGTCAACTATGACTGCGCAATGACTTCAGTCAATGTATTTCAACAACTGGTCGAGCAACTCTCCAAGCTAACCAAAAGCACCGCCCTAATGCAACACACCACCCAGAGTGCGAAGGAAAAGGAGAAGTACATCCGAGAGCTGTCGTTGGTATGTCTGGTCAAGATACTACGATGTCTGGTCGGTTGGTACGAGAACATGTACAAAGAGGAGGACAGTCAAAGTCGAATCGATGAGAACCCGGACGATCTATCGGCCAATAACAGCTCAACCGCATTGTCACAGTTCGAACAGAGGAAACAGCAAAAGAGCATACTGGAACATGGATTGGACTTGTAAGTGGAGATTCGATATTGATATTATGTTAGGCTTGAAAGTGTAATTAGTACAGAAGTCGATAGGGTGAGGATAGGAAAAGGATTAAGGGTAGGAGTAGGGATAGGGGTAAAAATGGGGATAGGATGGGACAGGAATAGGGGTAAGGGTGGGATTAGGCATACTACCCCTACTCCGGTCCTGACGCTATTCCTACTAGGGTGGGAGTAGGAATAGCGCCAGGACCGGAGTAGGGGTAGTAGATGGAGCTTGGGTTGGAAGGAGCAGAACATGATGTAATGTTAGGTTCAGTATCAGAGGTGATTTAGGCTTTAAAACTTTTAAACTTTCTTTACGGAACAGAAAAATGAAAACTTTCTTAAAAGGTGAAATGGCAAAAATTTTCTTTACAAGTTACAAAATTGCAATAACTTTCTTTACAGATTACAAAATGGCAAAAACTTTGTTTACAAGACAAAAAACAGAAATAATATACTTTACAGAGCTAAAAATGGCAAGAACTTTCGTTGCAAAGCAAAAAATGGCAAAAACTTTCTTTACAAATCATAAAATAGCAATAACTTTCTTTACAGAGTAAAAAATGGCGAGAACTTCCTTTACAGAGCACAAAATGGCAAGGACTTTTATTGTGAACAAAATGTGAATTAATATTTTCCTGATTTCAGATTCGCGGCTAAGCCCAAAAAAGGTCTGGAATACTTTATTTCGAAGGGAATAATAGAGAACTCACCCACCTCGATTGCCAACTTCTTTTTCACCGAAGAGCGATTGAGCAAAGAAACGATCGGTGATTACCTGGGCGAGAGGGATCAGTTCAATCAGGATGTCATGATGGCCTACGTCGACATGTTCAGCTTCTCTAACCAAAGCGTGGTCGATGCCCTAAGGCGCTTCTTGGAGAAGTTCCGAATTCCAGGCGAAGCGCAGAAAGTCGACCGGCTGATGGAGAAATTCGCTTCGAGATACATCGAGTGCAATGAAAGGTAGGGTAATATAACATAAAGTTTTGAATTTGGGGGAGGTCGAGACCAAAAAAGGCAAGAAATTTGTTTACAAAGCAAAAAATGGCAATAACTTTCTTTACAGACCAAAAATGGCAATAACTTTATTTACAGAACAAAAAATGGCAACAACTTTCTTTACAGACCAAAAATGGCAATAACTTTTTTTACAGAGAAAAAATGGCAATAAATTTCTTTACAAGGCGAAAAATTTTTTTAAAAGTTTTTTAAAATTTTTAAAACTGAACTTTGCGTCAACACGATCGATATTGTTTTAGTGCCCAATCCTACGCATCGGCCGACACAATTTACGTTTTGTCCTACTCGATTGTCATGCTCACCACCGACCTCCACAACAAACAGGTCAAAAAGAAGATGACAAAAGAGGAATACATAAAGAACATCCGAGCCCTGAACTACACCAACGACCTATCAGACGACTTTATCATCAAGATATACGAAGATATTAGCAAACAAGGCATCAAATTAAAAGCCGAAAAGACCAAGTGGAAGGTCGACACCACCAACGCCACCTACCGTCAACTGAAGCTGATTCAGAAGAGCGAGTTTGAACTGATCGCACACAATGCCCACTCCCTCATGGAAGCCGCTACCTCAGCTCAAACGGAATACACAAGTGCTACACATTTGGAGCACGTCCGACCAATCTTCGAAGTCATCTGGCAGCCATGCTACGCGGCCTTCAGCATCGGCCTTCAGTCCAGCGACGAAATGGACATCTGGAGCCGATGCCTTGACGGATTCAGATACTCCATCCGTGTATCGTGCGTCTTCAGAATGAAAAACGAACGAAACGTGTTCGTAGACGCCTTGAAGAAGTTCACAAAACTGGCCACAAAGAATCTGAGTGATATGAAGGCGAAGAACGTCGAGGCCATCAAGTTGTTGATCACGGTGGGAGACGAGAACGGAGACTTTTTGGACGAACGATGGCTTGATGTGCTGGATTGTATCAGTCAATTGGAGATTGCACAACAATTGGGAAGTGGAAAGAATCCAGAAGACCTGAGAAGAGCACTGAATGTGACTGATAAGAGCTTAGGAACGTTGCAAGAATACCTAGACGAAACGCAAGGACAAAGTGTGGAAGTGGCGGTGGATAAGTAAGGTTTTGAAGGCTATGGGGATAAGCGTTGGTTGGGGAGAAAGGGTGGGAGGGGTAGGGTATTGAGTTTGGGGTAGAAGGGGAAGGTAGGGTATTGAGTAGCGGGGAGGGGTAAGGTAAATGAAGTTTGGGGAAGGGGGAGGGGTAGATTATTGAAAATGAGGAAGAGTGGGAGGGGTAAAGGATTGAGCTATGGAAGCAAGGAAGGGTATGTCATATAAGTTTGGGAGGAGTAGGGCTGTTACAAAAAAAAAGGGGGGGGCTGGGTGATTGAGATTTTGAAAAAGTAAAACCAGGAGTCGTTAGCGCTGGGTAGTTATAAGAAGGGGGATTTTAATAAAAAAAAGGGCGGAGTGATTGAATTTTCTTGAATTGTATCTTCCTTTCTCTATCTTACCCTATCTTACTCTGTTCTACACTTCCCTATTCTGCTATCTTCTACCTGACCCTATCCTACCACGTTACCCTATCTTATTGTACCCTAGCATTGCTATTTATATTATAGCTTTGAGCGAAAAATGAACTATTTAAGTATTTGATTTTAAGGTAGAAAACTTGACTTTATTTTCAGAATCTTCCAAAACTCGTCCAAACTGACAGGCGAAGCCATTGTTCATTTCGTCGACGCCCTATGCAAAGTATCACGCAACGAGCTAGCCATCCCAGGCGCTCCACGCATGTACATGCTCCAGAAAATCGTGGAAATCTCCTTCTACAACATGAACCGAATTCGTATCGAATGGTCGGTAATCTGGAAAAAGCTGGGCGAACTCTTCAACACAGCTGGCGGTTCATCGAACGAAACCATCTCCTACTTTGCACTAGATGCCCTAAAGCAATTGTCTTCGAAATTCCTGGAAAAAGGCGAACTACCCAACTTCAGCTTCCAAAAAGAGTTCCTGAGACCGTTCGAACTGATCATGGAACGATCACAAAGCCAATCCCGGAGAGAGTTCATCATTCAGTGCATTGGTAACATGGTCAAGTCACATTCGAACCGAATAAGATCGGGCTGGAAAAACATATTTTCGGTTTGTGCCATAGCTGCATTGGACCAACGGGCTGAGATTGTGGAGTCGGCTTTCAAAATCACTTCGGATATTGTCAGTAAGTGGAGGGTTTGATGACTTTGTTTGGGATTAGTGATTGTTAAGCAGGATCGGTCATTGGAGAGGAGGAAGAAAGTTTTTTTTGAGAGAGGGGATGATGGGAGGGGTAGGGTGGATAAAAATTTTTTTTTCTTAGTTTGATTACATGTTATTTATACAAAGTTTCTTTCGAAATTAAAAAAATGTTTTGGGCATGGATTTTTAATGGGGGGGGGGTAAAAAAAATTTCTTAGCTCAAGGTGTTAGCAGTTGATGTATGTAATTATTTATTTTTTAAAAATTTTGGAGGGCGGGGTAATTTTCCTGGGGGAGGGGGGGGGGTAAAAAAATTTTTTTTGAAACACAGGTGGGATTTACTAATGCATTTTTTACATTTTAGACATTTAATTTATTCTGCAGTAACGCTAAAAAAATTTACTCTAGCTCTGTCGTAGCCCTACCTTACTCAAAAGGTTACTCTAGCCCTGTAATTACCCTACATTACTCAATAGGTTTACCCTAGTCTTATCATAGTCCTACCTTACTCGGAAAGCTTATTCTAGCCCTATCATAGTCATACCTTACTCAAATTATTATTTTCCAGATAACGTCTTCCCAGACCATTTCGTCGAGCTCCTGGACTCATTCCAAGAAGCCATCAAGTGTTTGTCCGAGTTCGCCGGCAACACAGACTTTGCCGACACTTCTATGGAAGCCATAGCCCTAATTCGAAGTGCAGCAACTCTCGTCTACAACAACAGCGAACTCATCAACACCCACGCCAGCGAAGACGA
The DNA here is from genome assembly GCA_904066225.2 of Bursaphelenchus okinawaensis. Taxonomy (NCBI): domain Eukaryota; kingdom Metazoa; phylum Nematoda; class Chromadorea; order Rhabditida; family Aphelenchoididae; genus Bursaphelenchus; species Bursaphelenchus okinawaensis. The sequence continues at coordinate 9,785,272 of CAJFCW020000001.1, read as the reverse complement.
TGCAGCATTGGAACAGTCGACTCAGAAAGTGTGGATGAAAGGCTGGCTGCCAATTATTTTTGAACTGTCAAGAGTGATTAACCGCTGCAAATTGGATGTGAGGACGAGGAGCTTGACTGTCATGTTTGAAATTGTCAAAACATACGGAGCGGACTTCAGACTGGACTGGTGGACCGACTTGTTTCATATCGTCTTCAGGATATTCGACTTTGATAAACTGAATCAACTGGGTCCGGAGGTAGGGAATCGATTTTTCATTGTGTGTATCTGCTCCTCCTATCCGGGGGGGGTGAATGGGGGTGGAGTTATTTCATTCTAAGAGAGGATCCAAAATTTTTTTGGTATAAAAAGGGCGTTTTGGGCTTCGAATGACATTTTAGGTAGCAAAAGCATTATTTTGGATTCAGAATGCCATTTTAAGTAACAAAAATGTTATTTTGAAGTCATATTGTCATCAAGGCTTTAAAAACGGCGTTTTGAAGCAATAATGACATTTTGGGTAAGAAAAGCATCATTTCAAGGTCATATTATCCTCATAGCTTCAAAATAAGATTTTAGGTATGAAAATGTCATTTTGAACTAAAAATTAAATTTTAGTAAAAATGCGATATTACAGTAAGAATGACACTTTAGCTTAAAAATTCTCTTTTAGCCTTTAAGTGGAAAAAATACTTCTAGTTCATATCTCTTTGATTTCAGAAGTCGATATGGATGGAAACAACCTGCCATCACGCTCTCTACTCAATAAACGACGTCTTCACCTGCTATTTCGAACAACTAGCCCCAACTCTGCTCAGTGTCTACTACCAACAACTGTATGCTTGCATCATGAATGGCAGTGGCAACCTAGCGCCGAATGCAGTACAATGCTTCGCATCGTTAGTATCGGAGAATGGGCACAAGTTCTCGGATCAAATGTGGAACGAAACCAGCGACTTCATCATCAAAGTCTTCAATGAATCGCTGCCAGACTTTGATCGAACCGATCCAGCCCTGGTCGAAGCCGCCAACCCACAGCCTAGCGTGAATCCGGACAGCACGATGCCGAACGGCATTCAACCGGTCAAAACCATTAACAATATTGAGGATGGTGGACCGATTCAGTAGGTTTTTGGAATTTTTTGAACAAGAACTTTCTTTCCAAAACTCATTTTTCGAAACACCGCAATAACTTTCTTTCCAAAACTCATTTTTCAAAAAACCGCAAGAACTTTCTTTCCAAAACTCGTTTTTTTGAAAAACCGCAATAACTTTCTTTCCAAAACGCATTTTTCAGAAAAACACAAGAATTTTCTTTCCAAAACTTTTTTTTTGCAAAATTGCAAGAACTTTCTTTCCAAAACTCATTTTTCAAAAAACCGCAAGAACTTTCTTTCCAAAACGCATTTTTCGAAAAATCGCAATAACTTACTTTCCATAACTTATTTTTCGAAAAGCCGCAAGAACTTTCTTTCCAAAATTTAATTTTTTTTTTAATTTTGTTATTCCAGAAACGGGTACGACATTGTGACGGAAAGTGCCACCATCCAGAACTCCTCCCTCATTCGCTGCCATGTACAACTCGAACTAGTCAACTCAATCAGCAACATGTTATTCGGTTCGGCCGCCTTTAAGGTGGAAGGACCGATCAGGAAGACGGAGCCACAAACTCCGAATGGGTCGATTTCGAATGGAATCATCGATGAATTCAGCGACTTTAGGGTGGGTTTGGCTTATTTTTAATGGGGGAGGGGAGGGGCGGGTTAAAAATTTATATTTGGAAATTTATGACTTTTTTGGGGATTTTTTGACATTTTATGGCATTTATGACATTTTTTATGAAATTTATGACATTTTTTATGAGACCCATGACATTTTTAGGGAGAATACGCTCATGTCCCAACAAAAGTCCTCCTGAGCATCGTGGACGAAATGAAGCGCTCCCACGACGTAGCCCGACTCTTCAATACGGTCCAAAAGTACAGGAACATCCTCTTCAAAGCCACCTTAAAGATCAAAGACCTGAAGAACAAACCCAACATGCTGAAGCTGGAATCACACTCAATTCACTGTGCTTTGAACGTGCTACACCGGCTGTACGCCGATTGTCAGGATAAGAGCGAGATTCTGGACATGAGGAATCGACTGGTCGGGTATGATTTTTAAGTTTTTAAAAGATTTAGATGGATGAGACTAAAATGGCAAGAACTTTCTTTACAAAACAGAAAATGGCAAGAACTTTCTTTACAAAGCAAAAAATGGCAAAAACTTTCTAAAAAAAAACAAAAAATGGCAAGAACTTTCTTTACAGAGCGAAAAATGGCAAAAACTTCTTTTACAAAGCAGAAAATTGCAAGAATTTTTTTCCGTTACCCTATAATCAGGTATTTTTAATAATACTTTCAATTACAGTACCACCGAGGACGCGCTCCAATACTACCTGGACCTCCACTCCGAACACCACCGTTCCAGCTGGCTCGCCGTTCTCCAAATGCTCTTGAATCGAACGGCGGCTCTAGACCAAGACAAACTCGACCTTCTGGGCAAAGAGTACCAACTGAAGCTGGTCGAACTGGTCGTCTCACCGGAACAGCCGATCGTGAAAGAGGCACTGAAACGGGTCATCGTACGCTTCCTTCAATAGACGTATTATCAGAAATACGATGTTTGTGTAGCTCAAGATTTTAAATTTTTATTTTTTTCGTAGTTTTGAGGGCTGTTGTAGAAGTGGAAAGAAAGTTATAGCGGTTTTTTGGAAAGTGGGTTTTGGAAAGAAAGTTCTTGCGGTTTTTTGAAAAGTGGACTTTGGAAAGAAAGTTACTTCGCTTTTTTTTGGAAAATGAGGTTTGGAAAGAAAGTTCTTGCGCTTTTTTTTGAAAACTTACAGTACCTTTTCCCTTTTTTTTTGTTTTAGCTCTTATTACGGTAAAAAGCCTTTACTACGGTAAAAAGGGTAACAACTAACCATCTGTTTACCGTAGTACTTCACTTAATCCCCAACTTTTATTGTGATTGTAATTTATTTCTTTGCTATTCTGTACGAAACGTTGCCTAAAGTAACTGTAATAAGTTATTTTGTATAAATCCACAGCTAATACTATTTGTTTACACTTGTTTCGCTGACCTTTACTGTGATATGTTGTTATGAAAGATTGTAAAAATAAATATATTGATAAGTTAAAGATTTTACATTGTTCTAATATTGCGGTGGGAATGGTTGTATTACCATAGTAAAAGTTACTTCCAGAGTAAGTTCATGTTGTTGTAGATGATCATAAAAGCTTGGTAGAAGATTGATATTTAGAATAGTAAACGATATGATCGTTGTTTTTATTTGTAGTGAATTTTGACTTTTTGTCTTTACTTACAATATCATTTGAAAGAGCGTGAAAAGTTAACTAGAAATCAAAATTTTTAGCGGCCCAAAGTCATATACTAAAAAGTTACAGTAATTCAATGTTTACGACTTTCCAAGATTCCAAAGGGTCCCCCTTTTGGATTTTTTTGGAAAAAATTTTTTTTAAATTTTTTTTGTGCTTTGTTCTGAAACTTTAAAATAATCTTTTTAATGGTTGTTAATGTTCTTTTTGGTAAAAAGAACTGTTACTTTATTAAAATTAAAGCGTTAAGAAATGTTTAAACTTTAACACTGTATAGTAAAACGAATATATTTTGACTGCCTAATTTTTCCATTCAAATAAGCTAAAAATAAACAAAAATCTTTAAAAACGCTTATTAGTCTTTTTTTGCCAAAATAAAAAAATTACAACATTTTTGCAAACCTGCAGGCATTAAAATAAAGCGATAGCAAAAGTGCGACCGCAGTGGGATTCGAACTCTCAGCCTTTGGAATACAAGGCTAGGCTTCGACCCACTGGGCCACCAGAACACACAGGGCTCTGCTCTCGTTTCGGCGCTTTCTTCCAGAGTGTTCTCTAATAAGAAATCTCATAGGAAAAACTATATTACTGTAACTTTTCAGTATATGAATTTGGGCCGCTAAAAATTTTGATTTCTACATAATTTTTCATGCTCTTTCACATGATATAGGTGTCAGTTCTAGGTCCGATACCCCCCTATTTGCCTTTCCCTTGTTAGAACGAAGTTAGGACATATTATGTTATAATACATATAATTATGGAGTATCGTCTATTTTAGTATTTTAAGGCTTTTTACCATAACAGTATGAAGCTGGACACAATGCGGACAAACAGGACATGGCCAATGTCTTCAATGACATTTCGTACAGTGTTTACGTGAAGAATCTGAAGAACAACTTCAGATGTTTTATTATGTAATGGAGACACGGACCTGACCTGCCCACTTTAAGGAAGCCGAACAATTTGTGGAGAATTTGGTAGATATTCATGAAGGACCCACAAATGTAAGTTGTTATGACAGAATTTACTTTTAAAAATTTAAATTTTTTGAAAATTTTATTTTGAGAGTTTAAATTTTTTGAAAATTTTTTTTTGAACTTTTAAAATTTTGAATCGATCGATGAAAAAAATTCATTTTTCTTTTGGATTGTGAGAAAATTTCATTTTATTCTTTTGGAAGACAAATTGTCATTTGTTTATACTTCTAGGTTGTGGAGCAGTCGGTCGATCTAGTGGCTGTCAGATAGTAAGTTAGAATTTTTATAATTTTTTAAATAGATTTAAAAATTATTTGGCTTATCTTTTTTTCGTTACGAAATTTTTTACAATTTTGAGCGTTCTGGCGATAAGTTTTTCTTAAAGTACTTTTAACTATAGTTTTATGATCGTATGTTCCCTTTTTTGCTACTGTAGCCATGTATTTTAGGTAGTTTTCGGGTTATTGGATTTTAACGAGCATGCCGAATACAAAGCCAGGCCCATCGTCAAATATTCTCCAGGATGTTCGTGTTCCACGTGCAGAAACGGTAAGTTACAGAATATTTTATAATTTTTTAATTTTTACCACTACCCCTAACTCTACCTTCATCTTTATGGCTAATTTTCAGTACCATTTCAATGAAAACCAATGTGCAAGCGGCGGCAAACAGATGATGATAGTCGACAAGTCTCGAAAAGTCAGTTTTTCATTTTAATTTATTTGTATTTGTTGGGTTTAGGAAGGGAAAGTGTAAAATTTGGTCAGGTTTCTGTGCTAAATTTCTTTTTTTTTTGTTGTAAATCAACAAAGGGACAATGTTCACGTTTTAAAAAAAACTTTTAATTTTAGACTGTCATAAACTATCATGTCACTATCAACTTCAATGCCAGAGATGACACACTTATCAGAACGCTAAGCTATAATGGAATATATTTGCGTACAATGCCTGTAAGTGACCTCTGATATTGTCTTTGTTCTAGACCTTGCCTAGGTCTTAGCAGCCTTAGTTTTTAGCCCGGGCCAGAGCCATAACCTAAGCCTTAGCCGATGCTCTAAAATATGCCGTAACCCTAGCCCCAGCCGTTTCTCAATAGGTTTCAACACTTATTGTTTTATAAGCATAAACCTTTGTTAATTCCTTCCGCCCCTCTCTCTCTATGATCTTAATTTCCTACTCTATTTTAGATAAAAGTCAAAAGATTACCAAGGTACCAGAAGCGCTTCTCATTGGTTTACAGAGATGTCTGCGCACAGATTCGACGGAATATGCGGCCAAAAATTAGAAGCGAATAAACATTTTGAACCATTAGTTAGTTTTGTAATTTTCTTATTATAATAGAATGTATACGGTATCTACAGTACAATATGAGATTATATTTAGGAATTCAAAGTGAACAATTTGTTAAAGTTAGATCAGTATTATACATTGACAAACTTGCGTTCTTCTCCACGAACTTCAAGTTTGGGACGCAGTTCGACGCGCCGTTCGTCCTTCATTGCCACTCGTTCAAAGTTTTTAGCACCACAGTTCTGAAAGTTACAGTATGATTATTGTTTTATAAGTCAAAATGACAAAAACTTTCTTGACTAATCAAAAAATGGCCATAACTGTCTTTACAGACCAAAAAAAAGCCATATCTTTCCTTACAGACCAAAAAATGGCAAAAACTTCCTTTACAAAGCAAAAAATTAGCAAGAACTTTGTTTCCAGCAGTCGAAATAGCAAGAAATTTCTTTACAAAGCAAAAAATGGCAAGAACTTTCTTTCCAGCATAAACACATAAAAAAACTTACAGTACACGGACTAGTGGGCAGTTTACTGTAGACAGCTGCTTTTACATTACAATCTTTACATTTGTACCACCTTTTTGTCGCTTTGTGACGGACTAGGTCGTGACATAACTGTAGGCACAGGTCGGACGGGCTTGGGGCTGTGTAGTCGCACTGAAAATGACAAGAACTTTCTTTACAAAGCTCATTTTTCAAAAACTGCAATAACTTTCTTTCCAAACCTCAATTTTCAAAAAAAACCGCAATAACTTTATTTCCAAAGCTCAGTTTCCAAAAAAACTGCAATAACTTTCTTTCCAAAAGCCATTTTTCAAAAAACCGCAACAACTTTCTTTCCAAAACTCATTTTTCAAAAACTGCAATAACTTTCTTTCCAAACCTCAATTTTCAAAAAAACCGCAATAACTTTATTTCCAAAGCTCAGTTTCCAAAAAAACTGCAATAACTTTCTTTCCAAAAAGCCATTTTTCAAAAAACCGCAACAACTTTCTTTCCAAAACTCATTTTTCAAAAACTGCAATAACTTTCTTTCCAAACCTCAATTTTCAAAAAAACCGCAATAACTTTATTTCCAAAGCTCAGTTTCCAAAAAAAATGCGATAACTTTCTTTCCAAAACTAATCTTTCAAGAAACCGCAATAACTTTCGTTCCAACCCCCAATTTTCAAAAAACCGCAATAACTTTATTTCCAAAGCTTGTGTTCCAAGAAACCGCAATAACTTTCTTTCCAGCAGCCTTACCACTCTGCATGTGACCACATTCATGTCCTTCATTTCCATTAAATTCGTCATCCTTGACTCCACTTTTTCTTGAATTTCCTTCTGTTTAAAGTACTTTTCTTCTCGTTCTTTCGTGTCTTCATCTATTTCCTTTTGATGCGTCGACTTTCTGGCCAAAAGCTTTTTTATTCTTTCGTCTAAAGCGTTTTCTGTTCCACCCTTCTTGTCAGTGTTCCCGCCGTTCTTCGCCTTGTTTTCATCATTCCCACCAATTTTCCCCTGAATTTCGGTCGATTTCTCAAAGTTTCCGGTCATTTTGGCTACGAAATCATCGTTAGGCCTCAAGATTGGATCCTCGAACTTGGCCAGAAAGTGTCGTTTGGCCGCTGGACTTGCGCTTTCTATCGATGCCTTTCGTTTTCCCAATTTACTGGTCGATTTTTGAGATTTCTTCAAAATCTCAGCAGCTTTTGCCTGAAATAGGAAATTTTGCAACAAACCGCAATAACTTTCTTTACAGATCATAAAATGGCAAGGACTTTCTTTACAGTGCAGAAAATGTCAAAAACTTTCTTTACAAATCAAGAAATTATGAAAACGTTACCCTAGCAGCCAGATCCTTGAAGTGAAGTGGCCTTTGTGTCAATGTAGGCTTTTGTGGTGAGGTGAGGTCAGCGAACACTCCACGTTGAGTTGACTTCCCCAGTTGAGGCGATCCAGCCTTCAAGATAGCTTTGCGGATTCGTTCTTCCTTCTGAAATGGCAATAACTTTCTTTACAGAACAAAAAATGGCAAGAACTTTCTTTACAAAACAAAAAATGGCAATAACTTTCTTTCCAGACCCACAAATAGCAATAACTTTCTTTCCAATACCTAAACTCATAAACTGCAGTAACTTTTTTTTCCAAAAAATCCAATTGCTTACCGTCTTTCCGGCCAAAAATTCCTTCATCGAAGTTGGCTGCACCTTCTTCGATTCTTCTTGTTTTGACGAGCTTTGATTATCGGCCAATGCTGTCAGTACTCGTTGGCCAAGGCGCTAAAACTTTAAAGAATTACTGGGCAAAGTCTTAGTTTCTTTATGTTATAATTAACCGTAGTTAAAGCCCTGCTTGTATATATCATAGTTAATACAAATTATAAAAGATCAAAAAATTTCAATTGTTTAAAATTCCTACCGCTCTGGCAGCAATTAGAGCACGATCTCCTGGTTTCATTGCCACTTTTGATGTCCTAAAATCAAAATTTTTTGAAAAAGTTTGAAATTTGTAAGATATTCCCTAAAACATTGAAAATTTGCTATTTTGTTACCTAAAATATAAAAAAAACCCAATTTTAATAAAAGTCTAGTTTTGTTACCTACAATACGAAAACAAGAGTTCTGGCTATTAAAATGATCAAAAATCCCTTTTTGTTAACTAAAAATCAAAAATTCAATATTTGTTACCTAAAGTACAGAAAACTCCATTTTTATTACCTAAAAATCATTATTTGCAATCTAAAATATTTAAAATCCATTTTTATTACCTAAAAAATCTAAAATTTCATTTTTTGTTACATAAAGTAATGAAAACTCTAGGTTTGTTACCTAAAATATAAAAAAAATCATTTTTATTACCAAAAACATTCAAATAGCAATAATAACCAAACCCCTACCCAGCCATATCTCTTTTTGTCATCATCACGTCACCATGATCTTCTTGTTTCACCACTATCGACCGAGGCTCTCGAGGAATGGCACATTTCGGCCGTTCATTGGAAACGGCCGAGAATGCACCTCTATTCGACCTGAACTTATTGGCCGCTTGTTGTAGATGATAGTCACAATTAGGTGATACTGATAAGTTGACATGATTCGTGCACTTTTGACCATCTTTTTTCAAGCCCTGAAAGAACTTTGTTTACAAAATATTAATTAAAAATTATGCGATAACTTTGTTTCCAATCCTCACCTGACAAGTTCCGAAATCCGGGCAGAAGCCAAGAGCAACTACTTGAATATCCTTGATCAATTTGAACGTCAAGACTGAAGACTTCTTATCATCTGAATTAGGAGCGAGTTGTAGATGGCTTAGTCCAACCACAAAGCCAGTTTGAAGCTTCCAATGAGCTGAAGCGGCCGATCCGAACAGCAAAAGCTTGATCTTCTTGTCGTTCTAAAGGAAGCCCAAAATACGAAAAGTTGATGAAAGAGCAACTTATACTAGTGATAAAGCAGCAAAATTGTACTTAAAACAAAGCCAAAAAACTTTCCAATACTTGACTATTAACTAGAATTCCCTAAAACTGCAAGAATTTTCTTTACAGCACCTTAAAACTAACAAAAACATAAATTTTGAGCAATTTTTCAAAAAAACTTCGTGTTTTTATCAGAAAACTGCAATTTTCATCAACGTAACAACAAAAAAAGTTCAAATCTTGTCTTTAAAATTCAAGAACAAAGTCTTGTTCATCAGACAACTTTAAATTCATACCTAAAAGAAGAAGAAAACCAAGGAAAAACTTACAACAAGATCTTCAACCGTCCATATCACGTACTCTGAGTTCTTAGCACTCTTCATACTGCCAGAAGTTTGAACAATAACGCCCATTGTTATGAAATTAGGATCCTCGATGTTAGCAGTTAATGATTTCAACGGAACTTTGTTTAAATTACCACAATATACATTGAATACATCTAGAGTTACTTTCGGGTTCCTGAAATGGTCATAGATAATATAAACCTTGTGATTTTGATAAAACTAGGCAGTTTCTAGTCAATTTCTTACTAAAAAAATTAAAGAAAAGATACTTCTACAGCTTTTTGTCAACAAATATAGCCCGTTTTCACTAATTTCAACTAGAAAAAGCTTCATATTAACACACCATCCAATATTCTCAATATTATAATTAATTCCTAAAATTCAAATCACTTTTAACTAAAGTAACTTACGCTATTTTAATGCCGAAGAAAGGATCAAAAGCTCCAGTAGAAGGCTTATTTTCATAGCCCTTCACGGCAAAGTCCATTTTATTACCTAAAATTATAGTAATGTAAAAATTAATACCAAAAAAGTTAGATTAATATATATTTAATGTTTTTAAAAACATATATATTATAAACAGCTCTTCTTTGAGCTTATCTTCGAAAATCTAACAAATATGCGTTCAAAATTTCTTTTTTCGCCGATTTATTTCAATTTTTGACACTTCGCCCTTCTTGTTGCGGAGTGTCACACTTTTATCGGATTTATGTTTGAAACTTTGTAAGTTGTTATAAATGTCTTAGTTATTACTTCAAGACAAATGAGGTTCTTAGTCGTGTGTGTTTTTATTATTGTAGCTGGAACTTCTGGTAGGTTTATATATTGTTTTAGACTGTTATAAAGAACATAAAACTGTGGTTATTGCGTTTTTTAAAAATTTTTGTGTTTTCTATTAACAGATAAAGTATTTTTTAGTTTGGATGTGTAAGATCTGCTTTTAGTAGTAAATTAAGCATTACTTGGCGGTCTGCAGGCTGCGAGTGACAGGTTATACGATAAATCATGTTTTTCCTCTAGCTTTATTCAAAAATCATAAAAACTTTTAAAAATTGATTTTTTGAAAAGATATACAACTGTTTTGTCATAAAAATTTAATTTTAGCTTTCCAGCTCAATCCACCTTCTCCAGGTTAAGTCGAGGCGGCTAGTTTAAAGTGCACCTTATGCAAAGGGGAGGGGGTTTGAAATTTTTGAAAAAATGGATTTTTGAACTACTGTAACTCAGTAATATAAAAATATTGATGTGTAAAATAAGTTAATTTTAGCAAAACTTTTCTTTTTCAGCAGATTTAGGCTTTTGTTTTTAGTCCGATACACCAGTTTAGTTATGGAATAGTAGGGGTGATCTCCCTTCACCTCTACCATAAGATCTTTACGCCTAAATTAAATCTGAAGCTTAAACCAAGACTAAACGTTGGTTAAAACTGAAGCTAAGGCTATAAGATTAAAGATAAGGTTAGTGCTAGGGCTAGGATTAGGTCTAAGGTTAGGGCTGCGGCTAGGAGCAGAGCTGGGGCTGAGGCTAAAGTTCATACTAAAGAAAACGCTCAGGCTAAAGCTAAAGCTAAGGCTAGCGCTAAGTTTAGGATTCTGGACTAGAGTTCTGGGCTAGGGCTTTTCCAGGCCTTTGTCAGCGAAGATTGCGACGAATTTATCCCATCATGTATAGTCGAGTTGAGAAACCCATTGTTGGCCTTCAAATCGACCAAAGTCTCTGAGTCAAGTGTTCGTATGGTAGTTGACATCTTGTACAAGTCGGCTCTAACGATGAACAAATATTGCAACAGCGAAGAACTTATTCGAGACATTTTGAAGAGTCTGTAAATTCGTTTTTTTCGATTTTAAAAATTTTTTAAAAATAATTTTTTTTGAATTTTTTTTTACTTTATTCTGTACGCTATTACGGTCAATACACCTGATAAATTGAACATATTACACTCATTTGTCATATAATTATTGAGTCATCAAAATGTCGAGTCTTATTGCTGGTTTGAGTAAAAGTATGTTTTGATAGATAATGTTACAGTAGGTAGACTTATGTTTTGAGCCGGCCGGATGTTTGGACCCGGTCCTGAAGCATGGCTTAACAGTAAGTCATAATAAATACAACCTAATAAGTTTAAGAGTAAAGCAAAGGTAAATAAGCATAAGGGTAGAGTACAGCAGACTACGATTAGTATAAACTAAATTAAGGCTCTTTGTGTTACAGCAAGAGCACAGTAAGATAAGAGTGTTTTTATGAATAGAAGTGTGAAGGAAGGTAATTTTTTTCTAGCCCTTAACTGAAAAGTTTCAAAATCCGTACAGAAGCAAGTAGCAACTAAAGTAGCAACTACTTGAATATCCTTGATCAATTTGAATGTTAAGACTGAAGATTTCTTATCATCTGAATGAGGAGCGAGTTGTAGATGGCTTAGTCCAACCACAAAGCCAGTTTGAAGCTTCCAATGAGCTGAAGCGGCCGATACAAAAACGCTTGATCTTCTTGTCATTCTGGAGAAAGAACCTTTTGTTAAACAGGTTAAAACAATATTATCTCAATAAAATTAATACTAAATGCTGAAGAAATAAATGTTGTACAAGCTCAAGGCAATGAAAACCAATTTGACTGCAAAAGCTTTGTTTATAAGCTTTTTAATACTTAATTTATATAAATGTTTGAGTAGATTATGTTTTTCATCAACGTATTAAAAAGCAAGGAACAAAACATAATTCTGATAAGAAGTTACTGATAAACCCAAAACAATCAAAGTTTCAGTTAGTTATTACTTCAAGAGAAATGAAGTTCCTAGTCGTGTGTGTTTTTATTATTGTTGCTGGAGCTTCTGGTAGGTTTATACAGGGTCATTAGAAAAATTTGAAGGAAAGTAAAAGCTTCGTACTCAAAAACTAGGAGTACTAAAAAGCTGATTCTTTTTTTAAATGATACCCAATAGTGGGCCATTTTGGAATTTTACTGTTTTAGTCGAGTTCTGCGGACGGTCGGCGGAGGCTCGGCGGAGACGCAAAATGTGGCAGATTCGTCCTTCAAAATCTTCAAATTTGCTAAATTTTCTGTTTCTCATTTTGCGTCTCCGTCGATCCTCCGCCGACCGTCCGCCGGCCTCGACCAAAACAGTAAAATTCCAAAATGGCCCACTATTGGGTACTATATAAAAACAGAATCAGCTTTTTAGTGCTCCTAGTTTACGAGTACGAAGCTTTTACTTTCCTTCAAATTTCTCTAATGACCCTGTATATTGTTTTAGACTGTTATAATGGCTAAAAAGCTATCGTAAAGAAAGTTATTGCGGTTTTTTAAAACTTAAAAAATTTTTGAAGAAGTATTTTTTAGTTTGAATGTATAAGGTCTGCTTTTAGTAGTAAATTAAGCTTTACTTGGCGGTCTGCAGGCTGCGGGTGACATGTTATACGATGAATCATGCTTTTTCTCCTAGCTTTTTAAAAACGTTTAAAAATGGTTTTTTTAAAAAGATATAACAGCTTTTTGTTATAAAAATTTAATTTCAGCCTCTCAGCCCAATCCACCTTCTCCAGGTCTTGTCGAGGGGGCTAGTTTACAATGCACCTTATGCAAATATACGACTGACTATGTATGCTCGACCTTTATGAATCCCTACTCAAATACGACTCAAAAGTTTGCTGACACTTTGACGACCGGATTCAAGGCGCTATGTCACGGAATGCTGGGGGATGGGGCGGATTGTTGCGATGATGGAGACACTGTTAAAGGAAATATTATGCAACTTTTAGTGATAGCTGGCTCACGGGTCTCCACTATTTGTCATGTAAGTATAATAATAAAAAAGGTAGGGTGGCTAATGCTAAGGCTAAAGCTAAGGGTAAGGCTAAAGCTGAGGCTAAGGCTAAGGCTCAGGCTCAGGCTAAGGCTCAGGCTAATCCTAAGGCTAAGGCTAAGGCTAAAGCTAAGGCTAAGGCTAAGGCTAAGGCTAAGGCTAAGGCTAAGGCTCAGGCTAAGGCTAAGGCTAAGGCTGAGGCTAAGACTGTAGTTAGAGCTAGAGCCCTGGGCTGGGACTGATATTAAATAAATTGTTAAATTTTGTAAATTCAAATTTCTAGGACTTTGTCAGCGACGAATGCGATGAAGTGATCCCATCTTGTGTAATCGAGTTGAGAAACCCATTGTTGGCTTTTAAATCGACCAAAGTCTCTGAACCAAGTGTTCGTATGGTCGTTGAGGCCTTGTACAAGTCGGCTCCAAGCATGAACAAATATTGCAAAAGCGAACAACTTATTCAAGACATTTTGAAGTCTCAATAATTTTTTTTTCACTTTTTAATTTTTTTTTATTTTCACTTTACTCTGTATGTTATTACGGTTGATAAAGCTAATAAATCTATAATATTGAGCTCATTTGTGATATAACCATTGAGTTATCAAAATGTCGAGTCTTATTGCTGGATTGAGTAAAAGTAAGTTTTCATGGATAATGTTACAGTAGGTAGACCTGGGTTTTGAACCGGCCCGATTTTTAAACCCGGCCCTGAGGTCAGGCTTAAAAATAAGGCTAAATAAATGAGTATGAGGGTGTTAAATTGTTAACATAACAATAAGTCATAGTAAGTATTATGGTAGAGTAAAGCCAATGTACGGTTACTATAGACTAAAGTGGGGCTTACTGTGTTACCGCAAGGGTAGGGTAAGGTAGGAGTACATTTGAATGAATACAGGAGTGTAGAGAAAGTTAAGGTAAGGTAGTTTATGTAGGGTACAATACAGAATTGTAAAGTAAGAAAAGGTAAAGAAAATGTTAATGTTGTGTAAGATAGGGCTTTTGTTACAGTACCCGCAAGCGCACATAGAGTTTGCTTTGATCAAAAAGAGTAAGGATTGCCTTGGAAAAGAATACTGTAAGATCTGGGTATGGTGAGGGCAAGGATATGTATACGAGTAGAAGAGGGTAGAGGAAGTTAATGTAAACTACAGTAATGTAGGATATGGTAGGCTGAAGTAGGGTAGGGTAGGGTAGGGGAGGGTAGGGTAGGGTAGGATAGGGTAGGATAGGGTAGGGTAGAGTAGGGTAGGGTAAGGTAGGGTAGGGTAGGGTAGGGTAGGGTAGGGTAGGGTAGGGTAGGGTAGGGGTAGGGTAGGGTAGGGTAGGGTAGGGTAGGGTAGGGTAGGGTAGGGTAGGGTAGGGTAGGGTAGGGTAGGGTAGGGTAGGGTAGAGTATGGGTAGGGTAGGGTAAGGTAGGGTAGGATAATATGTTTACTTTTTGTTTCAGTGGTGACTGCCGGTACCCCAACCAAGTCGAGTAAACGCTCAGACAGTCATTTGGAAACGGCATTCTCTGGCGTCTTGAATAGTGATCAAACTCCAAATTCAGTCGAGGATGGCTTTTCTGAAGAGTTTACTTGTCAAAGTCTGCCTGTGGTGAGTGTTTGATGTTTTTGGCTTTAGAAACAAAGTTCCTGCCGGTTGATGAAAAATGAGTTTTGGAAAGAAAGTTCCTGCGATTTTTTTAAAAATGGCTTTGTAAACAAAATTCTTGCTGTTTTTAATCCATAATTTGCATTTTCAGGAACGTGTAGTAGTCCGTCGACCTCAAGCCACAGCCACCACCGTTCGTAACCGACTGAGAATCGCCAAAGGCACTCAAACTCGCCAATCAGAAGTCAAGGTTGGTCCGGATATGACTCAAGTGCCTTCGGAAAAGCATCGAGAATACGTAGGTTTACTATTATATTACTACACTCAAAATTACGGTAGGCATACTGTAAGTTATTAGGTATACTGTATGTTGTGGTAAGCATACTGTATGTTACGGTAAGCGTACTGTGAACTACGGTAAACACGCTGTAAGCTACGGTGTGAAAATGATAAGTTACGATAGGCATACTGTAAGTTACATTAGGCTTACTATAAGTTACGACAGGCATACTGTAACTTAAGGTAGACATACGGTAACCTACGGGTAGCATAATGTAACTTACGCTAAGAATTCCGTAAGTTACAGTAAGCGTACTTTGAACTACAGTAAGGTCACTGTAAGCTACGGCGTGCAAATGGTATGTTACGGTAAGCATACTGTAAAAGAGAGAAATAGTAAATAAAAAGATAGATGTTGGAAAGAAAGTTCTTGCCATTTTTAGCTAAAATTTCATAAATTTCATTTTCTTTAGATCTACCGCACTCTAAAAGACGAAGTAATTTCCGAATACAACACGAAGATACGATTTTACCACTTTGACAATGCAATGCTCAACGACTTCAGCCCGGAACGCAAAGAGCACTACAAAATGGCCCTGGCGAAACGTCAAAAATGGTACAATGAGGCCAAGAAACAAGCAAAATGAAGCTTGAATATAGTTAAAATATTGTTATACTACGGTCGAAATACGGATTTCATCATGACTTTACTATGTATTTTTACTCAGTAAATAAATATATTGTGTAGAAGATTGTAGTACAGCTTACAGTACACTTACAGTAGTTAAAAGAAAAAGAAGTTACAGAAAATTAAATAATTTTAAAACTAAGCGTTGGTTTACCATGTCTAAGCCTTCTAAGCCTAAGCCTACTAAGCCTAATCCTACTAAGCCTAAGCTTACTAGACCAAAGCATACTATGTCTGAGTCTACTAAGCCTGTGCCTTCTAAGCCTAAGCCTACTAGACCAAAGCTTACTATGCCTGAGTATAATAAGCCTAAACCTGAGAAAGCCTGAACCTACTTATTTAAACTTACTAATTCAGAGCCGGCCAAGCTTAACCCACTAAACCTAAGACCCAAACTAATAAGAGCTATTCAAACTAGCAATAGCAACAGAAACGGCAACAATTTTGTTGAAATATGGAGTGACATGAACAGCAAAAGCGAACTGTGCACTACTGTTTGCATTGATATGAATTTGAGTATTCAGAACATCGTCAATAAGTTGTTGCCGATTCTGATACCCCTTCTGCAGGCCAACAGCACAGATATTGTAATGGAGGCCGAGGGATTTGAACTTGTCGGTTATGTCGAATTGCTCTTCAAAATTGTTTGACATGGAGATTAGCACCTCTCGAAGGGCTCTGAAATTTCATTTTTAATTTAAAAATAGGTTTTGTTGAGAAGCCAAACCTACTAAACGTAAGCCTAGACTCCTTAATACGTTTCAGATTATAAAGCCTAAAAATAAACGGTAGCCTAAGCCTAAGCCACCAGTCAAACCTCAGACCAAGACTACTGTCTAGAGACTGAAAAACCAAATTCAAGTTTAAGTTAAGCCTGTGTGTAAGATCAAGGCTAAGCTTAAGCCTAATCCAAAGCCTAACTTTAAAGTTAAGCCTAAGCTTAAGCCTAAACCTGAGCCTAAGCCTAAGCTTGATCCTCAACCTAATCCCAAGCTTAAGCCTAAGTTTACTAAGCCTAATCCTTCTACGCCTTAGTATACTAAGCCTAACGTACTTAGCCTAAAAATATGTTTAAGCTTAATATGCCTGAGCCTTAACTTACTATTCCTAAGCCTACTAACCTAAGCCTACTAGCCTAAAACTACTAGCCAAAGCCAATTCTAAGCCCATTAAACCTATTTAGCTTGAGCCTGCTGTGCCTAAGTCTAACCCTACCGAACCTACGCCTACTATGCCTTAGACTACTAAGTCTAAACGTATATAAACTTAAGCTTATTCAGACAATGGCTACTAAACCTGGGAAAACCTCTAGCTAAGCCTATGCATAAGCCTAATAACCTCAATTCTGACAACTGTAACTATAACATTCACTTTTCTTTTACAAACATTCAAAACGTACCGTGAAGCCAGAACGTTCCATTGAGGAATGCCATATGATCGGCTTTGATCAAACTTTAGCCTAATTTCCCTTTCCAACGATCCTTTCAACTCCATCACAACATCTTCATTGACTTCGGTGTAAACAATGGAGTCTTTTTGAATTGTAGGTAACAAAGGTTTAGTTGGGGATAGTAATGGCTCCCATAAAGAACGGCGCTGAAAGTCAGAATTTAGCTAAAAGCTTTTTCAATTTGGAATTCTGGAGCCTGCAGAGACCATTTTATACGAAAAATTGATCATTTTTTAGTTACTATTGTTTTGGAAATAAAGTTCTTGCGGTTTTTTGAAAAATGAGTTTTGGAAAGAAAGTTATTGCGGTTTTTTAAAAAATTTTGGAAAGAATGTTCTTGCAAGTTTTATAAAAAATGAGCTTTGGAAAGAAAGTTCTTGCGGTTTTTTAAAAAAATGAAGTTTGGAAAGAAAGTTATTGCGTTATTTTGAAAAGAGAGTTTTAGAAAGAAAGTTATTGCGGTTTTTCGAAAAATGTTGAAAAGAAAGTTCTTGCAGTTTTTTAAAAATAAATTTTGGAAAGAAAGTTCTTGCAGTTTTTTAAAAAAAGTTTTGGAAAGAAAGTTCTTGCGGTTTTTCGAAAAATGAAGGTTGGAAAGAAAGTTATTGCGATTTTTTGAAAAAATAAGTTTTGGAAAGAAATTTATTGCGATTTTTATAAAAAAATAAGCTTTGGAAAGAAAGTTCCTGCGCTTTTAAACAATAAACTTACCTTAAAATTGAAATCCGTGACAACCGTTTGCTTTTCACTCTGTAAATTCCCAAAAACATTGTTCGACGTAACAATAACATGTACGTTATTCATGGTACAATTCGAGTCAGTAGTACCGAAATTCGAACCATCAGCCGGGTCAAAAAGCACTGGCCCATGACCTTGAATTTCGACATAAACATAAACCGAATTGACGCCTGAAGGCAAGGCTTGGCCCAGGACTAGGAAAGCATTGAAACCCATGCCCAAGAGCCAGTTACAGAGTAAAACAGCGTGTTCCTCGGTTGAGCCACAGCCAATTGTCAACATCTGTAATTAACATTGTGTTGATATTCATACTTACAATATAAAATAGCCTAGGACCGAAAAAATTTAAAAAATTGCAAAAAACATCGACCGGTCGATAAAATTTTGTCCCTAAAACCCGTAAAACTAAGAATTATCGTACTGACATACATACCTACAACATAAAGTAACATAAACACTAAAAAAACATAATAATTTGAAAAAATATATCGACCAGTCCAGGGACGTCGCTACGGATTTTCTCTGGAGGAGGGGGGAAATCGAAAAAAAAAATTTTTTTCGTTTTTTTGCGTACAGGTACCTACCTGTGCAATTTTTTTTTGGATCGGCTCTCGGGGGAGGGGGTACCCCACCCCCCTCCCCCCTCCCCCAAACGACGTCCCTGGACCAGTCAAAAAAAATTGTAGCGTAGATATATAAAACCAATGCGAAAAATTACACTAAAACACAAATTTTTAAGTCAAGGACAAAAAAAAGTTACAGTAACCGAAAGTTTAACATTAAAATATGAAAATTTTTAATTTTTAAGATTAATTTTAAAGACATTAAAACATCTTGCTTATGTCATCTTAAAAACCACAAAAAGTTACATTAAAATAATAATTTTCAAGTTATTAGGTCAAGTATAAAAGAAGTTACAGTATCCCAAGGGTGAGTCTGTTATTCGTAAGACTACTAATGATCATATGCTAATTTAGCAAAACCCTCTTTGAAAAATGGAAATTTACCTACCCTCTTTGAAGTACTTATATTAAAAGTTCGTATTTTACAAAAAAAAATATACATGACCCTACCCATCCTACTATAACATAACCCTACCTGCTCAACACTCATCCACATATCACACAAGTGCCCATACGTAAAAGGATGATGTATATACGGTATACAAGACACATTATGTGCGGCCAATCGAGCTGATTTCAAAGCTTCTTCTGTCGTACTCAAGTCAGCATGTCGCAACGTGGGTGGCGGTAACATTGGATGAATATATTGTGATAGTAAAGTCGGTTTACCATTGGTATCACTGACCAATGCGCGGTAAAATCGGTCCG
Organism: Bursaphelenchus okinawaensis; assembly: GCA_904066225.2. NCBI lineage: Eukaryota > Metazoa > Nematoda > Chromadorea > Rhabditida > Aphelenchoididae > Bursaphelenchus > Bursaphelenchus okinawaensis. The sequence continues at coordinate 9,766,023 of CAJFCW020000001.1, read as the reverse complement.
GATTTTTAGCTAGCAGCTTTGTTTCCCACTTTTTCACGTCTTGGAACAGCTGAAAATTGTAGGAAAACGGTTTTTGAATATAATTATAAAGTTTGACAAAATGTCACAAAAATATTGTAAAATGTTGCTAAGTGTCAAAAAATATTTAAAATAATAATTATTTTAAAAAATAATTTTTTAAAAAAAATATAAAACTAATAAGTAAATATACGCATAACATTTCATTTTCGAAATGTTGTAACAAATGGCAAAAAAGTTATTAATAAAAGTGCCGAAATATCACAAAAATATTTGAAAATGTAACGAAGTGTCAAACTACAAAAAACTATTTGTTAAAAATAAATTTTAGTGTCAAATACACCAATTTTTAAGTTTGTAAAGCGTTATGACGCAGTGCCACATAATTATTGATAAAATTAGCGAAATGCCACGAAAATATTGGGAAATAAAAAACAAAGCGTCAATCTACAAAAAATTACATTTAAAAATACATTAAAAATAGTCTATTTACCATTATTTTCACTTTTTCAAACATTATGACGAAGTGCCGTAAAATTATTGGAAAATGTAATGAAATGTCAATAAAAATATTGGAAAACCGTTTTTAGCTATAATGTTTAAAAATGTGGTATAGAATTACTATTTTAAAGTTCAAATGTTGTACTAACACCATAAAAAGACATTAAATCTTGCCTCATTTTCTTCGTTTTCCGTAAACAAGTTATTGAAGACCAGCTTTGGAGGTAATAAGGGTGGATCGATAGTAATTAGCACTTTTAGCTGGGAGGCTTTGTCCAGATTTCTAAATATTGAAAATTTATTTCATTTTTTTCATTTAAAATTTTTTTTTGTAAAATTATATATTTTTAAAGTTTTAAAATCTGGAAAGCAAGTTATTGCGGTTTTCCAAAAAATCTGTTTTGTAAAGAAAGTTTTTGCAAATTTTCGTCCAAAACTCACTTATAATCAGTATGAAAAGCAGGTTTTCGGATATTCATAGCACCATCCAGCTTTCCTTGAGTATATATGGCTGAAAATGGCACTAACACATCTCCCAGCCACTTGTTCTCCCATTGCTCATGGATTGTATTGATCTCTCGATTATCTCTAGCTAACGAGCTTATACATCGATCATACAATCGGAACTCGATCATCTCGTTTATAAATGGCATTTGGAAATGAATATCAGCATCACTTTCCAAATCGAGGATTAGGGTGTCTTGCCAGTTGGCGTAACGACCTTCTACCGCCGCTGTTTGGAGGTGCTTTTTCTGAAAAATAGCTGAGTTGAATTGCTAAGAGCTACCCCTACCCTACTTCACCCTACCCTACCCTACCCCACCCTACCCTAGGCTACCCTACCCTACCCTACCCTACTCTACCCTACTCTACCTTACCCTACTACCCTAGCCTCTGCTCCTGTCCCTATTCTTACTCCTACCCCTCATACCCATACCCCTAGATTTTCCACACCATAGCCTTACCAAGCCCTAGCCTTAACACGCCCTAGTTCTAAAATTCCCTAGCCTCACCAGGCCCTACCCTTACCTAGCTTTACCAAATCCTAGCTTTAAAATGCCCCAGTTTTACTATGCCCCAGTCTTACCATGCCCTACCCTTAACACGCCCTGCCCTCACGCTTTATCCGAACCTATCCTTACCATTTCTTAGGCTTACCGTTACACATCTCCACCTTTCTCTAATCTACCTTACCTATCCCTACCCTACCCTTATCTCTGCCCTTACATTTACCCCTACCAATCTCTACCCTACCCTCCTTACCCTAACATACCTTTACCTTTATCCCCTACATGTATCCTACCTTGACCCTTACTACTACCCTATCAATCCTTACCCTACCCCCTCCCCCCTCCCTTACCCTAAACACCACATCCACAAACACATTAGTAGCTTCTCCACTAATTTTCTCCGGTAAATTGACAGCATTTTGAATATTAACTACGATTCTATAGTTGGCATGTTTAGTGCTTTGTGGTGCTCTTTGTCCTCTCATTGGCTTCAGCTTCCTCGATATGTCCGGCGGTCTGAATATCGTCCCAAACAGGTCGAAAAATAATGGGATAGGCTCTTCTCGGACCACCGAATCGAAGCTTCTCGAACTCTTCGAATGCCTCGAGGCATCGTACAGATTCTGACGCAGATTCACCGCGTACTGAAGGCCCAGCTCATGAATCACGTCCAAGTGGGACTCGTTCACACTAATGCCTAAGGCACTATCTTCGGTTTTCAACTCGTCTACTAGGAAACTGGCTTCGAATTCGGTTTCGACCAGTCCTATTTGGTCGATTTTGTCAAATGGTACTGTTTGACCACCAAATCGCCGTGATTGGTACCGTTTGGAGAGGGCTTCTAGACGATGGTCGTTTTTACGGTCGGAGTCGGATTTTGAAGTGAGGAGGGTTTCTTTAGGTATCAAATTGAAGGATTCGTCTTGATTTGATCGGGATTTCTATAAAAAATAAATAATGGTGAAGATACGGTAAGGTAAGATAAACTAGAGTAGAGTAAGGTAAAATAAAGCAGGTTAGGGCACGGCAAGATAGGCTAGAGCGAGGTAAGATAAGGTAAGGTAAAGTAGGGTACAGTAGTGTAGAGTAGGGTAGGGTAGGGTAGGGTAGGGTAGGGTAGGGTAGGGTAGGGTAGGGTAAGTAGTAAGTTAGGCTACCTGAACGTTCTTGTCATAATTCCATGGTTTCTCGTCTTCCATCCAAATGGCATTACAAAACAATCGACCAGCCATGTGAGGCGCTTTCGGCGGATCTCCACAACCAATACTGCCTTTGAAGCTAAAACAACATCAATCAGAAGCCGTAACATTAGCCCTGCCCTACCTTACCCTACTCTGTTCTACCCTACCCTAACCTACCCTACCCTACTCTACCCTACTCTAACCTAGGTCAAAACAAGTTTGAAAAGGCCCGTCCTCTTTTCTATTCAAATCCTACCTTCCTTCACCCTCCCCCCCCGCCGTCCTTGCCATAAAACCTCACTTCACTAAAACCGCAATAACTATCTTTCCATACCTCTGAATCTCCCAATCGGCGGCAAAGTCCAACGGCTCCAGCTTCCTGTCAGGACAGTCCAAATGCCATTCGAATGGGACAAATATCGTGGCCATGCTCTTCCACGCATTACCACCAAACTTCTCCTGAAATACCAACTCTACCGTATCCGGCTGTTCATGTACTCGAAGATTGTAGACCTGCCCGAAGGTGACGGTGAAGTCCGGCTCCAGAAGTTTGGATTCAGTACGAGAAACGAGGATCTTGTTGAAGTAGATCTCGACCCTAAGGCGACATTTTTTCAAAGCAGCTTTTCGTTCTTGATCTTGACGTTTGAGCTGGTCCTGCACTGAGATTTGGCGTGGTAGGAGACGGGCTGACTGGACTGGGGTTTCGTCCTGAAATTTTTTATCAGAAAATGTAAAAACTTTATGATAACTTAACATATTAGTTGCCGACATAAAGAACCCGCCATTTTTTACAGGAAATTACAGGCAAAAGATGGCTGGTTTTTTATGTCTGCATTTAATAGTAAGCTCAGCACTGTGTAATTCAAGGATAACAGAGACTTTAAAAAAGCTTTCGTATTTTACCTTGATATGAAGATGTCTCAGCTCGTATAGTGGCAGTTCTAGGTTGCTGTATTCAGTGCTGAAAATGAAAATTTTTAAAAGATAGCAGTAACTTTCTTTACAGAGCATGAAATCGCAAAAACTTTCTTTACAAAGTAAAAAATGGCAATAACTTTCTTTACAAAACAAAAATGGCAAGAACTTTCTTTACAGAACATAAAATGGCAATAACTTTCTTTACAAAGCAAGAAATGGCAAGAACTTTTTTTACACACCAAAAAATGGCAATAACTTTCTTTACAAAACACAAATGGCAAGAACTTTCTTTACAGAACATAAAATGGCAATAACTTTCTTTACAAAGCAAAAAATAGCAATAACTTTCTTTACAGCCTTTAAAATTGCAAGAACTTACTTTCCCATCTTGACCAGCTTGTAATGAGTACTGTTTTTGCCACTTTTCTCCCAATACTCTTTCAATTCTTCGTATGACTTCTCCATAACCTCACCAAGTAATGGTACTTCTTGTCTTAACTTTTGAATTTCTTCAAACTTTTGTTCCAATTCTTCATTTATTTGTTTTTTGTCATTTTCTATCAGTATTTCTAGCTCTATTCGCTTCCTTAATTCAACCACTTCCTTCCACAAATCGACCAGTTTTTCGGTCGATAAAATGTAGTCTGAATGAAGGCGGCGAAGGCTAAAAGATGGCAATTACCTTTCTTATTACTGGTGTTTAATATATTTTCTAGAGTAGTGTAGGTGTAAGGTGGAGTTAAGCAAAGTTAAAGTAGAGCAAATGATCTACCTAGAGATAGGAGTAAGAAGAAAGGTATCGGCAGGGTACGGTAAGTCCGGGGTAGGGTAGGGCAAATCATACTGTAGGGTAAAGCAATACATACGGGGCAGGGGATAAGGGGTAGACATTCTTTCCACTCACCGCCGTGCCAAAACGTCCTCCTCCCCAAACAGCCAGTGATGTTCAAACTCCACCTTATTAATATCGACCGTTAGTTGATAATACTTGGTCGGTGCTAGACCAAAGTTTTCCCAATCAGTCCAGTGAATTGGAGAGACAAATTCGATTAATTCGAAATCTTCATCTTCATCTCGTTTCGGCCGTTTTATCTTTCTTGTCATTATGGTTGGGTTTAAGCCTAGAACGCCGGTTTGAGAAGAAGCAAAAGGCGCACCGTGCCGTGGAACGATCAGGTCAAACTTTCGAGAGGCTTGGGATTTGAAGCTTTGGGGGTACATTCTGAAAAAATGAAATTATGAATGAGATCTTACTTTACCCGATCCTACCCTACCCTACTCTACATTACCCTATCCTACACTATCCTACCCGACCACCCTACCCTACCCTACTCTACTTTACCCTACCCCACCCTGCCCTACCCTACCCTACCCTACTTTACCCTATTCTCCCTACCCAAGAAATACCCTAGGCTTATATTGGTCAAGACTACCAGTCCGGCTTTATCTTTACATTAGTAATAAAATGCCTTAGTCTGCCCAAACTCTGCTTCACATTACCGCATCATAGCTCTATACTACTTCACCTACTCTACCGTATTCTTATCTTACTCTACCTACAATATCCTGCTTTCATTTTACCTTACCTTACCCTTTACTAACCTGCCTTACCTTACGTTACCCTATCATACCTTAACTTACACTACACTACCTTTTCCTTCCCTACTCTACTCTACCCTACTTAACTTTACTTTACTCTAAACTTCCGTACCTTACCCTACTCTAACCTAACCCAAAACAAAGTTACAAAAGCAAAAAGTAATATTACCCTTACCTGGCCAAAGGATCCTCAATATGAGCACCAGACGTAGGCTTATAAATGGTCAATAAGCTCGAATATTCAGCTCTATTCTTCTCCGTACTCTTCGGCTTAGCATACACAGTAGGAATACTGTAGATCTTCTCATCTTTTTCACTCTTCCTTTCATTTTCAAATTGAAAAAACTCTCTTTGAACGAAATCCGGAGGCAGAAGCGACTGCTCTTTGGTCACATATTTCGATCCCATTTTCAAGGCCTGTTCAATAAAAGTGTCACCACTTTTGTAGTCCAAGCTCTCCTTTTCCAAACCCTGCAAAGTCTGACTTCTCAGCAATCGTTTGGCTAGCTGTACCGAGCCCCGCTTCTTCTCCACTATTGATTTTGCTTGTTGGCGGACTCGTTGACGGATTATTGAGGACATTTCGGCCGACAAAGTGGTACGTTTGGAGGAACGAGAAGAGAGGGAAGCTGAGTCGAAGCTGGAAAGTTAATTTTGATTAAGATTTTAAGTTTCAAATTCAAAAAAAAAGTTTTTTTTTTAATTTCAAAAAAATACAACTAATCAAACCAAAAAAATTCATTTTCTCCAATTTTTCATCCATACGTTTACTTAAAAAGCGTATTTTAAAACGACAAGAAGTAAAACAGCCATTGCACGGTGCAAAATAAAACAATTTCGATTGTACCGTGCAAAATCCTATTTTTTGACGAATTTCTCAATATTTTCTAAAAAAATTATTGTAAATGAGGTTATTAACTTTCATTTAAATGATATTCCTTTTAAATTAAACGATTAACAACCATATTTTATGCACTTAAAAGTTTAAAAAGCCATTGCACAGTGCAATAGAAATTAATTTCGGTTGCACGGTGCAAAACTTTTAAAACTCCATTTTTTGTTTATGCCAACTTTAGAATTAAAAAAAAAACGTCCAAATCGAAAAAGGAAGGAATAAAAAACGTATTTTACCTTTTAGAATGATGAATTTGCTGTAAATCCGAGCTTGGCGACAACAATCCAGAAGGCGATTGTGATACCGTGCCCATTCCTGGCGGTTCGCTGAACGCTGGTGACCTCTAAAAATATTTTGATGTAAACTGTACATAACATGTTAAAATAAACATTTTTCTATCTTTTTTAACATAAATTTTGAATAATTTCGTTAAAGACATTGTATTTTACCTCATTTTAGATATTAACCCTACCTCTCCTTCCAAAACCTCAGATGGCGGTGAAAATAACTGCTTCGGGCTGGGCATAGCTGGCCGACTAGCTAAAGTAGGTAATGCTCTTGGTTTCGGTTTCACTTCCGGGTCTCCCCAACCCATTTTTGGAGGTGTTTTGGCGACTGGCGATGCTACACTAGAGACATTTGTCTCTGACACTTCTTCTATGTCCTCCATCCTGAAAAAAAATCTTTTAGCGTTTTATATAGCATGCAAAGACAATACTTGACCGTATTTTACTAAAACCTCTAGTTTAATGCCCAATGTCCACTAGTTTTCACGAATTTTTGTTGTTGCTAGGATACCTATATAGAAAAACTATCATCATTAATTAACTAGATTGTATTTTACATTTAAAAAATATTAAGAAAGCATCAGTTCTATCATTTTCCCCACCCTTATCTTTATTTATCAATTTATCCAAAAGTAAATATTTTTTGACACTTCGTCTTACTTTCCGATAATCTTGTGGCATTGCGTCTAATTTGGAAAATATTGTCGGACAAAATTTTGTTTTTGCTTTCGCAACCCAAAAATGCCTTTATATGAGGTCACATTGATCACAAAGTCCCTATCCAAGGTTAGTTTTACCTATTTTAACACTAACATTTAATATCTTTTCTTTCTTTTGCATTATTATAGGTTTTTATTCTTTTTTTTTGCAGGCAGACTTGGTTAACACGATAAAACGAGCAGCTACGACATTTTTAGACAATGGCGCTGTTATTGATAGCATGGAAAGTTTAGGACATCGTGATCTACCTTTTAGAAGAACGTCGAAATTGCTGAAAGAACCAACTTATTCTACAAAGTAGGTTTTTGGATTAGTTTTTAAAGTTTAGGTAATTTAACGAATGTAAACTAGGCTGAAATTATAAATTAAAGATAGCTTAATATTACAGCGTTCTGCTAATAGTAAATTCATTTAATGACTTTTAATATTTTAGCTATTTTTTGTTGAATACCTACATGTCTATCAAGACCATGAACGACATGACGAAGTTATTGAAAAATGACCGTGATTTGTTAAAAATTCATGCCGTTTCTGAGCACGAAAAGCCCACACGACCAGATTCTTGTGATTTACACGAATTCTTGAAGCCTCCGGCATACAGAAAATCAGTGGAGGAGTTGAGAGAGAACCAACGATTAGGACATTTCCCGAGGATGCGGCTCTACAAACGTGTGGAAAGGGAATGGAAAGCAATCCCAAAGAGTTACCCTATTCCACCACCTCGCAAATGATCTTCTTTGTATTTTTTTATGATTTTTTAGGAATTGTTTGTTATAAAGACTCTTGTTATGTTACACTAGGTTTGGAGAAGAAACTTGATGGTTATATACCATTATCTTAATATTTTGTTATAAAAATAGTACAAGAACGACATTTTTTTGTGATGTACATTTATTTGGTTGGACTTTTATATTATCCATTACAGTTATAGTTTCAGATGGGCGGGGTATTTTCGAAGAAAAAAGAAAGTAATGTAACAGAACTACAACGTAACATATTGGTAAGTAATTGACAGTTTAGTTTTTATATTTTTAGCAATTAAAATTGGGAAGAGATCAATGCAAACGAAGGATAAAGGCCTATAACAACCAGCTAGATCAACATAAACAAATGGCTAAAGAATTGTTGAAAAATGGACGAAAAGAGTAGGTAAAACAAGTTTAATAGATAAAATTTACAGTGTTTTTTTATTGAGAAATAGTTAAGGTTTAGTTCAATAAAAGGTATAAAATTAAAATTTTATCAACTCATGTCTGATCTCTAACACAATATCGTTTTGTTTTCAAATTCATATAAAATTGAACCCAAATAAAGAAAAATATTTTAGTCGAGCGCTGTTGATGTTAAAACGCAAAAAGTTTGTGGAAACCCAGATGGCTCGGGTTGATGGTCAACTGGATAAGCTGGAGCAAGTAATAGCTGATGTGGAACATGCTCAGATGAATAACATGGTATTGTCGAGTTTGGAAAAGGGTCGAGACGCTTTGACCGAGATAAATAATGTATGGATTTTGTTTTTGCTTAATTTTTAGGTACATTCAGCTTTGATTGAAAGAGTTATGGTCTAAAACCGAGAAACTTTATGAATAAAATTGATGGGTTTGACCTAAAACAATACTATAAATGTTTTTGGGTAAAATGGATGTTAACATATGTATTTATAGATGTAAAATAACCACAAGAGCCTATTCTTTCTAAAAATTATAATTTTAGGCATATCCAGTTGAATTGGCACAGAAAATCCTGGAAGATTCTGAAGAAGCAGCTGAATATCAACAAGAGATCACAGAAATGTTGACAGGACAATTAAATGATGTTGATATGGAGGATGTAGAAAAAGAATTTGATGAACTAGTCCTAATGGAGCTTCCGGATGCACCAGAGACCGAATTCGAAGAGGTTAAGGAAAAGGCTGGCATCAAGAAGAAGGTGGCGGAGAAGAGGACAGCAGTGGCTTTGGAAGCCTAAATTTGACTTCATTTTGTAAATTACTGTTACATATGGCTAGTATTTAATGTAAAAAGGATGGACGAAGAATTTTATGTTGTTTTTGAGACTGTCTTGCGACTGGTCATTTACTTATATTGAGGTAGAGCTAAAGTTCAAATTTTTGACTTAGAGTCGAATTTTGAGGGAAAATTAGGTTTTTGGGGTAAATTTAAGCGGTTTTTAAGGCAATAGTAATTTTTAAGTAATGTAACATGTTTTTCCTAGAATGGGCTATTCATTTCTTAAAGGGTCTTTAAAGAAAATGGCTTTTAAGCTTTTAAAAAATTCTATTTTAATGCTTGAAAATCGTTAAAAAATAGCGTTTTAAGCCTTAATTTTGCTATATAATTGTCACTTTTTATTAAAACTAATAGAAAGTTACATATTTTGATAGCCTAAGATATTCTTTTATTAGCTAAATCTACCTTTTTGTTACCTAAATTTATTTTTTACCTCCATATTTCGTCTAAAGCGAGTATGTGATGTCTTATTTATAGCATATATTGAGTATTGTATTTGGATATTAACCTGAATTCGAATAAAGCTGCTTTGAATATAAACTTTTCATTAGAAGATTAGCATATTTGTTTGATGATTGTGTATCCGGTAGATTTTACCGAGTATTTTTGATTTTATATTTACTTTTGGTGATTTTTTAGGGTTTTATAGCCATTTTTAGCTGTTTTGTGGGGTTTTATAGCTATTTTCAGCTGCTTTTTGAGGTTCATGGGCTTGATTTTGAAGGAAGAACTTGGTTTTAAGATACTTTTTTTAATATTATTTGCTGTTTTACTATTTTTCAGTTCAATGTGCTATATTGTAGTAGGCAATAATGCGATTTAAAGCCTAAAATTGAAGATAAAAACGAATGTTTTAGCTAACCAAGAGTAATATCGAAAGGAGAAATGTCAAAAAGAAGAAATATAGGCGATGTTCCTATTGTCGAGAAGCTTTACAAGTAAGTAACGGCCCCAAAGAAAACGGTGTTTGTATTTTCCACTGAAATCATACCTTTTATTTGGAAAAGTGTTATTTCAGCTGAAATAGATATTTCAGATGATATATATTTGGTGATTTTTAGGGAAAAACAGCAAGATTATGAAAAATGTGGTGGATTTGAGGAAGATGATGATGCATATGAGGATAAAAGAAAGGAAATTGCAGAAAGTTTTCAGAAAAGTAGGTTTTAAAGAAAGTTCTTGCCATTTCTTGATATGTAAAGAAGCTTCTTGCCATTTTTTGCTTTGTAAAGAAAGTTTTTGCCATTTTATTATTTTTAAAGAAAGTTAATAATTTTTGTAAATTACTGTTACATATGGCTGGTATAAATAAAAAATTTAAAAAAGCTTTGTAAAGAAAGTTATTGCCATTATACGGTCTGTAAAGAAAGTTCTTGTCATTTTTAAAACTTTTAACTTTACAGGAAGGGACTTACTGAGTAAAAACACTGAAAAACCGGACAATTGCCTGGAATGTGAACGTGCTTTAGGGCCATCGTATCTTTGGGACACCTACAATCATGCTGTTTGTGATTTATGCAAGTAAGTGACATTATAATAGGCATAGAATGAAAATTGAAAGGTAAAATACGAAATTGGGTATAGCCTTTGTCAGGTTTTGGTTTGTAAACAAAGTTTTTGTTACTTTTAAGTTTGTAAAGAAAGTTATTGCCATTTAGGACCTGCAAAGAAATTTCTTGTTATTTCATGCTTTGTAAAGAAAGTTCTTGTCATTTGTCGCTTTGTAAAGAAAGTTCTTGCCATTTCATGATATGTAAAGAAAATTTTTGCCATTTCTTGTTCTGTAAAAAAAGTTATTGCTATTTTATGCATTGTAAAGAAAGTTTCTTCGTTTCAGAGACCTGAAAAACAAGCACGTTGTGATATCTCGCACAGAAGCCAAGAAGCGTTACGTTCTGAAGGACGAAGACCTGGATCATCGTAAGCCAATATTAAGATACCAGTCGAAAAAGAACCCTCACAATCCACGCTATGGGGACATGAAGTTGTACCTACTGAGTCAAGTGGAAGAACGGGCCAAAATGGTTCACGGCACATTGGAACAGGTGGAAATTACAAAGGATGAAAGGAGAGAAAAGAGAGAAAAACAGGTCAATAAGAGGTTCGAGAACAGGATCAAGGCTATGAGAAAGGAGGTGAGTACTACTCTTACCCCTATCTATCGTGTCTTTCGCTACCTCAACCTATCCTACTCTACCTTACCCTGCCTTACTTTACCCTACCTTATCCTAGTTTACTCTAACATTATTTCTTCGTCACTATTATATCCTACAGTGCAATGATCAACTCTACTTTGTAGTTATCGTACTTTATTCTGTCTCACCTTACAATATTATGTTGTTTTAGATGCGTCCGGATGTGATTCTGAAGTCCGACGCTATTCACGAACATGAATATGGGCCGGAAGAGTCGGACGGAAATGGCAATTACTGGATGATCTGTAAGACTTGTGAATACAAAAACGAATATGAACGATTGTGAAGACGCTACTAGCTATACTATACTTTATCTACGACTATGTTACATCTGATTGTTTACTATTAGTATGTTATTACTAGTATGTTACATCTAATAGTACTAACTATAAGATGTTTTATTACTTAATTTCTTCATTTTAGGTTGTTCAAATAATTGTGTGCCCTTATAAAAGTAAATTTTTTCTGTAAAAACAAATTTTTGAGTTTATGGGGCACAGGATTATTTGAACAATTTTAAATATTTTTTTGCAAAATTTGATTATCTACAACAACATAATTAAATTGTCTATTGTTTAAGCATAGTAAAGTTATGATTATATTATTGAAAAATTGTTATTAGTTCTCATTTTATATATCTTTTGTTACCTTAGGGTTCTTGTTTTAGTGCATACCTATATTTTTTTTGTAAAATCATATTGAAAACAGCTATGTTATCTTAGATATTACCTCTTTCTATGATCTTCATCTTTCTCTTTACTATTTCAATTAAAAAAGGAATGGCGCAAATGTGTTAAAATCAGATGTAAGTAATCTCATGCTATGCAAAAAATATATTTTACTGTGTATATAAACATGTAAATACCAGAATTGAAGATTTTTTATGTTGTAGTACATGGTTAATATCGTGTGATACTTTTTATGTTGATTTTAGTTTTTTTTTAAATTTTTTTTTTGGTATTGTAAACAAACTTATTGCGGTTTTTTATTAAAATGAGCTTTGGAAAGAAAGTTCTTGTGGTTTTTAAAAACATGAACCTTGGAATGAAAGTCCTTGCCATTTTCAACAAAAATCGATAATATTTTACTAAAACCGCTATTTTCAGATGTCAGCTGATGGCGCAGTACGAAAACTGCGCACAGATGTGGCCAGACAAATATCGACCGGTCAAGTAGTCGTTTCACTAATGGGAGCTTGTCGAGAACTGGTCGACAACGCGTTGGATGCAGGAGCGACCACAATTGGTATGTAAAGAACGTTTTCGCGGTTTTTCTATCTGTAAAGAAAATTCTTGTTATTTTTTGTTATGTAAAGAAAGTTCTTGCCGTTTTATGTTCTGTAACGAAAGTTCTTGTGACTTTTTACTCTGTAAAGGTAGTTCTTGCCATTTTTTGCTTCGTAAAGAAAGTTTTTGCCATTTTTTGCTTTGTGAAGAAAGTTTTTTCTATTTCAGAAGTCAAACTTCGTGAGCACGGCGCCGACCTTTTGGAGGTCAGTGATAATGGTCATGGAATTGCGGCCGAAAACTTTGAATCGCTTGGAAAAGCACATGCCACTTCCAAATTGACCGATTTCAACGATTTTAACTCTCTATTAACGTTCGGCTTCAGAGGCGAAGCTTTGAACGCACTCTGTGCCTTAGGGTAAAATTTATTTTAATTTTTTCTAAACTTTTAAAATTCTAGCGCAGTGGAAAGAAAGTTTTTGCGTTTTCTCAAAAAAATAGGTTTGGAAAGAAAGTTCTTGCGTTACTGGTAAAAATATTTTCGGAAATAAATTTTTTTTTAAATTGTTAAAAATAGCAAAAATGACAGGAACTTTATTTACAGAGCAAAAAATAGCAACTTTTTTACAGAGCTTAAAATGGCAAGAACTTTTGTTACAGAGTCAAAACTGACAAGAATTTTCTTTACAACGATAAAATGGCAATAACGTTTTTTACCAGAACAAAATTTAATTTTTTTTTTATTTTCAGCACGGTAACAGTAATAACTCGTCACAAATCGGCTAAACTGGCTACAAAACTGACATTTTCACCTCAAGGCGAGATTACATCTCAAACCACCGCTACTCGACCGGTCGGTTCCACAGTGTCGGTCGAAAAACTCTTCAACTCATTGCCCGTGCGGCGAAAAGAATTTGTGCGAAATGCGAAACGAGAAATGCATCGCTTACTGGGCTCAGTCCAAGCCTTCGCCCTTTCAAGAACTGATGTCAGGTTCACGGTGGCAAATGGAGGTAGTGGGTAGGTGGAAATTGGGTTTTTTGATTGTTTTTTGAAATAAGAAATATTTTTTGTAAGGGTTATAGTTTTTTTCGAGGCTGGAAAGAAATTTTCTGCATGTGAAAATCGATTTTCATTTGGAATGACAAGGCAGAAAACAGTGAATGCTGTCATAAATTATTATGAATATGAGTAGTATTAGCTAAAGTTACAATATATAAAATATTTATTTATCCAGAAATATAAAATACGACAGATCCGCGGTCTAGTTGGTTAGAGACTCCTTAGTTTTTGGCCAAATCGGCCTAACTATAAACAGTTTTTGCAAGATAAAAAAGACCTTCTTTGTTCTGGACCGGTTCTATATTTTTGTAAACATGTTTTTGTATTTCTTAACTCACAACTTCGCGACAAATGCTTTGGCGGGGGTTCGAATCCGCTTGGCTGCAAGTGACAAAAATAAAGCTGTAAAGAAAGTTTTCGAAGATTTTTTGAAATTTTGAAATTAAAATAAGAATCTGAATAGAGAGAGAGTATCTTTGTCACGGTATATTTTTAAAAAATTACCTTAAGAACTACAGTAGTTATGGAGCTTTAAAGTCAGCCGGGTTCAAATCCGCTTGGCTGCAAGCTGACAAAAAAAAGAGTAGAAAGGAAGTTCTCGCATTTTTTGAAATTTTGTTGGAGACAAATATTGATCATGCTATTGACTGTATTTTCACAAATTTTGGAAAAGTTACAGTAAGAACTACAGTAGTTATGGAGATTTAAAGTCAGCCGGGTTCGAATCCGCTTGGCTGCAAACGGGCAAAAAGGAAAGAAAGTTCTCGCATTTTTTTTTGAATTTTTTTTGAGACAAAGATTGATCATGCTATGTGCGATATATTTACAAATTTTGGGAACGTTACAGTAAGAAGTACAGTAGTTACAAATGAAAAATATCAGCCGAATTCAAATCCACTTGGCTGCAAGTGAGAAAAATAAGGCTGTAAATAAAGTTCTTGCATATATTTCTAAATTATAATTTAAGAATTGGATTTCTACGTTCTATCTCATTTTTAGTTAAAATTTGACAAAGTTATGGTAATAAATACAGTAATACAACTCGACTATGTTAATCTACGAGCATTTTTTTAACACCACGATATTTAAATGAAAATGAAGCTACTTTATTGTCAGTAATGTACAAGTACGAGGTAAAATACATATAAAGTAGATCGGTTTGTTTAAGTACCATGTTTTCATCGTGAGACTAGGAAGATCATCAATACGGCAAGTAATGTTGCTACGACCGAACACAATGTGTATGCCTGAAAGTAGAGTACTGTAACATTACATAGTAATGCTGTAGGTACTGTAGTTGGGTACTATAATACAGTATAATAGTATCGTACCACGTACTATACTACAGTATGATAGTATAGTACCATATACTGTACTATAGTACTGCTGATACCAATATGGTTACTGTAACAAAAAATCAAAAAATACAGTAACCCAGAGTAACTTACAAAGCTGACAAGAAGAAGGATGTTTTCCGGGCCAGTAAATCCGCGTAAACCATACATTATCAACTCAACTACGCCCAGCACTGCCGTAAAACCGTAGCCTACCATGAACTGAAATTGTGTGAGGCTTAGAAAAATTTTAATTTAAGATAATGTAAACAAAGTTACTGTTATTTTTGGCTTGTAAAGGACATTATTGCCATTTTGAACCATGTAAAGAAAGTTCTTGTCATTTTTAGATTTGTAAAGAAAGTTCTTGCCATTTTTCGATTTGTCAAGAAAGTTATTGCCGTTTTTTGCTTTGTAAACAAAGTTCTTGCAAATTTTGTGCCATTTTTTAAAAAACATGACATTTTTAAACTCACCACAATCGGCGGTACACTGCCTCGGGCACTGTTCGAACTGTAAAGCAGAAACAACATTAAATCCAAACAAAACGAAATCGTGGTCAAAATGAACGCAACAACAATTGTAATGCTCTCTTGCCAGCCGGTATGAAACAGGACCAACGTTATGGGCACGAAACGTGAATGCTGAAATTAAAATAAGTTTAAAAATGTAATTTCGATTTTCAAAATCGAATGAAAATGGCATTTTGGCTTCAGAATTATAATAGCAGAAAACCGTTATAATTTAGGGTTAAAGGGGCAGAAAATTAAATGGAAACAAAGTTCTTGCGTATGTTTGAACTTTTTCAATGTGGCAGGTCATAAAGTAATAGTGTGGCTGTTTTAGTAGTTTTTTGAAAAATTGCAGTAAGTATTACAGTAGTTGTGAAACAAAAAGTCAACGCAATAGTCTGCTTGGATGCAGGGGACATAAAGATTTAGCTTCTCTAAAGAAAGTTATTGTCGTTTTGAAAAAAATCAATATGACTTATGTATAGCCTAGCTCATAGGCTACAATTTTTTTAATTTCCAGAAAATTACAGTAATCCCTACAGTAGTTATGAACCAAAAAAATCTGCCGACTCTAAGTTCCCAAACTAATGCCAGTGGTAACAATAAGGTCTGTAAAGAAAGTTATTGCGGACTTGGAAAAATTTCAAGATGACTATTGTATAGCCCAGTTCATAGGGTACAATTTTTCAAATTTCCAGAAAATTACAGTAGTCCCTACAGTAGTTATGAATCAAAGGAGTCAGGCGGGTTCGAATCCGATTTGTTTAAAATCTCAAAAAAAGCCTGTAAACAAAGTCTTTGCTGCCTTTTTGAACAATTTGAACAGTACTATAAAATAAAACTTACAAAGATGAACTGACACAACAGCGATTGCATCCGCCATTTCAAGGGCGCGGTCTGGACGGGCTGTCGGGCCAGGACGCGCGAGCGTTGCGAGTTATTGTTGGGGGCGGGCGCGGCCTTCGAACTCATGACGTGAACAAAATCCGACTGCTTCGCTTAGCTAACCGTAATCAAATGTCACATTGTGGTGTGAATAAATGTGAGAGTCAAAAAATTTATTATTTGCAATTTGAATATGAAAAAATGTGGGAAATT
This sequence comes from Bursaphelenchus okinawaensis, assembly GCA_904066225.2. Lineage (NCBI taxonomy): Eukaryota > Metazoa > Nematoda > Chromadorea > Rhabditida > Aphelenchoididae > Bursaphelenchus > Bursaphelenchus okinawaensis. The sequence goes on along the minus strand of CAJFCW020000001.1, from coordinate 9,749,455 downwards.
TTCAAAATTTTGAAGGTAAAAGGATTTTTTTATCTTTAGGTAACAAATTGAAAATTTTTTGGTTTGGAAAGAAAGTTATTGCGGATTTTGAAAAAAAATGAGTTTTTGGAAAGAAAGTTCTTGGGATTTTTTTGAAAAATGTGTTTTTGGAAAGAAAATTATTGCGGTTTTTAGTAAAAATATGTTTTGGAAAGAAAGTTCATGGGGTTTTTTGAAAAATGTGTTTTTGGAAAGAAAGTTATTGCGGTTTTTTGGATACTGTGTTTTGGAAAGAAAGTAAGTTCCTGCGGTTTTTCAAAAAATGAGATTTGGAAAGAAAGTTCTTGCGGTTTTTCGAAAAATGAGTGTTGGAAAGAATGTTCTTGCGGTTTTTTGCAATATGAATTTTGGAAAGAAAGCTTTTGCTTTTTTTTGAAAAATGATCTTTGGAAAGAATGTTCTTGCAGTTTACTTAAAATTTAGCTTTGTAAGGAAAGTTATTGCAACTTTAGTTAAAAATACGCTTTGGAAAGAAAGTTCTTGCCATTTTTCTATACAAACTTTAATTTTTTTTATTTTCAGCCGCCTAATCCAAATCCTCAACTCTCCAGGCAACAATGCCAATCTGATGCAGGTAATGACGTCTCTATTTGGTGCTTCAGTATCCAAAAAGTCTCTAGTACCAATAAAAACGGCCGAACCGGACGAGAAGTGTTTGGACGTGTATGAGTTACGGTATTCGGATACGGTCATGGAGGAGTGTAAACAAATTGGATTGAGTGGCTATATCAGTAACTGTGAGGCTGGGAATGGCAGACATACGACTGATAGACAGTTTATTTTTATTAATAAACGACCAATTGATCATCCGAAGGTAGGAGGCTTTGTGGGGGTGGGGAGGGGTGTAAAGACGGCCTTTCAGGGGAAGGGTAACTTTTTAAGCCTAAAATTTTTTAAAATTTTTGTGTATTTTAGGCTTAAAAATTAGCCCATGGGTCTTGAAATGATTTTTTTGGCTATATTTGGCTTTTTAAGCTTAAAAGCACCTTTATAAGCCTAAAGGTTTTCTAGTATGCTATATGCGAATTTTTAGGCCTAGGGGAAGAATTTTAAGCCTGAAATCAGTTTTTATATTTCAAAATTTTTTAAGCTTGATCTTTTAAGTCTAAAAGGCTTTTTTTAGGTTTAAAATGTATTAAATATGTTTTTTAAGCCTAAAATATGTTTTTTAAACCTAAAAATTGTTTCTTATGCTTAAAACATATTTTTTTAAACATATTTTTTAAGCCTAAAATTTTGTTCTTTAAGTTTAAAAGTTGTTTTTAAGCCTAAATCTTAAAAGTTGTTTTTTAAGCCTAATCACTTCTTTTTTTTCAGTTGTGTAAAATTGCGAATGAAATGTACTCAGTTTTCAACAAAGGGTCATTCTGCATTTTGGTATTGTTCATCGAGGTTGATCCAGGTAACGTAATTCAAAATTTTTGCTTAACAATCAGTTTCCTACTCCCCCCCCCCCCCCCTTACTCCTTATGCAGCGTCGACCTGGGGACCGACTTTTCGAAATTTTTTTTTTGTTTTTTTACGTACAGGTACACCTACCTGTTGATTTTTTTCCGGATCGGCTCTGAGGGGGGGGAAGTCACCCCGAACCACAAACGACGTCTCTACAATACCTTACACTTACGAACCCATACCACTGCCTTTACTCTTAATCTACTTCTACGGCCACGTTTTTCTGCCTTATTCTTACTCTTATCCATAGTTCTTCAACTTATACCTCTACTCCCATCTCTGCGCCGTACCCCTATCCCTACTTTTACCCCTAAACCCACCCTACTTTTACTCTTACCCTCGCTTTTTGTACTACTCAGTCTAATCCTATAATTTTTAGCCCAATTGGACGTGAATGTAACACCAGACAAGAGGATAGTCTACTTGAGGAACGAAAAGGAATTGTTTGCCAAGTTCAGAGCTTCGATTCTAGCCACATTCGAAGGAATCGCTGGGAAGAACACAGTGGCTAGAGAGCTGTTACCCACTCAATCACAGTTCTTCACGACCAAGGATTGTAGGTTTGATCAGGGACGTCGCTACGGTTTTTCTCTGGGGGGGGGAAATCTTTACAGGGTTTAAAATGGCAAGAACTTTCTTTACAAAATAAAAAATGGCAAGAACTTTTTTTACAGGACAAAAAATGGCAATAACTTTCCTTACAAGTAGTAAAATTACAAGAACTTTCTTTACAAAACAAAAAAGAGCAAAAAGTTTCTTTACAGGGCAAAAAATGGCAAGAACTTTCTTTCCAATACGTTTTTTTTCAAATTTCAGTATCAGAAAACGACAGTCGGAACGATGACTACGACCTGTACGGTACTCCACCAGCAACATCGCCCAATCGAGAACCGGTCAATATTTCTGGAATTTTGGAAAATGAAAAAAAATTCGAAAAACGGTCGAAAAGTTCAGGGAAAAAGCGACTAAAGGACCAAGTGCACCAAAGCGACCATGCACGATGGACAGTTTTGTAGACAGGATTAGTAGTACTGTAAGTTTGGGTATGGTACTGGAGGTTTCTGTTGACTAATGAAAAGTGGTACTGATGGTAATTGGAGTTTGAGTCTAGTACTAATGGTACTATGGGTTTAGTACTATAAGTATATTTTGGTACTACTGGTACTAAAAGCTTGAGAATGGTAATAGAATGGTTTTTTATGTTAGTACTATAAGTTCGAGAACAGTACCCAAAAAAATTTTAAATCCAGGACACAACAACACCACGCCTAACAGAAACAGTGACATTACAATCCCATATGGCCACAGATGATTTCATGGAACGTAGTTTCTTGGCCAATTCCACAGCTCTGGACGAAGCTATTGACCTTCATAACGCCCAAGAGTTTCAAGGCCACATCGTTCACGCTACAACTCAGAACGTTGGAAATCACGGTGAGTATGAAAGAGGAGACTCTGCTGAATCTTTTCATATAAAATTTTTACTGCAAAAACTTTGTTTACAGCAAGAAGTTTGGGTTTGAAAAAAATATTTTTAACATTTTTTGGCTTTTTTTGATGGATCAAATTGAAAGTTTCAGTACAAGATGAAGAGCAAATGAATCTTGATGATCTTGACGAAAATCAACGGATAATGATGAGTAATTTCAATAATATTGACAGCCGGTTAAATGAAATTGCGGCAGCGGCGAATACCAGATCCGTTCCGATATTAACCATGGCAAATCAAGGCGACGATTCTTCGAAAAACACCGACAAAATGAAGAATTCTTATGAAAAGATAGATGAAACGATGGATTATGAGCCTAAAAGTCGACCGGTCGATAAATTCGTTACCAAATTGTCCGCAAACGATGGAAATTTCCAAAAAGTCAGTGATATTTGTGGAACTTTGAGTGAAAGCCAAGTCAATTTGATTGAAAGCTTTGAAGGAAGAGTAGCAAAAGATGGTACAATGAATTCAGAAGCTAGTGAAAATGATTTGACAGCCGAATCAGTTGGAATCACCGACATATCAACCGATTACGATGTTAACATAGAGGAATTTCGACCATTATGGAGAGAAATTGAGGAAGCTGACATCGGAAGTGACATTTTTTCATACAATTATAAGGAAGGTGGTACTCAAAAGCATGAAGAAGAAGATGGAGATGTGAAAGAGGGCGGTGGATGTTGTACTAGCACACAAGTTGGCCTGGAAGTGATGAATAACTTGGATTTTGAGGAAAATTCCGAAAAAGCCGAAGAGAAACTGGCTTTAATGTTGAAGTAAGTGTTTTTTTGGGATTGATATAGTGTTTGAAAGATGATAAAAAGGAAGTGCTTTTGATTTGACTTTGCTAAATTTTGGAAGAAACTTTGTTTACAAGCTAAAAATGGCCAAATTTTGAGGAAAATTGAAGGTTTGTAGGCTTAAAAGGTAAAATACGTCGTATTTCTCGATTGTTTAAAGAGATTTTCAGCTTTGTATATAAAGAAAAGAAGTAGGAAATTACTAATTTTTTATTTCGATTTCAAAAATTTGGAAGAAACTTTGTTTACAAGCTAAAAAATGGGAAAATTTTGCGGAAAAGTGAAGGTTTGGCGGCTTTAAAGGTAAAATACGGGCGTTCCAAATCCATGTTGAAATGATCTTCAACTTTTATATAAGGAAAATATTATAAATTTTCTATTTTGAATTTCAAAATTTGGAAGAAACTTTGTTTACAAGTTAAAAATGTGAAAGTTTCTGGGAAAATTGAAAGTTTGTACACTTTAAAGGTAAAATACGGTCGTTCCTATGCTAGCTTTTAATGTTATTCTATTTTTTTATATAAAGAAAAGGATTGTAGAACTGTAAACTTTTCTATTCTGAGGTCAAAATTTTGGAAGAAACTTTGTTTACATACTAAAACTAGAAAAAATGCGTGGAAAATTGATGGTTTATTAGTTTTAAAGGTAAAATACGGGGGATTACGTGTTTGTTTTTAGCGATATTCTATTTTTTATACAAAGAAAAGGATTGTAGAACTGTAACTTTTCCATTCCGAGGTCAAAATTTTGGAAGAAACTTTGTTTACAAGCTAAAAATGTGAAAGTTTCGCGGAAAATTGAAAGTTTGTACACTTTAAAGGTAAAATACGGTCGTTCCTATGCTAGCTTTTAATGTTATTCTATTTTTTTATATAAAGAAAAGGATTGTAGAACTGTAAACTTTTCTATTCTGAGGTCAAAATTTTGGAAGAAATTTTGTTTACAGCTCAAAGAACGTTAAATTTCTATCTAAAACCGTCAATTCTTGCCTAAACATTCAATTTTTTAACAAAATAATTCGTTTTTAGAGCTGAAAACTTTGACCAAATGTCAGTGATCGGCCAATACAACAACGCATTTATCTTGGCGAGGCATGGACATGAAATGTTCATGATTGATCAACATGCAGCGGACGAGAAGTACAACTTCGAATGGCTGCAGAAGAATGCCAAAGTCCGGTCACAGGGCGTTTACGAGTAAGGATTTGATTATTTGAGGGAAAAAACGCAATAACTTTCTTTCCAAAACTTATTTTTCGAAAAACCGCAAGAACTTTCTTTCCAAAACTTATTTTTCGAAAAACCGCAAGAACTTTCTTTACAAAACTCATTTTACAAAAAACGCAAGAACTTTCCTTCCAAACCTCATTTTTTTAAAAAACGCAAGAACTTTCTTTCCAGACAGTCTCAAATGGCGTTTGGCCCAGTGGACGAGGCTATATTAATGTCAAACTTGGAGATTCTCTCGGCTAGCGGCTTCGAATTCGAAGTGGACCCAGAAGACCAACCCGGCTCCAGAATCCGCTTAACTTCCGTACCTACATTATGTGGATGGCACTTTGACAAGGCGGATATTGAGGAATGCATTAGCGCGTTGAAGACTTTTCCTTCAGCCATGTATCGACCGGTAAAGTTGCGTAAGATTTTTGCTTCAAAAGCTTGTCGAAAGAGTGTCATGTTCGGTGACAAGCTGAGCATGGAGCAGATGGTTACGATTGTACGACATATGGGCACGATGGAACAGCCATGGAACTGTCCTCACGGTCGACCGACCATCCGTCACGTTTGTACGCTGAAGGATGCGGTTGACCTGCCATTGGCTGATGATAATATAGAAATAGAAAGAGAAGAACAAGAAGAAGGTGGTATGGAATCACAAGAAACAAATTTGACATTTGATGTGACTGAAGCTGAGTTGGACAAGGAGAACTTGAATGAAACACAATATGAAGAGGAACAAGACGATGAACAAGAAGGTGATGATGGCGAGGAAGAGCAATTAAATGAACGGGGAGAAGAAGAAGATGAGGAAGAATAAGAAGATGAAAAGAAGTAAAGTAACAAGAAGAAGAAGGAGAGGACGAAGATGAATAAGAAGAAGAGGAGGAACAAGAAGAAGAAGAGGATGAAGAAAAAGAACTAGAGTAAGAAGAAGAATAGGTAAGAATATTTTTGAAGACTGATACAGCTTTTGTTATATCTTGTCATAGTTAATATAAAAGCTACTTTGTCTTTGATTATGATATAGTTATCTTTGTATTTGACTTTGTTATAATGAGAGTACAATACCCTTGATATTGTAGTAGGTGACATGGATAGGGTAGAGTAAGGTAGTGTAGGGTAGGGTAGGGTAGAGTAGGGTAGGGTAGAGTAGGGTAGGGTAGGGTAGGGTAGGGTAGGGTAGGGTAGGGTAAGGTAGGAGAGGGTAGTTTAGAGTAGGATAGGGCAGGATAATAGCTAACAAATACAATTTTTCTCCTTTCTTTGCAAAAATCTGTGTTTTTTTAGGCTTTGCACCTACTATAACATAATATTATTCTTTTTAAGTGAAGACAAATTAGATTTAGTACAATGTTTTTGCAAGCATTGCAAAAGGATTGTAATAAAAAACAAAGTAAAGGCAATTTGGAAATGTTATTAGTATTATTAGTACGTTTAAGCACGTGGTTTGACTATAAAAAGCAATTATTATTACAATTTTATTGTATAAACACATTTTTGCATAAATTGTGCTGCCAAAAACTATATTAGTACAAATATTGATGTACTTTTCTATATTAATATGCTTTATTTGAATCGGAAATTTTAAAAAATGTGGTTTTTTGAAAGAGTAGGTTAGGGTAGGGTGTGGTACGATAAAATAGGGAATAATAGGTTAGAAAACGGCCGTGTGGTAGGGTATGGTATAGTTGTTTATGAAAGGGTGGGCTACGATAGTTGGTAGATGGCAGCATATATACAGATTGGTTAAAATCTAAGATATGATTAAGGTATGATCTTTTAGGGTAGCCAAGGGTAGGAAAAGAGAAAGCTGTGAAATAAGGTAGAGTAGCGTATAGTGATGTAAGGTAGGGTAAGGTATGGTATGTTGAGTAGGGTAGGGTAGGTTAGGGTAGGGCAAGGTACAGTAGGGTAGAGTAGGGTAAGGTAAGGTGGGATAGCATAGGTTAGGGTACGGTAGAGTAGGGTGCGGTATGTTTAGTTCAAACGTGTTTTCCGCTAAATTTTGATCAAAAACCTTTGAAATTTCATAAAATTTGATAAAAATAGCTCCCAAATTGCGCAAAGATTAACTTTTCATACCTATTTTTCTATTTGTCTTTCCAAATAATTGCAAAATCTTAAAAAACACATACGACCATTATCTTATTGTATGCAAACACGAAAAGGCACGTTGTTTTGCTCAACGTTCCGTGATTTCCCGCACGTGGCCGAAAGTCACGGCGAAAGTTCAGTTCAATGCAAACAAACACTCATACGTAATATAAACATGGTTTATGTTTGTTTCTGTACATAGTAATAATTGAATAGGTATTGCAAAATCTTTTTTGGAATTTCTGTTTGAATTGGCATGCAATGACGTTTTGATCAGAGGGGTGACTGTAGTTAGATGACTTGTACTTTCAGGAGAGGTTGGAGATCAAACAGGACTATATATAGGTAGTAATAGTCTATAAGAACAGTTTTACTTGTCGGAATATTCTTTTGAGAGTGGGGGGGGAGGAGGAGGGTATTTATCATTTTTAGAGAGAGGGGTACCTTCAGTTTCAAGAAATTATGGAGGGGGGGGGGTAAAAAAATTTTTAGGGTTGGGGGGGGAGGGGAAAGTTATTTTTTTGAGATGTGGAAAAAGATGAAAGTTTTAAATTTTTTTTGCGGTGGGGGGGGAGGATAAAAACCTTTTGGATTTGGGCAGGGTAAATTTTTTTTTTCAAAAACCGGGGTAGAGAAAGATGAAGATTAACAAAAAATTTTTTGTGTGGGGATGGTATATAAAGAATTTTTGGGTTGGATGGGGGGGGGGGGAAATTCTTGAGAGGCGGGGGCGGAAAGGATTAAAAAAATTTTTTTTAAAGTATAATGAAAATTTTAAAAAACTTTTAGGGGAGGAGAACAGTGAAGAAAAAAATTTTTTTTTAAGATGGGGCGGAGGGATGAGCTAAAGTAAGCCTTTAACTATAATACAGTGGAACCACTCGGGGATTTAAAGGTTGTTCGTTATAAAACAGTTTTGTTATACTGAACTTTCACAATATTACTTTTAAAAAAGATGTTTTTGTTTAAAACGTTTATTAGCATATATCACGTTCAGAAGTTTTGTAGTATTAGCTTTAAAAGGGTAGGGAACCCCCTTTGATTATGGTAGGCGCGGAATGAAGAACTAAACAGGTGTGAAAACAATAACATATTATACAGCGTAGGACAGAAGCTAGCTTTATTAAATATAAAAGGCGATAAATGTAGAAAAATGTCAAAACATAACGTGGGTTCGAAGATTTTTCGCGATTTACACTGTAAATAAGATAAAATAGGGTATGGGCATGGGCAGGCCCATCACTTCAGATTTTTTCTGGGGTGGGGAGGAATTTACCTATAATAAACTCTCCTTCCTCTAGCAATGTCCAAGGGCAGGGGTAGTTTTGTAAAAACTTTTAAAGTTATGTCATTTTTGTTACAGTAATCTCAAGTGTATATAGGTTTTCGGTCTGATGATAAGGGTAGGGGCAGAGGTTGGCATGGGGAATGGTACTGTAAGATTCTGTACCAATATGGTAGAAGTATTGGTATGAGTAGAAGGGCGAAGAGGAGCTTAAAGTAAGGTGGGTAGGGAGGTTTGCATAGGGCCGGGTACTGTAACGGTGTGTAAACTAGGGGTAGAGTAGGGAAAGGTATGGTATGGTAGGGTAGAACAGGGTAGGGAAGGGTAGCGCGGGGTAGGGTATGGTATTGTAGGGAAGGGTAGGGTGGGGTAGGGTAGCGTAGGATAGGGTAGCGCGGGGTAGTTTATGGTATTGTAGGGAAGGATAGGGTGGGGGTAGGATAGGACAGGGTAAAGTACAATAAGTATTGTAGAGTAGGGCAGTTAATATCTTGTTACCACTTTTTTTAATGTAAATCACTTGATTTCTGATGAGTAACTACTACTCCTACTAATATTATCATCAAAAACTTCTACTTTGACTCACATTATCAACAAAAATCACTTGATTTAGTAACGCAAAACCTTTGAAAGTTACAAAACAGCTGATTTATATGTAAATCAACTCTGTTACTCACCTGTTTTCGTTCAAAACTTCCAAAAATAGGACTAAAAATTACGAAAAAACGGGATTAAAATCTAGTTTTCGGGCGTATAAAAGTCAAACTTTCAGGATTTTTTTACTGTGCGGTAGTTTTTTACTGTGCATTAATTTTGAACCGAGTTACAGAGAATTTCATAGCAATTTTGTAAAAAATTTAATAATTTTTGAAATTTTGTAGAAAAATGAAGCTCCTTGTCCTACTGTATATGCTCATCGTCGTTTGTCTTATTATGGTAAATGCTAATTCAGGTATGTTTATACAGATTTTTAATGTAAAAATACGTTGGAGTGCTTGCTTTAGGATAGAGTAAAGTATAGAGTATAGTATGGTAGGATAGGGTTTAGTAGGGCTAGGCAGAGTAGATTAGGGTAGGATAATGTAAGGTAGGGTAAAGTAGAATTGAATGGGAAAAAGCCAGCTAGAGTAGGGTAGAGTGAGGTAAGGTACGGTGAAGTAAAGTAAAGTAGGGTAAGTTAAAGTCTTGTAGGATATATTAGAGTATGGTAAGGCAGTGTAGGGTAGTCTATGTTAACGGTAGGACAGGGCACGGTGTGGTAAGACAAGGCAAGGTAGGGCTACGGCATGGCAAACAAAGAGTAGGGCGACGCGGTGTTAAGGTAATGTTAAAGCTAGGGTAAGGCATTATTTGGTAAGGTAGGCTAGGGTTGGGTAGGGTAAGATAGAGTAGAGTAGCGTTGGATAGGGTAAGGTAGAGTAGGGTAGATAAATGTACAATAGTGTGGAGTTGAATACGGAAGGACAAGATTTTTTTAAATACATTTTTAAAAATTCCAATTTTCAGATCTCACCCCTCTCCGTACGCTTCTGAAGCGTCACGCCGAAGCCGTCTGTGGCTGTAAACCCAATCAAGCCTGTATAATGTACAAATGTGTACCACCGGTACCAGGCAATAACCCATAATCTCATTTTTCACCTTTAATTTCACTTTTTGTTGTACACATTGCACATACCTTACAATCATATTTTACCTCAGGCCTCATAATAATCTTGGTACTGTAATTTTGTGTGGATACTGTAACGTATAAATTTAATATTATCATCTTGGTTAATATAGCGTTAGTAATATAAAAAATGATGAAAATTCAAGATTCTGCTTCTGAATGTGAAAATCGGACCTTCTTTTTGGCCTCGGCTTCGGCCAAAAATGCCTGGTTCAGTTGGGCTTCGAGTTTGGCAACTTCTCCTTCAGTAACGCGTCTCGGACAACTAGCCAGGTCCGAAATGGCAGTGCTACACTTGTCGACAACCAGTTTTGATTGTCTGTTCATTTTCTTTGCCTAAAATTATGTTTTAGAATTTGGCGGGAAAAATAAAAATTTGAATTTTAAAAAAAATTTATAACATTTCTAAAGCTACTTAAACTACGATCTAAAACAAATTTTAAACAATTTTTACAAATTTCAAATTACGAATGACATAAAACAAGGCTAAAATACAATGCCAAGATATTTTTAATTTGGCGGGAAAATATAAATTTAAACTTCTTCTTCAGATTTTCAACAATTTTAAAGCTACTTAAACTATAATCTATAACCTTTATTAAATTCAACTTTAAAATGACATAAAAACAAGCCTGAAATACAATGCCAAGATTTTTAAAAATTTGGCGGTTAAATACAATGTAAATATTCAAATCACGTTTTTTCAAAATTTGTAAAGCTATTTAAAATTATAACCAAAGCTTTTGTTACATTCAAGTTCAAAATGTCATAAAACAAGCCTGAAACAATGCCAAAATTTTTTAAATTTGGCGGGAGAATACAAATTTAAATTTAAAAATGTTCAACGTTTTTAAAGCTACTTTAACTAGTCTAAAACCTTTCCTAAATTCTAAATTCAGAGTTAAAACACCATAAAAACAAGCCTGAAACACAATGCCAAGATTTTTAAAATTCCGCAAAAAAATGCAAATTTAAAAATTTTCGACAAAAATTTTAAGACATTTCAACCATTATGCACTAATCAAAACCTACCCTTTCCTCCAACCCCTTCAGCCTTCTAAAATGGTCCATCTTCTTGCTACAGACATCGTACTCATTCGCGTTGACATTAGTTACAGTAACATTGGTCTCACTGCCCGTAATATGAACCACCGCTCGTGTAGTCAACATACCATAATGGTCAATGTTCAGAGTAATTGAAAACGGCCGAACTGGAGTGTTTTTGAAACCGGATTGTTTTACTTGACATAGTATGTTGGTATGATCTGGTTCGACTGAAAATTTGAAAGTGCATGTTTCATCGTATAAAATGTCGCCTTTTAACAACAAAATATGAAATTCCAGAGATATAACCCACCAAGAACGCCGACACCAACAACTGGAGCGTTAGCCTGGTCAAATATGCGAATATCCGGCAGTCTATGCTCATGCTTGGCTGACAAAACGGCCGCTTGGATCGCTGCACCATGTGCTACAGCTTGCTCCAAATTTGTGTCGAATGTGTACAAGTGTCCAGCAAAAAACTTGAAAATGAGTTGTTTAACCATTGGCATTTGAGTGCCCACCAACAAAACTTCATGAATGTCGCGCTTCAACAGTTTGGAAGCATTCAAAACATACTTGACTGCTTCCAACGTATCATTTAACAAGTCAACGATCAAGGATTCAAACCTGACTCGAGATATGGTGGTGTAAAAGTCTTCACCGTCGAAGAGACTTTCAATTTCAAAACTTAAACAAAATTTAAATTAATATAAAACCTAACTTATCCTACCGTAGCCCCACCTCACACGTACTGTCATCGCAAACCTAGCCTAACTTATACTGTAACCAGGAACGTCGCTAGGGTGAAAGAGAAAAAAGGGGAGGGGAGAGAGTGAGAGAGTAGTGAAAAGCGTCAGATCCGCTTTTAAATCATACTTACTCAAGTTTTGTAAAATTCCGAAGCTCCCTCACCGTTCTCTGACATTGAATTCGAAGCCGTCAAAGAGATTGTTTGTTTGACCTCAAATCTTTGTTGTATTTCGTCTGGAATTCATCGATTAAATAATCCATTAGTCGAGTAACAAAGTCGTTCGTTCCCAAGTGACCATTTCCTGAGGTGGCCTTCAGCTCGTACTGTTTAGTACGTGTTTTATTTGATAATTGAACATATAGCTAAAGATAAAAGTTGACTTTTAGATTAACTACCTCTACCCCCTAAGCCTACCTTTACCCCTACCCTTTCTTGCACAGTATTCCTTGCCCTACCCGTACCTTATGCATTGCCTTACCTTACAGTATGGTTTGCCCTGCCCTACAGTATGCCTTGTCATACTCTATAGTATGCAATGTTACCCGACATTTGTTCATACTACTACAACTATCTCTAGGTAGATCATGTGTAACACCACCAACCTGTTGGCCCATTTCTTGGCTTCGAGCATCATCTAGAATCAAATCCTTCACCGTGATAACACTTGCGTCGAACGTATCTTCTTCCAGGTCGTATATCAACATATTTTTAAACGTTTGAGGGCTATTGTGATCTGTAGATGGATTACCGTAACCTGCAGGATTACTGTGAGCTGTAGACGAAGAACTGTAGTCCGCCCAGCTTCTGTTGTATGTATAAGCAATCGCAGTAGCTGTAGGCTCGTTGATAATACGAAGGACATTGAGGCCCGCCATTTTAGCCGCTTCGACCGTAGCCAAGACTTGAGGCTGTTTGAAGTGGGCTGGCACGGTGATGACGGCATCTTTAACTGTATGACAAAAGTACTCTGCAATCGCTTTTAATTCAGACAAAATCGTAGCAGTGATCTGTTCTGGCGTGTAAAACGTGACTTCTCCTTTATATTCCACTTGGTAACAAAAACCATTGCCAATATCAACAACTCTGTACGGCCAGCTTTTAACTTCGTCTCGAACTTCATTGAAAAAACGTCCAATCAGACGTTTGGCATCTAAAAATATATTATATAGTTTAAGTTAGTAAAAGGTAAGATAGAGTGGAGTAGGATAAGGTAGAGTAGGGTAAAGTAGAAAAAAGTAGAGTAGATCAAAATAAAGTAGAATAGGGTAAAATAAGGTATAATAAGATATGGTATGGTAAAGTAAAGTACGATAAGGTAGAATAGGGTAGAGTAGAGAAAAGTACGGTAAGGTAGGATAAGATATGTTACGATGAGAGATAGAAGACAAGGATAAAGTAAAGCAAAGTAGAATAACATACAGTATAAAACCAGATAAAGTAACGTTAAGCCAAATAATATAAGATTTTCATCAAAACTTACTGAACAATGTATTTGCAGGATTCCTTGTAGCCTGACCAACAGCAGCTTCTCCAACAAGACAATCGCTGTTATTGAATGCAACACAAGATGGTGTAGTAAAGTTACCAAAAATATTGGACAAAGTTTTAACCTTTCCATCGCAGTAAATGGCAACTGACGACGATGACAAACCAAGATCAATTCCAATTACATAGGACATTCTTCGTTGGCAGCTGGTTTATGGTCATTTATCTAAAGAATCTATAACTCATTAGTACTTTACAGAGTAATAGTAAAAAAAGTAGGAGGGTACGGAGTAGTTGTAGACGTAGAGTAAGGATAACGATGAAAAAAGTACAAAAATAAGTGGCGCAAAACCGTCAAATTAAAAAAAATCAATAAAATCCAAAAATATTCATTTATTTATCGATAACAACAATAATATTCAACATTTCTGTTTGTTGGCCGCGTCCAGGTACCGTTTGGGAGCATTCGAAGTCAGACCGACATCGCAAGCTTGCTCACTGTATATCTGAAAAGGCAGCATGAATAATGTAGATGCGAAAGAATTAATGGATCTGAAAAAACTTTCTTTCCAAACTATTTTTCAAAAAAAACGCAAGAACTTTCTGTCCAAAACTCATTTTCCAAAAAAACCGCAAGAACTTTCTTTCCAAAACTCATTTTTCAAAAAACCGCAATAACTTCTTTCCAAAACTCATTTCTTATAAAACCGCAACCTACCACAAACTCGCTGCAATGTTCGAATCGTTGGCCATGACCATGAGTTAGGGTTACCAGCTTCTGGAAGCAACAGCCAACAGTGTCTTTAAAACTGAAAATTTTAAACTTTAAAAATATTTTTTTTAATAAAAAAAATAATTTTCTATCCACTCCTTAATCTATTTTTTGAAAAAAATGTCCAAAAAAGTCAGTTGCACTTTTATTTTCTGCAGGCTGCGCAAGTTCGGGCGCAAGTCGCCAAACTCTTGTTTTTGAGTTTGGCAATTGTTTTTGTACCAGAAATGAAAATTTTTGGACATTTTTATATTGAAACAAACATTTTTAAACAGAAAATTTTTAAAATCCTCATTTCCAATGCAAAACCCATTAAAAAATCTTTTTTTTTTCCAATAAAAACCTCAAAACCCTCATTTTCAAGCTGCGACCGATATTCTGCAGCCTGCCGATCGAGAAGAAAGCCTGCAGAAACACAAAACCAAAAAACTCACGTAAACTTGTTGGTACGAATCGTACAAATCGGGCATTGCATGATCAAGTTGGTGGTGTGCATGACGTTATTCACATAGTCCTTTAACTCATCGTTACTCAAGAGTGCTACCTTGATCTGATTTACCGTTTCATCTTCATCGGCGCTCAGTGTTTGGGCCACACCATCCATGATTTCGCCCGACGGTATTTTGACCGAATTGAAGCCGGCACAGGCTTCAATGTTCGTCGGAGTGTTGCAGCCGCTGATCTCTGGTTTTATTTCGGCCGAGTCGTTTCGGCACATTACCTAAAACATTTTTAGGTATCAGACTACTTTATATGCTTAAAAACAGCTTGTCGTCTACAAAAGTTAAAGCATACTGATCAAACCAGCTTTAAAAGCCAAAAATCAAAAAATATAGGTATAAAACAGCCCTTATAAACCATCAAAAGTGATGTTTTTAGCCATTTTTTATAAACTTCTTGACCGATCTTAACACCAACCTCAACATTAACTTCAGCTTTACCTAAAATCAACAAAAAATCTTATAAAAACTGACCATTTCATGTTGCATAAAGCAAATCTTCTTGTCCTTGTTCTTCTTTATTAAAGGCGCCGACTCGTTAACTTTTCGAATTCTGAAGGCGAACGCCATCGTGCCACATCCTCTCATACAGTAATCCTAAAACACATCCATATCTACATAATTTTATTAAAAACGACCAAAATATTTAGGTCAGAAACATTTTACAGCCAATTTTATATTATCATAGGTAGCATCTGGAGTGTAATATGAACAGAAAGTTAAAACTGGCCAAATCATAGTTTTTTGTATATAAAAATTATTTTCAAACGTTAGATCATATATCCTGCTTTCAAAAAAGCCCAAAATTTAATATCTAAACCTCTGAAACATTTTTTAAAACCATCTGAAACAAAAATAACTGACCATATTGTAGGTCAAGCTGACGTTCCGATTGAAGAAAGTGTAGTCATCCTGATATGGGCACATGGAAAACGATTGAAAAACAGACTTGTTCTGCAGTAGGCTCTCTTCAATGTCAAAAACGGCCAAGCGAAGACGGTAGTGTAAGCACAGCAGAAACAAACACAAGATGGCCATCACGAAAAATGCAAAAATCGTAAACTGAAATGCATTTTCATTAAATTAGGTAACAAATATAGTTTGGATACATCAAAGACATGCTGAACAATTTATAAATAACATTTTACGATAGAAAAACAGCACAGAACACATCAAACTTGAGCAAAAACAAGGTTTTTCACGTACCTGCACATAGGTTTTATATTATACTTGCAAAAACTCTGAATTTAGAATCAAACTTCAAGCAAAATATTATCAGAACCAAAACAAAACATATTTCAAACACTTACGTTAATAAAAACCATAGTCAAACAAGGTATCCGTCTTCCCATAGTCCGAATCACTTCATCCTTCGTTTTCCGGGTAATGATGAACTAAAATTCAAAAATTACTAAGATTATCAAAATTTTAAACTTTAATCTGTATATCATTAGATAGCCTATGAAATTACCTTTCTTTTCATATATAACACAATAGCTTACATTAAAAACTTTTAAAGATACAGCTGGTCTCTCCAAAGACCTAGGTATCTACAACAATATCATTTTTTGGACCCAAATCACAAATCAAATAAAAATATAATTTCCACTATTAAATAAACTATAAAAATTTCATTCTTTTAAGCTATATCACAACAAAAAATATCTAGTAAGCTTTAAGATACCGCCTACTTTCCGACACGATACACAGATATCTGCTACAACATATTTTTCAGCCAAATAACGCGAAATTAGAACAAAATAGAAAAAAATTACATTTTACAGTTACATAAGATTCTGATTAACGTATTCTAGCTTACATTCTTCGCCGGAACATCCACGTACTGACCGGTTTGGACGCCGGTACTCATCTTGCTTCAATCTTCACGTTGCTCACCTCAGTAACAAACCAACAACTCGATAGAGAGTAAAAATGTGAAATGACAGCATTTTTCATCGCCTTGCTAAAAATATGTAAATTTTCGTAAATAATTTTTTGTTTCAAAATTCGTTTTTGAATTAATTTTGTGAGGTTTTTTCCCGCGGCATCGCCGAAATTGTTTGCAGCCTGCAAAAATGCGGGCGCGGGTTGTAAATTAACAAAAAAGTGGTTTTCAGGTGAAAATCCTGAATTTATGATGGTTTGCAGACTACTTTGGTACAGTTTTTATTGACTGTCCGTTTAATCGAGCTTGTTTTTTAATTAGCCGAAAAACGGTTCATTTTCATTGACTTCACAGTAAAAACCTGATATTTTATATTGTTTTTGATATTTTTAGCAAGCTCTTCCCCTATTCTTACTATTTTAACATAATTTTACTTATAATTTTTCCATTTTTATCTTTTTTCCTTCGATTTTTGTTCGAATTTCCAAAAACGAGCGGCCTTTCAAAACAAAAGAGGAAAAGAAGACCCTTTGCAACGTGCGCCTCATTGGCTCAGGGGCAGAGCGTCTGTCTAGTAAACAGAAGGTCGCTGGTTCGATTCCAGCATGAGGCAGTTCTTTTGACTGTTTTTCTTTTAAAATAGGCACTTAAAATACGTTTTTGGAATAAAAAACTATTAAATTTATTTTGATTCTATTAGTTTTAGCTTTGTAACGGTCAAAACCATCAAAGAAGAGTAGTAAAACAGCGAATAAAATGAAAAATCATAGATTTTTGGCTCGCAAGTGGTAATTAACAACCAAAAAATTTCAAAGTAAACTAAGTTCAAGTTCAAATTAAGTTTGAAAGCTTTTATTTCGTAAAGTAAGCCATTTGCTAGTGTAGATACTGTTCAAAAGGTCGATGCAAAGTCGTTCGGTTCGCCGATCAGGGCAGTCCAGTTCCGGGGAGAATTCGGCCAATTCTGTCGCAATCAATTTCGAAAAGTCAATATCCTGAAATTGGAATTTGTAAAATACGTTCTCTGTGGGTTTGGGGTGCTAGTTTTGAGATATTTTTCACTTTTTCGCTACTACTTTGAGCATTTTAAAATTTTTAAATAAAACGGTACTAGTAGTACCACTTTGTGGAACTTTGGTATATGCACACTAAGAGTTCAAGGAAACGTCACATGTTGTATATTAATGGCACAAAAGCTTCAAATTTTATAATTAGCGACAAGTTATACGATCAAACATGTTTAAATCAAACATGTTTCATCGTATAACATGTCGCTTAGACTAACACCTAAAACAAAAAACTTTAAAAACCTACATGTAGAGCATTGAGGAACTCATCAGGATCCAGACCATCCTTTTCTGGGGTACCAACAGCTGGTGCACAGCTGGGATCGAAACCGTCCAGGTCGATTGACATTCCAAAGCCGGCTGTCCCATCGTTGGCCACTGCCACGGCTTCTGCCAAGACGGCTGCAATGCCACGTTTCTTTATTTCATCCATGTAGAATACTCGAACCTAAAGTAATGATGTTAGTTTAGTTATACTATGATAAAGGGAAATGTTATACTAAACATGTTTCATCGTATAACTTGTCGCTCAATATGAATTTTATATTAAAATTAGCGATTATGAAGTGTAAAATGTACTATAGTGTTAGTAAAGTTACATTTTTACAATTATTTTCTAAGTTTTAAATTAAATGACAAGTTATACGATCAAGCATGTTTCATCGTATAAACTGTCGCTCAATTTGAATTTTATATTCAAATTTATTTTTATGAAGTGTAAAATATACAAAAATGGCAGTTACGTTATATTTTTACAATTACTTTTCAAATTTTTACTGCCGGAGACAAGTTATACGCTCAAACGTGTTTCATCGTACAACTTTGTTCGTATAACTTGTCCCAGAAACTCTAAATTATTCGAAACTTAAACTCACATTCAACTCCTCAAGCAACTTTTGTTCCGCACTTTCATACGACCGAATCCCAACCATAGCCAGGTTTTGGGGGTGGATTTTGGGGATTTTGTCGAAGAGCGCGGCCAATTTCAAATCACCATACCCCAGAAGATGTGCCACCGGCATACCATGCACATTGCCACTCTCGCTGGTCTGTGGGGTGTGTGCATCTAAATGGGCGTCGATCCAGACCAGTCCAAGCCGGCCTTTGCCCATGGTTGAGAGGGCAGCCGAGACGCCACTCCAGGTCCCAATGGCCACGGAATGGTCCCCACCCACCACGCACAGGTCCTTGTTTTGCATTATGGCACGTTTGGTGCACTTGGCTAGCTCGTAGCTGTACATGCGAATATCTGGAAGGGTGGTTTTTGAAATTTAAAAAAAATTTTAAAGTTGGACATTTTTCATCGTATAACTTGTCACGCTTGATGAATTTTTCTAAAATTCTAAAGTTATGATAAGAAAGTACATATAAATCCAATTATAACTTCACTTTTTGAATTTTCATTACAACCGACATGTTATACGATCAAACATGTTTCGTCGTATACGAGTAATAAGTAAAGTACCCGACCTGCGCGGCTCTGATTGACTTCAAACTTTTTATACAGAAAGATCATGTCAATACAAGGCCTTCAGCAAAGTACTAATCGCACTTTTCAAGAAATCTCGAGAAAATCGAGATTAAAAAATGACATTTTAAATTTCCCGCCAAATTGGCATTGTGTTTCAAGCTTGTAACTTTGTAATTTTTTGACTTTTAAAATTTTTCTTTGATATACTAGTAGAATACCTTTAAATGAACCTACATTTTTAAGTTTGTAAGAGTAGCTTGTCTGGAAAGTCGAAAAAAGTGCTTGAAACACAATGCCAAATGTGCCAAATTGGCGGAAAACCTAAACAATTTAAATTTAAAACTCAAAAGCGCAGGCTAACCTCACAATATAACATGTTTTTTCTTCCAATCTTACAGTAATCAAAACTTACGTGGCAACGCAGCCAATTGTCGTTTATCCTCCTCAAATGGCTCAGTGATCATGTTTTCCCATCGATGCGGGAATCTGGAGTGCTTCAGAATCGACGAGTCACGAATGGCGCTGGCAGCAAGCTCCGCCCCCAACTTTCGACCGCCCAACCCATTAGCACAGCCAATGAACGTGAGCACGTTCTGATTTTGATGCCACAGACGGTCTAGAAGTCCCATTTTTAAGAGTTACCGTACTAGATTTTGAGCGTTTTAGGAGTTACAGTAGAATTAGTAGGAAATGTCAGTAAAATTTTCAAATTTGGTAGAGTAATCACGACCGCATTTTAAAAATGAAAAAAAAATTAAAATAGAAAAAAAAGAACTCTTCACCTTTTCTACAGACTTTTGGTCCCATATCCAGGGGCGTCGTTTTTTCTGAGGGGGAGGGGGGGGAGGGGTAAAGACCCAAAAAAATTTTTTTCGATTTTTCGTGTACAGGCACCTGTCCATATATTTTAAAAAATTTAATTTAATGTCCAATTACCTTTTCTATAGACCTTTTGACCTATCTACTACATCAAATGCATCAAAAATGCATTTCCATAGCCTTTTTCTATAAACTTTTCGATCTGCCTACTTCAAAAATTGAACAAAATGTCTTTCTCATTACACGTTTTATAGACTTTTTGTCCAACCTACTACAAAAGGATTAACAAAAACGCTTTTCCATGGCCTTTTCTATAAACTTTTTGACCCATACCTTAAAAAAGTTTTTTGAAAAAATCTATTTTATCACCTTTTCTATAGAGTTTTTGACCGGTCAACTACATGAAGTAAAGACCAAGTCCTTGTCGTTACTTTTTCTATAGACTTTTTGACCTCTCAAAGGCATAAAATCAAGAACAAGGCTTTGTCATTACCTATTCTATAGGCTTTTTGCCCCATGCTTTAAAAATTTTCGGTAAAAATTTTTTTCCCTTTTTCCATAGACTTTTTGACCCGTCCACTACAATGAAACCAACAAACAAATTTTTCAAAACGTTTTCTACAATCTTTTTGACCTCTCAAAGGCAAAAACTCAAGGGTAAGTCCTCACCATACCTTTTCTACACACTTTTTGTCCCACATCTTGAAATTTTTTTATTCAAAATCCATTTTTATCGCCCTTCCAAAGGACTTTTCGACCTATCTCCTACAAAAAACTAACAAAAAGTCTTTTCCGTATCCTTTTCTATAGACTTTTTGAGCTATCTACTACAAAGAAAGTAACAAAGTCTTTTTCATGACGTTTTCTATCAACTTTTTGACCCTATCCTACCACACCACCCTAAAACAACACCCGAAAAACCCTCAAAACCTTCTTTCCATCTGAAAATTATACTTTATAAGTTATAAATACGAAATAATTATTTTGATATATTAGCTACGAGATGGCACACTTAGTCCTTTTTCAGTTTGGGTTTTCGTACAAACTCTTCGCCGTTCAGGTAGATGAAGGCGGCGAACGCGAGGAAGATGACGAACCAGACGATGGTGGCGGTCACATTCTCTGAGACCAGGACGCACAGTAATGTCATGGCCATGGAGAAGACGGCGCCGACGATGGCAAAGCCATTGGCGTCGATGCTGATCAGAGGGCGGTCCAGGCCTTCTGGAGCGCCCATTTCTGGCAGTTTGAAGTAGCCCAGTAACAGGTTCATAGAGTCCTGAAATTTGTAGGATAATATGAATATAGGGACGGGGTACGGATACTGTAGCTTCAAAAACATACCAACTTGTAGCCATCAGTAAAGTTGTTCTTGTAATACCTTGTTAGCGCGTTGATGCCATCCTGAACCGCTCCATTCGTGGTTCTCTTCCCGACACGAGTATAGTCCGTCTTTAAGGCTCCTGTACCCGCGTACTGCTTGCTGATCTCGTCCCCATTGTCGGCCCATACTGAAATCACATATTACACTTGATACTCAATATTTTTGCAGGAACTTCTTTCCAAAGCTCATTTTTCAAAATCCGCAAAAACTTTCTTTCCAAAACTTATTTTTCAAAAAACCGCAAGAACTTTCTTTCCAAAGCCTCCTTATCACAAAACCGCAAGAACTTTCTTTCCAAAACTCAGTTTTCAAAAAACCGCCAAAACCCATTTTTGCCAAATGCGCAATAACTTTCTTTCCAAAGCTCATTTTTCAAAAAACCGCAAGAACTTTCTTTCCAAAGATCATTTTTCAAAAAAACCGCAAGAACTTTCTTTACAAAACTCATTTTTCACAAAAAACCGCAAGAACTTTCTTTCCAAAACTTATTTTTCAAAAAACCGCAAGAACTTTCTTTCCAAAGCCTCCTTATCACAAAACCGCAAGAACTTTCTTTCCAAAACTCAGTTTTCAAAAAACCGCAATAACTTTCTTTCCAAAACCCATTTTTGCCAAATGCGCAATAACTTTCTTCCCAAAGCTCATTTTTCCAAGAACCCGCAAGAACTTTCTTTCCAGCGCTTACAATTTCTAAAGATGAAGACGAATGTTTCAAACGTGTCCAAATCGTCGTTTTCGTTGAAGATGCCCAAGTGTACCAGTTGGTCTCTCAGCGATTCTTTCGCTATCATGGCTTGGCCCACGTTGGTTCGGTCCAGGCAGTCCATACAATTGGTTCGGAAGAATCCTTTTTGGCGCCTGGCTTCTGATGGATTGGCTACTGAAGATGAGAAGAAGCCAAATTCTCGTTGAAGCGGTTTGAGGATGTCACGTAGTAGTGACAGCCGGCTCCAATTCAAGTTCTTGCATTCCTTGTGAAAGTCGAATGGAATGTAACGCACAAAGTCAAGTGAGGCCTGAAATAGCATTGTCATTAAGGAATTTGAACATAAAATTTAAAATTTTCTACCGCTAAGGTAAATTTGAGTATGGTAGAGTAAAGTAAGGTAAGGTAGAGTAGGAAAAGATATAGTAAGATTAAGTAAAACAGGGTAGTTTAGAGTATGGTAGGATAAAGTATAATAAGTAAAGAAAAGTAAAGTAGGGTAGAGAAAGGCAAGGTAGAGTAGACTATGGTAGGATATAGTAAGGTCGAGTGAGAAAAGCTATGTTGCAGTAAAGTAAGTTAGAGTAGTGAGTAAAATAAAGAAGAAAAGATAGAGTAGACCTTGATAGTACAATAGACCCTATCATATCCTAATCTACCCCATTTTTATCTTACCCAAAATTTAACCCTGCCCTACTTTCTTCGGCAACCTAAAAATGATTTATCTTTGACCCTGCCCTCACAAAAATATGAAATTTCTTGCCCGGTAACTATTTTTTCTTTTTCTCACTTTTACCCCGCCCTTGTGTAACCCTACTCTATCCTACCACACATTACCCATATCCTAATGTCCCTATCCTACAATATATTACACCAATCTTCCCTACCATACCCGACGAACCTCTCACAATAAACTATCTTCCTCTACTTTACCCCGTCCGACCTTGACCTACCCCCTACCATAATCTACTATTCACTTTATCAAGTCCATACCCTACCTAACACTACTCCTTTTTCTCAAAAAAATTCTCACATCCTTACCTGAAGTGAAACCCGTGCCAACTCTCCGCCCACGCCATGTTCTCTGCCTTTTTGATTGACCAGGTTCACGATTACATGTGTCCCACCATATCGTCGTTTCAGTTCTTTCATATGCGACACAAAGGCATCTGTTTGGTCATCTTGTGGTCGCATGTAAGGGGTGGGCTGCCATTTTAGATTCGGCTTCTGAGACCATAACAGAGGGATTGACCCTCGGAGCTGGATAAGAGATGTCCATCGACGAGTCTCCACTTTACCACCGTTATCGTACTCGATTATTTGTTCGGTTTCCACAAAGTTAGCGGCCGAACCATTCGAATCTACTCCTCGGACTATGAAACGGACTCCTGGCCTGAAATTATGTTGTTGTACCTACTATAATATCGGGTAATTCGCTGTAGCAATGCAATAAGCCAGAGTAAAGCAAGTTAAGTCAAAGTAAGCTAGAATAAAGATAAGTGGGACAGGATACGATAGGAAGACAAGTAGAGTAGCGGTAGGGGTGAGACTATGTTATAGTACCTACTACAACATCCCTCTCCTCAAAATACCATCATCAACATATAATCACTTACCTCTCTATTGGCCGCCGTGATATAATGACTAGTTTGAAGCTATGGCCTTTCAGAAAACATTCCCTGATACCAACGAAACCATGAATAATTGGGAGGCAATACTTTTGCAGCTAAAAAAAGATATTTTAATAAAACAAATTGACTCAAATAGCTATCTAAAATATCGAAAAATAACCAAGAATATTAATTTTTATCAAAGAGTATCACAAACAGTGCAATTTTAATTAGAAAATATAAAAAGATAGCCAAAAACGACCAAAATCATCATGAATAATATAAACTTTAGCTTACTTCTGATCGTCTACTCAACGGTGATATCAAATAATTGTTCCATAAGTACCAAACGGCTGCCTAAAATCATTTTTACTTTAATCTTCATTTTATTTTACCATATTTTATCATTTTCACTTAAAAACCAAGTATAACATTACGTCTTTAAACCTAACCCCCAAAAAACCATGCCAAAACCACCCATACCTACCCTCTCATAAAGTGCACGATCTCTAAAATCCGGAGACGAGTTTTCACTCAACCATTGCATGGTTCTACTCAAGTCATAATCATATGAAAAATAGTATCCACGTTGATTCAGACTAGCCTTCAGAAGATCCACGTAGATTTGATTGTAATTCCGTTGACTTTGGGTTAAATGCATCTGCCCTACTTGATATGGAATGCACTCACTTTGATCAGCATGATAAATCTCTGACCCATTTAGAATACCAATAATTGAGGCTTTTGTTATTACACATAGGTAATTACCGGCTAACAAAGGAATGATGCCCCAGAGGCCGTAAATGGCCTTTACTTCGGCTTGAGCGGCTGGGATTGGGTTCTTTGAAGAGTCTGCAATGTTAAAATATATACATTAGCTCAGTTAATATAAAGATAAAAGAATTAAATAGAATTTTCAATATTACACTAGACACCTTACTGGTAGCAGCCGTTTTTAGCTCGCTACAAAAAAGTCTTTCACTTAAATTAAGCAAAATTAACAAAGGAAACATCAAAAAACCGTAGGCAATCTTATACAAGCATTAAAGTTCCGTAAAAACATCAACAAAACCTTATTTTAGAGATTCTCCAACATCAACCTCAATATCCGTAACCTAAAACAACAAAAACCAAAGAAAAAGAAACTTACTAAACAAATCCACTTCATTAGTAATACGATCAATCCTTAAATAATTCTCTCCAACCACCGATCCATCTTTTCTTCGCGGTTCAATACAAAACAAGTCAGGTGTAATGTACCTATAGCATTATTAGTTAAAACAGAAAAATAGTATTCATTCTCTATAAAAATATAAATACTTACAGATTGTACCGTTCAAACACTTCAAACGGCATGATCCCACCTATAACAGCCTAAATTCCGGCTTGAGCGACGTTTTTTTAGATAACAATCTTGGACCGCTTGGTGAAGATAAATCAACCTAAAATTAAAAAACCAAGTTGAATTGAACAAAGCAACGTATTAATACTCAAACATAGTTTTATAGACACGCTAATACAAGTTAATTCGCCCGCCAGACACGTAAAATAACTTCTTTACAATCAATTCAATCTTCTTCGTCTACTACAATACTTTGTTCCCCTCGAAAACAATTGAAATTTCTTAAAAGCTATAAAATAATAACTCTAAATTACGTACTATTGTCTCTAATACCTGTCAAAAAGCCTTTTCATTCACAACCCGTCCATTATTATCATAAAATTGACGGAAACTATAATTTATTTGAAGGCGAGTATTCTCTAACAAAAACCGATAAACGCGGTACATTTCGTCCACTTTCCCGATAATTTGTTGGCTTTTCGTTTTTTAGTCAAAGTGAACGTGAAAACCAGACAAAACGTGGAATCAGAAGTGGACCGAGGAGTAAAAAAACGTCTATGGAGATCTTGCGCGTCGAGAAAGCAGGAAACGCCAGCGGGGATAAACCTGTTTTCTTCTGCACTTTAACCGCCATGGATAATATAAATTTTTTGAAGGGCACACAAAGATGGTGTTTTTGATTAGGTTTTTAATACTTTTTTATTTGAATATGTTATAACATGTTATCGTGTTGTCAATTGTATATGATTGTTGAACTTAGGGTCAGTTTTTTGAAGGTATAAAAGTGATATTGTCTATGACGTCAAATCTGCATAAAACTATCAATAGCGGCCCAAATTATCCGGTTTGTATCTTTATTTGTAATCTATGTCATGCGTGATACATTGTTAAAGCTTTTTATAGCAATATTTACATTTTACATTGCTCTTTTACAGGGGAATTTTGAGATACATCGAGCTGAGCTCGTTGTTATACATTCGTCAAGATTTATTCGCTTATCGACTACTTTACCGGTAATAAAGATAACATGGAAGATGTTGAGCTGAGGTCACGTCAACGTACACAAAATTCGTTTCCAACAACATCATCTGACTTGTTTATCGACGAGAATAAGGGCTATGTTGACCATAAGATTCATGCGAATGACACGTTACAGAAGATTGGGTTGTTTTACTCTGTTCCGGTAAGTGTTTTGCTGTGAAGTTTATGTTTTTAGGTGTGAAATTGAATGTTTTGTCTTACACTAAGCTTTAGTTTGTCTAAAAGTTGACGATGAATGACATACAGCTTGTTTCATGGCATCTGCTGTCTAGTGTAACACCTTGATGTATCTTTTTCTTTAATTCTGACTAATTTCAGGCATCAGAGATAAAACGGGCAAACAATATCATAGCTGATCAAGACTTCTACGCTTTACGTTATGTAAAAGTGCCAATTACAAACCTACGGCTTCATTACTTGAACGAGCTTCATAAGGAGCAAACTGGGCATAATCTGGTAAATCAAGATAATATAGCTGAACCAAGAGTTTCTACACTTCGAACGTCTAGTGAAGGTAAGTTTACATTTTATTCCTATATCTTTACAGTTTTCTGAGGTAAGATTTCATATTCATCTAGAAAAGTTGATTTATGTTGAACAAGATCATCCATACCTAATTTTTTAGAAAGAGCCCAAATCATTGATGTAAGTGACAAAACGCCATTGTTAAATGACTCAGATGAAGACGAAATAAGTGCTCCAAGTAATGCGAAGGATAGAATTGATAAGTTATTGGGTAAAACTGATAAAACTGTCGCTGCAGTTAGATCTCAACTACCTGCTTCACCTGGTCTTGAAGATGGCTCCAGGTTTCATTTTGTGAATGCCAGTGCTCCGGATAATGCTTTGAAAGGTAAGGACAACGGTTTTTTGTCGTTTTTGATTGGCTTTATCTATGTTTTGCTTAAAAATTTGGCTAGAAGCTAGAAATTTTATGAACCATCTAGTGTAATATAGTGACGGTGAAAAAAATTGATTTTTGGGTTAAAATTGATTCAAAATGGTAAAGTTTGTTTTTGTAGTGAAAAATAGAACCCTTAGGCTACTTATTTTTATATTTAGAAATTTAAATTTACTACAGAAATAACAGTATACAGTAATTTCAGGCACGTTACTGTTAATTGTTGGAGTGCTACTCATGTTCGTAGTGATACCTTTGCTATTGACCTTGATGGAGGAGAGAAACGAAGCAGAACTGGAGCTAAGGCATCAACATCTCAAAGAACAACAACATTCTCATTCTACATAAACATACCACAGTAAACATTGATAGTAATATAGTCAAACATCTATTATAGGCATATTGTTGTATATTATGTGTCATTTTGAGCGGTTTTTGAATATTAAGGTTTTATTGTGATCAGTTTTGGAATTCTAAAAGCCATTACGTATCTTTCTGTCATTTTCCGGGTGATTTTAGCTAGTAATATGACGTTTTACTTCATCTTTATATCAGTTGTCCACAACGATATCGGATATTCAATGAACATATGAATTTGAATTCTTATCATATTTAAATAGTTGTGTTAATTATTAAGTCTCTGGTACTATAGCGACGCTTTTTGGTACTATAATTTATATTTTACATTGACTTTTTGGTACTATCATAGTGTGTAATATAATGTTTTTAATGTTATTGTAATATTAGTGTAATAAATAGTTAATGGACTTGTTTTTTGTTGATTCACTACTTTTTTGTTATATTTTGGTTCAGTAACATGTTTGTTAGCTGCCTCAACTTAAAGTCCCAACACGACATTTTGCGCGCCAAAAATACGATTTGAAAAAAGATTTTTCTAAAAAAATATTTTATCCTTTACTTTCCTTTCGATGACGAAAACAATGGATCCTGATAAAGTTAAAGCTTTACTGGAGTTTGTAAGTTGTTCTTTATAGTACTAGCAGTATAAACATCGTTTTTAGTGCCAGGTTATGCCAAAAAAGGAGGATTCGGAGCGGTATGAAGAGCTTGGGATCAAAGAGACGGCCGACAAATGCTTCCGCGATATGATTGGCTTCATGTAAGTTGATTTCCTTTGTTTTGTTTTTGATTTAGGTACATCCTTAAATTCTCTACATTGTTTGAAGCCTATTTTTTAGTAATGTTTTATCAAATGTTTCAAAAACGATCAAAGTTATATTGTTTTAGAGATGGTAGTACGCTCCAAGGCAAAATCGACACATTTGACGATGCTCATGGTTTGATTATGGAATACTTGGGTATTAAGGACGATGGCTTAGTTAAGTTGTATTGGCAGTTGAACCTTGAAGAAGCGAAGGTGGGAGACCAAGTTGAGATGCTCAAGGTAGGTTAATGTAAATTTTGATCTCAAAGCTTTAGTATTACGATAAAAGTTTTAAGCGGTGCATTTTTTGTAATTTTGAAATGGAAAGACGGTTAATTTATGTTATTTTAGTACTTCGTGGCTTTGGTTTATCTGAGCCACCTATTACAAGGGAACGTTTGTGCTGACAGAGCCGACAGAATGAATTGGGTTTCTAGACTTCACATAGAGCACATTGTAAGTATTTCAAGCATTTACCTAAATTTTGGTTTGTTTTCATTGTTCCAGAAAAAAGTTATCGTTGTATATTGTGGTAGGTATCATCTATTGGCTTTGACTAATGTTTTTTGTAGTTTTTGTGGAATTTGAATGTGAGATTGATTGTCAGAGAGGTGTTTGGTAATTGTGATTTAAACTGATGATAAAAATCAAAGAGTTTTGTTTTTTAAAGGTTTCTATTGATCAAAAATGAATATTATTGTAGATATCTTACCTATCCGATCCCTCCAAATGGAAAGAAGATGATTTTGCTAAAATTTTGAAAATGCCACTAAACGAGGCTAATACCCATCAAATGAAGAAGACATTGGAGCGGGTGAAGTTATCAACTCCAAGAAGAACACCGTTCAAGCAAACCGAGAACTTCCTAGGGTTGAACACAAGTTTCTCGAGTTCACCGACATCGATGTTTATGAACTCGCCGAGAATCAAGGAGAAGATCTTTCTCGAAGTGAATAAGCAAGTAAAGAAGGAGAAAGAAGAATATGAAGGGTATTTCAAAGCCGAATACGATCGGATTCTTCAAGAATGTGATGCCAAGGAACGAGAAATTGTGAAACTAAAGGCGGAGAAGGAGAAGTAAGGTTGGGCTATGTAGTATAAGATTAGAAAAGGGTGTTTTATATTGTGCTATATGAACATAAGGAAAAATTTTGTGTTAAAAAGCTAAAATAAGGCGAAATGATATTGTTTTAGACCAAAAAAGGCTAGTTTTGAGACGTTTTTGATCATAATTTGTTGTTTAAAGCTAAAACATTTTATTGTAGGATTCAGCAGAAGATGAAAGGCATCTGTGATGGTAACTGTGAAGCCGCGAAGAAGCTGGGCAACCTTGAATTCAGCTACAACGTCCTAAAAACTCGAAACGAATCTCAAAACGCGGTAATCGCAGCTTGTGAAGAACAACATGAAAAGGACAGAAACTTTATTTCCACTTTGTCATCTGAAGTCTTTGATCTGAAACAACGATGCGAACTCATCAACGATCAAAATGAAATCATCGATGACTTGAAGAAGGACCTAAAGACCAAGAATGAGGCCATGGATAACATGAGATTAGAGAAAAGGGAATTGGAAGCCCAAATCAGACGACAGGACAAGGAACTTAGGAAGAAGATTGAAGAGTCTGAACAGAAAAACTACGAAAAAGCGATGGAAGAGTTCAAGGAAAGAGAAAACAAGCTGATAACAGAGTTGGACAAGGTCAAAGATGAAGTAGAAGAGCTGGCGGAGAAGAATAAGGAGCTAGAAGAGAAGGTTCGAGGGGTCAACAAGGAGAATGAGGATTTTAAAGAAGAGGTACAAGGTCTGAAGGAGAAGAACAAAGAGCTAGAAGGGAAAGCAAAGGCAATGAAGAAGGAGAATGAAAGCAACAAGGAGAAGATAGAAGCTCTGATGAAGGAGAAGGATAAGTTAGAAAGTGAGCTAAAAGAAAAGAAGGAGGTAGAAGAGAGAATGAAGGTAATTGAAAAAGAAAATGAAGATTATAAAGAAGAAGTAGAAGACCTAAAAGAACAGAAAAAGGAAGTAGAAGATAAGCTAAAGGCTGTTGAAAAGGAGAAAGATGACTTCAAGGATAAGATTCAAGGCTTGGTTGAAGAGAATAAGACATTAGAAGGCAAAGCTGAGGAAGTTGAAAAGGAAAACGAGGCTATCAAGGATAAGGTAGAAGGCTTGATGAAGGAGAACAATGAATTGGAAGATAAATTGAAGGCGATTTGCAAGGAGAATGAGGAGTTAAAGGTAAGGAACTTGTTATAGTGCGAAGAAAGACAGTTTTTATAAAGGAAATAGACTTTTTTGAAATTTTAGGTAACAAAAACTTATATTTTTTAATTTTTGACTTTATTTTTCATTTTTTGTAGGTATAGCAAATTGAAAAGTGCTGTTTTTCGTTACGTTTAGGTATTTTTCGTTACGTTTAGGTAACAAAAAATGAATTTTTAATTTTTTTGATAGAAATTGGGGTTTTTATTAGGTATAGTCAATTTTAGGTAACAAAAATGACATTTTTTAAGTTTTCATCAAAATTCTGGCTTTTCATAGGTATAGCAAGTTGAAAAACGATGGTTTTATTGATTTTAGGTAACAAAATTAGTTTTTGGTATTTTAGGTAATAAAAATGACATTTTTAACAAAATTGAATTTTTTTCAAAAATAATCTTGCTTATATTACAGAAGCAGACACTAGAAGCCGCATCTTCAGAAGAATTGGAAGACCTCAAGGCCAAGAACAGAAGCCTAAAGGCCGAATTTGATTGCCTCAAAGACAATTTGGCTTCGGTTTCAGGAAAAACAAAGAAGTTACAACAAAGAATTGACGATTTGATGGAGGAAAACGAGACTTTGAAGGTAAGAATGAGGTTTTTCAGTATTATATGATGGGTGTTTTGAAGAAAAATGAGTCTTTTTATATGGCCCTAAGGGTATTCTTGTTAAAAATTGAATTTTTTGGTATAATATTAAGGGTTTTCTGGCTAAAAATATGATTTTAGGCCTCAAACGCCCACCAAACCGAAACCAGCGAAGAGAACAGCAAACTGACGGCTGAATTATCATGTGCCAGACAGAATTTGAAAAACCAAAATGTCGAAAACTTGGAGTTGAAGAAGAAGGTCGAGGAGTTGACAAATAAAAACGAGGATTTGAGGGTGAGATAGGCTTTATAAATTGAAGTTTTTGAGAAATTTCAGGGTAAGATATAGCCAATAGATTGTTGTTTTTGGGTAGAAATAGTGCAGAATGACCTGAATTTTATGTTTTTAGGGTTGATCTTGGTGAAAAATTGATGTTTAGGTATGAAAAAAGGGGTAAAGCTAGAAGTTTAGGTATGAAAATATAAAAAATAGTGAAATTTTTGATACAAAAACAGGATAAAGTAAAGGGAGGGAGTTTAGGTATAAAACGAAGCAAAATGTTAACGATTAGGTATGAAAAGTGCTAAAAAAGTGAAGTTCAGGTTTAAAAAATGAAAATTTAGGTTTGAAATTTGGATAATATGTCCTTAATGACGATCTTATTTTAGCTCGAACTGGATGAAGTGAAGTCAGAAGTGAAAGAACTTGAATTTTTGAAACGGAAAACACCCGCCAAAAAGTTTTGTTCTTCAAATCAACGTAAGTTTTGTTAAAATCATGCTGATTACAATAGCCTTTGGTAAATATTTTGATACATGGTACGATTGTGGTACTAAATAGTATCAAAAGAAGACGTATGATAGCAACAGTACTAATATTTAAATTTTTTTTAAATTTTACGAAAAAAATGTTTAAAAAACCGAAATCTGCCACTTTATAGCAATTGAATTGGTGTTATATTCAGAAGATGAGCTCACATACGCCCGGTCCATCACTAACCTTAAAACGGATCCGGAGTATCAGGAACAGCTGGCTATTACACCTAACAGGTAATTATTGGGGATTCTATGGACTTTTTGACTGAAGACCATAAATCATTTTTCTACGTACTTTTTGACCGACCACTAAAATTTTTTTTCTATAAACTTTATGGCCAAAAAATCATTTTTTCATTTCCAGAGTGAAAGAACTACAAGAACGGAACGCCCGCAACCCTCCCCACATGCGATCCCACTACGTGACCGAACTCTTCTACGACAAAGGATCTCCGACCGTTGCTCTACCCAAGAAACGGTAATAACTTGTGAGCCAAACCGATGTATATAACATTCCATTACTCTGTAACCATTGCTTTACTACTGATTTTGTACTAACACTGACATAAAAATTTATATTTGAGGTTTTTGGGAGGTTTAGAGAGTTGCACGGTGCAATGTTTAAAAGGCTGCACGGTGCAATAAAATAAAAGACTTCACGGTGCAAAGAATAAAGAATGCCCGGTGAATGAATAAAGGTTGCACATTGCAATAATAAAATACCGATAAAATGGTAAAAATTTACTCGGAATGTAATTACCCATTATAGCAATGAAAAAATGATTAGATTAGTAATACCAATAATATTAAGGTAACAATTAACTTTTTCAAATAATTCTGTACTCCTTCTCAAAGTAAATTTTCGAAGTGAGGGGCGCAGTATTATTTGAACAACCTCTTATTAAAGCCTCAAAAAAGTTTTGTCGTTTTTTCACCTGCAAAACAATGTAAATTGACGACAAGACTTTTTTTTAAAGGCCTTAAACTAACAACAGTACATACTAGAGTCTTATCAGTACTATAATACCCACAGTATGAATGATACTATTAGATCTTCAAAAGTTTTGTCGTTTTTTCACCTTCAAAACAATACAAATTGACGACAAAACTTTTTTAAGGCCTAACAAAATGGTGGTACTAGAAGGGGCGGGCGGAGACTTTTTCAAAATTTTTTTTTCTGGAGGGGGGGGGGTTCCTATTAGTACTATCAAGCTTTAAATTGGTACTATTAGGTCTATAATACCACGATATCACTATTAAGCCTAGAATACCACAATATAAACAATATTAATGTAGCAGTGTTAGAGAGTGGCCAGAATTCGGAAGAATGAGGTCATGAGTACGATTAGCGTTTGGCCGCAGCCAATGAAAAGGCAATGCCAGGCGGTTATGGACTTTTGTGCCATGGAGAATGTCAGTGCTATCGAGGCACTAGTTAGGGCTCCGACTGTCGTTGGGCCTAACAGCATCATTACTGTAAAGACAGTTTTATTTTTCAAAATTTTAAAATTTTTTTAAATTAAATTTTTTTTTAAATTTCGAAAAAACTCACACAAAAACGGAAAACTGATGAAGAATACCCATGGATGATATCGTAGTGAAATCACAGCCACTAGAAATGCGATGGCATGAACGAAAATGTAGGAAACGGCCATCCAAATGAATATCGACAGCCACAACTGCCAGAACCCGTTCACATTGTTCTCTTGAAGGGAGAGAACGCTCCACATGTCATAGTCACTGAAACATCATTTTGGCGTATTTTGGAAATATCAAGGGTAAGGTAAAGTAATATTAAAGGCAAGATAAAACAATATTAAAAGTAAATAACAAAACCCTACGTCCTATTATCAGTATACGATGTAAATAAAGTTACAGTAAGGTAGAGGAGCTTAAGTATGTAGCGCTAAGGCACGGTAAGCATCTTTAAACCGTAATTTCTATCAAAAATCGAAAACAACTTACGGATTTACAGTTTGAGTGTCCATGTTTAGTTGTCTATGTACAAGTTTACATTGATTATCGAAGCCAAATTGAAAATAATTGAAAAGATACTACAAATTTATTGCCAAATGTTCAATCTTCATCGTATTTTAGCCTAGTTTTTCTGAAATTTAGTCTAAAATTATTGAAAAACGTCATTTTAAAGCCAATTTTTACGCAAAATTTATTTTTATATTAAACCAGGTCTAATAAATCATAATTTCCAAAGGCAAAACGGTCGAAAAATCCTCGTTTCCAATGAAAAATCAGCAATCATTTCCATGAAAGTCGCTACGGTTTTTGGGAGAATTGGGTGGTTATGATAATCATAAGGCCCAGGTAGGGTAAAGCCGAGACATTTAAAGCATGTGTAGGGCACGGTTAGACATGGGGAACCGGCTTGAGTAAAATTTGGGTCGGGCCTAGTAATCCTTGAAAAGCCTGGCCCGTTCCACGTAAAGAAATTCGAGCCAGGCTTGAGCAAAACTTAGATCGGGCCAGGCCTGGAAGTTAAGCCCAGCCCATTCCTAATGTCTAGGTACTTTGGTAAGACCACGGAAAATGCCCCTCCCACCCCTATGAACATCGCTACTCCATCCCAAACAAAAAAAAATCAATATTCAAGGTCCTTTAACCTTTTTTTTCATCAAAATCATTACTAAAAATTAAAAAAAAAGTAGTTTATTACGTTTAAGGTTAACATTAATAAAAAAATTTGAATAATTTACAAAGAGAACATTAAAAAAGGCTTAGGATAATATAAATGCAAAGACAAAACAATAAACAAATTATAGAAACGGTAAATTACTGTAAATTCGTATAGTGAAAAAGGTCAAAAAGTGTGGTATTTTTCAGTCAAAAATTTTTTAAAAACTTTTACAAAAGATGGAAACTTGTAAAATCCTAATTTCAACCAATTTTCAAAAACTTTTTGACCTTTATTTATAAAAGCCATAATTTTGGAGTTGTCACACAAGTTCTTGCCTAATTTTTCACTTTTTTATAAAAATCCAAAACTTTGACTCAAACCGAAACAAAATAGGCTTATGAGAGAAAATTTTAGGCTCAAACTTTGCTTACAACTTAAAAACCGCATTTCAAATGGAATATTTGAAACTGTAACAGAATGTGAAACAATATCAATGACATACAATAAAAGATGGCAATCATGTCGAGCTAAAAGAAGAAACTCAAATCATAAGCCGAAGAGGTCTAAGGCTAAGCCTAGAAGCTTAAGCCTAAAATCCGAAACCCAGCAACCCAGTCTTGGAAGCCAAAGCCTAGAGGCCTCAGTTTAAAAGCTTAAGCCTCGAATTCTAAATTTAGAAATCTAAGCATAGAAACCAGGCCCTAAAAGCCAAGCTTAGAAGTCTAAGATAGAAGACCATATCTAATACAATAATCAATGTTGAAGAAAGACGACAGTGTACAGGATCCAGGAGCATATAATTCAATGTACACTTTGTCAATTTGAAAAAAAATCTCTAGAACCAATAAAAAGAAGATACATTTAAAATAAGATGACTACTACAACAAATTATAGTAAAAACAACATACTCTACACAATTTCAAAGTCAAAAGGTCATTTTTACTGCGTTGTAGTCTAAAATACAATAGAAAATAAGTAATTAAACCTGCCTTTTTGACCTTTTAAAACTCATTTTTCGCCTATTTTTGAACAAATTTTTATCAATTTCAAATTGAAAAAGCCTTTGAAAATTATCAAAAAAACTTCAAAATTTCAAAAAAAATACAAATCTACGACAAAATTTACCTTTAAAAACCAAAATTACTAACGTTACTTGTTTAAAAATCTATTACAAATTTAAAAACCGTCCAAAAAACCGAAAAAATGACAAAGTTAACCATAAAAACCTCGAACTTTTCAAAAACAATTACAAAAATCTAGCAAAAAATGACAAAACTTCTTATAACTAAGCTCAGACAACCCCAAATTTTCAAATCCTAGTTCAAAAATTTGGAAAATTTAGAAATAACAACATATGGTTATATAGACATTATGCCACATTTAGTAAACGAGCAAAGTAACCCTTTTGAAAGCGTCTTGAGGGCGGATTCTGGGGTCTTGAATCCATTCGTACGGAGTGCCCAAGTCGGCTACACAGCACTCGAACAGCTTCAGCTCGTTGGAGCTGTGACGGGCGCGGTTGGGGCTTTGGTAGATCTGAAAGTAAAATATTTCAAAAAAAATTTTTAAATTTCAAAAAAATTTCATTTTTAATAAAAATTTTTAAAAATCCTCGTTTCTAATGCAAAATCTCTTACAAACCCATTCCAGCTCAAAAACTTAATCCTGCAGGCTGCGTAACAAGGGACGCAGCTCGGCAAACCTGGTTTTTATCAAAATCCATAAAAAACTTCATTTTTGCTTTTAAACCACCCCCTTCCTGCTTAAAAATCTTCATTTTCACGTTTAAACTACCCCTACCCTCATACCCACTACCCTACCCCAAAAAATCCCATCCCCCAACTCACCGACTCATCCGCCACACCAACCATCATAGTGTGCATGTACTTCAATCCGAAGATCCTCAAATCCAAGGCAACGATTCTGGCCGCTCTACTCGCGCCTTCCGAATGTCCAACAGTCATGATCCACCGTCGAACCTCGCGATCTTCATGGAATACTCTTGGCTCTAGCACGTAGACAAGTTGTGCTTGAGTTGGGAGTTGCAATGGGTCGTGGGCTACTGTAACTTTGCTGAGGATGTCGCCTGGAATGTCCGGAGGCTGATAAATGACGACTTTCATGTTGCGATTGAGTAGATGTTGACAGATTCGATGTAGCATCACCACGTCGGCCGCTTTTCCCGCAATCACAATGACTTTTTTGGTGTTCACGTCGAAGCGATGCATCACGTCCATGCCGTATTCTGTGAATCGGTCCGCTAACGTGAGATTGTATATGACATCGTTGAAGAGTTTTTGGGCCGAACTGAGGTAACCTCGCTTTTCTTCACGACTCAGAACGGGGAGAACGGCGCCGTTCTCGCTTTCCACCGTGCTTTTGGGGTGAAAACGTGAGCTGAACGGTGATTTGCCGCCAATACTGTGAGGTAGGGTTTCTGGTTGAACAACCATCGTGGGTTTGTTCTTCTGATGCTTTGGGACCCATGAGGTGCATCGTGTTGGGTCCTCGATTATGTTCTCATCGTGGCGGTAGTTGCGACGTGAAGCAGGCCGTTCCACGGTTGGGTCTTCGTAGTCGTCGGCTTTGGATTCACGCTGAAAATTTGAAAAGATTAGATTGTGTAGGTACTATAACATTTTTAAGCCTATTGAGCTATGTATAGCCTTTAAGTCTAGCACAGCCCAAAAAGCAAAGTACAGTATAAAGATCATTTTAAAGCTTTACCTAACTAAAAACAGCCAAGTACAATATAAAAATCATTTGAAACCCAACATCAACTCACATCTTTATCGAAGAGCGCCAAATTCTTGGTAAAATCGAAGTCCTCATTGAGATCATCAAGGTTAATACTGTCGGCCAAATCGCGGTTTCGGCCGCGGCTTTTGTAGCCATTTTCCTGGTCCCTGGCCGGATTGCCCGAGGGTCCTTTGTTCTTCTTGTTATTGTTGCGTTCGGAGGCTGATTTCTGAAAAAAAACGATGTTAACACCATTTTTGATGTAAAAAATATTGTACTTAATCTAAAAATTAGTTTTTTGGTTTAATACTACCTCGAAACGCTTAAAAACTTCCATATTTCCACTTTTTCTAACCTAAAACTCAATCGAATAAAAACGGCACTCACCGAAAACTCGGGCTTTTGTTTTTCAGTAAATTGCTTAAAATCGCCAAACTTTCTGAAAACCTCCTTATCAGTTGATGGTTTTGCGTGTGCGATCATCAACTGGTTGATTATATTCTTAGCCGCTTCGGTTTGATCGGCCGCATTCTCGCTGCCACTGGATTTGTTGGCATCTGAAGTTACTTTCGATTCTAGTGAACTTGTAGACACTTTTTGCATGATTGTCTCGAAGTGTCTATCGGAAGTGGTTTGGGTTTCGTTTTTATTCAGGAAAAGCTTGGTCAACACCGATTTGTTAGACTTTTTGCCATTTAGAACTGAGGCTAAAAAGGTTTATGGTTAGAAATTTAAAAAAGTTGGAAATAAAGTTCTTGAAGTTACAAAAATATCCTTTTTTCGAAAAAACGACATCTCAATCTCACCAGGAATCATTTCCACAGGGATGACAGGCCCTTTTTTAGGCTCAACTGCCTGTACCACCTCTGAAACCACACATGAAGCACTCATTTCGGCCGAAAGTCCATAATCATTTTGTTTCGCCGCTCCTCGCTTCAAAATGGTAACTTTGGCCTGCTTCTGAGATTCTGGTTTGTTTTGGATCAACGCCGCCACTGACGATTTGTCCTTACTCTTCTTGGACTTCTTCTCCTTCTTCGGAGGTTGCTGAGCATTTTCAACTATTTTTAAGCTCTCAATATCAAGTGAGTCAATTTCTATTGTTGGCTCTTTGCTTTTTTTGCCATTTCTATAAATATATTACTGTTTCAAACGAAAAAACGTCAAAACATTCGTGAAAAATACAAAAAATTCGAGAAATATCAAGGTTAATATAATACTGCACGTAAGGACTAAATAGAACCCTGGTACCCCTAAAAACATTAAAAAACATTTATCAGTCTATTATTGAGCTTTTAAATCCAAAATTTTCTAAAATCCACTAACTGTTATCCAAAAATCCTAAAAAATTAAAACTAATGTCGTGTATAATATAATACATCCCATGACATTTTAAAACCTTCACAAAACGATGTCAAATCATAACAAAACATTCTTCATTCTATTAGCCAATATATAAACCTAAACACAAAAAAACCATAACAAAACTTACTCAAATGGATCTTTAAGCACGATAGCTTTGCCAAGTACAATATCGGCCACTCTGCCTTGCAGAACGTCGCCATTTTTCATATCCACGGAAATCAAAGCTCCAATGTACTCTGTTGGATTCATTGTTAGAAGTTAAAACGCCGAACTGTTCGGAAAAGATTATTCACAAAGCGTTTTATCAACGAGGTTATACTACCTAAAGTAAAATTTTGTTATATTTCCAAAACTTTCAAACCGCAAATAATAAAAATCCTTGAAAAACACGAAAGATAATATAGAAAAATTATAAACAAGTTCAGTTTACACAGCTATAGGTGGTGAGCTCATAAATCTGAGAATAAACAAACAACTATTTTTTGGACCTACAGCTTGTACGTCCGAATTATTCAAAAACAAGTCTTAAACTTGATAAAAAACGAATTTTAGTGCAGTTTTAAGATTTCATTGATCATATAAACGTTTCATGCGTTATGCCCGTCAATTCTTCAATTTCGCAGACAAAAAACCGTCAATTACCTTTGGCGTTTTGTAACAAGCGTTTTCGCATCCTTTGTTTGCGTGGTGGGACCATTTTAATACCTCTATGTTAATATAAATAGCTAGACAAATAGTTTAACTCACCGTCGAAATCCAACAGAAAGATACTCTTCAACCAATAAATTATTTTCAGATCATATTTATTATTCAAGTCAAAAGAGCAATTGAGATACAATGTTTTGTACAATAATATCATGCAATGTAGTCCAACGGCCGATTGAATCCGCCTTTTCTGTTCATGTACTGACGATACTTCCTCCTCTTATGTACTTTAGCTTTGCCTTCAATGTTTCCAGCAACTTTCTTGTTTTTGGTTGTGTCAAATCCAGCAAATCCCATTTGTTTCATGAGATCTTCCTCAGATACCGCTGCTGTTTCTTCTACTGATACCTCTTTCGGCTTCTCCGTGCGTTCTTTTGATCGGCTACGATGCTTGCGACGATCCGAACGTTCTTCCCGAGTTTTTCTGCCATTCTTTTCCGGTGTGCGGCGTCTGGGACGTTCGTCACGATGACTTCTGGGCGACCTACTTCTGCGACGCGGACTTCTGGAGCGGCGCCGTTCTGGAGATCGTCTGCGTTCTAAAATTAATCAAATATACTTTTTCTTTAAACTTTAGAGCATCAAAAGTCAATAAGCTAACTTGAGATAAGAAAATAAAATGGTTTGTTATGAGTATCATATTCAAATTACCTAAAAACCAATAAAAATATCAAAAAACTGACCAAAGAACCTTGTGCATCAAATCCAGTAGAAGATCGAATCTTAAAAGTTATAGTTAATAATCTTTGCATAAAACACACCTTTTATAAACTGATGTACAAGGTTCTTTAAGTCCAGCCACCTTACCTCCACGAGGCGAACGAGAACGATGTCTGTTAACTTCACGGTCTCCCATTGTTACCTAAAATTAAAAATTATTACAATACAACAAAAAACTAGTTATTTTTATAACAAACGCGGTCAACACACCAAATTATGTTCACCAGCTTATGGATTCACAAACCATCTAAAAAAGATAGAAAATAAGTAGTTAAGGTCAAGAGTAATATCCAAAATCTAAAATAATATTTTT
This sequence comes from Bursaphelenchus okinawaensis, assembly GCA_904066225.2. Taxonomy (NCBI): domain Eukaryota; kingdom Metazoa; phylum Nematoda; class Chromadorea; order Rhabditida; family Aphelenchoididae; genus Bursaphelenchus; species Bursaphelenchus okinawaensis. Next base: position 9,709,320 of record CAJFCW020000001.1, on the reverse strand, counting down.
ATCATGAGTTTGAAAAAAAAATATTTTTAAAAATATTAATTTTATAATGTAAAACAAAGCGCAATATATTACAAGCGTATTTTACCAAAAGCGAAAATATTTCACTAATTTTTGGCATTCTGCATTTATTCTGTTAGCACCTGTTTGTTTTCGTTATAGGACTTCCGAAAATAAAATAAATTTAAGAATTTTATTTTTGAGACTCTTGAGTTATTCAAAACGCAAAATTTGAAGACTTTTAAACATCTTCATATAATTTTTTTAGTTTTTTAAAAGCTTTTTGTGAACCTGTGATATTCTAGTATGTGATATGGGTTGATGGGCGCTTCTACGCGACGTGGCAATGAAAATGAAATGCGTGCGACCATAAGTATAACGTATCGTTAAATAAAAACGTTTTAAGCCGCTTTAATTCGAACTTCCGTTAAATTTTAATAATATTTGGCTATTGATTCGTGGATTTATATTGTTTTATGTTTGATTTATATTGTTTTAGGTTTATGTTTTTTGTTTTTGGACGAATTTTGTCATAACTTTCTTACAGGTCGTAATATTGTAAATTTTAATAACGTACACTGTCAACATACGTATTTTACTAATTTTTGTTATTTCTACGTTTTTCAGGGTTACTGTAAGGTACCGTAGCCAAGATGTCAACAAAGGCTGTTCTACTGGTCGGTGGAGCACAAAAAGGTAGGTTGATTTTGAAATAATTCTTATTGTAATATCGATTCACTTTAAATTCTTTAAAAGTTAAAGTTCTTGTTTTATGATTGCAAAAAAGTGACAGCACTGACTGCCTGGTTGGTGATACTTAAGGATACAGTAGTTTTTCAAATTCTTGAATGAAAATTTTAATTTAGAGTTAGATTGGTAATTATCTTGTTTATATTGCCACAAAATATGAAGATTTTACAGTAAGAACTACGGCAGTTATGAATTATTTTAAAAATTCAGCCGGCTTTGAATCCGCTTGGGTGCAAATGAAAAAAAAATGATGTTGTAAAGAAAGTTCTTGTTTTTTCAAAGTCTTTAGTTCTGTTTTAGATTTGTGAAAGGATTTTTTATATTCCGACGAAGTTTCAAAAAAAATACAGTAAGAACTACAGTAGTTATGAAGCTTCAAAGTCGTTTGGGTCCGCGTCCGCTTGGGTGGAGACGAAAAAAATTAGGCTGTAATGAAAGTTCTTGCATGTTATTTAGAATGTTGTTTTAAGGGGTGTATTCGGAAAGTTCTTGGCTGTTTTGTCGCAAAATTTTAAAAATTTAGAGTAGGAATTACAATAGTTATGAATTGAAAAAGTCAACAAAGTTCGAACCCACTTGGGTGTGGGATCGGAAAAGATATGAGATTGTAAAGAAAGTTCTTGAACATTTTCGAAATTATTGATAACATTTTTTAACTTTATATTGTCTTAGGTTGATTTTGTGGCATTTAAAAAAACATTATAGTAAGAACTACATTAGTTATGGTTAAAAAATGTCAGTTGGGTACACGTTGATTTAAACAAATTTAAAAAATCTACAAAATGCCATTTTCATTGGAAGTAAAATTGTTTTGTAAACATCCTTGTTTGACGAATACTTGTTTTATGTTCTGTAGCACTATATATTTCTTTGAAATTGGATGACAAATCAGTTATTACAACGTTTTGATTTTATTGTGGTCGGATGTTTTAAAGTAAGGCAATTGATAATGACCGTTCGATTTTAGATAATATAGATAAACAATCTGTGGTTAATATTGTCTGCTTCCGGGATATATGTTAGGGGTTGGTGAGGGTAGGGTCAAGTTAGGATAGAATAGGGTAAGGTAGAATAGAATAAGGTAGGGTAAGGTAGGGTAGGGTTTTTGTAGGGTAGGGTGAGAAAGGGTAGTTTAGGGCAAGGCATTGGTAGGGTAAGGTAAGGCAGGAGAAGTGATGTAAGGGCAAGAACAGAGAAGGTAAGCTAAGGTAGACCAGGACAGGGTAGTGTAGGGTATGGTAGGGTAGGACAGCAAAGTTGTAAGGTAGTAGAGTGGGGTAGATCATGACAATTTAAAGTTAGGTCGAGTAGGGCACGGTAGGGTATGGTAGGGTAAGGTAGAGTAGGGTAGTGTAGGGTAGGGGAAGGTAGAGTAGAATAGAGCATGAAAATTTACAGTAAGATAGGGTAGTTTAAAATTAGTTCTTGTTTTGTAAAGGAAGTTCCTTCTACTTTTCAAATCCAGGATCAAAGAGTGTTGAAACCCGTGGTAGTGACCTCCTTTTATCCATTTCTTTTTTGAATCCGTAGAATCGAAAAGCTTCTTTCGACGTCGCCAAAAACCTCTGCTGTTTTCTCGTCGAACGGGGGGATTTTACTTTCAAATCGCTTTTTTTTTGTTGAATATTTTATTGTAATATACAGAAGATATTACAGTGTTATTATTCTAAAAAGTTTGGGGTTTAGGCTTAGACTTGTAGGGTGACACTTTTTAGGTTTTTAGGCTTAGGTCTTTGTTTTTTGTATTAAGCTTAGTGAGCTCGGCCTTATTCGTAGTAGGGTTAGGTTTGGCAGACTTAGGCTTTCGGGTTTATTTAGGCTTAGGCTTATGCTTTTAGTACTGGGCGTTTAGGCTTTGGTTTATTAGTCTTACGCTTCTAGGCTTAGGCTTAGTAGGCTTACGCTTAGTAGGCTAAGGTTTAATCTTAGTAGGATTAGGCTTAGTTGGCTTAGGCTTAGTAGGCTTAGGCTCAGTTGGCTTAGGCTTAGTAGGCTCAGGCTCAATTGGCTTAGACTTAGGTTTAATCTTAGTAGAATTAGGCTTCTTGGCTTACGCACTAGGCTTAAGCTTGTGAGGTTAGGTTTTTAGGCTTAGGCTTCTAAGCTTAGGCTTAGTAGGCTTACAAGGGAATGTTACAAACTGTCCATTCGTTTTTTAAAAATGAATGGTACTATGTGAAAGAGCGTAAAAAGTTGACTAGAAATCAATTTTCAAAAACTGCCAAATTCGCCTTACAAGCCCGCTGGCGAGCTTTTTAAATTTTCCTTATTAAAATGGTTTTTTTACGTCCGCTTTCTTTTGAATACTTTCGAAAAGTGGAATCAAGTGTGCTCGATTGGCCAAGTGGTCAAAGGCGCAGTGATTGCGCAATCATGCGTGTCCGGTTCGATTCTCTTTTTGGGGTAGTAACTTTCATTTTTTTAAATTTAAATTGAAGTTAATTTGCATTAACAAAAAAAAGTTTTTTTTGTTAATAATTGTTCCTTATATCTATTAAAACATAAAACATCAAAAAACTAAAGTTTTCAAAAGTATAAAAATCGAAAAGAAGGCATAATAACGTAAAAGGTCTATTTACTAATGATTTTAAAATCTCGCTAGCGGGCTTGTAAGGCGAATTTGGCAGTTTTTGAAAATTGATTTCTAGTCAACTTTTTACGCTCTTTCACATAGTACCATTCATTTTTAAAAAACGAATGGACAGTTTGTAAAATTCCCTTGTTAGGCTAAGTTGGCTTAGGCTTAGTTGGCTTAGGCTTATTTTTTTGTGCGTGTTCTTGAGATAGGATAGAGGTTACGTTAGGTAAAAGACGGGTTTTTTATATGTGTATACGACGTAAAACATACGAAACATGGTTAAAAGGGGTTGTACGTGGGAATATTCAAATTTTTTGGGAAGGCGCGGGCTGTAGGAGGGTAGGGTGGCTTTTTTAACCTGTTTAGTAAATGACATATACTGTGCGATAGCTGGATCGGAAAACCGTGTTTTTTACTGTCAAATTATCTTACTTTGCTATCTTAAGGATGATGTTCGTAGCCGGAGGGGCTTTGTTCTCAATCTACGCTTTCTTCCTCTTATTACCTATCTTCATCTTGGCATATGTTGTTCAGTCATGCCCACTGAGGTTATAATACTGTACTGGCATAATATTACATTACTGTAATATTTGTTTTTACTACTGTAACTTGAAAGGCAACTACTGTAACAGTTATTTTTACTACTGTAACTGCAAGTATACTTACTGTAAAAGTAGTTTTTATTACAGTAACTTCAAGTACACCCACTGTAACATTTGTATTTACTACTGTAACATCAATAACACCTACTGTAGCTACGGTAACAAAATTGGTCGATAATGTGAAAATAGTTGTGTCAGAATATGCTATTGTAAAATACGCGTAGTACTGTATAACTTTTAGATATGTTAAATAGCTGTAAATAAACTGTATTTGTTACCTAAATGTGAAGTTTTTCTTTGAAAATATAGCTTGGAAACAAAGTTTTTTCAAAAAAAATTAAAAATGTAAATTGGAAATAAAATTAAAAAATAAAAAAAATTTATAAAGGTACATCAAATTTAAAACGGCATATTAATGTAGGTAATGTCATAAAATTAAAAAATTTAAAAAATTGAAAAATTCGGTTTAGGAACAAGATTTCGACCGCTTTCATTAGGCCTTCCAAAACCGTTGTTTCCAATTGCTGGAATGCCATTAATCGAACATCACATTGGACAGTTGTGCGAGGTAAGCCAACTTTTGAAAGTTTTAAAATTTATGACAAAACTTATTATACTTTGATAAAAAATTATGATTTTTAAGGCTTTTATGATCTAAAATTTGTATTTTCAACTAATTTTAAAATTTTGTACGTAAATAAAGCCATTTAAAAGAATAGCAAGCCGCGCCCAACGATCCGCAGGCTGCAGCTTCAATTTTTAGATTTTCATTAAAAATCATGAATGTATAGGTGTAAAAATTGAAAAGTGTTGATAAAAATGAAAATTTTTTTAAAATTGTAAGTATTATTTTTAAAAATTTTAAAATTCAAACTTTCAGTGCAAAGAACTGTCAGAAATCCTCCTACTAGGCTTTTACCCAGCCGAAGAGTTCACACTGTTCGTGGAAGGCGCCAAAACGAAGTACGGTGTACCAATCGAATACGTAGAAGAAGCTGGTCCTTCTGGTACAGCTGGAGGCCTGTTAAAGTACAAAGAGCGCATTTTACGACCGGTAAAAGGAAAAGAAACCGACTTTGTCTTTGTTCTAAACGCCGATATTTGCGGCGATTTGCCTGTGACTGGTGAGTTTGCCATTGTTTTTTGGACGGAAAACGAAATTTTTTGAAATTTTTGTTTTTACAGGATTGTTAGGCAGGGTTTTTTGAGTAAAATGAGGTGTATATGGTAATCATGTTGTTTAGGGAGAAAGAGATATGTTAGCTTGAAGTAGGTATAGTATCAAAAAATTTGAAAAAGTAGGGACTGACTTTTATGTTTTGTGTCATAACTTTTTTTAAAACGAAGATAGAAACTTTAAATTGGTTTTAAATTTTAGGTAACATTATGTGTTAACTAATCACTAAAACAAATTTTTGATTTTTTTTTGTTTTTAAAAAAGTTACAGTACGTTGAATGTCGAAAAGACGAAAAATTTCTAAAAAAAATGAACTGGGGGTTGATAAAATTACCGTATTTTTTAAAGTAGGTGAAAATTAAAAATTATGTTAAATGGGTTAGATGTCAATATTAATGGGCTATAATGTTGAAACGTTTCAAGTTTATACATATTTTTATGAAAAAGTTATTAAAAAATCTGATTTTGATGGTTTTTTGCCTATTTTTTGTGATTTTTTGGACAAAACTTCTAAATATCTTAACATTTTATCAAATTTATGACATTTGAATTGACAGTATTGTAGATCAGACTTTTGTGATCAAAATGAGCCAAAATTTCCAATTTTTCAACTTGCACTTTTAGATTTATTGGCCGAAATCAAGCGTCAACCATCGGCCGAAGCGGTCCTCCTAACCACCGAAGCCACTCGCGACCAGTCGACTAACTTTGGCTCAGTTGTGGTCGATCGAAAAACAAAACAAGTGTTGCATTATGTTGAGAAACCATCGACCTTTGTGTCAATCATAATATCCTGCGGAATTTTCGTTTTGAGACCCGAATTTTGGACGAATCAGTTGGAGAAGGTGCAGTTGGAAGGAAATGGCATTTTATGGTACGAGACTGACGTTTTCCCGCAAATGGCTTCAGAAGGCAAACTTTATGCGTTGTTTACGACTAGATGGTGGTCACAGACGAAGACTCCGGCGTAGGTTTATATTTTTTTAGTTTTTTTTGTTTTTAGGTAACAAAAATATGTTTCATGTCCAATATGGCATTTTAATGACAAGTATGACATTTTTATGACAATTATGACATTTTACAACCAAATGTACCATTTCAGAGGAGCTCTATACGCCAATGGCCATTACCTACGTCTCTATCGTGACAAATGCCCAGAACGTCTCACATTGTCTTCACCACACATTATTGGTGATGTTTACATTGATCCTACTGCTGTGGTTGATCCAACGGCCAAAATTGGCCCAAATGTCTCAATTGGAGCCGGGGCCGTGATTGGAGCCGGCGTTCGGATACGAGAGTCGATTATCTTACCTGATTGTGTCCTAGAAGAACATTGCTGCGTACTGAATGCTGTTGTTGGATGGAGAAGTATTTTAGGTAACAGTTCAAACTGTTTTAGAGTTTTTTGGGTTTATGTTTAACGTAAAATGGCAGTTTTTATGTAAAAACGCTGAATTGATTTGGTCCAGGTTCGAACCCGTTTGGATGCGAATGAAAAAAAGAGGCTGTAAAGAAAGTTTTTGCGATTTTTTAGAAAATTTGGTACTATATTTAAATGTGGCATAGTATTGGCAAAGTTTTAAAAAATTACAGTGAGAACTACAGTAGTTATAAATAAAAAAAAGTCGGCCAGGTTCGAATCCGTTTGGGTGCAAATGTTAAAGACGTGTCTGTAAATAAAGTTTTTCGTTTTAAAAAATTTAAATTGATAACGTATACATGATATCACTTGTGTTTTGGCAAATTTTTGGAAAATTACAGTAAGAACTACTGTAGTTATAACAAAAAAAGCTTCGGCCAGGTTCGAATCCGCTTAGGTGCAAATGACAAAGATCCCTCTGTCAATAAAGTTTTTGCAAGGTTTTCGTAAAATTTTTGTTGTTTGTAGTAGAGATAGTGTCTTGGTCATTATTTGAGGAAAGTTTTAGACATGCAGAAACTTACTTTCCAGCTTATTTTTTGATTTTTCATAGCTTAACCCTGGCTTAAATGTAATGTATGAGGGCTTGAAAAGTAGACTTAAAATGGAAAATGGGTTTATTTAAGCCTGCAAAATACGAAAAGAGAATAATGTAAAAATAAAAATGGCATAAAATGACAAAAACGTTATGTTTCAGAGCCATGGACAAGAGTTGAAGGCACACCAATAGCACCAAATCCAAATGTGCCTTTCGCTAAGTTGGACAACAAGCCTCTGTTCAATGGTGATGGTCGACTAAATCCATCATTGACCATTCTGGGCTCAAATGTGCGTGTCATGCGAGAATTGGTCATTTTGAATACGGTAGTTTTACCGTACAAGGAGTTATCGACCAGCAAACATAATCAGATCATTTTGTAAAATACGGCTTTTTTGTCTTCGATGGACGAACAGGACTGTTGATAATGTCATATTTTGCTAATTTATTGGTGCCATTCTACCTTATTGGTACCAACCTATAACTTATTTTGTGCCAAACATCTGGCCGTAGGCGATATACGGTTGTATATTGTCTTTCAACTTATATATCATGATTATAGTCAATATGTAGAGTAACATAGTGAGATATTGGCTTATCTTGCCTTTGTAACATTGTAAATTCACTTATTTATTAACTAATAAAATATTTTACCAAGTTAGTTTCGATTAACGTTTCAAAAAGTGATGCAGGTTCGAATCCGCTCGGCTGAAAATGACAAAACTGAGGCTGTAGAGAAAGTTTTTGCACATTTTTTAAAAATGTTGAACTAGAACTAAAATTGGTATAGTACTGGCTATGTTTTGACAAATTTTCAAATAATTACAGTAAGAACTACAGTAGTTATGAATAAAAAATGTCGGCCAAGTTCGAAGATGCTTGGGTGCAAGTAGCAAAAAATAAGGCTGTAAAGAAGGTTTTTGCACTTTTTTTTAAAAATATTGAACTAGAGCTGAAAGTGGTATAGTACTGGCTATGTTATGGCAAATTTTTAGAAAATTACAGTAAGGACTACAGTAGTTGTGGATGAAAAATATCAGTCAGGTTCGAATCCGCTTGGATGTTAGTGTGTAAAAGGGATCTGTAAAGAAAGTTTTTGCTAATTTCCTATCAAAGTACAAATCAAAAACGTATTTCAAAATCAGTTAAGTACATTACTATCAAAGTACATTCCAAAATAGACGTTTAAGTAAGGGCATAAGGATAGTTTTGCTAATATGACTAGTGACAGCCGGCTGTAGTGTGATCACCTCACGTCCTTATTAAATTCGGATAATCCGATGAACCGAATTGTGACGCTTTTAATGGGTAACCTGATTGCAAATGTTACTCATTTTTTTTCTCCGATCCGAAAAAAAATGTTGAGGATTACGGTGGTTTTGGCTGTGGTTCTGGGTATTGCATCAGCTGATGGAAATGCTAAGGTGAGTTGGCTAGATATGCCATTTTATGATCTGTAAAGAAAGTTCTTGCCATTTTATGATCTGTAAAGAAAGTTCTTGCTATTTTCTGATTTGTAAAGAAAGTTCTTGCCATTTTGAGCTCTGTAAAGAAAGTTATTGCTGTTTTAAGCTATGTAAAGAAAGTTTTTGCCATTTTAAGTTTTGTAAATAAAGTTCTTGCCACTTTTGCTTCAAATAAGCCAAAATATACGACAGATCTTACTTTTTGTTCTGTAAAAAAAGTTCTTGCCATTTATTTCTTATAAAGACAACAGTTTACTTGTGCAGTCTGCGGGCGACAAGTTATACGATGGGTGGTGAAGGCTGCCGTTTTTAGCTCTGTAAAGAAAGTTCTTGCCGTTTTACAATCTGTAAAGAAAGTTCTTGTCATTTTAAGTTTTGTAAATAAAGTTCTTGCTATTTCCTTCTCATATTCTCTTGTGCAGTCTGCGGGCGACAAGTTATACGATGGGTAGTGAAGGCTGCCGTTTTTAAAGCTGCAAAGAAAGTTCTTGCCATGTCTTGCTCTGTAAACAACGTTTTTGCCATTTTATAATATGTATGCTATTTAGCGTGACATTCAAGAAGAACTGGCATCAGGAGTGATTGAATCAGACGCTTTGCTTCAGAACTCCACGGAGCATCCGGCTTCGATTCTACGTGAAGAGCTGGTCCGAGCCCTGAGGCTTAAGCGCTCGGTCGAAGATACAGTATCCGATTTCGAAAAGCATGTCAAGAAATTGGGCAAAGAAGCCGAAAAAGAGGCTGAAAGCTTAAAAAATACAGTAACCAATGGCACTTCCGAGGCCGTGAAGAAGGCCAAAGCCGCGGCCAAGAGCGCCAAGAAGTCGATCAATGGTGCTGTGAAGACGGCCAAGAAGAGTATCAATAGTGCTGCCAACAGTACCACCGAGACCGCCAAAAGTGCTTGGGGCAAAATCTCGAGTGTAGCGAATGAAGCCAAGCAGAAGGTCGAGAGTGTGTTCGGAGTTAGCACGAGTAGCAGTGAGAGTGAAGAAGAGGGTAATGAGACGACAAAGAAGCCAAAGAAGAATAAGAAGAAGAACAATGATAGAAGAAGAAGAAGGTCGATTAGGTTAGTCAAGAGATCAAGTGACCTGGAGAGTTTGAAGAAGGATGTTCAAAGTGGATATGATGATGTTAAGGTAGGTTTACATTGTAAGGATAATAAAACTAAGTAGTCTTTATGACAGGGCAGGTAGGGTAGGGCAAGAGTACTAGAACGAAGACTAGGACTAGGACTAAGCTTAGGCCCAAGACCAAAACCAGACTCAAAAAAGAAGAACCAAGACCAGGACCAGTACTAGGACCAAGGTCAGGACCAAGGTCATGGACCTAAAGGTAGACTGACACTAAGACCAGAAGTAGAATTGGCTAGGACTACAACTGGGACTAGGGCTTTAGGCTAGGGTTCTGGGCTAAGGCTCCGGGCTAGGGCAAGGGTTAGGGCTCTGGGCTAGGGTTCTGGACTAGGGCATTGGGCTAGCTAATTTAATTATATTTTCCAGTCTCAGTCATCTCAAGCGTTGTCAGATGCCCAAGACAAAATCCAAAGTGGTCTAAACTCGGCCAGCAAACAAGGCCAAAAACTTATTGACCAAGCCGGCAACGTTGCCAGCGACACTGGCGACAAGTTGGTCGGCTTCAATGATGATGTCGCTCAAGGTTCGAGTAATATTTTTGACGATTTAAAAGCCAAATTTGGCCGTTAATAAACATTAATAATGATATCGCCTTAAGTGAAGCCAAATATTTGAAGAGATGAGAAAAAGGAAACGTAATGGCTATAAAGTAATAAGATATTATTGTCACTGTCATAACAAAACTGGTAAATGGTCATAATGGCTTTTTTTAATTTTTTATTTGAAAAAAGCGGTTGATTTAGCTAAATTTGACGAAAGTTCGGATGTAAAGAAAGTTTTTGGTTGTTTTAAAAATTTTTAATATGGAAATTGGTTTTGATCTCATTTTAGCTATTTTTTGCTGAAATTTCAGAACGTTACAGTAAGAACGACAGTAGTTATGAATTTTTAAATTCAGCCGGGTTTGAGTTTGTTTGTGTGCATGTGAGAAAAATAAAGCCGTAAAGGAAGTTTTTGCTTGTTTTGAAATTTTTAGTATTATAAAAGCATTTAGCAAAGGTTGAGCTATGTTATGACCAATTTTTGAATAATTACAGTAGGAACTACAAAAGTTATGAATCAAAAACGTCAGCCGACTTCAAGAGAATTTCGGTGCAAGTGACAAAAAATAAAGCAATAAAGTTTTTGAAAATTTTAAAAAATATTTTAGATATAAAATTTGATTTGGCTTTGTTTTAGCTATTTTTTGTTATTTTTTCAGGATATTACAGTAAGAACTACAGTAGTTATGATTTTTAAAAGGTTTTGAAATAAGACATTTCTTTCGGTTTTTTTATACCACCCGTAGTTCAGGACCGTCTAGTGACGCCCTAATACTTATTTACAAGTCCTCCGCACCTAAATATAACTTTTCAAATTTAAATGCCCAAACTTGTTATTGTACGTATCCTTAATAAGGGTTCGTATCAGCATTAATTGTTATTCTGTAACTTTCTCGGTTACCAGGACAACTTACAACTTACTGCCCAAGACCTGTTATTCAGACGACGTGAGAACGGCACATTGTCTTGGCCTTTCGAACAAGCTTAATTACATACCACTTGCAGCCGGGTCGATTACTGGCCAATTGTATTGTAATTACCGGTCGGCGCTACAGTATGCCGGTCACCGAAATCGAGAGCAAAGTAAGTTTTTTTATTATGTTTTGGGTAGGATGATGTCTTAAATTTGGGACTGTAAACAAAGTTTTCGCGGTTGAAATAATTTTTTGGTTAATTTTTGTCCGATCTGGCAAGTTAAGCAACGGTGCAGTTGATTAGCCAAGGGTTCGAATCCGCTTGGCGGCAAGTCACAAAAATAAGGCTGTAAAGAAAGTTTTTGTCAATTTTTTAAAATTTTGAAGACTAATTAAGATATAACATGTTATTAGCTTCATTTGGATGGATTTTCAAAAAGTTACAATAAAAATTACAGTAGTTATGAATCAAAAATGTCAACCGAGTTCGCATCCGCTTGGATGCAAGAGACAAAAAAAAACGCTGTAAAGAAAGTTTTTTTGCAAGTTTTGTAAAATGTTTTCTGATGATGTAAATTTGGCATGTTCTTGGCTGTACTACCGCAAATTTTTAAAAAATTACGTTAAGAATTACAGTAGTTATGAATTTTCAAAGTAAGCCGAGTTCAAGTCCGCCTGTGTGCAAATGACAAAAATGAGGATGTAAAGAAAGTTTTTGCTAATTTTTTACAAGTTTGATTTTAAATTAAATCTTGGCATATTGTTAGCTATGTTCAAACACAAATTGAAGAAATTACAGTATGAACTACGGTAGTTATAAATTTTCAAAATCAGACGGGTTCGAATCCGCTTGGGTGCAAATGACAAAAATGAGGCTGTAAAGAAAGTTTTTGCAATTTTCATAACATCTAAAAAATTTTATACTTTCAGAAACAACTCCAAGAGATTCTGGAAGAAGCCGGAGACAAATTAGTCGTGGTCAAGTTCTTTGCTACGTGGTGTGGACCGTGTAGAATGATGGCTCCCAAGTTCTTGGTAAGTGTTTGGACTTTGATCTTTTTGTTCAAGCAATGACAAGCCTTATATATATCATATGAAATTGGCATTACATTTTCAGAAGTTGTCAAATGAGAACGAAAACGTGGTTTGCGTGGAGGTCGATGTCGATGAGCAGGTTGGTATATTATAGTAGGGTATGGTAGGGTAGGGTTGGGTATTGTACTACTTATGACATTTTAGGAAGAATTGGTTCAAGAATACGATGTGAACGTCATGCCGACGTTTGTTTTTGTCAAGAAGGGTCAGGAAAATGTAAGTTTTAAAAAAAATTTCAAAACAATTTTAAATTAAAAAAAATTTTTTAAATTTCGAAAAAAAAATTTTAAAAGTTAAAAAATTTTTTATTTTTTAAGATTTTGATATTTCAGTTCATCTTAGAAGGCAACAACTTTGAAGAGCTAAAGAAAAACCTACAAGAGCGTTCATAGTGATCACTGCACTTCTTTACCTAATAATGAACAATATCGTATAAATATTACTCTTGAGGCCAAATCTACTATAATATTCGTTAAAATGATCATTATACCATACTAAAAATACATTTACTTATATTTATTTTGCACAAAACACTGTATAAAACGTATTTTACATTATAAAAAGAGATCAAAAGCTATAGAAGACTAGGTAAATCAAGCAAATGAAGATTAAAATTAGAAAATTACATAGAGCGTCATGAATAATATAGGTAAAAAGTAGAGCTTTGGAATTTCAAACGTGTTTTACAATTAAAAATACAAAGAATAATAAAGATTAATATCTAAAAAACAATAAAACATATATTTAAAATGACATCAGAAAACTGCATCAAGAGCCCAAAAAACTATAATTTTTCGATATATTGGTGGTCTGGTCCCGAAAAATTAGTCATAAAATAAGAATGACTAGTTTGGTCAAACTGAAACTTGGCGAAAATAGAGTCAATATACTACTTTATACCGTGTTAAAATTATTTTTTTTTCCTTAACTATAAAATAGCAAAAAAAAACTTTTTTTAGTTTTTCTTTTAAATTTGGTCTTTTAGGTGACGTGACCATGAAAAATATGTCATAACATGAAAATTACAAATCCGACCAAACTCAAATATTGCCAAAATATAGCTAATAGACTGCTGTATACATTGCTATAACCATTTTTATTTTTCATAGTTACAAAATGGCAAAAAAATTTTTTTTTCAAATTTTAGGCCTACTGAGGTGGCTAGAAAAATATGTCATAACATAAAAATGACAAGTCCGACCAAAATAAAAATTTGCCAAATTATAGCCAATACATTACTTTTTACTGTGGTAAAATAATTATCCTTTACCATAACTATAAAAAAGCAACAAAATTTTGTTTTCATAAATTTAGCAAATTTTTCACTTTTAGAAATCGTTACTCAAAAAAGAACCTATTTTCACAAACATTACAGTATTCCAGTACTTCAATTTAGATTTGTTATAAGTTTATGATTTGATCATCAATTACCAGAGCGTATTTTACTACAACTCTAACCAAAAAAAAGTTACAGCCTTTTGAAATTACCTCAATATTAAAGTAAGTATGAATTTTGAAGTTCTTGATGCAGTTTCCCAATAAAATTAAAAAAAGTAAGCGTATTTTAGATGACATACATTATAGACATTGTAATGTATTAAAAAAAGTAAATGTGAGGCTTAAAAGTCTAATATAAGTGTTTTCATCTACTACTATAATATAAAGTTAGAAAGCAATTTATGCAAAAAATTATTTTTTGGCACTTTTAAATCATAAATACCATATTAAAACATCTGACATCAAAAAACCTTCTAGCCTTCAACTATCAACCATACTTTGCCATTTCAAACCGTTATTCTTATTTCCCATTAGCCCCATTTTCCAAATCAATAGTTGCGATCCGTTGAGTATTAGTGTCTGCCGTCTCTTCCGTCCCTGCTTCCGTTTCTTGTTCTCTGAGATTCGGCTCGACCCAAGCTGATTCTGGCTTCAATTCATCGCCCAGTGGTACCACACTGACACGAGTTGTACCATTGGTACCATTTTGTTCGGCCAAACGCTTTTGCTCTTCTTTGATATTTCTTTCATAAGAGGTCCATTTGGGTTGGAGACGAAATAACTCTTTCCAACTCTAAAAATTGACCAGAAATGAGATATTATACACTCTACCCTACCCTCCCTACCCTACCCTACCCTACCCTACCCTACCCTACCCTACCCTACCCTACCCTACCCTACCCTACCCTACCCTACCCTACCCTACCCTATCTTGCATTACCCTATCTTGCATTACCCTACGCGACCTAATATCTATTGCACTTGTCTGTCGTCCCCCTTCCCCATTATCAAAAAAAAACAAAAAAAGTAATCAAGCCTTACCCTTCCCTGCCGTTTAAACTTCTGCAAATTGTACAGTACAAACAATGGCAATGACATCAAAGGTATCAATGACAGTCCCCACCCAAACAGAATAGCCCAGGTTGGATATTCGTACTGTCGCTTCCCTTTACCGTAGTACATCTTATTACCAATTTGAGTGATCAGTACTACAACAAAAATGGCAGCACTCTCGATTGGTGCAATGTACTTCCAAACGAACTGGACGTACTTCCCAGTTGGGCCGAGCCATCTGGAAACAAAGTTCTTGGGCTCGCCCATCATATAGTGGATGTCCTTCATGTAGTTACTGAGGCCGTAGACATGGACGATTAGGTATAACTCAAGTAGGACTAGGAACATGATCGAGAAGGAGGCGGTGTAGTCGTTGAAGATGTTGAAGAAGAATATTCCGGCCTGAAAATATTGCTTTAGACAAATGAAAAAGTGTTGGAAATATTGTTATAGGTGGATTGAAGAACAAAAAAGTAATGTTTGAGTATCAAAGTAAGGTAGGATAGAACAAAGTAGGAAAAAGTAAGATAAGGTGTGGTAGAGTAGAACAGGACAAAGTAGAGTAAGATAGGGTACGGCTAAAGCCATGGCTACGGAAACTAGGGAGCTAAAAGACTAGGCTAAAGAGCTAGTCTAAAGAGCTAGGCTAAAAAGCTAGTCTAAAGGACTAGGCTACAGCGATAAGACTCTGGGCTAGGCTAAAAAGCTAGGCCAAAAGGCTAGGCTAAAAGGCCAAGCTAAAAGAATAGGCTAAAAGACTAAGCTAAAAGACTAGGCTAAAGGATTAGGCTAAGAGATAGGGCTCTGGGCTAAGCTAAAAAGCTTTGCTAAAAAGCTGGGCTAAAAAGCGAGGCTAAACGTCTAAGCTAAAAGGCTAGGGCTAGTGACAAGGGCTAAGGCCGAGGGCCAGCACCAGAACCAGGACCTAGACCAGGCCCAAGACCAACTCCAGAACCAGGACCAGGACCAGGACCGGGACCAGGACCAGGACCAGGACCAGGACCAGGACCAGGACCAGGACCAAGACCAGGACCAAGACCAGGACCAAGACCAGGACTTCTCCACATGTTACTATAACCCAACTTACCCTAGTACACATGCACAGTCCAGCAAAGAACAATGTAGTACAAACTCCAACCGCAATCCATGCCTTATAGACTCGTATTTTAGGAAACTGGTCATATATAGCAGTAATCATGACTTCGGCCAAGCCAAATTGACTGGTAATGCCCAAGATGAACAACATAATGAAGAACAACGCACTCCACAACCATGGTAATGGCATTCGACTCATCGCCTCAGGATAAGCGATAAACGCCAGCCCGGTACCACTTTGTACCACTGTTTCAATTGGTGCATCCAGTTGCTTAGACATGAAGCCGAGAACGCTGAAAACCGCCGTTCCGCCGAACATTGACATGATGGCATCGGCTACAGTAATGATAAGGGCATCCTTGAAACAATTGTGCTTGATCGGATTGAAACTGCTCAAGGACATCAGCCCACCAAAGGCTATGGCTAGCGAATAGCAGACATGGGTGGCTGCTGCTCGCCAGGTCTGCAAAGAAAGATACTGTAGAGCAAGTTACAACGTAGTGTAATGCAGGCCGGAGTAAGGGAAGATACGGTAGGGTAGGGTTAAACAGAGTACAGTAAGATACGGTAAAGCAGAGCAAAGTAGAGCAGGTACAGCAGGGTAGAGCAAAGTAAATGGGGTAGAGTAGTATAGGGCGGATAGATAGGGTAGGGTAAGGTAGGGTAGGGGGGTAGGGTAGGGTAGGGTAGGGTAGGGTAGGGTAGGGTAGGGTAGGGTAGGGTAGGGTACAGCAGGGTAGGGTAGGGTAGGGTAAAGTAGGGTAGGGTAGGGTAGGGTAGGGTAGGGTAGGGTAGGGTAGGGTAGGGTAGTGTTTACCTCCGGATCGTAAATGACAGTCATATTAGGCTTGAGAATATAGTAATCCAAACCAATCTTAGCTCCGTCTAACGTGACTCCTCTGATGAATAGCATGACAATGATAATATAGGGTATGGTAGCTGAGTATGGAGCAATCTTCCCCATCATTTTGACTCCTTTTAGTAGTACCATGGCTGTCATAATCCAGGCCAAGGCTAGTGCAGCCACGACCTTCCAGTTGAATCCACCCAGATCGTCCATTGTTGCCGTTTTTTCTAGTACGTACTTTCTGAAATAAAAAATTTTTTAATTTTTTATACAACCTGTGTTTAAAAATGTCATTTTAAGCACATTTTTAATTTTTTTAAATTTATTTTTGGTACCTAAATTAAAGTTTTAAATAGGTAATGCTTCATACACGTTTCATCGTATCAAATGTCAACTGTAAGCTAAAATCTAAGAATGTTTTTAAAAAACACATTTTTAGAATGAAAATACGTCCTGAGACGAACATTTATAAATAAAAACGTTTTTTTTGCAAAAACAAATATAATATAATATAAAAAATGCACATTTCATCGTATAAGATGTCGCTCGCAAGCTGCAAACCTAAAATTTATAAAAGTACGCAAATTTAAACTATTGTAAAATACGGGGTAGTCACTTAATGCTTTGAAAAACTGTTTTTTCAAAAAATTTAAAAAAAAGAGATTTATCCATGTTTCAACGGATAATATGTCATCGCAGCCTGCAAACCCAGAAAATTATAAAAATATCTAAAAGCATTGTAAAATACGAATTAGTCAAGTAATGCTTCTAAAAACATTTTTTAAAATGTTTAAAAAATTAACAGGTTTAATCGTATAAAATGTCTCTCGTAGCCTGCGTATCCAAAGAATTTTTTTAAAATAAGTTTACTTTGACATTTATGTAAAATACAGGCCTTCTAGTAGTCGCAAAAGCATTTTTTCTAAAGTTGTAAAGTTTATTAAAAAATACAGGTTCCATCGTATAACATGTCATTCGCAGCCTGCATACCCAAAGAATTTTTTAAAAAATTCAATTTGAGATGTTTTGTAAAATACGAGTCACTTCATCCGTTGGAAAAACATTTTTTTACATTCGTAAAATTTACAAAAAATAATATACGTTTCATCGTATAAAATGTCACTCGCAGCCTGCAGCGGCTTAAAATTACAGAATCATTTTAAAAAATCGCTCGAATTTTAAAAGTTTTAAGTAAAAATACAAATTTTAGTACAAAAAACATTTTTCAACAACGTTTTTGTACTAACATCAAAAATGGCATAAAAACCTACTCAAAGAACTCTTCAGCCGGACTGACGGCAGGCAGAACTGTTTCGTATAACTTGTCCCTCAACGCTTTCACCCCGTCTTCAGCGCCATAATGACAAGATCCATTGAAGTAGAAGGCCCAATCCGTCGCATTTGTGGCTCCATTTTCGTCGGCACAACGTTGGTCTTCTAGCGAGGATTGACAGTCTAGAAAGAAAGTTTTTGCAAAAATACTTTGTTTTGAAAAATTTTGGGGTAATTTTGCTTTTATTGGTCTTAAAGTTGATGATTTTAGTTAAAAATGGCATAAACATGATTTTTAGAAAAAAAATTATTTTTGGTACAATGTGGTACTAATGGTACCATATTGACAAAAATGGTAATATTTTTAAAATTTTTCATTTTCTTGTTTAAAAAAAGTTATGTAAAAGTTTTTAAAATTAAAATTGTTATTTTTGGTACTAAATGTTACTAATGGTACCATATTGACAAAAATGGTACTATTATGACAATTTTTTAATTTTTTGTTTAAAAAAACCATTTAAAAAACATTTTTGGCAATAAAATTTTTTGTTTAGTACTACTGGTACCATAATGGTGCCAATAATACTAAAAATTTTTCAATTTTTTTTTAAATTTAAAAAAATTTCAAAAAAATAACAATTTAAAACGCCCCAAACTCACAAATAGTGTTAAAATCATTCCGACAAGAGCTCCATTCCTTCGACCGACCAGTAACCAAAATGTACAAGTACACCATAGTCCACGCCACAATGACATTGTAGTAGATGGCGACCATCAACGAAATCCCAGCCATACACCAACCAACGCCTTGATAGACCGGTCGAATCCGGCCGTATAGTACGGCTGGTCCGCTTCGCGAGAACTGGCCTAGGCTCATTTCGAGATAAAGCAAAGGGAAACCGACGAGGAAGGAGCAGGAGAGGTAGGGGATTAGAAATGCGCCTGTAAAGTAGTATTTTATTATCGAAATCAAAAGTTTTTTAAGTGATACAATAATCAAGATATTACTTTATCATATGCCTCTAATTTTGTACCATACAGTCTATTTTGATGTAAGTTATATAGCTTTAAAATGGCAGAACTTTCTTTAAAACCGTTATTTTATGTTAGTGTAAAATACGTCAGGAAAGATCGATGTCAGTTAAATTTTGTAAAAATTCTAAGTAATACAGTAAAACAAAGACTACTTTTCATTAAAAAACCGATGTTTTCTCAATTGGTACACTTTTGAGTAAAATAGGACGCTTTTTCCCAAAACATTGTTATAATTGGCTATACCTACATTATTTTAAGTGTAAAACCGGTATGTTTTAAATAATGACTTGATGTCACATAATTTAAAACATTTTTTGTCATATAAAAGTCATATTTTGTCAATTAGTACACTTTTCAGCAAAATACGACAATTTTTCTAAAACCTTGTTATAAGCGGCAATACCTACATTATTTAATATTTTAAGTGTAAAACCAGCAAGTTTTAAATAATAACTTAACGTTATAATAATCAAAAGACATTTGTCCGTTGCATATAACTCATTTTTTTCTAATTGGTACACTTTTGACAAAACTAGAACACTTTTTCTCAAACCTTGTTTTAAGTGACTATACCTACATTATTTAATGTATAAAGTGTAAAAATAGTAAATTTTAAGTAAGAGTTGCACGTCTTAGGAATAGTAAAACATTTTTTGTCAAATAAAAATTACTTTTGCCAATTGGTACACTTTTGAGTAAAATACGATAATTTTGTCCAAAGCCATTAATTATATGGGTGTACATACCTACTTGTAAAGCTTTAAAATAGTAAATTATAGTTCTAATTTTGATGTTTTATTGTTCAAAAACACCATTTTTACTAATCCCAACAACATACTGTCAATTGTTACAGTTTTGACCAAACTAGGACACTTTTCTCCAACAAGAAAAACTCTTCAAAAAATTTTAAAAAATATTAATATCTGAAAAATAGTGCTATTTTTAATATGAACAAAGTATAAAACTGCTCTTACCTCCACCATGTTCATAAGCCAACGAAGGGAATCGCCAGATATTACCCAAACCGACCGCGTAACCAATACAAGTCAATATGAACTGCACCCCACTGTCCCATTGTGCACGTTCTGGGATAGTCGTGCTGCTCATGCCTAAAATTACATTAAATTTTTTTATGCTAAAAGGACATCTGCTATAAAATGGCTCATCAAGATTAAAGAAAATATGCATAAACTTTCTTTACAGCCAATTTTTATCTTTTGCACCCAAGCGAACTCGAACCCGGTACACTTTTTTTTGCTGATAAATACTGTAGTTCTCACTGCAACTTTTTATAATTTTTTAACAAAATAGCCAAGACCTACCCAAATACACTACGTAAAACAAAATTTCAAAAAAATAAGCAATAACTTTCTTTACATCACTATTTTTCCGTTTGCATCCGAGCGGATTCGAACCTGCTTGATTTTGAAAATTTATAACTATTGTAGTTCTTACTGTAACTTTTTAAAATTTTGTGACAAGACAGCCAAGATTTTTTTAAACACAATACTTAAAACAAAATTTCAAAAAAATAAGCAATAACTTTCTTTACATCACTATTTTTCCGTTTCCAGCCGAGCGGATTCGAACCAGCTTGATTTTGAAAATTTATAACTAATGTAGTTCTTACTGTAAATTTTTCAAATTTTGTGAAAAAATAGCCATAACATTTCCAAAAAAGATCCTTAAAACAAATTTTTGAAAATTACGTAAGAATGTCTTTGCAGGATTTTTTTGCAATCTGCATATAAGCGGATCCAAACCCGGCTGAAATTTTTAATTCATAACGGCTGTACTTCTTACTGTAACTTTTTGAAATTTTGTCACAAAACAGCTAAGATCTTTCAAAGTACAACTTTTATTACAAACTTCTAGAAAACGTGCAAAAACATTCTTTACAGCTAACTTTTGTCATTTGAAGCCGAGCGGGTTCGAACCCGGCTGTCATTTTTAATTCATAACTACTGTAGTTCTTACTGTAACTTTTTGTAATTTTGTGACAAAACAGCCAAGACATTTCCAAATACAGCCTATAAAACTAATTTTTAAAAAACTTGCAAAAACTTTCTTTACAGCATTTTTTTGAAATCTGCATCCAAGCGGATTCGAACCTGTGTGCCTTTTTGATCAAAAAACCTGCCATTTCTTATTAAAATCACACAAAAAACTCTCAAAAAATTTTTGAAATTAGCAAGAACTTTCTTTACAGCCTTTTCTATCAAAAAAATTAATAATATTATACAAAATTCTTACTGTAACAATCTGACAAACTATCAGCCACCAACTGCAAGTTTATCACCTTGTTCACAACAACAGTAGGTATAACTAGCTATAATACTTCTAATTTTTTTTACAAGACCATTTTTAAAAAATTTTTTTTTCGAAATAACTCAAAATGCACTACTATCATGCGCTTTAAAAACAATATGGTAAAAATAAAAAAGCCCATTATTATGCAAGATAATCCGTTAATAAAGTTGAATAACATCACAACAACGTCGCAACAACGGAAACTTCCCACTGATCTAGTTGTAAACATAGTTTTTGCCACTCTTTTGATGAAAAGTTTAAAATATTAGAGGCCGACATAAAGAACCCGCCATTTTTACAGAAAATTACAGAAAAAGTATGGCGGGTTTTTTATGTCGGCACCTAATACTAGGTCATTCACTTAATTTTGTGCCCCATATTTGATTAAAAATTGAATTTTATACTAAAAATGCTACAATACCTATAAGTAAAAACTTGAAAATGAAAGTAAAAACACTTTTACTATAAGGTCTACCATTGTTATATTATCCCTTTGGATAAACTCAATCAAACACCAACAAAAAGAGTAGATCACAGGGTTTAAGCGGGCTAATTTGAGCTTTTTAAAGGTATCAAAAAGCTCAAATTGAAGTTAACAACAAAAAAACTACCCTACCCTACCCTACTCTCCCTACTATACCCTATCCTACCTTACCCTACCCTACTCTACGGTTATCATTAGACATGAAAAACGAGCTAGGCCGAGCCAAACTTCCAAGCCCGGCCCGATTAAAACTTTTCTCAGACCCGGCCCGATTTAAATTTGTGCCAAGCTCGGCCCGACCCTCATGTCTACTTACTAAAAACCTAAGCCAAGCACAAGCCATGCCTAAGCCAAAGCCTAAGCCTAAATCTAAGCCTGAATCTGAAAGCAAGTGATGATTTGTTATTATAAGCCTATCCCTAAGCCAGTCTAAGCCCAAGCCCAAGTTTGTAAGCCAACCTATGCCGAAAGCTGTCTAATCCATCACGTAAGCCTAAAACCAAGCGTGGACGTTGACCTAGGCTTATTATCAAGCCTAAGGCCTAGTTTAAGGCCTAGTCTAAAGCCTAGCCTAAGGCCTCGCCTCGGCCGAAGTCGACAGCTAAACTTTTATCCAAACTTAAGCCTAAAAATAAGTCGGAACGTAAGCCTAAGCTTCAACCTCAATCCCTATTAGCTTAGACTTGCCATATCCTTTGCTCTAGTGATATCTTATCATACTAGACTAACCCATCTTGCACTATAGTAAAGAACTCCTATCCTAATCACCCCAAACATTCAAAACAACCAAGAGTTCCGTCTATGTTAATATAATCTGGAAGCCAATCAACCAGCTCTCAGAAACCAAAAACAAACCAAAAGACCAGCGGAAAGCGGATTGTCCGCGTTGGCGGAGCCAAACAAAACCCTCGGCATAACAGCGGTTGCAAACGGCCGCAAATCCGCGAACAATGCTCTGCTCGACCGACCGTGCCGTGAACACAACAGAACAACGATGCTGTAGGATAGCAATGGCATTAGCTATGCTGTGCGATGACTAACATTGAAAAGAAAATAATATGTAAAGTAATTGTTAGGCTGAGGCTTAGAATTGGCTTAAGCTTAGGCTTAGGCTTAGGCATAGGCTTAAGCTTAGACTTAGGCTTAGGCTTAAGCTTAGGCTTAGGCTTTAACAATACAAAGACAAGGTAGTTTAGATTAGGTAGGGTAGGGTAAATGATAAATTGTAGAAGAAAACTTAAAATTTATAGCACTATTTAGACTGTCTGGTACTAGGGACTTCTAGACGATAGTTAAATTAAAATTAACGTTATTTTTATTTTTATTCTTTGTCCATTTGGGTTGCTACGCCATTGTTCTTAATGGTTTACATTAGCAAAACAAAATTTTTTAAAATTAAAAAAAAGCTTTTAGCTATGAATGTCGCTAGGGAGAAGGGAGATTAAGCCACTTTCAAATCCTAACCTAACTTAGAGCCCTAGTCCTTGTTCTAAATAGCTCGATGGCCTATCTCAAGCCCGAACTCCAAGTCCAAGCTCAAGCCCTAGCGTAAGCTCTAGCTAAAGTCTCTAGCTCACAATCTAGCCTATAAAAATACATAATCTGATCTATGACATTAGGCTTACAATAACATCTTTATGCCAGACAATCTTAAAAAACTCGCTTCTGGTTTGTCGCTTCGTTATTTTGTCGCGACTAATTTATGACAAAATAATCGACCGGCCGTGAAGACGACAATTCGTTAGTGCATACGAAATTGCAGCTTCTTTACTCGTGCTGATTCGTCGGGATTCTTTGTACTCAGAGGCACATTCTATGTACTAGTTGGTGTTTGTGATGTTTGAAAAGGTCTTGTTATGAAACCATAAAGCAAGACTTAAGAAATTTTTTGTTCTAATGGATCTTGACAAGTGATGTACTATTGAAAACACTACTCAACTACAATAAAAGGACAAAAAAATTGAATAAATTTGAAATTATAACTCAAAAAGCCAGCAGAGTTCGAATCCGCCCGGCTGCATGAGACAAACATAAGTATGTAAAGAAAGTTTTTGCGTTTTTCAAAAATTGTTAATTTTAGTATTGTTTGCCATTGTTTTTTCTATATTTTCACAAAAGTTCAAAAAATTACAGTAAGAAATACAGTAGTTATAAATCAAAAAAGCCAGCCATGTTTGAATCCGCTTGGATGCATGAGATAAAAATGAAGCTGTAAAGATAGTTTTTGCTAGTTTTTCAAAAATTGTTAGCTTTGGTATAGTTTGCCATCGTTTTTTTTTCTATATTATCACAAAGATTCAAAAAAGTATGGTAAGAAATACAGTAGTTACAAGTTTAAAATGCCAACCGGGTTCGAGTCCGCTTGGGTGCAAGAAACAAAAATGAATCTGTAAACAAAGTTTTTGCCAATGTTTTGAAACTCGCTTTTATGACACTATTTTGTAATAGTCTTGACTCAAGTTTTACACAATTTCAAAAAATTACAGCAAGAACTACAGTAGTTATGATTAAAAAATTCAGCCAGTTTAAGCCCGATTGGCTTAAACCTGGCTCTGAGAGTCGCAAAATGAGCCTGTAAACAAAGTTTTTGCTTGTTTTTTACAATTTTGATTTTACGGTTTTATTTGGCGTAAACAAGTCTACGTTTAAGTATAATTTTAAAAAATTGCAGTATGAACCATCGTAGTTATAATCAAAAAAAGTTTCGCAAGATATACAAGGACGAAGCAGCCTTGTCGTTTCTTGGCCATGAAAAAAATGGAATTTTGTGCCAAAACTTTTTGAACCTTTGAAAAATAAGCTAATATTTCAAATTTTAAAACTTTTTTTAAAAATTTTTTAAAGTTTTAACCATTTTGTACTAACTTTTCATAAACTTTTTAAGCTTTTACATTCTTCACCACCAAATCAAGCCCTCCAACTGATTTTATATTTTTATTTATTAGCATTGGAAACTCGATTGAAAAAGTTGTGCCGGAACGAGGCCCGGGAGACCATGAATAGACGAATTAAAAACCTTTTAAAATAACACAAATTTACAATAAATCCCCTGAATTTTTTTGAATGGTTGGTTTTTTCGAAAAAAAAAGAATATTAAACGATATCAAAGAGACACAATTTACACAATTTTTTGTTCTTTTTTTTGAGGCAATACGACCGCATATATAGATGATGATACTAGGAGTTGAGCCGGAAAACATTGGTTAGGGACAGGTGAGTTCCCGAGCAGAAGCGGGACAATTCGTGAGTACCGTGGGGGTGGTAAAAATTAGTCAAATACTGGTAAGATCGGGCAAAACTGGGAAAATCGACCAAAACTATTTAAAAAATTTTTTTTTTACTAATTTTAGGTATCAAAAATCGATTTTTGGTTAAAAATTAAAATTCCAAAACTTTTCTGAAAAGTGTACCAGTAGTACCACTTTGTACCAAAAACGGTACCACTTCTAAAAACGTTCAAAAAGTGTTCAAAACCTTAAATTTAACCAAAAAATTCCAAAACAGTACCATTTTAACAATATAGTACCAACAGTACCACTTTGTACCAAAAATAAAATTTGCCTAAAATCAATTTCTATACCATTTTAAACCAAAATTACCACCCTTTGGTCCCTTCCTAAACCAAAATAAAGAAGGAAAAGATCAGTTACAGTGTTTGAGTGCTTTTATACAGAGATATACGAGTTACTTATTAGACAGAAGATACGATTACAATAACAATAAGTTAGTTGGAAAACACTCCAAAACCGCATTCTTAAATGTAGTTTTGTTGCTGTGAAAATTGAAAAATCATTTTGAAAATCGATGTTGTAGTAGAGGCTCTATGTGTTAAACCACAGAACAGCTCTCTAGTACAATATCAATCCCAAAATGTGGGTGAAAATCGATTAAAATAGACAAAATATGTTGTAAAAATTACTAAAACATCACAGTCCGTGTTCAGAACGTCATCAGGGCCCGTATATGTTACATATGAATGGTTGTGAACACGTCAA
This sequence comes from Bursaphelenchus okinawaensis, assembly GCA_904066225.2. NCBI lineage: Eukaryota > Metazoa > Nematoda > Chromadorea > Rhabditida > Aphelenchoididae > Bursaphelenchus > Bursaphelenchus okinawaensis. Next base: position 9,683,730 of record CAJFCW020000001.1, on the reverse strand, counting down.
TACGGTAGCCTTTGGTCCTACGGTACAGGAATACAAGTGGAGAGTAGAGTTGTCTAATGTAGGTTGAGTAGAGCTGTCTAACGTGGGTGGTTGAGTATAGTTTTAAACGTTTTATGGTGATTGGAGTCCAGGGAGGTTGAAAAGACGGCCATTTTGTAGTTGTTAACGCTTGCAACTTCCGCAATTTTTCGAAAGTAGAAGTTCCGCAACTTTTTAAAAGTAGAATTTCCGCAACTTGTAAAGGGTAGAACTGTAGCAACTTTTGAAGGGTAGAGCATCCACAACTTCAAAAAAAACAGCCGTGTTGCAGTTTTAAAGAAGCAACTTCAGCAACTTTCCCGCAACTTCAGAAACTTTCAAATCTTTTCCAAAACACAAATACCAATAAGAAGCTCCAAACCTCACATTTCACAACTTGAGTCTCTTGGCAGTACCATCGAAGCAGTCGTAGATGACGGAACGTTTGCGCGACGTCGACTGCTCGTACTTGTTGTCCATGACCGTTGTAGTGTTAGTGTCCAGGTCAGTAATACAATGACCGTACACCGAAGCCGACTCACTCAGGTAGGCTTCCATTCCACAGGACGCGACTTTCGCGACCGGCACGTTGACCAGATCCACGAAGGCGGTCGTGCTCTCGTTTTTCTTCTCCTTCTCGTAGCTCACGTTCAACAGCTCCGAGTAGGTTTGGGTTTCGGTGCCGAGGTCGTGCGGCGGTGATGAGGGGATGGAGTCGGCCAGCGACGTTTGCCCATCCTCCATAAAGTTTTCGGGCAGCGGCTGCGGCACGCTGTAGTCCGTGCCGGCGCACGACGGCGATATCATGAACTGTTCGTACACCGGATACATCAGGTTCTCGTGCGACGACGACATTTCTTCACTGCTCAGACTGAAATTTGGGGGAATTATGAACAAAAAATTTCAAAAAAATTCAAAAAAAAAAAAATTTTAAAAAATTTGTGAAAAGGTCCTCCCAACTGAATCTCAAAAAATACCTATCATAAACAAATAAAATTACTAGCATATAATCAACCTAATATACTAGGCTACCTGACAAAAAATCACCTGATAATAATCTCCACAAAAAAAAGTTACAGTAACCCAAACTTTTTTTAAAAAATATGCAAATTTTGTCTTATTAAAAAAGATTTTTTAAATAAAAATGCCATTTCAAAAAAGCATTGCCTCATACGTATTTTATCAAAATTTTATCAAACTTGGCTTACTAATCTACGAGATACAAGAAAATTACTGTAACAGTAAAGAAGGTAAATAATTGTATCTTTCGACTGGTATTACCAAAACGGTTGAAATTTTGTAAAATGACGTTTTTTGAGATGTACTTTTGAATGGTGTTACAAATTTTTACTGTTTTTGCTTTTGAATTTAAAATTTTGCAATACTGCAAAAAAAAATTAAAATACTGTAACTTTTTTCGTAAAAAATTTAAAAAAAACTAATTTATTAAAATTAAACCGTAAAAGTACTGGTAGTTACGTGAAAAAAAAATTTTAACTTTACCATGCCCTTTACTCAAAAAAAATTTTTTTTTCAAAAAAATCAGCTTGGTCCCCCCCCTGTGAACCTTTTTAAAAAAAATTTTTTTAATTTCGAAAAAAATTTTAAAACCTCAAAAATAATAAAACATTCTCAAACCAACTTTAAAACCAATCAAAAAACTCACATTGAGTACTCTCTCGCTGGCACAGTGTGAAAATCATCGTAGTAGCGACGTGAGCCCTCCAGCATGTAGAGGTCGGGTTCGGGGTCGCGCCACGACGGTGCCGAAGTGGGCGAACTCGATGGGACCAGACCGTGGCTGGGCGTGGACGACGTGAAGGTCGGGGGCATGGGTTTGTTGAACATTGGATCATAGTCCGACAAACAATCGTCCAAATCGTTGGGCAGAGCGTTCAGATCCTCGCATTCGCTGTACATGAACATGTTGTTGTTGGTGGGGTTGAGGAAGGCCGAATCCAACGAATCGTTGAGGTCGGTTTGGCAAGAGGTCAGGGAGTCGTCGTAGGAGTGGACACTAGAGAAATGGCATTATTTAGGGATTTATAAAGGGTTGGTTGATGAAAAACTTTTTTTTCAAAAAAGTTGAGCTTAGTCCCCCCTGGGAAATTTTTTTTTCAAAAATTTTTTTTTTAATTTTTAAAATTTTATAGGCTAAATTAACGCAAAATAGGATAGGTTGACCTGCACAAACTAAAAACTTAAATTTTAGTTACAATTTTTAAGTTTTTTCAGAAAAATTTTTTTTTTCAAAAAAAACTGGGCTTGGTCCCCCCCCTGTGGAACTTTTTTCCCGAAAAAAATTTTTTTTTCAAATTTAAAAAATTTCACATAACAAAATCAATCCCAAAACTCACTTCAAATCCTGTACAATCGGATCCTCCATTGACACGTATTCTTCTTCTTCTCCATCCTCCTCTTCTTCCTCACTTTCCTCCTCTTCTTCTTCATTCTCCTCCTCTTCTACCGTTTCATCTTCGTATACTTCTTCTTCTTCACTCTCTTCCTCCTCCTCTTCTTCTTCGACTTCGTCGACGACTTTCTTTTCCACCGACGTGGAGGGGATTTTGCCTTTCAATTGTTTGCGCAGTTCACGTGTCACTTCCTCGTCGTACTTGTCGGACATGTTCTTCTCTTGTTCCAGCATGAATGCCACAAAGTTTTTGATTAGCAGTCTGGAAACGGACTAACTAAGACAAGGATAAGATGGTATATTTGAGTTTTAGGTAAGAAAAGGAAGATTTTGCTTCATTTTGAATAAGAAAAAGAAAGTTTTGCCTAGTTTTAGGTAAGAAAAAAACGAATTTTGAAATTTTTTGCTCTATATCAAGGTTCTATCTTACTCTAAGTCTTAAAACAAGTTTCCTAGACTGCGCTAAGCCTGTTATGTTAATACAGCTTTAAAAAATCAAAGTATGCTAACTTTTTCTCAAAGAAAGTGGTCTTATTCTACGCTGAAGCATATTGTCATAGGTATTTTTAATCGTTTTAAGCGATTTTAAGTAAACTTTTTTGTCGCAAAGTTTTATATGCGCTTAATCGTGTTATAAAATAGCATGGCTTTCATCTTTTTATCTCCCCCCCCTCAAAATTTTTTTTCGAAAAAAGTTGAACTTGGTCCCCCCTGTGGATTTTTTTTCAAAAATTTTTTTTTAAATTTTGTATTAAAAACCATGCCGAACTGTTAACTATACCTATCCTAACCTATTCTACCTGCCTATCCTAACCTACACTACCCAAAAACCCCCAAAAAATCAGAGAATCCGACTAAAATACGGACCTTTTTCGCATGGCCGCACCACCGCACGATGCCTTCTTTTTCTCCGACCGTTTGGCGCATTTTGCCACCGCCAATGAACACATGTAGGAGAAGATGTCGTCGACTTGTGGTTGAACGTCATCTTGTGTTATGGACATGAATTTAACGCGAGCTGAAGAGGCGTAAAAGTAAGCGGGCGCGGGCGAAGGGATTTGAGGCCGGGAATTGAGACGACCGTGGCTGAGTCGACTCTACCTGTAAATGAGGTTGATTAGATGGATTGATAAATGTAAATTGATATATAGTACTAAATGGCACGATTATAGCACGAAAAAACCAAAATTTTTCAAAATTTAAAAAAAAAATTTTACCACCCCCGAAAATTTTTTTTACCCCGCCCTCAAAAACCTACTCTAAAATCACCCGCTAGCATGGCACATAAGCAAAAAATAAAAAGTTGTCGAAATTAATCCAAATGACTTAAAAGTGATGTTAATACGCATGTTAATATCCAGCTACAAACCTCTAACCTTTATTTCCATTTGCCGTTATTCCTATCAAAAAACGCATTTTAAATACACGCAAATTCTCAAAAACTACAAAAAAACCCATAGAAATCGAATGTTTTAAAAATTTACACTTTTTAGGTAACAAAATTATGAAAAAACTCGATTAAAACAAGGAAAAATGCTTGTTAACACCTTGTATGATTGTAAAAACTTCCGCATAGGTAAATACAATATAATGCGTATGAAAATTGTTGTCTAATCCAGCAATTTAACCCATTTCCAAAGGATTAATGAGGTTTTTAATAGATTTTACAGGAAAAAGGCAGAGAGAAAAGGCCAAACATTAACAAATAGGTAACAAGCAGCGGTAATACCGGTGGAAATGTAATGAATGAGTAAACAAGTCTAAGACAATAATATTAACATCAATAGCCAACAAAAATTTAGTTACTCCCCACAAATTTTAGAATTTTTTAAAAAATTTTGACCCCTATTCCTCCCCCACCTAAACCTATACTGTTAGCCTACAATGACAGTACAAGTTAAACTTTTTAAAAGTCCCAAACTATTTTTTTAAAAACATTTTTACCCGCCAAAACAATGTAAATCGGATAAACCATAAAACCTAACGTGAGTCGTTATTTCTTTTACCAACCAAAAAAAACCTAGCTTTCATTTCCCTAAGCTAGCTTAAAAACCTCATAGACTGAAGACATGACATTACCCGACTTTTTGAAACTTCTGACTCATTGTAACGGGTTTTTTCGCATCGTCGGCGAAACGCGTCGACGAAACATAACGAAGAAAACAATAAAAAAAGTAGAGGACCGGTTTCTAATCGCATTCTCCCCCCTTTTACATTGTTTTTGTTATGGCTAATGTTCGCGCGGTATTACTAATAATACGCGGTGTCGTGACTACGAACAGAGTGTTTATTTGGCGAGGCTACAAGGGTTTATACAAAATGTTAAGTTGATGTAAATATAAGCTACTTGTAGGGGAGACTACGGCATCAGACACTGCTTTTTGTATCATAACTACAACATTGAATACTACTTTTTTTATCGAAACCATGCACTTTAATAGGTTGATGCAACTACGACAACGTACTTATTCATACAAAAAAAGGAAACTGCATTGTCAGCACTCGTCTTGAAAAAGCAATACCATTATAATACTTGGCTCTACAAGGTACAACTGCTATACTTATTCTACGTAGACTACCTTACTAATTAATTATCTGTACAACGACGACTCAAGTGCTTAGGAGAAATCCCTTTGTTTATACCTCTTCTCAAATCGATGTACTATAATTACCCATGCTCATGCAAATCCCGAAGATCCTCGCAAAGATAGTACAACTTTTGGATTAGACAAAAGTACATTTCAAATTAATCAAAATGAGAAATCGCGGAAAAATAGAGCATCATGATGCGAGTAATCTTGTGATTCGCGTCGCGGATAACAGGAATCGCCGCGTTACGAAAACGCACGTAGTGTGTGGTAACAATATATGTTATCATTAGTAACAGAATGCGTCAAATTATGTTAATAATGCTAAAAAATTCTAAGACTGAACATACTCTCCCTCTCACCAATTACACCTAGCCGTCTTTTAAAAAAATTACCACTAATAATATGTGATTACATCTCCCCACTAATACTATTAATAAGCGGTTGTGACTACTCGAATTCCACAAAGTTACTACATTTAATTTTAAACTCGGTTACTACGCGACCAACGCAAAAAATCTACCATGTGCTTCGTAATCGTATCTTTGAGTATATAATAAAATCGTAAAAAACTACAAAGTACTACAATACAAAAAAGCTGTACAATGTAGTTTTGTGCAATTACAGTATCTCGTGCACACGAGTTTCGCGCTTTAAATGTTACAGTACAATAACACAAAGGTTTAGTAGTTATATATACCTATTTTTAAACTATTACCTTATAATAAATATGATCAACGTGTGTTTCATACCATTATAATAACTTTTAAGTATTTTATTAAGTATTATGTTATACTAGTAAACTCTTTGTTAAAGTGAACGTTATATTGACCTCAAACTGATGTCAAATTGTTAATCTTGGTTGTAAAACGTCTTGTTTAATACTTATGTGTCGAAATACTTAAAATAATTAAAATGTGGCCCTTTCACTGGCCAATAAGATAAAGATTTACATTACTACTATAAAACACAATCTTAAATAAGCAAGATTATCTTTACTAAGACTATGAAATAGACCAATATTACTATTGACGCTACAAAATACATCAATATTAATACAAAAATGCTTCTAAATGCCCATTAAAGCCCTAAACTATTGTTTTAGATCTGCTTATATTGTCTTAGACATAAATCGACATAAGAAAACCCAAAATTTATGTTTGCAAAAACTTTCTTTTCACCCAAATTTTTTGATAAAAAATCCAGGAAGTGTAAAGTCCGGCTAGCTAGACAATTAGCTTTCATTCCCCTGACCTCTAGCGCTTTTTTTATTATTTGTAATTAAAAATCGGAATCGGGTCACTTTTTCTCCGTTCGCACACTCGGTCTTTCGTGGGAAAATGGTCGGACAAAGTTGAAACAATAAAAAATTTAAACAGCAGTTAATAAAAACTGTCCACCAAAGACTTCTTTACATTTTGCTTTAACTTTTTTAAAATTTTGATCATTGTAAAGAAAGTTTTTGCACTTAGCTTGTCCAGTTTTTCTGCCTTCTCTGCTACATTGTTCTCATTACAAAAAAAAATTAACATAAGAAAAATGTAAAGAAGCTACAGTATCCGGTCATAATTAGCAGGCAGGCCAAAAAAATTACAAGATACGACATACGTTGTTAAGAGGGGCTTCGTATTTTAATTACTCGACAAGATTGTGCATATTAACCATGGTATGGTAATAAGACGAGTATGTAAGATATGAATGCAAGTATGTAAGACATGACAGAATTAAGTAATATTAGTATATACGACATGACAGAATTAAATGACTTTAAGTACGACTATCCCAAAAATCGGTCAAAATGTTTCACAAGCCAACATTCTGACTCATCATGATTCATTAAAATTTAAAGAAAAATGCAAATAAAACGTCGCAATAATGATGATTATTCATCGTATAACTTGTCGCTTTATTTGAATTTTAAAAAAAAACGATTTTTAATTGCACAGAAATGTTATCAGTAATTGGGAAGCCAAAAATAATTAAAAGACAAGTGCCAAAAATGGCAGCACAAAACATGGCATCATATTGGCAGGCTACAAAACAGATTAGACCCTCCGAAAAGGTTTAAAAAATACAAAATTAAGAGGATTTTGAGCAAAATCGACCAACATGAGCTTTGATAACTCACGGTTTAGAAATGTCTAGTATGTTATAGTAGGTTTTTGTAAATGTACACGTGTTTTGTGGTCAATAAAGATTGTCAGCGCTGTCGTTTTCGATTTTTAGACTAGCCAAGCCCTAGCCTTGCCATAGCCAAGCCCTAGCCTTGCCATAGCCAAGCCCTAGCCTTGCCATAGCCAAGCCCTAGCCTTGACATAGCCAAGCCCTAGCCTTGCCATAGCCAAGCCCTAGCCTTGCCATAGCCAAGCCCTAGCCTTGCCATAGCCAAGCCCTAGCCTTGCCATAGCCAAGCCCTAGCCTTGCCATAGCCAAGCCCTAGCCTTGCCATAGCCAAGCCCCTAGCCTTGCCATAGCCAAGCCCTAGCCTTGCCATAGCCAAGCCCTAGCCTTGCCATAGCCAAGCCCTAGCCTTGCCATAGCCAAGCCCTAGCCTTGCCATAGCCAAGCCCTAGCCTTGCCATAGCCAAGCCCTAGCCTTGCCATAGCCAAGCCCTAGCCTTGCCATAGCCAAGCCCTAGCCTTGCCATAGCCAAGCCCTAGCCTTGCCATAGCCAAGCCCTAGCCTTGCCATAGCCAAGCCCTAGCCTTGCCATAGCCAAGCCCTAGCCTTGCCATAGCCAAGCCTTGCCATAGTCAAAATTCAAATTTGGCGGGCAATCGTTCGGTTCCTTCGCGGAACGGTTTGCCGGTTTTGGCGCCAGCCGTTTGTCTCTTTTTTTTCGTTTCGCGATAATCATTTTTGGATGCGATTAGTAACGATGTGAAAAAAAGAAAACCTCCCCCCCCCCTTTCGTAACAACTTGTTTACAGCCAAAAAATGGGGCGCCGAAGGGCCGCTTTTGGGCAGCCGACCGGCGGGCCCTGGGAAACGAAAGGAGGAAGAGACGGCGCAATGGGGGGGGGGTAGAGGGGGGGGGGGGAAATAAAAATGGGATTGCGTCATCTTTTCTCCACAACCAAAACATGTACGAATCGGGCGGGCGGAGAGAGTGTGGGACAGTTGGAGGGGCGGCGTGACGTCCCCCCAACCGATTCACCGCCTTTTCGGGGGTGCTTTCTTCGCTTCGGTGCAACCGGCTGTCACCGCCCGAAACGACCCAACGAACGGGCAGAGCGACGAAGAAAGAGTGTGGGACGAAGCGAGACGGCAAAGGGGGAGCATTGAATTTCGAGTGCGACGGGCCGGCCTTTGCGAAATGAGTGAATGGGAATGGAGCGGACCATGCGAAAGACATGGGTAGATTTGGGGCCGGCATGGGAAAATGTGGGGCTAGCGGTTCAAAAATTGTGCGATAGCTTTGATAATTGAACGATAGCTTTGATATGGTATCAGAATTAAAAAAAAATTAAATAAGGCCGGCAAGAACAAGAATGGTACAACATAAAATAAAATGCATCAAAATTTAAAATAAAATTTGAAAATCTACACTCAAAACAAAATTTACCCGCCCATAACATACTAAACAAGCCTTTCTATACTATCTTCAATTTAGCCCTAGTACCAAGAAAATTCGATTCAATGGCTCCTAGCCCCATAAAATTCAGCCCTACCAGGATCTTAAACAGGCCCTACCAGATCCCAGACCATCCCTACTTCACGCCCTACAAGACCCTAGACCATCCGCACTTCCAGCCCTACGAAACCCCAAACCAGCCCTAATTAATCCTCCGCCGGTTCCTTGCTAAGCCTCCGCCAGTTCCTTGCGATCGCGACGTGCGAAAGAACGTCGTGGGGAAGCGGAACAACGGCCCACTTTACTCAAATCGGCCCCGATTCCTCTTATTATTCTTTCTCTTGTTATACTTTTTCTTGACTGAATCTGAATTTGCCCCCCCCCCCTCTAAAAAATAAATTTGGTCGTTCTATGTGAATTGGACCGACCCCGTCTTTGTTCGCTTAAATTAATTGTTCAGGCTTTGGCTGGAATTTTCAGGGTTTTTTTCTTTGGCCTAGCCGTCATATCGTGTCTTGACATACTTTTTGGGTACTAGCCTGATTTCACTGTGTACTATTAAATTAGCGACCCCTATGATGTTAGAAGATTGTTTCTAAGGATTCGAACATTAAATTTTTGAGGGATATCCAGCAAATCACGACGGCCATTGTTCAAAAAGTATTGAGCCATGTTTTATAGCTAATGCTAAGAACTACAGACAAAGCTCTTTAGTATGACACTCAAGAGACCGGTACAAACCTGTCCTTGTAACCAGGGTGTTACACTACCCAGGTACTTTCTGAGGGAACCTCTGTTACCAAGGATCGTCAAGAAGCTGTCATTATAAATAGAGTGTCATACTATTGCGGTTATAATGAGGATTTCATACCATGAAGGGTCATACTAAAGAGGGTTCACTGCAGTACGTACTAAGCAACCTCTATATCATATCTCTGTTCTCTTCCCAATGTGTATTTCCCAAACTGCACCACTTCTTAAACTCCATCCGTACTTTACTCATTCCGAATTCTACCCCGTACTCATCTCGCATTTCCCTGTCTTATCTTGCGTCGCGGTCCCCCTGACGGATCGCCGCTCCGTCCCCGTACTAGTCACACATTTGCCGAGTGCACTTCCCCCGTCAGTCATTTGATATTGTCATCCGCCCCGCTGAGTGTGCCCCGTCGCGGCGAAAAAGAGTTTTTCAGCGAAATAATTCCTCTCTTGTTACAAAGAGCCCCCCCCGGAGCAAATGGGGGGGGGGCTGACTGGGGTGAAAGGGGCAGCCCGTGGTGAGTGGTGGGGCTGTTCGCAGGAAATGAGGGCTGAAACTCGGATTTTGAGTCTGTGGAATTATGAGTAGCAACAAGAAGCGATACAACACAAAAGCAAAGTATAGCCCTAGACATACCAATGAAATTTGCATAAAGAGTACTATGATGACTCATTCCAACTCATCACGGTCTCATCTCTACTACTAGTTGCTATCATTGATCCCTATTTCTTTGCACATACACATAAGTTCTATACTTCATACTGTATTCAAATTTAATTTTTTCAATCCAAATGCCCCTCGACCCTCCGAACAGCCCCACATACTTCGATTAGGACCCCCAGTGCGGTCCGTCGGCCCGAGTGTATTATTCTCTTTCACAAGACCCCGATTTGTCCCCGTCTGCCCAAGGGCGCCCAATTTCTATTCGCTCTCAACCAATCTTTCACAATGTGCTGTGAAGCGCCTGGGTTTGTCCCCGTACCTCAAGGGCGTTCTGGGTCCGTCCCGCTTGACTGAAACGAACAAAGATCTCCCCCCGAATTACCAAAGAGAACACGATTTGTCCCCGGAATTACGCAAATGAACCAACACCCTCCCCCCGAATTACCACAGCGAACAAGAAATGTCCCCCCAACCTACCAAAGCACCCTGGATCCTCCCCGGACCGCGACGAACCTCTCTTTCTTCATAACATCCCCCCGCAGTCAAAATTTTTCCCCCACCCTTTTTGCACCCTTCACTGCGCTGGCCTCGATTCCGCGCTGCGCCCTGTCAGGGGCCCTCGCCAACCGACCCATGGCGGGAACCGACCAAAAAAACTCGACTGGAGAGAAGAGAAACGACCCCTCCTGCTCCGGCGCCTCGCTCTGTGTGCGACTGCTGGAAAGGACCCACCATGCCTGTCCCCCCCCTCCCCTTTAATCGGGGCTGGTGACGCTGTCGCCTCTGCGGTGTGCGTGCTATTTCTCAAGTTTGTTCGAGTGAATGGCTGCTTGGTTTTCGAGGTCTCTTTGTGCTTCGCCTGTGTAATGTTTGAGTCTCTTGTGTTTGTGTGGTGTTTCGTGTGCTTTGGTTGGTTTTTAATGCGATTTTTGGGAATTTTCCGCTTTAGCTTTGACACTCTGCCGTCTCTCTGTGTTCCATTGTATTTTTCTTTATGTGTTTTTGTTTGTTCTTCATCTTTTCTCTGACTCCTCTTCACATTTCCCTCGTTGTTCCCAACTATTTTTCTTTCTCTAACCTCACAAAATCTCTAACGTCTCTCCAAACCCCACGATCTCTCACCACCTCAACAAATGTTATCGATTTTGTTTTTGACGAAACCCGAGACACGATTTCGAAAGAGAGTTGTGATAAACAACCGATGATTGATAAGATAATCGACCGGTCTTTACACTTTGCACCAGTCGGCGCACTTCGTACTATTTGGCTTACATTACATATGCAAATATAATGTAAATTTGCTGTGTAGTGCAAACATAGCTGCGAGGGCTCTTTTCGGTTTTACGAAGGGCTTCGCGGCGCCGACGGAAAGAGTGTGGGACAGTGAGAGAGCGTGAGAGAAGGAGAGAAGAGGGGGAATAGTGTGAGCAGGACCTATTCTTCTACAGCGATATAGGGTTGTAAAAAGTGAAAAAATATGGTCAAAAGCTGTCATAACTGACATTACAATGACATTGCCAATGTAAGAAAGAACAGAGAATGCGATGACAAAAATGTCATTACCTACAACAACCCAAAATGCCCAAAAACCCTCAAAAAACTACCGAAAATCGACCCAAACCAAAACAAAAAGACAAAAGAATTGCACAGATTTACAGATAGGCTGTAAACCAAAGAGACAGCAGCCCATCCAGCTGCGCGACAGATGCCCGAACGACCTTCGAACGCGACGAAAGGCCCCTCATCAGCGTCCCCTTCACATTTCTCTAACTGTCTACCAAGTCTCTTGAAACAGGCCTTTTAAAGAATGAACTGTACAGGATATCTTTTTCCTCTGCAGCCTCATCAAGTCCAATACTCTCTGGATTATGACGAAAAATTTCATTTTTCAAAGTACCAATTTTACAGCAAAAGAATACCAAAAATGGGAAGAAATTTCAAAATTTGATGAATAATAAGTTCAAGTTGGTGATATGAAAAATGTTATGAGAGGGGTAATGGGAGAGTCTGTATGAAAAAATTTTTAAATAAATGACAATGTTAATATGTCTAACAAAAATTACATAAAACATATATACTAGGCTTAGTAGATCTAGCTTTGCAGACCTAGATATACCAAATCTAGGCTTCGCAAACCGAGGCTTACCTTAGACTTAGCCTTATCAGCTCTAGACTTAGCAGATCTAGGCTTACCAGACCTAGACTTAGCCTTATCAGCTCTAGACTTAGCAGATCTAGGCTTACCAGACCTAGACTTAGCCTTAGCAGCTCTAGACTTAGCAGATCTAGGCTTAGCAGACCTATTATTAAAAGACCTAGGCTTGGCAGACCTAAACTTAAAAAACCTAGGCTAGACAGACCTAAGCTTAGCAGCCATTTAAAGAAAGTTATTACCATCTTTTGTTCTGTAAGAAAAGTTGTTGTCATTTTAAGCTTTGTAAGGAAAGTTGTTGTCATTTCTTAAGTTTTTAAATACAAAACTAAAGATGGCCTAGGGCTCATTATTGTTTTGAGACTATTCCTGGCTAAGTTAAGCGTAGTCCGGTCGATTTGGGCTAATTGTTAGCTGTTTCAACTGCTTTTTTCTGCTCGGTTTAGATTTTTAAAATTTTTAAACGTTGATTTTCATAATGATAATAAGCCTAAAAATATAGATTTACTATAGCAGGAAAGGTAATGTTTGCCTTTGAAAACACTGTAAGAACAAAATAATCGATTGAAACATTTGAAAAAAGGTAAATAAATCAAAATGACGTGATGTTTGTTGTTTGGAAAAGCCGAAAGTGATGGGTTGTTTCAAAGAAAATATGAAAAATGACGTTTTAATGACTCGAACTTTTGAATTGAGGTTAAAAATAGGCTTGAAATAAATAGATTTATCAAAATTTAGCCCTAGCGAAGGAAAAAACGGCAAGAACTTTCTTTACAATGCAAGAAATGGCAAGAACTTTCTTTACAGATTGTAAAGTGACAATAACTTTCTTTACAAATCAAAAAATTGCAAGAACATTCTTTACACATTTTAAAATAGCAAAAACTTTCCTTAAAATGCCAGAAATGACACGAACTTCCATTACAAACCACAAAATGGCAAAAACTTTCCTTACAGATTAAGAACAATTTAAATTTTTTAAAATTTCAAAAAAACTTACAAAATTTCAAAAACTCTGTCTAGTTTTTTTCGTTTATTTGAAGTGCGTAAGCCCTCAAAACGAACTTTTAGATCAAAGAGAAAAAAGAAATGTTTATTTATAGGCTAAAGAGAAAAACATGACCCGAAACTGAATTTTCCCTCAGTTTTGTATCAAATTTTTCCCTGAAATTTATTTTTAATTTTTTGAATATTGTAGTGGATAAAAGTTGATTTTTTTAGCGGTTTCTTACATTAAAAAAAGTTTTTAATTACAAAAAAGGTTGAAATTTAATAATTTAATATCTTTTTATGATTTTGAGGGCAAAAACTTTGTTTACAGGGGGAAAAACATTGATTTTTAGGGTTTAAAAAGCATTTTTTGCTTCTGCTTCACCTTATTTTATGTAGTTTTCGGCAATTCCTATTAGATTTTTGCTTTTTAATTACATAAAACAAGTTGCTTGCTATTTTTATGACAACAACTACTTTTTCTGAAATACTTTACAGGGGACACGCATTGAGTTAAAACGTTTTTTCACTGCCATAACCAACTTATTTTAGGTATTCTTTTGCCATTTTTTATTAGATTTCTGGCTTTTCATATAAGAAGTTACAGTTTTTATCACATTTTTGTTATAATATTAACTAAACCAAACTAAAACTACAGTTTTTCTCACTGTCCCCTTCACCATACCCTAACAATAGGCATGTATGGTAGTAATGTATTGTAGTAGGTTGTTTACCCACTCTCATTGTTATGATTCGCTTGACCTTTGTTCGCGGAAATTAGGAGAAAAAAGGGTTTTCGGATGAATTAACAAATCCAAACAATGAGGATTAACATTAATTTACGTCGATTTCGACTAATTTTCAACACATTCGGAGATTGTAAACAAAGTTTTGGCAGATTCTTGGAAATTTTTTAAGAGATGCATAAAAATTGTGTTGTTTTAGCCTAGGGTAAAGGTTGAAATAGTAGGTAGGGGATTTCAGGTGAGGTTTCAAACAAGATAGAAGGTAGGGAAAGGCATGGTAAAGGAAGGTAAAGTAAGATAAGGCTAAACAGGCAATGGTAGGTAGAATAAAGTAAGGGAGGGCAGGGTGGGCAAAGTAGTCTAAAAAAGAGTAAACCAGGTAAGGAAACATAAGATAAGGTAGGCTAGGATAAGGTAGGTAAGATAGGATAAGATAGCATAGAGCAGAGCATGGTAGAGTATGGTAGACTAGAGCAATGCTAGGGCATAGTTTGATATGGTATAGTACGGTAGCGTATGGAAGGTTAGGGTAAGGTAAGGCAGGATCAGGTAAGTACAGTAGGCTAGGGTAGGGCAGGATACGGTAGAGTAGGAGAAAATAGAGGGGTAGGGTAGTGTAGGGTAGGGTAGTGTAGGATAGTGTAGGGTAGGGTAGGCTAGACTATGGCTAGGACCAGAACTAGAGTTAGGGCTAAAGCTTTTAAAAAATATTTTAAAAAATTTTTTTAATCTTTATTTACAACTCATAACAGCGACTTTTGTGACAACATTTTCTGAAGTCGTTGCCTCAAGCCGACTGTCTTTTTGTCGCCATTTTCTGATAAGTTATCGGCTGCTTTTACTTGATGGGCTTTCATAACCTCAAGGCAAAAGTGTTGTACTTGAGGATCCATTCGACGAATATCAGCCAATGTCAGATCACCATTGGCTATCTCATCGGCTATACGAAGCTGAAGTGTCACTTTGCGGGTACGAATGTCCTGGAAAGAAAGTTTTTGCGGTTTTTGCTAATATGAGTTTTGAAAAGAAAGTTCTTGCGTTTTTTTGAAAAATTTGTTTTGGAAAGAAAGTTCTTGCGGTTTTATGAAAGAAAATTCTCGCGGTTTTCATAAAATATGAGTTTGGAAAGAAAGTTTTTGCACTCTACGACAACAATTCCATTTTATATTAAACCCACTTCAAAGTCCGAAGCCGTGCCCATCAAACCAGCGATCTGTTCATAAGCCAACAAGTCTAGCACATCCTTCGAGCTGGACCTTATGTATCGTCGCATTCGTCGCGTATTGCCACGATTATCAACATGACCAGGCAATAAACGAGCCATAAAGTCTTGGACACGATGCCGGATGGATTTTCGATTGAAATTGTCTTCCATTTTATCTGAAATGGCAAGAAATGCGGAATTTTGATAAAAGTTGGGTCTCACCACGAAAACCTTGAAAACCAGGGAAATGTCCAAAAATGTGTAAAAAAGACTTAAGGAATGCTAAAAATTGTTAAAATTGTATTGCAAAGTAAATTTAAAATTAATTTTTTAATCAAAAAGCTAAAAATTGGGTCCCGCCACGAAAACCCTGAAAAACGGTTAAAATGTTTAAAATGCATAAATATGGTTTTAGAATGCCACAATTCAACTCTAATTCAATTTTAAAAACTGAATGTTATTAAAACAAATTTAACTGTTTAACAAAAAGCAAAAAATTGGGTATCACCACGAAAACCCTGAAAATCAGGTACGAATTTTTAAATCTGATAAAAAGTTAAAAAATGATTAAAATTTACTAAAAACTGACAAAGCGACTAATTTTCATCCAAATATTTACTGAAAATTTTTAAATATTGTAGTTAGTACGAATAAACAAGCTTATTTTTCAAAATTTTTGAAATTTGTTATCAAAAACAACATCCTTTACACATAACTTTATGAAACTAAAAACCACCACCCCCAACAATGCCAAAGTACGCTAAATGACAGCTTTTTCAGACTTTTCATTTCTACCATGTTTCCAGCACGGCGTACTAACCGAGTATGACACGTACTGGAAATAACTCTCGTAAACAACCAAAAGTGATAACGCATCTTTAAATTAAATTTACGTCATTATTTACCCTAGCTTACTCTATTCGGCTCTACGTTACTCTACCTTACTTTATTCTACCCTACCCTGAACCCCCCTACCCTGCCCTACACAGCTCTGTTTTGCAATGCCCTGCCCTTTCCAACCCTATTCTACCCAACTCTACTGTATCATATTTTGCCTTTGTGTTACCTAGCCTTAGCTTTAGCCCTAGCTTTCACTACCTCACCCTAACTGACCCTACCCTAACTTACTCATGGTATAAAAGTGCCTACTACCTAAACCATGGTTAATATATATGACAAACAGGTACGAATTCACCTGTAGAATAATAAAAGTTTCAAAATTTGGAAATGACAGGTGATTCTTCATTTCATACGCATTAAAATGTCATTTTTACATTTACAGATAGTCCATTTTTAACTTCCACGCAATCAAGTTAAAATTTTAATTTTTAATTATTTTATCTTTGGATTATGGAGATTTTGCAAGAATATGCCATTTTTAGTAAATCATGACAAACAATTTAAAAATAGAAGCTAATTTAACACATTTTAAATTAATTAGTCAAAACAAAAAGTTCAGATTTTGAGCTATTTTTTAATGTTTCAAATTCAAATTTTTGATTTCGCGCCAAATTGTAAACTTTATTGGCATTGTGTTGCAAATCTAAAAATATAAAAAGCAAATTATTTGAATGTTTTTTTGTAATCAGAAGGTCTTCAAGAAGCTTTTAAAGTTCTTTAATGTCGTATCAAAAAGTTTCAAATTTGAATTTTTATTTTCCCGCCAAATTTTCGTTTTTCTTGGCATTGTGTTGCAAGTTCAAAAATGACAAAAAATGATCAAAAATAAAATTTTCATAGAATAACTATTTATTTTAGACATTTACTTTACTTCATAATCATCAAAAATGCCATTACCATGTCTAAAAATTCAAATTTCGATTTTCCCGCCAATTTTCATTTTTCTTGGCATTGGATTTTGTAATTATAAATTAAAGTAAAAGTGCTTTTCTGTATAGTAAACATACTTTTTTATACCCATATTATTACGCTAAGCCTGACTTTGATCTAATCCGAGAGATTAATTTGCATAATATGCTGTGTCACTATAGAAACAAATGAAAGTCGATTATAATCGATGGTAAATAATCGTATGTTCGCAGATTATATTCGTACTTTATGTGTTCTGAACGTATATGTTTCATATAATTTTACCCGTTGACCTTTTGACCATTAGTTTATAATTGGATTAATAACATGGGTAATATTCCTTAATATCATGGTTAATATAACTTTTTAAACTATTTTTTGCTTTTCTAAACTTCAATATAATGGTTTGTAGGCCATTATTTTTTCTTGTCTAATTATTTTTGCCATTTTTTAATTACTATTACCTATTATATTACTATAATCACGTTTTTCTCTGACTTTCTCTACCTACTCTCTTTATTTTGCACCCTCTTTCTCATTTTCTCTCGCTTTTTCCATTCGACAAACCTTTCTCTAACCACTCTCTTCTTTTCATGCGCTCCCTTTTCGCGCCAATTTTATTTGTTGCTTTTTCTCACTATCTCTAACCCTTCTCTTCATTTCGCGCCCTCTCTTTTATTCTCGTGGCTTATTTTCTTTTTGTTACGCTCTCTGAACCGCCCTCTCTGTTTCGCACACTCTCTCGAATACGTATTTCAAGAGACCGAATTCGTCTAACTTTGTTTGGGTACTCTCTCATATTCATTTACTCTTTGTTGACGTTTGTTTTTTGGCCCACGGCTTTTCTCTGTTCACCCTCTTCATATAGAACAGTCTTTTTGTTTTCGCCGTTCCTTTTGGTTTTTGTTAATGTGTCTGGCCGGCCTCTTTTCGCCGCACGCACTATATTCTCTCTTCTTGCTTTTGTTATTTGTTACACACTCTGGTCATTCTCTCCCCGTGCCACATTCTCTCTTTCTTTCTGTTTCCTTTTGATTTCCGTCAAAATCCCTGGCCACCCTCCGCCCGTGCCACAATCTCTCTCCATTTCCTTTTGCTTTTCCTTTCCCCTCTGCGCGCTCTCCTCCTTCCCCTCAATCTTTCGCCAATCCGTCCGTTCCAAAACTATTTTCCGTCGTTTTCACTGCCTTTCAACGCGAAATCTCTCGAAATTTTCGCATCCAAGTCGACAAAAATTTCGCCCTGCGGCGTCCGAACGAAAAGACTGGGTAGAGGGGTCGCAACAAGCCCAAAGACGTGTTATAAACGCACATTTCCCCCTTTTTCTTGCAGTTTTCACGCGAAAACACAAAAAAAACTCGCTGTTATTTATGTTTGAGAGTTGTAAACGAGCTCGAACATGGTAATATGGAGCGAACATGGGTCTTTAATTGGATTCATGTCCATTTTGAAGGGTAGTTTGTGGGAAGAAGGGCGGTTTGAAGCGGTTTAGTGGGTGAAATCGGCCTGTTTTGGGAAGGCCCTCAGGGAAAGGACGCCAAATTTAGTGGTTTAAAAGGTTAGAAGCGTGATGTTTGGGTTTGTTTTAAATTAACGATGTTAAATTGGGTTCGACGCTTTTTAAAGGTTGTTAAAGATTGTTTTCATCAAGTTTTGGCGATTTTTCCAAATTTTGTTACCTAAAGTTCACTATTTTTCATTTTTTGAAAATTCTGAAAAAAATTTTTCTTGCTATTGATATAGAATTAAAAAGTAATGTAAAAGCTAATTTTTGTTCACAATTTTCATTGAATTGTCACTACTTATGTCTACAATAACATTCTACAAAATTTCAAAAAAAAACTTAATTTAAGGACCTTCAAATATGTGCCACTTTACAACAACTTTACTACAATTTACAAGATATATTACTTTTTAATCGTCTAGTCTAACTTTATGTGAATTCAATAATAAGGCGTCCTCAGGGTTTTAAAATTTCATTACATTTACATTATCTATCGACTTCATAGCGAATGTTGTAAAAATAAGGCAGTAAAGAAATTTTTTGCATGTTTTTTCTAAATTTCATTTCGAGGTTTGTATTTAGAAAGGTCTTGGCTATTGTTTCACAAATTTTCGAAAAATTACAGTAAGAAATACAGTAGTTATGAATCAAAGAAGTGAGCCGGGTTCGAATCCGCTTCGGTGCAAATGAGAAAAATTGAGTTGTAAAGAAAGTTTTTGCATATTTTTAAAAATTTGCTTTTGACACAATGAATAGGCATGGTATTGGCTGTATTTCCACAAATTTTGGAAATGTTACAGTATATGATACAGTAGTTAATAGTTGTAAAAGCTAGACGGGTTTGAGTTCGCTTGCTGCCAATGCTTAGAATAAACTTGTAAAGAAAGTTCTTACACGTTTTTTAGAATTTGTTTTTTAGGGTTGTATTTGAAAGGGTCCTAGCTGTTTTATCGTAAAGTTTTGAAAAATTACAGTAAGAACCACAGTATTTATGAGTCAAAAAAGTTGGCCGGGTTCGAATCCGCTTGGATGCAAATGACAAAAATAGAGTTGTAAAGAAAGTTTTTGCTATTTTTAAGCCTTTCTAAGTTTAAAACTGACCTTTTTTGTGTGTTTTACTTTCTTGAGTGTTTTATGTTGCCATTCCGAGAAGAACTAATTCGGAATGTTGTAGAATGTCATCCTCTTCTTCATTAAGGCCCAACCTCCCAAGTTGTGGTGGAATAAACGCACATTTTTTGTTTTTTTTTCGACAAATTTTTTGGGGAAAACAATTTTTTATACATACAAAGTACTGGGGCTACGTAATCGCAAGTGTTTTTTGTTGTTTTCGGTATTTTGGAATTGTTTTTGGGTTAGCAGCGAAAGGGTTTATTGATTTGTAAACTTGAAACGGTGGGGGAAACGTTTATCGAAATTGATATCTTTGGGCATGAAATGACATTTTTAACATAACATCTTACTAGAAGATGGTTTATCTAGTTTTTGTTGCGTTTATGGCACGAAATGAGTGTGCAAATCACGTTTTTCGTCATTTGCAGCAGAGCGGGGCCGAACGTGGCTGACTTCTTTGTTTCATAACTACTGTAGTTCTTAAGTAATTTTATGAAACTATGTCATAATGTAGTGTAGACTATTGTTAATGTTTTCATATTAGTGAGATTTTAAGAAATTTGCAAAAACTTTCTTTACAGCTTAATTTTTGCCATTTATACCCAAGCGGAGTCGAACCCGGCTGTCTTTTTTGATTCATAACTACTGTAGTTCTTACTGTAACTTTTCGAAAATATAGCAAAATATACACAATTCTATTGCCAACGTTACAATATAATTATATATATTTTTTAATTTGCAAAAACTTTTTTTACAGCTTGATTTTTGCTATTTGCACCTGTGCGGATTTGAACCCGGCTGACTTTTTTATTCATAACTACTGTGGTTTTTACTGTAATTTTTTGAAAATTTGTCAAAATATGGACAATTCTACTTTGAATGTTATCATATATTCATATTTTTCAAAATCGAGCAAGAACTTTCTTTACAAGAGAATATTCACCCAAATTAGAGCCCATCAATTTGGTAAATGCGCGAAACTGCCAAATCTATTTAAACTACAAATATTTTGTTGCAAAAACTTTTTTTACAGTTGCAAATGCACTTTAGGAGATCAATGACCATTTTCATTCAAATTTTAATTGTTTCGCTTGCTAAATCGAATAAGAATTGGCCGTCTTGCGTGGCCAATTTGGTCAGTTTTTTGCTTCAAAAATTGATTTGGAAATGACTTTTTTCATCAAAATTGTTGCAAATTTAGTGGATTTTAAAGTCTTCTGGGATTGGAAAGAAAGTTCTTTCGGTTTTTTATAAAATGCGTTTTGGAAAGAAAGTTCTTGCGGTTTTTATAAAAAAGAGTTTTGGAAAGAAAGTTCTTTTTAAAAAACTGAGTCTTGGAAAGAAAGTTTTTGCGGTTTTTCGAAAAATGAGTTTTGGAAATAAAGTTTTTGCGGTTTTATAAAAAACTGAGTCTTGGAAAGAAAGTCCATGCGGTTTTTATAAAATTGAGTTTTGGAAAGAAAGTTATTGCGGTTCTTCATAAAATGCATTTTGGAAACAAAATTCTTGCGGTTTTTTGAAAGATGATTTTTGGAAAGAAAGTTCTTGCGGTTTTGCGAAAAATGAGTTTTCAAAGAAAGTTTTTGCGGTTTTATAAAAAATGAGTTTTGGAAAGAAAGTTCTTGCGGTTTTGCGAAAAATGAGTTTTGGAAAGAAAGTTATTGCGCGTGTCTTCGTATTTTACTATTTTTTCATATTTAAATTTTAAAATTTGATTTTTCAGCCAATATGGCTTCGAATTACATTCAGAAGTCATCGCAGTACTCGATGAATCCTCCGCCGGACCCAACAAACTACAGTAGTTCGGCGCAGAGCACTCCAGGTGAGGGTTACCGTAATTTTTGGTTTTTTTTTTCAATTGAAATTTTTTTTGAATTTTAAAAATTTTAAATTAAAAAAAAATATTTTTTGAAAATTTAAAAAATTTAAATATTTTTTGAAATTTTTAAAATTTTTCAAAATTTCAGGACCATCCACCTCAAATATGTCATTTGCGAACAAATTTGTGCTTCCAAAGGCGGCTGCCAATAAGGAATTCGTGGTTAGCAACAAAAATGACAAAAAGTTAACCGCCGTCCCCAAGAAATCTCAATTACCTACGAATCCGACCAGTTCTATGCCAGTTCGACCGACTAGTGCTGACTCGTGCAATACTATCACTCAGTTCTTGATCAAGTATAATGTGGTAAGTAGCCTTACTCGACCGTACCTTATGCTATACTACTTTATCCTATCCTATTCTACTCTACCTTGCCCTACCCTACCCTACCCTACCCTACCCTACCCTACCCTACCCTACCCTACCCTACCCTACCCTACCCTACCCCACCCTACCCTACCCTACCCTACCCTACCATACCCTACCCTTCCCTACCCTACCCTGCCTCGCGCTACCGTACTTTACAATACCCTACCCTATTTTACCCTATCTTACTGTATCTACCTTACCCTATCGTTATCATCATACCTTGTTCTACCGTATATCTGCCTTACCGTACGCTATCGTAAGTTGCTTTATTGTACTTTGCTGTCCCGGATTCTGTTCTAACGTACTCTACTGTTCTCTGCCCTATCCTGTCCTGTCCTACCTTAGGGTACTTTGCCTTATTGTACCCCACCTCACTCTGTCATGCCCTGTCTTACCGTACCATACTCTACTGTTATCTGAACTATCCTGTCCTGCTTTATCTTACCGTACATTGCAATACCATACTCCATCGTACTTTTCCCTGTTTTGTCCTACCGTACCCTACCGCACTCTTCTCTACCCTGTCCTACAGTAGCTCACCGTACTTTACTCTACCCTATTCTTTTCTACCCTACCCTATTCTACGCTACCGTACCCTTTTTAGTAGCTTACAGTGAGCTACTTTAATCTGCCTTGCCTTACTCTATCTTGTTTTTTGCCTTATCCTACTCTATCTTACTCTTAATTCTTTACTTTACAGAGTAAAGAAGACGAGTTTTCTCGAAAAGCGATCGAGAGTTTGATCAAGAAGCTGAAGGACAAACGGGATGAACTCGATGGCTTCATCAACTATATAGCCGGGGTAGGAACGACGGTTGGAACGTGCGTGACCATTCCTCGCACATTGGACGGTCGATTACAAGTGGCAGGCCGTAAGGGCTTTCCACATGTTGTCTACTGTCGTATCTTCCGGTACCCCGACCTGCACAAGAACGAGCTGAAGCACGTGGACTGCTGCGCCCATGCCTTTGACCTGAAGACCGAACTGGTGTGTGTCAATCCTTATCACTACACCCGGATAGCCAATGCGGCGTTGGGACCGCTGGACTTGAGTGCGCTGAACATTAACAGTTTGAATGGCGAGGCTAGGCCACGACCGGGGCCGGGCCGACCGCCTGGCAGCTCGTATGGACCGGCAGCTGCTATGCAACAGCGAATGAAACAACAACAGACTAGTCCAGCGAATAGTGGAAGCAGCTATCCAAATGGAGGGGTTAAAGGTATGGGTTTTGAAAAGAAATGAGGGTGGAAAGAAAGTTTTTGCGGTTTTTTGAAAAATGAGGTTTGGAAAGGAAGTTTTTGCAGTTGTGGAAAAAATAGGTAAAATAAGATAGTGTAGATTACTGTAGAAGTAACGTAGTCTAGGGTTTCTTTCAAAGTGGTAAACGCCTTACTATAGGGTAGGGGAGGTTCTTGCGGGGGTATGATGGGGCTTTTGATAGGGTAGGGCAGGACATAACATATGAATAGAGAGCATACAGTAGGGTCTAGGTAGGGTCGGGTACCGTATAAAGTAGGATAATGTAGCGCGGGGTGGGGTAGGATAGGGTAGGGTACGGTAGGGTAAGGTAGGGTAGCATAAGGTAGGGTATATCAAATCACTTCTATGTAAAATCTTTCCAGGCTACTCCCAATACCCACCCCAAGCCAATGCCCAGTCCAACTATAATCGAATGTCGATGGACCCAACATACCAACGGTCCCAACAACAGTCAGTTCAATATCCAGAGGGGTACCAACGAAATGGTACTAAAAGTACTAATGCAGCCAATCCAGCTGATCCTTACTACAATATGCCTCAGGTGTCACCGTTAAAGAGCAGTAAGTGGAAAGAAAGTTCTTGCGTTTTTGACAAAAATGCGTTTTGGAAAGAAAGTTCTTGCGGTTTTTCATAAGAAACTGTATTTTCAAATTTCAGATGTAATGGCCTCGCCCACCTACCCCCAGTCCAACTACCTCCCCACAGACCCCCAACGCTATCCAGCCGGCTATAACCAGCCGGCTGGTCAGTACTCGAACCAGTATTATCCTGGCTACAACTATCAGTACCCACCTGGCTCAGTATCGCCAGCACTGACCCAGTCTGGTGCAGCTGGTCAAGCGTCACAGTCCGGACAAAAAATGGTCGCCCCAGGCCAGAATTCTAGCCAAACCGGGCCAGCGGCTAGTAATTTGAATTCGACTGGTCAGTCTAGCCAAATGGGGTTGCCTGGCGCGGCTAGCCAAATGGCTGTAAATTCTCAAATGGCTAGCCAAATGACTGCAATGGGTCAGACATCTACCAAACCAGTCCAAGGAAGCGCGGTAGGCCAAACGGCCAGCCAGATGAGTCAAAATGCCCAAATAGCTAGCCAAATGACCCGTAATGCACAAGTGACTCCGGGTGCCCAAATGACTAGCCAAATGGCTTCAAATGCTCAAATGGCTAGCCAATCTAACAGCAGGCCCCAAAGCGTTCAAATGGCTAGCCAATCGAACAGTAGACCACAAAGTGTCCAAATGGCTAGCCAAATGACACCGGGCTCTCAAATGTCAATTCAGTCCATGGGATATGCAGACCAGTCTGGAGCATCTACCCCCAAAGCTTATTCAGTTACCACGCCCTCATACGGTAACCAAACTCCAACACAACAAACCTACAGTAATCAACCTACAACTCAGGGTTACGGTAGCCAAACCCCTACCCCACAAACTTACAGTAACCAAGCTACAACTCAGGGTTACGGTAGCCAAACCCCTACCCCACAAACTTACAGTAACCAAGATACAACTCAGGGTTACGGTAGCCAAACAGCGACAACTCAAGCCTACAGTACCACAAGTGGAGCGGCGCGAGGATACAGTAATCAGTACCCATCAAACTACAGTAATCAATCATCAACCCAATACCCAGGCCAAGCCACCCCGACTGCTAGACCAGCCCAGTCCAATACCCAATATACTCCAGCTCAGCTAGCCGCTTATCAAGCAGCCAAAGCTGGCGCGGCTTATGGTCAAGCTACTCCAGGTACAAACTACAGTAACCAGGCGGGGTACGGTAGCCAGTCTAGCTATCCTCAGGCTGGTTATTCGGCTGATAGCTATAGTAATCAAGGTTATTCGGCTAGCACAGGCTATGTTAACCAAGCTGCTGGAGCGGCTGCTAAAGGCTATGGCTATCCAGACCAAGCGTACGCTAGCCAAGCCAAGTCCGGTCAGTATAACAGCCAAACTAAAGGATATGCAGGCCAGACTAAAGACTACCCATGCCAGACTAAACAACAATATTCAGGCCAGACTAACATCCCAGGCCAAGCCAATCAACACCCAGGTCAGTCCAAGGCACAATACACAGGCCAAACCGGCCAAGCCTACCCCCAGTCCAAACAACAACAACTGGCTTACCAACAAGGCCTAGCTTACCCAGGCCAAGCCTATGGTACTAATCAGTACACGGACCAGGCCGGCTATGTTTACCCCGGATCGGAACTGAACTATGCCAATTATTACCAACAGTACCTTCAAAGCGCCGATCCAATGTTGTATCAAAGCCCAGGCCAACCCAACCAGCTAGGCGAAATTGCTTCGCCAGGCTCGTCGAATGGTATACCAGTGGTCCAGTCCAATGAACCGATTGAAAAGGATAAAATGAAGGAACCTAGTAGGTTTTGGGGGGGGTTGTGAAGCAGTCATAGGTAGGATTGAAAGAGGTCTTATTATGCTCGGCTTCCGGTCGGCCCGGCCCCTACGGGTTAAGTCATAGGGTTGTCCCTATTCGCGGCAGGGTAAAAATTTTTAAAGGCAGGGGTGGGGATAGCAGTCAAGGTTATTCATATTAAACCTAGTGAGTCTCAGGCTACTAAGCTTAAGCCTAATAAGCTTAAGCCTACTAAGCTTCAGCCTACTAAGCTTCAGCCTACTAAGCTTAAGCCTACTAAGCTTAAGTTTACTTAGCCTAGGCGTACTAAACCTAAATCTGCTAAGTTTAATTTTGCTAAGCCTAAGTCTGCTAAGCCTACTAAGCTTAATTCTGTTAATCATAGGCCTAGAAAACGTGGTTTATGCTAGTACTGATGTACCTTTTGTACTGTAATACTCATTTTATATCACATTTCAGTGGCCACAATCGATGAATTCGACCTGATCCTTCACGCCAAGATCGCCCAATTCCACGCCGAGGACAAGAAGAAGCTCCAGCAAGAGAAACGAGTCAATCGCAGCCAGAAACCGGTCCGTGCCCACAACCCAAAACAGCCTGACACAGCACTAAACTACGAAGTACCACACCGTCGTGACCGCTTCCGACCAGCCTTCGAAGTAAAGGGTATAAAGTTCCAGAAGTTTAACTACATCACCGGCAGATCAGCTTATGATCAGCCCGAACTCAAGGAAAAGGTGGCTAAACCTCTTGGCCCAACCTGGCTCACCGTCAACTACAATGAATACAATAGTCCTTGTGGTGAACCGTTCACTGCTGCCAGTCGATTCCCGCAGGTTACGGTTGATGGGTCGGTGAGAATCCATTCAGAAGCTCGATTCTCTTTGGGATGCACTTCAAATGGCAATCGAACTGATGTCTCGGCTGATTGTCTGTAAGTTTTAGCTATTTTTCTTGTTCATGTAGAGGGTAGAAAGCCACACGGGTTCGAATCCGCTTGGGTGCAAATGAAAAAAATTGGGCTGTAAAGAAAGTTCTTGCATGTTTTTTTAAATTTTGTTTTAAGGGTTGTATTTAGAAAGGTTTTGGCTCTTTTGTCACAAATTTTGAAAAAATTACAGTAAGACCTACAGTAGTTATGAATTTAAAAAATCAGCCGGGTGCGAATCCGCTTGGGTGCAAATGACAAAAATTGGGCTGTAAAGAAAGTTTCTGCATGTTTTTTAAAAATCTGTTTTAAGCGTTTTATTTGGAATGGACTTGGCTATTTTGTGATGAAATTTTAAAAAATTACAGTAAGAATTACAGTAGTTATGAATAAAACCAATCAGCCAGGTTCGAGTCTGCGTGTTTGCAAATAACAAGAATTCAAAAGAAAGTTTTTACATGAAATTTTTTTAAATTTGAAAACTTCAGTAACTTTAATTTCGAATATTGTAAAATGACAACATTTTTCAAGGCAATATAGGTACTATATCATACCATTTTCAGCGAAAGAATGCGTCGAGGAGTGCAAATCCTTCGCAAGAACGATGGTGATGTTTGGCTAATCATTATGACCGGGCCAGTCTTCATCCAAAGCACCTATTTGGACAATCAAACCCAGAGAATTGTACAAAATTGGCCTCATGAGTTCAATGTTGGGACCGTTATTAAAGTGTTCGACCTGAACGATTACCATGAAAGGGTGCACAGATGGGCCGAAACCCAACGTGCTGAAGACGCTGGAGGCGTGAACCGCTACAAAGGACCGGGATCGGATTCGGAGGAGGAGGAGTTTCATATGGTAGGTTTTTTGATTAGAGTGGGGGAGGGGATAAAGATTTTTGGGATGGGGCATATTGTTGTAGTTAAACTTTAGGTGCAGTATAAAAAAAATATTTTAGGTAACAAAAAAGTTTGAAAAAAGGTTAAAAATGATAAAAATTTTAAGCAAAAATACGTTTTTGGTCATAATGATCGACTTTTAACTTAAAGGTCTACTTGCAACAGAATGACAAAGATCAGGTTAAATTCTAAATTTTTGGCGGGAAAATGAAAATACAAAAAATGAAATAAAAAAATTATAATTACTAGTTTGAAAAGTACTCTAAAAAGTCATTTTCAACTAAACGTGTTTCTATTTTTTGATTAAAAACATCACTTGCAACACAATGCCAAAAAATCAGGGTACTCGCGAAAAAAAGGCTTAAAAAGCAGATTTTTAGGTAAAAATGTAACATTGTGATATTGAAATTGAATCCTTTATGACTATTCTGCCTATTTTTACATAAAAACGCTTTTGAAACGGAATGCCAAAGAATAAGGGTCAATTTTAAATTTTGGCGGGAAATTGAAAATTCAAAAAATAAATTATAGAAAATAAAAAATATACAAGTTAAAGATGAAAAAGGGCAGCTCATAGTAAAAAAATCATTTTCAGAATCACCGACCACTGGACATTGAAAAACTACGCGACTGGTACACTATCAAGATCTCATTCTTCTATGGCTTTGGCTTTCCCTATTTTAAGCGAAAAGCGGTCCAGGACTGTCCCAGCTGGATAGAGTTTCAACCTCAGCCGTAAGTTTTCTTTACAGAACTTAAAATGGCAAAAACTTTCTTTACATAGCAAAAAATGGCAAGAATTTTCTTTACAGAACATAAAATGGCAAAAACTTTCTTTACAGAGCATAAAATGGCAAAAACTTTCTTTACAGAATTTAAAATGGCAAAAACTTTCTTTACAACTCAAAATTCAAAATCACAATTTTAAAAAAATTAAATTCCAGAGCTGCTGACATTCTGGACGAAGTGCTACGCGACCACGATGACTACATTCAGCAACAGGAGGTCAACAACCCCTATGGTGAATACTTCTCTGACTCCCCAGCCAATTCCTTGTTCTCTGATGAAGAAGGCGATGGAAACCAACCTTCAGTATCAGGACTGCCTCTCAAAGACTTGTAGACTTCTATTCCTTCAGTAGACAAAATTGCGAATTTCAAAGAATTTTAATCAATTTTAATCAAATATTATATGTGAGATTTTTAAGGGAAATTTGCTGTCATTCACTATATTTTTAGCTCCTACACTTCTAATATGACATTTTATTGAACATTTTAACTAAAAATTGTAAAAAAAATGTGGTTTAATCTATTTTTGTCTTTATTTTGTCATTTTGTTATGTTTTTTGTTATATTAACATAGTTTATAAAAAATTCCAGAAAATGTGTCATTATGACATTTTTTTATCTTTTACAAAAAGTTTGAAATTTTAGTTACATACTCACTAGTACAGTATGAGTATACAAAAAAATTTTTAAATGATTATGTACGTTAAATGTGTCATCGGCACAGAAATTCTAAAAAATGTGTCACCATGACAGATTTTAAAACCAGTTTTCAAGTTATAAAGTAGTTACAATTTTAATTATAAGGTTTGAAAATCTATAATAAAAAATGTTTATCATTTTTAAAAAAAGCCGTCATTATGACACTTTTTCTGTAAATACGTCATCAATATTATGTTTGTCTAACTATGTGACTCAAACCTGATATTTCATCGAAATTCAATTCCAATACTGTCATATTTATCATATTTTCGTCTCCAACTTAACTTTTAATCTCGTCTTGATGACACAAAAAATTTTAAAAAATGTGTCACCATGACTTACTTTTATACTTGTACTTCTATTTTACAAACATTACGCTTAGGTATTAGAAACGACGTGTAGTAGCCCCCAATTCAGAATATCACAACACCGAACCGCTTTCAATAGACTTTTATGTTATACTTGTAGACCTCAACCATTGTATTTGTTATGATCCTACGTAGAGATTGTTAGTTGTTATAATCAAGATGTGTAACTAATCAATTAATAAATATATATGTTAATAATTTTAGATTTAATTTTTTTTTAGTTTTTGGGTTGGTTTAGGCTTAAAATGCGGCAAAAACTTTCTTTACAGGGTTGTTTTATCAAAGCGGATTCGAACTTGGCTGAATTTTTTCCTTCATAACTACTGTAGTTCTTACTGTAACTTTTTTAAAATTTATGAAAACATAGCCAAGACTTTTGCAAATTATTGTGTTATAAGTTTCATTAGAAGTGCAAAAACTTTCTTTACAGCCTTGTTTTTGTCTCATGCAACCAAGCGGATTCAAACTACTGACTTTTTTGTTTTAAAGCTACTGTAGTTCTTCTTGTAATTTTTTTAAAATTTAGCAAAATTTACACAATTCTATTGCCAACGTTGTGATAACTTTGTATTTTTTAAATTTGCGCAAGGACTTTCTTTACAGTCTTGTTTTGGTCCCTTGCATCCAAGCGGAGTCGAATCCGGCTGACTTTTTTGATTTATAACTACTGTAGTTCTTACTGTAATTTTATAAAACTAACTCATAATATAGATTAGTTTATTGTTGGTCTTGCCATATTATTAAAATTTTTAAGAATTGGCAAAAACTTTGTTTACAGCTTTATTTTTGTCCCTTGCATCCAAGGGGATTCGAACTCGAGTGCTTTTTGGTCAAAACATGCAAAATTTTTTTCAATTTCAATTTTCGAATTTAAAACGCATTTTTTTAGTTTCCTTTCAAATAGAACCCCATAATATAAAAGTGCAACAATGACTTTATTGACAATATTACAAATTGTTAGGGGCAGCCGGCTCGGCGCGTGTTATTGTTGTATTCGTGGCGTCGTCGCAGGTCGTCAGTGTTAGTTGTTGTTTCTTCCGTAACCGTAGGTTGTTGCGGCGCATTTTGATTAGGTACGTGTTCAGCGCGATGAATGTCAACAAGTCCGTGGGGTTGTCGAATTCGCCGGCCATCATCAGCTGCACGGTGGTCTGTTCGAGGTACGAGCTGGGCGAGCCATTGATTACAGTATACAGTCTTAGGAAAATGTAGCTTATGGCCTGAAAAATACTAAAATTTAAAAATTTTTGAAAAGTGTGCAAGAACTTTCTTTACAGCTCAATTTTTGTCATTTGCACCCAGACGGATTCGAACCCGGCTGACTTTAAAGCTTCAAAACTACTGTATTTCATACTGTAACTTTTTCAAATTTTGTGAAAAAGACAGCCAAGACCTTTGAAAATCTGCACCTCAAAACGAATTTTCAAAAAACATGCAAAAATTTTCTTTACAGCGCAATTTTTAAATTTGCACTCAAGCGGATTCGAAACCGGCTGCCATTTTTAATTAATAACTACTGTAGTTCTTACTGTAAATTTTTCAAATTTTGTGAGAAAACAGCCACGACCTTTCCCAATACAGACTCAATACAAATTTTCAAAAAATATGCAAGAACTTTCTTTACAGCCCATTTCTTTCATTTGCACTCAAGCGGATTCGAACCCGAGTGCCTTTTCGCTCAAAAAACTGCCATTTCTTATCAAAACCGCATACAAACCTTTCAAAAATCATTTTAAAGACAAAGTACGATAAACAACGAACTCACTAAACTCCAACTCAATAGCATAATGACGACGAAAACGTCGTAACAATGAATCGGAAAGAGGTATGTGGTTCGGATGTAGGTGATAGTCTCGTTGGATGCGGCAATACTGGACCAATTCAAACTCAAGCTATCGTTCATAATTCAGAGGTTTTCATCGAGCTCGGCACCCGGGACGAGCGTATCGACCGGTCGGTGACAGAGAAGTGTGAAAAAGTAAGGTTTTTGGACGAATTTTTAAAAATTCGAAAAAATTTTTAAATTTTCAAAAAAAAATTAAAATTCAAAAAGTTCAATATTTCATTAAAAATTCAAGCTGAACATAACAAAAGACCAAAAATATATCATTTTTACTATTTATCCAACTATATAAAAGTATATCTATATATTATCAT
Organism: Bursaphelenchus okinawaensis; assembly: GCA_904066225.2. NCBI lineage: Eukaryota > Metazoa > Nematoda > Chromadorea > Rhabditida > Aphelenchoididae > Bursaphelenchus > Bursaphelenchus okinawaensis. The sequence goes on along the minus strand of CAJFCW020000001.1, from coordinate 9,652,474 downwards.
TGGCTCTGATATGATCAGTTGATGGGGCTGTAGTTGAATGGCTGTACATGATGAGAAGTGCCTAATTCAATCTGAAAACGGTTTAAAATGTCATTATTTACATTTTTTTCAATTCTACTTTACTTTACCTACTCAAAAACGGACTTGAAACACAATGCCAAGAAATTTTATTTTTGGCGGAAAAACTAAAATTCAAAAGTTATCCTTGCAAAAAAAAACGTATTTTACAACGAAAAAACAAAAAAATCTTAACAATACACAATTCTGCAACAATATACCCCCGAAAATCGCCTTAAAACACAATGCCAAGAATTTTTATTTTTGGCGGAAAAAATTAAATTCAAATTTTTTTTCAAGCCCAACGTTCGATGAACAAAATATGTCAAAATCAATTCCATATGGCCATTAAAAACCCCTCCTTACCAAATGATCCAACTGTTTTTGGCCATAAATGACACCTCCAGCTTGTTCACTTCGTTTGATGTTTAGTCTCTCCGGATCGCCTGGTACCATGACTTTTTTGTTCTCATCGACCGGTCGTAAGTTCCGCGTTTCATCTATGAATTGTTGTAGACGTTCATTAAAGTTGGGAGCGAAGCAGTCCGGATCTATGGCCACGAAGAATTGTCCCTGAAATAGAAAAATAACATGTTTATGGGAAAATATAATGCTGTAAAGTAAGTTTTTGCAACCTTTTAAAAATTTAATTTCAGAATGTTATAGGTGAAGGTTTTAGCTGTATTAACACAAAGGTTGAAAAAATTACAGTAAGAACTACGGTAATTATGAATCAAAAAGTCAGGCCAGTTCGAATCCGCCTGGGTGCAAATAAAGAAAATAAAGCTGTAAAGAAAGTTTTTGCAAACTTTTCAAAAATCTGATTCATGTGACATATTGGTAAAGGTCTTGGCTGTATTAACACAAAAATTTTAAAAAAATACAGTAAGAAATACAGTAGTTATGAATCGAAAAAGTCAGACGAGTTCAAATCCGCTTGGGTGAAAGAGAAAAAAATAGATGTGTAAAAAAAGATTTTGCTAATTTTTTAAAATTTTCTTTTATGCATCTATTTGCTAGCAGTCTTAGCTTAAATTTTGCAAAATTTCAAAAAATTACAGTAAGAACTACAGTAGTTATAAATCAAAAATGTCAGCCGGGTTCGACTCCGTTTGATTGTCAGTGACAAAAATAGAGCTGTAAAGAAAGTTTTCGAGCAATTTTTAAATAACAAAAAGTGAAATCATGACTAAATTGAAACTATGGCGATCACATCATCGTATTTTACCTACCAAATCCGCGATTCTGTCGGTGTCACGCCAAGTTCGAACGTTTTTCCCGAATGTTCCGCCACTTAAAATCGAAGAAAATATTTCGACCATCATTCCTAGGCCAGTTCCTTTGTAGCCTCCTGAAAGTAAAAATCGCAATATATTTCTTTACAGAGCATAAAATGACAATAACTTTCTTTCCAAAGCTCAATTTTCAAAAAACCGTAATGACTTTCTTTCCAAAACACATTTTTCAAAAAACGCAATAACTTTCTTTACAAACCATAGAATGGCAACAACTTTCTTTCCAAAACTCATTTTTCAAAAAACCGCAATAACTTTCTTTCCAAAACTCATTTTTCAAAAAACCGTAATGACTTTCTTTCCAAAACTCATTTTATGCAAAACCGCAAAAACTTTCTTTCCACTACTCAAAAAACAGAAACCCACCACTTTCTTCGCCGCCGCCGAGGGGTAAGAGTCCGCCGCCGCGTTGAGTCACATCGACCGGGTCTGTGGTCGATTTTCCTTGCTTATCAGCGCCCCATTGTAATGGGATATGTTCTCCTTTCCTTTCAGCTAGCTCGATTTTCCCCAATGCCACGGCTGATGTTGCCATATCTAATGCAAAGTCGTCTTGGCCGTTGGCACCGGCCACGAGAGCTAGAGGGTTTGTGCCTAAAGCATGTTGTGATGCACGGTTTGGAAAGACCAAAGGCGAGGTGTTGGTGCCAGAAAAGCCCTGGAAAGAAAGTTTTTTCAAGTTTTACATTAAAACTAGAGGTACAGATAAAAGTGAAGCCTAAATTTTTTTATAAAAACCTAAAATTTAAAAAAAAATTAAATTTCAAAATTTACCATTAATCCCTGTTTCTTGAGTAACAATGGCCAATATCCAGCAATGCCATAATGGTTAGATCCTTTACAAACCACCCATCCAATTCCGTGCTCCTTGGCCAACTTCGCGGCCAAATCAGTGCAGAAATGGCCCACAACTGCCCCCAGACCGTTCTTACCGTCAACCCAGGCTGTAGCACCTTTTTGCTTTAAAACCTGGAAAGAAAGTTCTTGCTATTACCATTTTATGCCCGGTAAATAAAGTTATTGCCATTTTTTGACTTTTAAAAAAAGTTATTGCCATTTTTTGAATTTTAAAGAAAGTTATTGCCATTTTATGGTTTGTAAAGAAAGTTAATGCCATTTTTTGCTCTGTAAAGAAATTTATTGCCATTTTTAGGTGTTTAAAGAAAGTTCTTGTCATTTTAAGCTCTGTAAAGAAAGTTCTTGCCATTTGATAATCTGTAAAGAAAGTTCTTGCCATTTTATGACCTTTACAGAAAGTTATCGCCATTTTCAGTCCTACAAACAAAATTCCTTCTATTTTACCTCAGGCACAGCATTGGCACTGCAATTTCCACTCCTACAGTCCTCCATGTATATCCGAAGCCGATTCAATCCATGTGAATAATGTCCGCGTAGATCAGCACAAATCAGTAGATCCGCTACTTTACCGCCATTGTCTTCCGAAGCTCCAACTGATTTCATACATTCGACCACATATTTCCGCATTTCAGGCACTTTCACAACAAACTGCTGGGGCTTACTAGCCATGGTTCGGACACTAAAATGCAAAATTTTGTATGTTACAGTAATCCAATCTTCTTGAAATTTTTATATAATCAATATTAATCTAATAGCTTAACAAACTCATCAATCAAACCTTAGTAATCACATTTTAAATCGGCTAAAACAATCATTTTCTAAAGCCCTTCAAGCCAAACTTACTAAACAAAATTCAAAATTTGTGTACATTACAGTAATCGGATCAGTATAATTTTTTATACAAGTTTTAAAACAGAATTTACTTTGTAACGAACAATACATACTTAATAAATAACTCCATTTTTATTGTAAAATACGGAAAGCATCCCGAAATTAAGCAAAAATCAAAAAATGCCTTATAACTTTTGTTACAGTAACCAAATAATTTCGATTTTAATTGTTCTACTTCGAAAAGCTTAGCTTTCTAAAAACATCAAATTTGTTACCCAAACATTTGAAATTCCTCAAAAAAAATTAATTTCCCCACCAACCACCAGTCAATACCTACAACAATATCGCTTTCACTGATTAAACCCCACTTTCTCCAAGTAATAACTTTCGCTAGTTCAAATTAGTAAGTAAACAAACAAATCAAACTATTAAACTACTAAACACATTAATTTAAGACCTAAGATCACGTATAATATTGAAAACTTACCAGCGCGAGCCATTTCTTATCGTCCAAACCGCTGAAATCATATCGAAACTCGAGGTTTTTAGCCAAAACTCGAGTTCTTCAGCCAAGTATTGATAAAAAACGAATTGTAAGTGTAGAGATACGTGCAGAATGGACCAGTTTAGTAGCAATTTACAATAATTTCCCTCGTTTGAACATTATTTTATTCGTTTCGAACGCTTTTTGGGGGAAAAAAGAGAAAAATTGTTATCAAAAAAAGATTTTTCTTTTTTGATTTTTCATTGGCATTTGATTTCAAGAACAGTTTTTGACGGATGCATAGGGTTTTTAGGTATAACAAGGCATTATTTTTTAGGTGTTTAGGTAATCTCTAAAATTTTTTTAAAATTTTTATTAAAAAACAAATTTAACCTTTACGTAACAAAAAATATGATTTTAGGCAATTTTAGGTAAAAAGCAACAGGACAAGGCGGTGAAGGACAAAGTAAGGCAATGCAGGGTAGGTTAGATTAGGATAGAGTAAAGTAGGGCAGGAGTGCAAGGTAAAGCAAAGCAAGGTATTTTAGGACAGGTCAAGGTAAGGAAAAGCAAGACAAGGGCAGGGTAAGGAACGTTTACATTAGGGTAGGGCAAAGTAAGGCAGTTCGAAGTAAGGCAGGTAGGGTAATGTAGGATACGGTAGGGTAGAGTAGAGTAGGGTAGTGTAAGGTAGGGTAAGGTAGGATAGGGTATAGTAGGGAGAGTAGGGTAGGGTAGGGTAGGGAAGGGTAGGGTAGGGTAGGGTAGGGTAGGGTAGGGTAGGGTAGAGTAGGGTAGGGTAGGGTAGGGTAGGGTAGGGTAGGGTAAGGTAGGGTAGGGTAGGGTAGGGTAGGGTAGGGTAGGGTAGGGTAGGGTAGGGTAGGGTAGGGTAGGGTAGGGTAGGGTAGGGTAGGGTAGGGTAGGGTAGGGTAGGGTAAAGATTAACAAAGTAAAAGATTTCATTTTTATTTATTAATAATGATATAACAATTATTTACACAGTACGTTAATCAAGGTAATCATTATAACTCATATTCATTATCTATCCACTATGTGCTTCTAATCTTCACCAGAGCCTTCTACATTAACATTGGTGTCTTCCTCAATATGTGACAGAGGTGTTTCAATGATGGCTACGACCACTTCTTTAGCATCGGATTTAAAAACAGACGGCTGGCACTTGTACGTCAACTCTGTGGGTGCCAGTTTGATGAGATCGTCGCTTTTCCTGCGACATCGTAACGGAGCCGCAGAAGCGGTGACAACGATTAATAACAGAGTAATGTAGAACAATCTAGACATTTTAACCACGGATTCGGTGAAAGTAAACCGCGAGGAGAAGCCGAACCCGGCTGTCTGCCGGCGATATTCATCAAGTGTATCAGCGGTTGTCGCGGATTACAATTTCAAAGTTAAAAGTTCATCTTTAAAGTAAATGTTATTTTTAGATTGCATTAGCCTAAATGTATTAAAAATGTACATATTGAAGTAGGCCTTTGTTTTACGAATTATTGTAACGCCGGAGATGTGACCTAGCCTAAGCCTACTTAACCTAAGCCTACATAGCCTAAGCCTACTAAGCCTAAGCTTACTAAATTTAAAGCGTACTAAGTCTACGTTTATCGTCGAATTATTAGCAGCATTGCCTAATGTTGTTGACAAAGCAAGATAGTCTTAGAGAAATTGCAATAAATATTGTGACGCAACATTTGTTATGTAATATTCAACATTTGTTATGGAATATTTACGGCTTTAAGGATCTGCTGTATACTAAAACTATATTGAATGCTAAGCTTACTAAGGCTAGGCCCACTAAGCTTAAGCTAGTAAGCATAGGCGTACTAAGTCTAAGCCTTCTAAGGCTAAGCCTACAAAGGCTAAGCCTACTAAGCCTAAGTCTACTAAGCCTAAGCCTACTAAGCTTAAGTCTACTAAGCCTAAGCCTACTAAGTCTAAGTCTACTAAGCCTAAGCCTACTAAGGCTAAGTCTACTAAGCCTAAGTCTACTAAGCCTAAGCATACTAAGTCTAAACCTACTAAGCCTAAGCCTACTAAGCCTAAGCCTACTAAGCCTAAGCCTACTAAGCCTAAGCCTACTAATCCTAAGCCTACTAAGCCTAAGCCTACCAAGCTTAAATCTGCTAGTCCTAAACATAGTAAACGTGGAGCAAAAAGTCCTTTTACTTTTCTTCAAAATAAGCGGACTCCTTAAACCGGTTGGTTAAACAAGCAGCGATAAAAGAAGTTATCACCGTTTCCGGATCTCATGAATTTCTGGTTTTTTCAAATTTTTTTTTAAAATTTTTTTGTTTTTTTTTCGTTATTTTTAATTTGTCACTTCCTCAACACTAATGTCATACTATTTTTTAAAGTACAACGAGTTCAAGGAAAAGTTAACTAATAAACAATCCAAGGCCAAGTTAAACAATAAACTTTATTGAAAGTAATCACACAGATTACCGCGATTGCACGTTTCCCGGGGACCCGTTCATAAATTAGGTTTCAGTGGGAGTTTCCAGCTTATCCTCTGCGGTGTTTGCGTCCGCGACGGTGCTTGCGTCCTCTGCGGTGCTTGCGTCCGCGACGGTGCTTGCGTCCGCGTCTTCTGCGGTGACGGCGTCTGCGGGCAGCGGCGGCACGAGCGATACGGTCGTGGACGGCGTCGGCCTGAAATTAGGGGGAATTAGAGAGGCGTTGGGATAGTATTGGAAGAATGGTGGTTTAGGAGAAAGTAGGGTTAAATATTTTGACAAAATTTAATTTTTATTTTCAGGACTAGAAGTTAAAAAGCCAAAAGAACTGTATACCAGAAGCTTCGGATCGTTATTATTATGAAAACCTATGTCTAAGGTCAATAGAAGGCCCAAAGACAACTTCAAGGACTACTATTCGTTATTCATTTTCAAATTTCGAACCCAGCAGTAACTATAAAATGCCACGCCAAAAACTTACGGCTCCGACGGCGGTGGAGGAAGCTTGGAGAGCGTCTCCAGCCTCAGGCTTTTCGACGGCGGCGACGAGGCCGATCAAGAGCACCAACAGGCAGATGATGTGGAACCACTTCATGTTGAATGGATGCCCATTTCCGTGCCGTCCCGACGCTTAAATACCCTGCGGGCGGCGCACTTTCGCTGGGCGGGACAGGCGTTTTTTTTCATCGCGCTGAAACCCTTATCGGCGGATTCTGGAATTGTTGTCGGGCAAACCAGTTGTCAAAGCAACAAACGAAACACTGCCCACCTAACGTAATCAATACAGCAATTTTGGAGCTAAACTTGCAATTTTTCAAACGTTTTTGGAAAAGTGTTTTTTAAAGATCGAGCGATGCGATATTTTGAGGCTTCTAAGCAAATGTTGCATTAGCGTTTTGTTAGGTGCCGGGCAATCAGGGCTTCTCATTGTGATCAGAATTCATTTACAGATCAGCATTTATAATGTTCAATATCTATTTCCCGTTTAACTTTATTCGTGTCCAAGCTGATCAGGCTCTCCGCTTACCTTCTACTGCATATAGACAAGTAGAGCCTAGAACTTGTAACCGAGCTGGCGTTTAAAGGTCTTCCTCTAGTATATTAGGTTTTTTTTGTTCTTCTTTTGTACCAAGCTTTACAGTAAAGCGCTTGTTAAGACCACCAAACACACAATATAGTACTGTCCGGTATAAAACTTGTAAAATTTTTAAAATTAAACTAAACAGCACGTAAGAATACACATTGTCTTGTACATATAAAGCACAGAAACTCAGGATACATTGGAACATTGTCTTACGAATTTCATCGTGCTGAAGCTCAACTGCTGATGTGGTTTTGTCATCAAGTCATTTACTGTTTACGCAATTTTGTTGTCAGCAATTTTACTACCCTTTTACTCATGGCTCATAATAAACACGAATGTCAGGTGCTCATTCATGAGTCATGAAACTTCTAAATCAGGTTTCATTGTGACAACAATTGCGTTGATGTGCCACGAATTCAAAGAAAAACAAACTCGTCTTTGTTATAAAAATGAGACGTTCATTTATCAAATTCACTTAGCGGATAATGGATATACGAAAGATTTGGAATTTCCTATACGACAGAAATATTACTACAAAGTAAAAAAGTGTCCACCACGTGTTTTGCGTGAAGACTTCGAAGCTTTTCTTATGAAAAAACAAGTCTGTTCAAAATAGAAAGGTTTGAGGATTTTACAGTAATGTGAGGCACAAAGTAGAAACAAACATTGGCCTACCGAGTCCTAGAACAACACCAAACCAGCTTTGACATTCCGCAACAGTAATCATAACATGAGTAACTACGAGTGAAACGGGATTAGTCCAGTTGCTAAAGTTTTTTGGTTTTCCTGATGACCGGTGTAGCGTATAGCTTTTGTTCGTCTTGTCATGGCTAGTATATCTCCCGTTGGAAGTTTAAAAGAGTAGGTATTATATCAATGTTTTTAACATTAGATGTTTTATCAAAGCTTTTAACATCAGGTGTTTTTTCAAATGTGTTAAGGTCGAACGGTGTGATTAATAGGGCAGAATAATCTTTAATTAGGTGCAAATTGTCAGCCGACGACGTTCTCTCGTTCTTTTCTGTAGCAAATTTTCTCGCGATCCGCCGGAAATCGCTTGAATCCGACAAAAGCTTAATAAAAATCATTCGACGATAATTTACGACAATCAGTGACGATAAGTACAGTGTTGTCTGTCTGACAAAACTGTAATTATTTATAGTTGTCTGACTAGGCTTAGGCTTCAGATCTAGGCCAAGCTGTAACTATTTTTAATGAATTTCTTATTGTTGTATGTAAAGCAACTAAACTTAAAAGTTGTTGCAAATCAGATTATATAATAGTACTGACAAGGCCTGGCTTGCATCTTTAAAAATGGTTGTTCAAGTACTGTATCGAGAATACATGCTAAAACGATGGTCAAAAGAGGATCAAACGGGGTCTTACAAAGAAAATGAGAAAGATTAGGAAAATAGATGGTAAAATATAGAAAGAACTAAGTAATAATGCATAATTATAATCACTTTGATTAAAAATTGTTTAATAACTTGTATACTACACTGTAAAAAAGCTGAATTCGGGATGGGCCAGTTTTAAGCTCTTTTGCCAAACGTTAAAACAAGAATAGCTCCGTTGGCCTTCATCTGAACCTTGAACATCGTTGCACCTCAGCACAGTACGTTACAGTCTACGGCATTGAAAATCAACTAATCTAATCTATATCTCCAGAATTTTTTTTGTAATTGTAGTAGACGCTTGGGAAATGTACGTTCAAGTTTAAAATTTAAAAGAGATGTATATTTTCTGGTTTGTACCAATAACTTATCGACAAAAATTCGAATCTATATTAGCCAGGTTAAGTGTGTGCAAGTATTGGTGCCACGGTAATCGAAATTCCAGTAAAACTCTTGTACAATGTAGTTCTTGAAGATTTAAAAATTGTTCGTTATAAAGCAGTTTTGGTATACAGAAGTTCTAAATGTACTGTGTAGTATTAATCATCGACTCAAAGTGGTTCGTTATACGGAATTTTATAGTGGAGTTCATTGTGTCTACCTTTATCTATGCTCAAACCTATATTTTTGCGAAGTACAAAGATCTAAGACTGGTAAAAACTGCTAATTGAAATGATGCTTTTTGACCATGATGACTTAACACGTCAGACCGGACATCATAATTCAAGCTGCAACTTTATGGTTATCGCTTGATCTTTTTTATTGGTTTTGAAGTTGTGTTCTGTGTTATCTTTAACTTTGTCTATCCATTACTTTTGCTTTGCGTATCTATACCTTTTGTTCTGTGTATCTATTACTTTTGCTCTGTGTATCCACATCTTACGTTGTCTTGAACTTCATTGTTTCTTACAGCTTGTGCAACGCTTTCTCTGATGCTTGAACGTTAATTGTTGGCTCTTACTTTGTATTATAGTTCAGAAACTGCTTCTTCTACTATCTTTATCTATACTTCTTGCCCATCTAGCACGCTCTTCTATCCACCTTCCAATCAAGTTCATCTACACCAACATCTATATCTCAACAATCTCCACGCAGAAACCTGGCGATTCCAGGCTAGTCAAGCGTTTTTTCCCTTCTTTACCCAGTATTTTCCTTTTCCGTTCACCAACCGACGAAACATTACGCCACCTCAAACAAGCACGCCCGCAGGGCATAAAACAATTTTGCGACAAGTTGCGCCGCCTATTCTCGTCCGCTTACTCAGTGGGTATTTAAGCCGAGCAACGGCACGGAATCAGGCATCCATTCAACATGAAGTGGTTCCACATCATCTGCCTGTTGGTGCTTTTGATCGGCCTCGTCGCCGCCGTCGAAAAGCCTGAGTCTGGAGACGCTCTTCAAGCTTCCTCCTCCGCCGTCGGAGCCGTAAGTTTTTGGCATGGCATTTTGTAGGGTCTGGAGGATTAGAAAAGCATTTTACAGTTTTTGCTGGGGCAAGATGTAAAAATAATAACGCATAGTAGTCGTTGAAGTCGCTTGTAATTACTTATTTGGGCTTTCAAATGATCCTAGACATAGGTTTTGACGATATTAAAGATACGAAGCTTCTGATATATGCTTCTTTTGGCTTTATAAATTCCAGTCCAGCGAATAAAACTACATTTTTGTACATTATTTACCCTTACATCCTGAAATAATGATCACACTTCCAATATCATTTAAACACACCTCTGATTTTCCCCAAATTTCAGTCCGAAGTCGCCACCGACCGTGCCGCCCGCGCCGCCGCTGGCCGCAGACGCCGCCACCGCAGAAGACATGGACGCAAGCACCGTCGCGGACGCAAACACCGCCGCGGACGCAAGCACCGCAGAGGACGCAAACACCGCGGTTAAGCACTGAACTGCTTCAACATCTCCACTAACTCCTACCACAACATTATGTGTACATAATATTGGGCGAGTGCAATAACTCTTCTTTCTCTTATCGTAGTTTCGACTAGCAATAAATGATTATTTAAGAATTTTTGAGGGATGATCTTTGGTGAGGATGGTTAAAATTGGGCTTGGAAAAGGAGGGGGAAAGTATAAGAAAGAGGCAAGGGAAATTTGGCTTAAAAAAGGGATTGGGCGAGGAGAAAAAGACAGGGGGGGGGGAGATAGTGGGGGGGGGGAGGACAAAAAAACACATAAAAATTTTTTTCTGTATACTTTTTATTTTGGTCCTTTTATCAATTTTTGAAAAAAAATCTGTATCGTTTTAAGAAAAATTTTTACCACGCCCTGGAAGGAAATCAATATGCCGACACTCAAAATGCCATTTACAATATTTTTTCTTATAAAAAATTCATCATTTCTAATTAAAAACGTCAAAAAAGTTTTTAAAAAAATTGCACAGTGCAAGCACATAAAATCTGCACGCTGCAGCCCTATGTAATTTCACTGGCTGCACTGTGCAAGAAATTAAAAATTGCACGGTGCAATTTTTTTTTCAAAAAATTTTTTATAACTTCAAAAAAATTAATAATGACATTTTGACCAGAAAAGTTTCGTTTTTTTGTCATACTAACCTAATAATGATCACCAAAAATGCTTTTCAACTATGTTTTTTAAAGTAAATCTAACTTTAAAAAAATTGAGCTCACACTTATCCCTTTATGAATAAAAACACCTAGAATTCGGAGAAGCAGCTACAAAGATCGTGTTTTCATAAAGGTAATCCAAATAAACGAAAGACATAAGAAGAAAAGTGCGTAAAAAATTGTCGAAAACTTATCGAAAAAGCGCGCAAAAATAAAAATTTTCTTCGTTTATCTTGTCGCTGACTTTGTTTTACGCCAACGTGTTCAATTTTCAATGGCTTTTACTTGGTTTTTGTTGTGAGATCAAAGTCTTCAAATTTAAAATTTTTGCCTTTAGCTTTAGCTTTGGCTTTGCTTTTTTAAATTTTAGCTCCGGTTCTGACTCCAGCCTCGGAGCCAAAATCGGAGCAGCTAGAGTCAGAGCTGGACTCGAGAGTCCATTAGTACTGAAATTTGACAGTTTTTGAATGCTTCTTTAGCTCCAACTTTGCTTTTTTTTAAATTTCAGCTTCGGTTTCAGTTCCGGAGTTGAAGCTGAAGCTACCTCGGAGCTGTAGTCGCTCCGGAGTTGTGTTAGTTTTGGGAGTCTTTAGTACGACATTTTCTGCCTCTGGCTTTAACTCAAGGTCCGCTTTTTTTAATTTTAGATCCGGTTTTGCCTCTAGCTGCGAAGCAGAAGCCAAAACAGCTCTAGAACCAGAGCCGGACTTGAGGGGTCTTTAGTACTGAAGTTTGACGTTTTCTGGCTCAGGCTCCAGCTTCGGCTCAGCCTTATTAATAACTTCCTGCTTCGGCTCTAGCCCCGGACCCGCAGCTGTCCTGGTGCCAGAGTCATATCTGTCCCGGAGCAGAAGTCGTGAAAATATAGCTAAAAAAATGACAAACTATGGCAAAGTAAAACATTTTGGAAAAATTAGTAATAACTTTCTTTACAGCTTCACTTTTTTGTGTTTTGAACTCACGCGGAGACATACCTGGCTAACTTTTTTGATTTATAACAACTGCCATTTCCATTAATACATTTTGAAAATTTGTGACTATGCAGCCTAAACACCGTTTAATATTGTTCACAATGCAAATTTAAAAAAACCGCAATAACTTTATCTACAACACTATTTTTTGTTTCTTGCACCCAAGCGAAGACGTACCTGGCTGACTTTTTTGCTTTGTAACTACTGTAATTCTTACAGTAATTTTTTAGAAATATGTTGAATAATAGCTTTATCTATGGTTAATTATGCCATTATATAAAAATCTTTGAAAAGTTGCAAAAACTTTCTTTACAGCTTATTTTTATCTACAGCTTATCTCCCTTCTTTTAAACTCGTGGCTAATTTACCGCGCCGTTAACTCACTTTACCTTTCACAATTTACCTCTTACATTTTTAACAAGGTTCGTTTTAGAAATGTCATCAAAAACAGAATTGGCACTAGATGACATTATCAAGGCAAACAAGGACTCTCGTAAGAAACGTGGTGGAGCCGTACAAAAAGAAGACGACAAGAAGCCATTACTACAAAGTACGATAGCCAAACCGGAGCGTAGCCGAGTGTCCAGGCCAGAACGTAGCCGAAGACGTCGTAGAAGTTCTCTAACTCGACGTCGGAGTTCAGTAGCCAGTCGACGATCCGTAGCCTCTCATCGTTCTGTAGCCTCTCATCGCTCTGTAGCCTCTCATCGTTTCGTGGCTTCTAGAAGTCGTTCCACAGCTACAGATGACCTACACTTCCTACGAATTGGCAACATCCCATACAACGTGACCGAACGTGAACTATGTAGCCTGTTCGAGCAGTACAAACAAGCGACAGTCTTTTTGCATCATGATTCTAGAGGCAGGTCCTTGGGTACGGGAGAGATTTGTGCTCCAGAAGGCACGGTAGACCGAATCAGACGGGATTTTAACGGAGTTTTAATTGATAAGAAGAAGCTCGATATTAGAAGCGTAGCACCGTTGATCAAGATTACCGACAGAATTAGTGTAGCCAATGATGTGAAGAACAGAAGCCAAAGTCACGATGGAGGGAAGCGAAGAAATTCAGATGGAAGTGACAAAGGAGGGAAAAATAAAAATGATGTCAGAGTCCGAAATGACGATAAAGATCAAAATGATTCCAAAAATGATGGTCAAGATGCCTCAGTGAGCCAGAATAGTTCTAGAAGTCACGATGAATCAAAAGGAACCGATTCACAAAAAAGCAGCAACAATGGAAGCACAGCAGCTAAAAAGTCAAAGAAAAAGAAGAAGAAGACCACGAAGATGCCAAAAATAACGACAGAACAGTTGGACAAAGAATTGGAGCAATATATGGCACAAAAGGCTAATATCAATGACAATGTTACTGACAATAGTGGTACTGATGAAAAAATTGAAGTAGATGAACACCCAGATGACAAAGTAGACGACTCGGGGATCGAATCCTAATGTTTTTTTAAAATTATTTAGGCTTATTAAATATTTTTAAATATTTATAATTTATAAATAAAAAGTTTGAAAAGAATAAAAGTTCGAATCCGCTTGGGCAAGAGAAGCGAAAATAGTGCTGTAAACTAAGTTTTTGCAGAATTTTTTTCAAAACTTGTGTTGACACAAATATTTGTAAATGTCTTTGGCGTATTATCACTAAAACTCAAAAAATTAAAGCAAAAACTACAGTAGTTATGAAGTAAAAAAGTCAGTCAGTTTTGAATCGTACTAATAAAAAAATAATAATGTAAAAAAAGTTTTCGTACGTTTTTTCAATTTTTTTTATATTATGATTGCTGAAGATTGTACCAATATTGTCAGCAAGTTTGGAATAATTACAGTAAGAACTACAGTAGTTATCAATTATAAAAGTCAGCCCGGTTCGCTTGGTTGCAAACGACAAAAATGGAGATGTAAAAAAAGTTATTGCGCTTTTTTAGAAATTTTAATTTGGGCCTTGATTTGTCAATACTTTAAGTTTATTTTTGTAAATTTTTAAAAAATTACAGTAAGAACTAAAGTAGCTATGAATTTAAAAATTCAGCCGGGTACAAATCCGCTTGAGTGCAAATGACAAAAATAAAGCTGTAAAGAAAGTTTTTGTAGGTTTTTTAAAACTTTTTTTTGAGTTTTGTATTTGGCAGGGTCTTCGCTGTTTTGTCACAAACCTTCAAAAAGTTACAGTGAGAACTACAGTAGTTATTAATAACAAAAGCCAGCCGGGTTCAAATCCGCTTGGTGGCAAAAATAGGGCTGTAAAGAACTATTATGCTATTGAGGATTAAATCCTTCATATTTTACATATCTTTTCATGACAAATTTAAAATTTCAGAATATTTTTTTCAATTTTTGTTGGTTTCCAACAACCGCCGCTTGCTGACAGCCGGTTCTGCGAATTTAACCATGCTTTTCATAAGCCCGTTGAGATGAAGAAAAAACCCGATCCCAATCAGCTAAACGCCGCTTATCACCAGATGCAAAAACATCTGCTGTTCCGATTTCCGTTAACGGATTCGAGTGATAAGAGAAAGTGCAGTTGAACAGTTTAAAGGATTCGGAACACTTTGATAGATCTACTATCACATGGCACTGGAATTGTCATAAGTTCTGACAATTGGCAAAACGATTGTGATGCAATTTTGTAAAAAAAACAAGAACTTTGTTTCCAAAACTCATTTTTCAAAAAACCGCAAGAACTTTCTTTCCAAAACTCATTTTTATAAAAACAGCAATAACTTTCTTTCCAAGACCCATTTTTTGAAAAACCACAAGAGCTCTCTTTACAGTGTATTTTACCAAGAAAAATTAAGTTTCTATCAGACTAAAACAACTATCAGAGTTTATAAAGTTGAACAATAACAAGGAGTTTAGATATAACTATAGATTTTGAGGTCAAAACATTTCATTCTAAATCGTCAGCATCAACAATTGCACCGCGTTCTTCACTCTCGGCACGAACTCCTCCTCTTTGAGCAACAATAGCAGCTTGGACTCTCTGAAAATTGAACCAAAATTAATGTTTTTGACTTCAAAATGTCATTATTCAAAAGTTTTAGGATTATATCATTATTAAAAAGTTTTAAAATATCCTGTCAGACATATAAAAATACCAAAAAGCCCGTTGAAACCATAAACGACACGACTTTTCTATATTGTAGTAGACCCCAAACCTACAGCTTGAGCATGAGGAAGTTCAGCGACGATTTTTTCAAAGTGTTCACTCATGGTTTGACGGAAAATGTTGATGAGATGATCAGGTTGTCCACACAACACCACAGCATTACACAAATGCTTGATTCCCTCCTCTTCCAGACCTTGACCCATCAGCTCTTCCCCAATTTGAATTTCTTGAAGGAAAAAGTTTTGAACTGCGGTTGGATCACTCATATTTGGCAAGTCCAATGGTTCATCCAAACGCTGTTTAGCTGCATTCTTTCTCTCTGAAATTTAGAAGAATTAAAATAGAGGAAAATGGGTATTATAAGAAAATAGACGTTGTAGTAGGTAAAAAATATTCTTTGGTGTCTTTAGCGTCCATGCTGGGAACATTTGTCGTATTTTACATCCAAAATTTGCCAAAAATCTAATAAAACACATAAAAATACAAGACTACCACAAAACGTTAGGGTTTAAGAGTTTTATCATGTTATACACAATAGATGCTCATAAGCAATATAAAAAGCATCCTACAAACTTGAATTAAAACAGAAACGCCTAAATTTTACAACCCATAAGTAATATAATGCCTTATCAAACGACCGAAAGCCAAAAAACACTTTTGGTAACGTTCTAAGACTTAAAAACAACAAGAACTATGTTAACCATACCTAAACTGCCAAAACCATAAAAATGAAAAAACTCACTCTGTCTGATAGCTTCTTTATAATCTGGAGCATGTGTTCTTCTGTAATCAAAGTACAAAGCATATCCTAGAAAAGCCGTGGCTCCAAGACCAGCTCCCCATAGCCACAAATTCGGCGCAGGCGATGTCATTCTTCTAAAATAATGTTTTGAAGCATTTGAACTGCGGATAAAGAATAAAATACGTAAGCATAATTATTTACAATATAATTTCGCTAAAAATTGTTTCTGTAACGATGAAAGTTCACGATAATATTGGCAAAAGCACGAAGAAGAAATTAGGAAAATAATTTTTCCAAAAACGTATAAAAGCGTCTTCAGCGAACTGTGAAGACATGTTATACGAAGGATAATGCGGTCGCGAATTGCGATAAAACCGCCAAAAAAATAAATGTGGCAAAATCTTGAAGTAAACGGGATTTTTGTTGAATAATACCTCATTTTACAATTTATACAATATACTGACATCATGAACTCGATGGAAAATAGTGTTTCTTCACAGGACATGGAAGGCGAATTTGAGGTAAGTTTTTGAACTTTTTCATTCGATTTTTAGGTTTAAAACGGTTTATTTTGAACAAAACTAAATGGTAAATGCAAAAATGTCCTATGAGACTAAAATTTGTAAAAGAAACTATGCTATGATCTAAATTTGTTTAAAACGTTTGTGGTTCTAATGAATAAAGACTTGTCGGTTTTTTGATATGCATCTCTTATTATTTTTAGCTACTAGACGTAAAGAAAGCGATGGGGAACAACCATGCCAGCTTGGCCACACCTTATATGACGTCCGAGGCTTCTAACTATCAGTTGAGAGCGATTGTCAAGTTAATTGAATCAAATTTGGCTCAAGAGAAGGGTATGTTTTGAAGCTTTGCTTGTGCTTCTTCGAATTTAGATTCAAAATGGACTTATTATTGTTTAGGGGTTTATGCATCTGCTACATAAAACATCTTCTTCTTAACGTATTTTGTTTTTGACACCTAAAAGTATTATTTTTTATAGGTTTACTTCAATCATATCGGTAAATCAACTTTAACTCATTGGTAGATCAACTTTTATGTCTAATTTTCAGATTCAAAATCACCAGAACAAATAAAGCATGAAATCGAAAACTTGACAATCAAATCAACAAAGGAAAGAATGATAAACGAGCAGTTAAAGGCCGAGATCCAAACTATTATACAACAAAATGGCAATGTGGTCAATCAGATCAAAAACGACCGACGAAAAATTGATGGACATTGTGAAAAAGTGAATGGAGAATTCTATGCCAAAGAATATAAACACAAATTGGCTGGAGCGTAAGTTCTGTCATTTTTAAAGTATTTTAAACAGGTTTTGCGACCTATGGGTTCAAAATGACATTCTTTGTTTTAAAGTAATGTTAACTCATATTTTTAAATGTTTTAACCGGATTTATACTTAATATTTCATTTTCAGTGAATTGGATGTTATGCTGGAACATGAAAAGTCGAAGAACGAAAACTTGAAAGCTAGGCAAGAGTTTTTACAGAAGAGATTAGAAGCGTTGAAGAAACAGAAGCCGGTTTGAGTTAACTATGTACATTATCAACTTCATTGTGAATTAAATATATAAAATAATCTAACATGAAAATTCTTTACGTTATATTTTAATCTATGCCTATGTAAGTGTTAGATCTTTACAAAATTATACTTTATTAACAGTTTCTTTACAAGAGCAGAAGAGTTGACTCAAAAAGGGCAGTGCGACACTTGACCTCAACTTTATTTCAGCTTTTCGACCAAAGTGCAATGAACCTGCATAGATACGCGTATTTGATGGTTCTTCGGTCTTTTTCTCCTTATAAATTGTTTGTTATTGTTTATCTTCACTTGTAAGCGTTTTGTTCAAAAAATACTCGAATTTTGTGCTAGCGATGGCTGAATGGAAAGAAGTTAGCGCGAATCGCTCCTTCAACGGAACACAGTACACTTTCAGCTTCAAAAGGTAGGATTTTTGTTTCTAAAGACAGGCTTTTATTTTCTGAAACTTGATATAAGTCTGTTCTTGCTTTTTTTTGATTTTTAGGATCTGTATGGAAAAGAATTGTCAAAAATTAAGTATTTTAGTAAGGAGCTGAAGACTGTTACTCCGATCGGCGTTTACGTTCCGGATAATGAAGCCAATGAGAAGCTGCCGGTTTTGTTCTACTTGTCAGGTCAGTTTACGCGCCAATTTTTAGCGCTAATCATGTGATAACCTTGATTTTGCACTGTTTGATTGATTATCACGGATAACATCGAATAATATGTATAACTTTAGGAAAAACATGGAATTTGCGCTAAATTTAGTGGGTTTTGAAGTGAAAATTAAAGTTTTATAAATTGGTTTCAGAATAAGTATGTTTAAAGCTTAAAACTTTAAAGTATGTTATATTGACGTATTATAATCAATATTATTTCAGGCCTAACCTGTACCGAGAAGAATTTTGTCGAAAAAGCAGGAACACAACGTTTGGCTTCTCAACATCGTGTTATCGTGGTAAATCCGGACACATCGCCTCGTGGATGTAACATTGAAGGTGATAAGGATAGCTATGATTTCGGAGAAGGTGCTGGTTTCTACCTGGACGCTACTGTTCCAAAATGGGCTGAAAACTACAGAATGTACAGTTATATCGTCAAGGAGTTGGTTCCGTTGATTTCTGAGAAATTTCCAGTCGATGAGAAGAAACGGTCGATCTTTGGACACAGTATGGGAGGTCATGGTATGTTAGGGTTTATATTTCTGAGTTTTTGATATTTGGGACAATTCAAAAAGGAATTCGTGTAGTATAACGAACTATGTCAAAGTTTATAAGCGATTTTTACCAAATATGTATTGTTAGCGTTTTATTAATGATAAAGCTGTAAAACCTTAATTTAGGAGCCCTAACCATTGGCTTGAAGAACCCTGATCTTTTTGTCTCAATCTCCGCTTTCTCTGCCATTTGTAACCCAACTCAAGGACCATGGGGACAAAAAGCTTTCAACGGATACCTAGGGGAAGATAAATCTCAATATAACCAGTACGATGCCACAGAATTGGCCAAATCTTACTCTGGACCCAAGAAGAATATACTGTTGGATCAAGGAACGGCCGATAACTTTTACAAACAACAACAACTCTTGCCTGAAAACTTGGTCGATGTTAAGAATGAAAAGTTGAACGTTGAACTGAGAAAACGCGATGGATATGATCATTCCTACTTTTATATTGCTTCATTCATTCAAGAACACTTCGAGTTCCACAAGGCTAACTGGAATTGATAGAAAATGGATTTTTATCAAAGTTAACTTGTTTTAGAAGTTAAATCTTTGACAACAATGCTAAATTTGCCACAAGTTCTATATATATTTGAAGTTCTGTTAGATTTTCTATAAAAGTTATATTACACTTGATAAAGGTTATGTTAAACTTGAATAAACTCGGTTGAATTGTAAAGTGATAAAAGAATAAAATATTCTATGTAAATCGGAATGTATTTTAAAGTAAAAAGGTTAAATTTATCCTTTGTTACGTTATTTATGTTGTTTTACATCAATTCTGTTTTTTGTTTTAATTTATGGCATGTTATCATAGGGTTCTCACTGTTTTTCTTTGCTAACGATACCTATAAAAAGGGCTTTTTGATAGTCTAAAAAAAAAGAAATGTTCTAAGACTTTAAACTAATGTTTTAAGACCTAAAATAACATGATATAGATAGGCAACTTTATATTTTAACCAGTTAATGTCATTTAACATTATATTTTTAGCTGTATTAGCTAAATTTGTCAATTTCAGCACAATATGACGTCTGTCGAAGAGTCAGTGGTGGCTTTAAAGCACAAATGCCAGAAGATAGTTGATGGGAAGAAGGAAGTAAGTTAGATTTTTGTTTTTATTGTTCAAATTTTAGATGGAAGAAGCGTACTCACTACTGGAAGGCCTGGAAGGTATTGCCATAACTGTCGACGTACTTACAGTAAGTTTCGAGGTGTGGACTTGCAGTAAGGATAGTTTTAGTAGCGGAAGGGGGATTTTAGGAAAGAGAGGGGTATTTTTGGCATTTTGGCAAGGGAATGTAAAAGAAACGTTTTTTGTTAGAGCTAAGGGCTTTTTTGGTGTTGTACTCTTGAAAAAGGTCTCTTACTCAAGTTCTAGCCATTTTTAAAGCTAAAAAACGATATTATTAGGCTTAGAAGACATTTAGTAACAATTATGTTAACCCAAAAGGCTAAAAGTTCAATATTCAACTTCCAGAAGACCAGAATCGGAATGACGGTGAACGATCTTCGTAAAAAGACCAAAGACGAAAAGCTAGCCAAGCGTGCCAAGGCTTTGATCAAGAAGTGGAAAGCCATGATCGATACGGGTGTCGTTAACAATAACAAAGACTCTAAGCCTGTCAATTATGCTCCAGCCAAGACCGAACTGCCACCAGCACCAAAGACAACAACACCGCATGTGTTCAAACGTACTGCCGCTGCTTCGAATGATACTGTAAGGTGTTATCGTGATTTTTGGAATTTTTGGGCAATCTTTTTGTTAATTTAGGTTAGAAAAAAGATGTTTTTAGACTTATAAGTTAATGTTTTAGGTAATAAAAGCCTGAAAATTCATGTTTTACATTAGAAAAATGATGTTTTACACTTATTTACTAAATAACTAGTGGGTATTATAGGTTTTTTTGATAATTTAGTCTTATAAATCTAGGAAATTCAATTTTTTCTAAAGTTTGATAAGAGATTTTGAAATTTCAACAGCGATTTGTTTGTTTTTGGGAGCGTTTTTGCATTAGAAAGGCCTATATAAATGTAGTGAAAAGAGTTTTGAAATAGTTTTGTTGAATTGTTTGAGAGTGACGAGGTATGGAAATTTTCAAATTGAAAATTTAGTTGGAACTCTTGGTCCTAATCTTACCTTTGTCCCTACCTCATTTACCCTTACTCTTACGTTTAACCTTACTCCCACTCCGAACTTTACCCTACCGATACCCTTACCCCTAGGTTAATATAAAAGGTTTAAACATACTATTTTTGCCATTTTCAGACACGCTGCCAGTCCATCACAGCCTTGGCCAAATCTCTACGAGCCGGCGAACTCCCGGACGGCACCCAGGACCCGGACGAGCTAGCCGAACGCATCGAAGAAGCCATCTTCCAACACACCGGCGGCGTCAACGACCGCTACCGTGCCAACATCCGCTCACGTATGTTCAATTTACGTGACAAAAAGAACCCCGCCCTCCGCGAGAACGTACTCACCGGCGCCGTACGCCCGGAACGATTTGCCAAAATGTCGGCCGAAGAGATGGCATCAGATGAGATGAAGAAGCAACGCGAATCCTTCCACAAAGAAGCCATCATGGAGCATCAAATGTCCGTCCAAGAAGGCACCCCATCAGACATGTTCCGTTGCGGTCGTTGTGGCAAAAACAACTGTACCTACAATCAAATGCAGACTCGTTCGGCTGACGAACCGATGACTACGTTCGTCTTCTGTCGAACCTGTGGTAATCGTTGGAAGTTCTGTTGATGTTGTGCGTGGTTTTGGCCGCTTCCAGAGTTGTTTTGGTTGGTTTTGGACGTTCTGAAGGCTGTTTTGGTTGATTTTTGGCCGTTTTTGAAGGCGGATTTGATGGATTTTGGTCCTTTTGAAGGCAGTTTTGGTTGAGTCTGGACCGTTTTAAAGATAGTTTGTGGTTGATTCTGGCCATTTCGAATGCTGTTTCGATTGATTTTGGCCATTTTGGAGGCTGTTTTAATTGATTCTGGAAGTTTTGAAGGCTGTGTTGATCGATTTTGACTGTTTTTGGTCGATTATTGGGCGTTTTGGTCGTTTTTTGACCATTTTTGTTGGTTTTTTTGGATTGAAGAGGTTGGATTCGGTCGATTTTTAATTTTTTTTGGAGTTTCAGTCGATTTTGAAGTTTTTTCAAATTTTGGTCCATTTTGATTTTTTTTGGGAATTTTGGTCGATTTTGAGTTTTTTAATTTATTGGTTGGTTTTGCAATAATTTAAACTTTTTAGTCCGTTTTTTCAAATTTAAAAAGTGTTTTGAGCATATGGATCAACTTTTAACAAATTTTTTGAAATTTCGGTCGATTTCAAATTTAGGTAACATTTCGATTTTTTTTCGATTTTTGAGAAAATTTGAACTTAATACCCTTTATTGATCAACCTTGATGTCCTCTAGAAAGTCTTGGCCCAACCTCACTTTTACCGTTGTTTTGTCGACCGTTTCCAACGGCGTTTGGTCTCATTTTGTTAATTTATTGCTGAATTACAACCTGCATTTTGTCAAAAGTGCAGACTCATTAATTATCACCCAAATTACCTTGGATTGTAAAAAAGTTTTTTATTCGAATAATTTAGTTTTTTAATAAACTTATTAATTACTTATTCAAATTTTTCGAAATTTTAAATTTTTTTAAAATTTTGAAAATTTTTTTTTAAATTTTAAAGTGAGCTTAAGGCTAATAAGTCTAAGCCTAATGTTGTTAAGCCTAAGCTGACTGTTTTGAGATTTATAGAAAATGTATTATATTTAAATTTTCCTCGAATTTGGCAACTTTGGCATTGTGTTGGAAGCAATTTTTTTGGGTGTTCTTAATAAGATAAGGTTAAGCCTAATCTGACCAAACCTATGCCTACTAATCCTTAGCCTACTAAGCCTAAGACTACCAATTCTAAGCCAAGCCTAAGCCTACTGAACGTAAGCCTAATACGCCTCAGCCTACTAAGCCTAAGCTTGCTAAGCCTATGCCTACTAAGCCTAAGCTTACTAAGCCTAAGCCTACTAAGCCTATGCCTACTAAGCCTATGCCTACTAAGCCTAAGCCTACTAAACCTAAGCCTACTAAGCCAAAGCCTAATCAGCCCAATATTTTAAATTTTCAAAATTTATTCGCCAACACACAAATTTACATGCCACAAGTCCACACCCTCGGCACAATCGTATCCAATACCACACTACTAAAGTACGGCTCACACTGTTGCCGAGCGTACCATTCGGACGCATAGCACGAGACGAACATTCCAGTACCAATCAGCAAGTTGAACCACATCATCAGATTCCAAATACTGGCCGAACTGATGAAGCGAGAGATGAGGAAGAAGATGCCACCACAGACAAAATACAAGTTGAACATGATTGGGTAGAACAAACGTAGCGAGACGCCGAACCAGTACTCGTGGAACGCGGCCGAAAGGAAGAAAACCGTCATTTGAGCCACTTTTCGGCCGGTTTTCGAGTTGCCGGTGAGCTGAAATTGAGGGTTTTTTTAAATTTTTTAAGTGGTGTTGGGCTTAAAATCAAGTTTTTGTTACCTAAAATGCTGAAATATATCATCTTTAAGATTGAAATTAATAAAAAATAGGCTTTTTGTTACCTAAAATTTTCAAAATTTTAATTTTTGTTACTTATAAAAGTAAAAATTTGAGTTTTTGTTACCTAAAATAATAAAAAATAAAATTTTTGTTACCTAAATAAAACGCTAAAAATAAAACTTTTGTTACATAAAATAATGAAAAATTTGAATTTTTCTTACTTAAGCGAAAAAATACTATTTTTGTTACCTAAAATGATAAAAAATACATTTTTTGTCACCTAAAATGTTAAAAAACACAATTCTTGTTACCTAAAATTAAAAAAAATTATTTTTGTTACCTAAAATACAAAAAAATAGTGCCTTTCTCGAACTTACTATTGAAAGATCCCTGTAAACATAAGCATAAAGCCAGTCATGAACAGTCAGATTCCAATCACGATAGTATTCGGCCATGTTCCGCGAGTTCCACCAGTTCTAAAAAGCCTTGTTGAGTAAGAAAAATTTTATAATTTTAAGCCTAATTGTAAGTCTTCTAGGCTTAATCATACTAAGCCTGAACCAAAACGTCAGAATGCTAAGCCTAAGCCTACTAAGCTTAAATCTACTAAACCTAAGCCTACTAAGCCTAAGCCTACTAAGCCTAAGCCTAAGCCTACTAAGCCTAAGCCTACTAAGCCTAAGCCTACTAAGCCTAAGCCTACTAAGCCTAAGCCTACTAAGCATAAACCTACTAAGCCTACGCTTACTAAGCGTAAGCCTACTAAGCCTAAGCCTACTAAGCCTAATCCTACTAAGCCTAAGCCTACTAAGCCTAAGCCTATTAAGCCTAAGCCTACTAAGCCTAAGCCTACTAAGCCTAATCCTACTAAGCCTAAGCCTACTAAGCCTAAGCCTATTAACTTGAGTCCAAGTCTACCAAATCTAAGCATAAGCCTACTAATACTAAACTCACATCATAAAACTGTCGATCAGCAAAGCGCAAAGCTTCGGCGAACATGTTTTGCCACGAATGTAGTAGGCCATAGAACAACATCATCAAGCATACTCCACCAGGAATGACAGATGGGAAAATGTGGTAGACTAGCTCAGGAATCGACTGTTTCTTATAGTCAACATCAATGAAACGAGGTCGGATAAAGTTGATGAACATTAGGTTCACAACATAGATCGATAAGAGACAGTGGGCGAAGATACGAGCTACACGGTTCCAGTTTACTGAATCTGTTCTGAAAAGACATGATTTCGACTGGAAAGAAAGTTATTGCCATATCAAGCTCTGTAAAGAAAGTTATTGCCATTTTAAGCCCTGTAAAGAAATTTATTGCCATTTTAAGCTTTGTAAAGAAAGTTATTGCCATATCAAACTCTGTAAAGAAAGTTATTGCCATATCAAGCTCTGTAAAGAAAGTTTTTGCCATTTTCTGTTTCGTA
The DNA here is from genome assembly GCA_904066225.2 of Bursaphelenchus okinawaensis. NCBI lineage: Eukaryota > Metazoa > Nematoda > Chromadorea > Rhabditida > Aphelenchoididae > Bursaphelenchus > Bursaphelenchus okinawaensis. The sequence goes on along the minus strand of CAJFCW020000001.1, from coordinate 9,627,844 downwards.
AAGAAAGTTCTTGCCATTTTCTGTTTTGTAAAGAAAGTTATTGCCGTTTTTACCTTGGATATTGATCTCTGTAGATGAAAGTCGGAGCGAAAGTGAAGAAAACATATTGTTGTAGAGTTGGGAATTGCATATTATCCCTTTGACTGAAGGCTTCATTGATTGACAATCCTTTTTCAGCTTGTTCTTTCTTGTATTTTATCAATTTGGCCAGGTTTTCTCTCATAAATGAGTGAACTTTCATTACTAGACGGGTCTAAAATTGATTTAAAAAAGACTTTTACTAGTGTTTTTAAGGGCAGGGTATATTTTTCTTGGATTTATGAAAAGATTTTATAAAGGCAACGTAAATTATTACAATAGAAACTATAGGATCAAGTGTTAAAGAGCAAGGTGAACTTTTTTTTACGGATATGGTAAAAGTTTTTTTAGGCGTATCAAAAAAGAGAAGGAGGGGGGGGGGATTGTAATATTGTTTAGGGTATGGTGAATTAGTGAATGTATTAAGCAGGGTAAAAACGGTTTTTAATCGGCTCAAGTGTTAAAGGGTAGGATATTCTTTACGGGCATGGTAAAATTTTTTAGGCGTAACAAGGGGGTAGGATTGTAAATTGGTTAAGGGCATGGTAAGTGTTTTGGCCACGGTAAAGCTGGTTTCAAAGGATAAAGTCAAATGTTAAACGACAGGATGAATTTTTACGGGCAGGGTAAATTTTTTGAAGAGGCAGGGTAAGATATTGAAAGTCAAGGTAAAATTTCTTTGAAGGCCGATAATAAAAAAAGAGCGTTTTAGGTTGGGTAAGGTATGGTAAAGGTGTTTTGAGCAGGGTAAGTTCAAGGCTTGAACAGGACAGGATTGGGGTAAATTTTGAAAAAAAGACAGTTGGGTAAGGCAGGGTAAATGATAAACAAAAACAAAATTTGGGGTAGGATAGATTAAAGGGGGCGTAGGGTAGTATAAAGCAGGGCAAGGTTGGGTATGGTAGGGTAGGGTAGGGTGGGTAGGATAGGGTAGGGCAAGATAAAAAAACTTACATTTTCGCAAGTGATAATGAAAGAACAAGCACAGTTGAGTTCGTATTTGAAGAGTAAAACCAATGGAAAGTAGAATAATGAGATCAGATAGCCAAAGTACAAGCCCAAGAATAATTTTTGATTTGAAAATGTCACAGATTTAGCTGGAATCAAGGTCCATAACTTTAGACCATTGTAGCCAAAAAAGATAGTGGATACGTACATACAGGACCATATGAACATGGTTAGGAAGAACTGGGAAAAGTTCCATTGGATCAGCCAGAAATGGTTTAGAGGGCTGAAATAACAGTGTTAGGCTACAGTTAGAAGGCTTGAGCTTCGTAGTTAAGGCTGAGGCCCGGTCTAAAACTCAAACTAGAGCTCAAGTTAGGGCCGAGGCTAGGCCGGAAATTAGAGTACGATTTAGGCTAGATTTTGTGTTACAGCTAGGGCAATGAAAAGGCTGAGGTAATGCAAGTCATGGAAAGGCACGGCAGGGCAAACCAGATAAAAGGCTAGGGCTCTGGTGTGGGCTAGAGATGTGGGCTAGGGCTCTGGGCTAGGGCTTTAGGTTAGGGTTCTGGGCTAGGGCTGGAGCTACGGCTCTAAGCTATGGCTAAGCTAAGACTTAGAGCTAGGGCTTGGAGTGAGAAACGATCTGGGCCTGACCCACTTTTGAGGCTCAGCTTAGGCCTGGGGCCCAAGGTTAAGGCCCGACCTAAATTTAACTCAAGACCAGTCCGTTTCTCAACTCGAGCTATGGCTCTGGGCTAAGGCTAGGCTTATAGCTATTTGATGCCTAAATGTATAAAAAAATAATTCAAAATGACTTACTTCTGATGATTGATCAAGTCGAAGGCTGCTGTTCCAAACCCACATAAAATAAACCAAGCCGAGAAGAAGTTGAATAACAGTCCAGCTGTGCCATCCCAGTGTTGACTATAATCTCAAAATTATTTTTAAAAGCGTCTAATATTTAAAATTAATCAAAATTCAAAATTTTAAACTTACGTGATCAAACTTTCCCTCGGGATAAAAACTTTTTCTTTGAAGACAACGGCCGGTCGTTTGGCTTTCTCTTCTTGATTTGACTTCTGGTTATCTATTTGATTTACTAGTCCAGTCAGTCGATTTGTAATTGCATTTTCTTGAACTTCCTCTTGAGGAGAGGATTGAAGCAGAGCTCCCATAGCTGAAATGGTGCTAATTAATGATAAAAAAATTCAATACTAAGTCAAAATGGAGTAAGGCAACACAATAGTAAGGCTAAGAGTAAAGCTACAGTAGAGCAATGGTAAAGTCACGACAGGGTTAGATTATGACAAGAATCGCGCAAGAGAAGGGCAGAGATAAGACGAAGGTAGCACTAAGGCTTAAAAAGGATAAAGCAATGGTAGGACTTGAGCAAGGATCAGGTAAAGCATAAATAGGGTTAAAGTAAGAAAACAGTATAACAATGGTAGAGCTGTAGTTGGGGAAGGTTAGGGTGAGGATAAGGCAAGTGTAGGATAAGGGTAGTGTTAGGGCAGAGCTTACCCCCTCCCCTCCCCATTTCCTTGTGAAAACACGCTACCCTTTCCTTTTTATCACTGTGCCCAGAGTAGGGTGGGTAGTTTTGGTGTGAGGGCGGGGGTCCAAAAAAATCCACTGAGGGGGGGGACGACGTTCAACCTTTTTTTTAAAATTTTTTTCTGCGCCCGGCTTTGACTGTGCCTATAAATTAATAAATATATGAAAAATTAATAATTTTTAAAAAAAATTTTTTGTTTGTTACCTAATTTTAATCATTTTATAAAATAAAACCCGATTTCCTTGACCCTCCCCTTCTTTTTTTTAAAGTTTATGCAAATTTTATAAAACCACCTTATCCAAACTTTTACTCCAACCCAGAAATCACCCCACGCCTCCGTACATTTCCAAAAATGGAAATCCCCTTAAGCTTTCGGAGAGATCGCAACCCTCTGGAATGCCGTGGATTTCGATCCGAAACAAGGTCAGACGAGAAAAAGAAAGAATCGAGAAAGCGAGGGAACGTGGAAAACCACGAAACGCCGTTGGGTGTAAAGTCAAAACAGGAAACATAACCACGACTATATACACTTACCGTTCTGGAAGCTGCGCAGCGTTCCGTGATTTGCTCAGTGTTCTGTTAGCTGGTCACCGCTCCAGATTATGAGCTTACTGTTCCGTAATGGGCTCATCGTTCCGAAATATAAGGTCATTGTTCTACAGTTTGTTTTATCCTCCTACTATTACCCCACCGTTCCAAAATTTGCTTACCGTTCTATCAAAAAACAAGCTAGCTTGCCGTGCCAAATTATGTGCTTATCGTTCCATAATTTGCTCACCGTTCCAAAATATGAACCCATCTTCTTGAAGGCTGCTTTGCCGTTCTAATAATAGCTCACCGTTCCATGATTTGCTTGCCATTCTATCAGAAAAATTCATCGTTCCGGTTGCATCCAAGCGGATTCGAAACCGACTGACTTTTTCAATTTATAACTACTGTAGTTCTTACCGTAACTTTTTCAAACTTGGTAAGAATATAGCCAAGACCTTTAGAAAGCATAACGTAGCAAAACAATTTAGAAAAAAACATGCAAAAACTATCTTTACAGCTCAATTTTTGTCGTTTGCACCCAATCAGATTCGGACTCGATCGACATTTTCAATTTATAACTACTGTAGTTCTCACTGTAATTTTATCAAACTTTGTACAAGTGTAGCCACAATCCTTGACAATCATAATTTAAAAAGAAAAATCAAAGAAAACATGCAAAAACTTTCTTTACAGCTTCATTTTTGTCATTTGCATCCAAGCAGAATCGAACACGGCTGACTTTTTCAATTTATAACTACTGTAGTTCCTACTGTAATTTTTTAAAATTTTGTACAATTATAGCCATAAACTTGAAAATCGTAATGTAAAAAATAAAAAGAAAAAAACACATGCAAAAACTTTATTTACAGCTTCATTTTTGTCATTTGCATCCAAGCAGAGTCGAACACGGCTGACTTTTTCAACTTATAACTACTGTAATTCTTACTGTAATTTTATAAAAAATGTCACTTCTTTTCGAACTTGACAATTTCAATTTTTATAAAATCAATTTTTAAATAAAAAAACTTTTTTTCTCAAACATTTTTGTGAGAAAACTCTTTGATTATGCTTAACAACATAAATTCCCAACCAATACATAAATACATTACCACAAATATTATAAAAATCATATTAAACACCATCAAAATTGAAGTTTTTACAATACTTTTGAGTTTTTAACCGAATTTAAGGCTTACACTTCGTAGTTTTAGGCTCAGCTGTAGGCTTAAGCTAGTGAACGCCAGCTTATGCATAGTAAATATATAATTAGTAGGCTTAGACTTCGTAGACTTAAGCTTAGTAAGCTTTGTCTTAGTAGGCTTAGTCTTAGTAGGCAAAGGCTTAGTAGGCGTGGGCTTAGTAGCCGTAGGCTGCTAGATTTCAGCTTATTGAACTAACCATTTGTAGATGAAGTCACACCTGATCATATTAACCATAATAACCCAGAGTATCCATTTATATTCCTGTGAAGACCAAGCCGGATGTCCTCCTTTACAAACAGCCTGCCATGATCAAAAAAGCAATACAACTACATTCTGTTGTCCAATCGAAAATGGCTTTTGTTGCAAAGACATGATCTATTGTTGTCCTTCAGGTAAGATATCACCATAGTTGTCATCATTTTGCTGATTACTAAAATATTAAGCTTTAACGTGTCTTAAAATTGTCGTAAATATTACTTTTCAGGGTTCATTTGTCCATCACCGGATAGTAAATATCGTTACTGCTATTTGGATTTGGGTTTATATGGACCTTTGCGGCCAGTAACCTAGTTAAAATACTCCGAAATATACAATGGAGAGGCTCACAACGTCAGCTTTAATCAGCTTTTACCACTACAACCATATAATTACCAAAAAATGCATTAATTTTCGAATAAACACTGATTTCGTTCATATTGTAATAGGTTCGACCACTTCGTTTGAAGAGAACTTGGCCAGAAATTTTTGTATAAACATGAAAATTTGGGAATATATACAACATTTAATGTTCTACAAGTTGTATTTTCCAAAATGTCCAAAAAGTCTCATTATTCAGTTTTTGACCTGCGCCCACATTGCCAATTTGCGCCAAAAACATCCTGCAGGCCGCGCGCCTTTTTTATACGCAGACCTCGAAAAAAATTTTGGGGACGATTTTCCAAACTCAACGACGTCCTCAAACGTTTGTGAATTTATTTTAACCTTGAGTAACTAACAAAATGCAGCCCAGCAATGGTGGAGATCTCATGAACTTTCTTCTGCATCCATCTCAATCTAAAGCTTGGCGAACGTCTGATTTCCAGCAACTCAACAACATGAATGAACCTTGGAACAGTCGTTTACATCGTCCTAATGTCAGAAATACTTTCGCACATTCAGCATGTCCTCGACGACAGGAAAAATCAAAGGATTATGGGCGTCATGAGTAAGTTTTTTCTTTTGCATTGTTGTTTGGTTTTTAGGTAACAAATCGAGGATGTTGAGGTTGAACAATGTCGCAAAATATGTATATTTTCTCAAAATATTATTTACATGTTAATTTTTCAAGAAAAATGGGTAAAAACTCTGTTACGAAGGTATTACTCATGACCTCATGTTATCATGGATAATATGTTTTTTAACCCAATTATTTTTAGACCAGCGCAACGCTTATATGCGACAGTTTATCCAGGACATCAACGAGTGCTAATTTATTCTAAAACTACGTCTCGACGGGCTGTTGGTCCACTTTCTCGGTCTTTTTTTCATGTTAACCATGGAATGACGAAAACGTATCAATATCCGTTGGAAAAGATGGAGAGATTTGACGTAAGTGCTTTTAAAATTTTCTTTGAAATTTTTTAGTTAGTATTTATCAGTTCTTTGTTGTTTTAGGCTTCTTTGCACGACGTAGGAAACGAAAACATCAAGCCAAACTTCAATTTATCGGGAGAAAACCAGGAGAACATGTGTGAAAGTGAATATTCTGTAAGTTTTTGCGCATTTTTAGGTCGAATAGTTTGCGTAATAGTTGAAATGGTGTCTCAGGATTACATTATAGGTAAAATTAAGCTTTTAGATTGAAAATGGATGTTCGAAATCGAGCAAACCGTTATGTTATAGTAGGCTTTTTTAACAACATTTGATTTTATTTTAAAATGTGATATTTTTAGCTGGTTTAAAAGGTCGTAAAGTTAAGGGGAGATAGTATAAGTGTTAACAATTTTTAATTTGATTCAATTTACCTTTTTTTATTTCAGTGTGCACCTCCAAACAAGTTCTTGACATCGGATTCCATTGCGAGACCATTATCATCAAACCTGGCGGTTTCTGAACCAACATCAGAAGACTTTTCAGAATCGACAAAGGAGACTTCATATGAAGAAGATGAGAAAATGGCATATGAAGACGACAAAACAAGTTTGGACAAAGATTTAAACGAAGGCCTTCGCGAAGGTAATGATCATCATGAAATGGAGATGGAAGTTAATGATGAAAAACGCTTTCAAACGAAAATTTCTGAAGAAGAATGTCAACCTCAAATGTTTCCCAACCCACACGATACTCAAGGGTTGGTAGACTTTTTGTTCAATACTCAGTGTAATATCACCAGGTCAAGAACGAAGAAGTATGAAGTTTGTTTGTCGACGAAGAAGACGGTCACGCAGATGAGGTTGGAACAAAAATGGAGACATTTGATTCTGGAAGATAATGGAATGTTCGGAGGGCTCAGATCATGTCAACTGCCAATCGGGGAATGTATGGTTTGTGATGAAGTGTTGGTGGATCAGATCTACTACAAACGCCTTTTGAATGTAAGTTTTTTGTGTAAAATACGGTCGTCATTCTGTTGTCTTTAATATGTAAGCCTCACATTGGCGTTGAGGATTGAAAAAATAGCAAAAACTTTCTTTACAGCCTAATTTTTCTCACGTGCACCCAAGCGGATTCGAACCCGACTTTTTGCTTCATAATTATTGTATTTCTTACAGTTATTTCTTAAAAATTTATGAAAACATAGCTAAAACAATGGTAGTTCTGATGTAATTTTTTTGAAAACCGCAAGAACTTTCTTTACAGCTTGATTTTTGTTACTATCACCCAAGCGGACTCGAACCCGGCCGACTTTTTGCTTTATAACTCGTGTAGTTCTTACTGTAATTTCTTGAAAATTTAATGAAAACATAGGTAATACAATAGTAGCTATGATGTAATTTTAATTTTCTAAAAGCTTGCAATAACTTTCTTTACAGCTTGGTTTTTTGTCACTGTCACCTCAGCGGATTCGAACCCGACAGGCTTTTGCTTTATAACTACTGTATTTCTTACTGTGATTTTTTGAAAATTTACCAAGCCTTAGCTAAAACAAAGGTAGTACTGATGTGGTTTCAATTTGAAAAAAAACGCAAGAATTTTCTTTACAGCTTGATTTTTGTTACTAAAATCTTAACGAATGCGACCCCAGCCGACTTTTAGCTTTATAACTACTGTAGTTCTTACTGTAATTCTTTGAAAATTTGTGAAAACATAGATAAAATAATGGTAGTTATGACGTAATTTTAATTTTTTTAAAAATTGCAAGAACTTTTTTTACAGCTTGATTTTTGTCTTAAGCATTCAAGCGGACTCGAACCCGGCCGATCTTTTTGCTTTATAACTACTGTATTTCTTATTGTAATTTTGCGAAAGTTGATCGTTATGTAGTTAAAACAATGACAAAGACTTGTTATAATTAAAAGTTTTTAAATAGCCCCAAGAACTTTCTTTACAACACTTTTTTTGTCAAATTCACCTTAAAATTTACACAAAAGTATAGGCATTGAACAAAAATTTTAATTCCGAATACCTTTTCCAAACCTGATTTCTGCCATTTTAGGAACAAAATGCCGAAAAATAGAGTTTTACATTCCCTCAAAAACTGATTTCAGAACTACTACGTGGAGAAGATTTGCTTCGACTTTGCCAAGTACCAAACGTGCCGTTGGGGAGACTATTGTAAATACTCGCACGATTTGTCACACTGGATGTAACTGTTCTATTTTGTACTTTCTCACTCTTTCTTGGTGTTCAACATCAATAAATTATTTCATTGACTGTGGTTTCGAGTATTTGTTTGATTATATTGTGATAACGGGTTGTTCAAGTAATTTTGAGCTACTAGCTCTACAAATTTGCTTGGTGAGGTGGCTCACAATTTTTTGAGCAAACTAATATGTAGTAAAGGCTATGTTCCTGATGTTTTACCGTATATTCTGTTACGTTTTTATTGTTTATTAGAGTGTTTTTAAACCTAACATATAGCTTATAGGTATCAGTTTATTGCTTGTTTTAGTCAAGGAAAGGATTTCATGGTAACGATGACGTTCTGGCCTTCTTTCACGCAATCGTCTGTATCTGGTGAGCAACTAAAATAAGTTTTATTTTTTAAATATTTTTCTTGGTCAAAAAGTAGGTAGAAAGCTATATATAAGTCAAAAAGTTTGGGGAAAACTATTTTTTGCCTTACCTAAACGAAAACGGGCAGCACTTGCTTTTGCCTTCACAACAAACTCCATCGCTGAATGGACAACAGAATTCTTCGTTTGTCTTGGAGTTTTGGCAGCTTAAAAGTCATGGTTAATATCGATTTTTGGCAAAATTTATCGTCTTTACTTCAAAAATCTAATACCTATTTTTAAACAAAATCTTACGACATTTCGTTTCCAGAGCAGTTGATATTGTTCTTCTTTAAAGTTTTTGAGTTTTTGGCTTCTCTAAACGCGGCAAAGCCTTTGAACCATGGAAGTTGATCGAATTCCTGAAAGAAAAGGGCTACTCATCGTATAACTTGTAGTGCGCAACCTGCACGGTACAAATTTTATTTTTTTTTTGTAAAAAATGGCAAAAACGTTCTTTACAAATCAATAAATTGCAAAAACTTTCTTTACGAAACAAAAAATGGCAAAAATTTTCTTTAAAAATCGAAAAATGGCAAGAACTTTCTTTACAAATCGAAATATGACAAAAACTTTCTTTACAAAGCAAAAAACTGCAAAAAATTTCTTTACGGGTTAAAAAATTTTTAAATTTTAAAAATTTTGAGTATTTTTTTTACCGTTAAACACCGTTGTTCTTGAACATCACAGGTCGTTTTGTGTGGACAACAGTGTTTTCCATCAGGACAGCAAACGGCATTAGGTAAGGGGCAACATCCAGGCAGTTCACCCTTAGCTGCACAACATGTCGTACCAATAGGGCATTGGTACGAGGGATTATCGCACGCTGAATCCTCTAGTTTGGCTGGGATCTTCTTTAAAAGTGGGTGAGATACAAAGCCAAAAGTGCATTTGGCTTCTTTTGTGTCACATACCATGCCTAAAAACTATGGTTTTATACGGTTATACCTAACCCGACCGTTACATTTACCCTGCCCTTAAATTTACACTTTCCTTACCTTTTTCCTGCTCTTAGCTTTACCCTGGCTTTAATTATACCCTGCCCTTAGATTTACCCTGTCCTTACTTTTACCCTGCCCTTAGATTTACCCTGTCCTTAGATTTGCCCTGCTCTTACTTTTACCCTGTCCTTGCCTCTACCCTGCCCTTAGCTTTATTTTGCCCTCACTTTTACTCTGCCCTTAGCTTTACCCTGCCCTTAGCTTTACCCTGCCCTTAGCTTTATTTTGCCCTCACTTTTACTCTGCCCTTAGCTTTACCCTGCCCTTAGCTTTACCCTGCCCTTAGCTTTATTTTGCCCTCACTTTTACTCTGCCCTTACCTTCATTGTGCTCTTACCTGTACCCTTCCCTTACCTTTACCCTACCCCGACACTTACCCTGCCCTTAGCTTTACTCTGGCATTATTACTTTCATTCTGGCTTTACTACCCCTACCGTTCTTATACAGGACTTCTACCGACTTTTATCTTTATCCTACTGTATTCTACACTGTTACTCTCACCCCAGCCTCAATAAATTGTCTTACACTTACCAGAAGGACAACAATGTAGTTTGTCCTCACAGCAAACAGCATCAGGTACGGGACAACATCCGAACGCTCCTTCACCCAAATCACAGCACGTCGTTTCGGATGGACATACCGATTTACCGTCACTACATTTCACATCATCTTTTGGTGATTTCACGAAATTTTGAAATTTCGAACTCGAAACGAAATTTAAAAATAACAGAAATAATGTTGTTTTAAGCATTTTTAAGCAAATTCAAAGTCTCGAAAGACGAAAAAGGTTGTTTTCCAAGGGTCAAATCTTATCTTTTGTATCTGATGATAACGAAACGGCCACTCTCTTCTCGTCTTTCGTCTGAGTTTGGAATTGAAGTTTGATGTTAAAACAATATTGAGTTAAAGATAAACGTGACTAAAGGTCAAAACAATAATTTATGATGTTTGTAAAGATAGTTGTTACCATTTATTTTTTGATTTTTAAAGGAAGTTGTTGCCATTTTATGGTTTGTAAAGGAAGTTCTTGCCATTTTCCGATTTGTATAGAAAGTTGTTGCCATCTTTTGGTTTGTAAAGAAAGTTCTTGCCATTTTGTGCGTTGTAAAGAAAGTTCTTGCCATTTTTTGATTTGTAAAGAAAGTTCTTGCTATTTTTTGACTTGAAAGAAAGTTGTTGCAGTTTTTTGACCTTTAATGAAATTTATTGTTATTTCATAAAGACAACATTTACTTTGTGCAGCCTGCGGGTGACAAGTTATACGATAAGTATTCAAGCTTGCCGGTTTTAGTGCTGTAATGAAAGTTCTTGCCACTTTATGACGTGCAAACAAAATTATTATTATTTTTTTTGGTTTGGAAAGAAAGTTCTTGCTATTTTCGATTTGTAAAGAAAATTATTGCGATTCCTATTTCATAGAAACAAAATACACTTTGTGTAGCCTGCGAGTGACAAGATATATGATGAGTTTTGAAGGTTGTTGTTTTTAATGCTGTAAAGAAAGTTTTTGTTTTATTGTGAAAGAAAATTATTGCTATTTTAAGCTGTGTAAAGAAAGTTCTTGCTATTCTTTTCAATATTTTGCTTTTAAATATATTTATTTCGAAAAAAAGAAGACTATAATACAAAATGATAGTAAAGTAACGAGTATATAATCTAATATAGTATAAAAAAATGGCAGTGGTAGAAGATGCTAAAGTACAACAGATATAGGGTTATAAAATTGAGAAAAAAAGTTTATTTTTAAATAAACAATGGATTTTAAATCAGAAATATTTTTTTAAAAATCAAATTAAAAAAAAATTTTAATTTTGAAAACTTAAAAAGGACATTTTCATTCAAATGGTGCCACATCCCTAGCCCAATCCTGCAATTTCCTGGTGTCCGATGGGTCTTTTTCTGTCACTTTGTTATTCAAATAGTCAATGGCTTTGCTCTTGCCTCCTTCCTCGAAAGCGTAGAAGACGGCCGGACCAGTGTAGCCGGCGGCAAGCTCTTTGACAGCGGGCTTGAACTTGTCCGGTCCTTGATATTTGTCGTTGCCTTTGCGCACGTAATACGAAAATCGACCAATGTAGAGCGAGAATTCACCATTCGACACACCGTCGGATGAAAATTCGCCTGGAAAGAAAGTTTTTGCAAAAAGTTCGAGGTGAGAAATTTTGGCAAAAGTTTAAGGCTGTAAAGAAAGTTCTTGCTTAAGTTTGAAAAATATAAATCTATTACAACACTGGCAATGTAATTTTGTTAAATTTTCAAAAAATTACAATAAGAACTACAGTAGTTAATCTAAAAGATCAGCAGGGTTCGAATCCGCTTGGCTGCAAGAGACAAAAATTGAGATTTAAAGAAAGTTCTTGCTGAGTTTTTGAAAATTTTTAGTTTTTTATGATTTACTTTTAGTTCCTCTATGCCAACATTTCAAAAGTTACAGTAAGAACTACAGTAGTTATGAATCTAAAAAGTCATTTTGGTTCGAATCCGTATGCGTTCATGGGACAAAAATAAGGGTGTAAAGGCAGTTTTTGCCAGTCTTGTAAAATTTGAGGAATATGAAAAGATTAACAATAGTATACATTATATTATGACACAGTTTCATAAAATTACAGTAAGAACTGTAGTAGTTATGAATAAAAATGTCAGCCGGGTTTGAATCCGCTTGGGTGCAAGAGAAAAAAAATGACTGTAAAGAAAGTTTTTGCGTTTTTTAAGATTTTTGTAACACGCATTAATTTAGTATATTAGTAGCTATGTTGCCGCTAAATTTTGAGAAGTTACAGTATGACGTACAGTAGTTATCATAAAAAATATGAGGAAGCCTAAATTTGTTGAAAATGAAAATCATGAAAAATAAATAAAAAGTTGGGTTTGTAAACAAAGTTTTTGCGTTTTTTAAGTCAAAATCTACTGCTACTGCTATAAGATAGCAATAGTCAATGATCAACCATCTACTACAATATAATAACCAATCTACTATTAGGTTGTCCAAATGACTCTGTGTCTCCTGGCCCCGAAAATTTGCTTTGAGATGGGGCACATAATTATTTGAACAAACAAATAGACGCTAATAAACAATATACTACGATTTAGTAAACAATCTACTATATAATGATCAATCAAGTACAAAATAATAAACAACCTACTACAATATACTAATCAACCTACCACAATATAATACTACAACAAAATCGAAAATTTACTTACCAGCACTACAGTAGCCAACCGTTAGCAATACAATAAGACATTTCGAAACCACCACGCAAACGTTCATGTTTCAAGAACTGAGAACGGTGGAGGGGAACAGAACGCTGTTCCTTTAGCGCGCAAAAAAGAGCCACCTGACGGTTATTGTAAAAAAGGAAAGGAGTAACCTTAAGAAGACATTTGATCTTCACAACTCCAAACCAGTTTCTTCTTGTATTATAATTGACGCAACGTTGCGTAACCCACCCCGGTATTGTTGTAGTAGGTAAGAGTTTAAAGAAGCATACAAAAAAAATTTTTTTGGCTTGAACATTGAAAAAAATACTTTACTGTGTTATTGCGATTCTATCTCTTATCTGTACATCTAATTTTTGCCCTAAACCAAGGCTGAAGATTAGGCTTAGGCATACGCATAAGCTTAAATTGAGATCTAGGTGTAGGCTTGGATTAGGGCTAAAGCTTAGGCTCAGGCTTAGGATTACGTTTAGGTTAGAGTTAAGGCTTAGGTTAGGGCTTAGGTTTAGGCATAGGCTTAGTCTTAGGTTTAGGCTTAGGCTTGGGCTTAGGCCTGGGCTTAATCTAAGACTTAGGCTAGGGTTAGGCTTGGGCTAAGGCGAAGTTACAGGCTTAAGCGTCTTCTTAGGCTTAGGATTAGGCTCAAGCTCAGGTTCAAACGTAGGTCTAGGCAGCAAAACTTAGCTTTAGCTGTAACCTCAGCCTTTGTACGATGCTTAAGCTTCATTTTAGGTCTAGGTCCAGCGTTAGCTGTCAAATTGTCTTAAGGCTTGGGTTTAAACAGAGGCTTAGGTTTAGGCTTAGCTTCAATCGTAGCACTAGTCTTTCCCCGATGTAGGAAAACCCCCAGCCTTAGTTTTAACTATAGCAGTAGCTTCAGCTTTATACAAATAAAAGTAAATTGTGCTGTGTTACCTAATATCTATGATATATGAAGGTAGCCTTAGAGAAATTGCAAAAACCCGAGTTACGCAACTTTTCCTTATGTAATTTTATGGTTATATGTAACACTTGCCTCGGTGTAAAACGGCCCAAAAAATTACTGCGAGTACGGCAGTTTTCCTTTTTTTCTTCGGTTACTATCATAATATCATCTATTGCCTGCAAAGTTTTTTTCGAGTAGGCATGACTTATGCATAGGCCTAGTTCAAGCCCTTACCCTACTTTACATTACCCTACCTTACTCCACCCTACCTTACCCTACCCTACCCTACCCTACCCTACCCTACCCTACCCTACCCTACCCTACCCTACCCTACTCTACTTTACCCTACCCCAGCCCTAAGTCTAGCCAATACTTTTTTCTTGACCCTAACCCTAGCCAACACTAAAACTTCCACCCTGGCCTAATTTTAACCCTACCTCTACTCTGGTCCAAAAATAGATAAAAATTTTTACGGTTTTTTTGAAAATGTCTGTCTTTCTCGATTTTATGGCTTTATTTTACGTTTCGTACCAGTAAAAGTTTGTCCTTTGTTTGTAGCAGCAAATTGAAAGAATTTGGAGCGCTGTAAAGTAAGAAACGGTTTTTGTTACACTACTCCGTGAAAGTAAATGAAACCTTTTTGAAAACAGTTTTGAACCAAAGATAACGTCATGTACTTGGTGTTTACTCTGTAAAAGTATAATAAAAAATTTTGTGAGGAAATGAGTTTGGTTCAAAATGGCATTCTTGAAGAATTTTTGATTTTTTAAATTTTAAATTAAAAAAATTAAAAAAAATTTTTTTAAGTTTATTGAGTAAAAATTATTAAAATTTCTGAAATTATGAATTTGTTACAAAAAGGTATGACACTACACCCGGAAATGACTCATCAAGGTTACTACAACATTATAATTGCCTTTGTATTGTCAAGAAGAGGTATGAGGTTAATAAGACGTTCCTTTGAAAGAAGTTCTTCACCTATTGTAACAGGTTTGTTTTTTCAAAAAAACAGCAAAAAAAGTTGAAAAAAGTGCAATAATAATTTAAAAATTTTAAAAATTGAAACAAAAACAAAAAATGATAATACGTAATAAAAATTTAGGCCTTGAAGTGTTATTTTTAGCATAACTAATACTATTATGAATAGATTCAAGTAAAAATGTGTCGAAATGTGGCAAAGACATTTGGGAAAGAACAGAGAATGTCACATTTCATAAAAAGGTGCCAAAACTTTCTTTACAACTCAATTTGTGTCACTTGCACCTAAGCGGATTCGAACCCGGCTGACATTTTTGTTTTTTAACTACTGTAATTCTTACTGTAACTTCATGAAAATTAAAAAAAATTAACACAATAATTATACATATCTTATGGTACCTTTATATTTTTAAAAATTAAAAAAACTTTCTTTACAGCTTAATTTTTGTCACTTGCACCCAAGCAGACCCGAACCCGGCTGACTTTGATAATTCATAACTACTGTAGTTCTTACTGTAACTTTTTGAAAATTTAAAAAAAATTAAACGTAGTAGTTATAAATATCTTATGGTATTCTTATATTTTTAAAAATTACAAAAACTATCTTTACAGCTTAATTTTTTCACTTGTGCCTAAGCGAATTCGAACCCGGCTGACTTTGCTTCTTTATAAATACTGTATTTCTCCTGTAATTTTATGAAACAATGTTAGAAGATAGAGTGGAGTATTGGTTATCTTTTCATGTTTTTGAAATTCTCAGAAAGTGGCAAAAATATTTTTTATAGCCTTATTTTTGCCTCTTGCACCCAAGCGGATTCGAACGCAGCTGACTTTTTTGCTTCATAACTACTGTAATTTTTAAAGTGATTTCATAAAAACTTGGAATAGTATAACTTATTTTGTCATTAACTTAGTAATATTTACGAAAATTTTTTAAAAATTACAAAAACTTTATTTACAGCTAATTTTTTGACACTATCACCCAAACGGATTCGATTGTAGTTCTTACTTTAATTTTTTGAAAATTTGTTATTTCATAGCTTAACCCGTCATTAAGTTTGTAATATTAACAAAAATTAAAAAAATATTGCAAAAACTTTCTTTACAGCTCTTTTTTTTGGGTAAAACCCATATTCCCCACTCTTTTTTTGAGCGGGTTTTTATTTTTATTCATACCTATCACATTTTAACTGCTAAACTTTTATTTTGACTGCCAAACTTCAATTTACTTAAGTTTATTTACACAGTGTTCCGAACGTTCCGTGCCGATAAAAAGTTTAGGCATAATTGGCCACAGAACCGAACTTTTTTTATTTTTGGCAAAATTTAATTTTCGTCAAAAGCAATTTCGTTGTTCTTGCGACAAAGTAAATTTGGCTTCATAATCAACGGCTTCGTTAATGTTTGAACAAGCATCGTACTGTAAACATTACTTTACTATTTTGGGTCGTTTTATTGGGGCGAGGGCGGGGTGGGAGGAGGGAGGGGGTACGTAGAAGAGCTCAGGTTTAGCTGTAAAGAAAGTTTTTGCAGTTTAAAAAAATATTAATAACAAAAGATTTTTCATAGACTAAGGTACAATGTGACTAATTTGTAAAAAGTTATAGTAAGAACTACAGTAGTTATGAATTAACAAAGTGAGCCGGGTTCGAATCCGCTTGGGTGCAAACGACAAAAATTAAGCTGTAAAGAAAGTTTTTGCAAATTTTTCAAAATTTCAATAACATGACAAAAATAACTATAGACTACACTGTATT
This sequence comes from Bursaphelenchus okinawaensis, assembly GCA_904066225.2. Lineage (NCBI taxonomy): Eukaryota > Metazoa > Nematoda > Chromadorea > Rhabditida > Aphelenchoididae > Bursaphelenchus > Bursaphelenchus okinawaensis. The sequence goes on along the minus strand of CAJFCW020000001.1, from coordinate 9,611,457 downwards.
ACTGCTTAGTTTCATAAAATTACAGTAAGAACTACAGTAGTTATGAAGTTAAAAAAGCTAGATGGGTTCGAATTTGCTTGGACACCATTGAAACCAAAATAAAAGTGTAAAGAAAGTTCTTGCGGTTTTTTGAAAAATAAAAATTGCGTCAATACCACCTCTGTTTAGCTATGTTTTTGTAATTAGTCAAGGGATTACGGTAAGAACTGCAGTAGTTATGAATTTAAAAAGTCATTCAGGTTCGAATCAGCGTCGGTGCAAGTAAGAAAAATGAGGTTGTAAAGAAAGTTCTTGCGTATTTTTTGAAGGCTATTTTTTTTGTAAGCTTTATAATTGTCTTGGCTATTTTATCACAAATTTTCAAAAAATTACAGTAAGAATTATAGTAGTTTTAGACTAACAAAGTTAGTTAGCTTTATATTGTCTTGACCTCAAATTCGAGGAAGTAAAATTTGCTTGTAAATAAAGTTTTATCAAATTTTCAAAAGCTTTATTGAAAAGTGTTTATTCTCATTGTTATGGTAAACTAAATTCAGAGAATATACGCTTTAGCATCTTCGTAACTACTTAATAATCCCCATGTAGCTCGTATGTCCTCAAGATAAATAAAATCGTATTTCCGGCGAATAATTGAATTTGTCGAATTCGATGATAAAACTGCATGTCATGAGCAGCTCAGTCTCTGTCTTGTATAGTATTTTTACTTGGCTTTTTGTTTGTAAACAAAGTTTTTGCGCTTTCATGGTTTTGGCATTTTTAATTATGAATAATACGGATAGTGGAAAGAAAGTTCTTGCTGAATTTTAAAAATTAAAATTTTTTGTTTATTTTTTACAATATAAATTATTTTTGTTACATTTTAAGAACGGCTTTCATTATTGTAAGAGGCTTGCAACATAATGCCAAAAACTCGTAATTTTGGCGGGAAAATTAAAATTTGAATTTTTATGGCGTAAAGTTAAGGTTTTATACAAACTAGGGGTAATTGTACTATTTTAGAGACTTTAAAAGTATTGTTTTAAACCTTGCAACAGAATGCCAATATTTTAAAATTTTGGCGGGAAAACTTAAATTCAAAATTTTTAAATGTTGAACTTAAATTTAAACCTAAATATTGAATAATTTTTTAGTACCCTACGTTTTAAAAGGCTGTTTTACCATTTTTGAATCATTGCAACGGAATGCCAAGAAAAATGTCTGGCGGGAAAAAAAAACTTCAAATTTAAAATTACTGTTACTATCCGAAACATCATCGTGACCAAAGGCTATGTCGTAAATTGTGTTGAAGCCGGGCATTGACGGGCTTTATGGCCGCAAATTCGTCAAATTCTCGGCCCAAAAAAGCGAAACGTTCCGAAGGGATTAGGAATACTCGAGAGTGGTGTCGAGAGTACTGAAATAGAAAAAAGTTTGTGTTTACACAACTGTGTATTATGTCATTGCGTCTAGGTTTTTTACTGTGTGTTTAATAAAGTTAAAAATTGGGATTGTTTCTTTTTTGGGCTTTGAACTTTGTGCTTTGAATTGGTTTTTTTAACGTTTTTTTTGAAAAAAAAGTTGAAATTTGAGTGAGTTGTGGAATTCAAAAGTATCCCAATTAAAGTTTTTTTGTGTTTCAATTTCACTATCATACATCTTTTAAACGTTTTCAACATTAAAAAGCTATTTTTTTAGAAAAATTGCGTTTTATTCCGGCCGGGTTCGAATCCGCTCGGGTGCAAGTGACAAAAATTGAGTTGTAAAGAAAGTTCTTGCATGTTTTTAAAAAATTTGTTTTAAGGTACGAATTAGCAAAAGTGTTGATTGTTTTGTCACAAAATTTTGAAAATTTACAGTAAGAACTAGAGTAGTTATGAATTAAAAGAAAAGCCGGGTTCGAATCCGCTTGGGTGCAAGTGACAAAAGTTGAGCTGTAAAGAAAGTTCTTGCTTGTTTTTTAAAAAGTTAATGTTAAGATACATCTTGGCAAACGTCTTGCTTGTTTTATCAAAAAATTTGAAAAAGTTACAGTAAGGACTACAGTGGTTATGAATAAAAAATACTAGCCGGGTTCGAATCCGCTTGGATGCAAGTAACACAAATTGAGTTGTAAAGAAAATTCTTGCATATTTTTTTGAAAAGTAAGGAACTGCATCGAAAAAAACTTTGTTTTGGCTACATCTTCCTCAAGGTTAATTTCAAGAAATTACAGTAAGAAATACAGTAATTATAAAATAAACAGTCAGCCGGGTTCGATTACGCTTGGGTGCAAATGACAAAAATGAAGCTGTAAAGAAAGTTCTTACGGTTTTTTTGAAAAATTGAATTTGTATTAAGACTATAAAGGTTCTAGAGGTTTTTGATTTTAAAATTTAAAAATTTTTCGTTTTTGATAAAAAGAACTTTTTCCAGACAATTTTTTTTTTACCATGACTAGGCTTTCGAAATTTGCTTTCTCCTTTAGTTTTTTAAGGCGATTTTGAGCTTTAAAAGTGGATAAAGTTGTTCTTTGCTCATTCGTGTTAGTGTTTTTATAGTAATTATAATGTGGGAAGGTGGTTATGTAGTAGCAATAACACAGGATTTTTGCAAAATATGTTCTTTTTAAAATTTTTTTTTTTTTTTTAAATTAAATTTTTTAAATTTCTTATAAAGTTTTCAAAGTTCAAGGATTCTACTAGTCATTTACTCTTTAAAATTGATATTAACATATGTTACTATCAATATATCCGTTCTTTTTCCCTAAAAAACAAAAAACAACAACTGTTGAGAGAAATCCCCTCCAGCCGAATGTCTGTTTTTAACTGTTTTTTGGCGGCTATTTGAGAGTCTCGATTACTTGGTGTTTTAAAGTTATCGTTAATTTGAAACATTTTGTTGAAATTTAATGAATATTATGTGAAGATTTTATGAGAATAGGTTAGATGTTTTGAACCCAGCTTACTTTTATAATTCATAACTACTGTAGCTCTTACTGTAATTTTATGAAATTTTGTAACAACATACGGAATATTTCGGGCTATGTTATGGTATCTTTAGATTTTTTAAATTTTGGCAAGAACTTTCTTTACAGCTAATTTTTTGTCACTTTCACCCAAGCGGATTCGAACCCGGCTGACTTTTTTGTTTCATAACTACTGTGGTTCTTACTGTAATTTTGTGACATCCTGTCGCAAAACAGCCAAGACGTTTTCAAATGTACCTCTTAAAACAGTTTCAAAAAAAATGCAGTAACTTTCTTTACAGCTTTATTTTTGTCACGTGCATCCAACCGGATTCGAACCCGGCTGACTTTTTTGATTTATAACTACTGTAGTTTTTACTGTAATTGAGCAAAAATAAGACAAGGCCTTTTAAGTCATTCTGCATGATAATTGCACCGAAAAGTTCATTTAAATTTTGAAAAAACCGATAAAAATGTTGGATTGGTCTGGATTCCGGGCATTGTAAACAAACAATTAACTACTGCTATTCAGACTTTTAACTTTTGTCCAAAACTGGTTACAAGTTTAGATATAAACAGGGTTTTGAAGGGTTAGGAAGTAAAAATTTTTGGAAAAACCGCAAGAACTTTCTTTCCAAAAAATATTTTTCAAAAAAACCGCAAGAACTTTCTTTCCAAAACATATTTTTCAAAAAAACCGCAAGAACTTTCTTTCCAAAACTCATTTTCTGCAAAACCGCAATAACTTTCTTTCTAAAACTCATTTTTTTAAAAAACCGCAAGAACTTTCTTTCCAGCTATCATTTTTTAACTGCAGGAAATTGCCATAAAGCTTGAGCAAAAGAATTAATAAAACAATACTTCCGGATGACTAAAAGAGCTCTCAATTTACTTGGAAATTATTCTATTTCATTTCCAGTTTTGGCTATAAACGAAGAGTGTTTCTTAGTACATCAATCTTGGTTTCCTGGTATCAATGTATGCATATAGCTAGGGTTAAAGCTAGCGCTAAGTTTATGCCTAAAGCTTAAACTAGGGCTTAGACTAGGCCTTAGGCTAGTGCTTAGGCTAGGGCTTAGGCTAGGGCTTAGGCTAGGGCTTAGGCTAGGGCTGTGAACTAATGCTTAGACGTACAGCTTGAACTCGGACTAGGGCTCTGGGCTATGGCTCTGGACTAGGGCTCTGGGCTAGGGCTCTGGGCTATGACTCTGGGCTGGGGTTCTGGGCCGGGGCTTTGGCATAGACTTAGGTTTTGGCTTTTACTTAAGCTTAGGCTTAAGATGAGTACGCTTTTGCTTAGTCGGTAGGCTTTAGCTTAGAAGACTCAGGCTTAGTATTGTTAGAATTATTTATATTAGGCTTATTAAACCCAATTGTAAACGTAATAAGCCTAACATTTAGCCATTTTTTGGTGTATTTTCTAAAAAAACAAGGCTAAAATCTGGCCTTTGAACAAAGAAATGAGGGACGTGTAAGTTTTTTTGAGATAAAAAACGCTTCCTGAAGGCCGAAAAGCTAGCCATTTGTTGTTTTAATTAGCTATGCTGCTCTTGCTCTTCTCACAAACATACCAACATAAAGAGTTGTTAAAGAGACGAAAGGGGGGGGGGCGTTGTAAAATACGGTATTTAAAAGGTTTTTTCACTGAAATTAGTTTTAAAAAAATTGAAATTTTTTTGTTTTTTGGCTATGATTGTCGATTTTTCTTGCTGTAAAGAAAGTTATTGCAAACTTTTTAAATTTTTTATGTTTATTTAATATTAAGAATAGATTAAGCTATGTTATAATAAATATTTTTAAATTTACCGTAAGAAATACAGTAGTTATTAAGAATAAAAGTCAGCTGGATTCGAACCCGCATGGGTGCAAGTGATACAAAATGAGGCTGTAAAGAAAGTTTTCGCGGATTTTTTAAATTTGTGATGATATAGCAATAAGGACTATAGTTTTATCTATATTATGATAAAATTTTAAAAAATTACAGTAAGAAATACAGTAGTTATTAAAAATAAAAATCAGCCGGGTTCGGACCCGCCTGGGTGCAATGGACAAAAATAAGGCTGTAAAGAAAGTTTTCGCATTTTTAAAAACAATTTTTTAGTTTCACAAGATTAGGAATAGTCTACACTATATTGTGACACAGTTTCATAAAATTACAGTAAGAACTACAGTAGTTATGAATAAAAAAAGTCAGCCGGGCTCGGATCCTCTTTGGTGCAAGTGAAACAAAATGAAGCTGTAAGGAAAGTTTTTGCAGATTTTAAAAAATTTTTCATTGAAATTATTGTTTTTTCTTTACTTTACTACTGTAATTTTTTTTCGTTGTAATCTCCATATATGTAAAACTTGTGGTAGACTAAATTGAATTGGTATTGCTCTAACTAACCCAATTACAGTAGTTGCAGGAAGTGGAATTGAGTTATGTTACACAAAGTTTTACCCATAACAGTTAAAGCTTACTGATTATGAATTGAAAGTCTTTTTGGATTTGAAAAAAATAGCTTTTGGAAAGAAAGTTTTTGCAGTTTTTTGAAAAATGAGTTTTGGAAAGAAAGTTTTTGCGGTTTTTCATAAAATGAGTTTTGGAAAGAAATTTCTTGCGGTTTTTTGAAAAATGTGTTTTGGAAAGAAAGTTCTTGCGGTTTTTATATGTGTGCTTTTATTAAGATTCGCAGGCTGAGGGTGATAAGTTATACGATAGCTAGGACTTGACTAAGGCTAAGATTAAGAGTAAGGCTAGAGTTAGAGCTAGAAGTAAGGCCAGGTTAAAGTGGTACAGGACTTAAAATCTTTTCTGAAAAAAAATTGTTGCATTTTTGATTAAATTGAAAAAAAACATTTTTTCGTTTTCCTGTTTTGGCCTCGATAATAGTTTATTGAGTCCACAAACGTACGTTTCCTCAACTACGTAGTGTTTGAATGGCCGCAGGCAATAAAAAATCTGTGGGAGTTCCGCAAAGGTTTACAAATTTGAAATTTACTTGAACTTGCATTTTAAAATGGCACTTTTGGAATTTTTTAAGCTTTTTCTTTAGTATGAGCTCAGGATTAGGCTAAGGCGTGGGCTAAATTTAAAGATAGAACTTTGGATTTGACTTAGGCTAGGGCTTAGGTTAGGGTTTAGGCTAGGGCTTAGGCTACGGCTTAGGCTACGGCTTAGGCTTAGACTTAGGCTTTGGTTCAGACTTTGGCTTAGGCTTTGGCTTAGGTTTCGGCTTAGGCTTAGGCTTAGGCTTAGGCATAGTCTTAGTCTTAGTCTTAGGCTTAGGTTTAGGCTTAGGCTTAGGCTTTGGCTTAGGTTTCGGCTTAAGCTTAGGCTTAGGATCAAGCTCAAGTTGCGGCTTAGACTTAAAATTAGGTTTATGATTGGGCTTAAGCTTAGACTTAAGCTCAGTAGGATTATGCTTAGGCTCAAGCTGACGTTTAAGATTAGGTTTAGGCTTACTAACTGTTAAAACTAAAAATTTTTAGTTTTTAATGTTATTTTGACTTTTCCTTTCATTTATTTAATGGCCCCAGTGGAATTTAGTTTCACTGGTCGGTCGAAAACTTGTTTTCAAACAACTCAAACAGCCATACCAATTGACCTTTAGTTTTAGATTGAGTAACAAAGACTTTATACTTTATCAAAAATATTTTTATTAAAAATTAGGGTAGGGTATACTGTAGGCAGAACAAAACATAGTATTGTTGGGTAGGGTAAGGTACGGTGAAGTAAAACAAGAAAGGGTAGTGCAAGGATATATATAGTAGGGTAGGGAAAGGTTAGGGCATTCGTAGGGTGCAAGTATAATGTAGTGTAGGGCAAGTGTAATGTAGTGTAAGGCAAGGCAAGGGCTGGGCAAGGATAGGGCAATGGCAGGGAATGGCTATTGTAGGGTATAGTAGGTTAAGGTGAGATAGGGTAGGGTAAAGTGGGATAGTGTAGAGTAGGATAGGGAGGGTAGGGTAAATTTTAAAAATACTGTAACTTTTTGTTATTTTTTTGTTTACAACGTCACTGTAGAGTGTCAGACAGCGCTTGTAAAGAATTAGATATCAGAAATAAATAAAACTACTCTTGAGGCCAAATTCCCCACGGACCAATCGTTTTATGGCCGGAGGCGTTTTTCACTTGTTTTTTTAACAAAATTCTTTCAAATTTCGATTCCAAAAGAGAGTTTTACTCAAAATGTCACAATTTGGTGGTTATGGGGGTGTGAGGGATTACTGTAACTTTAAAACATTTTTTAAACTTATTTTATAAAAAAACTGCAAGAACTTTCTTTCCAGAACTTATTTTTCAAAACACCGCAAGAATTTTCTTTTCAAAACTCATTTTTCAAAAAAACCGCGAGGACTTTCTTTCCAGAACTTACTTTTTTAAAAACCGCAAGAACTTTCTTTCCAAAACTCATTTTTCGCAAAGCGGCAAGAACTTTCTTTCCAAAACATGATTTTTAAATATTTTTTGCAAAATTATAGTAAACCTGGTAATTACCACACTGTTGAACCCTTTAGTACACTCTTATTAAGATTGACGTCCCTACTTTTTCGAGTTCTTTAATTACTTATAAGAACCTCTGTACTTGAGCTGTAATTACAACGTAAGAAAGAAAAGGACGCAAATTTTATGTTTTTTGGAGTAGGATAGGGTAAGATAGGGTAGGGAGAAAGATTTTTTATAACTCGTCCGATTTGGCAATTTAAGCAATGGTGCACTTGATTATCTGCAGGTTCGAATCCACTCGGCTGCAAGTAACAAAAATAGGCTTGTAAACAAAGTTCTTGCAGGATTTTTGAAAATTTTTGAGTATGACAACAATTGGCATAGTTTACGCTATGTTATGACACATTGGCAAATAATTACAGTAAAAACTACAGTAGTTATGAATTGCCAAAGTCAGCTCGAATCCGCTTGGGCGTAAGTGACAAAAATTGAGCTATAAAGAAAGTTTTTACCATTTTTTAAAAATAATTTGTGATATGATAAGCTGTATCATATATAAGGCTACTTTGTGAAAAGATTTTGAAAAATAACAGTAAGAACTACAGTAGTTATGAATTGTCAAAGTCAGTCGGGTTTGAATCCGCTTGGGTGCAAGTGACAAAAATGAGGCTGTAAAGAAAGTTTTTGCAAATTTTTATAAATTTAAAAATATTATATGCCTTATCATGGATAAAGCTACTTTGTAACAAATTTTTGAAAAATTACAGTAAGAACTACAGTAGCTATGAACTGTCAAACTCAGCCGGGTTCGGATCCGCTTGGGTGCAAATGACAAAAATTGAGTTGTAACAAAAGTTTTTGCTTTTAAAATTTTTTGGTTTTTTAAAATGATTGTGCATGTTTTTGTTCTTTTATTATTCAAACAACGGACATTTATTACTTTTTATTATTTTTTTATTTGTTTACTGTGAGCGTTTGTCGTGGTAATAAGATTAATTATTAAAATAACAAAAACTTTCTTTATAGCTCTTTGTATCAACTTTTTTTTATTTTTCATTTGTCAAAAATTTCTTTTCCAAAACTCATTTTTTGAGAAACTGCAAAAACTTTCTTTACAAAACCGTTTTTTAAAAAAACAGAAAGAACTTTGTTTCCAGAGTAAAAGCACGCGTAAGAGTAAATTCATCGTATAAAATGTCGCTCGCAGCCTGCAAACCGTAAAAAATTTGGGAATTAGCTAATTTTTTAAAATTCACAAGAACTTTCTTTCCAAAACTCATTTTTCGAAAAACCGCAAGGACTTTCTTTCCAAAGCTTATTTTTTACAAAACCGCAAGAACTTTCTTTCCAAATCTCATGTTTCAAAAAAAACGCAAGAACTTTCTTTCCAAACTTATTTTTTTGAAAAAACCGCAAAAACTTTCTTTCCAAAACTATTATTTTTTCTTTTATGCAAAAACTTTGTTTCCACTTGTTTTTCCTCCCCTAATCAAAATATTTTTTTTGCAAAAACAGTGACAATTGTGGCATAACGAGTTCATAAATTGTCGTGTGACGAGGGGAAAAAACAAAATGACCTAAGGGCATGAGTGCCGGCCAGAGAATGTTTATTCTTCTTGCCACTTCGAGTACGTGTTTATCATAATTCCCGATCTTTGCAGAGTACGTTGTTCGAAACAGTACGGAACGTTGGGTTTTCTTTTTTTTAAAGGGTTCATAAAAGAATGGCATTAAATTTTAAAGTAGTGTAGGGTGAGATTTGGCTGGGGTGAGGGTTGGGTAGGGTGAGGGTTGGGTAGGGTGAGATTTGCGTAGGACAGGGTAACATTTGGGCGGGGTAAGGTTTGGGTAGGGCAAAACTTGGGGTGGATAGGATGTGGGTAAGGTAAAATTAGGGTATCTTATTTATTTTTATTGCTTTGCAGACTGCGGGTGACAAGTTATGCGGATTCTCTAATAGGACAGAACTGAGCAGGATAGGGCTGGGTAAGGTAGAGTAGGGTAGATTAGAGTAAGGTAGGGTTGGGTAGGATAAGGTAAGGCAGGGTAATATAGGCTAGAGTAGGATAAGATAGGGTAGGTTAGGGTAGGGTAGGGTAGGGTAGGGTAGGGTAGGGTAGGGTAGGGTAGGGTAGGGTAAGGCAAGGTTGAGTAATGCAAAGTAGGGAGGGCTTGAGCTAAAAATAACTTTTGGAAACAAAGTTCTTGCGTTTTTCTGACTTTTTTTTATTTTTGCAAAACTAACATTAAATTACTATCACAAACTACAACCCATAATTACTATAAGGATATACGTCAATCATGTGTAATGTAGTATAATTAGCTGGTAGTTTCCATTAGAGAACGCATCATTTTGGTCGTAATTAATAACTTTTTGAACAAAAAAGTAATGAAGAGACCATTTTGAGATTAAAAAATACTTTTTTACCATTAGTGATATTATCATTAACAGGTCATTTTGATAGGTAGCTGCGTGGGTTTTTTTGGGTTGTAAGGAAAGTTCTTGCTACATTTTTCGAAAAATGGGAAATTGTAAAGAAAGTTACCGCAATCTAAATAAAACATTGCAAATCAGTCTGAATTTAAGGACAAATTCGTTATAAAGAAAGTTTTTGCATTTTTTTTTCAAACTTGTGTGATATAACATTTATCGATTGATGTTTTAGCTAAGTTATTATAAAATTTCAAAGCATTACAATAAGAAAAACAGTAGTTATGACTTTTCAAAGTCAGCTGGTTTTGAATCCGTTTAGGTGCAATAGACAAATATCGAGGCTGTAAAGAAAGTTTTTGCGGTTTTATAAAATTATCGTTTAGACTATAAGCTTTGGCATAGTCTGTTTTTTATTACTGTTGATTTTGATAAATTTACAGTAGGAACTACAGTAGTTATGAATTATTAAACCCAGCCGGGTTCGAATCCGCTTGGGTGCAAGTGACAAAAATTGAGTTGTAGAAAGTTTTTGCATTTCTTTTAAAAATGGAGTTGATGGCAATGCTTTAGCAGGGTCTTAGCTTTGTTTCCACAAAATATCAAAAAATTACAGTAAGAACTCTAGTAGTTATGAATTTCCAAAGTCAGCCGGGTTCGAATTCGTTTGGGTGCAAGGGACAAAAATGGAGCTGTAAAGGAAGTTTTTCTTTGTTTTTAATATGAACAATACTGCTGTGGTTTGAAAAACTTTCGTAGAAAGGACCTACAGTAATTTTCAAAGTATTATTAATGTAAAGAAAGTTTTTATAGCTTGTTTTCAAAGCATTAGGTAGCTTTTTTTGGGACGTTGTTTAGCTTTATATACCATTTTTCACCTTTTAATATGTTATGATCTCTTATCAAAATTACAGTATCCAAACCTCTTAAAATTGTTCAAAGAAACGAGTTGATGACAAACAAGGATGTCATAATTAATATCCGCAACGAAAACGCATTTTTCGAATTTTTTGAATTGTGGTTTCCTTCGCCGAATTTGTATTTTATGCTTTCAAAGATTAGAAATCGTGGTCAAAAAGGGTTTACATCTTCTCGTTTGTAGCCTGTAAGGATAGGGTAGGTTGAATTATCTCTGGGGCTACGTCCTTTATAGAGAAAGGTTTTTGAGTAAAAATTTTTTTAATTTGAGCATGGGACTGGGGCCAAGGAGTGAGAACGAAAGGGTAGAAAGGTTAACCTTGCGCCAATACTTTTACTTATGAAAAATATAATGTTGTAAAAGAAGTTTTTACAAATTTTAAAAAATTTGAAATGATGTTTAGGGTTTGACATTGTTTTAACTTTATTGTCACAAAATTTAGAGAAGTTACAGCATGAAGTACAATCGTTATAGGGCAATAACGTTTATCACGTAATAAGGGGGAAAAGCGTGAAAAACCTTTCTGTAAACAAAGTTTTTGCAAGTCTTTTAAATTTCTTTATTTTTAATACGTTTTAGCATAGATACGACTACTTTGTGACAAATTTTCATAAAAATACAGTAAGAATTACGGTAGTTATGATTTTTTAAAGCCAAGCAATTCTGAGCCGTTTGATTGCAATTGACAAAAATTGAGCTGTAAAGAAAGTATTTGCTTTTTTTTAAATTAAAAAGGGCGTTTTTAGTTTGGCATGGCTTTAGCTTTATTGACAGTAAATTTCAAAAAATTACAGCATGAATTACAGTAGTTATAAAGCTATAAAGTTTGTCGCGTGATATGGGTAAAAAAGTGTGAAAAACAAAGCTGTAAAGAAAGTTTTTGCACATTTTGAACACTTTTGTTTTACATTATGATTTGTTATAGTTTTGTCTATATTACATTATATTGCTAGGCCACTACAGTAAGATATACGGTAGTTACAGATTAATAAGGGCAATTTATCCTAATGAACCTTCTAGACTCAGACTTGTTTTGGTTTTGGCTATGTTACATTTGCTATGATATGTTTTGAAGACGAAATGTAAAAGTGTTGTAATCCGAGTATTAAGTAGCACAGAACAGGTTCGCCCGTGGCAATTAAGTCCGTATTTGAAATGAGGGCATTTGTCATGTTTATAAAGATTTTCAGGACATTAAAAATTTATTACAGGATTTGTTTACATTGCCATTTTGAAATAAAAAAATTTTTTTTGAGCGTTTGCCTTGTCTTGCCTTGCCTTTCCTTGCCTTGCCTTGCCTTGCCTTGCCTTGCCTTGCCTTGCATTGCCTTGCATTGCCTTGCCTTGCCTTGCCTTGCCTTGCCTTGCCTTGCCTTGCCTTGCCTTGCCTTGCCTTGCCTTGCCTTGCCTTGCCTTGCCTTGCCTTGCCTTGCCTTGCCTTGCCTTGCCTTGCCTTGCCTTTCCTTTCCTTTCCTTGCCTTGCCTTGCCTTGCCCTGCCTTGCCTTGCCTTGCCCTGCCTTGCCTTGCCTTGCCTTAGCTTTAGTTTTAGCCTTGTCTTATCTAGCCCCCTAATCCTCTAGCCCCTAGCCCTTTAGCCCCCTAATCCTCTAGCCCCTAGCCCTTTAGCCCCCTAGCCCCCCCCTAGCCCCCTAGCCCCCTAGCCCCCTAGCCCCCCTAGCCCCCTAGCCCCCTAGCCCCCTAGCCCCCTAGCCCCCCTAGCCTCCCTAGCCCCCTAGCCCCCTAGCCCCCTAGCCCCCTAGCCTTCTAGCCCCCTAGCCCCCTAGCTTTCTTGCTCCCTAGCTTCCTAGCGCCCTAGCCCTCTAGCCTCCTAGCCTCCTAGCTTCCTAGCCTCCTAGCCCCTAGGCCCTGATCCTAAACCTGACTCTAGCCCTGGCCGTTGCCTTGTTTTGCTCTACTCTAGCCTTGCTTAGCCTTGCATAGCCCTGGCTTTACTCGTAGTCGTAGCTCCAGTCCTAGCTCTAACAGTAGCCTTATCTTGTCCAGGTTTGCTTAAGTTAGCCTTGCCTAGCATCAAGTACTTGTGTCTAGCATTGCTTAGATTAGCCTAGCCTAGCCTATCATTGTTTATCTTTGCCTTGCATTTTCTGGGTCCTAAAACTAGCCTCAGGTTGTAGCTTTCTTTTCTATTTTTAAAAACCTTTACCGTGCTTATTACAATATCAAAAAACTATTTCAGAAATCGTATTTTACAAAACCTGATTTCAGGCCCAATCCTAATGAAAACCCGATGAGCAACGCCACTCTCGACACAGCATCGCTTGTATACGACGATGAAGAGGAAGAAGAGTTCATTGAGGATGCCTCATTGTTACTGTACCTTCGGTTCTACGCCCGCCACTTCATACCCATCTTTTGTATGGTCGGGATCCTGGGCAATTGCATGGCGTTAATGCTGATTCGGTAGGTTGAGGGGGGGGGGTGGAAGATTAGGAGGATGGTAGGAGGCAGGGGTAAAAGATAGATATGTTTTAGAGAATAGAACAGGGTGGGGTAGACATTAAATGTGCTTTTGAGGGATACAAAAGTTAAAAAAGGTTGGGCATGGGAAAAATGAGTAGCTCAGAAAACTTTTTATAAAGAAACGACGGGAAGAAGGGGTGTAAAAATAATTTTCGTTTACTATTTGTAGGGTAGGGCAGACCAAAATACGGCAGGGTAGGTTTAAACAGGGTAAACCTAGGGGAGGGTAGAGTAAAACAGGTTAGGCCAGATCAATGCAGGGCAGGGTAGCATAGAACAGGAGAGACGAAGATATGGTACGGTAGCGTAAAGCAGGATAGGATCCCGTAAAGCTTGGTAGAGCACGGTAGAATAGAGTAGGGTAGAGTAGGGTAGGGTAGGGTAGGGTAGGGTAGGGTAGGGTAGGGTAGGGTAGGGTAGGGTAGGGTAGGGTAGGGTAGGGTAGGGTAGGGTAGGGTAGGTAGGGTAGGGTACGATAAAAACTTTAAAATTTTCGTTTCAGGACAAATTACTGGTTAAAGCGCCTCACCTCCAATATATACCTCTGCACCTTGTCGATATGTGGTTGTATGTTTTTATCGACCGTTCTCATCACCTGGCTCGACACCACTTTTGGGTTTCCATTGTATTCGGATTCGGAATTTGGCTGTAAAATGTTCACGTTCATGGCACATTCGTGTGATTTCATTTGTGTTTGGATGATCAGTTGGGTGTCGTGTGACAGAGCTATAGTACTGTTTCGGTAGGTTTGATATTTGTTTTACAGCTTTTTACTAAGCCCAAGCTCCATTACCTTATAGGTACACTTTTTTTATACTGAATAATAATCCTACTAAGCCTAAGCCTACTAAGCATAAGCTTATTAAGTATAGGCAGATTAAGCCTAAGTCTGCTAAGCCTACTAAGCCTAATCCTACAAGGTCTAAGTCTACGAAGCTTAAGACTACCAAGTTTAAGCTTATTAACCTTACGAAGCGTAAGCCTGCTAAGCCTAAGCCTACTAAGCCTAAGCCTACTAAGCCTAAGCCTACTAAGCCTAAGTCTACTAATTCTAAGACATTTTAGCATAAGTCTGTTAAACCTAGCTCTACTAACCCAAAGTCTACTAAACCATAGCCTACAGAGTTGTATAAGACTAAGCCTACTAAGCTTAAGCCTACTAAACTTCAACTTAACTTACTTTTACTAAGCCTTATTCTAAGCCTATAAGCTTAAACCTAACCTGGTTAAGCTTAATCTAGCTTATAGAGCCTGAAATTAAGTCTGCTAAGCCTAACTCGCTAAGCCAATCCTAATAAGGATAAACATAAACTTTAATCTACTAATTTAGGCCAGGGATTAGAAAAAGAGTATGCTCAAAAACCTTTGCTCGACATTTAGTCATCTGTACGGTACTATTCGGTGGTACTCTTTATGGCTGGTGCTTGGTCTTCGCTGGCCTGGAGCCATCTGTTAATGGTGCCACTTACTGTGGTCTAAACTCGGATATCCAAGTAGCTGATTACAACCTCAGAGAACTTCACATCTTCTTCTCGTTCTTGGACACCATATTGTGCACCATTGTACCATCTTTGTTGATAGTCATCGTTAACAGTTTGAGCATTTGGAGGTATCGACAATGCATGAAACACTACTCGGGTGGAGTACTACGGGTACGATTCCTCGTGGATGGGAAGGTGCACCACTCGGTAAGTTTAAAGAAAATGGTAAGAACTTTCTTTACAAAACCAAAAATGGCAAAAATTTTCTTTACAAAACAAAAAGTGGCAGAAACTTTCTTTACAGAGCAAAAAATGGCAAAAACTTTGTTTACAAAACAAAAAATGACAAAAACTTTCTTTACAAAATAAAAACTGGCAAGAACTTTCTTTACAAAACATAAAATGGCAAGAATTTTCTTTACAGTTTAAAAAATAGCAAGAATTTTCTTTACAAAACATAAAATGGCAAGAACTTTCTTTACAAAACATAAAATGGCAAGAACTTTCTTTACAAAGCAGAAAATGGCAAGAACTTTCTTTACAAAGCAGAAAATGGCAAGAACTTTGTTTACAGAATAAAAAATAGCATTTATCGTATAAATTGTTGGCCGCAGACTGCGCAGTACCTAATTTGTCTTTTTTAAGTGTAAATGGCAATAACTTTCTTTACAAAACAAAAAATGGCAAGTACTTTCTTTACAGACCAAAAAAACCAAATTATCGTATAACTTGTCACTCGCAGGCTGCTCAATAATCTAACTCTTTCAGACTCACCTCGAAGACCTGACAAACCCAAAACATCGTCTAATACGTCACCAGGAGAGTGAACTGTCATTAACTAACCAACTGTCAACTCAAAGCCAAAAATCTCAATATGGCAGCCGGCTGCGCTCATCTGATTTGACCCTCAGCCGGTCTTTACTTATTGTTACGAGGTAGGTCTATTTTATAAAAATAGCATTTATTAGGGCTACGTTACAGTATACTTGACTGAAAAATATACAATATTATACTCAAGACTTGGGTAAAGCATACTGTAGCAACGGTTTTTTGAAAACTGCAAAAACTTTGTTTACAGACGTTTTTTTAAATGTTTCTTTGGAAAGTTTGGTACAACTGACATTATGCGGCATAACTACGGTGGTTCTCACTGTTTTTTTCTAAAAGTTTAGCATAGTTCAGTCAAGACTCTGTGGAGTCTTACTGTAATTAGAGTTTTTATAAACAAGAGCAAAAACTTTGTTTACAGAGGATTTTTAAACTTTCAATTGTTTTTTTTTGAGTAGCTTGTAACAACTGACATTTTACTTTATATTTACTGTATTTCTTACTAAATTTCTTCAAAATTTTGGTTCAATAGGGCCAAGACTATGCGAAGTCATACTGTAACAACAGTTTTTGAAAAAAGTGAAAAAACTTTGTTTACAAGGCCTTTTTTAAATTGTGATTTTTTTGCTAAAAAAGTTTTGCTACAACTGACATTTTTACCGCATAACTACAGTATCTCTTACTGTATTTTTTCTAAATTTCAGCAAAATTGGGTCAAAACTATGTGAAGTCATACTGTAACAACAGTTTTTTGAAAATAAGTGCAAAAACTTTGTTTACGAGGCCCTTTTTTTACTTGAAATTTATTGCAGAAAAAATTTTGGTACGACTGACATTTTTTCTTTATAACTACTGTAGTTTTTACTGTATTTTAGAGAGAATTTAAGAAAACATTGCCAAGTCTATACCAAATCATACTGTAACAAAAAATTTTATAATTAGTTACAAAAACTTTGTTTACAAACCTAATATTTGGTTTATTTTCAGTACATTTGTATTGCTCAATGTGCCAAACTACGCGTTTCGACTGTATGAGGCCGTGTTCAACGTGG
Source organism: Bursaphelenchus okinawaensis (assembly GCA_904066225.2). Taxonomy (NCBI): domain Eukaryota; kingdom Metazoa; phylum Nematoda; class Chromadorea; order Rhabditida; family Aphelenchoididae; genus Bursaphelenchus; species Bursaphelenchus okinawaensis. The sequence continues at coordinate 9,594,912 of CAJFCW020000001.1, read as the reverse complement.
AACAGTCAGCTTTGTGGCAGTTCTTGTTCTTCACTACTTATTTGTTATACTACTTACATCATGCTGTGCTCTTTTACATGTACATCTTCTGGAGGTAAGAGTTGGGTGGGGTGATTTAAAATGTTTTAGGGTGGGGTAGAGACTAACATCTTAAAGTAGAGTACTGCAGAGTAGAGTATTGTAGGGTAGAGTTGGGTACTGTAAAATAGCTTAAGGTACTCTATGGTAGAATAGGGTACTGTAGTATAGAGTTGGGTAGGGCAGGGTAGGGTAAGGTAGGGTAGGGCAGGGCAGGGTTGGATAGGGTATAAAATTTAATTTTCAAAAACTTTACTGTACAGTAACTTATCGTATTTTAGTCCCCAAATGAAGAAGCAGCTCCGACCGACCGCCTTAAAACTTCTGGAGTGCTATTGCTTTAAGACTGTGCCTGACTTTGGTCATGGATCAGATGAATCTGATGACGAAAAAGAAAAGGAGAAAGATAAGAAGGATAAAGAGAAAGAAAAGGATAAAACAAAAGACAAAGAGAAGGATAATAACAACAAGAAAGAAGAGAAAGTTGAGAAGAAATGAAACTACTTGTATATACATGAATCGCCTATACCTATACGTCGTATATTTATGATATTGCCAAATAAAATTGCTCATAACTACACTAATATTGACCTACCCTACCCTAGGTTACCCTACCCTACCCAACGCCACCTTACCCTAACCTACCCTGCCCTACCCTACCCTACGCGACTTTTTTTGCCCTACCCTGCCTTTTCTTTTCCTTTCCTGCCCTACTCTACCCTATCCTATTGACCTACCTTACCCTACCGTATCTTATGCTGCCTGTCTGTTCGGCCCTTTTCTACCCTGCCTTTTCCATGTCCTGCCCTACCCTATCACTTTTATGTCCCTACCCCACCATAAACAAAACTATTCTTCAATATATTTATCATTATATGTTACAGTAACCTTAATACATACAAATCTAATCTTTGATGGCAGCAATGTTCGGTCGTCGATTGATGTAGTCCAGGAACTCCATATCCAGCTCTTTAACGTAAAAGTACATATCAGCTGTGTCATTTCGAACTTCGAAGCGCACGAAACCACCGTAACCGTAGCCCAGTTCTGGAGCGTGCAAAATCCGCTTCCATAAAGGTTCGTCCTGGTCTCGGGGGTAGCTGGAAAGAAAGTTCTTGCGGTTTTTTGAAAAATATGTTTTGGAAAGAAAGTCCTTGCGGTTTTAAAAAAAAATGCGTTTTGGAAAGAAAGTTCTTGCGGTTTTTCGAAAAATGAGTTTTGGAAAGAAAGTTATTGCGGTTTTTCGAAAAATGGGTTTTGGAAAGAAAGTTCTTGCGGTTTTTTTGAAAAATATGTTTTGGAAAGAAAGTTCTTGCGGTTTTTTTTGAAAAATATTTTTTGGAAAGAAAGTTCTTGCGGTTTTTTTTTGAAAAATATTTTTTGGAAAGTAAGTTTTTGCGGCTTATAGGAAAATGCGTTTTGGAAAGAAAGTTCTTGCGGTTTTTTTGAAAAATATGCTTTGGAAAGAAAGTTCTTGCGGTTTTTTCAAAGACTTACTGATAAATTGGCTCAGCTGGATTGGAGCCCCAGTTTTCGGTACTAAAATCTGTCCTAGAACCAGCACCACTTATCAGGTAGTGCATGGTACTGACATCACTCTTGTAGTAGTTGGGTCGGCCTAGGAAGACCTCATGATCCTTCTTTGAGGTCGTTTGGCTCACCCCATAAGTTCTGGCAGTTGATTGACTGGACGTGTTGTCTACTCGGAAAAACTAGAATTTAAAACTTTACAGCTAAGCTACGGCTATAGCTAGAACTAAGGTTGTGGGCTAGGGTCCTGGACTAGGGCTCTGGACTAAAGATCTGGGCTAGGGCTTTAGCCTGGGGCTTCGGACTAACTCTGTGAACTAAAGTTCTGGATTAGAGCTTTGGACTAGAACTATTGACTAAGGCTCTAGACTAAAGCTAAGGCCCTGGATTAGGACTATGGACTGGGGCTTTGGACTAGGGCTCTGAACTAAAGCCGTGTGCTAAAACTTCGGACTAGGGCTCTGGGCTAGGGCTCTGGGCTCTGGGCTCTGGGCTAAGGCTCTGGGCTAGAGCTCTGGGCTAGGGCTCTGGACTAGAGCTCTGGGCTAGGGCTCTGGGCTAGGGCTCTGGGCTAGAGCTCTGGGCTAGGGCTCTGGGCTTGGGCTCTGTGTTAGGACTAGGGCTAGAATACTTACCTGTATTGTATGATCATGACCAGCAAAGTATGCACTGACATGATACTTCCTTAGCAGTGGATCTAACTTATCGATCAGGCATTTAGCTGGACCGTGAGATGAGATTGAGTAGATTGGGTAATGGCCTACTACAAACAGGTAGTCCGCTCTGAAAATGTCATTTTTAGTACTTCACCCTACCCTACCCTACCCTACCCTACCCTACCCTACCCTACCCTACCCTACCCTACCCTACCCTACCCTACCCTACCCTATCCTACCCTACCCTACCCTACCCTACCCTACCCTACCCTACTCTACTCTACCCTACCCTACCCTACCCTACACCCTACAGTAATCCTACCGTGAGCTACCCAGCTGTTCCTCAATCCATTTCCACTGTGCCACGGCTTCTGTAGCCCATTCCGGATCCGGTTTATTCGGAATCTTCTTCCGATGCATGATCCACGAGAACAATGACCTGCCGTTCACATCAATACAATTACCACACAGTACTATTGTGTCAATGAATAGTATGTCAACAGTACGAGTACCATCCGCAAATGAGTACGAGGCTTTGTAATATAGCTTTGGATAGGTCCTGGAAGGTAAAATACGTAATTTGAGGTAATGCGTATTAAAATTTCAAAATTTTAATAAAATTTTAAAAATTTTAAAAAGTTTCAAAAAAAATTTTTTTTCAAAAATTCTTAAAGAACATTAAAAATAGTTTTCAAAGTCATAGTAATACCATTTAGTTGAGTATTTGGTATACTCAATTTGAGCAGATATATTACCAAGGTGGTCATGATTACCAGCTATCATATACCATGGTACATCTAATCGTGGATCTGCGTATGGCTCTTCGAACACTGTCTAAATATGACATTTTTAAAAATATATTTATTAATTTTACCTATTTTTGTTAAAGTATACATCAGTTTTGTCATTATAAAGGATTAGGGCAGTTAAAAATAAATGGCCCGGGTTCAAATCCGCTTAGATGCAAAAGACAAAAAAACGTTGTAAACAAAGTTCTTGCGCAAAATTTTAAAATTCAATTGGAACGCATTAAAGTGTATGCTATAAGCTACATTTTTACGAATTTTTAAAAATTTACAAATAGAACTACAGTAGTTATGACGCTTCGAACTCAGCGGGATTTGTATTCACTTACTGTTAGGTGCAAAGAACAAAAATTAAAGTTGTAAAGAAAGTTTTTGCATTTATTATAAAAATAAAAACTATGATAACGCTTCAGCATTATTTAATCTATAATTTCCCAAAGTTTCAAAACACTACAGTAAGAAACACCGTAGTTATGCAGGTTCAAAGTCAGCGGGTTTGAAACCGCTTGGGTGCAAGTTGACAAAATGAGGATGTAAAGAAAGTTTTTGCAAATTTCTAAAGTTTTTAATGAATTATAAGCCTTGCTGTAGATAAAGCTACTTTGTGACACTTTTTTTGCAAAATTACAGTAAGAACCACAGTATTTATAAATTGTCCGAGTCAGCCAGGTTCGAATCCGCTTGGATGCGAAATACAAAAAAAAGCTGTAAAGAAAGTTATTGCGGTTTTATAAAAACTTTAGTTAAACAATTACATTTCGCATAGTCTGATAAATATTACAGTAAGTTTTTATGAAGTTACTGTAAGAACTACAGTAGTTATGAATTGTCAAAGTCAGCCGGGTTCGAGTCCGTTTGGGTGCAAATAGCAAAAATAAAGTTGTAAAGAAAGTTTTTGCTATTTTTAAAAGTCGATAAGTTTTTTCAATATTAACTTACATCAAACCTTGAGTCAAACACAGTTTCAGCTCCATTGAAGTAGACATTGTCGCCCACATTGATGATAAAGTCTGGTTTTTGGCGGCCAGCCAAGTCCGCCATAGAGTCTGCCAACCGTTGCTGAGCCTCTGTTGCCTTTATAAAGTTGAGGTAGTTTGATGTTACGTCAAATGAGATTCCTAAAATTAATGTTTTTAAAGTTTATGTGGCTTGTAAAGAAAGTTCTTGCCATTTTTTGTTTTGTAAAGAAAGTTATTGCCGTTTTATGCTTTGTAAAGAAAGTTCTTGTCATCTTATGCATTGTAAAGAAAGTTATTGCCATTTTACGCTTTGTAAAGATAGTTCTTTCCATTTTTTGCGTTGTAAAGAAAGTTATTGCCATTTTTTGTTCTGTAAAGAAAGTTATTGCAATTTTATGGTTTGAAAAGTAAGTTCTTGCCATTTTTGCTTTGTAAAGAAAATTCTTGTCATTTTTTGTTTTGTAAAGAAAGTTATTGCGGTTTCCCCAACAATTTTCCAAAAAACAGTTGTAAAGAAAGTTTCTTCTTACCTCCAGTATCTCCAAGCACAAAGAAATCGAGATGATCCTTATTGACACGACATACATTACCATTCGTACAAGCTAATCGGTCTTGTAATGAAACACCGTTTACTGTAGATACTGTAACATTGAATAACCATAATATTAACCAGCCTATTCTTTTATATGTCATTTGTGCTGAAATTTCAATTTAATTAGGGTATAAGCTTAAAAATTGACCAAAAATGTAAAATACGACGATCAAAAAATTTTTGAAATTTGGCGCGAAAATTAAAATTCAAAAAAAATAAAAATTTAAATTGAAAAAAATTAAAAACACGGCCAAGGATAATAAAAAATAGTTTAAAAGCGTTATTTCAATTTGAAATTTTACGTAAAAAGTTGAAAAAAATATTCGAATTCTTATCTTACCCATCTACGAAATATGAACATGAAGAAGAGTTCTTATGGCGAAATTCGTCTTCCCTCACCCTCCCCAACCCACTCAAAAAAAATTCTTCTACTTCATGCCAATTAAAAAAATTTAAATTTAGGTAAAGTTTCAATGCAAAAAATGGCAAAAACTTTCTTTAAAGAGCATCAAATGGCTAGGACTTTCTTTACAAATTCAAACTGACAATAACTTTCTTTACAGAACAGAAAATAGCAAAAACTTCCTTTACAAGGTTTGAAATAGAAAGAACTTTCTTTACAGAACAGAAAATGACTATAACTTTCTTTACAACGCTAAAACCGGCTACCTTTAACACTGATCGTCTAACATGTCACCCGCAGAATGCACAAAAAAAAGTTAGTAAAAAATAGCAAGAACTTTCTTTACAAAGCAAAAAATGGCAAAAACTTTCTTTACAGATCAAAAAATGGCAATAACTTTCTTTACAAAGCCAGAAATGGCAAAAACTGTCTTTACAGATCATAAAATGGCAATAACTTTTCTTACAGACTAAAATTACCCACCCGCCACTAATTATGTCATAATAACTACTATAATAATACCAAATGATCTTTTTCTTTGACTTTTTCATCTATTTATCAAAGCTTTTTATAAACAAATCTCTGTTTATCAACAATTGATAATAGACGGAGAAATATGAAAGTACACAAGTTAATCACACGAGTAAATACGTAGAGATAAGTGAGTCATATTGGGAAAGTATTAATGGTCAAAGCTTGTGAATAACAATTCAACGCCTTTTTTGTGGAAAAATGAGTGTTTCTCCCCAATTTTACCCATTTTTCATGTTTATACACAGTAAATAATAGGTATATAATTGTTGTGAGCAAAAAAGTTAATCTTTTATTACTTTTCAAAACAAAAACGATTTTGAAATGGCAAAAACTAACTTTACAGCATCATTTTTGTCTTTGGCAACCAAGCGGATTCGAACTCGACTGACTTTGAAAATTCGCAACTACTGTAGTTCTTACTGTAATTTCATTAAAAAAATAACAATGTAGTTAATACTGCGTAAAACGTTATTGTGTAAACACATTTTTTATAAGTTAGCAAAAACTAACTTTACAACTTCATTTTTGTCTCTTGCACCCAAGCGGGCTCGAACCCGGCTGACTTTGAAAATTCATAAATACTTTAGTTCTTACTGTAATTTTATAAAAAAAATTCAACAATGTAGCCAATACTATGTAAAATCTTATTGTAAAACCAAAATTTTAAAAAGTTAGCGTATACTTTCTTTACAACTTCACTTTTGTCTCTGGCAACCAAGCGGTTTCGAACCCGGCTGACTAAAAATTCATAACCCATTTAGTTCTTACTGTAATTTTTTTTAAATTTATGAAAAAATAGAAAAATCAACAGAAAGGAAGAAAAAATGCAAACCTTTGTAAAAATTTAACAAGAACTTTCTTTACAACTTCATTTTATGTTATTTGCACCCAAGCGCATTCGAACTTGAATAACTTTGAAAATTCATATCTACTGTATTTCTAACTTTAATTTATTGAAAATTTACGACAATGTAGATAATAATAGTTAAAATTTTAATTTGAAAACAACATTTGAAAAATTATCAAAAACTTTCTTTACAACTTCATTTTTGCCTCTTGAAACCAAGCGGATTCGAACCCAGCTGACTTTGAAAGTTAATAACTACTGTATTTCTTACTGTAATTTTTTGAAATTTGATGAAAAAAATCAATAGCAAAGAAGAAAAAATGCAAACCTTTGTAAAAATTTAACAAAAACTTTCTTTACAACTTCATTTTTGTCTCTTGCACCCAAGCGGATTCGAACCCGACTGGTTTTGAAAATTCATAACTACTGTAGTTCTTATTGTACATTTTTGAAAACTTTTGAAAGTATAGCTAAAACAATGATAATGCTTTGTCATAAAACCAAGTTTAAAAAAATTGAAAACTTTCTTTACAACTTTATTTTATGTTATTCAACACACACCCAAGCGAAATCGAACTCCAGAATAATCAACAAATTGATAATTTATTCGACCGCATTTAAACAAAACAAATTTTATTAGCAACTAATTATGTAAATTCGTATTTTACACAAAAATTCGTATATTTTTAAAAACCAATCTAAAAATAAGTTTTCGAAAAGGGAAAGCGAGAAATGAGTTCTGAAGGTAACGGTCAAGTTGAATTTCGAGGATCTCGACCACCACTTGACTTTTTTATTGTCCTTCGTTGAGTTTTACTATGTTCTCGGAAGGTAAAATACGAAGAGCTGTGTAATGGTTTTTAATTTTTTCTAATTTTTAAATATTCAAATTTTCGAGGTTAAAAGGGGCTCAGAATTATATGAACAACACGCAAAAATCATTTTTAAATCATTTGTTAATGTGATATATAGTTTATTCGGATATAACTGATAGATATACAAGGTAATCAAGGCTTAAAACTTAAATTTCAAAAAAATTTCAAAAATTTTAAACTTTTTTTTCAAAATTTTTTTAAAATTAAAAAAAAATCATTTCAAAGCAACCAGCGGATTCAGAAACCCCTCTCCATCGTTGAAACGCCAGTAAGTCCAAGAGTTGACCAAGGACAAGCTCACAACGCCAGAAACCCACAAGGCAATGTGGACCCAATAGTCGCGGAACAGTACCATAAACCACAATTTTGAGCCGACTGGCACGTCCTTCAACGTATACGAATCCAGCTCGCCGTTCACAGTGTTACAAAAGTCATTTTGGCATACACATACTGTGTCATTGTTCATTGTGTGCTTAACACAACCGTTCTTCTGATAGTTCCGGTTTGTGCAAAAGAAATGGTGATGGTTGCCCGTTGAGGTGGCGTTTACACAGTCTGTAAAGAAACTTGTTGCAAATTTTTATATTGTAAGGATTCTCATTGAAATGGCCATATTTCGACAACATTTGAAGGAGTTACAGTAGAAACTACCGTACTTACAAAGCAATAAATGTCGGGCTCGAATCCGCTTGAGTGCATAAAACCTCAAAAAAGGCTGTAAAGAAAGTTCTTGCGCTTTTTACAAAAGGTCATTTTAAAAAACCAGTTTGCCATTGTTTTAGCTATATTGTCATAAACTTTCAAAAAATTACAGTAAGAACTACAATAGTTACAGATCAAAAAAGTCAGCAAGGCGCGAATCCAGCAAGTTATCAATAACAAAACAAAAGCTGTAAATAAAGTTTTTGTCAGCTTTTCAAAAATCTATCTTAACAGAAACATTTCTAGTAGTATTGTCTATAATATAAAAAATTTTAGCAACTTATAGTGTAAACTACAGTATCTACTAACGAAAAAGTCATCATAACTCCTATTTTTAACCGCAAATGTCAAACAAGATTTTAAAATTCAAGTATAAATCCACACTTACGTCCATCAACAGTATCAATCTCGCAAACACCTTTGTTACAGTATGCTCGATCGTCACCCATTGCCCACGAAATGGTACAACGACATTTCAAAGCGGTACAGTAATATATCAGAGCTAAGAGTAGAACACAACGTAACATGACCAAGGCAAACAATATTAATGAGATTATTGTCAAATATACGATATTATAAGTAGTCAAGTTAATAATTTCTGTTATGTTAATAATTGCTTCGACAGACGGGTTACTGCTATTGAACTTATGTTGTCGTTGTCTGATGGCTAACTTTATTATTTTTGAGATTTTCGACATAATATGGAGTGATTTTTGAATTTTTTTGGCTGGAAAAAGTAATTGTAAAGTGCATTTTTACTATTTCTAACAGTCCTTCAGTAAAGATTTAATGCTTTTGCCAGTCAACCAACTAGAAAGACCTAAAACAAGGTCGTTATTTAGACATTTCATTCTTTTCTCAATAAAAATATGTTGAAATCGCAAAATACTTATTTCGACCATTATAGCGGCTTGTATTTTACAATACTCAAGATTTAATTCCACCATTTACAAGATAAACAAAGCCAATGCTCTTGATTTCGTTGCGAAACCAAGTCAAGTCCGATATGTTAGCGCGCCATGTCTCTTTTCAAAAGAAATAAATAAAATAAATTCACTTTTTGTTACTTTTTCTAGTTTTTAGCATATTTTACACAACAAGTAATCTTTCAAAAATTATATTTCAACACAACAATGGCAACACAACCGTTCATCTCGGAGCTTATGGATCAATACCTGATGGACTACTATAACAACTTGTATCCGACCAAATTGTTCATAAAATGGTTGAGTTATAACAAATGTAAGTTGTCAAATTTTATTTTCTTTGATTTTTAGGTACTTGTTTTGGTTTTTGGATGATACTTTTTGACAGAGAAGGGATTTTATGAAGTTAACATAGGTAGATGGAGACTTTTGGAAAAGTGAGGTTAAGACTAGGTTAATACTGTCTGACTCTTCTGAAACTGTTGAAATAGACTCTGGATTGTGTTTGAGGTTTCAAGTTTGATTTAGCTGTTATAGAGTTTTAAATTATATTAAAAAATTTGATTTCAATATGTTAACCTATATCTGATAGATACTTTTGAGGAAATTGAAGCACAGCTGCTCTGAATGTTTCTTATTTGATCTGAAACTGTAAAAAACATGCTTTAGAGTATTTCAAACTTTTTTACTAGACTTCAATTTAAAATTACGTTTTAATAGATTTAAAAATGACATTTCAGCAGCGAAGGAAGCGATGAACAAGAGAGAAATTGGATTTAGTTTTAAAGGTGGTGCCATGCTCCGATACCAATCATTCAGTGAGCCAAATGAGTTTACACGTACTTTATGTACTAAACTACCACATAAGATTGAAATTGGGCCGGTTTACAATCATCCAGTAAGTATTTTATTTTATTCTTCTGGTTTTAGGTGCAAATCTTGTATTGGTTGATAAACTGAAGGATTAGAAGCTTTATGTTGCTGGGAGGCTTGATAAAAAGTTAGCTTAATGTTTGTAGAAGCTTGAAAAACTTGTTATCACTTTATTTTGTAGGTATCTGAACGACTAAAGCTTGAGCCAGGAGCGATGAAGGCTGTTGAACGTGAACTTATTTTTGATATCGATTTGACTGATTACGACGATGTTCGAAACTGTTGTAAAGACGCCAAAATATGTCAAAAGTGTTGGTTGTTCATGACAATAGCGGCCAAAGTCCTACAACGCATATTGATTGAACATTTCGGCTTCACCAACTTGTTGTTCGTCTTCTCTGGTCGACGTGGTATTCATGTGTGGTGTGCGGATCCAGCAGCTCGAGGACTAGCTGATGGTGATCGAAGAGCAATCCGTGACTATTTCAATGTTAACGACCTGAAGAATACGTTTAGAAATGGCAAGATTCACATGATGATCAGGGATTCTTGTCGGACCATCATGGATTCACCAGAAACAGAGGAATTGGTTGATGAACAAGGCTGGATGGATGATGATTATTTGTTGAATATATGGTTGAAAAAGTGCGAGGATAAAGCTACTGTCAAGCATGTTACTACGTTGTTTAAAAAGTAAGGAATTTTGGGGGAAAATTTATATTGTGGTAGGTGACTGGTTGAAAGAAAGTGTTTTTTGAGTTTAAAGTTAAGTTATATGACAATTGTTGATTTTAATAGGAAGAATATAGTCTATTTTATGGTTTGTTTAAACAATGTATGAAGAAATTATGTTTAAAATAAGTAACAACGTTTTTCGTATATTATAGTAGGTATCTTCGGAGCTTTGATGAAAATATGATTTTTGTTGACTAACTTAAAGATTATTTTTGAACAGGGGTTTAATACGTTAACAATAGTTTGATTCACATATTCCTTAAATTTTATTTAAAAATTTTGCCTGTAAACAAAGTTATTGCGTTTTTTCAGGCTCTTCACCTCAGCAGATCGCTTCAAATGCCTAAAACAAATGTGTGATCCCGAATCTCATGCTGAATCCGGAACAAAGTTAGCAGCACCTTCATACGAAGCTACGAAATGGTTTTACACGTTCTTACTTCATCACATGCATCCACGACTCGATGAACAAGTGACACTTCAGGTCAATCACTTGCTTAAGTCTCCGTTTTGTGTTCATCCCGGAACAGGACTAGTATCGGTGCCATTCAAGGTTGAAGGGTCTCACGAGGTTCAGGTTGAGCAGTTCCCAAGGGTTGAGTAAGTGTTTTGGTGGTTTTTTGGGATGTGCTGGGTTTTGGATATTGTAGTAGGTGCTTGGTTGTTAATGTTGATATAGGTAATATTGTTGATTAAAGAAGAAAATTTTAGTTTGTAGCAGTGGAGAAAAGCCTAGAAATGTATTTTTAGATTAGATTGATGAATATTTTTGCTGAATTTTGATTTATTGGGAAATTATATTGTGTAGGTATAGGTGTTGGGAAAATCTTTGTATTTAGGAAAATATTGATCAATCCTTTATAGTTTATATATTTTTACGTAACAAAAAGAATTGTTTTTAAATTTTAAAAGCAAATTTAAAAAATTTTTGTTGTAAACAAAGTTATTGCGATTTTTTCTAAAAAAGCTTGAAAATTGGCCATTTTTCATGGTTTTTTAAAGAAAAAAAGTTTGTAAACTAACATACAGCAAGAAAATGAATATATTGTTTAGAATGTTGTAAAGAAAGTTCTTGCGGTTAATTTCATTCCAATTTTAGTACATTGGTTCAAGAGGTAAAGAATGAAAAGGCATCGAAAGAAGAAGGCAACGAGGACAAGGAGAACAACAGAAAAATACTTTGTAGGTCATTTTTGGCGTTTTTTAAATGAGAATGCCATTTTAGATAACATTTTACAATAACCCTTGATCTGGAGGTTCTATCTTGGCTTAAACTTGAATATCAACCTAGATTTTAGGTAATAATTTGACATTTTTAGACTACAAACGCACTTCTCTAGCCCCTTACATTGAAATCTTTGAAGAATTTATCGAAAAAGCATTGCAAGCTTCCGATACCAACAAGATGTTGAATTAAATCGATTTGATATTGATATAGCTTGGACATGATTACATGGTTATCAACTTGTACATGGAGATATGACTCTAACTTTTGATTTTCACAAGGAAATATAACACTAACATTACGTTATGGGTAATAAAAATAATTATTTTTAGGGTGGAAAGAAAGTTGTTGCGGTTTTTGATATGTAAACAAACTTTTTGACATGTTATGCTTTGTAAAGAAGGTTCTTGCTGTTTTAAGTTTTTTAAAGAAAGTTCTTTAAGTTTTGTAAAGGAGGTTCTTGCTGTTTTAAGTTTTGTAAAAAAAGTTCCTGCTATTTCAGGCCTTGTAAAGAAAGTTTTCTTCATTTTGATCTCTGTAAGGAAAATTCTTGCTATTTTTTTATCAAAATGTTCAAAATTTGCGTCTAGCAGCCTGCAGCTGACAAGTTATACGATAAAACAAAAGGCGACAAAATTTTAAATTAAATTTATTAAATTACTGTTAAAACCACTATTGTAAGCAAGAATAACGATGGTAAATACGATGCCGTATCTGATCTAGTAAGCAGCAGCGAATTTGGAAAGTTCAGCTCCAGACAGTCTTTGTAGTGCGTGGGATAACCAGAAAAGTCCAGTCGAATGTCCAGTTTGAACCGATTGTCCCCGATTTTTCGATATGGCACACTGGAAAGAAAGTTTTTACATATTTGCTATGGTTCGACGTCTTTTCAGCTATATTGGCACTAAATTTCGAAAAGTTACAGTTAGAGATACAGAAGTTATGAATCCAAAAAGTGAGCTGGGTTCGAACCTGCTTAGGGGCACGGGACAAAAATTATTGCGTAAAGAAAGTTCTTGCCAATTTTTTAAAAAGTTTTAGCATTGTGATGGTTTGACATTGTTTTAGCTATATTCTCACAAAATCCCAAAAAATTACAGTAAGAACTACAGTAGTTATGAATTTTCAATGTCAGCCGGATCCTAATCAGCATAGGTGAAAGTGACAAAAATTAGGCTGTAAACAAAGTTTTTGCAGATTTTTTGTAATTGTGAGGCACGTTTTTAGAGTTTAAGTCGTAAACGTACTCAATATTTCGATTTTCCTTGCATCTGATGTTAGGTAACACAAAAACAAGACCATTTTCCTGGACCTTCAAGTTCAACGTGTTGATGGTGAAGCACTGCCTAAAATTCTTAAAAGGTCATTTAGGTCGCCACAATGAACACGACACGTTAAATCCAATTAGGTCTTACTATTTCAACATAAAATATCAAAAATTAGTAAAATACCGTACGCTTTGTCACTTAATCTCAAACCAAAAATCCGGTGTGGTGGATAATATTCGATAACAATGTAATTGTTTCGAGAGCCACCAAAGTTGATCGTGAAACTGAAAAGTGCACTTTTATTAAAATTGAAAAAAATATACATTGTCAGCTATGAAAAAAGAGACAAAACTGAGGTTGAAAGAAAGTTTTTGCCATTTTTAATTAAAAATAAAACGAAAAATAAACTTACTGAAACATGAAGTTATCTTTCTGATCAACATCAATACATTTTTCACTGGTAATGACGATTAAAAACGCTTCAATTCGTTCATATGCTAATGACATTTTGTACTTGACGCACTCTTTAGGTGATAAGGTACTAAAACCCAAAGTTTTTTAGGTATACAAATTAAGGTTTAGGTATTTTAAGATATGTCATGAAGCTTGAAAATGTCATAAATAGTTTATCAGTAAATAACTTTACCTTATCACTTACAAATTAGTGATATTAGTTTGACCCTCTACTATACATATGGTTTCAGCCACTTGATAGACGAAAAATGACAATACGAATAGAAATCTCATCTCAACCACGCTTGAGCGTAACAAAAGTATAAAATGACAAAATTTTTAAAAATAAATTTTAGGGTTTTGAATGTCAGCCGGGTTCGAATCCGCTTGGCTGCAAGAGACAAAAATAAGGCTGTAAAGAAAGTACTTGCTAATTTTTAAAATTTTCATTATGTGCTTGTATGCCATTGTTTTAGATATATCTTCACAAAATTTCAAAAAATTACAGTAAGAACTACTGTAGTTATGAATCTAAAAAGCCAGCCTGGTTCGAATCCCCTTGGCTGCAAGAGGCAAAACTCAGGTTGTAAAGAAAATTGTTGCCAATTTTTTTAAAATTCATTAACATGGCAAGATAAACAATAGTGTTCGCCATATTATGACATAGTTTTATAGGATTTCAGTAGCGACTACTGTAGTTATGAACCAAAAAAGCCAGCCGAGTTCGAATTCGCTTCGCTGCAAGAGACAAAAAAGCGTGTGTAAAGAAAGTTCTTGCTGATTTTTTTAAAATAACTTACTGTTTTCTTATTCGTCGTTGTTTTATCTATTGTTTCCGCATGGTTTCAAATGAATACAGTAAGTACTACCGTAGTTATGAAGCACAAAAGCCAGTCGGGTTTGAATCCGCTTGGGTGCAAGGGACGGAATCCGTAATTTTTTGGGCCTGAAATCTAGGCCCGGCCCGGGGGCCGGGCTTGAAAAGTGGGCCTGGCCCGTTGCTCATGTCTATTCAGCACACTCCCTCCCCCCCTTCTGCTCTTCTGCTCCACGTGACCGGCTCTTTTTGCTTCGTCTTAATATTTTATTCACTAATCATTTAAAACTATTTAAAACTATTAAATATTAAGTTGTTTATCGAACATTTGAAAGTAAACTTCGGTAGTTTTTGACTTTTTATGTTCAATTTCTTCCAGTCGTCGTTCTTTTCGAATTTTGCGCATTCTCAACATATAAGCTGTGGTACTCAAGGTAATGGACAAAGTCAATATCTAAAACAAATTAATTTTTATTTGCCGTTGCTGAAAAAAGAGCGAAGTTAACTGTACTGATTTCTTCGACCCCCGCCCCCAAATCAAAAGTGCCCGCCCTGCCCTACCTACCAGCTTCCTCAACTTTCCACTCAAACCCGCTCCCAAAGTCACCCCTCCGCCCACTTACGTTATGTATAAATCCTATGCATTCGATAAACCTGCCCGGTCGATTGTCATAATCGGCATAAGTTCGAAAAACCGATGAAACGGCCAAATAAATCGTGAAAAACATGGAATGTGTCATTGAAACTGGCAGCACCAGTCGGCTGGTTATATAGTTTTCACGTTGTTGAAACGACTTGGATAAGGTGTAGTTGGTAAAAATACTAAAGAAAAGTGTTAAAAATTTGATTTTTAACCTTAATGTAAAAAATCAATTTTCAAAAACTTCAAAAACTTTCTTTACAGCCCCGTTTTTGTCAATTGCCGCCAAGCGGATTCGAACCTGGCTGACTTTTTAAATTTATAACTAATACTGTAGTTCTTACTGTAATTAAAAAAAATTTTTTATTATGTACTATTAACTATGGTAAGTGCAGTACTGTGCAAAAAATCTTTTATGTAATGCCTAAACTTTCTTTACAGCCTCTAATTTGTGGCGCCTTCACCCAAGCGGATTCGAACCGGGCTGACTTTGACAGTTCGTAACAACTGTACTTCTTACTGTATTACTAAACAAATTTACAGTAACATAACTGAAACTATACAAAACTTTATTGTGCAAACAAAACTTTTAGAAAACTGCAATAACTTTCTTTACAGCCTCCAACATAATGAGCGCCTTCACCCAAGCGGATTCGAACCGAGCTGACTTTGACAGTTCGTAACAACTGTAGTTCTTACAGTATTTTTTCGAAACTACGTCTTAATTTAGTGTAGGCTATGGTTAACTTTGTCATCTTATTGAAACTTAAAGGGATTCGCAAGAACTTTCTTTACAGTTTTTTTTGTTTTTTGTACTCATGTGGATTTGAATCTGGCTGAATTTGACGATTTGTGACTACTGTAGTCAGGGCGGGCGCGAGAGGGGAGATGGGGGGAGGGGGGAGGGAGTTCTTACAGCATTTTTTTTATATCCTCCCAACCTCCGCTAACAACCATATACATTTACTGTAAAACATACGTAGTCTTCTGTTCTCGTCGATTGACCACCCACAGTAGTACATCTCCCAACGTGGTTAGTAGGTCAGTTGGCAGGTTTCGAAGCGGAAAATTTGATAGTTGGCTGCTAACATCACAATCCACTGAAATGGCAACAACTTATTTTACAGAGCTCGAAATGACAAAAACTTTCTTTACACAGCTTGAAATGGCAAAAACTTTATTTAGAAAAAATAATATGGCAATAATTTTCTTTACAAACGTACCAGAGTAACACAAACAGCCACGCCAAATACCTTGCCACAACGTTCGTATGTATGGGAGAATCTTGTCGCAAAAGTTCTCTCCACCAAGGCTGAGACATGTAAAAGACTTGTGGCCAATATTGTCCATACAAACGGCCATCTTAAAATGGCACATTCCCAAGCTGCCATCGCATTACTACAGTACTCAACCTCAAAACTTTGAATATATAACAAATAGCATGTTGTTGATAAGCTGGATGCTACGTGGACTATCGTTATTAACATACCATTCCATAGTAATAACTGAAAGTAAGACGATTGCCATAACTGAAACTATAATCTACTCTACCCTACCCTACCCTCCCTTTTCTACCCTACCCTACCCTACCCTACACTACCCTACCCTACCCTACCCTACCCTACCCTACCCTACCCTACCCTACCCTACCCTACCCTACCCTACCCTACCCTATCCTTCCCTACCCTACTCTACCTTGCTCTACTCTACCCTACCCTACCATACCCTACTCTATACTACAGTACCCTATTCTACCATAGAGTACCTTAAGGTAATTTTTCTTCGGGCCCGGGCTCAATTTTCAAGCTAGCTTAACTTTCAGGCTCGGCCCGTTTTTAATTTTGGTCAGGCCTGGCCCGTTGCTCATGTCTACTTTGCGCCCGGCCCTGATGCTATCCTATATTAGCCGTTTATATAATACTCACCTTAAAATTGAAATGAAAACTGCTAAGTAGGTTTGTCGCTTCACTTGCCCAAAAGTAAACAAAGACAATGAGTTGTGTTAGACATAAAAGCAGGTTGCTCAATTGGCTTAAAAAAATGTTTTGGCTGGTGCGAAAGTACTCGGACCATTCGCAAACCTCTATATATGTGGTCATTAAGCTGAAAATTAATATTTTTAAATTTAAAAATGTTTTAAATTTTTAAAAAATGCACAAGTAAAGATCTTGAAGGTAGGGTAGAGTAGGGTAAAGCAGAGTAGGGTGGGTAAAGCGGGTAGGGCAACTTAAAACAAATTAAAGTAAGGTAAAGGAAGTTAAGACAGGATAGGGCATCGTAGGGTGCAGTGGGGGTACAACTGACATGTGAGTAAAGAACAGTGAAGCAGAATAGGGCACGGTACCGTAGGTCAAACAGAGTAAAGCGGGTGTGACTGAGCAGGATAAGGCAAAGCAAGGCGGGAAAAAGATGACAATGTCGCAAATCTATAAGTAATTACTGTAGCTGTAAAAGCTTTACTACGAATATGTCTTCAAAAACCAAAGCCAAGTATGCGGTCTACTATTATACGTACGATAACATGTCCATGCCTACCTTAAAATGACACAACAACCAATTTCGAGATGTCTTGTTAAGACGCTCATGTACTATATAGTATGAACAGTATGTTGCTATACAATTACCCAAAAATTTTCAAAAAAAGGTGTTGCCACAAACAGCAGGAACTAGCCCAACTCGCAATTTGAAGATGGCACAGCAAGTGAACGAAAAAAGTTTATAGACGGCCAGCAACAAATAATTAGGATATTATGTAATCAAATTGTGGTAGTCATAGTCATAGTCATAGCCATAGCCATAGCTATAGTCTGCAGCCGTAGCCGAGCCATAGCCATAGCCATAGCCATAGCCATAGTCATAGCGATAGCCTTAGCCTTAGCCATAGCCTTAGCTATAGCCATAGCCAGGGCCGGGCGCGAGGGGGGGGAGACGGGGGGGGTACCCCCCCCAGAAAAAAATTTTTTTAAAAAAAGTTGAACGTGGTCCCCTCTGTGGATTTTTGGAAAAAAATTTTTCGCAAAAAATCGGCACAGATAGCCATAGCCATAGCCTTAGCCATAGCCATAGCCATAGCTATAGCCATAACCATAGCCATAGCCATAGCCATAGCCATAGCCATAGCCATAGCCATAGCCATAGCCATAGCCATAGCCATAGCTTTAGCCATAGCCATAGCCTGCAGCTGTAGCCGAGCCATAGCCATAACCGTAGCCTGCTCATTGTAAACATGTCATTATAGTAGTTCAAAACAAGTCCAAAACGTCATGAATGTGTTGGTGTGTGTTGCGCAACGGTTTCTCTAACTTGTGGCCTTAATACAATGTAATTACATTACCATCAAACCCGGCAATTACTGAACTTTGTTTGTCACTGCCATTTACTCACGTATGTGATTACTTCACGGTTTTTATTTGTAAAGATATGTCATTTCAAGTGTAATGTTTAGGTAGTTGCCATGTTATTATTCCGCGGTTTGACCTTCGAATGTTATGTTATAGTTATGTTATAGGTAGGTTACTGCGCGCCGAGTTTTCGTATCTACTATGATATTGGCCATTAATGCATTGTAAAGTAGTACTACTAGTTTATAAGATATTACTACACTACACAATTGATAGTACGAAACTAATACGATTGCTGGAAATAGTGATATACTAATACTAAAATAATAAACGTATTACTATACTGGTACTGCCGTACTGAAGCTAGTACTTCACTAGTTCTTTTGTACTGAAAATAGCCTAAAACTGATACTTTTGCCCTAAAAATGGTACTCTACTAATACTACCTTGCTATAATTTGTACGAAACTAATAATATTGTACTAAAAATAGCAATACGCTGCTACAACGGCGCTAAAATACGTACTATATTAATAGTAAAGTATTATAACTTGAAGCATACTGGTACTAAGATTCTAAAGCTAGTACTATACTGGTACTACGGCGCTAATACTCGTACTATATTGGTAGTATTACAACTTGAAGCATACCGGTACTAAGATTCTAAAGCTAGTACTATAGTGGTATAACTGTAATAAAAATAGCACTCGGCTATTAATTACTATGCTCACTCTAAGATTTTAAAATTAGTACTACACTATCGTACTTAATTGTCTCCTAAATACTCCACCCCTAATGACTCAGTACAAGCCTTTTCTAATGTCCATCACAACAACATGTCAACTCGTCTAAACAGTGCCGTCAACATGAGCAATACTAGCCATTTGATAGTATGCAGTTTGTCGGAGTACATACGAGCCAGTCCACTCATTTTTATCAGCGAACTCAGCAATTTGCTAGTATTTTTATTACAGCTAGCTATATTGGTTTACTTTTGGAGAATACCTACTTCGAGGTTTTATAACAGCTTCCATTTTAACTTCAAGGTAAGTCGAATGGGGGTGAGGGTGGAGAAGGCCCCCCCCCCGCAGACCAAAAGTCCTGCCCGGCCCTGACTTTAGTTTTTACTGTAAGTTTTTAAAAAAATTATGACGATCAGGGTCGGGCGGGGACTTTTAGTCTGGGGACGGGGGTCTAATAGACATGAGAAACGGGCCGGGCCTGAATGTTAGGCCCCGACCGATCGAAATTTTGCTCAGGGCCGGCCCGGCCCGGGCCTAAATTTTTTTTACGTGGAAAAGGGCCAGGCCTGGCTAATTTTTTCAGGCCCGGCCCGATCGGAATTTTGCTCAAGGCCGGCCCGTTTCTCATGTCTAGGGTCAAAAAAAGATTTTATGCGAAAAATTTTTTCCAAAAATCCGCAGGGGGGGGACCACGTTCAACTATTTTCAAAAAAAATTTTTTTTTGAGAGGGGGGGGGGAGGTTTAATTTTAGCTTGGTATTTCATACAACAAGCGCACCAACAAGAATTTTTTAAATTTGTTAATTTTGTTAATTTTGAAAAGTTACAGTAATTCTACCGTACCCCTATTTTTCAACTTTGTGTATAAATTATTTTTTTTTCAAAAATCGGAGATATACGCGTTGTAGAGCATAAAAAGTTGTACATATTTTGTAAGTTTCATTACTTAATCTCTTTTTACTAACCGTGCAACGATTTTTTGAAAATCCAAAAAAACCGCCTTGTTCAAGCGGAATCGAACTTTTCTTGTTTTTCAATCTTTTTTTCAAATTTTAAAAAATCGTGGCATGTTGACTAGATAAGATAAAGTAATAAAACCTACAGGATTTGTACAACATTTTATGCTCTACAAAATTTACATCTTCAATTTAAAAAAAATTAGACACATAGTTGAAAAATAGGGATACGGTAGAATTACTGTAACTTTTCGACATAAACAATTTAAAAATTATTGTTGGTGCGTTTGTTGTACAAAAGACTAGTCTAAAATTGCAAAAAATTTTTTGTTTCAAAAATCTTTTAAAAATAAGTTATTGTCGGTTGCGCGTCAAGCGGATTCGAACCCGAACTTCTTTTTTGATTTTCGATATCTACTGTAGTTCTTACTGTAATTTTTTAAAATTTTGTGACAATATAGCTAAAACAATGGCAAATTATTACAAAATTAAAAATTTTTTGAAAAATTTGCAATTACTTTCTTTACAACTTTATTTTGTCTTGCACTCAAACAAGTTCAAAACCGGGGCAGACTTTTTGGATCCATAATTACAGTAGGTATTACTATAATTTTTTGAAAATTTGTGACGGTATAGCTAGAACAGTTTCAAATAAAAAAAAATGAAAAACTTTTTGAAAAACCTGCAAGGATTTTCTTTACAGCTTCATTTTATTCGTTGCACCCAAGTCGATTCGAACACGCCTTACTTTTTCTCTTTACAAGAGAAAAGTAAGACTATCTTACTGTAATTTAATAAAACTGTGTCATGATATAGCATGGGTTGAACCTTGTTATTTTAGTTTTACGAAGTTGGCAAGAACTTTCTTTACAGTTTGTTTTTTGCTCCTTGCATTCCAAGCGGATAAGCCAGGGCCCATTGGTTGCTTCATAACTATAGCAGTTCTTACAGTAATCTTTTGTAATTTTGTGACAATATACCAAAACTTTGCCTACTGTCAATTAAAAACATAACTTAAAAAAATGTTTTAGTTAATTCTTTGGAACAGTATGTTGATATACTGTATTCATGTTGTGGCCGGCCTCACTGCCGTAATATACTTGCTGTTTATACAAAATTTTAAAACCGAGTACTGTAGCAACGTCCATCAAGCATGGCAATGTGCCGTGCTTAGGTGGCCCTATTCGTATGCGACTTTGGCTACAGTGATGTTACACTTGGTGGCACTTGTGGAGCGAACCTTCGCTACGCGATTGTCTCGAACATACGAAGGGTGTGGTAAATTTTACGGAATTTTGGCATGTGTTTTCTTGGTAAGTTTATCTTATGGTACTTTGAAAGCTTTTTGCATTTTGAGGCTTGGAAAGAAAGTTGTTGCGTTTTAAGTTTTGTAAAGAAAGTTTTTGCTGTTTTTCGTTTTGTACACAAAGCTTTTGCCATTTTTTATATTGTAAAGAAAGTCATTGCGGTTTTAAGTTTTGTAAAGAAAGTTCTTGCCGTTTTTTGTTTTGTAAAGAAAGTCATTGCGGTTTTACGTTTTGTAAAGAAAGTTCTTGCCGTTTTAAGTTTTGTAAAGAAAGTTCTTGCCGTTTTATGTTTTGTAAAAAAAGTTCTTGCCGTTTTTCTTTTTGTACACAAAGCTTTTGCCATTTTTTATATTGTAAAGAAAGTCATTGCGACTTTCTGCCTTGTAAAGAAAGTTTTTGTGGTTTCAAGTCTTGTAAAGAAAATTATTGTCATTTTTTCTCAAAATAAGTCACTTTTTCAGTGGTTAATAATGCTGACAATAAACTACTTTACCTTTGCCGTCAACCATTACCATGAGTTATATCCCTATTGTATAGCCACTGTGCCAAGTAATCAAGAGCGAATTACTAAACTTTACCAAGCCTATTCGACAACCATCGGTGATATTATACTATGGAATGTCAATAAAAAAGCTCAGAAAAACACGTAAGAATCAGCTTTTTTTCCTTTTTTTCACATAAAAAACAAACATCGGGGTGTAAAGAAAGTTCTTGCGTATTTTTAAATGTGACGTAATAGGGAATATGCTGTGAAAAAATTGGAAACAATTACAGTAAGAACAGCAGTAGTTACAAATGAAAAAGTCCGCCGGGTATCGAATCCGCTTGAACGCAATGGACAAAAATAGAGCTGTAAAGAAAGTCTTTGCAAACTTTTAAAAAAATTTAAATTGTTTAATGATTTATTATAATGTTGGCTATATTGACACAAAATTTCCAAAAAACACGGTAAAAAGTACAGAAGCTATGAATCGAAAAGGTGACAAGGAAATACCCAACCTGCAATTCTTAGAACTAGCTCAAATTTTTTATACGGATTCTTTGTAGTACCATTAGCACGTATAAAAAATCTTAGCTTGCGGTTTTATGTTTTAAAATTAATATATTTAAATTTTCCGGCAATTTGGCAAAGTTGGCATTGTGTTGCAAGCACTTTTTTTGATGTTCCAGATAAGATAAGCTTACAAATTTGAAATTGCAGGTTCATCTGAAGCTTTTTTATCATTATATTAAAGAAAAATAGTTGAAAGTCAAAAATTGACAAATTTAAAAGCTTGCAACACTATGCCAATTTGGCAGGAAATTCAAAACGCGATTATTTGATCTTGATTTTCTCAAGACTAGCAACAAACCGCAACTTAGAATTTTGCACAACATCTTACATTTACATGATCTTTCAATAAAAAAATTTTGAACAACATCTGAGTCCGCCGGGTTCGAATCGGTTTGGGAGACAAGTGACAAGAATGAGGTTGTAAAAAAATACGAAACATTTTTAAAAAAACTTTTGCCCTTTTTATGGTTTACTATTATATTAGCTACATCGCCCAAATTTTTAAAAAAATTACAGTAAGGACTACGGTAGTTATAAGACAAAAAAGTCAGCTGGGTTCGAATCCGCTTGGGTTTAATAGACAAAAAATAGGAGTGTAAAGAAAGTTTTAACCGTTTTTCAAGCTTTAATAAAACATTTTTAGCGTGTATGTAAACTATTCTTTATCAAAATCATATCAGCGACGTGAAAACTACATAACCAGTCGACTGGTCGTACCACTTTCTATGACTCATTCAATTATTTTTACAATTTACATAACAATGTCATGGCTTTATCGTTCATTTGCCGACTATTTAGGACATCCTGACGATTACATTGGGGTTACAGGGTTCATACACAATGTAAGTTTTGAGGACAATGTCAAAATTGATTGACTTACCCTTGGTTTCTACCTAATTTTTGGAAAAATATATGTGAAAGGCCATACTATTCATGATAATATTGTTAAAAACAAAGTGTTTTGTTAAAATCTAAACTCTACTTTCAGATAATGATAATAGCGTACATTGCTTGCCTTATAACGTACGTAGCAAGCATCAAACGGCTCCAGAAAGATCGTAAACTAGACGAAATTATCGAGAAAAAGTCGCAAAATACCGAAATTTACTTTGAAATGTTTGCAAAACAACTTAATAGTTAATATAAACTTAATATAAACTTCAACTACATAATACAGTTATTGGATTTAACTTTTTTACATAAAACAATAATGTAGAGCATATATAAATTTGAATAAACACTGGCTTTTTATATTAGGTGTTTGCGAAAGTTTTCCGCTGATTTTTCTAAAATTTATTTAAAAATTCTGGACAGTGCTGAAACTTTCTGTTGGCAACCTATATAAAGAGATGTCCAAGCACTAAAAACTATTTAATGTTCAAGCTTTCTGTTGTTTACGATGGTTCTTAAATCAAGGTGAAACATGGTCATGTACGGGCAATGTTGCTTCTCAAATTTCGTAAGCACGGCAACACAACAAGAACGACGAAGAAAATATGCAGTGTTGTAGGGCCTTCAGTCGTCTCTTACGACACCACAAACGTTTGGTTCCACAGGTTCAAAAACGGTGACTTTGACATGTCCGAAAAACCCGATCTGGTAGACCATCAGTGTTGAAGAAAC
Source organism: Bursaphelenchus okinawaensis (assembly GCA_904066225.2). NCBI lineage: Eukaryota > Metazoa > Nematoda > Chromadorea > Rhabditida > Aphelenchoididae > Bursaphelenchus > Bursaphelenchus okinawaensis. The sequence continues at coordinate 9,570,970 of CAJFCW020000001.1, read as the reverse complement.
CCCACCTTCTGAAGCTGACCAAAGAAGACCCTAGACGAACTTGTGTTCATTCGACTGTAGAGCTCCAGTGTGACCCTTCTACCTCATAAATTAGAGTTTTTTTGGGAGATTATTTTTTAATATTAATTTTGGTAAAAACCAAAATCGGCAGAAAACTTTTGCAAACGCCTAATGTTACACTAGTTTTTCTGATTTTTTAGTTCCAAAACTTACATGTTCATACTGTAATTTCCCGATGTTTTGTGGCAATGTAGCTAAAACAATGGCAAATAACATCAAGTTGAAAATTCATGAAAAATTAGCTGTTTTTACTTGTTTTAAGGCCTGATTGTTGTCTATTGCAACCAAACAAACCTGGCTGACTTTTTTGATTTATATCTACTGTATTTCTTACTGTAATTTGTTGAAATTGTGAAAATTGGTATATTGACACAAACTTTAGAAAACTTAATTAAAATTTCTTAAATTATATTGGTTTAGGTATTCAGGTGCTGCTCATTTACTATTGATTAAAAATCCCTGTTAAACGTACTTAATGTCATTATAAATTTACTGGAAATAACATGAAAACGTGTAAAAACAACTCTTTAGACATTTCAACATTACTTTTTACATCTCTTACGTTGAAGTAAAGTTAAACATACAAAGTAGAAAAATTAAGCCTGATAAGCTGAAAAATATTTAAAAAATGTTTAAAAACTCAATTTTAAAATGTTTTTAGGCCTTATTATATATTAAACATTAATTACTAAGTCAATAACACTGTTTATGAATCTCAAAACACAATGCCAAAATTGCCGCCAAAATTGAAATTCAAATTTTTAAGGTAATTTTAAACTTGAATGGTCTGAACAAAATTTTAAGTAAGCCTTTATTAAGGTTAACTAACTTGTTCTCTAAACATTTTAAAGTAAATTTCAGTAGTTTTGGCCTTCTTCAATAGTATTTCTTCTAATCGCTTCTCCTTCTGAACCCGTTGCACGCTCAAACTGTAGGCTAGCACGCAAATAGTCAAGGAGGCGATGAGAATCTGAAAAAAAGCTTTTAAAATCTTATTTTTACATTTTTTAAAAATTTTTTATTGAATTAAGCCTTTTTTATATTTTTTTTATCTTTGCACCGTGCAAAATTAAATAATTTTCGATTGCACCGTGCAAGATTAATTAATTTTCGATTGCACCGTGCAAAAATCAAAAATTTTTGAAAACACTTACATTATGTATAAACCCGGAATACTCCATGAACTGGATAGGATTATTGCCATAATCCGCAAACGTTCGAAATATAGCCGAACTTATTAGATAGACTGTGAAGAAGAGAGAGTGCGTTAGAGAAACAGGCAGCACCAAACGACTGGTTATCAAGTTTTCGCGTTGTTGAAAAGATTTTGACAATGTGTAATTGGAAAAAATCCTGAAATTTAAAATTTTAAAAAATCGGTATAAACTATGTTTACAACAGGATTTCGCCTTTTTCATCCAACCGGATTTGAACCCGGCTGCCTTTAAAGCTTTGTAACTACAGTAGTTTTTACTGTAATTTCATAACATTTCGTCATAATAGAGCTTACAGAGAAAGTACCCAACCTGCAACTCTCAGAATCAGCTCAAAATTTTTATACGAATTCTTTGTAGTACCATTAGTACTTATGAAAAATTTTAGCTTGCGCTTTTAAGTTTTAAATTTTAAATATTTAAATTTCCCGCCAATTTGGCAAATTTGGCATTGTGTTTCAAGCACTTTTTTCGGCTTTCCAGCCAAGCTAAACTTACAAATTTAAAAATTTAGATTCATTTAAAGGTTTTTTACTAGCATATTAAAGAAAAATGATTAAAAGTCAAAAAATGGCAAAGTTATAAGCTTGAAACACAATGCCAATTTGGCGGAAAATTCAAAACGCGATTTTTCGATCTCGATTTTCTCAAGACTGGCCGCAAACCGCAACTTAGAATCTTGCATAACATCTTACATTTACGTGACCTTTCAATAAAAAAAGTTTGAACGAAATCTGAGCGTTGCAGGTCGGATACCTTCCTTGTTAAACTATTATAAATCTTGAAAAGTAACAAAATTTTTTAAAAACCTGCAAAAACTTTGTTTACAGCTTTGTTTTTTTCCTTTAACCCATGCGGATTCAAACCTGGCTGAAATTTTTGCTTTACAACTACTGTAGTTCTTACTGTAATTTTTTGAACTTTTGTAACAATCAAGCCAAGATTACTGAATAACAATACCATAAAAACAAATTTTAAAAAATCAGCAAAATTTTTGTCTTCTGCACTCAAGCTGTTTCCAAGCCGGCCGACATTGCAACTTCATAACTACTGTATTTCTTACTGTAATTTCATGACATTACGTCATAACAGAACTTAAACTGCCATAAATCTTAAAAGGTAACACAATTTTTTAAAAACCTGCAAAAAACTTTGTTTACAGTTCTATTTTTGTCCATTTAGCCCATGCAAATCCGAAACTTGGCTGACATCTTTGATTTATAAATACTGTAGTTCTTACTGTATTTTTTTGAAATTTTGTGGCAATCAAGCCAAAACTAGTAAAACGCTACAAAATTTAAAAAAAAAAGTTTTAAAAATTAGCAATAACTTTTTTTTACAGCTTCATTTTTGCCCCTTGCATCCAAGGGGATTCGAACCTGCCTGACTATAAAGCTTCATAACTACTGTAGTTTCTACTGTAATTTTATAAAACTCTGTTGTAAAATAGCTAAAACAATGCTAAAGCTTTGACATAAACACACGTTTCAAAAAAACTGCAAACACTTTCTTTACAGCTTAATATTTGTCTTATGCATCTCACCGGATTCGAACTTTTTTCATTTTTCCAAATAAATCACTCACGAATTTCGTTTTTCTTTTCTATTGACAATCCACAAGGCAATGTCTCCAATTGTCGTAACAATATCAACTGGCAGTAAAATGTAAAACAATTTAGTTGTGGCAGTTTGATTGGTAGGGGTAGTCGCTATACAATAGGGATGACCGGTAGTGTAATCGGGATAAGCATAGGCTTGATAATTTATGAACAACATTAATATCCACTAAAATGAAAGTTTAAATTAAAATACCAGTAACTTTCTTTACAAAACATAAAACTGCAAGAACTTTCTTTACAGAACTTAAAATGGCGAGAACTTTCTTTACAAAACATCAAATAGCAAGAACTTTCTTTACAAAGCTAAAACTTGTAAACTTACCATAAATATGCATGTTACTATACCCATACGCTTTCCAGAAGCCTCATAATTTCTTGAAAACCGTGTAGCAAACGTTCGCTCCACCAATGTAGCCACATGTAGCATACTTGTAGCCAAAATGGTCCAATCAAACGGCCATCTTAATAAGGCGCATTTCCAAGCGACATGTATATTACTACAGTAAGCAGTGTTGTATTTTTGAATATACAATAAATAACATGTAGTAGACAGGCCAGATAGTAAGTGAATTGAGGTTATTATCATAGCATTCCAGAGAATTAGCTGAAATTATTTTTGTTATGAAATCGAGTAGGGTATTTAGCTAAGACTAGAACTAAGCCGAAGGGTAAAAGGTTAGACAGCCGAAGGGTAAGGCCGGGTTAAACACGCCTAAGGCTAGGTTAGGAAAGGCTAGAGCTTTGGACTGGGGCTCCGGGCTAAGGCTCTGCTCTAAGTCTCTGGGCTAGGATTCTGGGCTAGGGCTACTTACCTTAAAGTTGAAGTGAAAACTACTGTACAAAGGCGATCTTCCAATGCAGCAAAATAGTATTAGAACAGTCAATTGCGTCAAAAACACTACCAAGTTGAACAATTCACTGGTATATATAACGTGACTGTTGCGGAAAAACTCGGACCATTCACACAACTCGTCACCTGTCATGTCGTCGCTCATGAAACTGAAATTTTAAAAAATTTTTAAAAAGCTTCAAAAATTAAAAAAAAATTTTTTTTTAATTTTAAAAAAATTTCAAAAATTTATAAAAATTTTAAGAATTGTTACAATAATTAAAAAAAGTCGTAAAACTACATATCAAATTAATAAAAGTACTGCTTATCTCCCACACATGTATAAATGTTCAACTACCCAAAGTACTATTACTGAAACTAAAAGTAAAACCCTGTTCACGTTTCTAATCTTATTACCACCTTTATTGAGTAAAACTTTCAACAAAAAAGTATAAATGTATGAACAGAACATAAGCTTAATATTGTATAAAACAAAACATAATCTTGCTAACAGTTGTAATACATTGCGCAGACTATACATACTTCTAGTTTTTAAAACACGGAAGTTGAAGTATTTAAAAACGTTTTAAAAAGATCGTCTACTCTAGCCCAAAGCCCTAGCTTAAAGCCCTAGCCCAGAGCCCTAGCCCAAAGCTCTACCCCAGAGCCTTAGCACAGAGCCCTAGCTCAGAGCTTTAGCCCAAAGCCCTAGCTTAGAGCCCTAACTCAGAGCTTTAATCTTAGCCAGTGACTTAATGAGTCAGATGGACCAAAACAAAAATTTTTTGCGGACCGGACCCAAAAGCCTGCGAACCCGGACCGAAGAAAAAAAGCTCCGGACTGGCCCGGGCAAAACACTGACCCTAGCTCTAGATCCCGTCTTGGCATTACCCCTAGACTTAATTCTAGTCTTTTTTCTACCCTTCCTTACTCTTCCCTTACTCTTAGTAAACCATAATCTTTACAACATAAGCATTAAAACGTAGTTTAAGCTTTAGCCGAATAGTTAGCTAGGGCCTAAATTGAAGCTTAAGCCTAAGTTAAACCATTTGTCTAAAGCTGAACTTAGACAAATTTATACTCTACACGAATATCCTACTCTAGCCTAATCTAAATTACCCTAAACACGTTCTATTAAGTGCCGACATAAGGAACCCGCCATACTTTCTTGTACATTCCTGTAAAAAATAGCGGGTTCTTTATGTCGGCACCTCATATGTTACAAAAACTCTCTTTTGTAACTCTCAAAAGAGAGAATCCTCTTCCTTTCCCTTCACAGCTGTCCCCACTCCTAGCAAATTGTTAAAAACTTTTTTACCTCAACCCTAACGCCTCCAAGGCACAAAACAGTAATATCACCAAAACCTATATTACCCAAATAAAGTGCGACAAAGAAGTGGAATTTATAAAAAGCAAGTTAAGCGAATTATAAATATTTAATAGCCAAAATATTTTAGCAAAAAAAACGTTAGAAAACGAACTATATTACATTTACTGTGTGATTTAATTACAAGATTCATGTAGTTTAACATTATTATCTAATTATAAGTGCGTTTACGCACTTACTATTATCATGGGTATATGGTAGAGTATCCACCCTACCCAAAATAAATTTGAACCTTGTACTTACCGTTTTAAATGAAAGAAGTCTTTTCATATGACACCAGTTGAAACATTCAACAACCAATAATTTCAAACATAAGTTGTTCACCAAAATATCGAAATTATATGGTTTATAACAAGCTAAAGCATACAGGTTTTTGTTACCACAATTATCGTTAATTTTGAAGTCACAAGGATTGAACGTGTTGGTTAAACATTAAATTTTTAAAACTCAACCAACCAAGACATCAGAATTACCCCCTAATCGACCGTGCCGTACCCTACCATACCCTACCCTATCCTACCCTATCCTACTCTATCCTACCCTACCCTACCTTACCCTACCCTACCCTACCCTACCCTACCCTACCCTACCCTACCCTACCCTACCCTACCCTACCCTACCCTACCCTACCCTACCCTACCCTACCCTACCCTACCCTACCCTACCCTACCCTACCCTACCCTACCCCTACCCTACCCTACCCTACCCTACCCTACCCTGCCCTACCCTACCCTACCCTACCCTACCCTACCCTACCCTACCCTACCCCCACCCTACCCTACCCTACCCTACCCTACCCTATCCTACCCTACCCTACCTTACCCTACTTTACCCTACTTATCCTACCTTGAAACAAACCCAGTGAAATAAAGCATGCTAATCTTGAGTATATTAAAGAACCGCGAAAGGTCCCTCGAAAGTCATTGAGACCTTTAAGCTTAACCGTACTAAAGCCTAACCTAAATTACTAAGTCTAAGCCTAAACAAGCTTAAACTTAAGCCAACGTTTAATCTTAACATCCCAAGTCTACTAAGCGTAAGCCTGAACTTGAAGTTAAACTTAAGCCAAAGTTTAAGCCTAAGCTTACTGTGCCTACACATACTAAACGTATTCCTACTAAGTCTAAGCCTAAATCTGAACCTAATATTTATCATAAGCCAAAGCCCCCAACCAAAAAAGTTTGAGCCAAAAGTTTAAGCCTAAGCCTAAACTAAATTCTAAATAAAACCAAAAACTTCGCAATTCTCCACTTAAAAACCGACTCTACAGTATTCTTCCAACCTTGTCCACAAGGTATACGCATAAGAAAGGTTCGGTACGTGTGTCATCTGACAATTATGTGCAAGTTCCAAGACACAAAACAAGAAAAAAAGTGTGTTTAATTGTCATTTTCGTCGAAGACAAAAGTTCTTGACGCCGTTCAGAATAGTAATTAGTAATTGAGGTAATGGGCGTATAAGTAAGTGACACAAATCTTTTTTTTCAAAATTTTTAGTTTTTTAATAAAAAACGGACTTTTTCACAAAAACCTTTATAAATTAGTTGTATAAACACATAGCCGAAGCCTACCAAAGCTGAACTTGAGATTAAACATAAGCCAAGGTTAAACCTACATATCCTAAGCCAATTAATCCCAAGCCAAACCCTAAGTTTAAGCCAATATATAAAACTAAACTTGCATACCCTGAGCCTACTAAAGCTAAGCCTTAAATTTAGCTTAAGCCTAAGTTTTTCAAATAATCGACCAAATTTCAAAACTTATCAATTTATTGTCAAGATGACATTTAACACTAACTTATTACAAACATTAAGAGACCATTAAGAAACAAAACAATAAATAAAAGAACTGACAAAATATACAATTTAAAAAAAAACAAAAATAATCTTGTGCACAACACACAAAATAAGTTTAAGTTCACAATCTTTAAGCTATGTTAACATAAATCGAAAAAATCGCTAAACGTTTTTATGGTACTGAATAGCATGAAACACAAAAGGATTAGAGGTGTAGAAGTAAAGGGTTATTTCTCTCTTAACAGTGAAGAAAGAAAAATGTTAAACCCCCCCCCCTTCCGTAACAAAATCCCTGTGCTCCACTAAATCAATATCCATACTCACAGCTACAAGCAATCCCCACCCCAAATATCACTACCCACTACATCAATATCAAAACGGTCGAATAGTCTGTGGAATGGCTTGAGTTCGGATGCTTTGTGGCACAGTCTGAACTGCAAATTGGCGTCGTGGGTTCTGACTGAAGGCACTCATCGGGATCACGGCCAACTGTTCGCTGATCATTCGTCGCGGCGACAAGGTGGTGCAGACGACTTTTGGCATTGCACTGACCTCTATTTGGTTCTCCTTGGTTTCTGGCTGCATCTTCTTTACAAAGTCCTCGACTTTTGGTATGAAGACGGTGTTGTAGTACTTGATCAAGTCCACATGATGATACTCTTGAGGTTCTGGAGTTTGTGATGATGAAGATGGCCATGGGCCGTTGGAGTTGGAGCATGGGGCTAGTGAGGTTGGCCATGGGCCGTTCGAGTTCGTAGAGCCATGGAGGGAGTTTTGGCTACCGTGACCTGAATCTGGAGCTTGATCTCGGCCTTGATTCTGGTTTTCACGATGAGTATTCTGGCCTTGATTCTGATTCTGCCCTTCACGATGAATATTCTGGCCTTGATTCTGATTCTCTCGCTGAAGATTCGAATTCTGAGCAGAAGCGGTTGATTGAATCGAGTCTCGACTAGCTTCATCCATTACCGTGCTCTTCGGGTATCCCGAATCCACTCGCACGTTACGGTACACACGGCTACTGGATTGGGGTTGGTTACGATAGTGTTGGATAATGACCTGGAAGCTGGTCTCCATGTTCACAACCCGGGCCACGATGTAGATGCAACACATTAGATTCTGGTCGAGATGTCTGCCGGACATCAGGTTAGTGTTGTGACGAATGACATGTTCGAATAGGGTCCAGACCTTGTTTCGGGCCGCTTCGTCGAGGCGGATTCGATCGGCTAAGTCAGTTAGGCGGACTGCGGCCAAGTAATAGAACTAAAATAAAATTCGCAATTACTTTCTCTACAAAGTTTAAAATAGCAATAACTTTCTTTACAGAGCTTAGAATGGCAATTACTTTCTTTACAACGCAAAAAATTGCAAGAACTTACTTTGCAGCCCAAAAAATAGCAATAACTTTCTTTACAAACCATAAAATGGCAATAACTTTCTTTACAAAGCAAAGAATGGCAATAACTTTCTTTACAAAACAAAAAATGGCAATAACTTTCTTTACAACTCAAAAAATGGCAAGAACTTACTTTACAACTCAAAAAATAGCAATAACTTTCTTTACAGAACAAAAAATCGCAATAACTTTCCTTCCAATTCCAAAAAAAACCACAAAAACTTTCTTTCCACCCCTACCTTTCTAAAGAACAAGCCAATGCCAGATGGTGGTCCAACCTCATCAGTGCCTTTTTTCGTTGGAATCGCCAAATCATCGCTAAATTCCATTTTCCTTTTCACTGCTTGAGGCAACTTCATTGGACTAGCGACGTAGCGGGTGTGGACTGGTTGTGAGCCAGTCAGGTCTTGTAGAAGTTGGTCGCACGGTGGGATTTCGCGCTTCTGAATCGCTTGCCAAATCGGTGAATCCGGCTGCCATGCCAACTCGTCTAGGACCTTTTCCTCGCAGCGGTTTAGATGTTTTACCATTTCGCGGGTTAGCTCCGGGTCTGCTCGGATTACTACCTAAAATTAGAAAAAAAATTTTTTTTAATGTTCAAAAGTTAAGAAACAGTACCAAAATGTTATATTTAATCAAAAATACAGTCGTATTTTCATTTCTATACATCTTGCGCTCAATTTCGTCTACAGTGCAACACTTGACCCGAAATCCAAATTTTGAGTCAAGTCTTCCCCTCATAATAAAACCTTTAAAATTGTAAAAAAAATTTTTTGAATACACTTTAAAAAACTCTCCTACTTAAAAATATCATTTTTAATACCTATAGTACCTATTTTTCTTAATTTTCCCAAAAAAGCATGTCCACCTATACCTACTTCAACATATAACTGCAAAATATAGCTTCGAACCAAAAACTGCTTTAACAAGAGTTACGTATATGCCTCTTATATAGCCTTACATAAACAAATTTTGATCATTGTAAACAAAAAAATCATTTTTATCACCTACTACCTACTACAATATCATCAACCTACCTCAATAATCTTGTAAAAGTTGATTGGAGCCATTCCGATTGTCTTCACTGACCATGGAAAGCCTCTCTGACTGTCGTATGAGTTTGCTACCAGCTCGAACGCTGCCGTATATAGACCATAGATAAAGTCTTGTTTACGAAGAATGGCAGCCAGTTCTTCTGAATCCGCTCGGGGGTTTCTTGCTCGATCATACATGATTGTTGCTTGGAGAAAGCGGTAGAAGAGCTGCTCGACTTGTACCAGGCGTTGTTGAAGTTGGTTTGAGAAGGAGGAGTCGAACTCTTGGCCAAATGTGGCCGCTTCGTCATCGCATCGTCTTGATATTAGGTTTTCGAGGTGTTCAACTGAAAAACAGTTAAATTATGAATACCCTACCACATAAAATAACCTCCTTTTACTAATTAAACGTTATTTTCAATATATTTTTGATCCCGAAGCTTCAAAGAAAGTCTTGTCGTTTTTTACGTTCAAAAGCAATACAAATTGAAGACAAGACTTTCTTGAGCTCTTATATGGCATTTATTTGTAATTGACGGTAAATTTCATGTCATATTAGATAGTAATTATCATTTTAAGTAACAAAATACGCCTTTAAAATTTTTAAAAAAAGTCTTATCGTTTTTTACCTTCAAAATCAATACAAATTGATGACAATACTTTTTTGACGTACTTATATGCCATTTATTTTTATAGAGCAATAAACTTTATGTTATATTAGATAGTCAATATCATTTTAAGTAACAAAATACGTCTTTCAAAATTGAAAAAGTCTTGTCGTTTTTTACATTCAAGATCAATACAAATTGGCGACAAGACTTTTTTCACCCCAGTGAACGTTAAAAAATCACCAAACTTATTAAAAAAGCATAAAACTAATCACTCCCTTACCAGTATCATTGATATAAGCCTTCAAATTCTCTGAAGAATGATTCAGTAGCCTGTCAAACTCTCCATCACTATTCTTGTAATCCTGAGCTGTCAGTTCGGCTAACTTTTGAGCTTTATAAGAAGCGGCCGATACCGGGGTAACCGGAACGAACTGTTCAGATGATATGATATAAGACCGTGCTGACAATGGGGTATTCAAAGGTTTGGCTTGAAGTTGAACCTTTTGAAGACAACTTTGGGTTGACATTCTTAATAAGAGGTCCGCGTCCACCGCCCATTGAGAGTTTAAGTTGCAGCGGCGAAGGATGGTTATGGCACTGTCTAAAAATAAATTTTGTTGCCTAAAGGCATAAAATTTCATTCCTTAGCTCAAAAGCAAAAAAATTGAATTTTGTTACCTAAAATTTAAAAAAAATTTCATTTTTGTTATCTAAATTAGCACAAATATTCAATTTTGTTACCTAAAACACATAAAATTTCCTTCTCTAAAAACCAACAAATTTTATTTTTATTACCTAAAACAGCCTAAATCTCCAATTTTGTTACCTAAAAATAAAAAAAGAACAAAAATTCTAAAAGTAAGGATAACTTACCATCCAAACTTTCATTAAAAACCATATCAACATTGTCCACAACGTGTGATATGAATACCCGTTCATCAACTTCCATTCGCTTTAGCATTTGAGTTTCGTACAATTCGTTTAATTTCGTCCTGAAATTTTAAAACTTGAAAATTTAATTTTTTTTAAAATTTACGTCTCATAACCTCAGCTTTACCAATCTTACATTATTATTTGACTAAAGACCCTCAAATCCCAGTTTTATATTATCTTAACTTCTATAAACACCTAAAACGATATAATGATTCATAACAACAAAAATAATAACCCTCACACCAATACCACTACAAAAAAACCCTTTTCGAGTTACCCCTCCCTAATTCCAATAAACTCACTTGTTATGCTCGATAGCATTCAAAAGTTCAACCGGCTGTCGCTTGTCCAATGTAGGTAACAACAAAGTTCCTTTCGTCGCCAATTCCGTAAAAACAGGTAATAGCCAATGTACTCTCAGATGTTTGGCGTCCAATTCGACTCCATCAAACTGACGACAAATGAATTCCAAAGGCGAGTCTTCTGAATCCATCAGTTTAACAAACTCCGGGTTGAGTACTGGACTTTCCACGTTACGTAGCTCGCTGAAGCAAATCTCTACGAGCGAGATTAGAATGTGATACGAGCTGAGAAGATCGTCCGTGCCAACCGGTAAACATTCTAAAAATTTGAGACATTTAGATTAGGTTTGGCATTCAAAATTAATATTTTAGGCTAGTTTCGGGGCAAAAAATCCACCAACATTAAACTTTTATCGCTAAAACCCGCAATAACTTTTTTTACAGTAAACTTTTGTCCGGTTTATTTATCAACAATCTTTACTAACATCTACTTTATGCTTATCAATTGTAAAATTCTCGTTACTTTGCCCACTTTGCCTTAAAAACATCAAAGATATACACCATGCCTTTCTACTTCTTATAATGTAATAAAACCATAATAACCATCCTTAAAAATCCAAATTTTAAAAATTTTTGGTCGAAAATCCTTAATAATGATCTACTTGTTTATTATCTTTAATAATATTCTCAAAACTTCCCGATTTTACCTTCAAAAACATCAAAAATATACACCATGCCCATCGCCTCCCAAACCTACTTTTCAAAGCGATCAACGCTGTCCAAATAAACTCAAAAAGCTCGGCCGTTCCAATATTCTCCACCGTTTGTGAGCTCGTCCTAGCTGAGTGGATTCTGAAGACGGCACGGAAGATCTTCAAGTACTTTTTGTATATCACAGTAGAAACAGACAAGGACGCTTCAACTCTCGTCGCATGGTCAACCAGACGTCTTGAGGCACTGATCATATTCAACCATTTACCGAGCTTCACAAAGAACTCTAGTACACTAAAATTTCAATTCATTCACTTGAAGTCTTTTTAAACTGATTTTTGTTACCTAAAATCTTTAAAGGTAACGTAGAAACTTATTTATTACGTTTTTTAGCTAATTTTAGCATTAAAAACATTCAAGATACCATGGGTAATATAAAAACTTCAAAAAACCCCAGCTTTTAATGTGTTTTTACCTAAATGTTCAATAAAAAATCAAAAGCATACCTAACATTACATGTCCTCAGCAATTTCAACAACGAATAAGTGTAAACCGGATCCTGCCCATATGGTGTAGCTTGAAAACTGTTGGTGTAAAACGAACAAACCATCCACACCTTCTCGTTCCCTTCCAGCAATACCTGTTGCTTTATCTGATCATATTGCTTCCAAGCCTTTTCCAATAACAAACCATCAATATCGGGATCGAATTCCCTGAACAACTCCACAAATTCGTTAGTAACTTCCATCGATGGCTCAGCTAAATCCTCCATCTCATAGGTTTCCTCCTCCAACTCTTCAACTTCCTCATGATCCGACATTGTTAGACTAGTCTAAAGTAAATTAATATAACTTGATGAATTTTTAAAATAACAATCTGTAACGCATTTAAATAAGTTTCTTATAGTACATATTAACTTTTTAAAACAAAAAAATAAAACAACATACACCAGATATGATAAATAACATAATATTTTGAATATTTACCAAAGTTTCCCTCTCTAAAACCTTTTCAAACCCTGCCTAAAAGCTTTAGCATAATATTAAGTACCTAAACCACCACATAACAATCAACACAGCCTTGTATCCTTCAAGAAACATCAACTTCCCCCCAAGAACAACATCGAACTTCCCTTAAAAAAGTCGTAAATATGTAAAACAAAGCCGAAACTATCAGTAAATGCCACTGATATGCCACAAAATATTACGCCGAGCTACAATCAAGAGCCAAACTATTAGCTCGAGCAAAAGAATTGGGTTCCACAAGCTTTTCTCTCCTTTCGCCCGCCAATTTTCCGTTTCCCTCCCAAAAATCGGATGGCGCTCGTTTTGGTGCGTCCCACCACGATTGTTCCCAGTTGCAACGATACAGATGGTTGAGATTGTAAAAGTTGAAGAATTTTGCAATAAAATTACAAGTTTATTAATACATGTTTGAAGCACTATTTTTTTACTTATTTTGGAAATAAGATAGGAAAATAGAGTTAAACCAAGGCTGACCTTGTTTTAGCCGCCTTTGCAGAAAGCTGCTACTGTACTTCCTATTACATATTAAGCATAAAAAGGAGAGTAAAAGTAGAGAAAAGTAATAGCAAATCATACCTACTAAAATTTGAATTTTCCAAAAGTTTTTAATTTTTTTGCTTTGTTAAAAAGTTCTAAAAAAATATTTTCCAAAGATTTTTCAATTGTTCATAGTACAAAAAATTTTAATTGAAACATTTTATTGCGTATTTTACCATTTCCTACCATACAATGTCATTCACTTCAAATTTACCACTTATTTTACCCATCAATAGCTTATCCAATAAATCCTGTGGCATTTCGTTGCGATTTCCGATAATTTGTGTTGAAACTAAAATTAATTTCCAAATTGCGAAAAACAACAAATTTTGACTGATTTATACGTTTTAGGAACGGTTTGTGATATGTTTTGGTTTAAAACCTGCTTTTTTACTAAGAAATAATATTTTTGGTTGTTATGCGTGTGTAACGTCAGGTTTTTAATTTTTTTAACTGGGATTTTTTAATTTAATAGATAAGGTAATATTTATCTTGAAGGAAAATATATCTTCTATTGGGAAAAATAACCCTTTGGTCTGTTATACTGTTGGAAAATATATTTTTTTTTCAATTTCTTTTAGATTCACATTGATATAAGTGTGTGTCAATTGCTTCCTATACTCAAAAACCACGTGTTGTATCAATAAAATTTTTAGGTATGTTAACAAGCACAGTCTTCTCATGGTTTCTGGAATGTCAAACTGACTTGTCACTTAATATTGGGAAGGAATTCGGGCTTGCGAAGCGGGATTCTGCGGGATTTTCGGGTGATTTCCCTTTTCATTGAAGGCGATTCAACGGGAGATTAATTTCACTTCTTTATGTAATATCTGTGGTTATGTGGTTGACAGGGTAATTTTCGGTTTCTTTTCTTGTTTTTCTGATTTTAGATTGGACATTGGGCCAAGTGTTAACGAGGTTTGGGACTATCAAAGTGAAATGGGAGTTATAGGTCTTGGATAATATAACTTAGGGTGTGGGAGATGTTAAGCACCTTTTTTTTATAAGAATACAGTCTTATAACACGCAGACAATATTTTTTTTATCAATACGAACAAAAATTTAGAATTTGCGTAATTTTTCGGTAGACAAACGACTTGATATTGCGCGTGGTACCTAAAATAAGTGCTGCTTTATTGAAAAACCTTTCTTTAATTGAAGTTATTCAGGAAATATTGGCAAGTGGAGTTCAGTCGTGACTTTTAATTTTATAAAATGCACTTTATTATAAGTTTAAAGCTGTATTTTTAGTTCTCTTTTGCGTTTTATATTGTTTTAGGCATCAAATTCGTGAGGAGATTTCTGATGAGCTTTTTGAATTAAATAGCTTGGTTATAGTTTCTTTATGTAAATTATAGAATTCGTTTACATTTTTAAAAATTTTGCTGGTTCAGTTTGGTTAGAAGGCCACCATATGACCTTGAATAGATAATCTTACCAAAACCTGCCAAATTCAATAATTTTAATTTATTTTTAAGCGTTGTTTTTGAATCTTTAGTGGGCTTTACTATCAAATTTTGATATTGACCTTTTACTGTAGTATACTGTATTCTAATAAAAAGTGGAACACGGTATACTGTGCTTGACTACCGTATACTGTCCTCGACTACAATCGTAACATCAAAGTTACGGTGGAGGAAAGTAGAATAAGTCTCCGATCAACTAGACCCTTTTTTAATATAACGCGCAGACAGTCGGGCTGTTTTTTTTATGCGACGCGACAAAGAAATTGGTCTCGTCGTGATTATAGCCCTTTAAGCTGTTTGCAGCTGTTTTTTTTTCGAAACGCGACAAAATTACGCGCAAATTTTTTGAATTTTTGGAATTTTTGTGAAATTTGAAGAGGTTGGATTGAAATTTGAAAATTTTATTTTTTGGGGTGATTTGAAATGACAGTTTTTTTTATTATTTTCTGGTTTTATTTTTTAATTTTTAAAAATTTTAGCTTTTTGTTACCTAAATTTTAATATTTTCCGCTTCACCGTATTTTTTTTTAATTTTAGAGGTTTTGTTACCTGAAGTCTTATATTTTTCGTATTAACCCTATTTTTGTTTTTAAAGTTTCAGCTATTTGTTACCTAAATTTTAATATTTTTCATTTCAACCCTAATTTTAAAAAATTTTGGTTAATAATGAAATTGGGGTTAAAATAAGCAGACTTTGATCCAAGAAAAAGATAAGTTTTAATAAAAATGTGATAATGGTTTCATAGTAATGTATTAAACTCAGCTAAACAAACAATCGTCACGTTTTTTCTGTGTTTACCAAAATAGACAGACGGCTTTTCTCGAAAAGTGTAGTTAATTGTAGAGGTTTCAACGTGATAACATGAATATAAAATGTTTTTTTTTCTCATACTGATATTGCTAACGTGAATATTCGACGTTTTTTGAAAATTTGACCGTGCCAACGTGAAAATGACCTTTTTCAAAATTTTAAAATAAAAATTACAGTTTTAGAGCAATCAAATAGAGCATGATGGAAGTAGGACCAAGTGGACTACCGCTAGGCACATATGAGCTTAAAATCGGCCAAAGCTTCGGAAAATCGAGGAAAAACAGTGATTATCACACGTTGAGATGTAGGTTTTTAAATTTTTCAATCTTGATGACAGGCAATGTCACATCTTCTTAAGAAGGCTATGTTAGACAACATTAATTATATTTCACACCTTATTTTAATCAATTTTGCAAGAGAGAAAGACTTGACTCGGAAGCTCATCTTTTGGGTCAACTGTTTCTCTTACTATACATTTTACGTATATGAGTAAGAAAATACGATGTTAATATAAATTTGACGATTTCAGATGATTTTAAGCCGAAATCCATTGGAGGCGAGACAGAAACTTTTGTCGCGATCAAGGATAACGATGATGTACAGGTGAGTCATGGTTAATATAGCTTTTTCTTTAAATTTTAAGCAAATAATAGCTATTTTTGAAATAGAAATGGTTTATATTTTATAGATATATATTTTCACTTTACTTTCATTCAGTTTTCGTAATGAAATTGGACGTATATTGCAGTTTATGGCTAATAAAATTAATCGAGTTAGGGTTGGCAAGCCTTTTTTTCGAATTTTTGATTGAAAAAAGAGCTAATTTTTGAAATTTCAGATAGCAATTGCAAGCGAAGGTCGAGATGACATAACCATGTATAAAGGAAGCAAGAAACCCATCAAGGACGGCAAGGAATGCTTGTTGATATTCAATGAAACGACCGGCGAAATGCGCCTGGAGAAGATTGCTTCTAATATCAACGTGAAACAGACTAGGTATGTTTATACTATTTTTTAAAGTTTCTAAGATAGTACTGGCTAGTTTAGACACATTAAGTGTGGTTTTTACTTCAATTTTTTTAAAAATCATGTTTTCGTCGCGGGATCAAATTTTTTTAAATTTTCCGAAATTTTTAAAAGTAATGTTGAAACTGACGTTTGAATGTTAATAAAATGTCTTTTTTAGAAAAGCAGACGACGATGCGGACAAAGTACTACGGGAAGAGGTCACTCGACTACGCAAAACTAAGCCAGGAAAGCCCAAAAAGTCGAAGCCAATCGAAGAAGAAGACGAACCAGAGTCCTCAAAACCATCTCCACCCGAACTAACGCCAATCCCTCAGTCTAGCACTCCACTGTCGCCACCCAAGTCACACAAGTCAAGAGAAAAACGGGCTTCAGAATGCAAAAAGCACGATGATGCTCATATGAGTTCATCAAGCGAATCCTCTGATTCCTCTTCAGATTCATCGGATTCTTCAGACGAATCAGATGGAGAAGAATCGACGAAACGTGCCAAAGAAGTTGCGAAACGCCAGCGGCCGGAATCCAGCAACTTTTCTAGCGACGATGAAGGTAAGGTTTGCCAGTCGGATTTTGGTGGTCATGGTGAAGATAAATTGAATTTTTGGTGGTTTAATGGAAAGATTCGCATGGTTTTTGGATAATATATGGTAGAATAGATATTTTACTCTGTAGGAACTATAAAACTAATGTTGTATTCATTGTAGCCGCCCTAGAAAAACATCTAAACGCCAGCGGACCAGCATCAACAATGTCGAGTCAACCCGCAAGTTCATCGAAATCAACCCCAAAAGACTCGACGAACCCAATAAAATCACAACAACAAGTGGATGAGCTGTTTAGTGATATGGACATGCCCAATTTACAACCAGTCCAGCCCGCCCCAGTCCAGAAAACTCAGCCCGTGCCGAAGAAAATGGAAAAACATAGCCAAATGCTACTACAAAACGACCTGGATCTGAGTGAAAGCTCGGATGAGGACTAGATGTGAGGGTTCAGCATGTATAAGATGGTGTAGAATGTAAGAGTAATGTTATAGCTATGTTCTTCAAGTAAAAGGCTAGTTTAATTTAAGAAAATTGGTCTAAAGTCTGGTAGAATCGTTTAAAGTTATTTTTTGTGGTCTCTTTTTGGTAATTTTAGCCTAGTCTAGTCAGTATACAGTGCTTTGTCATGCCAAATTTGGTCTTCTGATATTATCAAACACATTGTGTCAAATGAAAAATGTTAAAATTAAGTTTGTCATATACCTAAATGTCACTTTTATCACTAAAAATTAATTTTAAAAGCTCAAAAAAAGCTAAAATACGATTTTTATCAGCAAAAAGGTAATAAAAGTGCCATTTTGAGACAAACTAGACATAAAAAGTGACATAACTTTTCGAGATTTTCAAATCAAGCAGCTACAACAAACATACGTTTACACCAATATCAATCTTATCCTCCTCTTACATATTATCCACGCCTAAAATTATATACCGGTCGATTGTTTTCTTCCATTTCCGGGTCGATTCTTGTCGTTAAAATACGATTTTCTTGTTCAAATAAACGATAAAAGCATAACGTTTGGTTTTTTGTGGTAGGGTAGGGGAACTAAAGCAGGATAGGGTAGAGTAAGGTATGATGAATAGGGTTAGGGTGTAGCAGAAAGGCAGATTATAGGATGTGAAAAAGTAGGGCAGATTAGAGCAAGTTAAGGTAAATTTTTATAATTCCCCACAAGGTAAGGTGGATTAAAGTAAGATCAGGTAGGGTAGAGTAAGGTAGAGATCAGGCCTAAAAAGTGTGCCCCGCCCGACTACGCAAGGCCCGACCTGCTGGCTAGGCACTGTTTCATTTTGGCTAAAGGCAGGCCTAATCATAGAACCGGGCCTACACAGTCTTTTTCTTAACCCACAGCAAAGAAAGCACGTTTAGGGTGGGTGAAGCAACGGTAAGAGCAGAGTAGTGTAGAGAAATGAGGACAGGGTTAAAGTAGGCCTAAATATCATGCCATTTTGAAACGTAAAATACGAGCAAAATATCAAAAAGAATTTGTAAGAAATTTGCTTGGAAACCAAAAAACCTTTGAAGCGGCGCTCAAAAAATTCGTAAAACATTAGCATAACAACAAAAAACATTTGGAATTGTACTGTTTTGGGATTTTTTGTTTTGTGCCATTTTTAGACGTATTAAAAAGGCAGAAAATATATTTATTTTTAAAATTTATTACTTAAATTTATATTTTTAACGATTTTTATTCGATTTTCGAAAATTTTCCTTTTTGTTACCTAAAATATTTAAAATTTAGTTTTTAGATAACTGAATGCCATTTTAAGTGTATAAAATGGCAGAAAATAGATTCATTTTTAAAATTTATTACTTAAATTTATATTTTCAATGGTTTTAGGCAAAATTTTAATTTTTGTTACCTAAATATTTAAATTTCACGTTTTTTTGCCATTTTTAATTCGACAAACATACAATTTTTGAAATATTTTTTAACATCGAGTTCTTGCCTTTATTACCTAATATTTCATACCTAAATTAATAATTTGCATTTTGTTACCTAAAATATTTTACTATATATTTTACTTTTAGCTTTTGGACAAAGCAGTGCCATTTTTAATCGTACAACCCTAAAACTTTCATAATATATTTTTAATCTTAATTCCTTGCCTCTATTACCTAAACTTTCACACTTCAACTAATATTTTCCAATTTATGACCTAAACTTTTCCATTTTGTTACCTAAAATTCAAAATATCCATCCCAGGAATGGTGTCACTAATACTGGACGAGAATCCTCCAGCAATATGTGCTACACGAATTCTGAAGCCATCGTTTCTATTTCTGTTAAGTTTAACAGTCCTATTGACTGGACTAGCCATGTTTACACCCGGCTGGCACTACTTTCCCAAGCACACTGACAGAATGGGCATTATTCATCAGGGCTGTACCTATGTGACCTGTCAGGTTTATTGGGATGTAAGAACTTTGTTTACAAGCATTTTTGTACTTTTTAAAATTTTTTTTTTAAAATTCAAAAATTAAAAAAATTTAAAAAAAAATTTTTAAAATGCAATTTTAAAATGGACATTATTCAAAAAATGTCATTTTTCATCAGCCTCAGTCTAAAAATGGCATTTTCACCTAATTTCAAAAATTTTAGTCCAGACCAGAATGGGAATCTACAGTAACCACCATGTTGTGGATAGCCTTTGCCACTGGGATGGTATTACTAATATGGACAGTTACTGCTTACTTCTGTTTGTTAACACCTGGCTTCTTCATTGGAACTACAGTTTTATGTCTTATGGCCACGATTTGCCTAGCAGTCGCCGTTGGAGTGTTTGGGACCAAAAATGGCGACGAAATTGGTGCTTTTAGGACATTTTTTTCAAAACTTGATCCAATTTCAAAATTTTTTAAAATAAATAAGGGCAGGGTAGGGTAGAAATAGGGGTAGTTATACCTTTCAAGGTAGGGCCGTTAATTTTAGTATCCCTTGTTGTTATTACAACCTTATGTTACAATTAGGTTGTTCAAATAATTCTGCGCCCCTTTCAAATCAAATTTTGCAATTTAAGGGCACAGAATTATTTGCACAACCCAATGCGACCCTATTTTTATGCAAAAACTTTCATTTTTTTAGCAGCCATGAGCAACCGTGTTAGCACTACAGACTGGACCAATACCGTAGGCTACAGCTTTTGGCTAGCTGTCACTGCTACGGCCTCTTTCTTCGCCACCACAGTTTTATCATTGACCGCTGCTGTTGTTTATCATATGCTTCGGCTTTATAAATAGCAAAATGAAATAACTATTCACGACGTTGCTTTGTAAAGGAAGTTTTTGCCGTTTATTGTTCTGTAAAGAAAGTTATTGCAAGTTTTTGATTTGTAAAGAAAGTTTTTGCCATTCTATGTATTGTAAAGAAAGTTCTTGCCATTTTTAAAGCTTCCAACTTTCAAAAATTTAATTTAAAATAATATAAATTTATTTTTAATAATAATTTCAAATAGTTCGATAAATTACAGTAACATAAACTTAAAAAAATAAGACACTTGGGTGTTTGTTCCAATATAAAAATTGACTTCAAAAGTTCTCGGACAGAGCGCACAGTAAATGAATTTCTAATAAAACTGCACTGTGCAGTCAAATAAACCTGCACCGTGCAATCAAAATAAGACAGCACTGTGCAACCAAGCCAAGCTGCACCATGCAGTCACAAAACCTCTGCACTGTGCGACCAAAATCCTTGAACTTTTAAAGACATTAAAAAATAAAATACGATTTGACAAGTTTATAACCAGCTTTAAGACCACTATTATAGTCCACTGTCACTACTTTTGTCTACAAAGTTCTTGAAAAAACTTTAAATTTCAACTTTCATTTTCACTGCACCGTGCAGTCAGAAAAACTGCACTGTGCAACCAAAATAAAGGTAAACTTCACGAACTTTCGGATCAACATAATGATCTAGCAGCAAATATTAGTCTAAAAATGTCAAAGCCGTATGATAAAAAAAAAGTCTTAAAAAAAATTTCAAAATTTTTTTTTAAATTTTGAAATTCGAAATGACAAGTTTTTATGTAATTTTTCAAGAATTTTGTTATTGAAGACTATATAAACTCGAATGATATATTTTTGAAATAAATATCTTAAATAGAAATGTAATAGCTAAATTGATTGAACATTAAATGGTTAGATGGAGAAGATTTTAGGTATAAACAATGTTTTTGCCGTTTTTCTCCGTATTTTAGCCAAAAATATTCAATTTTACAGAGACTTTTTGACCAAAACTCATTGATTATTACCTAAAACTCTTCAATTTTCACCATTTAATCTAGGTTATGACAAAAAGAATGGCTTTTTCAATTCAAACTGTACTGTAATTCATAGTACCGTGCAGGAATTCACAGTACCGTACAGCAAATTATAGTACCGTAAAGTACTTCATAGTAACTTCCTATAATTCACAGTACCGTACAGTACTTCACAGTACCGTGCTGCAATACGCAGTACCTTACTATAAGTACCATACATTCAAATGATAAAAAAGCGCCATTCTTTTCCGCCCAACCCAGTAACTTCCGTACCCTCTTTAAGAGTGGAATACAGGTATTAGGTGCTTAAGCAGACCTCGAAATTAACAAAAACAAGACGACTATTTAGAATTTAATGAACAAAAACAAGACCAAATACACTAGGAAATGATACAGTACCACAAACACGTTATCAAACATCGTACTACGAATACAAAAAGGAAAAATGGTCCACTTGAGCCGGCTCTTAATGAGCTCCGATTGGCTTCGACGGTCCCTTTTTGTTGTCTTTGGGCCCGTCCTTCCGTGGGGCACGGCGGCGTGGGGCCACGCTGGTGCCTCCGAGACCGCTTAGGCCCGACAGAATGGACTCGTCGATGCCTTGTGCCTTGAGTTGTTCGGAGAGTTGTCGTTGAATGTCGGCCATGGCTTCGGGCGAAATGCCTTCGCCTTCGATGACTAGGCCGCCGGCTTGGGCGCGGACTTTTTCTTAAAATCAAAGGTAAGGCTAATCAATTTAAAAGCCGTAAAAACAATGTAAATCAACTTTACTACATCCTTACCCCCCCCCAAAAAACCCTACTACAAGATTCTCAACTACCTTCAAGCACTTACCTTGTTGAGCCACCGGGCTAACTTGTCCCAATCCCGAGTCTTCGGAGCTGACCAGCGATGATTGGCTGGTGGAGATTTTGCTGGCTACACCGTTAGATGGCTTCTGGACACCGTTCACCTTTGGTGCGGTACCATTCTGCTTCTGTTCCACTTTTGGTTGCGGTTTTGGTGCACCATTAGCTTGAGGTTTGGCTTGTTGTGGGGCTGGAGCAGCGGCTGGTACCACCACGTTACCGGTTTGGTACACTAGAATTTAAAATGGTAAATTTAATGTTTAAATTAATTTTAATACCTAAAATTCATTTTTGATTCCTAAAATTCTTTTTGATACCTAAAGGTATAAAACACTTTTCATACCTAAAACCCATTTTAAAAAACAATTCTTACCTGAACCAAACTTTCCAATGCTCCTCAACGATGGATTTTCATCAAAAGTAAAAGGCGAGTTCAAAATCGTCTCCAAACCAGCATTACCGGCCGTGAATTTGGCGATATCACCGTTCTGTGCGCTCTTCTGAATCTTCTCCAACAACGAACGTTGTTTCTGAGTCTGCCTCTCAACTTCAGATTTGACGGCTTCCAATTCAGCCGATAGCTGACGATCACGTTGTTGAACGGCAGCCAAAATGGCGTTGATGGCGGCCGTTTTTTGGTTTTCGGCCCTTGAAATCAATTGCCTTAGGGATTGCACGGTGCCATCAAGATCCTTGGCCAACTTTTCAACTTCAGAAGCTCTGGCCGAGACATCCAGAGAATTGAAGGCTTGGACAGTTTCATTCACCTTGGCCTGATCGACCTTTGGCTTTGGTGGTTCGGAGGTGGTAGGTTTGGCTGAAGCTGGGGTGGGTTTAGCTTGAGCTGGCTTCGCGGCAGCTGTAGCGTTCGATTGGCCATTCTTCTTGTTCTTCTTCTTCTTGGCAACAGCGCCGTTGGTTTGCCATTCTCCCAAGGCTGCTTCCTTGCCTAAAAACAGAGAATTTATTATGTTTATCACTCTGAACAGTAATTATATCGTTGTTAATAATAATGCCGAGAATAAATCTTCTTTCTTTGATCATAACCTTCCTAAAATTCGAAAAATGCAACTCAAAACCTTACCTTCAGTGAAAGCGTTGATGGTTTTGTTCACGTCCATGTCAAAGTTGTGCAGCGCCAGCATGATGTCGTTCTTGCTGACATCACGTACGATTTCGCGGACCTTGGCGACTTTAGCGTCGATGGCAGCTTTCTCAATTCCGGCCTTTGACATGGTTTAATCGGTTCCTCTACTAAGCAAAAACGAAAGCAATAAATACAAGAAAAGCGGCGAAGTTTCTAACGGCAACCCGTTTCGGAACAACTGAAAATCAAACATTATATTGTTATATTCATCATAATGACATTTTCATATGGCGAATACGCGAAAAGGTACCACGTAACATAATAATAGTATATTTAGCACTAAAAACGCCAAATTTCAAAGCTAAAACTTCAAAAAACTATTTTTTCTGTAACGAATTCGCAACACAAGTCGATTTGAATAAAAAATCTTGATTCATAACAGACAAAACCAAGGAGAACAATACGATAAACAAGTAGATAAACAATATTTACTAAATACAAGCATCTGGAAACCACGAAAATGCTTGTAATTCTGTTTTTCAGCCAAATTTTTGTTCAAATCCGGAAATCCCATAATCCCTAACTACCGTTTTTGACGCTTAAAACTACTGAGACTGCAGTCGGAAACACTAGTAGAGAACGACAAGTACAAGTTTTAAAAAACTCTTCAAGAATTACCCAAATTCAGTGACATGCCTAAACTCAATGCATAAACACTACATAAGGTTAAAGGTCAATAGCATAACAATAAAATTAATATACGTGAAAGCAGTTAAAGTGCGAGTCGAGTTCTTTGACGTCAATCTAAACCTTTTCCTACGTTGAAGTCAATCAAACGATGTCTTCCTTTATATTTCTGAGACTGATAAGGATTATCAAATGTATTCACAACTTTTTTCAAAATTTCTAGAACTCAAAACCTAAAAAGAACTTTCATACTATTCACATATTTTTGCAAACAAAAAAATATGTTGAAAAGCAATTCAGGTATAATGTACTTCCAAAAACTTTGTAAAAATGTTGAAAATTCGTTTGGTAAGCTTTTCAATATAAAAAAATATAAAGGAAGACGCAGTTTGATTGCCTTTAACAGCAAAAAGTTTAGATTAACGAAAAAGAACTCAAATCGCACTTCAACTACATACGCATAGGCTAATATTACACCTTCAAAACTTCCTTACTATCTCATAAATAAAAAAAAAGATAACTTCTTTACTGTCTGAACAAAAGAATACTTCTTGCAGTACCATTTTAAGCCCAAAACCGAAAACAAAAAAACAAACTTTCGTAAATAAGTGATCCCCGACTAACTAACACTAGACAGCACATTTGAAACTTATGTATAGCAAAACCCCTTTATAAAGAATTAATTAAAAATCCCCGAAAAATTCGTTATACAGCAGTTCCACCGTGTTTAACAACAATCAAACACAACACTTATTGTCAGTACTTTAAAAACAAAAAAACGATACCTTTTTCACTACTTTAATAATAAAAAACAATGCCTTTTTCGCTACAGCAATAAAAAACAATAAGTCTTTCACTACTCCAACAATGAAACACACATTAAAGTACCATTTAAACCGCAAAAACCGACGACAATCGAATAAACGTTGCGTAAGCAACACTCCAAACCCAAGTTTTAAATCCCATTTCTTTTAACCAAAAGGCTTTTGTAGAGAAACGAAGGGAAACGAAGGGCGCCGACTGAACGGGACCCCTCAGCGAGAAGAAGAGCTGCCAGTGCAACGTTGTGACGTGGCCCGCCGCCACCGCTGCTGCTCCCATTCCACCACAGCCTTGACATTAACCTTATTTCGAGAAAAACCGTCGCAAAAAAAACCGAACTGACAATCACGAATGGTCATCTCGGCGACGAAATGGATACGATAATCAGCAACAATTGGAAAAAAAAGTGATTTTTGGATCGAAGAGTTATAACTTATTAGTTTTTAGGGTTGATAAGTTGTTTTAATTGCAAGTTTTTTTCTTTTTTTTACTTTCTATAAGATTTTTTAATTTCTAGGTTTATTTTGAATTTATTTGTATTTTCACCTACTACAAGGATATTTGGCAGCAAAGCCTGACTTATTATAGTTAAAAATAATCTTTAGATTGGTAAGCAAACAAGTTAAGTCATTAACATGTTCTTTCGTATTAACTGTGTCCAAACACATTTTTGTTAACATTATCTTGTTCATAAATCAACGTAAAACACAAAGAAGATACAACCAATCCTACCTGTCGAATTTTTGTGGGATCGGCTCTGGAGGGGGGTGAATCCACCCCCCCCTAGCGACGCCCCTGCAACCAATATCATCAACACTACTTATAACCAAGATTCCGTGTCTTAAAAAAAATTTTACAACTAAATCATACCTAAAAAATAAAAAAACAAAACCTTCGATACTAAAAACCGTAAATCACCCCCTTATAAATCAAAGATTATAATCAGAAACAAATTTTCCGCAAAAATTCCTAAATTTTTTGCTATTACAACATCAAGAAGATGAAGGAAATCCCCCATACAATCTTCCACTCGAAAGCAGGCTGACATAAAAACGACAGCCTTCTACAATAACCAACAAAAACAACTTCCTGAAGAAACAAGAAATTCCGCAGACCGGAAATAATTTACAAGCGAAACGATATTATTCATGATCGCGACGGAATATCGAAATTGAACCAAATAAACTAACGAATACACGGTATATTAATTTAAAATTACACATTCACTACTTACTTTCGTTTACACAAAATTTTGAACAAATGAAGACATTAGTCCGCGTTTTATATTGTTTTACAGATATAGACTCTACAACAAGATGCTACTTGAGAATAAGTTATTAAAACCACAAAATAACCGTAAAACTTAAAAAAGTAAGCCATAATCTATAACTATAAAACACAATTAAACCACAAAAGTGTGCAGTATCAAGAATATCACCCAGAAAAGTCCATTTCAAGTCTATCAACTCCATTTTCTCAAAATATAACTAAAGATACCGCAAGAACCTTCCATTTACAAGTCGTAATCGTAAAATAAATACTTATACATCAAATCACAACAAGCCATAACCTTTTACATCAATATTAACCTTATTTTAACAATCTATACCACGTTTCCTTCAACAAAACTTCAGTTTTTAACTATCAAAACCCCTTCAAACGTCCTAAATTTCAAAGGTAACCAAACTAACATCTCGAAATGTTCAATTCCGTCTTCTTTTGCCTAAAAACCAACAAATAATGTAAAAAACAAACTTACAACCGACTGATTGGAAAAGAGGATCAACCACAGCTTGTTTAATCGCTTGTCGAACTGCGCCCATCTCTCCACATTTTCCGCTTCGAGTCCCAACATGCTTTTGGCATTCTGTTTTAGAATCGCCGGAAAGTTGTTTTGTTTATCAAAATGTTCGAAATTTTCCGGAAATTTTTAAAATAAAGTCAAAACCACCTGAATGATAATAAAAATTTATTTTCGCTGTTAAATATGTTATAAAATTTGTATACAGTGATATAAAGCTTGATAAGTTCAGCAAATAACAATAATAGGTTATACCGGTATGGTGTCGAATGAGATCACTTGTTTTTCTTGGTTTCTTTGGTCGATTCCATACAATTGTTGACTAGATTGGCGGCGACGACGACTTTCTCCTGAATCGGCAGGTTTGCTACGTTCTTCCACTGAAAACAATGAGATTTAAAGGTTTAACTTTATGTTGAAGAACAGGATCTTTGGCCATTTTGCTATTACAAAATGCCCCTTTTAAGATATCATTCTTCAGAATGTCTTCCCTTAGTTAGACCATCAAAATCCTTACCTCTTCCAGGCAATCTTCCATCGTTTTGCCCTTTAATTCTCCTGGATTCTCCTTTTGTAGCGTGTCGAATACCTGTTCGAACTGATTCTCCTCGTTATTCTGTTTCTTTGCTCTTTTCTTCATCTTCTTCTTTCTGTTTTGTTCCGTTTTCTTGCTAACTTGAGGATCTTGAGCTTTTTCTCCGTTAACATCAGCTTCGTTTTCTTGACCTTCCACTTCTTCACCTTCCTCTTCATCCGACTTAATTCCGCTTGGTCTATAATCATGTTCTGAAGCCAGTGCTTGAATATTTGAAAACGTATCGTAGGCTAACAGTGGAACTTTCATACTTTCTTCTGATGCAATCCGGCTCGAATTGATGACGTTTTTGTAGCCAGGCAGTTTGGTGAGGGATGATGAGGTTGAACAGGGCCTAATCGACTCCTCGCATGAGTATTCGCTGTGGTGAGGTTCTGAGCTGTCGGTGGCTTCGTCGGTGTTCAAGTTGCCTGTAATGTCATTTGGTTGTGAACCCTGGTCAAATTTAAACTTTATATCAAATTCTGACTTCTGGTGAATCTGCAAGTTTTGGTCGAAAATCAAATTCTGCTCGATTTCGTCCATTGGTATGATAACATGTTGGTCTGGCTTCTCGTTATTCTTGATATTATTTGAGTTTCGTTTG
Organism: Bursaphelenchus okinawaensis; assembly: GCA_904066225.2. Taxonomy (NCBI): domain Eukaryota; kingdom Metazoa; phylum Nematoda; class Chromadorea; order Rhabditida; family Aphelenchoididae; genus Bursaphelenchus; species Bursaphelenchus okinawaensis. Next base: position 9,542,984 of record CAJFCW020000001.1, on the reverse strand, counting down.
AATTCGGCTTGAGCTGGCTTTGTTGAAGGTGATTCATTACCTGATGGTTCGGTTTTTGATATGGAAAATAATGTTTCTGACTTTTCTGTTCTACAACATGAATCTTTTGAAGCTTCTTTGGTACAAAAAGATGTTTTTGGCTCTTCTGTGCCGAATGCTTTACCCGACTTCACCGTGCTACAAGACGTATCCTCAGTCTTCACCGTACCACAAACTTCATTTTTCTTCATCGTGCCACAACGTGAACTCTCTGCCTTCCATGTGCCATTATATTCATCTTCAGACGCTTTATCCTCATGTACTCCACTACTTTTGATCGAATTTGCATGGCCCTCCTGACCCTGCGTCTCCACCTTTTTGCCCTTCTTATTCTCGTGTAACTTGTCGCATTTACAGTAGGGAGAACATTCTTCCTGATAGTTCAAACCCCGGTTCTGAACACGTTCGGCTTCGATCTGTTTCAGCTTTTCGCTGCACTTCTTATTGGCTGCTTCCACCTTTCGCTTTACTTCTGGATCCTTCAACTGTTCTTTCAACGACTTCTTGCGTGGCTTCTGCTTCGGATTCTCGACTTTGGGTTGGGGCGGATTCGCGGCTTCAGCATTCAGTCTCTGTTGTTCAATCATACGGATCTTTTCGTTGATGAGTTGGGGGTTTACGGCCGCTCGTCGTCGCTTCACTTCCATCGCTACATGGTAGATCTTTTGGAGTCGTTGTTGGGCATGGGCTTGCATTGGTTCGAATTCCTCTTCCAGCTGAAGCGATGAGATTTTCACTTCTGTTCGGCCGAAGAGGCGCATCATTTCTGTAACTGGAAGTGTTGGTTTATTAAACTTGAGATGGAACGTTAAGTTTTTTAAATTTTATAAAGCGCTTTTTCATTTTTTAAGAAAAAACTTATTTTTATAAATTTAGGTAACAATATTAAAAAGTTTTTCATTTTTTTCAAAACTCAAATCTAAAATTTGATTTTCAATAATTTACATGTGTTCAAAAATGCTCATTTATTTGATCCAAAAAGCAGTACAAACCTTAGAAAATGAAAAACATGTTAACCATGTTTACGAAATGACAGTTGAAACAAAATGAGATAAATGATGTTCACACGTGTCATATTAACGATGATAAAGAATTGAAACAAAACTAGACAAACTTGTTAGGACAATAACTTATTCTTAATGAATATACATTAGTCACGGCGTCTTACCATGAACGTTCTCGAAGCGTGGGTACAGAGCGGAGTTCTTAAACTTGAGGTGTTGTTTGAGATGGCCATCTGGCACACTTTCGCCCCATTCTGTTAGTTCTAGCAATTCGAAGACACGATCATAAGACGATTTTTCAGAAAATTCCTCGGCTTCTGCTAGGGATTCCTAAAATTAAAAAAAAACTTTTTGTTAAAAACTTAATGAGCTGATGGCCTACCGTACCTCCTCGGGGACACGGTTGGGTAGGATGACGCTAGGAAAGAAAAGACAAGTACTATTCTCCAAATATTCTTAATAAAAATCAAAACTCACCTCATTTGGATCCACCAAGACGAAGCCAATCCCGCGTTCAGCACAGAACGATTCGATATTCTTATGTTTATCTGGCTTGTAATGTCCTCGAACGGCCAAAATCTAGAAAGATAAAACTTTTTCTATGATTACAAGGGTTTTACACTTACAACGTTACTGAATACACACAGAAACTTCTTTTTAACTTTCAAAAATTTTAAAAATTGAAAAAGCTCTCTCTGTTCAAAAAAAAGTTGCACTGCCATTTCTTTTTTGACCCAAAAGATGAAAAATTACCCTAAACCCCACTTTTTAAAGCATTTACCTTATCCACGCATAAATTCCTACTATAAACCATATTTTCATTAAAAAGAATCATTTTACCCTATTAATCATATCCATGTGCTTGAAAACCTCTTCCAGTTCATGAAAATTCTTAACATCGGTCGGCTTATCCACATTAACAACACAAATCACACATAGTGGTGTGAATTGAGTATAGTAGCCCCAATCCACAAAGTCGTGTGTCTCTGCAAAAGTCAGGAACTCGCACACCTTGTTGTAGTACTTGGTCTCGATCCGCACCATTCGACATCGCCAGTTCAGGGTGCGGTCTCCTTCATTCATTTGACACGCACGATTCTCAGAAACATCATTGTCCAAATTTTTAGTTCGTTTTATCAATTCATCGGTTATCACGAAGCCATCGTCGTTCACGATGCCGACTATGTTCATCTGCAACAGTATCAGTCATTTTTGAACCGTAAAATGGCGAAATTAAAATAACATTATATGAAACCCGTCGAAAAAGACACTCACGGACCTTATAAACCACAAATTAAACAAAAAAGTTCAAAAATCATGCATCAAGTTTAGAAAAAAACGATATTCAAAACATCCCCAGTATCAAGTGTAAGGTAATTGAAATATCAAAGTCAAAACCTTTATATTAACCTCCAGAAAAGTCAAAATGCTGTATAACTGTCGTAAAAACAATATAACAAACATAAACATATATTAAAGAACTTCTAAACATCAAAACAAATATTTAGTCCATAAATGATACCAAGTGCAATATCATTGATAATATTAAGCAAACAAACAAATTAAAACCCACAAATTACTACACAGTAACACAAACAAAAACAAATAGGTATTATAAACAGCAAAAACTAATCAAAAATGTCGAAATTGAGGCAATAGTTATCGATTTATTAGCTGAACAATGTCTGATATGCAAACTGGATGTAAAATAAGATGGAAGTGGACAAAATTGAATAAACGTAGCTGCATTATCTCCGCTGAGACAAGATTAACATTGTGCGTATAAACATTAGAATGCTGAAATAGCAGATTAATTAAAAGTTTAAGGTTTTTAGATGTTATCCATAGAAGCTTACAATTTTAGTAAAAATAACAAAAATTTTTAAAAGAATATCCTAAAATCTTTAAAATTTAGAAAACACTAACCTTAATGCGGCAACCACTCCAGCTGGCATCATTTTTCCAGTGTTATAGAAGCGAAGACCCATTAAAACGCTCAAGAACCCGCTGACACCTAAAAATCAAGTATAATATCAACAAAACTTACCAGCCAGCACCACAAATTGATGATTAACGGCTCCGAAGATAGCCGCAGCTCCGAAGCCCACGCCAGCAATAAAAGAAGGCCAGCTTCCGGCTTTCAAGAAGCCAATCAAACCGCCGAGAGCGACCACAGCTCCATAACCAACTCCAAAATGATCAGTCATGTTTATAAGATGAAAAAATACAAGAAAACGATAGTTAACGCAACAATATTTTGTTTATATACTCGACAACAGCGTGCGAGCTGTTATCATCAAGTCGAAGGGCGAGATTCGATGAAATTTACGCGAGAAAAATAAAAACAAAATATGTTGCGAAATGCCACGGTTTCTATTGGAAAATACGACGAAATGTCCGCAAAATTATAGAGTCGTAATAAAATTAGAAAAAGGCTTATAAAATGACACGTCTTATCCAAACCAAAACAAAAATAACATCATGGTAAGTTTTATTAAACAAAAAAATAAATTAGTCGTTGTCAGAGCTGCTTTCGGATTCTGATGAGGTTTTCTTCGCGCTTTCCGGCTCTGAATCCGAATCCGACGGAGACTTTGATTTCTCGGCCTTTGCTAGCTTGGATTCTTCTTCCGATTTTTCTTCGTCAGAATCATCTTCTTCTGACGATGAATCCTCTTCGAACACGCTTTTCACTGGTTTCTGTTCTTCAGCTTCTGTTTGTTCTTCCGTTTGCTCTTCAGCTTCCTCTTCTTCCTCCTCTTCTGGTTCTTCTTCCTCTTCCAATGGTTCTAGAGGTATTTTCTCGCCAGTTTTGTATTCATCGTATAGACGACGAGCTCGAGTTTCCTGAAATTTAGTTTATATATTACACCGTACTTGAAAGTCTACCCTCTACTACTCTACTTTACCCTACCCAAAATCAAAAAAGATCGCCACAAAAATTAAATAAAAACCTACCATAACCTTGTTCTCGGCCGGTGTGAGATCTCTGTAGTTGTACAACATAAACGAGCCTTCTCTGCTGATTCCGCCAACATTCTTTGCCCTTCTGGCCAATTTGATTTTGGTGTCCATTTCATTATAATAAACATATCCATCTCTTTCCACGAAGAAGTATAGGTCTAATGATGAGCCTTTCGAGGCTTTAGTTGTGATTGTCCAATTGTATTCTCTTGCCAAGTCACATTTGTACCTAAAATTTTAAAAATTGTAGAGGTTTTTGTTGTGTTTGTCTAATATAATTATTTTAAATTCATAAAATCCTCTGCAAAACACAAAACAAAACCTTGAAAAACTTACTCATCTTCATTTTCTTCAGCATTGGGCTGGGACAATTTTTCAACAGTTTCCATTGTAGGTACGAAATAAGCGACGAACTGTTGATTATTCTCATCAGCAATACCCCTAAAATGACAGTTTTAAATCCAAAATTACATTATTAAAACAACATATTCAAAAATTGACCCAAAATGTCAAAAAATCCCAGCTAAACCAGTAGTACCCCTACAACAACATACTTAATGATGGATTTCTCCAAAACGGTTTCGTTATCCTTGACATTCGGCAACGGGTCACCATCAAAAACAACTTGTGCGTAACTGTGTCTCCATTCATCTTCATCTGGCAAGATATACATCTCTTCCACGGCATACACGTCCTTCTTTGAGTAGTGCTTTTTGACCGGTCGACTTGTCTAAATATATGACGTTTTATATTAAAAAGATAAAGATTTTTTATATAAATATTTTAAAAACGACAATCAACATATTAAATACAAAATGTTAAAAAACGGAAGATTTTTTATATTAACCTTAACTTTAAGCTCAATAAACGATAAAATAATGTTTTACCTTATCAAATATCTTCTCAATAGCCTTGATCTGACTCTCAGCATCACTGTACATGTTCTCGTTCTTGCCAAACTTCTTCTTCATATTATAGCCTATTTTATTTTCACTCTTTTCTTGCACAACACCAAATCTGTTGAACTCGGTAGAAATATACTCGGTCTTTCGCATCCATGGCACGACTCTGTTGTGTTGTTGAGACCTACAAGCATATACTTTATTAATTTGTCACAAAAAATTTTCAAAAATCTGTTTTTTAGGCTTTTTAAAAAAATTGACGCATACCTACTACAACATCACCAAATTTAATATAATAAAAAAGCCTTAAAGCATTGTAGTAAAACAAACACCCATGTCGTTTACAACCTAAATACTAAACTAAGAAAGTCAAACTCATACCTTTTGGAGCTGGCCGAGCTTCCAAATTCATCCTCCAACAAAGCGGCATCATCTGGATGTAGCTCAGCATTCTTTGGCCTCTTGAACACACTTATGTCAACTAAAGACGGACATAACCTCAGTATATCTTCTGGCACAACTTCATAAGTATAATCCTCCTCTAACTTTGATATATGACACTTTGCATGCCTGAAAGAATCGGAAATGTGAAGGATACTAATTAGGTACCTCGAAAATTTATAATTTTTCTAAGATAAACAAGAAATTATTAAGAACATACCTTTCCAATTCATTATACTGCATTTTAAGGAATTTTGGAGGGTTCGAAACGTCTGCCAGAGGAACATCGTTCGTGTAGACTCTCCTCGATATTATCCCAGGTTTTGGCTTACTAAAATGATAAATAACATAATTTAAAATTAGAATGAGCAAAAACAACATATAAATAAAAAAACTTACTTTTCAGTCATTATAACGTTAAGAATAATGAATTGAAGAAGGTTTATACATCCAAAAGTATAAACATTTCTTTGCGCACAAAAAATATTTTTAGTGCGCTTTAGAAATATTACAAAACGCCAAACGTTTGGTTTCGTGGTGGGACCAACGTAATGCTACAATGAGAAGCTTTAAACATCAAGTGTAATTTCGAAAATAAAAAAACCTCTGGAAGTCGAATATTTATTAGATGGTGAATTCTTTGCTCCCCGAAAATTCAGTTTTATTAATTTTATAACAAGTTATATTGTAATAACTAAAATTTGTTGTACCAATTAATGTTAAATTATGTAAAGCAATATTTATTAGAGTAAAAACTTAACAACCATAAACAAAACAACAAAGTATGTACCGCAAACCCTTTCTAATATAATTTTTGGTTATACAAAAGAGTACGACAGCTTTATATCCTATTCCAAAAGATTTGCAGTGAAGATTCTTCAGTACCACATAGTTTTGCCAACCTAAAAGTTATGACAAAACTATTTCATAGTAAGACAAGTTGTAGATCAGTTAAAAATCCTTGTTTCCTTGCATTTTCACTTTGTTTTTTCGTTTTTTGGTCGGTATACCGGTCTCTATGATAATATCTTCGTTTTCTCGAGGCTCTTCTTTGATGTCTAATGGTCGTTTTCGGTAGCTTTGGAAGGTTTCGGCCATTTCTTTGGCCGAAATCTCTTCGTCACTGATTTCCCCGTCTTCGTAGCGTTTTTTGTTGTTGTGAAGTTGCATCAGGTCCTGTAATGATTGTCATAATGGCATAAAGCAAGGTAAAAAAACAGTGGCACAACCAGGCGATAGTCACGGCTGTGGAAAACCACCACCTCATACTCCATACCCCCTAACCGATGCTCCTGGCCATAATATTCAAAAACTGACATACAGTAATCAGTATGAAATCAAAAACATATTTTTTAACTTCAAAAAGTCTTCCTTAAGCTTGTAAAACATACTTCAACTTCCGGATTCTGTCCGCCAAATGAAAACCTGCCAAAACGGAACTTCTCTATTCTTGTGAATCGGTCATCTACTGTCATTCCGTGAAGACCTCTGAAAAAATGTTCATTAATATAGTTTTTTTAACTCCTGGAAAGAAAGTTGCATTTAAAAAAAGGGTTTTGTAAAGAAAATTCTCGCGGTTTTTTGAGAGATAAGTTTTGGAAAGGAATTTATTGCCGCTTTTCGAAAAATGATATTTGGAACCAATGTTTTGTCATTTTTCTCAAAATCCAAACAAAAATCAATCAAAGACTTACTCTACTGGATCATCGTCGTACCTGAGCAATGTTGGGAATACCTTTGTCTTGTTTGGTTTGTTAATTCGATTCCTTCTTTTCTTGGCCATCTCTACCTGATTATACGTCTTCTTCATAAAATTCATCTGTAAAACACTAGCTGATATCTTATAAGCCTTGACTGGCTTCGAATCACTGAAAGCTGCTTCGTCGTCCATTATGCCTAAAATAACATTATATATTAAAGTCTGAACACTGAGTTAATTAAACATTATCTTAACTTGCTTTGACACAAACTCAATCCTTTTTACTTTAAAAAAGGATTTACTCTGAATTACTTATATTGTTTTAGATATAAATTCCGAAAAAATGTAGAAAATGCCTTTCAAACAACAACAAACATGTTAAAAATAACAATCAAGGTCCCACAAACCATTATAAACAAATGTTTCCACAACACAATCTTAGAAATTTATCAAAATCAACAAAAAACCCTTTGGCTCCTTGAGGTCATGGACAATATAAGCTACAGATAACCGAATGTTGACTATTTCTGCACCGGGACATCAACTTCACATCGATTTCATACTTCTAATTCTCAATAGCATTCGGATTAGTGTAGCGGTAATGAGCAATTCGGCATAGTTGAGCAAGTCCAGTTAATCCGACGAAGAAGTTGACACTGGACAAATAATAGTTTATGGGTTTGATAACCAAGCAATATCTGGTCCAGATCAAGCCTGTGGCAGTGAGAGCTACGTTCTGAAATCTTGGAATTAAAAATCTTCGATGATACTAGTGTTTCTCAGGTATAGACGTTAAGACAAAGATTTACAGACACTCAATAGGCTTGATTTCTAAAACAACATACAAACTAGTCTTAAACAACGAAAAGCAACGATAATAAGCTATAAAACTATAAGTAAAACAAAAAACTTTCTTTTGCAATAATTTCCCACAAAAATACATGAAAACAATAAATTTTAATCTTTTGATCAACAGCATTATCTAAATCAATATAACAGAAACTTTAATGTCAGTCAAACGTAAAAACTACTCTCCAAAGTACATACCAAAAGTAATTTACATTGTTTATCAACTCCTCATCAACATACCTAAAATTCAATACAAAATATTAACACTTACCTGTGAAACACTCAATTTTTCGGCTGGCCGAGCCAAATCAGCCAATCCAGCTCCAACCAAACACCATTTAATCGTCGGAGCCCAGAAGAACACTGTTTTAGGTCCAGCTGGATGATTCCACGCTGGTTTGGCAAAACTGGGCAGGATTGGGTAGACAACCTAAAACAAAGATAACTCTAATCCAGCAAAATCAGACCATACCTTGTCTCCAACCCGACAAATCGCTTTGTATACAACAGACATTGATAAATAGATTGTTTTTGAAGTTGATAAGACCCAAAGGAGTGGAAGAGGATAGAAAAGGAGAAGCTGAAACAATAATTTGTCGAAATTTCCAAAAATAATTTTGTTTTCAGCTGCTCCCAATATTGTGCATGCTGCAAGAAGTTTTTATACGCACGCGCGCCAAGTAATTGTATCAAAAAAAAGAAAATAGGTTCGAATCGCCACATTTTTATATTTGGATATTGAAATGGATGTCGAGGACTCGTCAGATGCCAATATTCCGGCTCATTTAAAAGACGAGGCTCACTGTGAATTGAAGGAGATGGTCACAGAAAAGGTAATTTTAATGTTTTATTTGAATGGATTTTAAGTATAAAAGATTAAAGAGTGGCGCATCTTTTAAGACTAAATTCACAATCGTTTCGAACAAAATAAAAATTTTATGCTGTGTTATATTATAATATTCTTTTAGGATTCAAAAAGTCAAAGGATTGTACCAGCTCAGATGGCAAACAAAGCTCGACGTGAACGGATGGAGAAGCCGTGGCAAAGCCGAAGGAAGAGTTTGAAACAGAAGAAAGCTGTTCTTGAGGCTGTTCACGGTCAAGACGAGCTGGATATAGAGGATGGTGGACCATCATCAGTTGAACAAAATGTAATTTTTTTTAATTTTATTTGAATGGATTTTAGGTATAAAAAGATTAAAGCTATTTTGGAATAAAGAGTGGCGCATCTTTTAAGCCTAAATTCACAGTTGTTTCGAACAAAATAAAAATTTTATGCTGTGTTATATTATAATATTCTTGTAGGACTCAAGAAGAAAAGGGATCGTTGCAGCTCAGAAGGCGAACAAAGCCCGACGTGAGCGTATGGAAAAGCTGTGGCAAAGCCGATGGAAGGGTTTAAAACATAAGAAAGCTGTTCCTGAGGCTGTTCACGGTCAAGACGAGCTGGATGCCGTTCAAAACCAAGACCCGCTGTATGTTGAGAAAGATACACCTTCATCCGTTGTAAAAATCGTATGTTTTTAGTTAATTTTTATCTCTGTTTAGATAAAATGCTCAATGGAATATAGAAAATAAAAATGTGCATTTTTATGCCCAAATTTACAAAAAAAACCATAACCTAATTTTGCAAGCTTTAAGATATTGTTGTAGGAAATTCCACAGGACGAACCGGAATCCTCAAATTCTGCTCGTTCTTTGGTAGCCTCAACCTCCGCTCTCCCTTTAATCGCCTGAACCACTGGCCTGCCCTTAATACCTGAACAACTACATGCTGAAAATAAAGACCTGAAGAGGAAGAACGCTGAATTGAAACGGCAACTGTCTCTTCGTTCTCCGGAGAAGCGGAAGCCACATTCTGAGCTTGGAGAAAAGCAAAAGCGTACCAGAATCGCGAGAATCACCAGAAATCTGGGGTTAGATACTGAAAGTGAAATATTAAATTTTTTCAAACCATAAATAATATCTTTTTGTTCTTTACTATACATTTTTTTCATAAAGCAAATGACGAAAAATAATATTATACACTTTACACCGCGTCAAGGCCGTCGTCGTATCTTTTGTTGTTATGCAAATTCCGTTGGATGAGCGGAGCGCCGATTTTTTGTTTTCATTGGCACCAAGGTACCCTCGGCTCTTTGTTCGGCTCCGTTTCGACTCTTGTTTTGATAATTTATGGGCTTTGTTTTCTTTGCGAGTACGAGGTATTCAGGGTTTAGTTATTTGAAAGGTTATGACGACTGCCAGTCGTCTGGGTTTCCAAGCTTTAAAGTTTTTGATGTAAAAAATTTTGAAATTTAAGTTGTAAAAGTTTAAATTGACGTTGTAAAGCTTAGTTTATTACGAGTTTTTTTCTGGCTAGGTAAGATAAACAACGGTGCGGTTGATTAGCTTTGAGTTTGAACCGAGGTGTGAGAAAAGGGCAAATCAAAAAAGTCACTTGGGTTAGAAGCCGCTTGGCAGCAAGTGATATACATAGTTAGTTGTAAAGAAAGTTTTTGCAAGACTTAAAAAACCTGGAACTTTGTGTGACATTGGCAAATGTTTTGTCTGTATATTGCTAAAGTTTCTCATAAAATTAAAGTAAGAACTACAGTAGTTATAAATCAAAAAAGTCAGTTGGGTCCGAATCCGCAAGCAGTAAAAGACAAAAACGAGATTGTAAAGAAAGTTTTTGCTAATTTTCAAACATTTAGAACATTTTGTGAAATTTTATTGTTTTGGCTGTACATTGCTGCAGTCTCACAAAATTATACTTACATGGGAAGGTACTTAAATCAGAAATCGACTTTGGGACGAGACCTATATATTATGAAAGCTCTGTGCTCACTGAGTACGAATCTGAAAGCCGTTTTTCCGTATGGCTCTTCGTTTTCGTGAAAATCGACGTTAAAGTTTGACCCAAATCGCATTAAAAAGCGCTCCGCAAAGGCTCTCGCAAAAAACGAAAGAGAAGTAGCGGCGTGGCGCGGAGGTAGAGCGCTTGTCTTCTAGTTTTGACCATGCAGGTTCGACTCCAGGCAGTCCAGTTTCATTTTGCAACAAGTTTCAAAGCAACAAAATTTTGAAATACTTTATTTTAACTGCAAAAATGTAATGCTTTTTGTTAATTTATTTTTTTAATTATTTTTATTTAAGCTTTAAAATTAATTCTTTAAACCAGAATATCCCCCACCTATACCATTTCAACCCTTACACCGATGTCAGCCAGAACATACTTCTAAAATTCATTTTCAAAAAGCAAGAGCTGAAAATTTATTTTTCTGCTCTTGCGATTTCTTTCAATTTGCATAAAATTTTCAACTAATGGTTCCATTTTAATTCGCACACCCATCATTGTATTTTACACCCCCTAACACACCCCCATCCACTGTAGATCGCACTCTCATCCAATGTAGTTCACACCTGCCATTCACCGCCCTGGCCAGTCAGTAGACCAGCACTCTCTCGCGCGACCCTCAACCTTCAACTCCGGACATTGCCGATATGGCAATTTTTGATTAATCAAAATAAAAATTGCAAAACGATTTAATGTTTCGTTATGATTTGCATACATTTGCATAATTGAAACTTGTTGCAAAATGAAACTAGACTGCCCGGAATCGAACCTGCATGGTCAAAACTAGAAGGCAAGCGCTCTACCTCTGCGCCACGCCGCTACCTGCTTTTCTTTCGTTTTTTGCGAGAGCCTTTGCGGAGCGCTTTTTAATGCGATTTGGGTCAAACTTTAAAGTCGATTTTCTCGAAAACGAAGAGCCATACGGAAAAACGGCTTTCAGATCCGTACTCAGTGAGCACAGGGCTTTCATAATATATAGGTCTCGTCCCAAAGTCGATTTCTGATTTAAGTACCTTCCCATGTTAGAACTACAGTAATTATGGGGCGTCAAAGTTAGTGAGTTTTAACTGGTTTATATGTAGTGGGAAAAAATCACTTTGAGATTAAGGTCCTTTTGTGTTTTTTTTCAAAATAAAGCTTTTTTTTTCAATTTTTAAACGAAAAATGATATAGCTCCAATTTATACGTTCATAAATGACAATTCAAAAATTTTTCATCCATTTTGACCACATTTATGGCTAGATAAACAAAGTTTAAAAGCCAAAACGTGGCCAAAGGTAGCCAAAATTAACATAAACATTCGAGACTCTTGGCCAAACATTTGTTCTGAACAAATATTCAACAAATTTGGCGTCTTTAAGTGAAGGCCGATCTAAAAGAGGCAGTGAGGGGATCTAAAAGAGGCCAAGGCGGGAGGGGCGGGGAGATCACATTACTCAAAACATTTACTAATTACTTTAAGGCGGCTGGAAATATGTTTAAGGGTTTGGGGTGGGTAAAGGGACGTTTGGATTTACTATTGTTAAGCATAAAAACCGCAGGGGGGGGTCTAAGCTAAAAAAAAACATTTGTAAAGAAAGTTCTTGCGGTTCTTCGAAAAATGACTTTTGGAAAGAAAGTTCTTGCGGTTCTTCGAAAAATGAGTTTTGTAAAGAAAGTTATTGCGGTTTTTTTGGAAAAATAAGTTTTGGAAACAAAGTTCTTGCGGTTTTTTCGAAAAATGAGTTTTGGAAACAAAGTTCTTGTGGATATATGAAAAAATTAGTTTTGGAAACAAAGTTATTGCGGTTTTTTAGAAAATGAGTTTTGGAAACAAAGTTATTGCGGTTTTTTGAAAAATAAGTTTTGGAAACAAAGTTCTTGCCGTTTTTTCGAAAAATCAGTTTTGGAAACAAAGTCCTTGCAATTTTTTGGAAAAATGAGCTTTGGAAAGAAAGTTATTGCGGTTTTTTGGAAAATGAGTTTTGGAAACAAAGTTCTTGTGGATATATGAAAAAATTAGTTTTGGAAACAAAGTTCTTGCGGTTTTTTAGAAAAATAAGTATTGTAAAGAAAGTTATTGCGGTTTTATGAAAAATAAGGTTTGGAATGAAAGTTCTTGCCATTTTCCAAGTTTTGGAAACAAAGTTCTTGCCATTTTTAAAAAATTAAGTTTGGAAACAAAGTTCTTGCGGTTTTTTGAAAAATAAGGTTTGGAATGAAAGTTCTTGCCGTTTTCCAAGTTATGTAAACAAAGTTCTTGCAATTTCCCAAAAAAACATTAAATTTCACTTTTTAAATTCAAAATTTGAAATTATTTGCTAAAAACGCAGCCCTTTCCAATTATTCTAATGCCGTGATCCAATTTCTGGACATATGTCACTATAAAGCCACCGAACTCTCCATCAATCTTATTCAAAATATTCAAAACCAGTTAAAACGGATTGGGAGAGAGAGTGAAGAGAGTAGTTGAGAGAAGATGTCAGAGAAAAAGAATGTCTAATGAGCTACTAACAATAAGGTTTGGGATCAAGAATAATATTTGGGATGGATGGGGTTCTTGAAAAAGTAAAGCGACTTTAGGGCTGGGTAGGGTTGGCTTTAGAATAAGGTGGGGTAAGGCATAAGTTAAGAAAAGGTAGAGTAGTGAAAAGGTTAGAGTATGGTACGGTGGACTTTAGGACAGGGTAGGGTAGGGCTGGTTATAAAAAATGGTAGGGAAATGCTATCTTCAAGCCAATGGAGAGTAACTAAAACGTTGGGGTAGGGTAGGGTAGGGTAGGGTAGGGTAGGGTAGGGTAGGGTAGGGTAGGGTAGGGTAGGGTAGGGTAGGGTAGGGTAGGGTAGGGTAGGTTAGGGTAGGGTAGAGCGATTAATTTTTCACTAACCTTGCTGATTTTTTTTATCAAAAGGAGGACTTTTTTGTTTATTCTCAACGGTTGTTAATTAAAGTTCTAAATCTGTCAGATTTAACAAATTATGGGATGTTTTCGAACAAGATGACAAGACTTTAAGACACATTTTTCACCTGCAGATGGCTTTAAAATCGTGAAAAAATAATATTTTTTGTTGTAAAAATGGTTTTTGCCGTTTTTTTGATCTTGTAAAGAAAGTTTTTGCTATTTATTGACTTTGTAAACAAAGTTATTGCGTTTTAGCTATCTAAACTCAAATTTAAATTTTTTAATTTTTTGTAAACAAAGTTCTTTCAGATGTAAATGGAGCATCTTTACAGTGGCTCGCAGACGTTGCCACGACAATTCAGAGCCAGTAAGATCTACTCGTCTCCAGTAAATCTACCATTACTTGATAGAATCGTATCGCCAGAGAAAATACGGCCGAGTTCACTGGATCCACCATTATATTCAGATGTTTTTGATAATAGTGAAAACAAGGAAAAGGTCAGTCAGTATTATTTATAACTAACAAAAAAGGGGGGAGGGGAAATAAGCTTAAGTCAACCGACCTGAATCCTTTTAAAATTGCATGCTAGGCTTGCTAAAGTCAAGCCTACTCAGCGTAAGCCTTTAAAGCAGCTAGGTCATGGCTTAGCGCTTTAATTGTATTAAGCCTAATTCTTTTAAGCCTAATTCTACTAAGCCTAAGCCTACTAAGCCTAAGTTTACTAAGCCTAAGCCTACTAAGCCTAAGACTACTAAACCTAAGTCTACTAAGCCTAAGCTTACTAAGCCTAAGCCTAAGCCTATTAAGCCTAAGCCTACTAAGCCTAAGCCTACTAAGCTCAAGACTACTAAACCTAAGATTGCTAAGCCTAAATGACAGTTTAATATGTTCTTCATTTTCAGCTCCGATTAGCCTTGAACTCGCTTGGACTGGTCTGCCTGATCTCAATTTTCTTCTCTTTTGTAAGCCTAAACCGATTAGATGTTTGGGAGAAGCGGTCATTAAACTTAACTGTGAAATCCCGAAATGAAGTTGTATTTATTGTGTGGGAGATGAGTATGTCAATAACATTGGCAATGGTACTGTGCTCATTGGCCACGTTTTTCGTCGCTTCGATTCAATTGTTTTTTGCGCTTAAAATTGCCAAAAACAATATCAAGTCTCCGGAAATGTAGGTTTTTATGCAGAAAGTTTGTTCACAAAGCTTGGAATGGCAAGAACTTTCTTTACAAATCAATAAATGGCAAGAACTTTCTTTACAGAGTGAAAAATAGCAAGAACTTTCTTTCCAAAGCTAAAATGGCAATAACTTTCTTTACAAACTAGAAACGGCAAGAACTTTCTTTACAAACCAAAAAAAAACAATAACTTTCTTTACAAATCACAAAACGCAAGAACTTTCTTTACAGGTCATAAAATGGAAAGGACTTCCTTTATAAAGCATAAAATGGCAATAACTTTCTTTGCAAGACACAGACAAAGCCTTTTGAAAATTCAATATTACAGTAACCCAAAATAAATTTTCCATTTCAAATTAATCTAAATCTTATTTTCAGAGCCCTAAAATATCTCCACGATGCCAGATCAATCCGCCTGCCCACTCTGTTTATGTTCTTCATCTGCACCTTGACCTTCTTGATCTCCTTGTTGGTCTCCCTACTTTTCCTGCCCTCAGGCTATGGAGTAATACCGAGAAGTATAGCTGGCTTAATTGGCGTGTTCTTGATGGTATTTTGCTCATTGGCAGGTCTACATTCAGTTCATTGTTTATTGCGAATTGAAACTGATAAGAAGACCGTTCCCAATTTGAATCAGAACTATGCCAGCCGGTTCAGCACGCTGGTTTGAGAAGGTTGATGTATATAGTGAATAAATAGTAATGATATATGAGTTTAGAAGGTTCTTAGTTTGCAAAAGTTTCTAAAAATTAGTAAAAAAATCCAAGTCAGTAAGATTTATTGTCGTATCTACAAAGTACCCTGAGATTTGGCGAAAACATCTGGAGAGGTCATTGACGATGAAGATTCGGATGGACCAAAGATTCGGGACCGGCTCAAATCTACTTCTTCTTCCAGTTGTCTAAAAATGAACATAAATTGTAAAAATTTTTAAAAAATTTGGCTTTGTAAACAAAGTTTTTGCGGAAAATTGTATTTTTGAGGATTTGCAGCGTATTGTAGTAGGTACACTCTAGACTTTCAATCATATTTCAAAAACAACTTTATAAATAATTCAAAATAATTCAAAATTATGTTCAAAAAAGACTTTTCAATTACCTAAACAAATTTCAAAATTTTTTAAAAACTCGTTTTTGCGTTTGGAAACAAAGTTCTTACCGAACCGGCGCATAGCGGACGTTCCCCTTGATCCGGTCGATACTCTCGACCGAGTCTAGCTTGACAAACGTGCTTGGCAAGTAATTGTGAATATGATCCTCTTCTTCATCTTCATCACTCATTTCCACTTCAACACCATGACCAATCAATCTGACACTCAACCAAAACGACACAACTCCAATCGAGTAGAACAGCGCGATAAATGCCTAAAACATGAAGATTTTAGGCTTATTTTAAAGCTGAATATTTGTAAAAACATAGAAAATATCATAGTTTATCAACTTCAATCAAGTATGGCTAAAAATTTTGAGAAATAAGTTTTTTCGATCAAAATTTATATTATCCAAGGCACAAGCCCTTTATCTCTTTATTATACAAACTTTTTTATTACCAAAATGTAGTAAAAACAATAAAAAAATTAATTTCACATCTAATCACATCAATTTAACCCTAAAAATTTACGAAGAGCATTACTTTCTTTGTAAAAAGCTATATTATCCATGACCCATATACCCCAATAGCTATAACAACTCATATAAAATCAAAAAACATACCAATGCCAACGAATCTTTGCTGTACATGACCGACGAATCTAGTAAATCATATTAGAAATTAATTTTTCAATTTTATTCTTAATTATGTAGAAACAATTTTGCGTATAACTTGTCTTCAAACAAAGTAAATTTGCCGGGCGCGATCTGCAAATATAATATTTCTCGGATTTTTGGATAAAATATTTGGTGAAGGCTGCGTCTTGATGTAAACTGAGTTTACGGACTAGTTATTGACCATGGTAAGTTTATTTTTGTTTTAACTTTTAGTTTCTTGATTAATTTATGTTAAGTTCTAGATTTTTTCACGTTTCTTCATGGTGTTTGTTGTTTTGATCGTTATTTCTTCGATTTTATGTTCTTAAAAACAAGAAGTGGTAGTTTTAAATAGCTCTTTGTTTAACTTTGCTTGGATGTGTTAGTTTAGTATGTTTTTTTAATTGATTTATGTGATATTAAACTTGATTATTTTAGAATCAACAAAATTACGGGATGCCTCAACAAAATCCGAATTATATGCAGCAACGACAGATGGTAAGTCTTTGTCTTTACTTTGTTTGCATTTTTAGGTAAATTAAGCTTTTATTTACATTAAAAAACAATGAAAACCTTAAATTAATGTTGGTTCATGGATAATATCAAAGAAAATGAGAAAAAGAGTTAAATAATTAAATTTTTAGTACCCACAACAGCAAGGACAGATGCATATGCAACAGCAAGGCTTCTACATGGATAATCAACAACAAATGATGGGACAACATGGTCAGTTCCAAGGACAACAAGCTGGTCAGATGGGGATGCGAGGAATGCCACAGCAGCAGTCTGGTAACTTTCCTGGCCACATGGGACAACAAATGATGGGCCAGGGACAGAATATGGGTCAAGGTGGTTCTCAGAGTGGTATCGGGCATGGTGGAGGCCCACAAAGTGGTATGGGAGGTCCACAAGGCGGTATTGGTCATGGTGGAGGTCCTCAGAGTGGCATAGGCGGACCACAACCTGGTATTGGAGGGCATGGTGGTATGTCTGGACAAAACATGGGTCATGGAGGTATTGGTCAAGGTGGTATGGGCTCACAAATGGGAGGTATGGGCCGAGATGGTATGAGAATGGGACCAGACAGCCAGATGGGTCCAGGATCATCAATTCATAGCCAAAATATGGGACCAGGATCATCAATTCATAGCCAAAATATGGGACCAGGATCAGTCCAGGGACAAGGAATTGGACCAGGCTCTACTCATGGTCAAGGTATGGGTCCAGCTTCACATCAAGGTCAAGGCATGGGGCCAAGTTCAATTCAAAGCCAAGGAATGGGACCAGGCTCTATTCACGGTCAAAATATGGGTCCAGGATCTGTTCAAGGCCAAGGAATGGGACAATCTTCTATACAAAGCCAAAACATGGGCCCAAGTTCGGTTCAAAACCCGAATATGGCTAGCCAGAATATAGGTCAAGGACCAATTTCTGGTCAAGCCGGCTCCATTGGACCACACAGTCAAATGGCCTCACAATCCATGAATCCAATGTCCAATCAACATCAAGGTCCAATGTCAAATCATCAACAAGGTCCCATGTCTAACCACCAATCACAGCCAATGTCAAACCTACCCCCAAGCTCATTTGTCTCTCAACACCAGCCTAACACACCCCAGAATCAACCACCATCCCACATGAGCATGCCTCAGCCCTCGCCCCAAACATATCCACAACAACATTCCGTCGGCTCCTTCCAGAATCCGGCTTCAATCCCACCCAATATCCAGCCACAAACTCCACAGAATCCGCAACAACTTCAGACGCCGATGCGAGGTGATGGCCGCTTCACATCGCCGGCTTCTGTCACACAACGAAGCCCATTTGCTCAGCCGAATCAACTCCAAACTCAAATGTATCATTCACAACAGAGCGTGCAACAGAAACCGCTACAGTTGGAGAAGCGATTGAATCAAGCTGAAGCGCCGGCTCCACCCTTCCCCACCAATATATTCGAAGCCAACAAGGTTTTGGTGGGCAAGGAGTTGAGGAGGGCTTTATATGAGGTAAGGGAGGGGATTTTGCCGTGAATCGGCGCGTCAAACGTTTTGGCGTTGCAGCCGGATGGACTCGGTTCCGGTCACTTTTTTGTATGAAACTAAAAAATGTTGTAGCATTGGTGCTGGGTTGTAAAATACGATTTGTGAAATAAGGGCGTTAAAATGGCAGTAATTTTCTTTACAAAACAAAAAATTGCAAGAACTTTCTTTACAAACTAATAAATGGCAAGAACTTTCTATACAGCACTTGAAATGGCAAGAACTTTCTTTACAAAACATAAAATGGCAATAACTTTCTTTACAGAAAAAAATGGCAATAACTTTCTTTACAGAATATAAAATGGCAATAACTTTCTTTACAAAGCTGAAAATGGCAAGAACTTTCGTTACAGAACAAAAAATGACTTTTTTAAACAGATGTCGAGTCAAAACTTACAGCTTTCTTAACTTCAGGTCACCTCGAAAGCAGAAGCCCTACTTTCGGCCAAATTCTGCACTGATCCGATGGGAAATCAGAGTATTTTATCAAATGTCAGCTTATCAGAAGCGAATCCTCGTTCCAACGCAAGCACAAAAGAATCTCCAAGCAAACCGATTGCTAAAATACCGGTAACAGAAGA
This sequence comes from Bursaphelenchus okinawaensis, assembly GCA_904066225.2. NCBI lineage: Eukaryota > Metazoa > Nematoda > Chromadorea > Rhabditida > Aphelenchoididae > Bursaphelenchus > Bursaphelenchus okinawaensis. The sequence continues at coordinate 9,523,821 of CAJFCW020000001.1, read as the reverse complement.
GGACTTCCGAGTGGCCAAGGAAATGTATCTGGCCGCCGTTTCTGTATTCTTCAGTATTTGCGACGATATTGAGAGGAATTTCGTGAGTTTTCGAAAGGTTTTGCTGAAAAATCATGATGAAGAGACTACAAGTTCAGATTTTTCTAAAATTGTGACCTAAATCGCCCGAAAAACGGCGTTTCTAAAATTTTTTAGCCAAAAAAAGCTTAAAGTAATGTCATTCTTTCTTTCAGCTGATCCTAATTGAAGCCGAAAAAGAAATGGCCCGCTACGAATTACTAGCCAAAAGCTCAGGACAAACAGACTCACTCCTGAAAGGCCTGAAAGCCCCTTTGGACGTGCTGGAAGAGGATCGACGCGCGGTCGATAAAGCCATCGAAGAAATGTGCGAAATCATTGAGACCGTGCGCAAAGTCGAAACTTGAATTCAACATTTTTTTTTAACTATTCTAACGCATATTTACATGCTAAGTCATAAATTATTGTTATGTACAACGTTTTGCTTTACAAATTTGAAGTTAAAATTTATATTATCCATGATATCAATGGAAAAATTTGAGGTTTTGTCGAGTTTCAGGTATACTACAGATAGAGAAGGGTATGAAGTTTAAAAATAAGGTTAACCGGAGGTTAAAAACTACAATCTTTGACGGGTTTTATTCATTTCCATCAAACATCACAACTACAATTTGGTCCCACAACGAAAACAAACCGCTTGGCCTTAGGTTCCTTCACGTGAATTATTTTTTTCTGTTCGACGCCAAAGGGTTTTTTGACAAAATGCGCGTGGTTTATATTCGATAACAGTTTTACCTGGGTTAAAAAATTGTATTTATGTTTAAAATATTGTAGTAGATATGTTACTCGAAGTTATATCGATTTTAATCTACAATTTTAGCTATAATTTGTTTCGAATTTTATCACAAACGTTTCTCCGTTTCTAAACGAATTTTTATCAACTAATTTTGCAATTTTTAAATTGATTTTTAAATTGCACTTTCCGTTGATGTTTGATGTCATGAGTAATATAATGGACTCGAGACTTTTCGTTTCTAAACTTGAATGTGTTACAGGCTAATGTAAAACAATATCGTGAAACTTTTTGCTCACCTTTAGTTGACTAAAACGGTGGTAATTGATTGGTTTTGTCAATTTTCCTTTTACAGAATTCATTTTCTTTTTAGGTGGAGGTGTGTTCGTTGAGATTGGATGTATAGCATCGTATAAACAGGGAAATTTAATATGTGGACGCTTAAAGTGTTGCATAGAAAGTGCTTTTTCGTTTCTATGTGTAATGCATCATAAGTTGGCTCTGAATACATGTGAAAAGCTTTGTTTTTGGATTTGGAGGTAGAGATGTCTAGTGTAATATATTATGATGCTTATATTTGAAAGGAACGCTTGTTTTTGAGCATTGTGTTATTATGGTGTTGAAGGTTAGTATATTCTTCATTCTTCAATGTGTACTTAATATGGTAAAAACTTTTTATTGTTTAGTAACATGCTGTGGAAAGTGTATGATACTTGATGTTCAGTGTATTATGGAAAATGGTCGATTTTTAGCTGTATATTAGTTTTTGATTGTTTCATTGCTTAAAAATGTAAAGTAGAGATGTTTGGCATTCATTTAATACCGGATTTAGTTTGTTACAAGATTTAGTTTATTTGTTATGTATTCTGGAACATCGGGCCTTCAGATATCAAGTGTAATATTGTGAAAAGTGGATATTATGCTGTTTTGCTGACTTCTGAGTTTCAAGTTTTTGACGGCTTAAAGTAGATTGATTTTTCTTGCTTTTGCCAAATTTTCTAAAATTTACAGTGTTTAGGTAAAAAGTTATATTATACATAAGATCATATGCATCTCAGGTCATGTATAATATAAACAGCCGTTGTTATTGTGGAGAAATGTTATTTCTTGTTTTCTAAACTTACTCAAACGTAAAACCAAGACATTTTCCTTTTTTTTGGTTCTATCTAACAAAACGACATCTCAAATTAATTGCAATGCCATTAGGTAATAAAGAAGGACATGTCCTACTATAATATAAGCCAAAAAAAGATATTGCTGGTTAATTTGGGGAGTGCGCGGTTGATGAAAGTCTCGTGGAATGTTTCGGAAAAGCGGATTTGTGCGTGCCCACCATGGCCGAATAGGGGGTTGGTGTGGCCAAAAAAGGGCCATGAGCGGCGGCCGAAGGCTTTCGAATCGATAGTCTTGGAGGTTGTTTTTTTCGGAAATCCGCTAACTTTCCGAACCCTATTGTCTTTAAATGTGTTGATATTGTGCTCAACATGTCATATAATGTTAGGACATATTATGAAAGGTATTTTGTTAACAGTACGTGCTAATAAAAGTGGGGTTTTGGCTTCGGAAAGGAAGGATTAAGTGTGCCTTTTGGGGAACATTAACAATTCTCATGATGTCATTACGGCAAACACGTGATGTTTTTTAAAACACTTGAAGGAAAAGTTTTAAAAAAGGTAAAGTAGTGTAAAATACGGTTATCGGAGTGTCCGTTATGTCAAAAATGGCATTCCATATAGTGGAAAATTAAATTTAAGTTAGGTGATGTGAAGGGTAATATAATTTTTGAAATTTCTCTTAAAATCCTGGGTTAAGTACGATACCTGTCACACAGAATGAGTTCAATATAGTATGTAGAATACTAAGGTTGTTTTTGGATGTTATACGTCTTCAATAAGAAGTGATGTTTTCAAAAAGTACGGCTTGGGGTTTTGATGTCAAGTGTAATATAATTTTTTGAAATTTCTTAAACACAGTAAAGCCTAAGCGTTTCTTATTAGACAAGTTAAGTATAGTATTCTAAACAGTACAGGTAACGATATAAACTGTGTTATAAGATCAAAAATTTTCTCCAGTTAAAAAAGCGAGGTCGGGTCGCTGATTTCAAGTATAATATATTTTTTTTGAGATTTGGCTATCACAAATTATAGTTCTGTAAATCTAAATTGAAAATATATAAAGTTTTTAATACAGCCAAGTTTATAAAATGAATTTGCTGTTTTGTTTTTGTTCAGTATTTTGAAAAAAAAGCAAATTTGTGCAGTAATATGGACTTTTGTAGTATAATCTGATTAGATACGTAAACAAAATGCAAAAAACACGTATTTTCCTTTTGGAATACATTGTTTACTTTGACATATGTATTTTGACATTGTGTGTTTGCGTTTGGCATTTTGCGTTTGACATGTTTTGGTCGTTATTGTCATAGAGAGGAGTTTTAAAACTTATGGATTTTTTTAGTTTTAAAACATAAAATTATGTCGTAAACTCTTCCAAACGCGTTTATATAATCCGTGATAACCTTACTGTTACAGAAAATAAAAATTATTACCTAAATTACTATTTTTATTACAGTGAAAAATGTCATACGCTTACTTGTTCAAGTACATTATTATTGGTGATACTGGTGTCGGAAAGAGTTGTTTGTTGTTGCAGTTTACTGACAAAAGATTTCAACCTGTCCATGATCTAACTATTGGTAAGGATTTTAACTTTTTTTTGGTTTTAGTGTAAAATACGGGTGGAAAAGGTTATAAGATTAAAAATAAGCGTTTTCTTTATTTTAAGAATAAGATACTGTTTTTTACACTTAATAAGGTAAACATAAACATAGAATTTAACTTTAACTTTGATTTTAAATTTTTGAACTTTATTTTTTTTAATTTCAAAAGATTGAACTATAATATGTTGTAGGCGTGGAATTCGGTGCTCGTATGATCAATATTGATGGCAAACAGATCAAGCTTCAAATCTGGGACACGGCTGGCCAAGAATCGTTCCGTTCCATTACTCGATCTTATTATAGAGGAGCTGCTGGTGCTCTGTTGGTTTATGACATAACTCGGTAAGGTCTTGATGTTTTGTCTTGGTTTTTTGAATTTAGGTATCTAAAAGATGATTGATAGATTAATATATTGGCTTTTTATTATCGAATGTACTAGTTTTTCAAATTTAAAAGTCGTTTTTAACATATTAACCTTGCTCCTTTTAGCCGCGACACATTTAACCATCTAACCTCGTGGTTAGAGGACGCTCGTCAACACTCAAACTCCAACATGGTGATCATGTTGATTGGTAACAAATCCGACTTGGAAGCTCGACGTGAAGTCAAAAAGGAAGAGGGTGAGGCGTTTGCTCGCGAACACGGCATGGTATTCATGGAAGCGTCGGCCAAAACCGCCGCCAACGTCGAAGAGGCTTTCATCGAGACGGCCAAGGAGATTTATCGCAAGATTCAAGAAGGCGTTTTTGATATTAACAATGAGGTAAGGGGTTGGAGGGTTTTATGATTTGTTGTTGGGTAGGCCTTTTGGTAGGAAAGGGCAGTTTATTCCAGAAGCATAAGATTTTAAAATTAAGGTTCTTACAGTTTAAAATGACATTATAGTTAATTTTGGAGGAAAACAGTTTCTTTTGAAGGACAAAAATGACAAACTTGTCAATAAACTTATATTATTCATGACAAAAGGTGGATTTTTAAACAAAATTTTGAAAAATCTTGAAAAATTTTATATTATCCATGAAAAGAAGACTAATTTAAACTTAGAAAAGTGTCACATTTGAAAGGTTTTAGCTGTAGTTTGAATAAAATTGAAATTTTCAGGCCAACGGAATCAAGCTGGGCCCACAACACTCGCCAAGCTCACCCAACTCACCAAGCGCCGGCTCATCATTGGGCGGCAACAGTGGATGTTGCTAAGTCAAGGTGGATTTTGATTACATTTTGAAGATTTTAGGGATATTTGGATTTGGTTTGACTAGTTATGGTTATTTATATTATTATAAGATGTTCAAAAAATAATGAGCCATAGCAGCACAGTGGTTAATTTAAAATATGAAATAGTTAAAGAAGAAGTTATGGAAAACTAAAAATACTTTAGAATCACAATCTTTTTTTCTTGTTAAAACTTTGTTATAACCTAGGGCTCATTAATTTTTGAACAATAAAATATTATTATAGAACGGTGTTTTTTGCCGAGTTAATGCTTTTTAGGTAGGGAGAGGGTGTTTTTTTTAAACTTTGAAGGTAACGGGTTTTAAGTGATGATTTTTTAAAAAGTTTTATTTTTTTACTTGCCATATCACCTTACTTCATATTTCAGCAACCAACCCCCGAACCTGAAGCCATTGAACGAACATCTCGCCCCTTCCCTTCTAATCTAATTGTATTTACAGCTTCGAATAAAGCCTTTGTGTACATTACCGTAACATACAATTAGTCCACTTTGTGTTTTCTCTTACCAAATGTACCTTCTGTGCTTCTACAACAACATCTACTTTATATCGCCTGATATCAGATGTACATGTAACTCTTCTTTTTTATGAGCTAATGAATCTATTGGTTCATGTTCTGTAAGCTGGTGTTTATATTGGCATATATCTTGTAGGCTGATACAGGTATTACTCTATGTTATAGTAGGTAGTGTGTATTGGCTTATTTTGTATATGTTAATACCTATATTGACCTGTTTCATGAACTAATGGCTCTATTAGCATATTTTGTATAAGCTAATGTCTATATTAGTCATCTTCTTTTTTTTGAACACCCCTAGGGCGTATTTTTTGGTTTTCATGTATTCATTTCATAAACTTATATTTATAATTCGTAAATAAACTTATTCAACAAGTTATTGGTTGATTTTCGGTAATATTTAGTGCGTATTTAAAGTGTTTTAGTAAGACTATAATCACCATCAAAACAAATCAATTCATCAAGAAATATGAAACTCATTGTTCAGACGCTGATGGTGAATATAATTCTCTGTGTTATATCTCCATGGCTTTTTGATGTAATGAAATTAGGCTTTGTAACTCGTATCAGCATTATTATACCTTGACTTGTACAAAATTTCAACTTAATAACTTGAATTTTACCAAAGATAAAAATAAAACAGGGCATAACCATCAAAAGTATGGATAACATAATATTTCGGCTTATATCTTCTTTGATTAAAAAAAAGCGTAAAACGGTTTTAAAAGTGAAAAATACATTACTTTATGTCATCGTACATAAAAAGCTAGCCCACGATTCTACATAACACATGAGTTATAACAAAAAGCATCTTTTTCCACTGGCAATCATGGTTAACATGGTTTTGATAGCTTATATCTCAAAAATTTTATATTGAATTTATTTTATATTTTTATGGTAAAATCCTTTCAGTAACTAGCTATCCTCGTAGCCATATCAAGCAGTTTAAATCTATGGGACGAAAGCTATGGTTAAAAATGTCATGTCATACCTGGCCTTAGAGCCGATTACAGGCAAAATTGCACTTTTTACTTAAAATAATAGCTTTTGGCTGTTATTTGAAAAAGTCATATTTAAGATGACTAAACTTTTGTTTGTTAAATATTTTTTTTTATATTTTGGTCGAAAAGAAACGTGTTTTTTAGGCCGAGACGAGTGCCGATCTGTCCCCGCCCCTTATATTCATGACGCAATTCTTTCGAAAGTTGTCATTTCTACTAGTCCTGGGGATGGAAAAGGCGAAGAAAAGGGTTTTCACATCCTGATTTTAGTTTTTTGGAAAAATTTTAATATTTTTAAAACTTTTATATTTTACTTTTTTTGGAATTTTAAAGTATAAACTTCTCAACCCTAAGGCATTTTCTTTAAATTAAGAAAGCGTTAGGGAACTCTAAGGTTTTCTTTGATCAAAACTGACAGCAAAAGGTTTTTACTAGGTTGTTCAAATAATTCTGTGCCTCTTAAAATCTTAGGTTGTTCAATTAATTTTGTGCTCCCTTAAAATATTAAATTTTTCAAATAATTTTGTTTCTTCTTTTAAAAAAAATTTTTGGGGGCATATAAATATTTGAACAGCCTAATAAGTATCCTACTAATATTTGTAGTAGGATGCCTAAAACTTTACTGTAAAGTAAGCCCCCCCCTGTTAAAGTCAGGCTCTCCTTATCAAAAAAAAGACGATGAGACGACCTTTAAGGATATGAAAACATTGTTGAGTCTGCTAAAAGTTGGTTAAAATGATTGTTTAAACTTAATTTTTATCGTAAAGAAAAACTATTTTTGGGAAAAGGGCAATGGTCGCTAAACGTGATTGATCAGCTAATGTTTCTGCCTTTATTGCCATTCTTTGTTGTACTGTGTAAAAATTTTAAGCTTCCAACTTCTGTATAGTATATTACATGATGTTTAGAATCTATTTTGAAAATTACTTTGGCAGTTAGACGTCTGGTACTTTTGCTACAAGAAGAATAAATATCTTAATCACGTTGCCATGGTTAATATAAGTTGTTGAATCATGTCTTTGTAGTGATAAAACGTAGTAACTTGATTTTTTGATGGCAATACGAACATCATCTGTATAACGTACCTTCTAAATTTCATATAAATTCAATAACTATATCATGAGATATGATCAAAAACGTCCTGACATCTCTATATTAGGATAAGTAATTTTCGCTCAAGTAACATTTCGTATTTTACAAACTCTTTATGATATTTTCAAAAACATCACCAGGTCAAGATCTTGCCATTCTGCCCTCAGACAGGTCTGTTTGCAAAAAAAAAGTTCAACAGGCGTGTCCTGTTTACACGACCTTTCACATGTTCTCCATGTGAATCGTCTATATAAATTGTCCTCCAAATGTTTCATTAGCAACTTTTTTGCTTCTAAAACCTTTATATCTTTAATGTATTCACTCTTTAAAATTGTATATTGATTTTGGAGCCATTTGTAGTAGAAGTGCGGGTATTATGAGGAAAGACGTGAAATTGGTTAGCTAGGTAGGATAATATAATTTAAAAGGGTCGTGCAGGTGTTAGGTTTAACTTTGTGTTTTGTAATTTCAGAATGTTTTAGAAACAGGTCTAATCTAATTCTCATAAACGTGTACTTGGCTAATTTAAACGATGAATACGCCTATGGCAAATTATTTTATATTATTATAGACAGATCCAATGTATGCTTTACAAAAACTAGGATAAAACAAGTCACAGTAGAGATGTTGACATAAAGTTAAAAGTTGATGCTCACATGACTTCAGTAATAAAATAAAATATAAAAGATTGACAGTAAAGGCTGTTTTCATTGTCAAATCCGCTTGACATTACACTATGTATACCAAGTGCAATATCATTCATATTCTTAGTGAAAAAGCTGTTTACTTAATTGTTTTATATAGTAAAACGGCGAATATATTACAAAAAACCTATTTTTCATCAAATTTTGTTGGATCCAATTCCAAATTTTCGAATTTTTTCAAAACGAAGTTTGATGCTAAGTCTCGCCACGAAACTTTTGCTATTTCTTCGCCTTTCGCTCCGAAAAAACGCAAAAAACGTCTGCAGGCACGGAACGTTGTGGCTACGAACCAATCTCTATGTCTTGTGTATGTCTAGAGTTCGGGCATTGCGTAGAAGCCGACGTTCCGTGCCGTTTTCGAAATTCCGCGCGAACCAGGAACACTTTTTGAGGATTTCGGCCGCAATTCGGGGGTTTTAGTCTTATTTCGTTGTAAATTACCTATATAACTCGGCTATTTTGATCCGAAAATATTGCTATTTATCACACTGATGTTATAGTTTTGATATTAAAGCAAATTATAACTTTTAAGGCTAGTTTTTGACTAATTTTTTAACTTTGGTTGGATTTGGAGTTGAAGTTTGGTTGTTTATTTGGTAATTTAATGGTTTGTCTTTGCCATGCATAGATTACCAAGGCTTTGGAGAGTATTTTGATATCAAACTTGTTGTTTTAAAGTGGCAAGAATTGATAATTATGGAGCTTTTCTGATATTAACCATGAACGGGTTGTTGTTGTTGGTGAAGTGCAAGCTTAAAATTGATGGACTTGCTGGCTATTTTATTGACCTTTAATTAGAAAGTATTATATTAAGTTATATGAAGAGTATTTTGATATTTAACTGGCCTTTGCATTTGTTTTAGTTTACCCGTTTTACCCGATATTATCCATGACAGCGCCTAATTCCTTCGCGAACGAATTTCTTGCGAAATCCTTGACTCTCTGGCCTTATTCTTGGCATTCCGTTAACTCTTCCCTCAAGGCTATATTTATCATTTTGAGAGGAAGCAAAACAATTTTTTTTGCCAAGCCTAAAAGCCTATTCGGACCCGGAAAACACCTTGATCAGCCCGTTTTGAAGAGGCTTTTTCAGCGTTCCGGGCGCTTGTCACATTCGCTTTTCCCTTTCAGTCTATGGCCCACAAACTGGGTGTTCTTTCCTCAATATGTATTGGCCTTTCGATGTTCTCTTCCCAATGTTATTGGCCCTTTTTCTCTGTTTTTGACTTCTTTCACGGAGGATTTTTGCCTCGAATACGTGAATTTTTGTAAATTTGATGGCGTTCCGATTGTTTGTAGGTTTATTGAGATGACAAACAGTGAGGACAGGGTTTCTTTGTTATAATATTGTTTGGTTTTTGTGGTTTCGGGCAGAGGTTTATAAGGATTTTGCTTGGAAAAGACCTTGGCCGTCTTGAAGACTAGTGTAATATAACTTTTAGTTGTTTTATATGTTTATATTGGTTTTAATGGTAATTTTGTAACGCAAAATGTATTATTAGATTCTTCTTTATTTATTTTGTTTATATTTTTTGTTTTCTCTATCTTTTACTTTATTAAATATTTTCATTTAAACGGTTTGTGCCTAGTATAATATAATTTTAATGCGATTTTATGATATTTAGATTAGCTTTTGTAGTATTTAAGGTTTAAACAGTAAGGTTAACGTCTTGTGGTTGTATTAAAGCAAAAATTTATTATTATTCACATTGAATTCTTATAATTCTTGCGGTTGGTCTATTACGTGTCTAATATAATGTTAAGCATTGTGTAATCTAATCTTATGTATATTTCAGTTGACTTGTTGAAACGTGAAAATGGCCGAAGTCGGAGCATCTTACCAACCAGCCTTGACCAAGGAGCGCGAAGAGGAGCTGAAAAGCATCGCTGCCCAGATCTTAACTCCAGGCAAGGGAATCTTGGCCGCCGATGAATCGACTGGTAAGTTTTTTGTAATTTTTTTGTTGCTTTTGGTTTTTAGGGCGTAAATATTGGTATAGTGGATAATTTTAGCTGGTTTGGTGAATTGTTTTGCTTAAATTCAGCGACACGTTATATTATCCATGGCTTTAGGCCATATTTCGATAAGTTTGAGACAAAATGAAGTTCAATTTTTAAATTTTAAGGTTCCATTGGAAAGCGTTTGGCGTCTATCAACTTGGAGAACACTGAGGACAACCGTCGTAAGTACCGTCAGCTCCTGTTCACCACTCCCAACCTCAACAACAACATCAGCGGAGTGATTATGTACGAAGAGACCTTCAACCAAGTAAGCTATATTCTTTGCTAATATATTTAGCTTACAATACGGGCCTAGTCACCGCTCCATACTTACGTTTAAACTATGATTCTGTGTCATTTGTACGGTATTTACTATATTGTAGTAGGCACCTATTACTACTTTAAGCTTAAGGTCCGTATTAAGGTATAGGTAGTGTCATTTACTGCCTTAGGGGTAGAAATAGCAAGAAAAAGTTTGTTTACAGTGCGAAAAGAAATAGATAAAGAAGCCGGTGTGTTTGAAGGCTTTTTTTGCTTTTTTTCTGATAAAGGACGTCAAAACGTTTGGTTATTGATGTTTTTGTTTGCTTTAAAGTCAAGCAAGCGTTCAATGTACGTATATAAACGTTTATAGGTAGCTTGTAGTCTTTAATTGATGATAATAAGTTTTTTGAGTTGTTTTGACATTTTGTCGGGGTTTGGGATGATTTTTTGGCAGTAGGTGTCTATGATAATATAATTTTTTATATTTTTATGTAATTTTTGGCATTTTTGGTTTTTTAATGGAATTTTTGGACCGAATGAGTATTTGGTATACTAATTTATTTGTTTTTAGAAAGCTTCCAATGGAGAACGCTTCGTCGACATCCTCAAGAAGAACAACATTGTTCCAGGAATCAAACTCGACTTGGGTATTGTCCCCATCGCCGGAACCGTCGGAGAAGGCGTCACTCAAGGTCTGGACAACCTCCAGAAGCGCGCCGAAGAGTTCAAGAAGGGTGGAGCTCAGTTCGCTAAATGGCGCAACGTGATTCACATTGGCAAGAACATCCCATCGAACGTGGCACTCCAAGAGAACGCCTCCGTCCTGGCCCGTTATGCTTCGATTTGCCAACAAGCCGGGCTTGTCCCCATCGTCGAACCGGAAGTGTTGTGCGACGGTGAACACGATCTGGCCAGATGCCAGAAAGTTACTGAGATCACGTTGGCCTACCAATACAAGGCCTTGGCCGACCACCACATCTTCTTGGAAGGAACCTTGTTGAAGCCCAACATGGTCACTCCAGGCCAAGGTCACGCAAACAAGGCCACAGCTGAAGAGATTGGATTGGCTACAGTCACTGCCTTGAGAAGAGGTGTTCCATCGGCCGTTCCCGGTAAGTTTTTTTGATTTTTTGCTTGATTTTTAGGTTAGATAGCATTGAAAAAGGCAGGAGGGGCTTGAAAAAGCTTGTATTTGGACCTTTTTGAGCTCAGAAGCCGTGGCACTTGACTTTTTATGAAGCAATGAAGCTTCATTTTGTGTTTTGAAGCTTTTTGTTAGCAAGTATAATTTAATTTTTGACGTTTTGAACTAAAAGCCAAAAGAAATTTGGCTAAAATTTTTATTTTTAGTTTTTTGAGGGCATGTGTAATATACTTTTTGATGTTATGGTCAAAGTGTATTAAAATATTTATTAAAAATTAATGAAAAAGGTAGAAAAGGACCTTAATAACGATATTTTATAGGTATTGTGTTCCTGTCTGGTGGTCAATCCGAAATCGAAGCCACGAAGAACCTCAACGCCATCAACTCAGTTAGCCTGACCAAACCCTGGACTCTCACCTTCTCGTACGGCCGTGCCCTCCAAGCTTCAGTGTTGAAGGCATGGGAAGGCAAAGATGAGAACATTGAAGCCGCTCAAAAGGTCCTCCTCCACCGTGCCAAGGCCAACGGTGAAGCTCAACTGGGCAAGTACGCTGGAGAAGAAGGAGCCGCAGCAGCTGCCGAATCCCTTTTCGTCAAGAATCACGCTTACTAAACCAACTTGATGTCTATACCTACTATAATATGGCTTGTATATTGTTTTGGCTTTAAATATGATGGTAATTATAGCTTCATCTTAAATTAAATGGAATTTAAGGCTATTGTAATAATTATCAGTTATATTTCAAGTCATTTATCTTTTATACAAGACTATATTGTAGTAGGTAACATTAAGTAATAATCTCTCAATTATGTTTTTATAACCAAACTTTTAGGTATTGTAAATGTAACTGTGAATTATTATATTGATATAACTAGAAATAAACACGTATTGTGATATTATCCACGGATTCAAAGGTTTGCAGTTCTTTTCAGTCAGCTTTGTCTTATCGTTGAGTTGTTGGTCGTTTGCTTGATTAGATGGTAGTTTAGCTTGAAAAAGGTTGTAGTACCATTGAAATATCTGAACAAGTGTTTTTTGAATTTGGGGTTGTTTTCGGAATGGCAGTTGTAAAGACAATTGGGATTGAATGAAGTTTTTGGGATGTAGGTATAGGAAATGGATGATTAGTTGATGTATAACATTGATTTTAAACTAAAATAAGGTAGTACAGGTTAAGAAAAGTATTGTCTGAGCTGTAGAAGACTTTAGAGATCAATTTTGTTTAGTTTTGAATGAGTTTTTATGAAAAATACGTTAACTATAGCCAGTTTTCGCCGATTTTAGGTAGGATAATATAATTTTCTTGAAGTTTATGCGTTTTCAGTTTTAAATTAAATTAAAATGATATTTTCAATAATAAAGAGACATTTTCTAGCTGTTTTAGATACCGTAGAGCGAACAGTTTATTGATATTGCTCTTTATTTTCTTCAAATTGTTTTGAAAACTCTTGTTTTTGGCTATTTTTAGGTAGGAAAACGCCATTTTTTGAAGTATTTAGCCGTAACTTGAACTGAAATTTATTTTTTTTATTATTTATAATGTTTATGAGTATATATGTTGCCATTTTAAATGTTTTAGATATGAAAATGTGTTAAAATCTTGGGTTTTAGATGCGACAATGCCGAACAAACTGAATGCGCGCGCAGTTGTGGCGGGCGGCGGAATCATGGGCCTGTCCGTCGCCTATCATCTGGTCCGGCGTGGAGCGGCCGTCATGCTCTTCGAAAAGGACTGGTGGGTTGTTGAATTGATGTTGTAGTAGGCTTGGGCTTAGTGGGATTATGCTTGGTATGCTGAGGACTAGGTTTAGGATTAGGCTTAGTAGGCTTAGGCTTAGTAGGTTTAGGCTTAGCAGGCTTAGGCTTAGTAGACAGGCTTAATAGGCTTAGGCTTGGTAAGCTTGGCTTAAGCCTAATAGGCTCAGGTTTAGTCAGCTTAGGCTTAGTAGGCTTAGACTTAGTAGGTTTAGGCTTAGCAGGCTTAGGCTTAGTAGACAGGCTTAATAGGCTTAGGCTTGGTAAGCTTGGGCTTAGCAGGCTTAGGCTTAGTAGGCTTAGGCTTAGTAGGCTTAGGCTCAGTAGGCTTAGGCTTAGTAGGCTTAGGCTTAGTAGGCTTAGGCTTAGTAGGCTTAGGCTTAGTAGGCTTAGGCTTAGTAGGCTTACGCTTAGTAGGCTTACGCTTAGTAGGCTTAGGCTTAGTAGGCTTAGGCTTTGTAGGCTTAGGCTTTGTAGGCTTAGACTTAGTAGGCTTAGACTTGGTAGGCTTGGTTTAAGCCTAATAGGCTAAGGTTTAGGCAGCTTAGGCATAGTAGGCTTCGACGTAGTAAGCTTGGGCTTAATTTGGCATTTTTCAGTATTGGAGCCCATAGCGAGACCCACCCGACGAATGTAGGCCTAGTCACCGCTCCATACTTTTGGCCTGACGCTATGGCTCAGCGAATGGCTAGGAAGTCTCTTCAATTGTACAGTCAGTTGGCCAAAGTCGCTGGATTCCGTGAGTTTTTTGGTTTGTAAAGAAAGTTCTTGTTATATTATGCTCTGGAAAGAAAGTTCTTGCCATTTTATCCTTTGTAAACAAAGTTCTTGCCATTTTTTGGTCTGTATAGAAAGTTCTTGCTATTTTTGGCTAAAAACTTGAATTGAAAAAAACTATTTTAACTTTAAAAATTCTAGGTTACGCACGCTGCGGCCGCGTTTACCTGGCGGGAAGCGACGAGGCCGAGGTTCATATCCGTCGAATCCATTCCCGCTCGCTAGTCCACGGCGACACGAACGAAATCATCGATTGCCCTTCGGAAATGCTAGCCAAATGGCCCCTAATCAACACCGAAGACCTTCGGCTAGCCCTGCATTCGGTCGAGGACGTCAGCCTGGACAACATGGGACTGTGTAGTGCATTGGCGGACGCTGCTCGCGAGCACGGTGCTCAGATATACGAAAACTGTGATGTGAAGAAGGTGATGGTGGGCGATGGACAGAAGGTTTACGCCGTCGACACGGACGAAGGCCTGGTCGAGACGGGGGTCTTTGTGAATTGCGCTGGAATCGTAGGTTTTGTCATCAGCTGGGGGGGTTATTTGAAAATGGCTGTATAAGTTTAGTATTATGGTTGGATTTCTGTTATGGTCAATTTGGGTCGGTTTTTTGGTTAGAAAGGGGGAATGCAGTATAGGGTAGGGTGTGGTAGGGTAGAGTGAAGTGATTTTGACTATGACAGAGCCAGAAGGGCAAGGTGGAGCAAAATAATTTGCATTAGGTAGGGCAGGATAGGGTATGGGGTAGGTTAGGGTACTGTAGAGTAAGGCAGTGTAGGGTAGGATAGGGTTGGGTAAGGTAGGGTAGGGTAGCGTAGGGTAAAGTAGTTTTGGTTGAGGAGGAACAAAAAGGCAGGGTAGGGCAAACAGGTTTTGACGAGGTAGGATAGGGTACTGTAGGGCAGGTTTGAATACTGTAGGGTAGAGTAGCATACGATAGAAAGGGTAGGGTAGGGGAGAATATGAATCATAGGGTAGGGTCGGGTAGGATATTGTAGGAGGAGGCGGTTTTGGATAGGGAAGGGGGGGGGGGGTAATGTGGCTTTGGTTAAGAAGGGACGGGAAGGCCGGTTAGAGTGTGATAAAGTGTTTTTAGGTAGGGTCAAGGTAAGGTAAACAATTTTTTTGAATTTGGAGGAGAAAGTTTAAATTTTTAAAAAAATGGGCGGGGTAAAGAAAAAACTTTTTGGGAGGGATATTGGTCAATATTGAAATTTAAAAGAAAATAAGTAAAAAGCTTTTAAAATTAATAATTTTTTTGTGGGGTGTGGTAAAAATTTTTTTTTGGATAGAGCAAGGGGCGGAGTATTTTTTTTGAGATGGGAGGGGAAAAGATGTAAGTAAAAAGTAAAAAATGATTTTTTCAAAAATATTTTATTTAAAATTTTTTTTTTGATTTTGTCGCTATTCTTTTTTCCGTCTCCACCGGGCATTTGTCTAAATATCCCTTAATATTATTATTTTTTTGTAAAATACGCCCATAAAATCCATCTTTTATTAATTTTTAATAAAGTACAACCTTTAGCATTCCAATATGATAAGCGTGACCTCAGTGCCGGAACGTTGTGTCCGCGTCCCGGCCTGGCCGTGCACCTACACCATGCTGACGGCCGAAAAGTTGCCCAGCTCGAATGTGAAAGAGACCACGCCAGCCTTCGTGGACATGGACCACTCCACCTTCATCTACGCCAACGAGAATCGAACCATTTGTGGCGGGTTTGTGGAGTCCGAAATTCATGCCCTTAAGGTACCGCATGGGATGCAAAGGGAATGGAGTCTGCCTAACCCGGACTGGGACAAGTTTCGTAAGTTTTTTTGATTTTTTTTGAAATTTCGAAGATTTTTGGTGATAAATTGAATTTCGGGGTGGAAAGAAACTTTTTGCGTTTTTACAAATTTTGGGCTTGTAAAGAAAGTTCTTGCCATTTTATGCCCTTTAAATAAAGTTCTTGCCATTTTTTGCTTTGTAAAAAAAGTGATTGCGGTTTTAAGCTTTGTAAAGAAAGTTCTTGCCATTTTAAGCTTTGTAAAGAAAGTTCTTGCCATTTTAAGCTTTGGAAAGAAAGTTCTTGCTATTTTAAGCTTTGGAAAGAAAGTTATTGCTATTTTTTGTTTTGTAAAGAAAGTTCTTGCCATTTTAAGCTTTGGAAAGAAAGTTATTGCTATTTTTTGTTTTGTAAAGAAAGTTCTTGCCATTTTAAGCTTTGGAAAGAAAGTTATTGCTATTTTTTGTTTTGTAAAGAAAGTTATTTCTGTTTTTTGTTGTGTAGAGAAAGTTCTTGCCATTTTATGCTTTGTAAAGAAAGTTCTTGCCATTTTAAGCTTTGTAAAGAAAGTTTATGTCATTTTTTGTTTTTTTAAAAAGATTTTTGTTATTTCTGCGATTTCAGACCCTATCCTCAAATCACTTTTGGAACGTTGCCCAACCCTAGCCAACGTGACCTCAGGCGATCTGACAGCCGGTTGTGAAATGTACTCCCCAGATATGTACCCAGTAATTGGTGAAAGTGAACAAGTCAAAGGCTATTTTGTAGCCAACGGCCTAAACGGCCAAGGTTTGGCCATGGCCGGTGGCCTGGGTGAGATCCTAGCCCAATGGATCATGGACGGGTTCAGCTCGCTAACTCGAGACGTCTCCAAATTTGACGTAACCCGCTTCTCCAGACAACACACCAACCCACAATATCTATACGAAAGGGTGCCCGAGATCGCGAGCAACACCTTCAAACCATGCCACTACTCACATCAATGTCATACAGCTAGGAATTTGCGAATGAGTCCGATTTATCATCATTTGAGGGGCAGAGGAGCGGTTTTCGGAGAGATCATGGGATACGAACGACCGTTGTGGTTCGAAGATAATCAAGGTAAGGGGGGACATCGGTGGAGATGATGTAAAAGAGTATGGAGATTCTATTAGGGTAGTTTTAAAAAACAATGATTTTTATAAAATACGGTTTTTGTTAGTTTTTTATGGGAGGAAAAAGCAAGAAAAAAAGCAAAGTAGGGTCGATAAATTTTAATTTTGTAACTTTTACAGTTACAGGCCAGACTGAAAAATGAACGAAGGTAATGTAAAAGACCATCGGCTTTAATTTGACAGTAGTTTCGAAAAAGTACAAAGCTTCAAAGTGTATGTTTGATGACTTTTTTTTTTGGAAAAAAGTTAAATTTTTGGCGGAAGAAAAATGAAATTTTTTAATTTTTACAGTTTAAGGCCAAACTAGAAAATGAGTCTACTTGATGTAAAAGACTATGCGCTTTACTTTGACAGTAGTTTTGGAGAAGTGTGAAGTTTCAAAATTTATATTTTTAACGTTTTTTCTGAAAAAAGTGAAATATTTGGTGATTTTTTGAGAAAAATCACGAATAGATCAAACAAATTTAGATTTAAAAAATTTTACAATCACAGGTCAGACTGGAAAATGTGTGTAGATGATGTAAAAGAGTAACAGCTTTAATTGAAAAATGGTTATGAGCAATTTTAATTTTGTAAAATACGAAATATATATATATGGTTTTAAAGCGGTTTTTTATGAAAAAAAAATTTTTGTGAACAATGCAAAATCAAAATGAGTGTAAATAGTGATTGGTATTGTTAGAAAGAGCTGCGGCTTTAATTTGAGGCTAATTTTGAGTAATTAGATGTTTGTAAAATACGTTTTTTTGATAAAAACACTAGAAAATTTTGAAATTTGAAAGCTGTAGACCCACTAAAAACCGAAAATTCAGAAGAATCAGTAACAAACCAAGTCTACTGCGGTCAGGACAACAATCTAGGCCAGCCGATTTGGTTCCCACACGTGCGACGCGAGTACGAAGCGTGCCGCGAGCGCGTCGGCCTTATCGACATGACCAGCTTTTCCAAGTTCGACATTCAAGGACCGGACGTGGTACCACTACTACAAAAAGTATGTAGCGCCAACATCGACAAACCGATTGGTACGACGATCTACACGGGCATGCAAACGGAGAACGGTGGATACGTGACGGACTGCACGCTGAGCAGGGTGGATGAGAATAAGTAAGTCTGGTGGGGAGGGGGGGGGGTGGTAGGTAGGGTAACGTAAAAGCAGTTTTAAGACCTATGAAATCAAGCTTGAATAATAATGAAGTCAAAATTAGCACTTTGCAAGTTTTCGTGGTGGGACCTAAAATTTATTGATAGTGTAAAAACGAGCTTTAATTACTGTAAAAGTTACTGTTTAGACTTTAACCAACCTTAAATTTTAATATTTTATTTGATTTTACAACATATTTGCAAATTGAAAGTTTTCGTGGTGGGACCCTTTACTTCTTTACTTGATCAACCAATGTTAATATAATTTGATGTTTCAGGTTCTTTCTAGTCGCTCCATCAGTACAACAAGTCCGTTGCCCTGCCTGGATCAACAAATGGATCAAGGAAATGAAGGTGAACGCTCATATTCAAGATGTCACCGGTCTGTATACCGCGTTGGATGTGGTTGGGCCGGCTTCAAGACAGTTGATGTACGACCTGACTGGCAAGGACATGTCTACCTCAAACTTTCCTTCATTCACTTGTAAAGTAAGTTTCTTCCAACAATTTTACTACAGTAATTTTTTACAGTACTCATTTACAGTATCCCTTTACAGTACACCCTTACTGTACCTTATGATACACCTTTCAGGAGATGAACATAGGAATGGCGGCCGGAATCCGTGCCATCTCAGTAACACATTGTGGCGAACTGGGCTGGATGTTGTACATACCGAATGAGGTGGCCCAGAACGTGTACGAGAAGATCGTAGAGGCCGGCGCCGAGTACAGTATGCTTCACGCCGGCTACTACGCCCTAAGGCACCTGAGAATCGAAAAATTCTACGTATACTGGGGACAGGACATCAATGCGACAGTAACGCCAGGAGAATGCGGCCGAATGTTCAGGGTTGATTTTGGGGTGGGTTAAAATTAAATTCCCTTAGGGGGTGGTTTTTGAAAAAAAAATTAAAAATTTTTTTTTAAATTTTAAAAATTTTTCAGAAAGACTTTGTCGGCCGAGAAGCCCTCCTAAAACAGAACGATGAACCGGTGAACAAACGTTTCGTCCAATTACTGGTCGATCGGCACGATTCCGAAACCGACCCCTGGCCCCAGGGTGACGAGCCCATCTACAAGGACGGCCGATTGTGCGGCTGGACTACGTCGGCCGCCTACGGCTTCACACTGGGCTCACAAGTAAGTTTCGAGTTCAAATTTTGAAATGAATGGCATTTTAAAGATTTTGAAAATTTAAATTTGAATTTCGCGCCAAAAATATTTTTCTTGGCATTGTGCTTCAAGTCAATTTATAGCCTTATATGGCCGTAAAAAGGTGAAATAACTTTAAAATTTTCAAAAATCTCAATTTTTAGGTATGCATCGGCTATCTGAAGCACCGCGACGGCATCACCCAGGACTTTGTGAACAGCGGCGTCTTCGAAATCGACATAGCCACGAAACGATTCCCGATTCGAATCAACCTACACAGCCCCTCACTACCTATGGTTTCATCCGAACATCCCGTCCACTACAGGCCAACACAAGAATATAACCCACAGTAAAACATGTCACACCATGAAAACGTATATATATAGTTGTAACTCGGTATATAGTCGTATTTATACATAAATCTAGATGTTTATTGAATACTATTGGAAAGAGAATTAAATTTTGCGTAGGAAAAATGAATTTTGCAGTAGTTAGGATTATGTTTTCCATGGTAAATATTAAAAATATTAAGGTATATCGAATTTTATGTCATGGAGAAGATAAACTTCAATATATGTTTTTACTGTTTGATGAACCAAATCAAATTTTGATACCATTTTAAAGAGCATTAAATTCTGCATCAGCGAAACTTATTCAAGGTAACAGCTGGCAAGTTATATCAAAGTTATGTTGAGTTAAACAAACAACAATTATCAAATTTTTAGGATAGCGAAGAAGATGTAAATCAATATATTTCTTTTACCATAGTTATATAAAGGCTAATTTTGCCATCATTCTAAAGACAATTCAATTATGTATCAGAAAAATGAGATTTAAGGAAGATACGACACGTTACATTAAAGTTATGTTAAGTTATACAAAGAATTATACCACATTTCGCCCAAGCAGAAGATGTAAATCAATATTTTTATTTATAGCACAACAACAAAACTAATTTAATAGATGAAAGTGTTTAGAAAAGAAGCTTACGAATGTTATAAACAACAACTGGACTAATGCACCAAGGACAAAAGCCGATTTACACCACAAAAACGATATTTTTTTAGGACTCTTAGCTTATTTAAGACGTTTTAATGGCTATACCAAATGAAATTTATGAGAAATTGATAAAGGTTACTGCAGTTAAGATCAAATTGCAACTGTTCGTATTTTACCTTGCTCTACCATTTACTCCCTCATTTTCTCCAAAATCCCTCGAAATTCTCTCATTTGAACAACTTTTTTGCGCGCAATTGTTTTCGTGCCAGGAGAGCATTGCAAGTACAATGCTTCTGTTTTTCTTCGTTTCTTCAGGCTCGAATCGTTTCGAATCAGTTTGATGACATTTCTCTGGCATTTCATCAAGCTTTGATTCTTCCGGCCTTTTCTTTTTTCTCGGATTTTTGAACTATAAATTTTTTTTGATGTATAAGGTAATATAAAGACGGTAAGTATGTCTTTTTTAATGTTTTGCAGTTGCTATAGGGTTCAGAAGGTTAAGAAGACTTTGTTTAACGTATTTTAAGTAATTGTGGATTATATCTGTAGCGTTTTTCTGGGGAATGATGAAGAATTTGTTTTTTTTTTGTGTTTTGGTCATGGATAACATCAAGTATTTGCGCGATTTGGGCCTGTTTATGTTGGTTTATTGCAATATTGTTGTTAGTAATCGTTTCAATAGGGTTTTTGACATTTTTTAAACATGTTTTTGTAGCTGTTTTGCTTTTGGTTTTGTTGTAATTTGAAGATTCTTAAAGTTCACTAGAGTTTTTGATGGATAACATAGAAATGGCTGTTTTTTTGTGGTTTTTTGGATTTTTATGAAACTGATTTTTGTTTCAATTTCTTCATTGAGGTTTTCTACATTTTTTAAGCATAGTAATTGGGTGTTTTGTTTGTTAAAACGTAAAATTTACTTTTTTCGTTACCTACATCGAGCTCTAGGTAATGTAAAAGGTTTTCGGTTTATTATTGAGGTTCTTTTGAGGAAATACGTACTGATATTGATTGGAAAAGTTGTGTAAAATATATATCTTGATTTGGAATGTGATTTTTCTACAGGTTTGTTAGATTTTTGTTGTTTTCTACTTGACTTTTGTCTTATTTTTAGATCTTTTTTCAGTTTTTTGGCGGATTTCTTGGAGAACTTGTCGAATGCGATCGTTCTGTTGCGCTTTATAGTTTATTTTGTTTGTAATGCCATCTAATTTCTAAATTTCAGAAGGATGCCATTGGGACAAGACCGTATTGCAGTTTCGCATCGCAGCGCTTTCGCCTTCTCTTCGGGCTATCACCTGAACAACATTCCGAAGGTGCAGATGCCATGGTCGGACACGGACAACGGTTCTTCTTCCTCCAACACCTCACCAACATCCAAATGGTCTCCGGTCGGTGAATTGCCCTCAATTCCACCACCTCTCACATCCAGTTCAACGTCGTCTTCAGCGTCGCCTCCATTGAATTTCCAGCCAATTCATTCGACGCCGGACACGAAAGTTCGATTCCCATCGTTCCACAGCTCCATTGCTCCACGATTGACCGCATTTCAGTCTAGTTTCAAGCCAGTATCGTCGCAATTTGGAGTTTCTGCCAAAAAGGAAGCCAATCCAGATGCGGCGTTGACGGATAAACAACGTCAAGAACGCCAACGACAGCGAAGGTTGGAGGAGAACTACAAGACGGTCATGTGCGACTTTATGCGAGCTCACAAATACTGCATGTTTGGGGACAAGTGTCGCTACGCCCATTCGGTGGACGAACTTCGACCAAAACTTGTAAGTTTTTTCTATTTTTTGTTGGTTTTTAGGTGAAAGTTGATGATGGAGATGAAATTCCAGGCTTTGTTGATACGTAGAATGGAGTTAAGGTGCTGCTTTTACTAGCATTTAACGAAAAAATGCTTCAAAATTGATTTAAAACATCGAATTTATGATAAAAGGCTTATGTGTCTAGTGTAACATACGTTTTTGTGTAGAAATTTAAAAGTTTGATGCTTTTAATCAGTGTTATGATTCTGTTAGTTGTAAAAGATGTTTGTCTAGCTAATAGTAAAGGTTTTGGGTAGAGATTTTGATTTTACATGGGCTAAATTTGACTTCTAATATTACTGGCTACTACAATATATTTTTTATTTATGTAGGAAGATGGCCGTGCCGGGCCTATTGGTCTCTCTTTTAGGTTTATCAATGTAAGATAATGTCTTTTTTGTTTAAAAATTTTTAATTTCAGCCCCCGCCCAATCACAAGACTATTTTGTGTCGCAACTTTACCGCCTCCGGCGCCTGTCCCTACGGTCGCAAATGTCGCTACATTCACAGGTCGGCGGACGAAGTGGAAGTGAAAGACATACCGGACGATGGGCATTACGAAAACTTGTTGAACAATGCCATTTGTCAACTGGATTTGTGAGCTGTGGACATGTACATATTATGTTAATATTGGTCTTTCATATTAATATTGGGTTATGTTGGTTGTGTTTGGTCTCATCCTTCTAATTTTTGTAATTTTGGGCATGATTTGGCAAGTTTTTTGAAAATTTTGAATTTTTTTTTGAAAATTTTAAAAATTTGAAAATTTTTTTTAATTTTTAAAAATTTTGTTATATGGTCGTATTGGTGTATATAGGCTCACATTGATGTATCTAGACGAAGATATACATGCATATATAATCATTTTAAGTATATGTTTGTATATATTCATTTCTAGTCAAGTACTATATACGCTTATATGACTATGTACCTCAATGTCTATATGACCAACCACTTTAATCTTAAAATATTATTTTTATTTTCAAAATGTTTGCCAATTCATCTACTAATCACTCTATTAACTATACATATTTTGATTATTTTAACCCGGTTTCAACGTTCTTAACCTTTACATTGGTATTTCGTATTACAGTTCTATATATAACATCCTACGAGGAGTAAAACAGTCAATAAATAGTTTTATATCATCTCAAATGAATACCAAGTCGAATATTATTACACGATGAAGGTTTGTCTACCTTGGAATACCAAAAAATGGTCGATTTTAGTTTTACTATGCTATATATTAGGTTGTATAAAAAGTAATGAGCCATGGTTCTCATAGCGGTATGGAGCTCAGTAGCTCATTACTTTTTATACAAATTAATATAATATTAGGTTGTTCGAATAGTTTATATCCGGTTGTTCAAGTAATTCGGGGCATCCGAACTATAAAAATTTGTTTTGAGAGGGGGCTCAGAATTTTTTGAACAAATTCATATTTTGAGTACTTTACTCTACTCTCTAACGTCGAAAATTTGCTTTGAGGGATGGCTCAGAATTTTTTGAACACCTAATATTGTCATGACTTTTGGCGGTTTGAGCCTGATAACCTTTTTCAATCCAATTTTGCTATCCATTATATACTGTTTCACAATAAAAACCACTCCGAAATTGAATTTTTTAAATTTTTATTTTTAAATTTTGAAAAAACGACGAATCAATTGGTAAAATAATATAATTAAGAGTGATGTATATGCACAAGAGATAATAATAATTAAACACAATAATAATAATGATAAAATCTTTCGAAGTCGAAAAGAGATGAGAGAAAACCCGAGTTTTAACCAGAAAAAGTGCCAAAAACAAACGACCAAAATGGGGGTAAAGGGCGGGGTAAAAGGTGTGGGGTAGGGGGGATACGATGTAAAAGCTACAGTAATACTTTAAGAACGGAGACACAATAGACCTGACTTTACAAACTTGATGTAGACTGGGGTTCGGAGCTGGTTTTGGTATAGCGCGGCTTATATTAACAATGGTACAACTGGTTATTCTTATATTAACATTGGCACAGCTTGTACATTAAAAAGTATAGAAAGTTGTCCTATATGATGTCCCAGCTGTACTTTTTGGACTTTAAAGTCATTTTTAAGGCTGCTTAGGAATAAAAAAATAGAAAATTAGGCATCAATCCAAAGATTTGTCGAAATGGTACCATTTTTGTAAAGTGGTACCACTGGTCCGAAATGGTACCATTGGTACAGAAAATCTTCAAAAAGCTCTAAAAGTACCCTGACATCGCTAAAATAGGCCACAATACCAAATGGTACAAAGTGGTACCACTGGTACAAGGTGGTACCGTTGGTACAATTTTTTTCAAAAACCTCTAAGAATAGCTAAATAACGTTAAAATAGCGCCCACAATACCAAACCACCGAAACGAAATAATGTTGTGGAACAGTCGCAAAAGGTATATAATTAGAGTTATATACAAGGATAAATAAACGATGATATTACTGGTAACTGAGGGATGATTATATATATATAATGTGAAGATCTTTCGCTAATAAAACTAAATTAGAAATAATAAATACAATTCGAAAGCAACAACATGTTATCCATGACAGTAGATCAAAACATGTTATCCATGAGACAATCGATGAAAACATGTTATTCATGACAGCCGATGTTGAAATACACAAGTTATTTTAGTGTTAAATACCATGCGTTCGTATAAGACTGAGTTTCAAGGTACCATGATGGAACTTTGGAGTGGTACCATGACATGAAACTTGGTAGTACCATTCCATGAAGCTTAGGAGTGGTACCACGACATGAAGCTTCGAGGTGGTACCATGCCATGAAAATTAGAGTTGGTAGCATGTCATGAAGCTCAGAGATGGTACCATTCTATGAAGTTTACATGTGGTACCACGACATGAAACTTGGTGATGGTACCATGACTTGAAGTTTAGTGGTGGTATCATACCATGAAGCTTATGAGTGGATGTCACACAGCTTCGAGGTGGTAACATGCCAGAACTTGCGGTACCACTGTCTCAGTCCCGCCTCAAGCCACAGCAGCCATGGAACCACTCTGCTTGGTGGGAGTACCATTCCCATTCTCGGACTTGTTAGGCCTGACTTTATTGTTCAAGTCACCATTACATTTGGGCGAGACCGCACTCACTCCATTACTTATGCGTTGCCGCTTCGCTTCAGGCTCTTCATCGTGCCCGTTCTCACTAATACCGTGCTTCATGTTGATGTTGTTGCGCAGCTTCTCCTTCACCGTGCTCGACGCCGTCTTGAAGGCGGGCTGAGCGGCGGGCAGGGAGTTGGTGTCACTGTTCGGTTGGCTGGTTTCACCATCCGACTCGGGGCCGGATTCGGCGTCGGAATCGTTGAGGAGGGCGCTTTCCAGCGCCGTCATCTCACGTCCATCCGAGTGGCGGCTTCGTTTGCGGTGCTTCTGTCGGTTGCCATTCACTGAAACGAAAGGTTGGTTTAGGAGCGGTGGTTTAGGTTTAAAAAGGTTTGGTGTAGGAGAATTAGGTATTGGGTTGTTTATGAATATGATAAGAATTGGTATCAGGTGTTATTTGGATATGTAAAGACTGGTATCAGGTGCTATTTGGGTATGATAAAAGTTAATATGAGGTTTTATTTTTACATGATAAGGATCGGTATTAGGCAGTTACTTCGCTACAATTTTTTTCAAAGGGGGGAGAAAAAATTTTTTTTTATTTTTTCGATTTTTTTCCACCTCCGTTTACTCCTCCGCCTAGCAACGTCCCTGATATCAAGTGTTATTTGGATATGATAAGGATTGGTATTAGGTATGGATTACAATAGATGGTTTCTTGTTGATGCAGACCTTGAAAGCAGAGGAGAATGCTATGGTGTAGACTATGAATCGTGCAGCGTGTCAGTATGAATTCAAGTATAATATTTTGATTGCAAATGTTGTGAATGACGCATTGTTGTGTACTTTATCAGTTTGAAGAGACCGTGAGTCTATAAGATATCATCCGAAAACAGTGTTATATTAGGTTGTTCAAATAATTTTGCGCCACTCTTAAAGCAAATTTTTGAGGTTCTGTGACTCAGAATTACTCGGACAAGCACAGAATGAACAACCCAATAATAGTGAAGCCAATTAAAGCATTGAAACAGATAATCAGCTCCAATTTACAGCTCGTTAACACCAGACCGAGCAGACGAATTCGATATTATTAAATTTATTTATACAGACATTGGAAACAACATTAATAAATTAGTTAGAAGACAATCGTAAATTCAACTATTTAGGTGGGGGTGGTGGTTATCTAAGCTTACCCTCGGCGGTGCCATTCGTTTTGTTGGGTGACATTGATCTTGAGTCGGGTGAGATTGAGACACTGCCCAGCTCCTTCTGTGCCTCCACGTGAAAGGGGTTGGTGGGTGGGGGTAGGGTCACGTTGAGAAAGGGTTCAGGTGGGTCCTCGGTGTCGTCGCTGACCTTCCATTTGTAGGAGGGGAAGGCTTCGGCTAGGCGATGGCTCTCGTCCAACGACACTTCTTTCGCCAATAAGAGCTCTTTGGGGATGTGTTGGAGGTCGTACAGGATTCCGGCCACCATTCCAGCTACTCGTGAGTCCATCTGAAATTGAAAAAATTTAAGTTTGAAAAATTTAAAACACGCCTGTTCAAACAACCACAATTTACCACAAAACCCATGTTTGACACTATAAAACCTCAAATATTCGTACAAACCCTAAAGGTCATTCACACTTAAAACTCAAATTGAATTGACTAAATTAAAATGTGCACTACATTTCACTTTCACCTGCCCCTGCCCGAAATAGCCATAGCCTGGCATACCGTAGTGGAGAGGACAGACGGAATTCCGAAAACAAAACGGCATACACAAGCACGCCCTAATAACATTCGAATAATTTTTGTGGCGAAAAGCCCCATTTCCTAATACTGACTGTCCGAAAAGTGCAAAGCCTTCGCAAACAACATATCAACTTAGAAATGGGGAGATTCAATAAGCCTTTGAGGGCGAATTTGCTAGAACTTGAGGGGCGAATTTGCTAGAACTTGAGGGATTTGCACAGAAAGGGATATACAGTTAGGCATTTAAAGGTACATGGCCTAATTTTTTGGCCCGGCCCGTAAAAATTAGCTTTGGCCCTAAGGTTGAGCCCTGAGGCCTTAGTTTAAAACCCACGTCAACATGTACGGGCCAAGGTTTCAAAGTCGCTTCGGTCCCACCCGAGGCCACGCCGAGCCTAGTGGGCCCTTTCAGGACTAGATACAGTAGAACTCCCTGTATAACGAACTCCTCTATAACAAGCACTCTTTATAACGAACAACTTTCAAATCCCCGGCCAACACTCCACAGTTCATTTAAAACTCCTCTATAACGAAAGTCCTTTATAACGAACAAATTTCGAACCTCCAAGCGATTCGTTATACATGAGTTCTACTGTATTTTCATTATCCAAATCAATACAGTAGAACTTCTATAAAACGAATCGCGTGGGGATTACAAAATTTGTTCATTATAACGAGTTTTCGTTATAGAGGAGTTTTAAATGCACTGTGTAGTGGTAGCTGGAGATTTGAAAGTTGTTCTTTATACAGGGTTTTAATTATGGAAGAGTTCGTTATACAGGAGTTGTACTGTATCTAGTTCTTAAAGGGCCCCACTAGGCTCTGCGTGACCTCATTATAAAAAACTTCGATATACAGACTTCTAATGTAATTTAAACTGCAAGACCGGTATAACTTCTGCAAAACAAGCAGCAAAAAGCTATAAAAACTCAGAAAACAGCTTCTAGTTTACAGTTTTTCGAAATTTCTTTTGAAAGGAAAAAGTATACAAAAGTGCAGTTGTATCAGAAACGTCTGACGACATAATGCTCTTTACTGTTTATCGCAAGTACATGCTACGCATGATCGGTTATCATCAAAATAAAAACCCCGATGACTGGTATGGTTACTGTAACTTTATAGTTCATCGTTATGGGTTGGATTCACCATAATTTTACTCTCACCATACTTTCGGGGTTTTTATGTTGATCAAGGGAGATCTATAAAGGGGCCGGACCCAATTTTTCAGCCCGACTTGCGGGACGGGCCTTAGTTTGGGTCCCGCCCCTTTATAGGTCTCTCTTGATTGACATAACCTCGGGCCAAAGCTAATTTGATAGGGATCAAGTCGGCACCTATCAAATTTGCTTCCTCAAACCCTGTCCGGGGCCGGACCGGGCCTAGTGGACCCTCTCAAGTCCGTATAACGAACAAATTTTAAGTCGCCTTCTACCACTCCACAGTACATTTAAAACCCTTCTATACCGAAACTCCTTTATAACGAACAAATTTAAAATCCCTGAGCGATTCGTTATACAATACAGTAGAAGTGATGTATAACGAATCGCTCGGGGATTCTGAATTTGCCCGTTATAGAGGAGTTTCGGTATAGAAGGGATTTAAATGTACTGTGGAGTGGTAGACGGGGACTCAAAAATCGCTCATTATACGAAATTTTTGTTGTATAGGAGCTGATTATATAGAGGTTCCACTGTATAAGCCGTAGTAATTCTAAGTTTTCTTTATAATTTTTACATTTCTCAAAATTTCAATCTGTCCCACACGCTACGATAGCCACTTTCAATCCCACTTCAATTAGTCTTTTAAAGCCTTCAAAACTCAAGAAAATCTTGTTTTGCACTTAAAATTTCCACATTTAAAATGTAAAACATCTCAAAATAAGTAATCAAATCCATAAAACACCCCCAAATATACAAGAATAATATTTTTAGCGATCAGTGAATTAAAAAAACTGCTATAAGCCGACTGTCCTTAAGTATTATGGCGCGAGAAATAGGGGGAAGGGGGTGGAGTGAGGGGTAGGGAAAGGGCATAGGGCAGGGTAATCGAAGATCGCAAAGTGCAACAGCATGCCAGCCCTTCCGCGAAGGCCGCGAAAATATAAAAATAGTGGAATTCGAAATGGAAAAAGTGCATTTTATCAAATCTTTGTGTTTGTTTCCTGCTTCTTGCACTTTCGCCGGCAAGAGGAGCGAGCAATTATATTACACATAGGCACGCAATTATGGGCAGGGTAGCGGGTTGTTATCGTACTCTTCCTGAGCAGAGATTTTGATTTGAGGCTTGAGATAGCGGTCGAAAAATGTGTAAAATTAAAGGAGGGGGAGGGGGGGGGGAGGGGGAGGGTAGGGCGGGTGAGAGTAGATGAGAGTAGCAAGGGCGTCGCTAGGGGGGGGGGGGGGGATCCACCCCCCCCCCGAAGCCGATCCGAAAAAAAATTCCACATGTAGCCGCTACCTGTGGACCAAAAAAATTTAGGTAAGAGTATGGTAACGTAGGGCAAAGTAGGGTAGGGAGAGTAGCTGACCGTATATTAGGTTGTTCAAATAATTCTGTGCCCCATCTCAAAACAAATTTTTGGAATTGGGGAGCACAGAATTACTTGAACAGCCTGATATTAACCAAACTTGGCCATAAACTAACACAAGGTCAACTATTGCCATATTAATAAACAGCTTAAGAATTAATCAGAGTTGTTTTCCAAATTTAATTAACCACAATCGGGCGATATTGTTCTATTATTTGCGAAAAGTGTAAGCGGATGTACTTTCGAATTTGCACTCGTATACGATAACAATATCAGCTAAGACTGCGGTCATGGGGAATATAGGGGGATTTGTCCCAGAAATGCGTGTAAACAAGGAGGGGAGGGGGAAGGGGGGGGGGAGTAGACCCCCTAAATAAAAAACCCATATAAAATCACCCTAACCCAAGAAACAAACAAAAATTTTTGTTGACAAATCCACCCCATTCACCTCCCCCCCCCTCCAAAACAAAAAAAATCTACCCCAACCCTCCCTCTTTCAAACCAACATACATAGCTGCTGACGGTGAAGGACAATAGCCTGGACTGATGTTTCACAAAGTATGGCCTGCACACTTCGTACTGGGCCAGGCACGCCAGGATTTGGGCCGCCCTCCTCAGCATTCCGAACGAGGTTCCCATTCGTTCCGGGTTGTCACGTAGTACGCTCACGCCTTCGGTGGTCGCGATCGTCGTGATGTTGAACTCGGCGGCTTCGAGGAATGAGACCAGGTTTTGGATGACGTCCGTTTCTAGGGTTGCCACGATGCAGGCTGGTTCACTGGCTTGGCACACGGCTGTCAGGATGACAATCGCGAATTCTCTGAAAAGTAAAGGGTTAATAAGATTGATTTTTTCGTTTACAATTCAAAATGTCACCTAAAACTAAAAATATTTTTTAAAAAAGCTCATTTTAAGCCTATAAAATTAGTTTGTTACCTAAAATCAAAAAATATTTTTAAAACCTCCCTTATACCCATAAAAACCAAAATCCACCCCCAAAATCCTCATTTTTTCATGCCCAAGCCTACAAAAACCCACCAAAAAAACCAAAATCTTACCTCAGTGGAAGCTCTTCGGACATGTTTACACTGTTGGCCACGACTCGAACAAACTCTTCGATGCGTGGCCATGGACCGGTCGATAGTAACAGGTCGATGTTGGCTTCCAGCAATGACATTTTGCATATGATTTCAAATGTGTATAGCCTGAAAATGAGAGAAAAATTTTAAAAAATGTAAGTTTAGGTAACAAAAAATTTTTATAAAATAAAAATTTAGATTTTTAGGTAACAAATTATAAAATATTATTAAAAATGACATATTTAGGTAATAAAACTCATCATTTTTACTCTAAAAAAACTCCCCTCCCCTTCACCTTTCTCTCTCTCATCCATCCCCAAAACCACTTACTTTGGACTATAAACCGCTCCATTGATGGGATCCTTGGCCTGAACATTATGAGTGACGGCCCAATAGATCAGAGCATCCAACAGTCCATATGCCACACCACTGTCCACGTTGTACAAGTCCAGTTGAACACTGATATGGGACAATATTGTGAACGCGTCGTCTCTGAGTTGGTTCGCCACCTCTAGAAGCATTTTTCGATTCGAATCCACTTCGGATGGCACCGGCTTCTTTTCGTTTTCATCGTCTGGCTTCACAACCTCCTCCACCTTCACTATCTTGGCGGTTTTGAGCTGTTCGTCTCGCTTGACCTTCAACATTAACAAGCGGCCAATCAAGTCGAGCAGGTCCAGGTTGTTGTAGAGAATCTTCTCGTTGCCGGGGAAGAAGGAGAAGCCGCGGATGATGTTGGACATGGCTAGGAGGCGATCACCAATCTCCTCCAGGCATGCGTCGCGGTTTATGAGGGGTGAGGGGCGGGGTATTAGGGAGACATCGGGGTTACCGTCCCGGTTCCAGGTCTCGTTCTCTTTGGGCCGGCGGAAGAATAGGAGATCGTCCTGGAAATGGCAAATTTTAAATTTTTAAAATGAAAAATGATCGATATTGACAGACAGATTTTAAAGACGTATTCTTCAAAAATTGACCAAAAAACAAAAAATTTTTAAAAATCTTGTTCTTAACCTAAAACAATATCTTCAGGCCTTTCAGCCCCTTTCAACCCTACCCAAACATCTTTCTAGCCCATTTATATAAATTCCACATCTCTTTTATACCTAAAAACCAAAAAACAATAAATAAAAACACTTACTTCGCTTTGTGCCACGAATTCTTCTTCCTCCTCCTCTTCTTCATCTACAACAACATCATGTTTCGAGAAATGTAGCCTCTGCAACCCTTTTTTGCTTTCAATCTTGCACAACAGACTTTGATATATCCTGTGGCACAATCCTGATATAAACTTGGGTTTCTCCTTCGGTTTATCGTCGATCGATGGCTTCTCCTCCTTGATATTACCATTGACCACGCCATTCTTTTCGATTCGCTCCAACAGAAAGGGTTTTCGGACGTTTTTCTCCACGTACACCTTTCTACCCGTTCGTGATACCGCGGTAAAGTCGTTGTTTTGTTTTTTGGACTTTTTATCTGGTTTCGAATTGAGTTTGGCCATTTCGACGACCGAGTTCTTGTGTGGTTTGTCCGTTGCTTCCGAAAAATCGTCAAAAACTTGAAGTTTCACCGCATTATCGATCAGTTTAAAGTCTTTGGGATATAACACAGCTAGTAGGGCTTTGAAATGTTCCAGACAAAGTGACAAAAGTTGGGGTTCGGCCGAGAGTAACAAGGGTTGAGCCGTATCGTCGTATAATATCACAGTTAGAGTATTGATGGCCCAGAGTGTGTCCAGTTCGAGACCCGATCGTAATGCCATTGTTAGTCGTTTCGGTGTGGCCCATGTCATTTCTCGTGCGTATGCTCGCGGCCGTTTTCGTCGTAGAGCGGCGGCCGATGCTGTAGCTTCTATACAGCCTGGAGGGAACGAGGGATTCACCGGCATCTGACGCTGTTGCATATGCATTGGGTATTGCTGCGCCGTCGTTGTCGCTGCCGGAGGCATTTGTTGAACTTGTGGGGGTACCTGAAAACATAAAAATTAAGTTTTAATGGCAAAAATTATAAAAATATCAAAAAATTATATTATAGTAACTCAAATTTCATGAAAAAGATGTAAAACATAACACTATTACATAAAAACTACTAAATCCCCATTAAAAACTATCGACTGCCTATTAAACAATAACAAAAATCTTCATAAAATAGTATAAAAGCCTTAAAAATAAAATTCTAGAGCCTCAACATGGATAATATAATAGCTTATTCCTCATCGTCCCGCATAAAAACAAATCAAGAATTGAACAAAAAAAGCTTCAAATACCCTGTTTTAACCATAAAATAAGAAAAGCCTTCTAAAGATCCTCAAAATTAGCTTAAAAACACCAAAAGTATATTGTCCATACCTAAAGTAGTCTCATGCTCAATATATTAATGCTTCCTTCCCGCAACTTTTTAAAACTAATCAAAATATCTTTAACAATGTCTAATAAACAAACTACAAGCTAAATCCCACATAAAAATTTTTGAATTTAGCTCCAAAACATTAAAAATATATTATCCATGCATCTAACCCTCATGAACAACATATTAGTCTATTCCTCCTCCATTTTCCTAAAAAATGTTTACCTAAACACAAAACAACAAAAAAATTTAAAAACCTACCCTCTGCTGTCGTTGTGAAGAGCTCGGACTAGCCATTTGTTGATTCTGCATGTAATATTGACCTTGTGGTGGAGGTGCAGTTGATGTAGAAGGTGGCTGCGGTCGTCGGAACTCTTGCTGCGGTTTCCCCGGCATTTGTGGCGGATTCATAAACCTTGGTGGAACGGCCGGTTGTGAGGTTGGTGGCCACATTTGTTGTTGTTGAGGCGGGTACATGTTGGGATGTTGGTATTGGTTCGGATCCGGATAACCGACCGAATATTGCGGTCGATTGGGGACGGGTCGATATGCTTGTGATGGGTAATATGGTTGACTCGTATGTGGAGGCATGTTCATCGGGTTAGGTGGCCTGAAATAGAAAAGAAATAGAATTTTATTTAAAAATTTAATATTTTTCTAACTTTCGTCTAGTGTAATATAATTTGAGCTCAAAGACACAATTTTCAGTAAAATTGCAAAAAATCTTTACAAAATTAACTTAAAAAGACCTCTCTCCACCTTTTACATCCATTATTCCCTGAATACACCTTCAATAATCAGCCTAAAATTTAAAAAGAACATCAAACTCCTCAAATATTACCTCGGCGATATATCGTTATTGTCCCATGGACGAAAGATCGATCTGTACATAATATATGACTATTCTTATTATGTTATTACGTTAGAAAACAAGTTAGAAGGTTAGTTTTCGACGATAAAACGGAAATGAACCGGAGAAACCGAAATAAAACGAAAAAATCGTTGGATTTTACGATTTTTTGACATTTCGCTTGCTTGATATCGGAAAAAGGATAAGTTCGGCTTCTTTTTCGCTTTTGGCTTGAAAATCGTCGTGAAGGTGAATATATTGACTTCTATTTCTTACTATGGTCTCAGAAAGCCTAGTATTTTATAAAATTACTTGAAAATCAATTTTTCCTTTTGATCACTATATTACACTTGAAGTTTTTATAACTTTTCAATAGAAAAATACCATTTTTTTAATTGAAAATCTTTAAAATTTGACAAAACCATTCCCAAACAGACAACCGCAAATATCCTTTCTATCCCACTAATATAAATTTCCTTACATTTGAGGTGGTGGCTGAGCGGGACCGGGCATGGAAGCGGTCGAGCTGGTGGGTACGGGGGTGTGGGCGGCTGGTTTCACCGGCTGTCTCGAGTTGGGCCGTTGTTGTTCGTGGGTGTCGGGCGTCGAGGGGGGTTGATAATGAGCCTGCGACGGTGGTCGACTAGTTTGGGGTGGTGGAGCGGGCGTGGAGCGGCTGGACTGGTCGCCCACCGATAGGGGTTGTTGGTCCTGTTCGGTTTTGATGGCCGGAGGCTGAATTTGTGGAGGGGCGGGTTGTTGTGAAGCCGGTTGGGGCGCGGGCTGTTGACCTGGTTGTGCTGGCTGTAGAGTCGAAGCCGTTGGTGGAAGATTCGCAGCCGTTGGCGGGAGATTCGAAGCCGATGGTGGCAGATTCGAGGCCGGTTGAAGAGTTGAAGCCGGCGTCAAACCTTGTGCCATATTCGGTAGACCAGGCAGGTTTTGTTGACCAGGCATGGTTGGCTGTTGGTGAAATTGTGGCCCATAGCCGGGAGGATAGCCTGCTGCGCCAGGGGGTCGAACGTGGGGCGGGTAGGCATGTTGAGGGAAGCCTGGTGGTAGGGGTTGACCCGACCAGCCCGGGTAGGCTGGATGATGAGGTAGGGGTTGGCCTGGCTGTTGATAGTAATACGGGGGTTGTTGAGGATCTGCCGAGTTGTGGGGTGGATAGCCTGGAACTAAAAATTAGATTATGATGGATTGTGTGGTGATTTAGGTATGTTTTGGTTTTTTTGCTAATTTTTTATAAGTTTTGAACTAAACAAAGAGGTTTTTTATATTATCCATGACCTTTCAAGCTTTTTTTGAACTATTTTTGTAAATTTTATTATCAAAATTTAGATTTTTTGACAAAAAAAACATTTTTTTATATTATCCATGACCTTTTCAACCCATTTTTTTCATTTTTTCATCGATTTTTTACATTTTTTTCACTTTCCAACCTCATCTATGTTCATTTGCTCCTTTAATGTCTTATAGATCATATTCATGACTCCGAAAATTAAAAAACCTAAACCTCGGTTTCTATAATTACC
This sequence comes from Bursaphelenchus okinawaensis, assembly GCA_904066225.2. Taxonomy (NCBI): domain Eukaryota; kingdom Metazoa; phylum Nematoda; class Chromadorea; order Rhabditida; family Aphelenchoididae; genus Bursaphelenchus; species Bursaphelenchus okinawaensis. The sequence goes on along the minus strand of CAJFCW020000001.1, from coordinate 9,488,624 downwards.
ACGCCATTTCGAAACCTTTTCATGACACTCTGGCATGACATGTTTTAAACCTCAAGCCGCTTTTACCGTAGCCGTGCGACCGGTTGGTATGACAACCGATGTAAGGTGTGTGGAAGAAAAAGTAATACACAATTCGTCTTAATACACCTAATACACCGGCTGACCATTTTCCGTTTAATGCCCTCGAGGGCCAAGGAATTAAATCCTCGTCCATTATAGTGCCATTTCGGGTTGAAAAATGGATTTGAAAAGCAAAAAATGGAGTTGTATTGCAAAAATATTAGGCTGTTTAAAAAATTGTGAGCCCCTAAAAATAACAATTTGTTCAAAAAATTCAGAGCGCCTTTAAAATATTAAGTTGTTCAAAAAATTCTAAGCCCCCTTGAAATATAAGTTTGTTCAAAAAATTCTGAGCCCTTTAAAATATTAATTTGTTCAAAAAATTCTGAGCCCCTTTGAAAACTTTTTTTTTTAAATTCAAAGGTAGTGCTGTTCAAAAAAATTCTGTGCCCTTTACCAAATATAATTGTTCAAAAAATTCTGAGCCCTTTCCAAATATAACTTTTCAAAAAATTGTGAGCCCCTTTAAAATATTAAATTGTTCAGAAAATTTTGAGCCCCTTCTCAAAGCAAATTTATAGGTTAGGTGGCTCTGAGTTTTTGAACATCCTAATATAGTACAGAAAAGTAAAATGAATTCACGAAGCCACAAGGTGCAAAGTTAAAGCAAAAAAATTCCACTACCTATGTAAAGCATCACAGTACGTACGTTAACCTTCTATTTGAAAACTTTTTACAGTTAGAATTTAGCAAAAAGTTCAGTGTAACATAATTTTTTTAAAGTTTTGGCCAACCTAACCTCAGCAACTTTGCGGAGCCGCAACTCGGCAACAGTTGCAACATTTGAAAAATCGTCATAAGCAAAACTGTAGAGAAAATACTGGAGAATATTATGGCGTTTTTAAAATTTCAAAAATCGACCGAATTTTCGACCAGTCGACGTTTTTAGCCCAAAATTTTTGAAAAAATCTCCCCAACTGACCCCATCGAGGCGGCTGTTGCGACGTGGATGGTTGGTTTGGGACTGGACTGGGCTGTTGTATTAAAGGCCTTGGACTGCCCGCTATGCCTGGATGAGTTGGAGTGCCGGCTGGATGGCCTGGAGTACCGGCGGGATGGCCTGGGGTACCGGCTGGATGACCCGGCGTTCCAGGATGACTAGAAATTCGATTCGCTGGTGTACCTGGATGTGATTGAGCTGACGTGCTGGACTGGACTTGACTATTTTGGCCTGGTGCTGTTAAATGAGAAGCTGATACTTGGGCCGAGGCTGTCGATGGTTGACTTGGATTTTGGCTAGAGCCGGGTATAGACGTAGGACGAGTACTAGGACCAGGAATTGGTCCTGTGGGAAGGCCTGATGCTGTAGACTGTCCTGGATATCCTTGGTAGCCTGGTTGACTAGGGTGGCCTGGTTGACCCGGATAGCCCGGAGGCATTCCTGGGTGAGCAGCTTGTAGACTAGGGTGGCTAGAAGGACTGGGCATGCCAGCTAGTCCCGGATGGCTAGATTGTAACGTACTCAAAGGTAGTGCTGAACTACTTGATGGAACATTGGCTCCAGTAGGTAAGCCAGGACCACCTGGAGGTAAGCCGTGAGTTGAAGGTGAAAGCGAAGATCCAGCTGCTATAGCCGGACCACCAGGAAGCATACCATGACTAGCCGGCGTCATACTATGCCCCATATGGCCTAAGTGCACCCCAGCAGCCGCGGCTTGTTGTGCCGCCGCATAGCTAGCCATATATTGTTGTTGTTGGCGTAGGCTTGGCGATGGTGCTCGAAACATTTGTGGACTAGCCGCACTAGTACTCGGGGTTTGTGCTCGAGGTGAGCCCGCTCGGGGATAGTCGTAAGCGGGCGGGGCCAAGTGTGTAGGCCGATATTGTGGGGGTAGTTGGCGTGGCATGCCCTGGGGCGGATAGGCCGCGCCTGGGTACGCCATGTGCGGCGGCATTTGATAGCCGTAGTAGCCGGGATAGGGCATGGCGTAGCCGGGTGGGAGCGCGTAGCCATAGCCGGGCGGATACTCCACCTTGGCCGGGGTGGTGGGGGGCGGTTGTTCCGCCGGTGGTTGATTCTTTTTGCGACGTGACGTTCCGCGTTTCATTGCTCTTATGTCGCCATTAAGGTTGTACTGCGACGCGGGGCTTCAATTTTAAGGGAGGTTATTTGAGGATTAGTTACAGTACTCGATAGGATCGTATATTATGATACTCGATTTGATACTACATTATGATACTCGGTATAAACGTACAATAAAACAGTTTTAAATATGATTGTAATTAATCAACAGCATCGTACTATTGATTGAGTATAGTAAGCGCTCGAACTTGTGTACTCATTATAATGTTATAGTACTGCCTATAGCCTTATAGTACTGGGTGTAGACTTATAGTACTAAATATAGCCTTATATTACTGATTATAGGCTTATAGTACTAAGCATAGCCTTTTGATACTAAATATAGTCGTATATTAGCTTGTTCAAATAATTCTGTACCCCTTCTCAAAACAAGCTTTCAGGGTTAGGAGGCACAAAATTATTTGAACAATATCCTTTTAGTGCTAAATATAGCCTTGTAGTACTGACTATAGCCTAATAGTACTAAATATGGCCTTATAGTACTCAGTATAATCTTATAGTACTCAATGTCCTTAAATATCCCAAAATTATTTCAAAAGCATTTTAAAACTGATTTCAAGGATCTAATTGCCGCCATTTGTAATACCGTTTGTAATAGGATTGTAAACTGAGAACGCGGAAGTTTAAATGTGGCAAAATTTGGGAAATATCCAATTTTAATTAGGGAAATTTTGGCAAAAAGACCCGGAGGTGTTTTAGGAAAAACAATTTAAAAATATCCACAAATCAGACCTTATGAACAATATCACCATATAAACCCTAATGAACAGTATAACTATATAAACCCTCATGAACAATGTAAGCATATAAGCCGTTATGAACAATATACAAAGTGCGCCAAAAGTTCTGTTACAAATTGTAACTCTCAAAGACACTTTTTTTAAAAGAAAAAGTAGTTTCCCAAAGCATAAACAACATGTAAAGCAAAATTCTTTCTATACATTCGTATAATATGGCCATTCCGAGTGCAAAACACTACGTATTAATTTAAAGGTGGCAATTACAAACTACAAACTGAAAATGGCACATAATCCGCTTCTTAATTTTGGTCGTAAACAAATTGTGACAACATTTTGTTTATGAGGAATTGAATGGACAGTTAGATTCTAGTGGAAAAAGAGTAAGTTTTTGACTGAAATAATACCAATTTGAAAAAAAATTTTTTTTGAAAAAAAAAATTTTGGAAAAAAAAATCAACAGGGGGGACCACGTTCAATATTTTTTGAAAAAAAAATTTTTTTAATGGGAAAGCGGAGTTCAAAAAATTTTTATGAAGTATACAAAGTGTTGTTCTCAGGTATACTCAAGAGTGTTTTCTGAAGTATTTTATACCTTGAAAGGGGGTGTATTGCTAAAATTTTTTTTTCAAAATAATTTGAGCTTGGTTCCCCCTATTGACTTTCCAAGAATAAAAAATTTTTTTGAGGGAAGTGAAGGAGATATAACAGTTTTTACAAGGTCCCAAGGCAGTTTTTTAGGTACACTATTGAAGAATGTAACCCGCTAAAAATTTTTTACAAAAAAATTTTTTTCAAAAAAAAATTGAACTTGGTCCCCCCTGTTGATTCAAACTTCATAGTACATTACCTAACTACCTTACCCTTTACCATTAAACTTTTTTTCATTTTTACCTCTATTTACTTTTAATTTATATCAGTATGATCTCTCTACCTTATCCTTCATTTCCATATTACCCAACTAACTTATGCTTCATATCAATATGACTTATCTACCTTATCCTTGACTTCAATATAACCTCAATACCTCATATTTAACATAACCTCAATAACTCATACTTAATATAACGCCCCTATCTTCTACTTCATTTCACTATAAACCCACTACCTTTTGCTTCATATCACTATAAGCTTCCTACCTTATCTTTGACTTCAATATAACCTCAATACCTCATATTTAATATAACCTCAATAACTCATACTTAATATAACGCCCCTATCTTCTACTTCATTTCACTACAACCCCACCATCTCCCACCTTCACTAAAACCAAAAAAGGGCCAAGAAAGGGCCGACTGTTAGTGACAGATTATATTTAGTTTGTAAAAAATAGGAATACTTAATGACGTGTGTGTACTTTTGCCGAGAGTGGACATCTGCCCCCCCCAAGGCGGAAGGAGGAGACGGAGCAAAAAAGAAAAAAAAACTGTTGTTTTGTTTTCCTTTCCCTAAAATTGGCCTTTGGAAAAAAAATTTTCGGCGGGACATTTTAGAACGAGCCAGAAGAGAAAAACGAATTATAGCCCCTTCTGTTTTTTTCTTCTCGTCAGACACGTTCATGGTGAATGTGAAAACAAAAAAACGTGAAAAAACACTGAAAGCTGCAATTTTTGGGAACGTCATTTTTGATTAGTGACCAGTCGGAAAAGGGCGAACATTTTTGGGGAAAGAAAATAAAAGTTCAATTTGAAAAAAAGCTGGTGAGAGAAGTGAAAAGGCTTAGGAATAGCCGGTAGACAAGGGTAAAGGCTTAAGAATAGCAGGTAAGATTAGAGGAAAGGCCTTTAAATAGCTGATAAGATAAGTAAGAGTTTAGAAATAGCTGCTAAGACGTGAATAAAGGCTTAGAAATACCTGGTAAGACAAAAGTAAAGGCCTAGAAATAGCTAGTGAAACAAGAGTAAAGGCTTAAAAATAGCAGCTAAGACAAGGTTAAAAGCTGGAGCAGGCCAGAAAACCCAAGCTAACGAGATGAGAAATAAAAACGCCAGATAAAAAGCCTAATATACGTTAAAAATAAGCCTAAAGAACCCCAAAGTTAAGCCAAAATTTAAAAAAAAATAAAAAAATTCAATTTAAAAATATCAGTTTGTTCAAATAATTTTGACCCCCCTTAAATTATCAGGTTGTTCACAAAAATCTGTGCCCTCTAACCCCGAAAAGTTGCTTCGAAACCCCAAAAAGTTATTTCGAAACCCCAAAAAGTTGCTTAAAAACCTCAAAAAGTTGCTTTGAAAAGAAGCACAGAATTATATGAACAACCTGATAGCTAGTGAGACAACAGTAAAGACTAGAATAGACCAGAAAACTTGAGGAAAAGGCTAAGGAAGACCAGAAAACTTGAGGTACAGTCTAGAAAAGAGCCAGAAAACTTAAGGTAAAGGCCAGACTAAACCAGAAAACCTAAGGCAAAAAGATCGAGAATAACTAATCTAAGTAAAACGTCTCAAATATATGTTAAAAACAACCCTAAGGAATCTCAAAGTAAAGCCTAAATCGAAGCAAAATAAAGATTTTGATAAGTGTAAGAAAAGATAGCGAAAAAATGGCTAGCCAACCCAACAAAAGTCGTCTGAAAACGCTTGTGTCTATCAGAAATCTACCTAGACAACTTTCAATACCTTTGCCTCCTTTCACACCCCATTCTTCCCACTTAAAACCACCCTACTCTATAAAGAACCACCCCATTCCAACCAAAACTCTCCTCCCATGCCAACAAAAATTCCCGCGTCTGGGACCTCTGGGACCGCAAAACTCCAACGGCCGTCGGAAAAAAGCGAGAATTCGGCGGAAAAAAGTGTGGTGAGATGTTTTGGGGGGCGAAAAAAGAGTGAACACACCGGGCGGGAGAGCCGGCGGTCGTCGTTGGTCGGACGCCCCCTGAGGGCGCCAAGGAGAGAGAGAAGGAAACCCGGTGGGGCCCTCGGGTTGTGGTTGGAAGAACCGCGCCGCCCTTTCTCCCATTTTTTCGCCCAATTCGCCGCCGCCGGCCCAAAAGGTGTTTTCTCTCCACCATTGCTGGAAAGGGGCTAATGGCGACCGGGCCTCGCCGGCCACCGCCCCGGTGCTCCTTCCAGCCAGCCGTACGATAGGAAAAATTTTTGCGCCTTCTGTGCCTGCAGGCTTTTCCGATTCGTATGCGCAGAGAATTGCAATTGACACAGGGCCTAGAAGTTGCCAGAGGTTAGAGGTTGCCAGAGCCTAAACGTTGCCAGGGTTTGAAATTTGCCAGAGATTAGAATTTGCCAGAGCCTAGGAGTTGCCAGAGCTTAGAAGTTACCAGAACTTAGAAATTGCCAGAGATTGAAGTTGCCAAACCTTGCCAGAGCTTAGAAGTTGCCAAGGCTTGAAAGTTATCAGGGCCTAAAAGTTGCCAAAGCTGCAAAGTGGCCAGGGCTTAAAAGTTGCCAAAGCTTAAAAGTTGATCTTTGAACTTAACAGGGCTTGGAAGTTGCGAGGGTTTGAAAGTTGCCAGCGGCTGGAGCAGGCCAGAGCTTAGAATTTGCCAGGACTTAAAAGTTGCCACGAATTTGAATTTGCCGTGACTTAAAAGTTGCTACGAATTTGAAGTTGCCAGAGCTTGTAACGGCTTGGAATTTGGCAGGGCTTAGAAGTTGCCATTAAAAATAAAGTTTCAAATTTCAGAAAATGTCATAATTCATGACATTAAGCATGAAGTCATAAAAAAATATTGTTCTTGACGACATTGTAAATAAAATCATCAAGAAGACTATCCTTGATCATCATTGAGTACAAGTCATCAAAAGACTATATCACTGATGAGATTCAGTATAAGTCATCAGAACAAGTATCATTAAGGTCTTTTAATAAGGTAATAATCGAAAAAAGCTATAATTGGATTGACATTTCTAAAAAAAGATTTTCAACCCTTAAGCCACAAAACATTAATTTCAACCAATTTGGCATTATTAAACTTTCCACAGCACGTGCAAATCCGCCCAAACAAAGCATTCTAATCGGGCCGAAAGTGACCTTTGGCCATGACTCCGCCCTTCAGTTATGTAAACAAACAAGCTCCAAAAATTAGCACAAACCAAACAATAAACCAGCCAAAACAATAAACTATAACTAACTATTCGAAACAGAGTACATTAATATGCGAGTACTTTAATATTGTAAAAACATTGCCCCAACCGCCAAAACATAACAATCCTTTTGTGGTGGAATGATAATGAGCACTGATAATGATGATTCCCCCCTTCCCTTTTCCGAATTTCCGGCCTCAAAAACATTTTTTTCCGAAAAAATATACAAAAGACCCTCAAGCATTAATGATCTGCAAATGGCTTCAAATGAACTTTATGTAGTTACAGTTGGTTGTTGTTCAGGGGAAATTCGATTTTTTCGAGAAAATATTGAAAGAAATGTGTTTTTCTTGGCAAAAAATTAAATTTTAAAGTAAAATTTTTTTTCGCTTTAAAAATGCCGTTTTATAGCGGTTCTTTGGCCTAAAACTGAAATTTTAAAGCGATTTTTGGCCTAAAGTTAAAATTTTAAGACGGTTTTCAGCCCAAAATTGAAAGTTTAAGACGGGTTTTGGCCTAAAAAATTTTAAGACGGTTTTTAGCCTAAAAATGCATTTTTAAAGCGATTTTTAGCCTAAAATTGAAATTTTAAGCCGACTTTTAGCCTTAGAATGAAATTGTAAAGCCATTTCTTAGCCTAAAAATGAATTTTTAAAGCGATGTTTTGGCCTCCGTTTTAAAACAATTTTTTTGGCATAAAAATAAAATCTTAAAGCAGTTTTTAAACTTAAAAATGAGATTTTAAGGCAGGTCTTTAAAAAAATCTTAAATTTTTTTGTAAAAAAAGTCGTTTTAAAGCTGTTTTTTGACTCAAAAACAAAGTTTTCAAGCTTTTTGTAGCCTAAATACTTCGTTTTAAAGCAGTTCTTTAGCCTAAAACTAACTTAAAACAGCATGTTTAGGCCAAAATCAGCTTTAAAATTTCATTTTTAAACAAAAAATTCGATTAAAACTTCAATTTTAAGCCCAAAAACAACCTTAAAATCTATTCTTTTAGAATCAAAATCTGCCTTAAAAAACATTTTTAAGCCAAAATCGACCTTAAAATTTCATTTTTAGTCCAAACGTTGTCTTAAAATTTTATTTTTAGAACATAAAATACCGGTCCAAAAACTTCTTTAAAACTTCATTTTTAAGCTAAAACAACTTTAAAACTGCATTGCTAGGCCAAAACCTGCCGTAAAACTGCCTTGCTAGGCCAAAAGCTGCCTTAAAACAAGATTTTTAGCCCTAAAAATACTATTTTTCGTCCAAAAAGTCATCTTCCCCAACTAAAAATAATACTACTGCCTATTAGCCGGCTTGCAATTATTTCTTGCCCAAACCTCGGCCAAATCCGTTAATTTCTCCGCCAGTTCGGAAGGAGGAGAAAAGTTCATTCAAAAAAAAATTTTTTTTCAAAAGAGTTTAACTTGATCCCCCCCTGTGGATTTTTTCCATATTTTTTTTACCCAGCTACATCTTCTTTCCAAAAAAAAATCTATTTTTCGAATCCACCCCCAGCAAACAAAAATATTTTTTACCATGCCCAACCGCATTCTCCTTCTAAAAAAATTATAACTTAATCCCTATAGACTTTTCCTTATCTTTTTTACTTTTTAAAATCTACCCCTAGCAAAAAAATATTTTTTTACCATACCCAGCCACAGTCCCCCTAAAAAAGTTTAACTTGTTACCCCCTGTGGACCTTTTCATAAAAAGTTTTTCAATTTTTTCCAATCCACCCCCAGCCAAAAAAAATTTTTTTTACCACACCCAGCCACTTACCCCTCCCCCCTATCCTTAGACATGAAGAACGGGTCGGGCCCAATTTACAGGTCCGGCCCGTTCCTCATCTCTATTTTCAGGCCTGACCCGTTCCTCATGTCTACCTACCCTCCCTTACACACCGAGTTCAGTCCAAATTAAAATCGACCCGCTGTGACCAAAGTAAATTGTCGTAAAAAAGCGAATTTGCCGCTGGCACTGTTTTGCTTCGGGATGCGGAAATGGCTTCGGTATTTGCGTGCGACGTCAAACGAATTTCCCAAAAGTAATAATCCAAACACCTTCCAGGCGTGGTCTCCCCTCTGGATACCATGCAGTCGGGTGTTATTCGACTAATTGGCTATTGGGTTTTTGGGTAGGGGTGTTTTTGGCCATGGATTCTTGAGCAGGGGTGTTTTTGGCTATGAATTCTTGAGCAGGGGTGTTTTTGGTTATGGATTCTTGGGTAGGGGTGTCTTTAATCATGGATTCTTGGGTAGGGGTGTTTTTAGTTGTGGTTTGGTTATCGGTTCTTGGGCAGGGGTGTCTTTAATCATGGATTCTTGGGTAGGGGTGTTTTTAGTTGTGGTTTGGTTATCGGTTCTTGGGCAGGGGTGTTTTTAGTTTGGCTCTGGGAACTTGGATAGGAGTGTTTCAGGCCTTGGTTAAGGTGTTTTGTGGCCTTTGTTAGGGGTCCTTTGGTTCTAGGTAGTGGTGCTTTCGGCCTTAAGTAATGATGTTTTAGCCTTGATAGGGGTGGTTTTAGCTGGCTGTTTGTTGCTATAGGCTGTTGGGTGCGGTTGCCTTGGACCTGGGGTTTCTTCCTCTCTATTTGCTTAGGCATGGGTATTTTCTGCCCTATCTTCTTAGGTATGGCTGCGTTACTTGCTCTGGCTTCTGAGATATCGTATTTACTTAGGCATGGATTCTTCTGCTTTGTTTTCTTGGGCATGGTCTATTTTCTCGTATTCGGCTTTGTTTAGCTACATTTTCAGGTTACAGTAGAGTCTAATGCTTCTCAAAGTTACGCGTTATATAAATTTTCAAAATCTTCTTTTTTAAATTTCAAATTACCTGCAAAATGCCCTTTTTCTTTCATTTCATCCCACCAAAACTTGAATTGTATTAAGCAGTAATAACGTTGTAATTACGCGCCTCGAGGGCTTTTTGGCCTCAGATTTCACCTGGCGTGCGCAGGCCAATTAAAACCGTCGGGGGGCCATGTGATGCCGGTTGCCATGACTTGGCCCTGCATTTTTGTAGCCACCAATTAAAATTGGGCCCCGGTGCTTCGGCGTTTGTAAACCAAGCTTTTGTAGTTCTTCTTATTCTTGTTACTCGAGGAGGGGTATGATGGGGTTTCGTTTGGGCTGGTGCAGGGAACTCCCTACTTTTTTTGGGGGAGAGAGGGAGGAAGCGAGAGGGGGTGGTAAAAGCCGTTTTTCAATTTTTTTCGGAGGGACTGTTGAGAAATTACCACCCTAACCCACAATTTTTTCCAGGTTTCATAAGGCCTCTTCTAGGCTTGTGCTGATGCCTATTATCCTGCCTTATCACCCTACCTACTAAGGTGAATCCACCCTTATTGCCCCTAGGGGCCCCTCCTCAATAATGGTGGATTCACCTTGCGACGTCCCTGGTCTGGTGAATTACAGGTTTGATAACCTTAGCCTTTTTAGGGGTTGTGATAGCCATTATAGGCATGGTGACAACAACTTTAAATCAAATTCTATGTTTTTTAAGGTCATATTTCTACGCGTTTTCATGAGCACCTATAGTCACCTGCGCCGTATTTTACCTCCCCTCACTAAATTCTTCCAAGACCTTCGTCTTCACCATACTCAATATGTATTTGTCAAAACACTACGTATCTCTTCACCATAGTAACCAATTATTATTAACTTTGGCGACAGTCATATTAACCCTTTAACCCGTTGTCACAGTTAACTTAAACGTTTCGTTTTTGGTCAAAAATATAATGTTTTATACGAAAAAAATCCAAAATTTCAAATTTTTTCAAAAATTGATTTTGTGCCATAACTTATTGACCACCTTTCAAAACAACAAAACTTGTTGACAAAACTTTCAACAAAGGCCCTAGTAATACATATTATTCATAAATAATGTCTTTTGCGAGCGGTTTTAAAGTTTAATTTAACACCCGTTTTAACCAAAAAATTTTTAGAATAAATATAAACCTACCTGCTGCCGCGGCCGAAACCGGTGTAGCTTGAGCTGGCGGGCCTGGAGTTGCAGCGGCTGGAGTTGGTGTTACGGCCGATCTGATGGAGTTTGGAGTTGGTGGATTGTGAGCGGGTGCTGGAGTGCCTGGTTGACCTGGCTGGCCTACTGAGCTTGGCCCACCTGGTACCGGCTCCTTCTCTTTTTTCTTCTTCTTCAACTTCTCGGCATATGCGATGAGTTCGCTCATGTCGGCTCCAGTCTCGCGACACTCCAACGCTAGCAGGTATTTTTGGTAATGCCTTCGGAGTTGGTAGCCAGCTGCCGAGGACTCGGTCATTGATGGGTTGGCTTCGCGGCATAGGCCTTTCCAGGATTTGTCGTCGCACACCTGAAGGATGGTGAATATTAGAGGTGGGTTTGGATTTTGTGCCATTTTTAATTAAAAACGTATTGGAAATGGTAGGAAATTAGGTTTAAAAGGTACAGCAAACTCCATAGGTTTCACAAAATGCCCCAAAAGTCTAAAATTCAAACCAAAAAATGAAAATTTTACCTTTTTGAACCCTCCGGCCTTCCTGACCGCTATGTACAGTCGATGCAGATCGACCGGGCTTTTCGAGACCTGAGGCGGTGCTGTGAGTGTTTCATTGTGTTGTTCGTTTAACAGTACGAGTTGTTCGAAGAAGTCGCGTCTCTGTGGCATCACACTGGGCGGTACTAGTTCTGTTGGTACCCCGACTAGTTTGTCCACTGCTTCGCGTTGTACCGGCTTTAAGAGATGAGCGTTGGCTGAGGGTGGGTACTGTTGGGGTTGAGGGGGTTGTTGGGCCATCATCATTGGCGGTTGGCCTGCGGGCATTGGCCGCTGAAATGATAAGAGTTTAAAATTTAAAAAAGCTTTTTTATGCCTAAAACACACAAAAAACTCATTTTTAAGCCTAAAATCTACAACAAGAGTCATTTTTAAGCCTAGAGCTCATAATAAGAGTCCTTTTTTAAGCCCAAAACTCATAAGAAAAGTCATTTTTAAGCCTAAAAAATCATTAAAAAGCTCTTTTTCAAGCCTAAAACTCATAAGAAGGGTCATTTTTAAGCCTATAACGCATAATAAGAGTCTTTTTAAACCTAAAAAATCATTAAAAAGCTCATTTTCAAGCCTAAAATCCACAAGAAGAGCCATTTTTAAGCCTAGAACTCATAATAAGAGCCCTTTTCAAGCCTAAAACTCATAAGAGTCATTTTTAAGCCTAGAATTCATAAAAAGAGTCCTTTTTAAGCCTAGAATTCATAAGAAGAGTCATTTTTAAGCCTAGAATTCATAAGAAGAGTCCTTTTTAAGCCTAGAATTCATAAGAAGAGTCATTTTTAAGCCTAGAATTCATAAGAAACATCATTTTTAAACTTATAGCCCTTAGGCAATTCAATTCACAACCCTATCCGACCTAAAAAATTCATTTTCAAGCCTAAAAACTCATTAAAAAAGCTCATTTTCACCCCTTAAAACCTCTCAAAAAATCGATTTTTTCTCCCACCAACTCCCACTTTTACCCCTCCCTCTCCCCCTCCCCTCAAGCCATTCAAAACCGACCATTATTGACTCCATTTTGGCCAAACTTTGCCAAAACATTGGTCAAGAAACGTTGTTCTCAAAATATAGTGAACGCTTCCAATTTTCGACCGCGCTCAGCCAAATGGAAGCAGCAGCTAACCGCGTTATTATGCAAGTGGCTAGCGAGAGAGCGGGCGTAACGTGGAGTGAGTTAGAGAGCGAGGAATGGTTGGGTTTCGAGAGAGGGGCAGAGAAATAGGATTCGAAGCGAATTTTTTAGGTATGAAAACGCTGCTTTTTCGAGAAACCAAAATGCATGTGGAGCTAATTTTGAAGGCGTATTTGAAAATATTTTTGAAATGGTCAATATATTGTTAAAAACGACACTTTTGTGACAATTTTTCAAAAATATTACCTAAATTTTAAAATTTTCAAAAAATGTTACCTAAATTTTACTAAAATTGAAAAATTTTACCTAAATTTGAGAAACTTCGAAAGCGTTACCTAAATTATCAAAAAAGTTTAAATTGTTGCTTAAAATTTCCAAAAATTGAAAAAAAAGTTACCTAAATTTTCAAAATTTTACTTAAGTTTAAAAAACTCAACAAATGTTACCTAAAATTGCTTATATTTTAAGTTCTGATCAATATTGTCCTTCACACTTTTTCAAAATTCATTTTTTTTTCAAGATTTGTTACCCAAAAAAAGCCAAAAATTATAAATTTCAACTGGTTTTTAAAATGTTATGGCCTGAAATTTTCAAAAACAACCATTTTTAGCACTTTTTTCACCCCTAATTACCTCATTTTACTCTACTTGACCTTACCCTGCCCTACCCTAATTTACTCTACTTTACCCCACCCTACCCAATCCCGTCCTATCCTTCCAATCTTATTCTAATCTTACTTTCCAAACCCTAAAAAGGTCATTTTATTTCATAAAATTCAAGTTCAGATCAGTTTCTTCCATTATTATTACCTAAACTTCAAAAATCCAAAAAAAAGTTAAACCTTACCTGCATGTTAATATTGTAGTGGGGATGATGTGGAGACTGTTGTGGTGGATTTGTATTTGCTTTCTCACCTTCATCAGCAGTCGACGTTTGGGGGTGTTGTTGGTTTGAAAGGAATTGTTGTTGAGGTACCTGAACATTGAAAAATATATTACTTTAAGTTAGTTTAGGGCAAAAACTTTCTTTACAAACAATAATATGGCAAGAAATTTCTTTACAAAACAAAAAATGGCAAGAACTTTCTTTACAGAGTAAATATGAACTAAACCCCTACCTGTAGATAATACGGATGGCCGGGGAAGCCTGGTTGCTGTGGCGGTTGTTGCCCTTCCGGATACATGAACCGCGCCTGTGGTGGCCAGTAAGCCTGGGGCGGGTAGCCGGGAGGTAGGTAGGGCGGCATTTGGGGCTGATCCCCGGCGTCGCTTTTGGGCGGCCATTGCATTGGCGGCCGCCGTTGGCCCGGCGAGTGTTGCACGTTCTGCGGTGTGCCGGGCGCAGCTGGAGCGGCACCGGCGGCGATCTGCAGTGTCGCTTGTTGCTGATGTTGTTGTGGTTGTTCCAGCCGCTGCAATTTTTAAAAATTAAGTTTAGGTAACAATATTTTAAAAATTATAAATTTTAGATAACAAATTATTAAAAAATCAAATTTTAGGTAACAAATTATAACAAAATTAAAATTTTAGGTAACAAAATCTTCATCAAAATTAAGCCCTTGAGACATAAAAACTTTTAAAATCCGGCTAGCACAATATTTTAAGTAACAAATTTTTAAAAATAAAAAAAATTAAACTTTAGGTAACAAAATCTTTAAAAGACCATTAAAACCATTTTATTATCAAAAATAAGTCCTTGAGGCAATAAAACTTTAAAATCCTTCAAAAACAATATTTATAGGTAACAAAAGAGAATATTTAAAGTAGAAATTAAAAAAACTGCTTAGAATTCAATAAAAGTGCATTTTTAATTCCAAAAATAAAGTTTATTTTACCAAATTTGGCCAAAAGGAAAAAAAAGAAATCTCTAAATTTGGGCGCAGCTGAATCAACAACTGCGCGGGCTTTTTTATCCGAAGAGTGATCAAATTGGTTTTACAACGTAGTTTTAGCTTGAAAATTAGAAAAAGGGTGTTACGATGGATTAAAAATGACATTTTTCGAAAAAAAAATTTTATTTTTTAAATTTTTTTTTAAATTTTAAAAATTTTATTTTTTGAAATTAAAGCCCTTGAGGCAGGATATCAATTACAGAGGCGGCTCTATTTACCCTCGGCTCTTGTTGATATTGTTGTTGAGATGGGGCGTGGGTTTCAAGCTCATTTTTATTTGTTTGTCAAAGACGGGAACAAAAAAGTTTTTTTTATGAAAAGATATTGTTGTTTGGTCACTTAAAGACAGTTTTTTTAAATTTAAAGCTAAGAGAGAGACAGTTGATCAAAATGACCTTGAGAAGACATAAGCTCTTGCTTTTGACCGTTCTGGCTTCGTTTGAAAATTAGTTTTTTGTTTTTTTAGCAAAAACATGGCTAAAAAGGTAATATTTAGGTTGGTAGGCTTAAAATAAGAGAACTAGAAGCTAAGCCTAAAATTTTTGAATTTTTTCAAGAAAAATAGTAAAGCAAATTAAGTAGTAAGCCTAAATCTAAAATTTCAAAAGTTTTTAAGCCTAAGTCGGCTCTTAAACTAGCCTAAAACGTGGAACTTTGTAATCTTTGATCTACCCCCACCTTTCGTTAATCTACCCGTTGATCTACTCCTCCTTCTTCATTGATCTACCTCCAATTTTTCCCTTACTCCACTCTTTACTATAACAAACCTCCATCTCCACCCATCCCCCCCCCCCTATTCAACCCAAGCCCTTAACCCAAAATAATTCCTTTGAAACCCTAAGGGCAAAATTTGAAACAAAATTCAGGAAAACACGTTTTTTGCAAATTGCTTGAAAGAGTTCATTCCGAGCTCCTTCTCTCCCCCCCCCTTGACGTCATTTGTTTGTGGGAATTTCATTGAGAGCGAGCCCCGACTATTAATAGAATTGACCCGCCTTCCGATAATGAGATCGCGAGCTGTCACGTGCTCCCAACGGAAGCAGGGGACAGCTGGGCGAGCAAATGTGACGTCGGTTTTTGGGAAATTTTAAGAATTTTGAGGGGTTTTTCTACCCTATGTTTGCCTTGCCTTGCCTTGCCTTGCCTTGCCTTGCCTTGCCTTGCCTTGCCTTGCCTTGCCTTGCCTTGCCTTGCCTTGCCTTGCCTTGCCTTGCCTTGCCTTGCCTTGCCTTGCCTTGCCTTGCCTTGCCTTGCCTTGCCTTGCCTTGCCTTGCCGTACCCTACCCTATCATACTTTACTCTACCCCCCCCCCCCCCTTTCTTATCTCTCTTGTCTTAGCCTTGCTCTAGCCTTGTCCTAGCCTTTCCCTACTCTTGCCTTATCGTACTCTACCCTACCTTATCATACCCTACTTAATCCTCCCCCCCCCCCCCCCCATCTACCGTATCTCCTTGAAACGTTATTGTACTTCCCTAACATCCCCCCCCTCCCTCTTTCTTACCTCTAGGTTTACCTAAAGCAAAATTGTACTTCAGCTTCCTCCCCCTCCTCTCTTTTTTGTTTATATTTCAAAAACCGAGCTCCAAACCCCTGACGTCACCGTGAGCTGATGTGAACTTTGTTGTAATTTATAAGCTGTTTGTTTACTTATGTCATCTCTAATCGTCTCTTTCATGCTCCAAATTCAAATTGTTTTTCATTCGATCAAAGAACGAGAGCAAAGAACAGAGGCATGAGCATAAGAGAGAGGGCTTATTTCAAGGACAACTACTATAATATAATGAAAAAGGGAAAAGATAAGGATGGCTTGCAGAAGCTTATAAATATTTTATAAATTCGAAAGTCATGCTAGGAGTTGTGAGTCCAAAAGTTATTGTTTAAACCTAAAAGTTGTTCTTTAGCCTAGAAGTTGTTTTTAAGCATAAAAGTCGATTAGTAAGCCTAGAAGTTGCTTTGTAAGCCTAAAAATTTATATTTGTACCTAAGAGCTCTTTTTAAGCTTAAAGGTTGTTTTGTAAGCCTAAAACTTGGCTTTTAAATTTAAAAGTTAATTTTTAAGCCTATAAGTTGTTTTCTAAGCCTAAAATTTGTTTTTAATCTCAAAACTTACTTGTTAAGGCTAAATTTTGTTTTTAAGCATAAAAGTCGTTTTAAGCCTAAAAATTGATTTTTAAGTCCTAAATTCACTTAGTATGTCTTAGAGTAATTTTTAAGCCTAAACTTTCACTTTTAAGTTTAAAGCCAGTTTGTCGTCCCCAAAAGTATTTTTTAAAATTTAGAACTTATCTTTTAAGCCTGAATCTTCGTCTTTTAAAACTAAAGCTGGTCTTTTAGTCCTTCAGTTCTCTATTAATATCTCGCTCCTTCCTTATATCTCTTCCTTCCTTTTCCCACTTTCCCCCAACTTTTTATTTCTTATCACAACCAAGTCATTTGATCGTTTTTTAATTGCGATAGAGTTCCGTTCTTCAATCATAAGACCTGTAACAGGTGTTTTTCGAAAAGAAAAATGAAAAAAAAACATTTTTATCAGCAATAAAAAGTCATAATAATATTAATGTTTTGGCGGGAAAATTTTTTTTAGAATTATCAAAGTTTTTTATTTTAAAATTTTTCAAAAAATTTTTAAAAATTTGAAAAAATCTTAGGTTATACGCACAAGACATCTCTTAAAACGCCCTAAAAACTTTAAAATTACCCTCCACCCCTCCCTTCCAAAACCCTTAAAACTTCAAAGTTTCAAAACTGCCTTAAAATCCCTTAGGGCTCAAAACGAAAAAAAGTTGGTTAAGTACGAATGGATATAACGTCATTTCCCCCGCTCTCGAACGGAAATGAGACATCGGGAAAATGAGATTTTTGTTTCGAAAAACAGAGCAAAATTCTACCCTGAGGAATTCGGGTTTTACACGCAAAAACAAGATTAGCGCTCCGAAAACGAGAAATTTCAAACCAATTTCGCGTTCAAATTGCGCGAAAAAAACATTGAAAAAATGGTTTTTAATCTTTCAGATTGAAAGGCTTAGGCTTAGAAGGCTTACTCTTAGTTAGGCTTATCTTTAGTAATCTTAGGCTTATGCTTATCAAGCTTAGCACGCTTAGGCTTAGTAATCTTATGCTTAGTAGGCTTAGGCTTAGTAGCCTTAGGCTTCGTAAGCTCAAACTTTGTAATCTTAGGCTTAGTAAACTCAGGCTTAGTAGATTAACGCTCAGTAGCCTAGAACAAATAGATTTCTTAAACTTATTAGGCTTAAACTTGGCAAGATGAGGCTCAGCAGGCTTAAACTTAGTAGGCTTAGACTTTGTGGGCTTAATCTAGGCTCAGAAGGAAAGAAAAATTAGGCTTAAGCTTAGCAGGCTTACAAATGGAGACCTTAGACAGTAGGTTTAGACTTGACAAGCTCGTGCTTAGCAGGCTTAAACTTAGTAAACTGAAGTTTAGTAGGCTTAAGCTAGGCTTAAAAGGTCGATGTTTAAAGAAAAATTAAGCTTAAGCTCAGTAAGCTTTAAATTAATAGGCTTATTCTTAAAAGACCCAGGTTTAAAAGGCCTAACCTTAGAAGACTGCAACTTAGTAGGCTTACTGTTAGCATTACAATTAGTAGCCTTGGGCTTAGTCCTAACATTATCTTTTAAGTTTTAAAGAATTGAAAGGAGGTGAAAGAGAGTTCAATTCATAAAGCCCTTTCTCCGCTCGTCTTTGAACCTTGAAAGAGCATGGACAAAACAAAGCGAACGGGTTATAAATAGCCCGGGTCAAAGAACACAAGACTCTCCAACGAAACACGAATTGACGTAGAGATACACAACAGGGGGGACAAGGAATGTGTGTTTTTCCCCGCAAAATGTTATAGAGTGCAATGGGTCGGTCGAGAGGGGGGAGGAAGTAAACATAAACAAAAAAAATTAAATTTTAATGGTCATTCTGCGATGAGCTGCCGTTCGGAAAGGAACTTGACTTTCCTTTTAGTTTTTGGGTTGAAAATAGAAAAAAGAGGGGAGGGAGCGATTTTGAAATTATCCTACCTTACCCTACCATACCCTACTTTTATAAATACAAGGCTAACGGGCTTAATAATAGTAAGCCTAAGCTTGTTAGGCTTAGTAGACTTAGACTTAGTAGGCTTAATAGGCTTATTCTTAGTAAGCTTAGGTTTAATAGGCTTAGGCTTAGTAGGCTTAGGCTTAGTAAACTTAGGCTTAATAGGCTTAGGTTTAGTAGGCTTAAGCTTAGTAGGCTTTGGCTTAGCAGGCTTAGGCTTAGTAGACTTAGTCTTAGTAGACTCAGGTTTAGTCGACTTAAACTTGGTAGGCTTAAGCTTAGTAGGCTTAGGCTTAGTAGGCTTAGGCTTAGTAGGCTTAGGTTTAGTAGGCTTAGGCTTAGTAGACTTAGGCTCAGTAAACTAAAGACCTTTTTTAATTTTTTTTTCAAAACGTTTATAATTTTAAAATTTTCAGATGCTACTCATCACGACCCACGCCTCGCTACAGTTTTTATGTTTGTGGCTACACAAGAGCTTTAGATTAAAATATCTACACAGCTCAAGACTTGAGGCTATAACCATGTATTAAGTGCCGGCATAAAGAACCCGCCATTTTTTACAGGAAATTACGGGAAAACTATGGCGGGTTCTTTATGTCGGCACCTAATAATCCCTGAAAGCGTTGATTAGCATCCATACCTGTTCATGGGCTGGTTGTTCGGCTGCGCCTTCAGCCGAAGACATGTTGATGGTACTCTTCGAACTCAAAATTTGCGTTTATTCTCTGATCGTACTGTGGTCTTTCAGTTCCGGACGAATGCTAATACCACAGTTGTACATAAAACTGTCAGTGCATTCGCTGAAAATTTCGATTTTAAAAGTCGGCCTGTGGGCATTTTAATAGCAAAATCGCGAAAAATTAGGCATTGTACAGATGAGAAAAGGGTCTACTGTGCCCGACCCAAATTTGGTCAGGGCTTAACTCGGCCTGGGCCGGAACATGTAGATCAAAGTGCTGGAACTTTAGGATCGGGGCCGAGTCAAAGCAAATTTAAAAAAGCCGGACTGCACCGGAAAATTAAGAATTTTGTACAAGCGGCCGGGCCAGGCCAAAGCAAGTCTAAAAAAACCGGACCGGGCCAAAAAAATTGGGCTTAGTCCATTCACGGGTCTATTGTACAGTAAGATATAGTATATTAGGTTGTTCAAATAATTCTGTGCCTTCTAATCCGAAACATTTGCTTTGAGAGCGGGCAGAGAATTATTTGAACAACCTAGTATAAGACTACACTATTTAAGTACTATAAGTCTACATTTAGCACTATATATCTATACTAAGTACTATAAGTCTATATTTAGTACTATAGGGCTATGTCCGTGAATCCCTGGGCGCTCTAACCTTATACAGGCTATATTCAGTACTATAGGGCTATATTTAACACTATAGGGCTATACTAAGTACTATAAGTCTATATTTAGTACTATAGAGCCAAATTTGGTAATATAGGACTATATTTAGCGCTATAAGGCGATATTGAGTACTATAGGGCTATATTTAGTACTATAGAGCTATATTCAGTACTATAAGGCTTTATTCAGTACTGTAAGGCTATATTCAGTACTATAAGTCTATATTCAGTACTATAAGTCTATATTCGGTACTATAAGTCTATATTCAGTACTATCAGGCTATACTAAGTATAGTAAGTCAATATTTATCAGATTGAACCGAAAGTAGTGGGACACTTTACATTTAATGACCAATCGAAAAGTGTCCCGCTAGTTTCTTTTCAAACTAATATTATTATAAGACTATAATCAGTACTATGGCACAGAATTATTTGAACAACCTATTTGAAAACCATCGTTAAAAATCTATTAGGTGCCGACATAAAGAACCCGCCATACTTTGCCTCTAAATTCCTGTAAAAATGGCGGGTTCTTTATGTCGGCACCTAATATGTTTCCTTTAGCTTTAGCATAAGCTTGATAACTAATATTAACCTATCTTTAAAATTTTCAAAATTTCAAAAATTTATCAAATAGCCTTAAAAATAAAATTTTTAAACTTCCAACCAAAAATCCTTCCCCAAACTTCCCTCTGGCTATTCTCAGAAACCCAAAGCAAAAGCGCTTTAATGTAGTCTCTAACAAAAAAACGTCATTAAAAATGTGTTTTCGAGCGGTTTTTTGGGGGGCCAGAGGATTTGGCTCTCATAAAATGGACAAGAGTTCACTTTTTTCAATGCATATGTGAGGGAGGGCTTACACGTGCAAAAACCGGCTGTAAACCCAACGGATTTAGCGGGGATTTCGGTTAAAAGTGCATTTAATTTAAAAGTGCTTGGAAATGGCTATTTATTTTTGATTGTTCATATAATTTTGTGCCCCCTAACCCGGAAAAATAAGCAATTTTTAAAAAGAAAGGGTCGGACTAAAAAATTTTGCCTGACCATTTTACAGGTCTATGCTACAGTATGGTATAGTATATTAGATTGTTCAAATAATTCTGTGCCTCCCGGCTCAAGGCTGGGCCAAAGCAAATTTGAAGAGCTAGACCTGAACGAAAAATTAGATCTAGTCTTTTTACCGGTCTAGGTTACAGTAAACTACACGTATAGTATTTTCAAATAATTATGTGCCGCTAACAAAACTTCTAAATAACAAACAAATTTTAAATCCTCAAGCGATGCTTTATACTGGAGTTCCACTGAGCTGAAAAAAACTGCAAAGCTAAAAATTGATTTAAATCATTTAAAAAAACTTTAAAGCAACCTAAAACAAAAAAGTATGAAAAATAGCCTTAAAACCATCAAAGAAAGCCTTAAAATGATTGTGAAAAGTCTTATGATCTCCAAAATAAGCCTCAAAATTAATAAAAAAGGCTTAAAATCATTTTAAAAAACTTTGAAATAAGCGCAAAAAGCCTTATAACTATCAAAAACAGCCTAAAAATCATCAAAAAGCCTTAAAATTAAAAAAAAATCTAAAAAAATCCAAAAAAATCTAAAAATTTGTTTTTCTTAAATTTATTTTTAAGGCTATATTTGAGTTTGAGCGGGTTTTAAACTCGATGGCTATTTTAATAACCGGATTAGTTCAACGAAAACACTCTTAATTCCTGAATAGAAGTGCGTCATCGCTCGGGCTCAATAACCGCCATCTTTTCACACATCCGCGGGTCGGGCGGGAGGGGTTGAGGGAGAGCGCGCGAGTTTTTAAAATTGTTTAAAACTTGAATCAGTGGTTTTGATATAAGATTTTGGGGCTTGATTTTGAGGGCTTGGCATGAAATTTTAATATTTTGAGGGCTTGGCGTAAAATTTTGGGGTTTAGAAGGCTTGGTATAAAATTTTAAAATTTTGAGGTGTCATTTTTAAATTTACTAATATTTTTTGTGGTTCAAAGGATAGTAGGGTTAACATTGTTAGGCTAAGACTCAGTAGGCTTATAAATACTAAAAAATTTGAAAAATTAGCCTAAGGGCAAGCAAAGTTTTAAGGTTAAGAAAATCTGATGATAATATAAATATCTACTTTGTGGTCAATGTTTTAGCCATTATGAATAAATATACTAATCAAAAAGATCGTATTGACTATTCTTAAGACTTTACAGGTTTTTTAAGGTTTCTCCTTTTAAAAAATCAATTTTAAACCTACACATGAAGCAAAAATCCATTCATATCAAAGGAGATTATGTATCAAGAAAAGGTTTCATACCCTAGCCTTAAAAACAAAATCATCGCCGTTCCTCGACCCTTGGGGCAAGCCTTGTTTGATCTCTTGTATCCGTCAATGAACTCTTAAAAATTATGAAAACCCCTCTTCCATTTACCCCTGCTACATCCCCTTTCTATCATCATCCCCTCCTATCCTTATCCCCATCCCCTCATCGTCTCATCCCCTCATCCCCACCCCATCCCCGCCAATACCATCTTCCTGATCCCTTCATCCCCAGAAGGAAAAACTTGTTGAGGAATCCGGGTCTTCCTCCTCCCCACCCCCCAATCCCCATTGCACGGTATATAAAACATGGTATATTCCCCCCATATCTTGAGAGATATGTGTCGTCCCCGTGTTTTCTCTCCTTCCCATACGACAAAAGCCTTCGTATTTTCGCCCCTAAAACCATGAAGGTATGCGTTTTTCCCGTCATTGCATTTCCCACAAAAATCGCAGCCCTAAACCCCTGAAAAATACATATTCGCCCAGTTTTTTCGACCCCATATTCCTCCCTTTTCGCCTTTCCAGCTGTCCCCCGGACTGGTCGGTCGGGTTGTGTGTCGTTTGCATTGTCCGACCCCCGACCGTCTTTCAATCCGCTTCGCCTCGCTTAAAGAGAGAAGGCAGGAAAGAGGAGCGGCGGCGGGGGGAACAACAGAACCCATGGGGCAGAGAACTCGCTACGATGGCGCGTCGACCCGACTTTTTCGGCGGCGTCCTCGTTCAGTCACCACGGCCGGCGCCCACTGTCTGCGGTCTCTTCGCTTTGGCTGTTTGTGTAGAGATCTATCTGTGTTTCGCCGTTTGTGAAGGGGTCTATCTGTGTTTTGATTTCTGTCGCTTTTTGTTTTGCAGTCTGTTTATTGGGCACTCTTGGTCTCTGTTGTTCCGAATTTCTTTGTTTCTTTGAGAGAGTACACTCTCGAATCCTTTTTTCTCTGGGATTCTTTAGAGCGATGTATCATCAGTGATTCTCCTGCTGAGTCTCTGTAAATCGCTACGCTTTTCAATGCTTTGCTTTCTGGGTTTCTTTGAAGCGTATTCTCTTCTATGCTTTTCTTCATGCTCTTCAATGCTTCTCTTCGTGCTCTTCGTAAACCCTACACTCTGACGTCTCTGCGTTACTGCGAAGAGATACATAGGATACTTCATTGCTTCAAGGTACTATACGTTGTTCTTTCCTGTCTTTTTCTTCTTATACATTTCACATTCGTCGTGTTTTTGGTTTATATACTTCATTTTTTGCCGTACAATCGTATATATATTCTATATATAGTCGTATGTGTATTTTATAAATTCCAGGTTCGAAATTCATTGTTTTTTGTCGTTTTTACTCTTGCATAATTATACTCTTTGATTTTTAACCAGTTTTCTGTAGCTTTCTAATTATGATTTCTATGAAATTTTTAATCGTTTTGACATACGCTTTCTCTCGCTCTCTTTTCTATACACTTTCTCTTGTCTATGCTCTCTCTTCTTTACGCTCTCTTCTGTACGCTGCCTCTTACCCTTTCTTTGTCTCCCTTTCTCTCATGTTTGTACCCGCTATTCTTGATATATCTTTCATTCACTGTTCATTTTTGATACTCTTTTTTTTATATACATTATTTTTCCATTCCGTCTTCCGATTTGCCCCCGTGCTATAAATTCAATCCCCAACAATATTTACAACGAGGGGACGAGGCTTTAGTTTTTCAAAGTCACGGGGGCAAAACGGAGCGCCAAGTTTCCCCTCAAGGTGAAAGAGGCTTCAGTTGTTCCCCTTAAGCGAAATATGCTTCTTCTGTCCCTTACCAGTGACAGAGGCTTCAGTTTTCCCCCATCAAATTGAAAGAGGCTCTTTCTGCCCCCTCCCCAACAAAATTAAAAAGGCTCCTTTCTGCCCCCATCAAAATGAAAGAAGAATCAGTTGTCCCCCATCGAAACGAAAGAGAGGAGAATTTTGAAGGCAAGCACGAAGATCCCATTCGGAAGATGAGAGAAAGAATTGGGAATAGAGCGGCGAAGTCGGTGTTTGAGAATTTCGGGCGAAGGTCGGTCGGGCGGCGAGGGTCTCGCAGAGCGCCATTCCATTCAGCCAGCCCAAAAAACCTCCCCATTTTTATTTTCAGCACACAAAACGTCGTTTCGAATTCACGGAGAGAGCGGTGGGCGAGATAGTGGGAAGCGGTGCGGGGGGAGCGGAAGACGGCCGAGCTTTTGGCTTTGGTGGTTGGAGGTCAGGCCTGCAAACCGGGGCACAGCAAGAGAGGAGGGGGAAGCCGGAGGTTGGGTAGGGATAAAGAGTTGTTTTTGAAGTAACATAGAGAGCTTTTAGATTCGGTGGGGTTTGAAGAGGGTTCTAGGGTGAATTGTGGAGAAGGGATGAAGGGATAGATCGTGTAGAATGGAGAGGGAGAGATGATTGTTTTCAAAGCTAAGGATGTGAAGATAGAGTACTTAAAGAGGTATTAACAAAAGAAGATCATAAAGAGTTAGAAGAAGAAAAAGAAGAAAAAGAAGAAAAAGAAGTAGAAAAAAAAAACAAACCATAGTTAATGAAAGCCAAAAACCTAAGAAAACTCCCTCCAGCAACAAAGCACAGCACTCAACACAAAAGTCAGAGAAAAAAGCAAAAACAAGACACAACAAATGTAAAAGACCGTACCAGACAACACAGTGTTTTCTTTGTGCCGTAGCGCGCCGTTCTTTGATTTCATAGTAAAAAGAGGCGACAGAGAAACAGCTGAATCCACACCAAATTTGTTTTCGTTTTTTTAAATGTGTGGCGGCTGACAGCGCCGTATGCATCTTGCTAATGTGGATTTGTGCTCTCTTGCTGGGTTAAAATGAGTTTTTTGTCTCTTCATGGAGTAACGTGGAGATGTGCTCTCTCGGCATAGTAAACGGAGAGTGTACTCTCTAGGCAGAGTACCGTGAGTTTGTACTCTCTCGACTAGTCAACTTGAATTAATGTTCTCTCGACAAACCAACGTGAATTGGTACTTTCTCTTCGGAGCAACATGAGCTTGTAGTCTCCCGTCGGATCGTTCTCTCTCCTTTTATCTAACTAGTTTACAACTTTTCAGTGATGTCGTGGGCTTGTTATTGGGGTTCCGGAGATGGAACGGCCAGTGGGGTTGATTAAATGTCATAAAGGGTTCCAGTGGTCAAATGAGGTTGTTTTCTAGTTTTTTGAATTCGAATGGTTATTGTGGGGTTTTCGGATGTTTTAGGTGGTTCTAACAAAATTCGAGAGGTTTTAAGATGTTTTCGTAACTGAAACTTTTTAGAAAGATAAGGGAGGGGCGGGTTAGTGCTAAGAGAGATAGAATATTCAAAAGTACTGTTAGGTTTGTACTTCTTTTATTTAGTACTAAAGCTTGTACTAAGAGAAGCACAATTAAAGCTTGTAATAAAAGAAGTACAATCTCTAAAGGTGCTGATAGGGTTAGTGCTAAGAAAGGCAGAGACCTTTAAAGGTAAATGTAGGATCAGTGCTGAGAAAGGTGCATCCTTTAAAGATCGGTACGGTAAGACTAGTGCTCAGAGAGGTACAACTTTTAAAGGTAT
Source organism: Bursaphelenchus okinawaensis (assembly GCA_904066225.2). Classification (NCBI taxonomy): domain Eukaryota; kingdom Metazoa; phylum Nematoda; class Chromadorea; order Rhabditida; family Aphelenchoididae; genus Bursaphelenchus; species Bursaphelenchus okinawaensis. The sequence goes on along the minus strand of CAJFCW020000001.1, from coordinate 9,462,841 downwards.
TGATAAGCTATCTCTTTTAACACTATAGCTATTAAAACTACACTTGAATAAAAGTCACTAAACCCAATTTCAGCCCAGCAGCTTCAAGCCAGCCCGGCACACGTAAGACCGAGGTCAGGAGCCTCAACCCAAGAAGGCTTGACACCTTTACAAGTCTTATTATGACTAGACTATCAAAACAGTCTGCTAATGTTTAATGTCTTAAACAGCCTTTCAAACCTCTTTTAACCCTAAGGTCTTTAATTTCCAAATAGTCTTTATTTTTACGATTTTTTGCGATTTTTATTCCAGTTTAACGTGATTGCCTTCAGGGCGCTAGTGTAATTCAGCGAACCCCACAACCTAATGGTATCATAACAAACACATTAAGATGAATAATAAACACAACACAAAACAGGAAATTTGAAATGACACAAAGTGAAACATACACATACTAATGAAAACATAAACATGATAAGTAAAGCATAAACATGAAAATGAAAACATGAAACAAATCAGAAGTAAATGAAACATAATAAAGTTTAAAAAGGTGCCATTCTATTTACAGTTCAAGTTTTTTAAAGCCCTTTTGTTATAGAAAACAGTAAGTCAAAACCAATCAAGTGTTATACTGGTACTCTTGTTGCTTTGCGACAATTTTAGTCCAAGATAGATAGTAGATTTGAAAGAGTCTACAATCCATCCTGGAATAAAATTGCCCACTAGAAACACCTTAGCCTTGGCCTGTCCCTATGTAGGGCGCAAAAGCAATACAATACAATCTACAGTGATCTCTCTATATAGTGAACCACCTGTATAAGCAACTCCCCTTATAGTAAACAAGAAATTTAGTCTCGGCAAGTAAATTTGCTCTAAAAATCACTCTGTACAGACAACACCTCCTATAGTAAACACAAAATGTCGGTCCCTTCTGGTTGCTTATACAGAGAGAATACTTTATAACAGTATAAATTTATATATAGACCGGGCTGGACCTTTAAAAAATGTTCTGAGAGGGTGGTGGTATATGTAGTTCCACACGTACAACCTGTAGTTACTTTTCTTTTCTCTCAATTCCCCCTGAAATAAAACTGCTTGTAAACAAAGTGGTACCATCAGTGGCAGACGAACAATGTTGTTTTGAGATAGATCTAGAAAAGTGTTCATTGGGCTCGGCATCGGCCCTGGACCAAACTAAAACTTCAAAAAGGCCGGGCCGCCGCATGTGGGTTCAAAAGCCGAGGCCCAAACCAAGGTCCATTTCGTAGAACGGCCAAAAAAATTGAGCCGGGTCCAAAGCCTCAACAGGTCTATTTTGTCAGGTCAAAAATTTTGTTTTTTAAAAATTTTCTCAACTTTAAGCTTTTTACAAAAAAATTTTTACCTTGGTTTTTTTGAATGTATAATGTGACCGTGAAACTGGCTGACAAGATCGTTTAAGTATGCAATCTTTAATCGTCCAGACGATGTTGAACTGTGAAAATATTATTTTAGTAAAAATCTGATTTGCATAAACAATTTAATCATAGTAATGATAACAAAATCGTAGTACCGATGATGAGATTCGACTATTAGCAATGATGCTGTTATTTCTATTAATTGCCGACATAAAGAACCCGCCATATTTATCCTGTAATTTCTTGTAAAAAATGGCGGGTTCTTTATGTCGGCACCTAATAAATTTATCGTGAAATAAAGAGCTAACTTAACATTATTCTACAGCCATTTACCGTAAACTTGATTTTTGTTGAAATTTGAAATCAAATTCGAGCTAAAAATTACAAAAAAATTTAAAATTTCCATAAAAAATTTAAACTTTTCCAAAAATGTGCAAAAATGTGTTTATAAAAGAAGTAAGCAAAATTGAGCCTGAAGAAATAGCACACGAAAACGAGAGATCACATACAGACAGCTGGTTGGCGGGACGCCTAAATTCGGGCTTAAACGCAAAAATTGCACACGCCACTTTTGCCCACATTTTTCGATCTGATTTCCCTCAAAATGTCGCTTTTTTGCAAAAATTTTGAATTTTTTCGAATTTAAACTAGTTTTTCTTAGCTTTGGGTAACAAAATTGTAATTTTTAGGGTTCTTTTAATCATTTTTTGGCATAAAAACAGTCATATGTTTTTAAATTCCTTGACATTTTGCCGTTTTTCTATATTAACATAGGCTCTATACCTACTCCAATATAAAACTATGGTTATCTGACCTAAAATTTAAAAACTTTTTACATTTTTGAGTTTAATATGTCCATAATCTCCCATTTCAAGTCAATTTACCTCTTCTTTATTGGCAAAACGAAAAGCAGCGCCTTTGCATTTGGGTCCCGCCACGAAAATGCTTAATTGCAAAAAGCTTTGGCATTTCGTTGCAAATAATGTTTTTTCGATTTTTTCTTTTGAAATTGGTATGTTTCTGTGTGCACCGGATTTTATTATAGTAAAATCAGATATTTTTAAAAATTTTTAAAAAAAATTTTTAATTTTTATATTGTTTTAGGCATTTTTGATCATTCATGTTGTTTTACGCTTGTTTTTCATTGGAAAATATGTTTATTGGTATATTATGTGATAAAATATGATTTTGAGGGTTTTTTCTGCAAATTTCAAGCTATTTCAAGGCGGTTTTGACTTGTTTGATGTTGTTTTAGAGCAGTGATATTATTTTAGGTATCAAATTTGCAATTTTTAATTTTTTTTTTAATTTTCTTTTTTATTTTCAGAATGAATCGAGTTTACCGACCTTATAACCGACCACAGACAAGAAACCTATCCAAAAAATTCTACGATCAAGGCCTCTCTACGCAAGAATGTCATCAAAAGTTGCTCGAGTTGCAAGGCCAAGCACGTGCACCATCCTACGCCTCCGTATCTCGATGGTTTCGTATGTTTCGTGCTGAACGTTCTGCAGATTTAGAGCGAGGCAAATTTGTTAAACCGCCGGATGTGGGACGAGTTATTCATCAACTTCTCGAGGGCAAGAAGAGTGTATCCGAGTTGTCGAACGAGCACGGTGTTCATCCAACGACGATTGGTCGATGGAAGAAGAACTATTTGAGGGCGCGACCATCTGCTTACCTTCTCGACAATGTGAGCGACGGTGAGCAAATAGAAGGCGAAGAGTATTGTATTCGGACTGAGCTGCGCGAGAATTGGCGTGAAACCTCGGAAGATCTGGATGAGAACTCGACCGAGCCTAAACTCCGAGATTTGTTCGAAAAGGAACCAACAGTACCACTAAAGCGGCCCGGAAATTACTTGGTGAGGGCTTCTGAAGCTATAAAGAATCGACCGATCTTACCGAAAAGCTTGACTGGCGCGCTACGCACTAAAAATTGGCTTCGACCCGAGAATCGCCGCACCATCGTGGTGGTAGCCAAAAAACCTCCAACTTCACTACCTCATTATGGCCATGATGCTCCGACAGAACGAGAATTTCTTGACGAATCATCGACGAGTCTGGCATATGAAAGGCCGAGCTCCAGTGGTACCAGTAGGACTAGTTTCGAGCCACACAACCGGATGTTTCGGATCGTCAAGAAGAAGCATGACAGCTCGAAAACAATGTTTGATGCCATGGACGATGTAGATACGATAGCCAGCAGTAATGAAGTTTTGAAGAAGCTCGTGAAGGCAGACTCACCTGACGATCATGTGATTGTGACTGAAGTTGTTAATGAAAAGGAACTAGATCTCTCCCAGATTTTTCAATAAATGATTATTATTTTTTGGTCGGTTTTTGGTCGATTATTTTTATAATGCAGAATTTTAAGTTGATTATAGGTACGAAGTTACAGTTTAACGATTATGGTTCGATTTTTCGAAAATTAGTTTAACCTATGATAATATATTGAGGAAGAATGACTGTTCTTATTTTTGCCATAACTTTTTTCAAATTAAAGATGCCATTTTGAAATTTTAGGTAAGTGTAGGTTGATCTTAGGTCTATTTAGCGTATTATAACGTATTTTACAAATGTACAAAATTTTAAAGTTACAGTACTTTTACCGTACTCTATTTTTTCAAAAAATTTTTTTATTTTTTATTAGTGCCATAACTTTTTTGACCTTTATTATATTGATGTGAAATATTAGTGGGATGTAGACTGATCTTTTATCTACTAAACCTACCTTAGCTCATTCTTTAGCTACTTGGTTTTTCAAAGTTACAGTACTTTTACTGTACCCTATTTTTTCACAATTTTTTTCAATTTTTTGTAATTTTTTGATTTTATATTTAAAATTCCAAAATATTGTTGTATCAAGATTTATTTCAAAGATATTCCATTCAAATGCATTGAAAAACAAATAAAAAGGCAGATTGGTGAAGGTGTTTTGTTGTTTTCAAGATATATTTGGGTCAAACATAGTCGTATGTCAATTCACAGTGCAATATTTTCAAAAATCTTACAGTATGTGACAAGGAAGTTTAGAAAAATGAAAATTTACTTTTCATTTTCATAAGTTTTTGAAAAGTTTTAAGAGCTTTTGCACGGTGCAGTCATTATTTAAGACTTTGCACTGTGCAACCAATTTAAGATTTTGCACCGTGAAAGTTCTAAACATTTTTGGTACAGAAGGTAGGGTAAAATAAGTACATAATTATTTTATCTTGCAATTAACAAGCTTCAAAAAGACATGTACAACATTTTTACAAGGAAAAACATCCAAGAAACCGGGATATTAGACCAGCCAATTTTTGAATCTTAATTTTCGCGGGCTTTTTAAAAACATGTCGTATTGTGTAAGTATGGTCGATAAATGACATAAAAAAGATTGTGTATGTAAATCTGGGGTATTATTTTAAAATTATGTAATATTAGTTCCATTTAAAATTTTTTTTTAAATTTAATTTTGAAAACTTTGCCTAAAGGCAAATTTTTCTGAAATTCACAAAAACAGTTGATTCAAAATGAAAATTTACCATATATCTACATTTTCACAAATTATCATCCATTTTTATTGACCGTTTTTTAAACCACGACAAATTTTTGAAAATCCTTGGCATTTTGTTTCAACTTTAAAAAATCGATAAAAATTTAAAAAGCGGAAAAGAATGCGCCCCGACTGCTATTATACAAGTTGCTGAACAAGTTTTCTTGACGCGGACGACGTGCTGGAGCTGGTGATAACAAAGACAATGAGGCTACATGTCTCCACGGGCTGTAGGTGGCGGAGTTCGAAGCAGAGTAGCGGTAACGGCCGTCCGTGTTTCGGCAGCTGAAATTTCGATTTTTAAAATTTTTTAAAGGTGGTGCAAGGTAAGATACTGCATTGTAGAGTAAATACAACACTTTCTAAGTTCAAGTTAAGATACGATAAAACATACCCTACTGACAACCCACGCCTCTTTGTGTATTCCAACGGTAAAGCGGCCGACTTGGCTCTTTGCCCGTCATCTTCTAGCCTGGAAGTTGCACTGATCGCACTTCGATACGCTGCATGTCGTCGCAATTCATTAGCATATATGTCAGGTACATCCATATCACAGCCATCTACTCTAACCATAGCCACAGTGGCATGACCACGTAGTTTCTTCTCGTACGCAACCATTTGTTTGAAGAACCCGATGTTAGGTCGAATAATTGGTCTTGCCGATTTAACACATGTGTAGGCTTGTGCCAAACTCATTCGCTCGTATTTCATCAAGTATACGATGCACAGTGAAGCTGACCGGCTAACACCAGCCATGCAATGAACTAGTGTTCGACCGCCACGCTCTTTTACTGACCGAATTCGATCAGCTACCATGTCAAAGTAGTGGTCGAGATGAGCGTAGGGTGAGTCGTCGATTCGAATTTTTAAGTAGTCGATACCCGGTAGATAGGCGGCTGGTTCTTCATTCGTTGCATTTACTACACATGTGATCTTTTTCTTCTTCAGGTTCTCCGGTTGTAGGACGCCCGCGCCCGACAAGTATAAATGGTCGTTGATTTCGGAAATTTGGCCGAACAGCCCGATTCTCGACATTTTGTGTAGTACTTTGATTTGTTTTATGTTATAAAGGCGTAGGTATTGAACCTCGAATAACGCTTATTATTTTATTTTAAAGGCGTTGGTGTTCAACGTTGGCTAACGCTGGTACAGACTGTTTTAGCCTTTACGTAGACTGGCTACAGACCAATTGCCAACCTTGAAGTAAGCTAAATGTACGCAGATTGTTTACAAGTTCTGGTTTCTCCTTCTGGAAGTTTTTTTACAACCTTGATTATTTTCTATGGAACCGTTGTCAATCTGGTTTGGTATGTAAGGAAGGTGAAGTATTATTGGGTAATCAATCCTTGTTTTGCCACAAATATAAGTAGAACTGTGTTGCGTTACAGCTGTATGTAGAACTCCAAAATATTGGTTTGAGAAGGCGTAGCACGTAGTATGTTGGGTACTTTAACCACAAGTAGGAGCCTTGATTTAAGACTGAAAGCAAACAATATTAATGTAAATAATGTAGTGTAACAACCACGAGCGTCAGAATTTACAATCGCGTTTCATGTAAATAAAAAAAAACGCTAGAGAACATTGTACAATAGCCTCAGCTTTACTGCGCAATGTGCTCTATCTATACAGTCAAACGTAGCATGACACTAAAGGGGCTTGTCCAAAAACTGTCTTTATTAACTAACAAGGAAAGTACCCTACCTGCCCCGCTCAGAATCAGCTCGAAATTTTTATATGAATTCTTTGTACCACCAATAGTACCCATTAAAAATTTTAGCTCGCGCTTTTGAGTTTTAAATTTAAATTATTTGGGTTTCCCGCCAATTTGGCATTGTGTTTCAAGCACTTTTTTTGGCTTTCCAGACAAGATACGCTTACAAATTTAAAAATGTAGGTTCATTTAAAGGTTATCTACCAGTATATCAAAGAAAAACTATTAAAAGTCAAAAAATGAATGAAAAGCTTGAAACACAATGCCAATTTGGCGGGGAATTCAAAATGTCATTTTTTAATCTCGATTTTCTCGAGATTTCCTGAAAAGCGCGATTTAGTACTTTGCTGAAGACCTTATATTTACATGATCTTTCTTTATAAAAAGTTTGAAGTCAATCAGAGCGGGGCAGGTCGGGCACTTTCCTTGTAAGGTGGGACTCAGGTACTTTTTCATAAGAGTTCGACTAAATACAAAAGACAATCAAAAAGCCATTATTACAAAGAGAGTGTCATACTATCGACGGTCATACTAAAGAGCTTTTCACTGTGTTTTAACCTGCCTATGTATCCTTTTATCAAATTCCCCAAACAAAATCCTTTGAATTAACACTTAACTCTCTCGATGGTATACATTCCCGTATGTATTTGTAAGATGGTTAAAGGTATGCTCAGGGCCGGGCGGGGACTTTTGGTCCGGGGGCAGGGGTCCAAAAAATCGGAACAGCTACCTGTGCCGATTTTTTGCAAATTTTTTTTTCCAAAAAATCCACAGGGGGGACCACGTTCAAATTTTTTTCGAAAATTTTTTTCTGGGGGGGGGGAACCCCACCCCCCCCGTCCCCCCCCTCGCGCCCGGCCCTGAGTATGCTATAGTGAAGAAAAGAAAACTTATAGTGTAGAAAGACCTCCAAAACTGATGTCATTCAAGAACAAACAGTTCAAATTCAAAATGAAAACAAAACTCCAGTTCGAATGTCAACATAGAGGTCTATTTTTTGAAATTTTGCCCTCAAAATTCATAAATTCAAATGTTGCCTAGACAAAAGGCCCCTGCGACATGAATAACATAGAGGGCCGGCGTTCCGAATGCCGTTTTTTAATTAACAAATTCGCTTATTAAAAATTAATTGGAAAGTTTTTGAAATTCTTGTTTTCGACACGCAATTAAATTCTTACAATAATTAAAAATGTTTGCTACTGTAAACAGGCGACAGGAACTTTTTTGTGTAATGTTATTCAACTTCTGCATATTAATGTTGGAGCGGAATTCGAAAGTTGTTTGAACTATATGCCTCAGGGGTCTAAATTTAAAAATTTGAGTTTTTGGGGGGCAAAGTTTAAAAATTTGAAATTATTGAATATTTGATTAAAAACGCAAGAACTTTTTTTACAGAACTTAAAATGGCAAGAACTTTCTTTACAAAACATAAATGGCAAGAACTTTCTTTAGAAAACATAAAATGGCAAGAACTTTCTTTAAAAAGTATAAAATGGCAATAACTTTCCTTACAAATCATAAAATGGCAAAAATTCTTCAGACCACAAACCAATATGACAAATCCACCACAAACTATTTAGAACCCAAAAACTTTCAAAAAAACGCCTATAAAATTGAGCAATTTAACCAAACGCCCCTCAGGGCAAAAAACGAAAAACGACATTTGAAACAGCAAAAAAGAAGGTGACAAAGTGTGCAAATTTAATTTTGGCCACGGCATTTACAAGACTTTGAAGGGTTTCACGCTGCGATAAATGAAGTCGGCGTCATTTTAAACACCTTCTTAGTCTGGAGTTTGTAAAGTAGGGCTAGGTAAGAGCTAAGGCTCTGGGCTAGGGCTCTGGACCTAGGGCTCTGGACTAGGGCTCTAAGCTAGAGCTCTGGGCTGGGTTCTGGGCTGGACTATGTCTCTGGTGTGGGCTAGGGCTCTCGGCTTCGACTCTGGGCTAGGGCTCTGTGCTAGGGCTCTGGGATAGGGCTCTAAGCTAGGGCTCTGGGCTAGGGCTCTGAGCTAAGGCTCTGGGCTACAATTCTAGGGCTAGAGTAGACATTGGGACCGAGCAGGGTTTGAGCAAAATAAGAAGCATCAAATTCAGGCCCGGACAGAGGGACAGGTTTAAAAAGTAGGCCCGGGCCCAAAAAAAAAAGGCCTACAATTTTTTTGATCGGGCCGGGCCTGAATAAAATGAAATACGGGCCTGGTTTAAAATACAAGGTCGGTTTGAGGGCAAGGCCTGAAAAATAAGCCCGGCCTGATACCCATCTCTAGTCTAGAGTTAAGGTTACGGCTAAGGCTAAGGCTAAGCTTAGGGCTACAGTTGAGGACTAGGGCCAAAATAGGCAATATGAGTTATGAAAATATGCTTTTAAAAAAGCACAACGGCTTCAAAAATCATCAAGAGGTTTTATATTACGGAACCAAGTCTCTTGCCAGAGCTATAAATAAGCATATTATTGGCAACCCCTACCCTACCCTACCCTACCCTACCCTACCCTACCCTACCCTACCCTACCCTACCCTACCCTACCCTACCCTACCCTACCTTACCCTACCCTTATATTCACCATCCTTTCCTCTTCAAATGAACTACATTCACTACTGCCACATTACTTTCAAAACCAACGTATAAGCACAATATACTCAATTTAGGAAAGTCTTGTGTCCTTTAATTTCGTCTACTTTAGTATTTACATTCAGTGTTATTTATGTGCACTTGAGGCTGACTTTACTATTAGATGTCTGACAACATACGACCGACTATAAAAGGGCACGTTTCTCGGAAGATACGAAATAGTTGTAGGGATACATTAAAGTTCAGTAATGGATTTTGGGGGAATAAGGTAAAACAGATTAATTTTTTGCTTAAAACGCTATAACTTTCTTTACAAAGCACAAAATGGCAAGAACTTTCTTTACAGATCATGAAATGGCAAAAACTTTCTTTACAAAACTCATTTTACATGACAACCGCAATAACTTTCTTTACAGGACCTAAAATGACATTAAACGTATAACTTTTCCCTTGCGGGCTGCACAGTGCAAAGTTTAATCGTTTTTAGAGAGAACTTTCTTTACAAAAACTTGAATGACAAGAACTTTCTTTACAAATCTTAAAATGGCAGAAACTTTCTTTACAGAGCGTAAAATGACAAGAACTTTCTTTACAGAAATTAAAATGGCAAAAACTTCCTTTACAGAATACAAAATGGCAAGAACTTTCTTTCCAGAATAAGAAATGACAAGAACTTTCTTTACAAACCAAGAAATGACAATACCTTTCCTTCAAAACCAAAATTTTGTAAAAACGCAAAAACATTCTTTCCACCACTAAAAAATACAAAAAATCATTCTTCTAGCCACAAATTGGCTTTGAAATTCAAAAAAAACGGCCAAAACACATTGGATTCCAAGGTGAAAGTCAGAATTTGAAAACAAATTACACTCATTGAAAGCCCTTAGGGCTTCCTGGTCGCTGGTGACGTCCAAAAGGTAAAAACTAATAGAATTGCCAAAAGGGGAACGCTTTTGAAACATTAATAAGGCAGAAACTTTGTTTACAAAAGGCGAAAATGACAGTGAACTTTTGAACCGTAAAAAGGTATTTATTTATGGTAAATGAGAGGAAAAATGGCAAAAACTTTCTTTACAGAGGAAGAAATGGCAAGAACTTTCTTTACAAAACATAAAATGGCAAGAACTTTCTTTACATAGCCTAAAATGGCAATAACTTTCGTTACAGAGCAAGAAATGGCAAAAACTTTCTTTACAAAATAAAAATTAGCAAAAACTTTCTTTACAAATCAAAAAATGGCAAAAACTTTCCTTACAAAGCTTAAAATGGCAAGAACTTTATTTACAAAAAGTGAAATAGCAATAACTTTCTTTACAGGGCTTAAAATCGTAAAGACTTTCTTTACAAATCAAAAAACCGCAATAACCTTCTTTACAACACAGCTTTAGTGCTATATTCAGCATTTACGAGGAACAGATGACTTTTCGCATAAATGACAAAATTTAATTTACACTGTCGCATATCCAAAGTTTGATGTGATTACTCGTCCAATGGTAACTTTGTAAAGCTCAAAGTCAAATTTTAAAGTTAAAAAAGAGATTTTTTCGAAAAATGTCAAGAACTTTCTTTACAAAACAGAAAATAGCAAGAACTTTCTTTACAAAACATAAAATGGCAAGAACTTTCTTTACAAATTAAAAAACCGCAAGAACTTTCTTTACAAACTATAAAATTGCAATAACTTTCTTTACAGATAAAAAAACCGCAAGAACTTTCTTTACAAAGTATAAAATAGCAAGAACTTTCTTTACAGGTCTTAAAATGGCAAGAACTTTCTTTACAGACCTCACAAATTCAAAAAAGTTTTAAAAATTCGTTTCAAAACCCAATTGCGTTAATCGAAAGAATTTACGATGCTTGAGGGCTGAAAATAGATTCAAATATGAAAAAAAAAAAAATTAAACGATTAATCGAAAATCCGTTAATCCTTTCAAATTTAATTAAAATTTGTTCTTTCATTTATATTTTGGCCTGTAAAGAGAGTTCTGTCATTTTCAGTTTTGTAAAGAAAGTTTATGCCATTTTAGAGTTTGAAAAGAAAGTTCTTGCCATTTTAAGCCTTGTAAAGAAAGTTCTTGCCACTTTATGCTTTGTAAAGAAAGTTTTTGCTATTTTAAAGTTTGTAAAGAAAGTTCTTGCCATTTTATGTAAACAAAAGTTATACTCTGAAAACTTTAATTATTACTTCCAAAAAAGTTTGAAAGCATGGTGGTCTAGTCTAACAACAAGAAGATGCATTAAGGTGTGAAAAAGACAAAAAAAGGTAAAAATAAAAAATTTTTACGCACAAAAAGACAAAAAATGCAATAACTTACTTTACAAGTTGTAAACTGATCTAGCAGCATTAGCCTGAGCTTTAGCCCTACCTTAAGTTTAAGCCTAAACGATGCCTAAATCTAAGCCTGACCCCTAAACCTAACCTAAACCTCGATTTCAGCCTAAGCGAGTCCGAGACAGTTCAAACCCAGCCTAATACAAAGCTAATCCTACCTTACTGCCTAAAGCCTCAGCAAAAAATAGCAATAACTTTCTTTACAAAACAAAAAATGGCAATAACTTTCTTTACAGAACAAAAAATGGCAATAACTTTCTTTACAGTGCCTCAAACTGCAAGAACTTTCTTTACAGAGCGTAAAATGGCAAGAACTTTCTTTACAGAACAAAAAATGGCAATAACTTTATTTACAGTGCATAAAATGAAAAGCTTAAGCATGAGACCAATCCCAATTAGTCCTTGTCTTGTCTCTCTTTACTAAACTTCCTAAAAGTGCAAAAACTTTCTTTCCAGCCATTGAAACTCTTATTCCTTCAAAATTTAATATCCGAAAACGGTCGGAAATCGCCCTAAAAAATGTCTATTGCCTCTAAAATATTTAAATACATCCGTCTTATAAAAAAATATTTTAGGGTCGGACACACCTTTAAAAATCCCCCCCCGTCTTTTCGAAAAGTAAATAAATAATCCGACATTACGAAGATTAGCGACTAAATTTAACATTGTAATAACAGTCTTATGGGGAATGTAATTACACAGGTGGCGGAGATTGATACTCAGATTGGTTTTTGACCGCAATAACTTTGTTTACAGTGCTTAAAATGGCAAGAACTTTGTTTACAATGCTTAAAATGGCAAGAACTTTCTTTACAGTGCTTAAAATGGCAAGAACTTCCTTCACAAACAATAAAATGGCAAGGACTTTCTTTACAAAACAAAAATGGTAAGAACTTTCTTTACAGGGCTTAAAATGGAAAGAACTTTCTTTACAAATTTTTAAATGACAAGAACTTTCTTTACAGACAATAAAATGGCAAGGAACTTATTGGCAAAACAAAAAATGGCAAGAACTTTCTTTACAGTGCTTACAATGGAAAGAACTTTCTTTACAGGGGTTAAAATGACAAAAGCTTTCTTTACAAAGGAAAAAATGGTAATGACTTTCTTTACAAACCATAAAATGGCACGAACTTTCCTTACAGTTCTTAAAATAGCAAGAACTTTGTTGACAGACATCTAAAACGAGAATTTTTTTACAGTGCATAAAATAACAAGACTTTTCTTTACAACGCAGAAATGACAATAACTTTCTTTAAAAGGCTTAAGATAGCAAGAACGTTCTTTACAACTCATAAAATGACAAGAACTTTCTTTACAGATCTTAAAATGGATAGAACTTTCTTTACAATTGTTAAAATAGCAAGAACTTTCTTTACAGCAGCTAATATAAACCCACCATGTCTAAAAATTCCTGTAATGGTACTAAATCGTAATAAAGTAATTTAAGTTTCAAATCCCTTCACTACATAGTTAATGCCACGAAAAAGTGGAGTAATTTTACGTTCGGCCGCTAATTTGAAAGTAAAAACGAAATTTAAGCGGTCATCCGAAAACTCGGCCAAATTCACGCCCCCATCCACATTTCACCATACCCTGTGGCCAATTGTTGTTGGAACGACCTGAAATTTTAAATTTTAAAGTAAAATTTAATCTTAATTAGCCTAAAATACGACACGAACTTTCTTTACAAAACGTAGAATGACAAGAACTTTCTTTCCAAAATAAAAAATGACAAGAACTTTCTTTCCAGAATAAAAAATGGCAAGAACTTTCTTTCCAGAATAAAAAATGACAAGGAATTTCTTTCCAGAATAAAAAATGGCAAAAACTTTCTTTACAGAATACAAAATGGCAAGAACTTTCTTTCCAGAATAAGAAATGGCAAGAACTTTCTTTACAACACGTTTTTATTTATTTCGCGAAATGTAAGCGGATTCGAATATGCTACATATAAGACTTTCTTGCTTCATAGCTACTGTAGTTCTTACTGTAATTTTTTAAAATTTTGAGAAAACACAGCTAGGACTTTTAAAGTTCTTCCTATCAACACAAAATTAAAAAAATTGCAAAAACTTTCTTTACAGCTTTATTTTTATCCATTGCTGAAAGTGGAAGCTCATTCTGGTATAACTGACTTTCGTTCTTCATAGCTACTGTAGTTCTTAATGTAATTTTTCAAAATTTTGAAAAAATACGACCAACACAATTTCAATTCTTCTTATCAATACAAAATTAAAAAAATTGCGAAATCTTTCTTTACAGCTTAATTTTTATCCATTCCTCAAAGCGGCAGCTCATTCTGTTATGACTGACTTTGTTGCTTCATAACTACCGTAGTTCTTACTGTAATTTTCCAAAATTTTGAGAAAATACAACCAATGCCCTTGAAATACTTTTTATAAACACAAAATTTAAAAAATTTCAAAAACTTTCTTTACACTTTCATTTTTCCAAGTTGGACCCAATATGACATTTTTTAACAGCAGCCACTTCAATTCTTACTGTAATTTTATAAAAAATTAACATTTTATGACTATAGCATTTAAATCTTACCTATAACTTAAAAGTTTTAAAAAACCGCAACGACTTTATTTACAGTCCACTTTTTTCTGTTTGCACCGTGCAAACTCTTGCTTTTTCTATAATACTTGCACCGTGCAAAAATTTAAAATACTAGTTGAACTTTGTAAACTATTGAAATAAAATTTGTAAACCATTGAAAAAACCGCAAAACCTTTCTTTACAGTCCACTTTTTTTCCTGTTTGCACCGTGCAAAAGCTTGCGTTTCTACTTGCACTGTGCAGAATCTAATTTTATAAACTTGCACCGTGCAAAAATTAAAAAAAGCCTAGTTGAACTTGGTGAACTATTGGAATGAACATTGTGAAACATTGAAAAAAACTGCAAAAACTTTCCTTACAGACCACTTTTTTTGTTTGCACCGTCCAAATCCTTGCTTTTTCAGCTTGCACCGTGCAGAATCTAATTTTATATACTTGCACCGTGCAAAAATTAAAAAGCTTAGTTGAACTTTGTGAACCACTGAAATTTTGCGAAATCCAAAGACAAAACTTTGAAGTAACACATAGAAATGCCTCCAGGGACTAATTTGGTTGATTTTGGCATCAGTTCGAGACATGTATATTACACTATTCATTCGTTTTATTGCTTTTGGCATCGGAAAGTCAAATTTTTGAACTTTTAAAAGGGTTGAAACGTTCACGTTTTGATTAAAAAATATTGTTATTTCAAAAATTTTAAGGTATCTTGATCTTAAATACATTGTTCATGTCCTCAAATAGCAAAAAGTCAAAAAATGGTACCTAAAATTACCAAAAAAGGGCGAAATCACGCGATTTCTAGACAAAAAACCAACGATTTGACTCAAAAACAAATTGAATTGCCAGAGTTTCCGGAACATGAAAATAAAATATTCACCAAATTCTTTCAAAACATGAGAAATGTAATCGTATTTGTCATATGTGACAGGGCTCGCCAAGTGCAAATTTTGGGTTTTTTATTTTGAACAGATATTTGAGGTCATATGAGATGTGTACTATTCTCTAAAATTACTTTTGGCACACCCTTGTCCTCGCCCAAAGCCCTAGCCCACAGCCCTAACCCTAGCCCAGAGCCCTAGCCCAGAGCCCTAGCTAAAGTTCTATTCTCACCTTACCTCTACCGCTGCATCTAACCACACCCATATCATTTTCAATATGCCATTACCACTCCTCTTTCCCTATCCCTTCTTATACCTCTGCTACTGAGCTTACTTTTGACCCTACCCTACCCTACCCTACCTCTACTTTTACTTTTATCCATCTCTGTACTTTACCCTGCCATGTATAAATTTAGCATTTTTTTAGCCCTAGAACCCTGACTATAGCCCATTCTCTACTTTATTCAACTTCATTTTGCTCTACCTAACCGTATATTTAAATTTACCATATCCATCATCAAAATAAAATCAATTTTAAAACAAAAAAAATTTTAATGGTAAAAAAGAGGTGAAAATAGAAAAGAACAAATAAAAATCAGTTAAAGCAACCCCTATTATGCCCGAAAATCAATCAAAAACAATATTTTTCCTTTTTAAAACAATAAAAAACCCAACCTTCTTCCTCCAGTCATGCCTCATGCTTTTAAAACCCAACTTTTTACAAAAATCGATTAAAACATTCAACTTTTAGTCAGAAACACAACTCTAAAAGCTGCTTACAACCACCTGAAAAGACTTTCAATACTATTACTCACACTTTTCCATCAAAAATTTACAAAAAAACAACTACCATTCACTACTTCCTCCAAGCGAACTCGAACCCGCAAGTAATCACGCGCACCGTTGCTTAACTTGCCAGATCGGACAAAATTTATCCTGCCCTATTCTAACATCGCAATCGTCTTTTTTATAATTAAAAAAGCCATACATTTTCAAAAAAAAACTATAAAAAATTTTAAAACCGCAAGAACTTTCTTTACAGCACTCTTCTATTTAATTTTTAATATTTTTCAAAATCATTTGAACGTTTGAACCCTTGATCTTTAATGACTCATAACTACGGTAGTTTTCACTGTAAAATTTAAAAAAAATATATAGCTAAATACCCCTTAATTAAGCAAAACATAAAACGGTTAAAAAAACGCAAGAACTTTCTTTACAAGCTCATTTTAAAGCCACTCAACATAAAATAAACAGATTTCAGATTTCCTGAGTTTAAGTGTCATAACTACAGTAGTTTTTATTGTAAAATTTTTTAAATTCAAAAAAATATAGCCAAATATCTCTCGTTTAAATTAAAATAAAAAAGTTTTTAAAAAACGCAATAACTTTCTTTACTGACTCATTTTAAACAACAGACCCAATATGAGAAGATGTCAAATCGCCTTACTTTAAAACGTCATATCTACTGTATTTATTACTTTAATTTTTCAAAATTCGAAGATAATATACATTAAATACTCCTTCATCTTAATATAAAAAATAAATTTAAAATTTTGGCACAAACTTTCTTTACAGCTCCGATTTTGTCAATTGCACCCAAGCGGATTCGAACTTGCGCGAATAATTCAACGCGCTGTTGCCTTTTTTGATGAAACAAAAGCTAAAAATAATTTTTTGTTAACTGAAAATTTTTTTAAAATTTATTTTTCATTCTTTAAAGTATTTTTTTCATTAAAATTTTATGTTTTTGTGTCAAAAAGTGATGTTTTCTTTACTTTTCTCTCTTTAAAATTCTAAATTTCCCCCAAAAATAATGTTTTCCTTTCCATATTTAATGTAAAATGCATTTGTTTACGCGAATAAAGATCATGTCAAGTTATTATAAATGTGTATAATAAACAAAGACGCCGGAGGAAGTAATTGAGCACTATTTTTGATATTAAAATTAGCCACTAACACGCATTACAAAGCGAATAAAAACAAAAAACAATTACCCGGGTTCGGGTTGTAAATAGTAAGATAGTAATTGGACGTACTATTTTGGACATAAAGTTTTGAAAAGTTCAAAAAAATTAGAGTAGGGTAAGGTAGGGTAGAGTAGGGTAGGGTAGGGTAGGGTATATGAAAAACACCCTATTTTAAGAAAATGTACCACGATTACAGCCCAATAGCTCTAACCAATTACTTTTTTGAGAAAATTGTAATCAAAAAAGTAGTAATTACGCAAATTACTCCGTATTAATAATTAAAAACAATCTGACCGACGTAACTACAATTAATTTTTAATCAATTAGTTAGGTGGCTATGGGTTCACAACCTGCAAAAACTTCTTTACAAAGCTTTTTAGCGACCCTACCCTACCCTACCCTATCCTACCCTACCCTACCCTACCCTACCCTACCCTACCCTACCCTACCCTATCGTACTCTACCCTACCCTACCCTACCTATACCCTACCCTACCTATACCCTACCCCACCCATACAATACCTTCTAAAAAACGTTTAGCCCGGTCCGTTACAAATTTAGCTCGACTCGCTCCGATCGTAAGACCGGGCTGAGAAAGGCCGTGCCTATACCGCCCGTTTCTCACCACTACCCTACCTCACACTACCTTAAGAACTATTTTCCCTACTCGTCCCAACCCAAAAAAAATTTTACCTTACCCTACCTTACCACTGCAAAAACTTTCTTTCCAACCCAAAAAAACCAGAAAAACTTCCAAAAAAAACTTTAACAACTGCAAAAACTTTCCTTCCAACCGCTTATTTTTGCCCTTTTAAAACCGAAAGCAACCCGAACAAAAGCCACACGAGGAGTCGAGGCGGCCCCCGATTACTGTAACATAATAATAAACAAATTGGGAATTTATGGCGCCCCAACGTCATGGAATTAAGGTCGTAAAAAAAGGAGGCTAAAATTTTTTCTGTGGCCTGGAAAAGCGAGAAGAGCCACTCTTAGGTCCTGAGGGCTTTTCGGAATAAAGTGCGTGAAATATAGAAAGATGAAAGGGCCAAAATAAATTAAACAACAACGGATTCGAGGCCGCCCCGGCTTCGTGTGTAAGTTACAACGTTTCGAACTTATATTGTTGTAGGTGTTCGAATTGAGAAGAGGAGATAGGTCGGTATGTTAGGTAAGACAGGTGAGTAGGGTAAGGTAAATGCGTAGACTAAAGTAGGTGCGTAGACTAAGGGGATTTGCGGCAGGTATGTAGGTCAAGGTAGAGAATTAAAAAAAGATATTTTAAATTCAAAGCCTAAGGCTGAAGCTGTGACTATTCACTTTAGTCTTAGGTTTGAACATAAGCTTAGGCTCAAGATTAGACTTACGCTTATACTTTAACGGCAGTTCACGCCCAGGCATACACTCCAGCTAGGCCTTATGCTTAAAACTTAGATATATACTTATTTTAGGATTATGCCCTACTCTACCCTATGAATTAGACTTTAGCTTGACCCTAGGCTTAGCACTTTCATACCCCACCTTACTAAACCCTATCATTCCATTCCTTACTATACCATACCCCTTACCAATCATTACCATTATCTACCATACCCGCTTAGGCCTCAACCTAAGCTTAAGTGTAAGCTTTTTAAGAGGAAGCTTAGAAAACGCCTTAGGCTTACGCTCCAGCTTAGACTTAGAGGTAGACCGAGGACTTTGCTTTCGCTTAGATTTAGGCTTAAACATAAGCTCAAACATAGGCTCATATATATAGCTTTGGCTTTAAAAGTTTGAGCTTAGACTTGATTTTAAATTTAAAAACAAGCTTTGGCGTAGGCTTATATTTAAGTTTACACTAATCCTTTCCTCGTTTTCAGTTTCTCACTCAAATCTACCTATCTTACCCTAAAAACTCTACCGTACGTTACTCTACCCCAAAAGTCCATTTAAAACCTTAAAATCTCAAAAAAACCTGGTCAAAATCCAAAAAATCGACCAAAAGCCAAAATGAAAGTTAATTCCCCCCCCTACCCTCCCAAATCTTTGCCCGGAATGGGTATTACTCTTCTCGAGCAAAAAATCCCTAATACAATTTCGTATCGTCGTACTCGAAGATTAAGAAACACGTAGGCGGCAACGTGTTCTCCGCCCTATAACTACATTATAACAGACATTTCGGATTAGCCATGTGTTTAAAATTAGATGGCAGGACACGTGATCTACTGAGCGGGTCTTCGTTTCGTAATGGGAATACTGTATTGTTCTAATGTATGCGAAAGAGTGGCATAAAGATGTTTCTGGAAAATTACATTTTGTTTACTGCGTTTCAAAAGTAAAGTTAGGATAAAAATCTTATCTTACCCTGACCTGCCCTATCTTGCCTTGCCTTGCCATGCCTTGCCTTGCCTTGCCTTGCCATGCCTTGCCTTGCCTTGCCTTGCCTTGCCTTGCCTTGCCTTGCCTTGCCTTGCCTTGCCTTGCCTTGCCTTGGTCTGGCTTGGCTTGCCTTTCCTTTCGTTGCCTTGCCTTGCCCTACCATGTCTTGCTTTGCCACGCCTTGCCTTGGCAATCCTAAGCCTGAATAGCTGAGCCCAGCCAAGCCAAACCAAACTAATAAAAACAAGCCCATCCCAGATAAGACAAGCCAAACCCAGGCCATATTAGACACGACCAGTCCAGCACAGCCCAGGACAGTCCAACGCGGCTCAACCTTGTCCTGCCCAACCCTGTCTTGCCTTGCCTGGCCAAGCCAAATCATTATAAGCCAAGCCCAGTCATGCCCGGGCTTGAATAGCCCAGCCAAGCCCAGCCTAGATAAGACAAAGCAAGCTCATCCCAGCCCAGACCAGCACAACCCAGCCAAGCCCAGTCCAGCGCAGCCCAACCCTGTCCTGCCAAACCCTGCCTTGCCTGGCCAAGCCCAGCCAATCTAAGCCAAGATAAGCCGAGCCCAGCCATGCCCAGGCTTGAATAGCACAGCCTCATCATGCCCTGCCGAGTTTTGCCCTGTCCAGCCCTGTCCTACAATACCCTATTCTATCATATCATGTAATATCATAGCCTAACCTACCCTATCCTATAACAGCCTTAACCTACCTATATCCTCATTCCTAATACCTCCCTTTCCAGCCTCAAATATTAATCATAACATCCCCCAACTCCTCACGTAATCACCTCCCAATAACCCAAAAATACGTCAAAAAGCAAAGACCCCGCTCGTATGTGACATCTTTGAAGAACACTTGTTCAGACGTCTTTCGAAGATCGAATTACGAATAATCTCGTGAGGACAATTGAAACTATACAAATCGAACTAACAAACAAACGTAAGTGGATTAAGGTCTTTTGCACATTAAAACGCGTCCCCCCCCCCCCAATTTTAAGCTGGTATTAAACGAAATTCGGCTTAAAATTGGTTCTGCACCCGCTGGTCATAAACTATATGGAACTGAAGTTAAAACTGATCATTGTGACCAATAATATACATACAGATGAGCAGAGTAGAATAATATTATGTGCCGACATTAAGAACCCGCCATTTTTTACAGGAAATTACAGGCAAAGTATGGCGGGTTCTTTATGTCGGCACCCTAGGGCTCTGGGCTAGGGCTCTGGGCTAGGGCTCTGGGCTAGGGCTCTGGGCTAGGGCTCTGGGCTAGAGCTCTGGGCTAGGGCTCTAAACTAGGACTCTGTGCTAGTGCTCTGGGCTAGGGTTCTGGGCTAGGGCTAGAACTAGTGCTAGGGCTAAAGCACAGCTAAAACAAAACTCATCACGCCTTTCACCAACCTCAAGTACACCCCAAATCAAAAACAATCCCCCACACATCTTCAGCCTAGACTGAAATATGAGGTCCAGACGCTATTTTTGTTTGTCCTTTCGAGTTTTGAGAAAATAATTAAAAAAGTAGGTAATATTTTTGTTTTGTCCTTGCCTAAAATACTCAAAAAACAGGAAACCGAAACGGAAATCAAATTCCCAACGAAAAAAAAATAATTCGCCCAAAGGGCTTGCAATCAGAGACAGGTGCTTGAGTAATCGTTTTGCACTCGGATTTAACGCCTCGAGGCCAGAGATCCGGCCGGAGGGGTTTTGCGGATATAAAAGAAATACATATATACATTATGACAATTTAAAATGTTATAAAAAGAGGGAGTACATATCTGGAGACGGCTAGACTAGACATGAGAAACGGGCCGGGCCCAATTTTCAAGCCCGCCCCGTTGCTCATGTATAGGCTAGACTAAAGCGATATAACTACTCCAATTCACAAAATAAGGTTACGCTAAAGCTTATTAAAGCTAGACTATGCTTTGACAAGTCTGAATAAAAGCTAGGACACTGTAATTACAATCAGACTAAGAATAAAGCTAAGGCCATGGCTAAAGCTGGCTGGGCCAAATCAAAGCAAAAGTTAAAACACTCAAAGCTAAGACTTTGGCATGGCTAAACCAAGGCTAAGGCAAAACTAAAGCAAAAAATGACAAAGTAGAGCAAGGTCTTTGAAAAATTAATAAGCTCCACCTTGTAGTAAAGAAAAGTTTATAAGCTCCACCTTGTAGTAGAACGTTCCAAAATTTCTCTTATCAGCCACTGAGAATTCAGAGCCGAAACATGAGCTAACCTCAAACTTGGGTTAATAAACCAAAGATATTATCCTTGCTTCGCCTCTAAAGAGAAAGATTTTTTGTTTTTCAATTAGTATTGATTCAATTTTGGGAGCTATTCTAGCGCTCTTCCACTCTCTCTTATATTACACTTGATCTCGCCTTTGTTTCTTGTTGTATTTTGAAGCGCACTGATTTTTCTCTTTCTCTATCTTTATCGTATGTTAATATGGGCCCTAATGCTTCATGTTAACATACGCCAAAGATAAAGAGCGAGTGAAAACAAAACCAAGATAAACTGTAATATAAGAGAGAGTGGAAGATCGCTAGAATAACTCCAAAAATCGTGTCAGACCTGGTTGATGAACAAAATAGCTTTTTCTTTAAAGCAAAAGCAAGGATTATATCTTCGGTTTAATAACCCAAGTTTGAGGTTTGCTCATTTTTCGGCTCTGAACTCTCAGTGGCTGATAAGAGAAATTTTGGAACGCTCTACCACAAGGTGGAGCTCATAAGCTCTTTTCTACTACAAGTTGGAGCTCATAAATCTTTTCAAAAGGCTCTATTAGTGTTAAGTGTTAAAAATCTCGTTAAAAATCAACTCTAGCTTAGCTTCAGGTCTATCTTACGGAAAAACGAGCAAAAAAATAATTCCATGGCACCTTTTCTAGACAAAATAACGAAATTTCTAGAAATAGTTAGGTTTCATGACACATTTTCTAGATTTTTCACATATTTTCTTTTCTTTTTGCTTTTTCAGGCAAACTTTACTTGAATTTACAATTGTAACAAATGATTTATATTGTTTTCTACAATTTATGCAAATAAAAATTGTAAAACTTTTAGCTTTTTGCAGGTTTATAAGCTCCGTGTTGTTGTAGATAAGGTTTGAAATTTTTTTTGTTAGCTAGGCTAAAATATGTCTGAGCTAAAATGATGCTAAAGCTAATAGAGGCTAGAATATGCTAAGGAAAGCCTAAATCTAAGGTTATGGCTATAGCTAAGATTTCTGTTTGCAAACTATGAGCTCCACTTCGTAGTAGAGAAAAGTTTATGAGCTCCACCTTGTAGTCTCTACATTGTTGTAGATTAGCTTTAAAAAACTTATGAGCTCCACCATGTAGCAGAGCGTTCCAAAATTTCTCCTATCAGCCACTGAAAGTTCAGAGCCGAAACATGAGCTAACCTCAAACTTGGGTTAATAAACCGAAGATATTATCCTTGCTTCTGCTCTAAAGAGAAAGCTCTATGTCTTTTCGAGTGAGTTTGACTGTATTTCGGGAGCTGTTCTAGCGATCTTCCCCTCTCTTATATTAACCACGAGCGCGCTAATCGCTTTGTCTCTCTCTCTCTCTATTTCTGTCGTATATTAACATGAAGTATTGGAAAGCAGAGACCTATGTGCGCAGACATTTAACTGTCTTTAAACATACGAGAAACATAGAGAGTGAAAAAGAGTGTTACCGCGCTCATGGTTAATATAAATAAGAGAGAGTGAAAGATCGCTCGAACAACTCCCGAAATGGAGTCAAACTCATTCGAAAAGAAACAGAGCTTTCTCTTTAGAGCAGAAGCAAGGGTAATATCTTCGGTTTATTAACCCAAGTTTGAGGTTAGCTCATGTTTCGGCTCTGAACTCTCAGTGGCTGATAAGAGAAATTTTGGAACGCTCTACTAACTCTAATGGTGGAGCTCATAATTCTACAAAAAAAAATTGAGGAAAAAACAGTTAAGCAGTTTTTCTGGTCGAAATTTTGAAATGGACCTGGCTTAAGCAGTATGTTTTGATCCCTCCAGATCGGGCCCGATTTTGAAGCTCGGCTCAACGCTTATGTAGGCTCAAGGCCAAGACTACACCTTAATTCATAAAATAAACGATCGTATTTTACCGTCATTCTTACAATTTACGATATTATTGTTGTATTATTTCACAATCGTATTGTAAAGTTATCCTACCACGAAAACAATTATTGCAAAGACGAATTAAACAAAATGCCAAACGATATATTGTTTAGCGCGCGCGCGAATGTATTTGCAAAGTAAATTTGTTTGGAAATAACGCAAATATAGTGTTTTTTAGCTTATTTCCGACTTTTTGTCAAAAGAACGTTTATTTTTGTTTTTTCTACGTATTTCAGAGATTTTATAAGTTTTTTCTGCGTGATAAGGCGCCTTTCTTGTCGATTTTAATATTTTTCTTCATTCTCATATTATACATTCTAGGAGTAGGCAAACTATGGGTCGAGACCATGGGAAACGACGTTCTTCAAGGTCTCCGCGAGGTAAATGATTTTGATTTGCTTTTTACATTTAGAAACATAAATTGTTTTAAAAGGACTACAATAACATGTGGAATCGTTGAAAATAGTTGTTTAATAATGTTCTGGGTAAATATAGGTTTGTAATTATTATTTTTAATCTTCTTAGTTTTTTTACTTACTAATTAGTCTATTTTTAGGTTCTCGACGTTCCCCGCCTCGAAGAAGGAGCAGATCACCACGAAGACGGAGTAGATCGCCGAAAAATCGTCGAGATGATAGGCATAGGCATCATTCACCAGAATCATTGTCTTCTAGACGTAGAGAAGAAGCTCGGGAATCAGATAGAAGACCTCGAGGTGCTGAAAAGCAACCTCAACAGCCAATGAAACAAGAATTCAAGATGCCAAGCTTTGGGATAAAGACAGAAGAACCGAAAACAGCTCCAAAAGCTCGGAACTTTGATCCGTTGACTGGTGAAGAGAAGAAAAAGCAAGAAAGCAATGAGGATGTTGTGTTACCTTCGTTTGAAGTGTCAGGGAAGTTGACTGCGGACACAAACACGTTTAAGGGAGTTGTGATCAAGTACAACGAACCTCCAGAAGCTGCTTTGCCTAAATTGAGATGGATGTTGTATCCAATGAAGGTGGGTTTGATTTATTTGTGTTTTATGGTTTAGGTATTGAAATGACAAACGTTTTCTAAGCGGATTTTTAAAAAATTGGGTTTATGTAAGGCGTTACGGTGATGATATTATCCATGATGATCAAGTCTAATATTTTTTGATTTTTTTGAATTTTCAAAAATTTTTATAATTTGAAATTACGTTTTTATGAAAGCTTGAAGCAGTAAAAATATTTTAAATCTTATTTACCTTTTGGAATTTCAGGAAGAAGAAGTAATGAAGCCTTTCTACATGCACCGTCAATCCGCTTACCTTATCGGTCGAAACCGAAAGATTGCTGACTTTCCGGTCGATCACCCTTCCTGTTCGCAACAACATGCTGTATTTCAATACCGAAAGATGGATTTCGAACGGAATGGAGTACCAGGCAAGCGGATATTACCATACATAATCGACTTGGGGTCTTCGAATGGCACCTACCTAAATGGAGACAAAATAGAAGCACAAAGATATTACGAATTGAAGGAGAAAGACGTAGTAAAGTTTGGATTCAGCAGCCGAGAATATGTTATACTACATGAGTTATCGGCAGAAGGGAAGGATGGCGAGAGGGTGGATGAGGAGCTTGAGGATAGTGATGTTGAAGTAGATCTGGATGGAGCTGAAGAACGATTGGCTAAAGCTGAGGAGGACTATTTTTGATGTTGTCATTGGAATTTAAAACATATTCTTGAGATTTTAGTTTTAAAATGGTAATTTTTCGAAAAATTGTTGTTTTAAAGCCATTTTTCTTTGTTGTTTTAGGTAACATTTGGTATCTAAAATGACAAACATGAACTTTTATGACAAAACCTTGTTGGCTATGGCATATTTTTTGATTAAATTAAATTTCTAGTTATTTTTCGTTGTTAATGTTATGAGTTTTATAGAAATAAACTGTACATACCTGAATATCGACGATTTATGTTTAATATGTTGTGTCGTGTCAATGTTACTTTTGTTTTTGTGGTTTTGTGCTTATTATTTGATATTTTTTGTGGGTTGTATATGATCTAAGGTTGTATATATAAGCCGAATCTTCTGCTTGAATACAATGTTTTAATGTTTAGATTGTTCGGCCGAAAATGGGCGCCTGGGCCGAGATTGTTCTGTGGCAAAATGGAAAAGTGGTCAGTTTATATGATTGGCACGTGATAGGGGGTTATATACTTGGTATTTAGTAGGGAATTGTATGCTTTTTATTTGATAGGAAAAGGATAGTTACAAGCTCGTTACCTTTATTTACTTTGTAGCTTGTTTTGATAACTTTACCTACGTTAAAATGACAAATCTTACGATATTCTTTTAGTTACACTCGTTTCTGGCCGATGAAGCTTCGGTGGACATTGGCAAACAATTCTTGGTTTCTAGCGCTTTTCAAAACACAGGTAAGATTGTTTCACAATTTTAAATGGTTTTTTTTTTGTAAAATACGGGCTTAATTGTTCTCGATACCAAAGAGGGTTAAATTGACACCTAAAACATCTTCAGATCCCCAAATCTGCACAATAACTAAGCTGAAGAGTGGGTGCGAAGTCAAGAACCACTCATTCCAACCGATTTACATCGACACCACCGCCAACCATCGTCCCGGCGTTCCACACTCAAAACATTCACCCAAAGACTTGGCCAAATCCGAATCGGCCATGCTTTTCTGGGACACAGCCTTTGCCAGAGCCCTGAAAGATGCCACAACAGTCGAAGAGTTACAGTCGAAAGAGCTTCAATCAATGTGTTACTCGAAGATCGAATTCAAAAGAAGCGGCGAGAACTTTGGCATCGGAATAACGTTCGTCGAGGCGTGGGAGAAGATTAGAAAGGCTATCGCGGCCAAGAGTTTTGGACTGGATAATAGTGAAGTGTGAGTTTTTAGGGATAGATTTTTTGGTTTTAAGATGGTGAGGGGGGGGGGACAATTTTTTGAAATGAGGGGTGTTTAAAAAAGTTTTTTTTGGGGTGGGTGGGGTGAGTCAAAAAAAAATTTTTTTTTGGGGATGGGCGGGGGTAAAAAAATCAAATTTAACTTGAGTCAGGGACGGATGGTGTCAAATTCGACTCTTCCTTAAAAAAAATTTTTGGGGGTATGGGAAGAGGGAAAAATCAAAAATTTTTTTAAATTTTTTTTTGAAATTCACGGTGCGGAGGGGGACAAATTCATTGTTTTCTAAATTGATGACAATGGTTTTTAACATATAAACATTAGGTTGTTCGAATAATTCTGCGCCCCTTTCTAAAATTTTTTTTTGGTTTGAGGGCACAGAATTATTTACTTAATAGTTTTGTAAAACGCAGTTTTTGGGCTTTAATTGTGAAGTAAGAAGTGATTGCACTATTTACCACAAGTAAATTAACAAAAAATTAATTTTAAAACTATAAACTAAACTTCAAACCTATTTTCAGGAACAGAACAGTATCGTTGTCCCAATCCGATGCTCAACGCTTCAAATTGCCAGTCTTTAAGCCAAGCTCGTCTCCATTGCGTAACAGATCCTCTTTGGCTCTAATATTGGACAGAGAAGAGGCTAGGCCAAGGAAATCGTCGATTGTCAGGGATTTGGTCAATAATTTCACGGTACTTTATGTTTTTGGTATATTACGCTGTTCCAATAATTCTGGGTTCCTTAACCTCGATAATTTGCTTTGAGAGGGGGTGCAGAATTATTTGAACAACGTAATATTTTAATAGTGTGCCCTTGACCCTGAAAATTTGTTTTGATATGGGCTCAGAATTATTTGAGCAACCTAATATTTTAAAAGGGCACAGAATTATTTGAACAATCAGGTTTTCAAAATTTGAAGTTTTGGATAACAATATTTTTCAGACTCAAATCGAGAACAAAGAGAACCAGCTTGTCCACACCTCATCAACCTCATCGTTGACTCCAAAATCAGAATCCGAAGCCCTACCACCGAAAGGTCGACCATCCTTAAGGAAGTCGAATGCCTTGTTCCTAAATCACAAAACCCCAGTCCTAAAACAATCGCTGATCGAACTGGACGAGGAGGTGAAGCTTCTGGAGCTAATGGTACAGAAAATTCAAGAGAATGGTCATCATAGTCATCATACCGAAAAGAATGGCAAAATAGATGACAGATATGGTCGTGACCTCAAATATGGCCGAAGAAGTGTAACAGATCAAACTCCACCGAACAGAACCTCGAGACACGCTCACTACAGCCACGTGGCTTCGGAATCCTCGCCGGAAGAGGTGATTCTCAGAACCGAACGAATCGAACCCAAAATTCGAACTTTTTCCACCGGAGGCATGGCTAAATTGGAGGTGTAAGATGAAGATGGCATTGGTATTGTGGAGAGCTGAAGGTGGTGAGAATGTATTATATTGTAGTAGGTGGATTTTTGTCGTAGATGGCATACATTGTATTAAATAACTTGATATGTTACAGCGTAGTAAGAATGTTTGTCATTGATGTTCAGCTCAGTTTTTGGTCGATGAAAATATTTTTAGCTTGTCTTGCTGGTTGATAACAATGTTTTCAGCCGCTTTTTTGGTCGATAATCAGTATTTTGATCTCTTTTTTTGTCAAAATCTCGCTTTATTAATGATTTTAGGCTTTTTTTTAAATTAATTGTTGTCTTTTTAAGTATTATTTAATCAGTTATGCCCTTTTTTCATATTGTGTCAAGTAGCTATTGCTAAAATATTGCCGAACAATCAAAGTTTAATCTGTGTTAAATAAGATAATCAAGTTGCTAATTGTAATAGTATAAGTAATATGTTGTCCATGTAATATTTGTGTCCACTAATAAAATTAAAAGTTTTGAAAAGTGAAATTTTGGTTAAAATTTGGTTTTTGTTACCTATTTTTTGAAATTGTGTAAGATTTGTTACCTAAATTTCAGAAGTAAAAGTTTTGGTTGAAGTTTTGTTTTTTCACTTATATTTTGAAAAAGGTATAATTTTTGATTGAAAATAGGACTTTGTTACCTAAATTTGTATTTTTTGTTTTGTAAAGAAAGTTCTTGCCATTTTTTAATTTGTAAAGAAAGTTCTTGCTATTTTATGTTTTGTAAAGAAAGTTCTTGCTATTTTATGTTTTGTAAAGAAAGTTCCTGTCATTTTATGTTTTGTAAAGAAAGTTTTTGCCATTCTTTGTTTTGTAAAGAAAGTTTTTGCCATTTTTCGATTTGTAAAAAAAGTTTTTGCCATTCTTTGTTTTGTAAAGAAAGTTTTTGCCATTTTTCGATTTGTAAAGAAAGTTTTTGCCATTTTTTGTTTTGTAAAGAAAGTTTTTGCCATTTTTCGATTTGTAAAGAAAGTTCTTGTCATTTTTTGTTTTGTAAAGAAAGTTCTTGCCATTTTTTAATTTGTAAAGAAAGTTCTTGCTATTTTATGTTTTGTAAAGAAAGTTCTTGCTATTTTATGTTTTGTAAAGAAAGTTCCTGTCATTTTATGTTTTGTAAAGAAAGTTTTTGCCATTCTTTGTTTTGTAAAGAAAGTTTTTGCCATTTTTTGTTTTGTAAAGAAAGTTTTTGCCATTTTTCGATTTGTAAAGAAAGTTTTTGCCATTTTTTGTTTTGTAAAGAAAGTTTTTGCCATTTTTCGATTTGTAAAGAAAGTTTTTGCCATTTTTTGTTTTGTAAAGAAAGTTTTTGCCATTTTATAGTCTGTAGAGAAAGTCATTGCCATTTATTACATTGTAAAGAAAGTTCTTACGATTTTACGAAATTTTGAAATTTTAAGACTTTAAACGTAAGCCCAAATAGAATATTATGCTTTATTAGAAGTGAAATAATTTAAAAGTCCAGCACCTGTTTTAATATCCTCACATACTCTTCCATCGATATGGCTTCAACGTCCAACGTGCTTAGGGCGTTCTTCAACGTGATTGCTTTTCGAAGTTGGGCTTCGACTCGCATGTGATAGCCGGCTATCGTCGAGCGGGATTGGAGATCTTTCGAGGCGTAGGTCTGTTGAATGGTCGATAACTGAAAGTTTTAGGTTTGTAAAGAAAGTTCTTGCCATTTTATTGTTTGTAAAGAAAGTTATTGCCATTTTATTGTTTGTAAAGAAAGTTATTGCCATTTTAAGCTTTATAAAAAAAGTTATTGCCATTTTATGGTTTGTAAAGAAAGTTATTACCATTTTTTCCTTTGTAAAGAAAGTTCTTGTCATTTTAAACCCTGTAGAGAAAGTTCTTTTCGTTTCAGCCTGCGGGAGACAAGTTATACGATTAATGTCATTTTAAGTTCTGTAAAAAAAGTTATTGCAATTGGCATGTAAAATGAGTTTAGTAAATAAAGTTCTTGCTATTTTAGGTTCTGTAAAGAAAGTTATTGTCATTTTCTGCTCTGTAAAGAAGGTTTCTTACCTGTTTCTGTAAATTCTGTAGTCGTCGTATTTTCGAGTCGATAACGATTTGTGCGCAGTTAATGTTATGAGTATATTCTTCATACGATTTCCGTTTGTCAATAATCGGTTCCGACGTTTCGAACTCGAACAATTGTGAATCAGACATGCTTGAACTTGAGCGACTGAACTCACAAGAATTCATCATTACCTGTGTCTAAAAATTTTAAATTAAATAGCAATTGGGTAACAATTGTGACTGGTAAAATTAGGTAACATAACTCGCTTTACTCTACCCTACTGTACCCTACCCGACCCTACCGTTTATTTTATTTTGCCATATCCCTACTCTTCTATCCTCTACCCATAAATTATACCTCACTTGATTTTAGCTTAGTATTAGGTGCCAACATAAAGAACCCGCCATACTTTTCCTGTAATTTCCTGTAAAAAATGGCGGGTTCTTTATGTCGGCAACTAATATATGTAAATATCTGAATGACTATAGATTAGTACAACAAACAGCAATCCTTTCTGTTACCTCAACTAATTACCTAGCAAACACAAAGTTATCAACATTGAAAGGTGTTTCCACACTTAATTACAGGGTTCAATATCTCTAAAAGAAACTGTTGTCTAGCCTACTATTATTTATGTTTTTGTCGCGAATTAACTGATAATGCCACTTTTGTTTGTTTCAAGTCATATGGACAGTAAAGGAAGATAACAAAAAATGTAGAGACTAGGCTGTGATAGGGTGTGGGTAAATTAAAAATGATTTTTTTGAGTGGGCTGGGTTCTCTGGGTTGGGACTCTACGCTATGGATTTGAACTAGAACTCTAGGGCTAAAGCTAGGACTAGGTCTTAGACTAGGGATTGATCTAAGAAAGGGGCGAAGGCTTAAGCTAGGGCTCTGGGCCAGGGCTCTGAGCTAGGGCTGTGGACTAGGACTCTAGGCTATAACTAGAGTTAGGACTAGGGTCCTGGGCTATGGCACTAGGCTAAGGCTAGGACTAAGGGTATGGCTAGAGCTAGGGCTAAAGCTAGGGCTAAAGCTAGGGCTAGAGCTAGGGCTAGGGCTTGAGCTTGTACTTGGACTAGGGCCGAGACTACGGCCAAATCTGAGGCTACAGCTCAGCTATGCTAGTGTATAAAAATGAATTTTAAGACTAGCATACCATCTCACCAAGCTGTTTAATCAAAAACTTAGCCAAAAGAAAGGTCGTTCAAAACCAGAGTGTAATGCAACATTAAAAATAGACGAGAGACTTTAATTGACACATCATATTAATAGTGAAGCCAAGTACACATGCGCTTTTTTATAAAAAGTCTGTTGACAAACCTGCCACTCCTCAGCGACTGATAACGTTTGGCTAATTTACTTAAAATTTGCTTAATTTTATTAAATCTGAATTTCAGAACTGATCATATACTGTAGAAACTACATATAAAGAAATACATATTACATGCCGACGTAAAGAACCCGCCATTTTTTACAGGAAACTACAGGAAAAGTATGGCGGGTTCTTTATGTCGCCGCTTAATATAAACCTAAATAAAGTGACCCTAGCTCAGCCCCCTTGCGCTGGATCAGGCTAGATTGAGCTAGGCAAGGCAAGGTAAAGCAGGGTAGGTTAGGGCAAGAAAGCGCAAAGCATGGTACGGTAGTTTAGGGAAGGCTGGGATAAAGTAGGGTAGGGAAAGGTAGGGTAGGGTAAGGTAGGGTAGGGTAGGGTAGGGTAGGGTAGGGTAGGGTAGGGTAGTGTAGGGTAGGGTAGAGTAGGGTAGGGTAGGGTAGGGTAGGGTAGGGTAGGGTAGGGGTAGGGTAGGGTAGGGTAGGGTAGGGTAGGGTAGGGTAGGGTAGGGTAGTGTAGGGTAGGGTAGAGTAGGGTAGGGGTAGGGTAGGGTAGGGTAGGGTAGGGTAGGGTAGGGTAGGGTAAGGTAGGGTAGGGTAAAAATTGAAAAAAGACTCAATATTGTAGTAGATCACAAAATCAAAAAACAGAATATTATTGTCAAATTCTGTTTCCACAGCTGTCAGATTAGAAATCACCTTGATTTCAGAATATTTTTTGTTTCAAAACCCGGCTCAAACCTTGCGTAAAAAACAAACAGTTCAGAAATGGCCTTGGCTGTCTACTTTTTTATGCGAGTTACTACTGAAAACTTTTATAGCTATAAATGTCTTTGAAAATATTTTTATGTATAATACCACGTTAAAAATGGCACAAAATTAATAAAAAGTGATAAGCCTAGCTCTAGTCTTAGCCCTAGCCGTAACGCGGAGCCCTATTCCAGAGCCCGGAGCCTTAGCACAGAGCCCTGCCCTAGCACTAACATTAACCAAGTCTTAGCTTGGGTCCTACCCAGAGCCCTAGCCCAGAGCCCTAGCCCAGAGCCCTAGCCCAGAGCCCTAGCCCAGAGCCCTAGCCCAGAGCCCTAGCCCAGAGCCCTAGCCCAGAGCCCTAGCCCAGAGCCCTAGCCCAGAGCCCTAGCCCAGAGCCCTAGCCCAGAGCCCTAGCCCAGAGCCCTAGCCCAGAGCCCTAGCCCAGAGCCCTAGCCCAGAGCCCTAGCCCAGAGTCCTAGCCCAGAGCCTTAGCCTAGAGCCTTAGCCCACAGCTCTAGCCCAGAGCCCTAGCTCAGATCCCTAACCCTAGCCCAAGAGCAAGCTTAAGTCCAAATCCTTAGCCATAGTATAAAAGAAGCCCTAGCCTCAGTACTAGCCTTAGCTTTAGACATATTCCTACTTCTAGTCTTACAAAACATAATTAGTCTTAGCCAAGGCCTTAGCCGTATGCAAAAATCCGTGCCCCAACACCTAGTTCTAATACCGCTAGCCGTTTCTTTAGCCTTAGACTTAACCATAGTCCGTCTTATTTTTCTTTCGCTTTCTATCTTGCCGCCTTTTCTTGCCTTACTCAGTCTTGCTTAAAACTGACATGTATAACATTCCTCACTACTTAAAACACTAATTTTTCTCTTGGCCTACAACAGATGGCTTTTATCATATAAAGAGACAACGTATCATAAAAAAATTTTAAATCAACGTAAAATTTAAACATCCATTCCATCACAAAATAGCTCTAAAATTATTATTAAAACAATTCAAACAGCCCTAAATTGGGAGTTGGAAAAGAAACAAAAGCGTTATTTGTTCATCTGAATCTGCTTAAACGGTTCGAAATCGCTTCAATAGATTAAAATTATTTTTTGACCTTGGCGTCAACGTTTTTTCGCGAAACACAGTTTACAGCTGATTTTCAGGCATTGACAAAATAAAAGTTATGTTGTCCTTCAAAAGGTTTGTCGCCCAAAGTAAATTAAAGTGCAAATGATAAGGTACGTTAAATTGAGCTAGACAACCAAGGCAAGACAAAGGCAAAGCAAGGAAAGGAAAGGCAAGGCAAGGCAAGGCAAGGCAAGGCAAGGCAAGGCAAGGCAAGGCAAGGCAAGGCAAGGCAAGGCAAGGCAAGGCAAGGCAAGGCAAGGCAAGGCAAGGCAAGGCAAGGCAAGGCAAGGCAAGGCAAGGCAAGGCAAGGCAAGGCAAGGCAAGGCAAAAGCAAGGCTAGGATAGGCTGGATAAAGAAACAGTAAATGAAAGTAGAGTATAACAGAGCAAAGTGCAATAAGTCACATACATGAACATAATATTAAAACGAAAGCAAGGCTAACGTAAGGTTGGGATAAGAGTAGGGTAAAACAGAATAGATAAGGTAAGACTAACGCAAAAGTTTATAGGGTAAAAAGTCATGAGGGGATGGTAGGGCTTGAGCAGATACAGTTAACGTAAGGCTGAGCTGGAGCTTAGATTTTGGCATAAACTTTGGCTTCTCCTAGGTTTTATGCTAAGATTAAAGCTAGGTCTCTGAGATGGGGCTAGAGTTAGAGCTAGGGTAAAGGCTAAAGCTAAGGTTAGAGCTGAAGCTAGGACTTATTAAACTAGTGCATAGGCAGTGGCTTAGGCTGGGGCTTAGGCTACTTGTCAATTTTATAAGGGATATCATAGTTTTACTTGTAAAAATTGAAAAAGAGCATTGTTTTTTGGTTCAAATCAGGTAAATCCGATTGGACGAAACGAAATCTGTTGGATTATACATATAAGAGTGATTCAGCTAGAAAAAAATATTTGTAAAATTTTCCACTAGCAAGTCTAATAATACATACTTTTCCAATATCCCAAAATTTTTTTTTGGTTTTGAACCCCCCCCACCTCTTCTTAAAAAATTTTTTTACCCCGCTCAAAAAAATTTTTCTAACCTTCTTATTAGTAATGCAACACCTGCCACCAATGAAAAAAATATTTTTATATCACCCTCCCCCCCTAAACTAAATTTCTTATCATGCCCAAAAAATATTTTTTGATCTTTTTATTGGTAATGCAGACTCTGCCATCAATTAAAAAAATTATAGTATCTTCCCCCACCCCCTTCCTCAAATAATACAATTATTACCCCGCCCATTGACTATTGTCCAAATCTCATGTTCCTTACTCAGCTAAACGTCATACAAATTTGACCACATAATAATATAATAATTGCAACAAACGATAAAACAACTAAAAATAGACATGAAAAGCGGCGTATCTGCATGAACAAAATTCTCCCCCGCCCCATAACACTGTCCCGCTTTTTGCCAATCGAACGAACTGGGGGAGGGGGTTTTGTAACATTACGAATGCCCGAAACCGAGACACTGATCGAACCGTCTGATCTGCGGAAACGGAACGCTATATTAATCATTAATGATATACTAGTCTGTTCGATAGACGTATTCAAATTAGTTTTTGAAAGAAAGAAAGGGGTTAGGAGGAAATTTTATTTTTAAAAGAATGACACTTATGCCTGGCCATGGCAAGGGTATATAAGACGGTAAAGAATGGATGAAAATAGTAGGGCAAGGGTATAGAAAGGGTAGGGCTAGGATGGGCAAGGTTAGGACAAAGGAATGGAAAGGATGTAGCGTAGACAAAGGTAGGGTAAGTGTAGATCAAGGGTAGGGCAATGGTTGGGCAGGGGTAACACAAGGGTATAGAAAGAGTACGGCAAGGACAAGGGCAATGCAAGAGATAGAGTAGATAAAGCAAGGGTAGGGTAGGATAAAGGTAGTGGTAGGAGTATTGAAAGTCCATTGCGATCGAATTATATTCCTTTTCAGAGTTTTTTTTTATTTGAGAAAATAAAATAAATAAATAAGCGAATAAATTATGTTTTGCAGCCGGCTGGACTAAAAAATTTGAATTTCTTTCAAAATTAAAATTTTTTTTTCAGAAATAATTTTTTTAAATTAAATTTTTTATTCAAATTAAAATTTTTTTTTCAAAATCAATTTTTTTTTAAAAATTAAACTTTATTGTTTAAATTAAAATTTTTTTCAAAATTTAATTTTTTTTTCCAAAATTAATTTTTTTTTTCAAAATTAATTTCAAAATTTCAAAAAATTTTAAAATTTAGTACCAGCTGGCTACAATATCCCTAAGTGCGACTAAAATATAAAAAAAATAATTTAAACGTAGCGTGATGCCCGCAACGCCAAGTAGATATGGAAGCCAATGGCAATAAAGAAGGTCCAGACTGTGAAAGCACTGATCACACTGATCCAGACCTTCGAAACACAGTGAGGATAGTGCTTTTTTGCTGCTGAAAATGGGAAAAGTTGTTACCGTACTCCACCCTATCTTACCCTACCCTAAATTACCTTACCTTACCCTACCCTTCCATACCCTACCCTAGTATGTTCTGTCTCCCCTAGCCACCCAACGTTACGATATCCTATTCTTCCTTACCCTACTTAAATCTACCACAAGTAGACTACTCTTACAGTATCTGACCCTATGTAAGCCTATCATTATCCTTTTACTGTCGTATTTTAACCCAACTCTAGCGCTACTATAGCTTAACATTACTACACCTTTATATGTTACCCTAATCTAGTCCTATCATAGCTCCACCCTACTACTACCCTACTGTATATAACCCTATCTAAACTTTTTTCTACCGTATCCTACCCCATATCTTATCCTAGCCCTAGTATTGGTTTACTGTAGAGTAGTCGTACTTTACTCTGGCACTTTTTTACCCTACCCTTACTCTTTCTAATGCATAATTTTACCTTGTTCTACCCTACCCTACCCTACCCTCCCCTACCCTGCCCTACCATAACCCAACTCTATTCTATTCTACTCTACCCTTGCCCAACCTGACCTCTACTTTTACCTTACCTTACCTTACCCTAACCCTCCTCTATCCCTAGAAAAAACCAATTCTTAACTCACCGTTCTCAACCTGCCGTTCCTTTGCCGATTGTCGTGCTTCGTCGCTGCAATTGGGGTCGTCCTTCTTGCCCAAACACAAATCCGCTTGAACTTCCATTTCGAACACCGACTTCTTCATTTGAAGCGATTTGTGATGATTGATCTTGACGTTCTCTTCCGGAACGTTACGTTTCCAACGACGAACGTTGTTGGAACGGCCATCGAAGAGGACGGAATTCTGGGGCGAAGTGATGATGTCTGGACAGAATGGGGGCTAAAATACGGATTCTTTAATTGTTTAAAAGGACAAACGAAAATTTTTTTATTTAGTATTAGACCGATTCAAAAGACTTGTCGTTTTTGTCCGCGCAAATGTAGGTAAATTGACGACAAGACTTTTTCAAGGCTTCTGTAAACAAAGTTTTTACAATTTTTCATTTCTCTAATAATGTGTGATGCTGTAAACAAAGATTTTGCAATTTCCAAAAAAAATTTTGTTACCTAAACAAGTCAAAAAAGTTTTGTCGTTTTTCGCCGTGCAAATGCAGGTAAATTAACGACAAAACTTTTTAAAACCCCTTGTAAAAAAAGTTTTTGATAATTTTATACTCTAAAAATCATTTCCAAAGCTTCTTCTTGTAAACAAAGTTCCTTCAACTCACAGTCATGATCTCATCACAGCTCTTGACGCCATTCTCATCTGGAATGTCCGAGCACACCTGCATCTCGCATCTGATGCTGAATCGTGTATGGTCGGGCAGTTTGAAGGCACTCAATGGAGCTCTGACAACATCATGATACGTGTCGTAATGAGGATGACCAAGAATGTTCAAATCGGTCGAACAGCCTTGGTTATCGATCACTGGATGTTCATCTCCACTGACCAGGTCACGAATGATACAGTTACGTACTAGAAGGCCGTAGGCGTCTGAAAATAGAGAGTGGAGTAGATTTTTTTGGTAAAAACATCCTTGTGAACATCAGAAAAAAAATTTACCCTCTCCAAAAATTTTTTTTTCAATTCAAAAAAATGTTTTACCACCCCCTTCCAAAAAAAATTTTACCACCCCCAAAAAAAATTATTATTCTCCTTACCAGACTCCGGATTCAACGAGAACTCCAATCTCAACGGTTGACCAACATCAACCCGATCAACTTCCGTACCATCACCTTCTTTATGATGCTCCAGGTCCGTGACAATCTTCATTTCACATTCAGGAACGGCCGCCTTCTGTTCCAGCTTTGTCGGCGTGAAATGCAGCTCCTCCAGAGCTTCGTCAATGCGCTTCGGAATCTCGGTCTTCTTGTACTTGATCCTTTGTTGAGCACATTGAGCAATGTAGCTTTGAATCGAGGTCTCACCGTTCGGTTGTTGGAACATCACGATGATTTGCATATGAGACGGGGCTTCAACGCTGCCGTTGAAATGACCAGGATTGGGTACACCGCATTCTTGGTAGGAGAAGGAGACATTGATGTTGAGGGCGTCTTTGAAGGTATGGACGCAAGACGGGACTCGCTTCTTGTCGTTGGCAAAGATCTCGCCGGTGAAGGGGAAGATCGTGTTCACGCCAAAGTCGATGCCGTTCTCTTCGCAAATCACTCTGGCTTTGCCTGAAATCAAATTTTTATTAGATGGCAAGAGGAATATTGAGTTTGCTAATGATTATCAAGGATAATATTGAGTTTTTTAATGGATGCCAAGGATAATATTGACTTTTAGGTAATAAAACATTATCTTTTACTGAGAAAACAAAAGTTCAATTAATGCCAAGGATAATATTGGCTTTTACATCACAGAATATTACTTATTTACTAATAAAATGATAAGTTAAAAATCAATTAATGAACACGATGGATAATATTGAATTTTAGGTAATAAAAACACAATTTTAAAAAATAAAAAAAAATTTTAAATCTGAACTGATAAAATTATAGTTAAGAAAACAAGAAATTCAACTAAAAATTGTTCCCGATGACGCATTTTCTAAATTCCGCCGACAATTTTCCAAAAAAAATATTTTTCCGTGGCCATGGATAATTTTATTCCTTTCTAATCAGTTTATTAATGTGTTCGTAACTGATTTATTCTCTATTATTTTATTTCTAATCAGTTTCTAATTCCTTTACTACTTAAGTTTTCAAAGGAATTTCGGCGCTCATGCAAAATCGTTCCCACAAAATCGAAGAATCGTTCCCCACTCATAAAGGCATAATCGTTCCCCACGGTGAGAATAAATAAACCTATGCAAATTTTTGCTTTACACATTTTTTCATTTTCATGATGGCTTTTCATTCTTTCTTTCAATTTGGTCTGGGATGGTCGAAAAATGGAACTCGGTACAAGAGGAGCAAGCATATACCAAATCACCGCAAAAAACTAGTACAGCATGGCACCAGTTTCTGCTATTCAGACCATAATAGACAACTCTCTTCTCCCACCGGCTTATTCGTGCCAGCAATGTTCGTCGATTATGAAGTTGTCAAAAAAGTCTAAACTGGCCGATAAATACATGGTAAGTTAGTTGTTTATATTTATCATATGTTGTTGTAGTGGAGATGTCGAAACGGAAGTACTGATTGCTGAACCCGCTCTATTCGTCATGGTACCTACTTTTCGAACTCTAACCTTTCGGTCTCGACACAGATGGCGTACAATGGGCTCAAGGATCCTGGTTTTGGCCACCGAACTTTACGCCATAAAACACAGTATTCGAGGTAATTGACTACGTATTCCAATTTACTATTATTCGCAAACGCTTTACTACCGTTCCCCAACGCTTTACTATCGTTCCCCAACGCTTTACTATCATTCCCCAACGCTTTACTATGACTCCCCAACGCTTTACTATCATTCCCCAACGCTTTAATATCGTTCCCCAACGCTTTACTACCGTTCCCCAACGCTTTACTATCGTTCCCCAACGCTTTACTACCGTTTCCCAACGCTTTACTATCGTTCCCCAACGCTTTACTATCGTTTCCCAACGCTTTACTATCGTTCCCCAACGCTTTACTACCGTTTCCCAACGCTTTACTATCGTTCCCCAACGCTTTACTATTGTTCCCCAACGCTTTACTATCGTTCCCCAACGCTTTACTACCGTTTCCCAACGCTTTACTATCGTTCCCCAACGCTTTACTATCGTTTCCCAACGCTTTACTATCGTTCCCCAACGCTTTACTATCGTTCCCCAACGCTTTACTATCGTTCCCCAACGCTTTACTACCGTTTCCCAACGCTTTACTATCGTTCCCCAACGCTTTACTATCGTTTCCCAACGCTTTACTATCGTTCCCCAACGCTTTACTATCGTTCCCCAACGCTTTACTATCGTTCCCCAACGCTTTACTACCGTTTCCCAACGCTTTACTATCGTTCCCCAACGCTTTACTATCGTTCACCAACGCTTTACTATCGTTCCCCAACGCTTTACTACCGTTCCCCAACGCTTTACTATCGTTCCCCAACGCTTTACTACCGTTCCCCAACGCTTTACTATCGTTCCCCAACGCTTTACTACCGTTCCCCAACGCTTTACTATTGTTCCTTAACCCTTTACTATCTATCTCTCCCCAACGCACCACCGCTCAAAGTTTATTTCTAAATTGAAGATGTTAAAATATAAAAATAAATAATTGGGGGAACGGTTATGCACCGTTGGGAACTATAATGCACTGGGTAACGATTCTTCATTGGCCCCGGAATTTCTTTTTCTTGAAGTTTCAAACATAAATTTTATATTATATTGTTGTAGCCTAATTTTCAAGCAGCGATGGCTGAAAATCAGCTCAAATACATCAAGGAGTTATAAAGGTAAGTTTTTTAATTTAAAGTTGTTTGATTTTTAGATTTTACAGTGAGCTTTGGCTTCTAATATTATTTTTAACGACTAAGTTGATTCTTTTTGGTGTAATAAGCACCTTTTTGGGCTCAAAAGATGCGCAATGATCTGGCTAAACTTTTAAAATAACTAAGATTTGCTGAAATGCCAAAACGTGTCTATTTTATTTCGATATTACCCATGACACCACATATTAGTGTGATGGATAATATACGAAACGTCAAGCTAAAAGTAAAACTTTAAAAACTGAATTTAACGAAGCAGAACAATACTAGAAATATAATACTAGGGAATAAACTAGTTTAGAACACATTAATATATCATATAGAAGCAAAGAATATTATCCATGAACCTCGAAAAATATTTCTTCTATAAATAAGGTTGGTCACAAAAAATGGAATTCGATATGATCTATAGGTTAATGTTAGCTTAATAATCCATCAACGTACCTCTAACTCTGTTTGGAACTTGTTCTTTCGGCCGTTCGCCAGGTGGAGGAACCGGCTGTACTGGAGGTCCGGCTGGAACTTGTGGTTGAGGTGGAGTCGGTCCTTGAGGTTGTTGTGGTTGTCCCGGAAGTTGTGGTTGGCCTGGAAGAGCAGGTTGTTGTGGTTGTCCAGGGAAGAACGGTGGACGTTGAGGTTGTCCTGGCTGTGAGGGTGATGGTCCGAATGGAGACGGGGTTGGTCCGAATGGTGATGGGGTTGGACCGAATGGTGAGGGCGTGGGTCCGAAAGGTGGTTGTGATGGTGAAGGTCCGAATGGAGACGGTGTTGGTACGAATGGAGAAGGTGTTGATCCGAGAGGCGGCTGAGATGGTGAAGGGCCAAATGGTGAAGGTCCGAATGGTGGTCGTTGTGGCTGGCCTGGGCTGGGTCCGAAGGGGTTTTGCGGTCCTTGTGGTCCACCGGGTTGCTGAGGCCTCTCTGGCTGTCCTGGGCTAGGTCCGAATGGATTCTGTGGTCCTTGAGGCCCTCCAGGTGGGCTAGGCCCGAATGGAGATGGAGTAGTGAACTCGCTACGCGGCGATGTAGGTATTAAGGTTGGGAAAGGAGATGGCGTAGTGAATCTAGGACCAGGAATAAATGGACTAGGTCTTTCAGGACCGTGTTGTGGCTGACCTGGAACTTGTGGTTGGCCTGGGATCTGAGGCTGTTGTGGACCGCCGGGTCCTTGAGGTTGTCCGGGTTGTTGTGGACCACCAGGACCTTGTGGTTGACCTGGTTGCTCAGGTTGGCCTGGAATCTGTGGCTGACCGGGGATTTGAGGCTGGCCAGGAATCTGGGGTTGACTTGGTTGCTGTGGACCTCCAGGACCTTGTGGCTGTCCTGGGATTTGTGGTTGGCCTGGGATCTGAGGCTGTTGTGGACCGCCGGGTCCCTGTGGCTGTCCAGGAATTTGGGGTTGTTGTGGTCCGCCTGGGCCTTGCGGCTGGCCTGGGATCTGAGGCTGACCAGGTTGCTGCGGGCCACCAGGACCTTGGGGTCGGCCGGGTTGCTGAGGCTGTCCGGGAATTTGTGGTTGACCTGGAATCTGAGGCTGCTGAGGGCCGCCTGGACCCTGGGGTTGGTTTGGTTGTTGAGGTTGTCCTGGAATTTGTGGCTGCTGAGGACCGCCAGGGCCTTGGGGTTGTTCTGGTCCACCTGGGCCTTGCGGTTGTCCCGGAAATTGTGGTTGGCCAGGTTGTTGTGGACCTCCAGGAACTTGTGGTTGACCTGGGATCTGAGGCTGTTGAGGACCGCCTGGACCGTGAGGTTGTTCAGGACCTTGTGGTTGTCCAGGAATCTGGGGTTGTCCTGGTTGTTGCGGGCCACCTGGGACTTGTGGTTGTCCGGGTTGCTGAGGTTGTCCAGGAATTTGAGGTTGACCTGGAATCTGGGGCTGCTGAGGGCCGCCGGGGCCTTGAGGTTGTCCAGGTTGCTGTGGACCACCGGGACCCTGTGGTTGGCCTGGAATCTGAGGCTGGCCGGGAATTTGAGGTTGCTGTGGCCCACCTGGGCCTTGTGGCTGTCCGGGTATCTGAGGCTGACCAGGCTGCTGCGGGCTACCAGGTCCCTGTGGTTGTCCGGGTTGCTCAGGTTGGCCTGGAATATGTGGTTGTTGAGGACCACCGGGCCCTGGAGGCTGTTGAGGTTGGCCTGGAAGTTGGGGTTGACCTGGTTGTTGTGGGCCTCCAGGACCTTGTGGTTGGCCTGGTATCTGAGGTTGTCCGGGAATTTGTGGTTGTTCTGGTCCACCTGGGCCTTGCGGTTGGCCGGGGCCTTGAGGTTGTCCAGGTTGCTGAGGACCGCCAGGACCTTGAGGTTGGCCTGGAATCTGAGGTTGTCCGGGAATTTGTGGTTGTTCTGGTCCACCTGGGCCTTGTGACTGTCCGGGGATCTGAGGCTGACCAGGTTGCTGTGGGCCTCCAGGTCCCTGTGTTAGTCCGGGTTGCTCAGGTTGGCCTGGAATATGAGGTTGTTGAGGACCGCCTGGGACTTGTGGCTGACCGGGTTGTTGAGGCTGTCCGGGAATTTGTGGTTGTTCTGGTCCACCGGGGCCTTGCGGTTGGCCTGGGATCTGAGGCTGACCGGGTTGCTGAGGTTGGCCAGGAATTTGAGGTTGTTGTGGACCTCCAGGACCTTGTGGTTGGCCGGGTATTTGTGGTTGTTGGGGACCACCTGGGACTTGAGGCTGACCTGGTTGCTGAGGTTGTCCGGGAATCTGAGGTTGGCCTGGGATTTGCGGCTGTTGAGGACCGCCGGGACCTTGTGGTTGACCAGGAATTTGCGGTTGTCCGGGTTGCTCGGGCTGTCTTGGAACTTGTGGTTGTCCAGGAATTTGAGGAGGAACTGGTGGTGCTTCAGGTCCTTGTGGGCCGCCCGGGAAACCAGGACAAGGTGATGGTGGTTGACCAGGGGGTCCTGGTTTCCATGCTTCTCCTGGACGGCACGATTCTGGTTTTTCCGGACGTTCAGGTCCTTGAGGACCTCCTGGGAAGCCTGGACACGGTGATGGAGGTTGACCTGGTAGTCCTGGTTTAAATGCTTCACCTGGCTTACATGATTCAGGTCCTTGTGGTTGTTCAGGTCCTTGAGGACTTCCTGGGAAGCCTGGACACGGTGATGGAGGTTGACCTGGTAGTCCTGGTTTAAATGCTTCTCCAGGTTGACATGATTCTGGTCCTTGTGGTTGTTGAGGTCCGGTTGGTCCTTGTGGGCCTCCTGGGAAGCCAGGGCATGGCGATGGTGGTTGTCCTGGTAGTCCTGGCTTAAACGCTTCTCCAGGTCGGCACGATTCTTGTCCTTGTGGCTGTTGAGGGCCTTGTGGTCCTCCAGGGAAACCCGGGCATGGCGATGGTGGTTGGCCAGGCAAACCAGGGCGGAATGCTTCACCTGGCTGACATGATTCTGGCCCTTGTTGTTGCTGAGGCCCGGTTGGTCCTTGTGGGCCGCCTGGGAAGCCAGGGCATGGAGATGGTGGTTGACCAGGTAGTCCTGGCTTAAACGCTTCTCCAGGTCGGCACGATTCTTGTCCTTGTGGCTGTTGAGGGCCTTGTGGTCCTCCAGGGAAACCCGGGCATGGCGATGGTGGTTGGCCAGGCAAACCAGGGCGGAATGCTTCACCTGGCTGACATGATTCTGGCCCTTGTTGTTGCTGAGGCCCGGTTGGTCCTTGTGGGCCGCCTGGGAAGCCAGGGCATGGCGATGGTGGTTGACCTGGTAGTCCTGGTTTAAATGCTTCTCCAGGTCGACAAGATTCTGGGCCTTGCGGCTGTTGAGGGCCTTGTGGTCCTCTAGGGAAACCCGGGCATGGTGATGGAGG
Organism: Bursaphelenchus okinawaensis; assembly: GCA_904066225.2. Classification (NCBI taxonomy): domain Eukaryota; kingdom Metazoa; phylum Nematoda; class Chromadorea; order Rhabditida; family Aphelenchoididae; genus Bursaphelenchus; species Bursaphelenchus okinawaensis. The sequence goes on along the minus strand of CAJFCW020000001.1, from coordinate 9,419,183 downwards.
TTGACCTGGTAGGCCAGGCTTAAATGCTTCTCCAGGTCGGCAAGATTCTGGTCCTTGTGGTTGTTGAGGTCCTCCGGGTCCGCTAGGGAATCCAGGGCTTTGTGGTCCTCCAGGTCCGCTTGGAAAGCCTGGTCCTTGCGGTTGTTGTGGTCCTCCAGGTCCACTTGGAAAGCCTGGTCCTTGTGGTCCTCCAGGTCCGCTAGGGAATCCGGGTCCTTGTGGTCCTCCGGGTCCGCTAGGGAATCCAGGGCCTTGTGGTCCTCCAGGTCCGCTTGGAAAGCCTGGTCCTTGCGGTTGTTGTGGTCCTCCAGGTCCACTTGGAAAGCCTGGTCCTTGTGGTCCTCCAGGTCCGCTAGGGAATCCGGGTCCTTGTGGTCCTCCGGGTCCGCTAGGGAATCCAGGGCCTTGTGGTTTTCCTGGTCCACTAGGAAAGCCTGGTCCTTGTGGTCCTCCAGGTCCGCTAGGGAATCCGGGTCTTTGTGGTCCTCCGGGTCCGCTAGGGAATCCAGGGCCTTGTGGCCCACCTGGGCCGCTAGGGAATCCAGGACCTTGTGGTCCTCCAGGTCCACTTGGAAAGCCTGGTCCTTGTGGTCCTCCGGGTCCGCTAGGGAATCCAGGGCCTTGTGGTCCTCCGGGTCCGCTAGGGAATCCAGGGCCTTGTGGTCCACCTGGGCCGCTAGGGAATCCAGGTCCTTGTGGTCCTCCGGGTCCGCTAGGGAATCCAGGGCCTTGTGGTCCACCTGGGCCGCTAGGGGAATCCAGGTCCTTGTGGTCCTCCGGGTCCGCTAGGGGAATCCAGGGCCTTCTGGTCCTCCGGGTCCGCTAGGGAATCCAGGGCCTTGTGGTCCACCTGGGCCGCTAGGGAATCCAGGTCCTTGTGGTCCTCCAGGTCCACTTGGAAATCCTGGTCCTTGAGGTCCACCAGGTCCACTTGGAAAGCCTGGTCCTTGTGGTCCTCCAGGTCCACTTGGGAATCCAGGGCCTTGAGGTCCTCCAGGTCCTTGTGGTTGTTGAGGTCCTCCAGGGCCTTGTGGTCTGCCAGGGCCGCTTGGGCCTTTTGGTCCACAGTTGATTCCTCCGCTTGGTCCTTCGTATTCATTTCCTTCTGGTGTGCATTCGTTTTCTGGACCGCTTGGACCATTTCCTGGGCCGTTTGGACCAGTTTCTTCGTAGTTTGCTGGTGGAACATTAGACGGAGGGAAGCGGTTTGGTAGTGGACCTAAAGTAAGGGTTTATATTTGATATAAACTGCTGTATTTGGCTTTGTTTGTACTACAAATTCTTTAAAAGCGACTCATATTGTCAAGCCCGGCTTTCCGTTAATCTTTTTAGCTTTTGACACTTCATAACGGCTATTGATTATTTTTGAATTTTTTTTTTATTTTAAAGTGTAAAAAATCCCGAGATGTTTTTGAATTCGAAAACAGTTGCTTATCTGATTTTGCTAAATCCACGATGATAATATCGCAGCGTGCCGGTTCTCGGATTCTTGAGTAAACAGCAGTAAATCGGTTTTACTGCGTCAGCAACAAACAAAAAATGAAATTTCACAAGAAAAATACTTTAAATGATGTAACACAATATAAAATAATAGCCAAACCCCCCCCTCCCCCCCCAATTCTCCTTCCCCCTATACTCCCCTCCCCCATCACACCACAAAATGTCTTACCATTAGGACCACTAGGATACGATGGCTTATGGTACTCATTGTCACTCTCATACGGCGATCTAGTAACCGGGTTCGGGGCCGGGTACTGAGTTACACTGCTTGGTGAAGAGCCAAAGTATTCGGCTCGAGGCTGTTGAATTTGTGGCTGATAAACCTGAGCCGGCTGGCGTGGACTACCCGAGACCAAGAAGACTGGTTTATGTTGGCCTTGTTGGTTTTGTGGTGAATATAGACCAACTTGTGGTGGGGCGGATGGAGTTTGATAGGGATTCGCGGCATGATCATAGCCTTGGGGACCTTGTACCACCGGTTGGGCGGGGTATTGTTGGCTGGCGCGGTAGGATTGTGGTGGTTTTTGGAAGCTGGGGGTCTGAAATGGATAGCTTATCAAAAAGTTTTTTTTATTAAAAGAATGTGTTAATAAGCATAGAATTTAAAAAAAAGTTTTAAAAGGGACATTTTATACGATGAAACGTGTTTTTCAAAAATTTTTTTATTTTTTTAAATTGCCAAAAAAAGTGCCATTTTAAATAAAACAAGCCAAAAGAATAAAGAAAAACAAAAATAACGACCTACAATAGCCTGTGGTGGTGGAGCATCGTAATGTTCAATTCCCTGTGGCGGCCTGTACTGAGCATTGATATCTCCATCAAGTCTCTGCGTGAACAAAGGTGCAGCTTGCGCGACTGGCGGTCGATTAGGCTTAGGACTAAGCTCCTTAAACCACAACGGACCTTCGTCTTCCCAAACTCCATCACGTAGCCGCATGGAAGGGTTGAATGGCAGAGAATGGCCATCTTCATGATGACTATTAGCTCGTACCACACGGTCGCTGACTGGAGGTTGTACCTGATCTGACATTCGAACCCAATCTTCGGCCATAGACGATGGTTGGGCTTGGTTAACAGGTGACATTACAAATGAATCCTGAGGCTTCTTTTGCCATTCTTGAGATGATATGGGTATGGCGAGGAGAAAGAGTATGGTCCAAAAGGACGAATGGCCTCGAGGCCCCATGATTAAGATTGTCACTGACCTTATTGATGGTTTATGGCCATAAAATTGAGGCAGGGGTAAAAAATGAACCTTGCTTGGGGGCTGGAAATGAAAAATGTAACAAGTAAGAAAAATTTTAAAAGGCAGGGTAAAATACAGAAACTAAACGTATGCTTCGAAATGTTGGATAAAATGGAAAATACTGTAAAATAAGACTAATTGGAAGGCCAAGAACTAGGGATGATGCTATGACCACAGTTACTGTAACAACGAAAAATCAAAAAATATTTGGCTAAACTCAATTTTTGCTTTCACTGTATGATACTGTGACACAAAAAAGGTTTTCTCTGTTACCTATAACAAGAGTAAGCAAATTAGTTATAGGTTTAAGGATCGAAAAAAGTTTTGTCGTTTTTTACCGTGTAAAACATAATAAACCTGCGACAATACTTTTTTAACACTGGTATTTGCAACTATAATGTCAAACAGTTACTATATTCTACTCTATTCTAATTTTTTCTACCCCACCCTTCCATACTTTACCCTACCCTGCTCTACTCTGCCCTAATTTTCCATGCTCTACCCTATTATGCTTTGACCTGTCCTTTCCAAACTTACTTTACCTTGTTGTGATTTACCTTTCCTACTGCTATGTTGTTCAAATAATTCTCAAATTTTCAGTGTTAAGGGGCACTGAATTATTTGAAGAAACTAATATATTTTACCATAGCCTACTCTATTCTGTGCAACTGAAACCTAATTTACACTACCTTGCTCTACCCTATCCTGCCACACACTACTCTACTATATCCTACCCTACCCCATCTCACCCTATCCTGTCTTACCATATCCCACTATATCCTACCCCATCCCACTCTATCCTACCCTACCGAACCTCGCCATACCCTATCCCTTAACAGAACACCTTGCACGTGTACCATAATCCGTTCCGTATGAAACATATTAACCACGGAACGAGTCCCCACTGACCAATAACGCATCCACGCCCTTCTCGACTCTCTCTGGAAGGCTGGTGTGTTTTTTGGGCAGATCTTTATTTCCGTTCCATCGCCTGCGGCGCGGCGAAAGCCGGCCGCGATAACAATCGGCCCGATTCTCGACTGAATTCCAAAGTTTTTTTTCCGAAAACCTCTTCCATGTAGCGACAAGTTGGCAGCTAATTAATGACACCACGGAGATTACATTCACCTTCTAGCATAATATTTTTTCTATTTTTTTTGAAAAAAAAAATTAGAAATTTTAGAAAAATGGAATTTTGGATTGGATGAAGTAGAGAAAAAAAGAAAGGTATTTAATGAATTTGAATAGTTTTTAAAATGATATAGTAGTTTACTTGAAAATTATGAATTTCCTTGGCTAGGGCTAGTTTACGACTAGAGGTGGGGATAATTCTACGGCTGGGACTAAAGCTAGGGTCAGGAATAACTTGAAAGCTAAAGTGATTAGATATAATTCTAAGCGTAGAGCTACGTCTAAGTCTAGAACTAGAGCTCAGGTTAGATCTAGGGCTAAAACAAGTGATGAAAAAAGGGTTAGGACTAGGAATAAGCCTAAGGTTCGAAATCAGGTTAGAGCTAGGGCTAAAGCTAGGGATAGGGATAAGGCTAGGACTAAGCATAAGTGTAAGGCTAGAACAGTGGCTAGCACTAAAGCTAGGACTAAGGCTTAGTCCAACACTAAAGGTAGGTATTGACACGGAGTTAAATTTTCTTGTTCAGAGAAGGGGGGGGGGGGGGAATAAAATTAAAAAAAAATTTTTTTACGTTTTGGCTTTAATCTTGCTTTCTTTAAACATTAACACAAGATGTACTAGAAAAGGTAAATACGTATAAATATTAACACAAGAATAAAACAATAAAATAAAAGACAACAAACAAAATAAAACACTTAAAATAGGATAAAATTTTTAGTTTTCTTGGTGTTTTGTCAAAGAGTAGGGTAGGAATATAATAGGGTAGGGTAAGGTAAAGCAGGATAAACCAGGTGTATCAATTTTGGTTTATGATAAAAAATCACACCGTTTAGCCCGAATCCAGCCAAAACTATCGCTAATTTTCTATACTCTTTGGTAGCCAAGGTTTCAGTCTTTACAAAATAAAAAATTTTAAATAATTTAACCGCAACATAGAGAAAACGACCGGTAAAGTTTTGTAACAGAACTTTTGGCGCATCTTTGTAACAGAACTTTTGGCGCAGGTAATTTGATATTTTATTTGTATATGTTCATGATCTGGGTTTAAATTTTTAAAAATTTTAAAAATAAGTTATTAAAAATTTTTAAAAAAAATTTTATATTTTCCAATTCCAAAATTTGTAGTACGATACCTTCAAACCTTGATTGTTTGTGCCATATGTGAATGTGTTTTACCTCGTAAAATGATGTGAACAAAACAATAAAACGACAGTTGGTTTGAGATCAACAAAATCTGTTTATTTCGAGTATTCGATTTCTCGAAAGAACGGCCCTAAAGCTTTGTTTGTTACCTACCGGTTTCGACTTGTTTTCCTGACTCATTATCAACGTTTCTTCAAAATAGTGGCAGTATATAAGGTGATGTGTTAGGTGAAGGGCATGTCACTTTGGTTAGGAAGGAAAGTAAAAATTTCAAATGGAGGAGGGGGGGGGGAGGGGGTGGAAAAAAGTGGAAAATTTGAAAATTTCAAGTACTTATGGTTTAGGCTTAGACTTGAACTTATGCTTAGGGACAAACTTAGGTTTCGATTTAGGTTCGGGCTTGAAGTTAGGATTTGCTTAGGCTAAAGTTAAGGGTATGGTTAAGGCTAACAAGTTGTAGGCATCAGTTAGCTTTAAACTTACAAGCTAAGGCTATGGCTATGGCTATGGCTAAGGCTATGGCTAAGGCTATGGCTAAGGCTATGGCTAAGGCTATGGCTAAGGCTATGGCTTAGGCTAGGGCTTAGGCTAGGGCTTAGGCTAGGGCTAGGAGTTACGACTAGGTCTTAACCAAGGGCTAGGACTAAAACTAGGGCTGAGGATGATGACGTTTTGAAAGATTTGTTTACAGTTGTATTAAGGTTAATTTGGTGTTGTTTTAGATAAAAATTTTTATCATTTGACAGTTTATCACAAACTTCCTTTTATGACTCAAACATTGTAAATAACAGTTCTTCGCTCACTGCTCTTTTACATTGTTTTATAAATTTTTCTTTTATATTACTTTAATTTTTTTAGAGAAATAAACAATGCGTGGAGGACTTTTGAGAAGCCATGGAGGCCCTGGGGCTATTTTGGTGGAAGATGTACCTACACCACCTTTGGGGGAGAATCAGGTGGGTTTAAACTGCTCTACCCTACCCTACCCTACCCTACTCTACGCTACCCTACCCTACCCTACCCTACCCTAATTTACCCTACCCTACCCTATTCTACCCTATCCTACCTTACCCTACCCTTGTATTTTTAGGTATTGATCAAAGTCAAGGCTTCATCACTGAACCGCATTGATGCTTTGATCCGTGCTGGCCAAGTACCCAATCCTCCGCAACTTCCCCTAGTGCTGGGAAGAGATGGTGCTGGTGTTGTTGAGCAAGTAAGTACTTGTATATGTAAACATAGGTTTTTGTATAATATTTTAAGTATGAATGCTTGAAATTAACCTCAATGTTTACTTTTTATGTTTCAGGTCAGCGAAAACGTGTTCAACTTCCACCCTGGAGATCGTGTGTTCTTTGTATCGAGCAGAAATGGAGCTAATGCTGACTATGTTGTAGTTGATCCTAACTTTGTTTTCCCATTGCCATCAAGTAAGCTTTACTACCCTCTATGCGTACCTTTATCCCTACCCCTAACCCTACCTTTCCTCCTATCCCTACCCCTACCCTTACTCCTACCCTTACCCCTACCCCCACCCCTACCCCTCTCAACCCGATTTACCACACCCTTTTTAGGAATCTCCTTCGCCCAAGGTGCCACCCTAGGTGTAGCCTACTTTGCCGCCTACCGTGCCCTCTTCATGAAGGCCGGAGCTCAAGCTGGTCAGTCCATCTTCATCCACGGCGTCTCAGGTGGAGTCGGATTGGCTGCGGCTGAGCTAGCCAAAGTTCATGGCCTGCGAGTGTTTGGTACGGCTGGTACACCTGAAGGAGAACAGTTGGCCAAGAAGTTTTGTGAAAAGGTCTGGAATCACAAAGATGCGTCGTATGTTGAAACTGTCAAGAGTGAATTTTCACAAGGTATGGGTTTTTTAAAATTTTAGGGTAGGTAAGGGTAGGGTATGGTAGGGTAGGGTAGCTAAGGTATATTAAGGTAGGGCTTAATAAAATAAAAAAAAATTTTTAACGTTTTTGTAAACAAAGTTCCTTCAGGCTTCGACGTGATTCTAGAAATGGTAGCTCACGTAAACTTGGCCAATGATTTGGAATTGGCCGCACGGAACGGCCGAGTCGTGATCGTTGGGAATAGTGGAAACATCGAAATCAATCCAGATCAAGCCATCGGCAAAGAAGCCTCGATCGTTGGTCTTTACGCTGATGACACTAATGCTCACGTAAGTGAAGAAATTTTATTTACAATTGTTTTGAATTTGAAAAAACGCAAAAATTTTATTTACAGTTTTTTTGAATTTGAAAAAACGCAAGAACTTTCTTTACAACCTCATTTTAGGACTATCAAAGAATCGCCGAACGTCTGATTGGTCTACTTGAAGGTGGTCACATCACTCCAATAGTTGGTCGCAAGTTCCAACTCGAACATCTTCCTGATGCTCATAATCAACTTGAATCACCTGGTGCAACTGGCAAAATCGTCCTGATTCATGATCAAGATGCCGAAGAAGGTGCTCAAGGCCAGTCTGGACAAGGTGAAGGAGTTCCAGAAGGACATGGACTTCCAGAAGGACAAGCAGCTCCAGAAGGACAAGGTGAAGCTGGAGGACAAGGACTTCCAGAAGGTCAGGGACCACCTCAAGGTGAACAAGCCCCAGAAGGACAAGCAGTCCCAGAAGGCGGAGAAACGGTACCAGAAGGAGTTCAACAAGCACCAACAGACCCTTCAGCAGCACAAGAAGGACAAGAAGTACCAGAAGGAGCACCAGCAGAACCTCAACCAGCTCCAGAAGGCCAAGACGCTCCAACTCAAGACCAACCAGCCGCTCCAGAAGAAGACAAGCCAATCCCAGCTCCAGAAGCTCCGACTGAACCTCAACCACAAGAAGAATCTGGAGACTTGACTTTTGACGATGTTACTCATGCCGGCGACGCAAACGAAGTCAAAGACAGCTGAAAAGCTTGATAATTTATCCAATAACAACATGTTCAATATGCTTATAATACAATATTTGCTAGACAAAGATGAACTCAATAATAAACAAACATTATACACGTATTTCTTTCAATCAAGTCAGTAAAAAACATTTACAATAACATAACATCGCAAATTGTTCGTTTCCCACCACGAAAACAATCATTAGCCAAAATTATTTGGCGTTCCGCTTTACATTATTATTCCTAGGTGTCCTGAAAAGAAAACGAATAAAAGCCAGAAGAATAAAGCGAAAAATTGTTTTTTAAGAAAATTTCGACCGCAGGCTTTATTGCGTATTTTATAATCTAATTTATTACTGTTTCATCTATTGAAACGATATAGGACAATGTCCACTCCAAAAGCAGCGGTCACTGGTTGGCCTTCGACTAAAATTGATAACGGAAATGGCTCAAATGGGACTTCTACTACTTATCTATCGAGCAAAAATGGTGAAAAGGCCATTTGCAAGAACGTTCGACTGTAAGTATGATATTTCTTTGCTTTTTTGTGATTTAGGCTTCATTTGACTTGATTATTGAATTTATAAAACTTGTTTTTTAAATTTAAAATAACAATCCTTTATAATTTAGATACCCATTGACAAACTACACATTTGGAACAAAGGAACCACAGTCAGAACGAGACAATTCTGTTCAGGCGAGGTTTCAAAGGATGCGAGAGGAGTATGATAAGATTGGGATGCGGAGATCGGTCGATGCTGTCTTGTTAGTACACGAACACAACTTACCACATGTTTTGTTGTTGCAAATTGGCAGTACCTTCTTTAAACTGTAAGTTTTAAGTTAGTTTTTGCTGTTTAGAAATATTTTGATCAAAATTATATTACACTTGGTATTTCAGACCTGGAGGAGAGTTGAGAGTCGATGAAGATGAAGTAGAAGGCATGAAACGGATTCTGACAGAGACTTTAGGTAAAGACGAAACTTCTGCGTCGCAATGGGTCATTGAGGATGTCGTTGCGACTTGGTGGAGACCAAACTTTGATCCACCTAGGGTAAGATATGATGGCTTTGGAATTTTGAGTGTATTTAGTTTAAAAATTGTTCTTTCTGGGTTCGAAAGAAAGTAATGACCCTGTCTTTAGTATCCGTACATTCCTGCTCATGTTACAAAGCCGAAAGAAATTACAAAATTGTTTTTGGTTCAACTACCCGAGAAAGGTAAGTACTACAACATGAAATTTGATTGCTTAGCATTCTTTTTACTCTTCTTTTTGTTATAACTAATACTACTCACTTTTACGTATTTTACAACTTTTAAGAGTCATTTTGTTCTACATTTCAGCCTTGTTTGCCGTTCCCAAGAACTTTAAACTTGTCGCAGCACCACTTTTCGAACTTTTTGACAATTCCACTGGTTACGGATCGTTGATCTCATCACTCCCGGTTAATCTAAGCAGATTCAGCTTTGACTACTCGAAACCTCTTTGATCTTCATCATAGTTCTCACCTTTTACGAGTTGTTTTATCTCGATGCATTAATGTTATTAATTATAAAGTGTATAGCCACTGGACTCATTGGATTTTTATTGGTTTGCAAAGGTTTTTAGCACTTTGAGGTATATTTTTATGGTAAAGGATATAATTGACGTTTTTTTGATGTTTAAGGGGTATTAAACAATCATTAAGAGGTTTTTATGGTGTAATTTTTAAGAGCAGTAATGATTTAATGTTTAAAACAGGTTATTTTTCTCCAAAAACCCCTAATTTTGATGTTTGATGATAACCTAACATAGCAAAGAAAACAATATCTGAAATTTGGCGCGATCAACTTGTGTGTTCTTTAAACGAAACGTCCAGACTCTCGAGCAATTGTCTGTATTTTTTGTTTTTTCCCGTTGAACTTCTTTAATTTCGGAGTAATATCCGTGATTGTTTACTTCAAAACCTAGGCTTAAAATTAATATTTTCAAGCCTAAAATACTTAAAACCTTAATTTGTCAAAAATATTTTATGTTTTTCACTCAAATTCTATTCACTTACCCGATTTTCTAGCCATTCGCACGCATTTCCCTTATCAAATCCATCAATTTTCGTCTAGTGTAATATTTTCAACAAACATTTCTAACAAAATTCGCTTTCAGAATGTCGAAAATTGAATAGATTTCAATTAAAACTTGTCTCAACTTTCTCAGGGAACAGCAAACTTATCAAAATTAGCGGCCAACACCTCGAATTCCTTCATTTTTTACATTCAAATGAGCGAAAATGGCGAGAAAAAAGAAATTTCGGCCAAAAGCAATGTGACATCGAAATGGAAACAGGTATTACCGGCGTTGGCAGCTGGTGGAATTGCTGGAGCTGTGGCTAAAACAACGATAGCACCGTTGGATCGGACTAAAATTTATTTTCAAGGTAACATTTTGAGATTTTTTGTTCGAATTTTAGGTGCCAATTAGAAATGAAGGAAACGGCTAGCTAAAACTATAAGTTACAACTGAGTGAGACTAAAATAGGAGTAGAAGAATGTTTTAATTGCTTTAAGTTTAGTTTGAAAGTAAACGAACAGAAACTTGGCTTGTTCTGAGGGTTTTCCTATAAAAATATATATTTTTAGTAACATCAGAACGCCGTTATCACTTGAGATCAGCTATGAAGTTTGTGAAAGTCAGTTATCAACAGGAAGGTTTCTGGTCGTTGTTCCGTGGAAATTCGGCTACAATGGCACGTGTTATACCATTCGCATCGATACAGTTTGCTTCATACGAACAGTATAGAAATGTTTTACATGTTGATGAAGGAGGGTAAGGTTTTAAACGTATTTTTGTGGGTTTTAAATATCCACATGAATTAAAAAACCATATAGCTACTGCAATATGGTTTTTTAAACGTGTTTTGATATATTTTGATGTTGTACGTTAGTAAGTTAATATTTTTAGGAAACGAACACCCTTTCGACGATATTGCGCAGGTTCTTTGGCAGGAATCACGGCCACAGCGATTACATATCCGCTAGACACGGCGAAAGCAAGGTTATCAGTCTCATCCAAGAAGGAATATCCCAATTTAAGGGCGGTTTTTAAGTACGAATATCAGAAAAATGGCTTGAAAAACTTTTATCGAGGCTTATGGCCAACACTTATGGGTGTCATTCCATATGCGGGTTCAGGATTCTTTGTTAACAGCAGCTTGAAGTTATGGTATAGAGGTGTGGTTTTTGATTTTTTTTTTAAATTTTGGGTAAATTTGATGGTGAACATAGTTGGTAGTATTTAAAGAGGATTGTAATGTGCATTTTTTTTTCAAATCTTGAAGCATTTTGGCATTTTTTTTAAGATATGGCCAAATTTGTTCAGCTACATCAAGGTGATCGTCTAAAATCCGAAATTTTAGAAAAGTTCAAAAAGCGACCCCCACTAGGCTACGAATTAGTCTTTGGAGCAACGGCAGGTATTGTAGGCCAAGTCACGTCATATCCATTGGACATTGTGCGTCGAAGAATGCAAACAGGTAAAGTACCAGAAGGCCAAGGCGTCTGGAAGACCTTGTACACGATTGGCAAGACGGAAGGTATTCGAAAAGGATGGTACAAAGGACTCAGTATGAACTGGATTAAAGGACCGATTGCTGCTGGATTGGCCTTCACCGTGAACGACCGGTTGAAACCGCTGTTCTTGAAATGGGCCGCCTAAAGGAGTTTTTATCGAAAATTTTGAGATTTTAATGAACGGTTTATTAGAAATTTTGAAGAAAGTTTTGAAATTTCTAAAAAATCTTGTTTTACTTTGTTGTCTTGCCTAAATATTACTAAACATACTCAATTTCATGTTGTCATTGATATTAGTAGATTTTATAAAAAAATTGAATTTTAAATAGATCTTTAACATTTAATCACCGTTTTTAGCTCATGTCTAATTAATACTGACATTTAAAAACAGATTTTTTATATTTATAACTACTAGTCTAACTGTTATATGTTTTTTTTATCTTTTGTCATGGATAATATCCCGTTGCCTTCATAACCAGGTTGTTGTACAAAATAACTAAAAAACCTTCCGGGTACAGTACTTAAATGCCATATGGAATGCAGTAGCTCGATTTTTTCTTGTTTTGTCAGTTGGTTTTAACTTAACATTGTTTTTGATTGGAGCAAGCTAAAATATGTTGTTTGCACGGTGCAAAATGACTTGTGACAAGAAATTTTCTGACAAGATCGCTACTGTATTTATTTCGTTGTTTGTGCCTATAATTCAATGTAAAATTGCCTCAGAATAAACTTTTATCGCATATTGAACTTGATTATTCATCATTTATCATGGTTAATATACCATTATTATTGGTTTTAATATTTCTGTAAATTTAATGGATTTTTTTGGAAAATTGGCATTACAAACGGTTTTCAGGGCTCAAGAGGTATTGTTCGTGTACTGGTTATCTACTTATTCACGAAATTGGCTGTATATTGTGTCAATGCATCTACTATAACATTGATTTTTATACGAATTTTTAATTTTGAAGAGTTTCAAGTACAAAGGAAATTTATATCTGTAAGTTTTTCTTGTTTTTGTGTTGGATTTTTAGGTAACGAGAAGGAAAGTTTGATGTAACAGAAGTTATTGCCGTTTCAAGCTGTGTAAAGAAAGTTCTTGCTATTTCTAGCTTTGTAAAGAAAGTTATTGCGAGTTACAGCTTTCTAAAAAAAGTTATTGGCATTTGAAGCTCTGAAAAGAAATGTCTTGTCATTGTGTTGTGTAAAGAAAGTTCTTGCCATTCTTGTAAAGAAAGCTTTGTAAAGAAAGTTCTTGCTGTTTTTCCTTATATAAGTCGGCATAAGAAAATTTACCAATTTTTTTGTTGAAAAAACTTTAAAAAAAACTTAAAAACATCCCTTTCAGGACATTCTCCATAGGGTGGTAATGTCAGTAAGAACGAAACAATGTCAATATCTAGTCCATCAACTAGTCAACAACCTCTACCTCTAATACGAACAGCTTATTCGGAAGGCAAAGAGAAGAAGAAGCAGCTTCCACGATGGCGGAAAGTCTTACCCTCTCTGGCTTCGGGAGCCGTGGCCGGAGCTCTGGCCAAGACCACGATAGCACCGTTAGATCGGACCAAGATCAACTTTCAAGGTACGGTATTTTATGAATTTGACTTTTTTATGACATTTAATCTCTCTAACACCCCAAATTACAGTCTCCAACACCCGACAATACTCGGTACGAGAAGCAATACGATTCGTGATATCCACCTACAAACAACACGGCTTCTTGGCCATGTATCGAGGCAATTCGGCCACAATGGCTCGAGTCGTACCATATGCTGCTATTCAATTCGCTGCTCATGAAGAATATAAACGACTGTTACGAGTCGATCGAGATGGCAAACCAACTCCAGGCCGACGATATGTGAGCGGATCATTGGCTGCCATCACCTCGACTACCTTAACATACCCATTGGACACGGCCAAAGCCTGTCTCTCGGTTTCGGATAAGAACACTTACCCCAACTTGAGGTCAGTGTTTAGGATCGAGTACAAAAAGCAGGGATTTTGGGTGTTCTACAGAGGAATTGGACCAACGTTACTTGGGGTAATACCGTATGCCGGTAGCAGCTTCTTTACCTATGAAACATTGAAGTTGTTTTATAAAGGTAAGTAATAGCTTATTAAGTATAGACATGTAGAAGTCAAGGATGTTGCTATAAATTTTTTCTTTTTGACAAAAAAAATTTTTTTGAAAAATTAAAAAAACTGGAAATTTTTTTAAAAGTGAATGAAAAACACGAATAGGTATAAATAATCTTGTTTTTTGTAATTTTATTATTTTTTCACTAAAAAAAGTAAAAACCATAAAAAGCTTTTAAAAAAACTGCACTGTGCAAGTTGTAAACAAAATTTTGCTAATATCTTGAGAATTTCAAAGTTTCAAAAAAATTTTGGTATTACATTTTAGTAGGCGTACTATATAGGCTCAAAAAATGAGTTTTCAGACTTTTTGCACTTTTGGTTTTAAAGTTATGACGAAAAATTGCTGCAACGATTGCACTGTGCAGATTTTTTAAAATTGAGTTTGATAAAACTTGAAATATTGAAATTTATAGAAGAGAAATGGATTGTTTATATTAAAGAGAATATCAAATTTAGTTTAAAAGTGAATTTTGAAGTACTTTGAATTAACACTTTTTGAGATATAACAAAAATTTGAATTTGAAGGTTGCACCGTGCAAACGGTTTTTGGAATTTTTTAAAATGCTTTGAAATTTAAACTTTTTTTGAAAAGTAAGCTAGGACAGGGTAAGAAGGATTTGAATTAGTTTCTAAAAATGAAATTTGAGGTGTTTTGGATTGACAGATTTCGAGGTATAACAATATGTTGAGGTAGATGTTGCACCGTGCAATTTTCAAAAGTTTTTTGAATTTTTTTGAAATTTAAAAAGGGAAAAGATGTTTGTTGATAATTTTTAAAAATAGGTAGGAATTCTTTTATATATAGTTTTCTCAAATTTAAAAAAATTTCAGAAAAGTTGAATTCCAAGCCAGGACCAATCGTCAGCATGTTAATGGGCTCTTTTGCCGGCCTAGTAGGTCAATCTTCATCATACCCACTGGATATTGTAAGGCGAAGAATGCAAACAGGCAGAGTACCAGCTAGCCAAGGCGTGATACGAACCCTGATGACAATATACAAGGAAGAAGGAATAGTAAGAGGATGGTACAAGGGGCTGAGTATGAACTGGATTAAAGGCCCTATAGCTGTTGGTATCACCTTCACAACGTACGATCATGTCGTGGTCCTCTTTCGCCGTCTTTTTCTATAATAAATTAGGAGTTAGGCTAGTTATGGACGTCTTTTAGGCCTAGAATTTGATTAAAAAGGAAGCTTAAGGTAATATAAGAGAAGGCTTTGGAAAATGATGTCATTTAATATGATATAGGGGTAAATATGGTATTATATTGTCTTAAATGAAAGTCAATCATTATATTGTTGTTAGATTTTTACTTTATTTTTTTAATTTCAAAAATTTTTGAAAAAATTTAATATTTTTTAAAAATCTTAGGCTTAAAATCAAGAATTTTTGAGATTTTAAAAATATTTTCAATCAACTCTTCTTGCCATTTCATATCACAATAGGTTTCAACGCCTCAAGTTCAGGTTTTCATACTGGTTTCACATTTGGCGACAGGTTATACGAAGTACTTTGATAAAGCATGTCAGGTGTCGGATTGTATACTATAATATATCTATATATGTTGTTAAGTTAATAAAGATTGTTTTGTTGGAAAGAGCATATCATAATTGATATTTACAGTGGTTTTCAACCAGTTTTTACCTTTTCTTTGAATATTTATATCAAGTTTTATGTTATGTTGTAGTAGGTTGCAGTTTTTTTTAATTTTGGTATATTTTTAGAATTTTTTGTAAGTTTTTATTAATTTGTTGGAAACAGCATATCATAATTGATAGTTAAATTAACTTACCGCTCGTTGTTACCTTTTTTTTGAATATTAATGTCAAGTTTGATATTATATTATAGTTGGTGTCAGTTTTTTGGAATTTTGGTTGATTCTTAGAAATTTTTTATGGAAATATTAATTTTAAGACTTTGTAGGCACAATGCTGGGTGTTTCGACCATTGGCCAGCTGTTGAAAAGCCGTGCTCCGACCACCGTGACCGCGTTACGATGGAATTGTCCATGGCACAGGAATAACTGGCGTCCGCACATTTTCCCCTTCAGAATGAAGGAACGACTGGAAAGAGGTAGGTGATATTGGTGTTATTTTGGAGCAGAGAGAATGGTCGATAATATAGAAGGGTGTTTTTGAGGTTATAAAGTGTTGCCTTAAAGGTATAGACAAAAGTTTGCGGAATTTTGGGGAAAATTTAATGTTTTTTGAGGAAAATTGATCAATATTGATAGAAATCTTTTAAAGCTGGGTCTGGAATTAAAATTAAAACGTGGTGCGGTATTAATGTTACCTTTTAAAGGTCATACCGCCTTGAAAAAACTTTATTTTGGCTAAGAAAACATTAAAAACTCGGCCGAACTTTAATTTCTCTCTTTTTTCGTCAAAAAAATAAAGAAAAATGGATTTTTTACCTAATTTTCAAGCCGTTTTTAAAATATTTTTGATCATAAAACTATCCTTGATGATTTAAGGTAGTCTGGAAGCCCGTTTAAGCACACCCGGAGGCCGTTCGATGGTGATGCGCCGTGTTCTCCGTGAACAACCCTTCCTCGGCTGGAACCACGACAATTACCCAAAGAAGCAACGACTTTCCTACCCATTATAACTCAAGTTTAGGTCTCATTTCTTGTTCTTGTTATGTTTACAATAAAGGTTGATCATTTTCCGGTAATTTTTTTGCCGTTTGAGGGAGTTCTTGGAAATGTTGACGAAATGTCAAAAATTTTATCGGAATTTCTAAAACTTATTAGAAAGCTGCCAAATTTAACATATATGACATTTTAAAAAATATATACCATTAAAAATGTCAAAAAAATAAAACACAACACAGTAAAAGATTTTATTTATTACGACCCAGCTCCTCCTCATGGTTAATATAATATTTTGCCATTTCGTGTAACGAGACCAAGACCTCTTTGCCGGTTGGGACAATTTGGTCCGGAGGCCAAGCCATCGACGCCTTGAACACGGATTCGGTCATATTGGCTTCGGCACTGAACGGTCTCACCTCCACCGACATTGATATTGGCACTCCTTGGCTGTAGTAGTAGTCCATTGATGTGCCTGCGGTTATATCTAAAGATATTGAGGTAGATGCGTATATGTTATATTAAGAAGATATCGGGGCGTATTGTGACCAAGTTTTAGGCCAGTTGGTTGGTTTTGAAGCGAGTTATAGCTAAATAAAGTCTAAATTGACCTTATTTTAGGCGATTTTAGCCCTCTTTTCAGCTTTAAAACCCATTTTTACTACGTTATAAAGCAAAAGAACGTTAAAGCAATATAAAAACATACAGAGTAGATCCGGAGGAGTTCCACAGCTGTAAGTATTTCCATTTGACATCTTTATCCTTTTCACAATATTGGCACAAACCTCCTTTAGATACCTATATTCTTCTGGTTTGCTTTTCGTATATCCCCAGGGCATTAGGAAGGCTTGCATGAAGGCATGTATGTCCAGGTAGATGGCATGATTTTTTATTGTGTTATTGATAAAGTTAACGATTCCTTTTGTTTCTACTTCGCTAAATGGCTCCGGTCCGGCGTAGACCTCGTCGTAGGGTAGGTTTGACTCGGGTTCTTCTAAAATGAGGTCACTTTAGGTCTTTACAACTTAAGAAAATTGTATAATGTTATTTTTAAGACCACTAAGGTTAACTATAACTTGTTTTATATCAATATTTTTTAAAAAAATTTTGATAAATGAGCCCCACCACGAAAACAAGAAAATTTCTGAAGGCTCGTAAAGTCATAGTGAACTTCAAAATGAAGTAACTGAAATGCTTAATAATTGCTTTTCAGATTTCTCTATAGTAAGAGTTAGTTTAAAACATAAATTTTGAGTCCCAACACGAAAACAAGAAAATTTCCAAAGCTCGTAAAACCTTAGTAAATGTTAAAATATAGTAAACGTCATGTTTAAAAATTGCTTTTTCGTTTTTTCGTTTAATCAGGTTAATCTTTAAATACCTAAATTTTTGCGTCCCACCACGAAAACATGAAATTTTTCAAAAACAGCTTAAATCAATTTGAAATGACAAAATATGATAAAACATACCTCCCCAATGATATCCAAAGTTTCTGTTCATGTCCACACCAACTCCACCCAGATTTATCGACCGAGTTTTTCGCCACAGGCGATTCTGAAATTTTTGATTTATAAAAATGCAAGAACTTTCTTTACAAGACAGAAAATGGCAAGAATTGTTTTTGTAAAGCATATAACGGCATAAACTTCATTTACAAATCACAAAATGACAATAATTTTCATTACAGAACTCAAAATGTCAATCATCGTATACTCGCAGGATGCACAATGAAATCTTTAGCTTTTTTATGTTAAAAATTGTTAAAAGATGTTTAAAATGTTCTTTAAATATTTTCCTGCCATTCTAAAATTCAACTTTACCTTATTGATGGTATGAACATAGCCATCGGGATTACCGACCGGTATGATATAACAGTCAAAGTGTTGTAACATCCAGTGTATTGTCTTATTTTGTCGATTGTGGACCAGCTCATTCAGAATGTACAGAGCTGTAGCATGGCCAAGCCATTCCCTTGCATGTAAGCCAGATACCACCACTACCGAGGGCTTTACTGTATCTTGAGTTAGGTTTTGTGATACCTAAAATCATATTTTTAGATTAAGCTAGGCTAGGCTAAGCTAGAATACTCTACTCTATCCTATTTTATCGTACCCTACCCTACCCTACCCTACCCTACCCTACCCTACCCTACCCTACCCTACCCTACCCTACCCTACCCTACCCTACCCTACCCTACCCTACCCTACCCTACCCTACCCTACCCTACCCTACCCTACCCTACCCTACCCTACCCTACCCTACCCTACCCTACCCTACCCTACCTTACCCTACCCTACTCTACTCTACCCTACCTTACCCTACCCTACCATACCCTACCATACCCTACCCTTCTTTCCAAAAGTATACTGTATATGACCCTACCTTAATACCGTACACCGTCCTATTCTCGTAAGTAGCTGATATGTTGAATAACTTGCATTTTTCCGAGTACACCTCATCAATATCTTTGAAATACTGCTCTATCTGAAACAGTTAACACTATATAAGACTAAATATGGCTATAAATGCAACACAATGCCAAACTTGGCGGGAAAATGAAAATTCAAATTTTTAAGCCAAAAAAGCCGATTTTTGTACCTAAAATAAGGTAAAATATTTTTAAAATGTCATTTTAAATTACTTAAAATAGCAAAAACTTTGTTTACAGTCCTAAGTTTTACTATAAACCTACTTCTTCATACGTATGGTACTCATCCATGGATAATATGCCCTTGGCGTCTGAACTTAACCGAAATTTTCGTTTTTTCATTCGTCGCTTTTCTTTGTCATAAGCTCTTAAATGTGCTTACTGTAGTACTATACTTGATACTGTAACTTATAGTACTATGAACGTCATTTACAGGCAACACAAAAGTCTTGTCGTTTTTTAGTGTAGAAACTAGTGTAAATTGACGACATGACTTTTAAAACCATATGATATGACATTTTTATAAACAGAGCAGCAAAAGAACATGTAAAGTGACATTCTTGATAGAGATATTGACTTACTTTTGCACATTTTGATTCAAAACACGATACTTTAGCTGGTAATGTTGTAGTAGACTTAGAAACTGAGCTTCGGCTTCTGGAGTGACAAAAGCAATGGCATTGTCTGAGGTCCCGCGTTGATACGACCACAGTTCTAATGTTACTTTGTTTCTCTGAAAAAAATCGTATTTTTGTTTTACTATCGTATAGGATACGATGAGCTAAAGCTAGGGTTGAGAGTGTGGGCTAGGGCTAAGAAATAAGCTTAGGTTTGAACCAAAACTTGGATTAGGACAACAATTAGAACTAAGACTAAGGCTAATACTACGACTAAGACCAGGACCAAGGCCAGGATTAACAGTAAGACCAGGATCTGAACCAGGATCAGAGAGTCAGGACCAAGAATAGGAATAGGATTAAGGCTAAGACTAGAGCTTAATTTAGAGTTTGGACTCAGATTAAGGCTCGGGTTTAGGCTAGGGCTAAAGCTAAATCTAGGGTCAGCTTTAAGACTGAGACAAAGCCTAGCACTGGCTAGGGCTCTGAGCTAGGGCTCTGGGCTAGAGCTTTGGGCTAGGGGTCTGGGCTAAGGTTTTAGACTAGAAATTTAAAAACAACTTACAGTAGCCCTGAATTTTGGATGATTTTCAATTATTTTTCGAAACTCTTCAGGACAATCAAAGCTGTACGTCTTGGCTCTATCGTATCGAACATATTCAGCTAAACAACTGTTGCTGAGGAAAATTACCACCAGTATTGTATATAAAGATCCTCTAAAAAACGTTTTTAAACAGAATGAACGTTTGATCTATTATTGATTAAAATATATTTAAAACTTATAAATTTAACTTTGGAAACATACCGAGTCCGATCGAATGTCATTTCATAAAATCATATTTTTTGTTCAATTTGCCAACCGTTTTGGTAGAAAATAATAAAAAAAAATTTTAAAAATTATTTTCATTTATAAAAACGGATTTTTAAAAATTATTTTTAAAAAAATTATATATAAAATTTTGATCAAGCACCATTAGCCCTTCTTTACATTTTGTCATTTTCATGCCGAGAAGAGCTGGGGTTTAGGCTTCGGCTGCAGCGTATGCTACGTTTAGGCCAACAAGGAAAGTACCCGACTTGCCCCGCTCTGTTTGACTTTAGACTTTTTATATAGAAAGATCATGTAAATATAAGATCTTCAGCCAAGTACTAAATCGCGCTTTCCAGGAAATCTCAAGAAAATCGAGATCAAACTACTGCGTTTTGAATTTCCAAGTCATTAAACTTTCATTTTATAAACCCAAAAATCCTTAAAAATCCATGATTTTATTAATAAATAACAATGGGTAAAATAGTATAACATAATATGTACAGATTAAATTTGTAGCTACTGTGTTACAGTACTTTAATACAGATTTACAAAGCTATTTTACTGTCTTACAGTACTATTTTTCTGTATCAGAGAACCATATTACAGTATCACAGTACTAGAATAACGTATTGTAGTATCATTTGACGATATAATAGTAATATATTACCGTAATCTAGTGAAAGAGTAATATATTACTGTTACTCAGTGTAAGAGTAATACATTACTGTAACCACATTACAGTATAACAACTAGTATCACACTCATTCATCATCACTGTCGATCATACTCATGATGGTGGTGGTACTGATGGCACTACCTCTTCGGCCGGTCCTCGGCTCCACTGGTACCTCAATACATTGACCGCACTTCCTTATCATTGGCAGCTCACGAGCCCACTTCCTGGTCTCAGCTTTGGCCGTGATATCGAATATCAGGACACAAACGATGACTAGAAGCCCCACTGATAACAGAATCCAACTCCAGCCTTCTTGATTAGCGTGTGGTGCTACCAGGCCAATGATTTGTGGTACCAGTAGTACCACTAATGAGTTGATGTAGGACTGGAAGGACATTAAGACTGAGGCGAAGCGACCGGCTATGAGTTGACTGGACTTGGTGGCGCCGACTGAGTTAATGCCATTAAAGACTGTCACTCCTGAAATTGTTAAAGTTATGTTATGGAGAAGGTATTTTAATATTAATATTTAGTTTTTATAGTAAGTAGGGTAAGGTAAAATAAGGTAATTTACTGTAAAGTAAGTTAAGGTACTGATGGATAAGGTAGGGCAGTACGGTCAGATATATAAAGTGGGATACTGTACGATAGTAAGTACTGTAGAGAAAATGTAGGGTAGGGTATGGTATAGTATGATATAGTATGGTATGGCATGGTATGGTATGGTATGGTATTGTATGGTATGGTATGGTATGGTATGGTATGGTATGGTATGGTACGGTATGGTATGGTATGGTATGGTATGGTATGGTATGGTATGGTATGGTATGGTATAGTATGGTATGGTATCCCCCCCGTACCTAATTACAAAACCCCTACTTTTTGAAGATTGATCCCTTAACAGTAAGTAATCATTGTATTTCTGACCTTTGCTTTTCCTTTTCTCTTCTTTACAATACTATTCTATTTTGGGAGTGATTAGGAAGTAATCTCAAGTTACAGTAAACACAAAACTACTTATTTTTGGTTGTTTATGCCCTTTGGCATCACATATTTCACAATTGACCAAAACAAAATTGCAAAAAAAGTAAAATGTCACGTCCATTGGATACGTCAACAAAAACAAAAGGCAAGTTGATACGTATCATATGTTTAGGTAGAAAGTTCAATATTGTGGTATGATGACATTACATAACTTATGATAATATTAGATAATTTACCCTACCCTACCCTACTCTACACTTGAACTTAACTTACACTATGCCTTGTCTTACCCCACCATCTCTCCTACAGTACCTAGAAAAAGCACTTTCTGTCCAAGCGTATAAGTTGTCATCCGCAGCCTGCGCAGCCAAACAACTAGGCATGAGGAACGGGCCGGGTACAATTTTCAGGCCCTGCCCCGCATAAATTTGGGTCAAGCCCGGCTATCGCGGACGGAAAACAACTCTACCCCACCCTGCCTTACCCTACGACCTTACCTACCCTACCATATTGTAATTTTTGCCTCTGCTGTACCACGCCATTCTTTATTCTACTCTACTGTACTTTATTTCTCTCTATTGTACATTGCCGTGCCCTACCCTACTAATTTTTTTCACTTTACAATACCTTGCCAAGCCAAGCCACTAATCAATTTTCCTGTACAATACATTGCCATACCCTACCTTCAAAAACTCTTCAACTTACCAGTAAAAAGTGCCTGAGCCAGCCAAATATTTCCAGCCTGCAGAAACGCCAGTCCAATGAAGCAGCCAGCCATGCAGAACTGTGATATCGTAGCAAATAACTGAACCCTCAGCTTATGACTCATACACGTCATTTTGTCACTAGCCGGTCCAACAATGAACTTCACCATCAAGGCAATGACTGAAGGCAGAGCAGCCATAAATCCGGTGTGATGTATGTTCAGATGCAATACCTTGTTCAAGTACAACGGACCATACAAGGCGAATATCTGGAAACCAACACGAGATCCAAGTGCACAAATTTGGGTACCAAGCACGGCTGGATCTTTCAAGATTTTGCCGTAGGGGATCTTTTCAGTTTGGCATTGTTCTTTTGAACATTTCACTTTTCCACGCTGGATTTTGGACAATTCTTTCAGGGAGACGTTCCTGAAAACAGTCATTTTTAGGTATGAATAAGCACTGAAACCCATTGAGACCTCGCGCCCATTGAGACCCCGGTCCATTGAGACCCCGAGCCCATTGAGACCTTGAAAGGAGGTTCGGCGGAGCGTCGGCGGAGACTTTAGGGGATTCGGCGGAGGGTCGGCGGAGACTTTAGGGGATTCGGCGGAGGCTTTAGGGGATTCGGCGGAGGGTCGGCGGAGACTTTAGGGGATTCGGCGGAGGTTCGACGGAGACTTTAGGGGATTCGGCGGAGGGTCGGCGGAGACTTTAGAAGGTTCGGTGGAGACTTTAGGGAATTCGGCGGAGGGTCGGCGGAGACTTTAGGGGATTACCCCTGACCTTTTTAGCTTTATCCGACTTTACCCCTACTTACCGTATCGTACCATACCTTACCATAACCTATCCTATCTACCATACCACACCCTGAGATAACATACCACAGTATGTCATCATATGCCATACTATACTACACTATGTTATACTATATATGTTGTTTTACTTACTTATTCTACCATACCCA
Organism: Bursaphelenchus okinawaensis; assembly: GCA_904066225.2. Lineage (NCBI taxonomy): Eukaryota > Metazoa > Nematoda > Chromadorea > Rhabditida > Aphelenchoididae > Bursaphelenchus > Bursaphelenchus okinawaensis. The sequence continues at coordinate 9,395,809 of CAJFCW020000001.1, read as the reverse complement.
CGGATAGTACACGGTAGTTTTGTATAAGGTTGAATAAGGTAAGGTATGGTACAGTTTAGAATGGTATAGAATGGTATGGTATGGTATTGTAAGGTTTGGTATTGTATGGTAGGGTATGGCATGTTATAATATGGTAGGGGTATTGTAGGGTTTAGTATGGTAGATAGAATAGGTTATGGTAGGATACGGTATATTAGGTACAATAGGGTAGAGTATGGTATAGTTTGGTATGGTATGTTTAGTAAGATGGGTATGGTATAGTATGTAACACAGGATATCTTATGGTATATTATAAAGGATGGGTATGGTATAGTTGGGTATGGTAGAAAGGGCAAAGGTAAGTTTGGGTAGGGCTAAAAAGGTTAGGGGTAAAATCGGGTATATACCCGCCGGATGCATAAAAGTCTTCGCCGAATCTCTTAAAGTCTCTGCCGACCCTCCGCCGAATCCCCTAAAGTCTCCGCCGAATTCCCTAAAGTCTCCGCCGAACCCCTAAAGCCTCCGCCGACCCTCCGCCGAACTACCTAAAGTCTCCGCCGGCCCTCCGCCGAATTCCCTAAAGTCTCCGCCGACTCTCCGCCGAACCTCCTTTCAAGGTCTCAATGGGCGTTTGGGGTCTCAATGGTCTCGGGGTCTCAATGGACCCGGGGTCTCAATGGGCGCGAGGTCTCAATGGGAGGGATTCATGAATAAGATAAGTAATTGAGACAGATAAATATCGTTAGATAACAAAAACCTCGAAGATTTATATGTTGCCTAGAAAAATTTCAAAAACTTTGTTTACAACCTCCTTTTTTTAAAAAACTAAAAAATTTGGACAGAAAACGCACAAAAAAAATAAAAACACTTCTTGAAAACAGTCATTTTTGGGTATAAATAAGATAAGTGGTTAAGCAAAATAAATGTTATAAAGAGCAAAAACATTGAAGATTAAAATACTAAAAAGAAAAGTTGCAAAAACTTTGTTTACAACCCTTTTTTATTCAAAAACTGAAAAAATGAAAGCTGTGCGGGCTCGAACCTGGGTTTAATCAAGCGCACTGTTGCTTAACTTGCTAGATTGGACAAAGTTAGGCTTTAGTTTGTGAAAAGATGCAATAACTTTGTTTCCAGATAATAAATTTCATAAAAAATTTTAAAATTTTTTTATAGCGCTTGCTCTTTATTACGTTGTTCAAATAATTTTGAGCTATCTCTCAAAACAAATTTGCAGAGTTAGTAGCGCAAGATTTTTTGTACAATCATATATAAATGTATGGTTTTAAAAGCGCAATAACTTTGTTTCCAGTCAACAAAAAACTTCAAAATTGACCTTTCTAGATGCCCATGAATATAATAAGTAATACCCCAAAAAATTTAAAAATTTGCAAAAACTTTCTTTCCAAACCAACTCATTTTGTCTTACCTGTGCATTTCCGGCGAGTCTCGGTAGAAAACATAAAATACGACGAAGCTCAGCGTAGTAACCGCTCCCAAAACGTAGTAGACCATAGGCCAGCCCAATGGGCTTTCACACAACATTCCGGACAAAGGCATAGCAATAATGGGGCCAAGTTGTAGATGCATTGACAGCAGGGCGACGTAAGTTCCGGATCGCTTGATTGAGGACCAATCAGCGACCACAATGCCGGTGGCTGGTAGAGTTAAAGCGAAGGAAATACCCTAAATTTTGCAAAATTTTTATTTTTGTAAAATACGTTTTGCCCACTCTATTATTGGCTTATTAACCAGCTTTTGTTAAGAATAAATAAAAGTAAAAACAATCGTGGTGAGACCCAACTTTTTTTTCAAAATATTGTCTTAACCTATCAAAAAGAAAGAAAAAAAATCCGTACTTTACAAAAAAAAATAAAAATCAACTTACAACCAAGAATCTGGAAGCCAATACCGGCCAGAATCCAAATGGTGCAACAAAGGGCAGAGCCAAGGTGAAGATAGCCGAAATGGCCCCATAAGCCGTAAAAACAAGCCTAAAATTTTTTTTTGTCAAAACGGCACAAAAGTAAAACTTACTAACGTATTTTAAACCCAAATTTTCAAAATTTTCAAAAAATTTTTTGAATTTTGTTTTTCCCGCCAAAATTTAAATTTAAAAATTTTTGTCAAAATTTAAAATTTTTTAAAACAAAATTAAAAAGTAGCTTAAAAACATAAAAATGACGATTCTGTATTCGTATTTTACCTCGCTCCATATTTCAAATTCAGCTTGGCAATAGGTAACGTTCCAACTAGTGCTCCTAAAGCGATCGAACTGAACAACCAACTGTTTTGCATGCTCGTGAACATGTAATTTTCATTTTCAGTCTTATTTGCACCATTTGCACCATTTTCCAACAACTTCTCCAAACTGGTACTACTGGTACCATTAACAGTACTACTGGTACCATTAATAGTACTACTGGTACCATTTTCGCCAAAAGTCGCAACTTGACTAGAAAACGGCGTGTCAGGCTGTCGCATGCAAATAACAGTAAAATTCAACGCTGTAGCATTCGCTATCAACATACTCAAGCACCAGGTCACAATAACCATGATCACCACCCTGGTGTGGTTGTTGAATGTGTACGAGGTGTTGGAGTCATCAGATGGCGCGTCCGACACCCCAAACGACACTTTTGATCCACGACGAGCTGATGACTTGATTGGTGGATCCACCGACTTCATCGATGAATCCGAGGACGATGAGGAGGAAAGCTTGGGAGAAGCATGGCCAGAATCAATAGAATCAACGGAATCTGACGACTTCTTCGGCTCCATTCAGTGCTTTGGCTGCAAATATAGATTTGAATATATAGCCAATTAAGTTTTACAAGTTCAACATCAACGATAACATGAAAAAATGCGCAAAAACTTTCTTTACAAACCCATAACTTTAAAATTTTCAAAACGTTTTACTAAAAAAAGTTTGACCCAATCATCTTTGTTGGTTCATATCTACTGTAATACTTACTGTAACTTTTCTAATTTTTACGTTAATTTAGGTTAATCCATGCCAAAACTAATTCAATAACAATTGTTTTAAAAATCACGCAAGAACTTTCTTTACAGCCTATTTTTTCATTGTTTGCATCAAAAGCTAACTTTAATCTTCGAAACTTTGAAAGACCATAACTACGGTAATTCTTACTGTACTTCTTGACATTTTGCTCAAATCTTGTCCGTACTATTGAAAAGCTAAACCACTTAACAAAAAGTTCAAAATTATGCAAGAACATTCTTTACAGCCTACTTTTTCATAGCTTGCATCAAAACCTAACCCTGTTTAAAACCTAATTTTATTGACTTTGAAAGCCTATAAATACGATACTTCTTACTGTAACTTTTTGAAATTTAGCTCAGATCTAGTCCAGACTATGATAAAACTAGACCACATAACAAAAAGTTTAAAATTATGCAAGAACTTTTTTTACAGCCCATTTTTTCATTGCTTGCATCAAAACCTAACCTTGTCAAAACCTAACTTTATTAAATTTGAAAGCTTATAACTACGGTACTTCTTACTGTAACTTCTTGACATTCAGCTCAATTGTAGAGTCCAGACTATGCAAAAGCTAGCCCACTTAACAAAAATTCAGAAGTGATGCCAGAACTTTCTTTACAACCTATTAAATATTTGCTGAACGTCAAAACTCCAAAAATTTTGAAATTTAAAAAATTCAAAATCAAATTTTGTAAACTGAAAACCTTATCAAAACCGCAATAACTATCTCAACCAAACCGCGTTAAACTCTACTTTTACTACATCACACAAATCACCAGGTTTAGTTGTAACAACTATGAAGAAATCAGAAAGATGACTTTTTCAATGATCAGAACTACAAAGTAAAGTGATAAGATCCGTAAAGTTGGGCGAAAATTGATGGAAAACATCGGGCTGCACTTTTAATTACATCAAAAATGTTTTTTAAAAATTATTAAACTTTTAAAAATTGAAAGAGGTAAAGAAAAGGAGTGTAACGTTAGTTATAAAAGGCTATTTTAGGCTTGTAAACAATGTTTTTGCTGTAAAGTTACAAATATTTTAAAGAGTAGTGTTTATAGTACAATCAATATAAAGTTGAAAAATTAATTTGTAAGCTTTGGAAAGAAAGTTATTGCTGTTTTTTGGTGTTCTAATGTTCTTCTAGCCCTATCACAAAGTCCTAGCCCAGAGCCCTAGCCGAAAGCCCTAGCTTAGAGCCCTGACCCAGAGCCCTAGCCCAAGGTCCTAGCCCAGCCACAGACCCAGGTCTAAACTTAAACCTAAATCCCAGCCTTTACTAGCCCATCTCATGCCAGCCTAGCCTAGCCCAAACCACGCCTACTTACACCAGCTCACGCCAGTTTAGGCCAGCCAAGCCTATCCCAACTCATGCCAGCCTATCCCAGCCCAGACCATGCCAACCTAGGCTAGTCCAGTTTACACCAGTCTAGGCCATCCCAATTCTGCCCAATCCACCCAAAAATTTTCTATTCTTAAAGGCCTACCCATAATTTTTAAACTCTACCCCATCAATCATATAATACTCCGTAATATCAGAACTTTAATGTTTTTATCAAACATTGGCAAAAATACAGCAACTATTGTTTCAGACATTAACACCAACCTTACTCTACCTTCCTCATCCCCCACTTGCTTCTCTTAGCACAGGAGCTGACCACCAGCCAACAATTTACAACAACCCTCTCTCCCCCCACCCCACCCCCTCACTTAACAACAACCCTCTCTCTTCCGCCCCTCCCCCCCCATCCCCCCACTTAACAATTAATAACAACCCTCTTCTACCCCACCCTTTCAAACTACAAATCCCAAACTCACTTTCACACCGCACCCAAAATAGCCGGCTAAACCAGCAAATCCACCTAACTTAATATCAATCAAAGTGCGAATGGAATCGATAAAAAGTCGAGAAAAACAAAGTAAAACGGAATTAATTAACAGACTTTTTAACCGCTTTTTACCAGCCCACTTTACAATAAGTTTTGAGTTCCCTTCCCATCCCAACCATGATTTTTGGTTTACGCCTTAAGGGCAACGTTGGTGACACGTATAAGGGATTGCAAAATGAGGGATGGAACAGTTAAACAGTTTTTTTGATTGAGGACTTGGGAAATTTGATGACTGTTACGTTAAAAACATTAAGGATTACATTACATAAAGAACATGGGCTTTTATCAAGTATAAATATAGTATTTATGACAAACAAAAAATGACAAAACTACCGGTGATTCAAGAACTAAAATCAGAAACATTGCACAAAGTTGTGACGTGCATAATACAGAAAACTTTCTCTATAACGAAAGACAAAAACCTTTCTTTATTGAACATAAATTGGCAAGAACTTTCTTTACAAAACATAGAATAGCAAGAACTTACTTTACAGAATACAAAATAGCAAGAACTTTCTTTACAAAGCGTAAAATGGCAAGAACTTTCTTTACAAATCATAAAATGGCAAGAACTTTCTTTACATAACATAAAATGGCAAGAACTTACTTTACAAACTATAAAATGACAAGAACTTTCTTTACATAACATAAAATGGCAAGAACTTTCTTTACAGATCATGAAATGACAATAACTTTCTTTACAGATCATGAAATGACAATAACTTTCTTTACAGATCATGAAATGGCAAAAACTTTCTTTACAAAACTCATTTTACATGACAACCGCAATAACTTTCTTTACAGAACCTAAAATGACATTAAACGTATAACTTTTCCCTTGCGGGCTGCACAGTGCAAAGTTTAATCGTTTTTAGAGAGAACTTTCTTTACAAAAACTTGAATGACAAGAACTTTCTTTACAAATCTTAAAATGGCAGAAACTTTCTTTACAAATCTTAAAATGGCAGAAACTTTCTTTACAGAGCGTAAAATGACAAGAACTTTCTTTACAGAAATTAAAATGGCAATAACTTTCTTTACAAATCTTAAAATGGCAATAACTTTTTTTTATAAAGCTTAAAATGGCAATAACTTTCTTTACAAACAATAAAATGGCAAGAACTTTCTTTACAAAGCTTAAAATGGCAAGAACTTTCTTTACAAATCATAAAATGGCAAGAACTTTCTTTACAAATCATAAAATGGCAAGAACTTTCTTTACATAACATAAAATGGCAAGAACTTACTTTACAAACTATAAAATGACAAGAACTTTCTTTACAAAACATAAAATGGCAAGAACTTACTTTACAAACTATAAAATGACAAGAACTTTCTTTACATAACATAAAATGGCAAGAACTTTCTTTACAAATCATAAAATGGCAAGAACTTTCTTTACAGATGAAAAAATAACTTTTATCATATAACATGTCACGCACAGACTGCCAGGCAAAACGTTTGGTTTTTTCAACTTAAAAATGGCAAAAACTTTCTTTACAAAACAAAGAATGGCAAAAACTTTCTTTACCAATCGAAAAATGGCGATAACTTACTTTACAAATCGAAAAATGGCAAAAACTTTCTTTACAAAACAAAGAATGGCAAAAACTTTCTTTACAAATCGAAAAATGGCAAAAACTTTCTTTACAGAGCGTAAAATGACAAGAACTTTCTTTACATAACATAAAATGGCAAGAACTTACTTTACAAACTATAAAATGACAAGAACTTTCTTTACAAAACATAAAATGGCAAGAACTTACTTTACAAACTATAAAATGGCAAGAACTTACTTTACAAACTATAAAATGGCAAAAACTTTCTTTACAAATCGAAAAATGGCAAAAACTTTCTTTACAGAGCGTAAAATGACAAGAACTTTCTTTACATAACATAAAATGGCAAGAACTTACTTTACAAACTATAAAATGACAAGAACTTTCTTTACATAACATAAAATGGCAAGAACTTTCTTTACAAATCATAAAATGGCAAGAACTTTCTTTACAGATGAAAAAATAACTTTTATCATATAACATGTCACGCACAGACTGCCAGGCAAAACGTTTGGTTTTTTCAACTTAAAAATGGCAAAAACTTTCTTTACAAAACAAAGAATGGCAAAAACTTTCTTTACAAATCGAAAAATGGCAAAAACTTTCTTTACAGAGCGTAAAATGACAAGAACTTTCTTTACAGAAATTAAAATGGCAATAACTTTCTTTACAAATCTTAAAATGGCAATAACTTTTTTTATAAAGCTTAAAATGGCAATAACTTTCTTTACAAACAATAAAATGGCAAGAACTTTCTTTACAAAGCTTAAAATGGCAAGAACTTTCTTTACAAATCATAAAATGGCAAGAACTTTCTTTACATAACATAAAATGGCAAGAACTTACTTTACAAACTATAAAATGGCAAGAACTTTCTTTACAGATGAAAAAATAACTTTTATCATATAACATGTCACGCACAGACTGCCAGGCAAAATGTTTGGTTTTTTCAACTTAAAAATGGCAAGAACTTTCTTTACAAAACATAAAATGGCAAGAACTTACTTTACAAACTATAAAATGGCAAGAACTTTCTTTACAAAACATAAAATGGCAAGAACTTACTTTACAAACTATAAAATGGCAAAAACTTTCTTTACAAATCGAAAAATGGCAAAAACTTTCTTTACAGAGCGTAAAATGACAAGAACTTTCTTTACATAACATAAAATGGCAAGAACTTACTTTACAAACTATAAAATGACAAGAACTTTCTTTACATAACATAAAATGGCAAGAACTTTCTTTACAAATCATAAAATGGCAAGAACTTTCTTTACAGATGAAAAAATAACTTTTATCATATAACATGTCACGCACAGACTGCCAGGCAAAACGTTTGGTTTTTTCAACTTAAAAATGGCAAGAACTTTCTTTACAGATGAAAAAATAACTTTTATCATATAACATGTCACGCACAGACTGCCAGGCAAAACGTTTGGTTTTTTCAACTTAAAAATGGCAAGAACTTTCTTTACAAAACAAAGAATGGCAAAAACTTTCTTTACAAATCGAAAAATGGCAAAAACTTTCTTTACAGAGCGTAAAATGACAAGAACTTTCTTTACAGAAATTAAAATGGCAATAACTTTCTTTACAAATCTTAAAATGGCAATAACTTTTTTTATAAAGCTTAAAATGGCAATAACTTTCTTTACAAACAATAAAATGGCAAGAACTTTCTTTACAAAGCTTAAAATGGCAAGAACTTTCTTTACAAATCATAAAATGGCAAGAACTTTCTTTACATAACATAAAATGGCAAGAACTTACTTTACAAACTATAAAATGACAAGAACTTTCTTTACATAACATAAAATGGCAAGAACTTACTTTACAAACTATAAAATGGCAAGAACTTTCTTTACAAATCATAAAATGGCAAGAACTTTCTTTACAAATCATAAAATGACAAGAACTTTCTTTACAAAACATAAAATGGCAAGAACTTACTTTACAAACTATAAAATGGCAAGAACTTTCTTTACAGATGAAAAAATAACTTTTATCATATAACATGTCACGCACAGACTGCCAGGCAAAATGTTTGGTTTTTTCAACTTAAAAATGGCAAGAACTTTCTTTACAAAACATAAAATGGCAAGAACATACTTTACAAACTATAAAATGACAAGAACTTTCTTTACATAACATAAAATGGCAAGAACTTACTTTACAAACTATAAAATGGCAAGAACTTTCTTTACAAATCATAAAATGGCAAGAACTTTCTTTACAAAACTCATTTTACATGACAACCGCAATAACTTTCTTTACAGGACCTAAAATGACATTAAACGTATAACTTTTCCCTTGCGGGCTGCACAGTGCAAAGTTTAATCGTTTTTAGAGAGAACTTTCTTTACAAAAACTTGAATGACAAGAACTTTCTTTACAAATCTTAAAATGGCAGAAACTTTCTTTACAGAGCGTAAAATGACAAGAACTTTCTTTACAGAAATTAAAATGGCAATAACTTTCTTTACAAATCTTAAAATGGCAAGAACTTTCTTTACAAATCATAAAATGGCAAGAACTTTCTTTACATAACATAAAATGACAAGAACTTACTTTACAAACTATAAAATGACAAGAACTTTCTTTACAAAACATAAAATGACAAGAACTTACTTTACAAACTATAAAATGACAAGAACTTTCTTTACATAACATAAAATGGCAAGAACTTTCTTTACAAATCATAAAATGGCAAGAACTTTCTTTACAGATGAAAAAATAACTTTTATCATATAACATGTCACGCACAGACTGCCAGGCAAAACGTTTGGTTTTTTCAACTTAAAAATGGCAAGAACTTTCTTTACAGATGAAAAAATAACTTTTATCATATAACATGTCACGCACAGACTGCCAGGCAAAACGTTTGGTTTTTTCAACTTAAAAATGGCAAGAACTTTCTTTACAAAACATAAAATGGCAAGAACATACTTTACAAACTATAAAATGACAAGAACTTTCTTTACATAACATAAAATGGCAAGAACTTACTTTACAAACTATAAAATGACAAGAACTTTCTTTACATAACATAAAATGGCAAGAACTTACTTTACAAACTATAAAATGACAAGAACTTTCTTTACATAACATAAAATGGCAAGAACATACTTTACAAACTATAAAATGACAAGAACTTTCTTTACATAACATAAAATGGCAAGAACTTACTTTACAAACTATAAAATGGCAAGAACTTTCTTTACAAATCATAAAATGGCAAGAACTTTCTTTACAAAACTCATTTTACATGACAACCGCAATAACTTTCTTTACAGGACCTAAAATGACATTAAACGTATAACTTTTCCCTTGCGGGCTGCACAGTGCAAAGTTTAATCGTTTTTAGAGAGAACTTTCTTTACAAAAACTTGAATGACAAGAACTTTCTTTACAAATCTTAAAATGGCAGAAACTTTCTTTACAGAGCGTAAAATGACAAGAACTTTCTTTACAGAAATTAAAATGGCAATAACTTTCTTTACAAATCTTAAAATGGCAATAACTTTTTTTATAAAGCTTAAAATGGCAATAACTTTCTTTACAAAGCTTAAAATGGCAAGAACTTTCTTTACAAATCATAAAATGGCAAGAACTTTCTTTACATAACATAAAATGACAAGAACTTACTTTACAAACTATAAAATGACAAGAACTTTCTTTACATAACATAAAATGGCAAGAACTTTCTTTACAAATCATAAAATGGCAAGAACTTTCTTTACAGATGAAAAAATAACTTTTATCATATAACATGTCACGCACAGACTGCCAGGCAAAACGTTTGGTTTTTTCAACTTAAAAATGGCAAGAACTTTCTTTACAAAACATAAAATGGCAAGAACTTACTTTACAAACTATAAAATGACAAGAACTTTCTTTACATAACATAAAATGGCAAGAACTTACTTTACAAACTATAAAATGACAAGAACTTTCTTTACAAATCATAAAATGGCAAGAACTTTCTTTACAGATGAAAAAATAACTTTTATCATATAACATGTCACGCACAGACTGCCAGGCAAAACGTTTGGTTTTTTCAACTTAAAAATGGCAAGAACTTTCTTTACAAAACATAAAATGGCAAGAACTTACTTTACAAACTATAAAATGACAAGAACTTTCTTTACATAACATAAAATGGCAAGAACTTACTTTACAAACTATAAAATGACAAGAACTTTCTTTACAAATCATAAAATGGCAAGAACTTTCTTTACAGATGAAAAAATAACTTTTATCATATAACATGTCACGCACAGACTGCCAGGCAAAACGTTTGGTTTTTTCAACTTAAAAATGGCAAGAACTTTCTTTACAAAACATAAAATGGCAAGAACTTACTTTACAAACTATAAAATGACAAGAACTTTCTTTACATAACATAAAATGGCAAGAACTTACTTTACAAACTATAAAATGACAAGAACTTTCTTTACATAACATAAAATGACAAGAACTTTCTTTACAAAACATAAAATGGCAAGAACTTTCTTTACAAAACATAAAATGGCAAGAACTTACTTTACAAACTATAAAATGACAAGAACTTTCTTTACATAACATAAAATGGCAAGAACTTACTTTACAAACTATAAAATGACAAGAACTTTCTTTACAAATCATAAAATGGCAAGAACTTTCTTTACAGATGAAAAAATAACTTTTATCATATAACATGTCACGCACAGACTGCCAGGCAAAACGTTTGGTTTTTTCAACTTAAAAATGGCAAGAACTTTCTTTACAAAACATAAAATGGCAAGAACTTACTTTACAAACTATAAAATGACAAGAACTTTCTTTACAAAACATAAAATGACAAGAACTTTCTTTACAAAACATAAAATGGCAAGAACTTACTTTACAAACTATAAAATGACAAGAACTTTCTTTACATAACATAAAATGGCAAGAACTTACTTTACAAACTATAAAATGACAAGAACTTTCTTTACAAATCATAAAATCTCAAGAACTTTCTTTACAGATGAAAAAATAACTTTTATCATATAACATGTCACGCACAGACTGCCAGGCAAAACGTTTGGTTTTTTCAACTTAAAAATGGCAAGAACTTTCTTTACAAAACATAAAATGGCAAGAACTTACTTTACAAACTATAAAATGACAAGAACTTTCTTTACATAACATAAAATGGCAAGAACTTACTTTACAAACTATAAAATGACAAGAACTTTCTTTACATAACATAAAATGACAAGAACTTTCTTTACAAAACATAAAATGGCAAGAACTTTCTTTACAAAACATAAAATGGCAAGAACTTACTTTACAAACTATAAAATGACAAGAACTTTCTTTACATAACATAAAATGACAAGAACTTTCTTTACAAAACATAAAATGGCAAGAACTTTCTTTACAAAACATAAAATGGCAAGAACTTACTTTACAAACTATAAAATGACAAGAACTTTCTTTACATAACATAAAATGGCAAGAACTTACTTTACAAACTATAAAATGACAAGAACTTTCTTTACAAATCATAAAATGGCAAGAACTTTCTTTACAGATGAAAAAATAACTTTTATCATATAACATGTCACGCACAGACTGCCAGGCAAAACGTTTGGTTTTTTCAACTTAAAAATGGCAAGAACTTTCTTTACAAAACATAAAATGGCAAGAACTTACTTTACAAACTATAAAATGACAAGAACTTTCTTTACAAAACATAAAATGACAAGAACTTTCTTTACAAAACATAAAATGGCAAGAACTTACTTTACAAACTATAAAATGACAAGAACTTTCTTTACATAACATAAAATGGCAAGAACTTACTTTACAAACTATAAAATGACAAGAACTTTCTTTACAAATCATAAAATCTCAAGAACTTTCTTTACAGATGAAAAAATAACTTTTATCATATAACATGTCACGCACAGACTGCCAGGCAAAACGTTTGGTTTTTTCAACTTAAAAATGGCAAGAACTTTCTTTACAAAACATAAAATGGCAAGAACTTACTTTACAAACTATAAAATGACAAGAACTTTCTTTACATAACATAAAATGGCAAGAACTTACTTTACAAACTATAAAATGACAAGAACTTTCTTTACATAACATAAAATGACAAGAACTTTCTTTACAAAACGTAAAAAGGCAAAAACTTTCTTTACAGGTTAAAACGTAGCAAAAGCTTTCTTTAAATTGTATAAAATGGCAGTAATTTTCATTACAATCTATAGTCATGCAAAAACTTTCTTTACAAAAAAATGACCAATCCTTGGTATCACAAACACTACAGCAAACTATACACTATAATTAGGTAATATTTTCTCAAATGTTTTCCAAACAGTAGCTAACGCTTTCGCTCAAAATTTTCAAAAAAAATTACAAAAGCGCTTACATCGAAGATTAACCTATGATAAACATCAATACATTAGGTGCCGACATAAAGAACCCGCCATACTTATCGTGTAATTTTCTGTAAAAAATGGCGGGTTCTTTATGTCGGCACCTAATATTAGGTTGTTCACATAATACTGCGCCCCTTTATCCCGCAAATTTATTTTTAGAGGGAGCGCCGAATTAAGTGAACTACCTAATAGTAGCGCCGTGATGAATTTCGAATTTCAGAACCTAATAGATTTTAATTTTAAAACAAGCCTGATAGATCAGTATGACTAAACAGACCATTTTTGATGAAACACTTGTTTTGTAAGACATCACAAATCAGATGTTAATTTACTGTATAACGTTAAACGACCACCGTGAGTTCATTTAGACGTTCATTTTTAAATTTCTGGTGTTTTTGCAAAAACAAGAAATATAAGAGTTTACATTGTAAACAATTTTACATTGGGAAAAACCTTACATTGTAAAAAAAAGATTTACATAGTAAAGTTTACATTGTGAAAGAAAGAAATAGATTTTCGAAAAATTGCCGAACTAATTTGTCAAACTCGTTTACAACTTCTTATATGCACTATTAGGTGCCGACATAAAGAACCCGCCATTTTTTACAGGGAATTACAGGAAAAGTATGGCGGATTCTTTATGTTGGAACTTAATATTAAGTAATATTTAATGCGTTTTATTCCCGGCGAACGTTAAATTTTTTAAAAAGTTTGTTATTAACAAGTTATTTTTAGGTCTTTAATGGTTAGGAACAAAGTCAACAAATAATTTTTGTAAGATGGCAATGTTTGTTGTACAAGGATGGAATGTTTGACCTTTTATAAAAAAGAAATGAAGGAGGAGACAACTAAAAAAAAACAAAAATAACTGTGATAAGTAAAGTAAAGTAAAATAGAATTCACTGTGACTAGGCTTGCAAGAAAACACACTGGGTCAAGTCGGGCCGAGACCGGGCTGGGCTGACAAGGAAGGTACCCGACCTGCAACACTCAGATGTTGTTCAAAATTTTTTTATTGAAAGATCATGTAAATGTAAGATTTTATGCAAAATTCCAAGTCGCGGTTTGCGGCCAGTCTTGAGAAAATCGATATCAAAAATTCAGATTTTGAATTTCCGGCCAAATTGGCATAGTGTTGCAAGCTTTTAATTTCCTCATTTTTTGACTTTTAATTAGTTTCCTTTGATATAATGGCAGAAAAGCTTCAAATGAACCTGCAATTTTAAATTTGTAAGCCTATCTTATCTAGAACATCAAAAAAAGTGCTTGCAACACAAAGCCAAATTTGCCAAATTGGCAAAAAATTTAAATATATTAATTTTAAAACTTAAAACCGCAAGCTAAGATTTCTTATATGTGCTACTGGTACTACAAAGAATCTGTATAAAAATTTTGAGCTAATTCTGAGAGTTGCAGGTTGGGTACTTTCCTTGTTAGTTCTACTCTAACAACGCATTTAGTCCTACCCCACCTTCTCTCTCTCTCTACCCTACTTTAGTCTTACCAGAAATTTTGTGATAAAGATGTTCTACTAGTACATGAAAAAATGTTTTACTGATTAAATAAGGTACATAACTTCCTTTACAATAAAAAAATTACACAAAGAACTTCTTAGCAATAAGACTTGTTACAACTAGACCACGTTACTTTTTCTCTTGTAGCAGCTCCAACATTGTAAGGTTGTAATAAGTCATCATTACTTGCAAAGCTACGTTTAATCATCATTTTATTACACTTTTAATTACTTTTTAAAAGTCAAAAATACTTTCGAAAGATCATCGCGGTGCTACAATACATTACTCTTGAAGATCTTCGTTGTAATATACACCTCTATCTACACTCTCTCGCTGTAAAATACATCTCTCACTGCCCTCCCCTTGCTGTAACATACACCTCTCTCTACCCCCTTCACACTGTAACATACAACTTTTGAAGATCTACGCTGTAATAAACACAACTAAGACCTTGTAATGTCAGCAGACTTTACATTCCAATACCAATAGTCGTTAACTTTATATGGAGTGCATTTGTTACTGCGCATTGTCAGCATAATAATTTGATTATTGCGCTGATTGATAACAAACTTAACGTTATTTACTTGTCTACAAATGTTCAAAAACTGTTTGATTATAAAATCAATCAAAATTGCACTTCTGATTTTTATGGTTGGACTAACATAAGAATAAGAATCTTCATGATAAGCTACATAACTTGTTTTACTGACATCGTGTAAGACTTTAGCACAAGCTTATGGAAAGTTTATAAATTTATAATAATAAATCAGTAAAGCCATCAGCTAAAAAAATTTTAAAGTATAAGATTGTTAGTAGACTTGAAAAGCTTAGCCAGACCTTAATTCTGTCCTGACTCAAACCGGGCTGCGTCAAATAGGGTCAACACACGTTAGTCAGGAGGCCGGAGCCTAAACGAAGGCATTTTTGAATACAGTTTATTCCTTGCAACAAAATATTTGACTGAAATAAAGTGTAAAACAAATTCTAAAGTTCCTTCCCTTCAAAAGTTATCACAACGAAAGTTTTTGTCCTAAGAGTTTAGTAAACCTAAGTTTTGGATATTCTATGACTCTAATATAATCAGTGTTTTGCCGGACCGGGTCCGGTCCGGTCCGGATTTTCAAAAATTGCAAAATTGAAAACAACTTTTGAGCTTATAATTTGAAGCTTTAAAAAATAAATAACTTTTGTGAAGGTCCGTCTCATACAAGTTCCTCGCTAAACATTCGGACCGGCCGGACCGAATCGGTCTTGCCGGTCCGGGTGGTCCATTTCGGTAGTAACTTAAAAGCCAAAGACGGACCTTCACAAAAGTTATTTATTTTTTAAAACTTCAAAACATAAGCTAAAAAGTTATTTTCAAGTTTGCAGTTTTTGAAAATCCGGACCGGACCGGGCTGGCAAAACACTGAATATAATAGATGTGCCCAATCAATTCGTTTCACACGTTTCTTATGTCAAATCTTTCGTTTAGGTAACTAAACTGGGCATATAAACCTTAAGTTTAAACCTCGGCCTTTAGAGCCGCCTTGACCTCATTCAAAATTGTTTAAAACACACTTTTTGTAAGGCTCGAGCGGGGTCTGACCCCCTGTCAACACCAAAATTTTTTTTGCTTCAAATTGTTTCAAACCTTCACCAATGGGTATTAAGGTACTCATAAATCGTTTAAACAGAAAAAATTTTTTTTCAAAGATACAGTAGTCAGGTGTACTGTAACTTCACTACAATTTTTATATCTCTGGAACGAATAACGCTAGAACGATGCGGTTTTTACTATAATGTAGAGCATACAAAATAATGTTAATTTGTAGTTTACACCAAGTTTCTATTCCTTTTGAAAGTTATTTTAAAAAATGAAAATGTAGCAAAAGTTACAGTAATCCAATCATACCTCAAAACTGAAGCACCTGTGTAGTTCTTTTTTATTGGTGATTTTAAAACTGCATTTTTTTGCGGTTCTAATGCACCTAAAAACGTTTCAAAAAAGTGTTGTTCTGGGGTGCAAAAGTGCATTTGAAGTTTGCACATTGCAATTTTTTTTTCAAAAAATTAAAAAAAAATTTTTTTTGACGTTGCAAAAATGTAGAGCATAAAAAACAACGTTACTTTGTACATTACACCAAATTTCTATCTTGTCTACAAACATTGCATTTGAAGTTGGCACATAGAAAATTTTTTTTTCAAAAAATTAAAAAAAAATTGTTTCGACTTTGCAAAAATGTAGAAAATTAGCAAATTATAGTTTTCAAGGGTTTTGGGAATAATTTCTTGTTTTTGAAAAAAATTTTTTTGCAGTGTGCCAACTTCAAATGCACTTTTGCACCCCATTTCGACACTTTTGTGCATTGTGTTTATTGTGCACTCAAACCGCACGAAAATGCAGTTTAATAATAACAAATAAAAATAAGCGAACAAAGTGCTTTTATTTTGAGATATAAAAGTCGAAACAATTTTTTTTTATTTTTGAAAAAAAAATTTTTCAATGTGCGAACTTCAATGCAATGTTTGTAGACAAGATGGAAATTTGGTGTAATGTACAAAGTAACGTTGTTTTTTATGCTCTACATTTTTGCAACGTCAAAAAAATTTTTTTTTAATTTTTGAAAAAAAAAATTGCAATGTGCAAACTTCAAATGCACTTTTGCACCCCAGAACAACACTTTTTTGAAACGTTTTTAGGTGCATTAGAACCGCAAAAAAATGCAGTTTTAAAAATCATCAATAAAAAAAGAACTACATAGGTGCTTCAGTTTTGAGGTATGATTGGATTACTGTAACTTTTGCTACATTTTCATTTTTTAAAATAACTTTCAAAAGGAATAGAAACTTGGTGTAAACTACAAATTAACATTATTTTGTATGCTCTACATTATAGTAAAAACCGCATCGTTCTAGCGTTATTCGTTCCAGAGATATAAAAATTGTAGTGAAGTTACAGTACACCTGACTACTGTATCTTTAAAAAAAATTTTTCTGTTTAAACAATTTATGAGTACCTTAATACCCATTGGTGAGGGTTTGAAGCAATTTGAAGCAAAAAAAATTTTGGTGTCGACAGGGGTGCTCGACCCTTACAAAAAGGGTGTTTTAAACAAGTTTGAATTTAAAATTTTTTTGAAAATTTTTGAAATTTGTGTTTAAAATACGTTAGTAAATTTTACTTTCCTTGTAAATTTGTGTAAAGAAAGTTTGTGCAATTAAAAAATTATTTTTTTAAATATTTTTCATTACAAGCACTAATATATTGTAAAAACAAATTTATAAACCAACTTACTTTTACCGCTCCTTTCATTACTATCAGCACTGATATTGTAGTAGTTGTGGTCATGAATAGTATGCTCAATTTGACTGCTTTTGACAACAAAAATAAGCAAAATGTAGAGAAGAATTTCAAAATTGATTTGGTCTGTCTGGCTAGCTGAGCCTTGCTGGTTCTCTTTGAAGTGTATATAGGTAAAATACGTGACAAAGATTTGGGATGGGTAAAAATTAGGCCCAGTCGTCGGGTCGTTACGATTCGGTACGTCGTTTTTTGAAGTTGCTTTGGTCCGGCCCAGCACGACAGGCTTAGTAAGGCCCCGTTTAAGTCTACTAAAAATTTAAATTTCGGCGGGAAAAATCAAATTCAAAAATGTTTAGTTTTTCGCTGGACTTAAGCTAAAAAACAAGACAAAATGCGAGTCATTATAATGCTAATGTAAATATTTGTTTAGACTAAGACTGGCTTAAAATTTTTAAAAATCAAATTATTTTTTTCTTTTAATTCCTAAATTTTCACGCATATTTACTCAAATCCCAGCGTATTACACTGGGGGATCGGAAGTCTCTTGCAAAGCGTAATACATCATCCGAGAACAAACACAAATCAATTATAATGTTGTGTTATAGGGGGGCTCGGGACATAAACGTCTTGAACTCGTAAACCTATTCAGATTTTTTTCTAGCTTTAGCCTAAACTTTGATATCGTATCAATCGGTCTACATATTGTATCCCTCACGTCATCTTGTATTCATAGCTCTAGTTCCTAGCCGAAGGTTGCATATTGTATATTTAAGCCTACATATTGTACCATCTTGCCTTTTATCCCATCCCCAGCCTCTGTAGCGCGTCATACCTATAGCTCTAATCCTAGCCTTTGCCTATTGTACTTCAGGAATTGTATCGTATCTATAAGCCTACAAATTGTATCATTCATCTTGTATTTTTAGCTTTAACTCCTAGTTTAAACCTGCATATCGTATCTTTAAGCCTACACATTGTATCACCTTACCTTCTATTCCTCACCCTCAGCTTGTATCTCACGCTCACCTTCTATCCCCCACCACCAGCTACTATCCCACTCTCAACTTCAATCTTCCCTCCCCAACTTCTATCCCCATCTATCACCCCCTCCCCAAATCATATCCCACTCTTACCTTCTATCCCCCCCCCTCCAGCCTCTATATCACCTATCTAATTGCCTTAATTTGTTGCGCAACACCTTGTTTTGGCGCAACTGTCGCTCAAACTTGTCCATCCCACTTTAATTATGCCTGAATTGGGAAAGGCCAACTTTCATTAGCTCTTCATTTGGTCTCGTACTCAATTGTACTACTACAAATTAGCTTAAACTCTAGTTCACTAGAAGTTAGCCTAAACTCTAGTTCATTAGAAATTAGCCTAAACTCTAGTCCAGTGTAAAATTTGCCTAAACTTTAGTTTCTAGTTTACTAAAAATTAGCCAAAACTCTAGTCCAAACATTGTTTTAGAGTTTGGCATTGTTAAATTGTTGCCTTTGCTGGTATTTTAGGTATAAATTAGTTCTTTCTGACCTAATTTCGATAGCATTTGATCTACTTTTATATTCGGCAATCCTCCAAACGTATTTTACAAATTCTTACAGTAAGAAAAGCAGTCCTACATTTTATTACAGTACGAAAGGTAGTCTTACAATAACTACTGAAGTCAATATAGCCCTTAAAATAATTTAGTTCATAGACTTACATAGCTCTTGGCTAGACTAATAAAGCTCTTAAAAGCCAGTAATCGACCAAAAATGTGGTCAACTAGTCTCATATTACCTAAACTGTTGATTTTTCTCTATATTTTGGTTATTTTCGTTGTCAAAAGTAGCCAAATTGAGTATACTATTCATGACTACAACTATTACAATATCAGTGCTGGTAGTAATGAAAGGAGCGGTAAAAGTAAGTTGGTTTATAATTTTTTTTAAAAAAAGAAATTTCTTGCCATTTTTTGGTTTGTAAAGAAAATTTGTGTCATTTTTTTATTTTCAAAGAAAGTTTTTGCCATTTTTTAATTTGTAAAAAAAGTTCTTGCCATTTTAAGCTCTGTAAAGAAAGTTATTGCCATTTTTTAATTTGTAAAGAAAGTTCTTGCCATTTCTTGGTTTGTAGAGAAAGTTCTTGCTATTTTGTAATTTGTAAAGAAAGTTCTTGCCACTTTTTGTTTTGTAAAGAAAGTTCTTGCCATTTTTTGTTTTGTAAAAAAAGTTTTTGTCATTTCTTGGTTTGTAAAGAAAGTTTTTGCCATTTTATGGCTTATCAAAAAAATTTACAAAAAAATTTTAATTGCAAGAACTTTCTTTACACTAAGTTTGCTTTTCTGTGAAAAAACTTTAATTGGTTTTAGAAGTAAAATGCATGTTTGATGGCCAAAGACTGGACTTGGATCAAGTTTCGAACGGTCGAACTGACGCCAATTGCTACAACTGTGTTTGTAAAGTAAGTTTCTTCTTCTAGGGCTAGACCTAGGGCAATGTTTTTTTATCAGATTCGGATAGGTTGACTTAAGCTGGTGTGGACTGGTCTCTGCTGGGCTGAACTGCGTTAAACTGGACTCAGATGAGCTGATTTTGAATTAGGTGGACTGGCCTGGTCTGGGTTGACTTGGAACGAGCTAGGCAGGATTAGGCTGAGGCTAGGCTGACGTAAGCTGAAATAAGCTATGGTGGACTGGCGTGAGTTGAGATAGGCCAAGCTGGGGTTTGGACTAGGTATAGATTTGGGACTAAGGCTGGGCTAGGGCTCTAGGCTCGGGCTCTGGGCTAGGGCTCTGGGCTGAGGCTCTGGGCTAGGGCTCTGGGCTAGGGCTCTGGGCTAGTAGGGCTCTGGGCTAGGGCTCTGGGCTAGGGCTCTGGGCTAGGATTCTGTGCTGGGCTGGGCTAGGCTAAAATATAAAAAATCAATTTTCAGCACGAAAACTTGCTCTGTACTAAAAAAGAATGTCCATCAATCAGCCCAATTTGCCCTCTGGTTGAGCCTTCTGAAGACAATGCCTGTTGTCCAGAGTGTAGTAAATGTAAAATCAAGACCGGTCGATCGAAACAACATGGTGCTATTTGGGCTAGTAATAGTGATCGTTGTACTAGAGAGATGTGTCAGGTTAGTTTTGCCATTTTTTAAATCTGTAAAGAAAGTTCTTGCCGTTTTATGGTTTTTA
Organism: Bursaphelenchus okinawaensis; assembly: GCA_904066225.2. Classification (NCBI taxonomy): domain Eukaryota; kingdom Metazoa; phylum Nematoda; class Chromadorea; order Rhabditida; family Aphelenchoididae; genus Bursaphelenchus; species Bursaphelenchus okinawaensis. The sequence goes on along the minus strand of CAJFCW020000001.1, from coordinate 9,375,005 downwards.
AAGAAAGTTTTTGCTATTTTAAGATCTGTGATAAAAGTTCTTGCAATTTTAAGTTTTGTAAAAAAAATTATTGCCATTTTTCAAAAACCAATTTGTTTACCTACCACTTTGTGTTAATTACGGTAATCTTACATAATCAATCAGATTATGATATGGAATCGATTATGTTGGACACGGTAATTGACCTGGCACACGCCAATTATAGCTACCATAAGGTCAAGTGTTACCTAAAATTGCGTGAATTACAATAAAATCAAAATGTTTTAAAAAATTGTTGCTATCATGACATGCTTGTACCTATATACTCACTGGTAATATATAAAAATCAATTTTTAGACCGGAGTAACCACCTATAGTAAAATGCACTGCTTAAGTGACTGTGACAACCCAGTTTATATGGCCAAAACTTGTTGTCCATTATGTCCGGTAAAAAAGACAAAACGATTACATTTTGACCCATGCGTCAGATGTGAAGTCATTTGTAAGTTTTTTGTCAGAAATTTCAAAAAATTTAAATTTTAAAATTTCATCGGCCAAAACCGCCAATTTTTTGATTTTTTGCTTGTTTTTGAGTCGTTTTGCCATTCTTTTTTGGATTATCTTGAAACTTTTTAAGTTTAGATAATGCCAAAAGCATAAAGAACATTGTTTTGTACCTAACACGTCAATTTCATATCATATACACGTTATATTTTGGTAGTTTTTCTCAATTTTTGGCTTCCAAGTTCAAAAAAGTTCGAATCTGCTTGGATGCAAAGATCAGTTTTGCGCTGTAAAACAAGTTTTCGCATCATAAACTTGTTGTGAATTATTTCAAAATTAATATAAATTATTTGTGTGTACTTAGAATCTTAATTTCATGACGTATACACGTTTAATTGTGGCAGTTTTACTCAATTTTCGACTTTCAAATTTAGAAAAGTTCGAATCCTCTTGGATGCAAAGGGCGTTTTTGCCATTCTTTTTTCGATTTTGGTAAAAAATGTTAAATTTAGCTAATGTTGAAAGCATGAAGAATATTTTTTGTGTTTAAAATTTTAATTTCATTACGTATACACGTTAAATTTTGGCAGTTTTGCTCAATTTTTGGCTTCCAAATCTACAAAAGTTCGAATCTGCTTGGATGCAAAGGTCATTTTTGCGCTGTAAAAAAAGTTTTTGCATAAAATTTGTTTTATAAATTTCTTCAAAAGTTACATACAGGTTTATTGCACTTTTTAGTTGTAGCAGTTTTTATATTTTTCACACTCAACACTAATTTATATTGTTTTAGTTGGTCTCTACGAGCAATGTTTCAAACTCGCCTGCCCTGTCCTCAACTGCCCCATCTCCACTCAAATTCAGAAGCCAGGTCAATGTTGTCCAGAATGTGGTCAACAACGTCAGATTCACAAAATCGACCATTATTGCGAGTTCCGTGGTCAATATTTGAAGCTTGGCTATGCTTTTCGACCAGATGTTTGTTCAAGATGTGAATGCACTGTATATGGCGTCGTATGTAAGAGATTCGTATGTCCACCAAACTGCCGGCATCCCAGGTATATGCCACAGGTGTGTTGTCCGTTTTGCGACCGGTCGAAAGAGGCAGAGGATCCGAGTGAGCGGTTGTGCTATGTTCAGATCAATAACAATGTCACCAAGTATAAGGTGGGTTTTTACTTTTGAATTTTGAAAAGATTATCTTATTTGTTTGATGTTTAGGTAACAAAAAGTCAGTTTTTCAGAGCCTAAAATAATTTTCTAATGCTTTTTTATTAAATTCAACAAGTTAAGCATCGGTGCGCTTGATTACCGAAAAGTTCGATTCCGCTTGAATGTAAACTACAAAAATAGGGTCGTAAAGAAAGTTTTTGTAGAAAATTTATAACGAATATTAAAAGGCAGGCTAGAATACATCTTTTTAACGTTATTTTAGTTTTTTTATTTACTGGTCTAAAAGTTATTGCCCGTTTTGTCCAATTCTAGCCTGTTTTTAGGAGAAATTTTATGATTTTAGCTAAAATAAAAGTTTGTAAAGAAAGTTTTTGCAAGAAAAATGTATTAACTCTAATTTACATTTAAATTTGACATTTTTCTATTCAAACCGATTTTTAAATTTTAGATTGGAAATATATTTATTGCGCGTTTTGTCCGCTTTTTGCTTTTTTTTGAGTAATATTTTAGGGTTTTAGCTGAAATATAAATCTGTAAAGAAAGTTTTTGCATTCAAAGTATGTTTAAACGTATTAACAATTTAATTTTACATATTTTCATAAAAAACGATTTCTAAATTTTAGATTGGAAATAAAGTTATTGCGTATTTTCTTCTTTGTGGTTTAGAACTTGAAGCCTTACTTTAGTACTTTTTGGTTCATAAGCTATATCTTTGGGTACTTTTCTATACTTTTTTAGATTTTAAAGTAAGAACTGATATCTTACATTACTATTAAGACTATATTGTTACCTCACTACTTCTAATTTTTTTCAAGATCTTCACTTTTAGCAATCCGAGCAATGGTCCCCAGAGCCTTGTTCAATTTGTCGCTGTGAGAACGGTGAAATATCATGTAAAACCAAGACTTGCCCAATGTTAAACTGCCCAGTAACTATTGCCAATCCAGATGACAAATGCTGTAAAATGTGCAAAGAGCCAGCTACTAGGCCAGGTTTAAATTTGCCAAGCTTGAGAAGAGAACTTCATTGTTCATTGAGCAAGAATGGTTTGGTTGGCACGTTCGATGGTGAATTCTTCCGACTGGATTCTGGATCTTGCGAATTTGTTTTGACTCAGAGATGCGCTTTGGATGGGTAAGTGCCTTGCCTTGCCTCGCCTTGCCTTGCTCACCCTACTTTAATATACTCTACCCTTCCCTAACGTACCCTACCCTACGGTATTTTCTTTTCTTCGACAGTACTTCCCCTTACCGTAACTTACCCTACTTTATCCCCGTTCTTTTGCATAGCATCCTGTCCTACGCTACTGTAATTTATTTCCTTTTACAGTACCCTGTCCTAACCTATCGTACTTACTCTACTCTACTCTTATCATACTCTACCTTTCAGAAATGCATCACCTTTTATAATAACCATAAAAATGGCACCAAATGGGACTCCGAAGAAGATTGGAGTTGAATTGGCGATTCATAATGGCTACAAACTGGGGAAGATGTATCTGATTCATGGCAAAGTAAGTAGCTTTACCTATAAAACGACCCGTTTTCTCTAACTTAGTTCAAGGCCTGCTCTTGATAGGATACGGCAACTTAAGGGACATGATGTTGACTATAAGAGATGACAAGAAAGCATAATATAATACAGTAATTTTCTGATTTTAGGAGCTAAAATACCGAAACCGTCGGATCAAATTGCCTAGGGATACGGACCGTTTCCGAGCTTTTATCGACTCGAATAATGAAATGAATGTCAAGTTACATGGCACTGGAGTCATCATCAAATGGGGACCTCATAGTGACATTAAGATTGGGGTAAGGACGATTTTTTTAATTGGAAAGAAAGTTCTTGCTATTTTATGTTTTGTAAAGAAAGTTCTTGCCATTTTTAAGTTGAAAAAACCCAAAGTTGCGCTTGGCAGCCTGTGCGTAACACGTTATACGATGAAACTTATTTGTTTGATTTGTAAAGAAAGTTTTTGCTATTTTTTTGTTCTGTAAAGCAAGTTCTTGCCATTTGTAATTTGTAAACAAAGTTCTTGCTATTTTATGATCTGTAAAGAAAGTTCTTGCTATCGTAAGCTTTGTAAAGAAAGTAATTGCCATTTCTAAGTTGAAATAACCCTAAAGTTGCGCTTGGCAGCCTGTGCGTGACATATTATACGATGAATTCCATTTTACGGTTTGTAAAGAAAGTTCTTGCTATATTATGTTTTGTAAAGAACGTTTTTGCTATTTCGTCTTCTGTAAAGAAAGTTCCTGCCATTTATTGATTTGTAAAGAAAGTTTTTGCCAGTTTATGTTTTGTAAAGAAAGTTCTTGCTCTTTTAAGCTTTGTAAAGAAAGTTCTTGCCGTTTTTAATTAAAAAGATCAAACGTTGCGTATGGCAGCCTGCGCGTCACATTTTATACGATGAATAACATTTTAAGACTTATAACTAAAGTTCTTGCTTTTTTAAGATTTGTAAAGAAAGTTATTGCCATTTCATGGTTTTTAAAGAAAGTTTATGACATTTTATAATTTGGAAACAAAGTTCTTGTCATTTTAAGCTTTGTAAAGAAAGTTTTTGCCATTTTTAGGCCGACAGGTCGTCAAACGCCAACATTCTTTGTGGTTTGTGTGGCAACTTCAATGGTCATCCAAGTGACGACCATTGGCCACAATTCGGCCTTGGCCCGGCCGCCTCTATCTTCGAATTCGTTGAATCCTGGAAAACGGATTCAGAATGCGGATTAGAAGACATTTATGGTCAAAGCGAGAGGGATGTGGATGAAATCGAAATGGAAGATCAGGATGATGTGGATGATCAGTAGGTTTTGGACTTGAAATGGATAGAGAATAGGCATGGACTAGGGCTAACATCTCCTAAAACCCTTAATATTTTAGTTGTTCCAAGCTGTTTTCCCCCTCAAAGCGAGCGGAACGTCGCAAATTCTCGAAAAATTGTCGAAAAATGAAGAAACTTTCTTTACTCTCCGCCTGCCGCACCACTCTACCCTACTCTGACTTCCTCAAACAATGTACAATATCAGTGTGTAAGTGTGAGGAGCTGAATCGACGAAGAAAACGACAGAATTCGAAGGTAATGGAGCCATGTTATTGTAGACCCATCCATGACTATGTTGGAGAATGTGCCAAACGAGGGTTGTTGACCATTGGTGGGTCGGATATGACGAATCATGATGGTAGGGTTGTGATTCATCCCAAATGCTCCGATTTTCGACTTTTAATTTGAAAAATTTTTCAATTTTTTGAAATTTTTAAAATTCAAATTTGATTTTTTTTTGAAATATTTGGATCTCCACAGTAAATACATGTCATATTGTAATTGCTAAACATTTTTAAGTCACCTTTTGAAAATAAATCATCACATATGCCTCCAACTGATAAAAAAAGGTTTATTAAGTACCAATAACCAACAATAATTTAAATTTAAGGCCGTTATTGACAAATAGAGATCATAACACAATGTAGAATAGTTAACATAGATCGTATAATTAGGAATTGATAAGTAATCGAATATTTTTAAGAATGATAAGTTGAAAAAGAACAGAAAAATGCCTTTAAATACCCATAAGTTAAGTTATAATAGGTTTTTCAGATAATCCTGAGCTCCCTCAAAAAGTCAGGTTGTTCAAATAATTCAGAGCTCCCTCTCAAAGCAAATTTGCGGAGTTAGGAGGCGCAGAATTATTTGAACAGCCTAGTGCAAAGGGTCTTTGAACACCCCTTAGGACTTTTAAACACACCCTGAGGGCCTTCAAATACTCCCTTGGAGCCTTCAAACAGCCGTAGGACCAGCCTCAGCCCGGTCCACAAACCAGGAATCATTGAGAACGACCACCAGTCCAATACTAATTAGTATCGTCACTAAAGCGGCTACTGATGCCTCGATAAGCAGATGATTGTCGGCTTTTAGGTACAGCTCGAGTTCAAGTTGTTCCCATCGAGATTCCATGAAGGTGGAGTAGGTGGAATTAGCCAGATCGTAGTCTAAAATGATATAGAATTAGTATTCACTAGTAAAATATACCTATGGTACCGTTTGTAATACATTTGTTACCTAAAACTCTCCGTTCCATTTTAAAAATTACCATTCCCCCCCAACCAGACATTTTTCCTCAAAAAATCCCCTATTGCTACCTAAAACAACCTTTTAATCCTCAAAAAATGTGTGATCTTACTAGAACTAGTACTATACTGCACCATTAGTACCAGCACTGCGAAGTCCTTTCGCTTTTGCACCTTGTAATGAACCTTCTGGCCACAAAACCAAAGGCTGATAAGAAGATGCACCGACCGGAACCGAACCCGCATGGTTCCGGGTCAAAAGTCATACCCACTACCACTGAGCTATTCAAACACAACGAGCAAAAGGGTAAAATAAGGTCAGATTACTATCGTCAAGACATTACTTTAGGTTTACCAACGTTTTTAGGCCTAATCTTTACACTTTGAACCAACTAAATTTTTTTTTTAATTTTTAAGCTTTTATTAGTTAAAAAACGCAAAAATGGCTTACCTTCCATCAAAAAAGCCGGTGATTTGGCTTGAGAGTTGTAAACTGACGTTTTGTAGCATGTGAAGTGGGAAGCTGATGGATTGTACTGCCAGTAGTAAGTGTACAACTAAAAATACGTAAATATTAAAGTAGAGCAACCAGAACAGCCAGGAGACCAAGTTGGCCATGGAGGAGTAGAATGAAGACACGCCCCCAAGCATGGTCGGAAGGAGACAAGGATGGAAATGAATCAGTAGTTTTATGTTAGTTAGTTATGACATAGTTTAGTTGTTGTAGTTACTCGGACAATAAATAATATGTAACTAATGATTGGAGGATAAAATTTTTTTAGTACTATATAGTACCAAAAATCATACTAGTACTATACAGTACCAAAAAACCATCTTAGTGCTAAATAGCACCAATAACTCCGCCTACATTTTGATCCTTATTTTTGGCCAAGCATTCGTCTTCATGTTTAATATTAGTGGCAGTTTGGGTGTCGCCAGTCGCTTCGACCATCATGGCATTGACGATGGCTCGGATCGTCGACATTCCGCCTACTCTAATATACGTATTGTGGCCGTTGATGAAGTGGATTGTTGAATCGTTGGTGAAGATTTGTTGAATGAACGTGCAGTTCCAGAACGGGTCGAATACCAGGCAGTCGACCAGTTTTTCGACCTGAAATTGGTATGATACCATGATTGAACATAGTACTAAAGAACATACTACTAATAATTTCTAAAAATAGTACCAAAATTGTAAAAACAATACTAAAATTCTAAAAATAGCACTATAGTTCGAAAAATAGTATTATAGATCTACAGATGGTACTAAAATTCCCAAAAGCCTACCAATAGTACCAAAACCCCAATTTTAGTACCAAAAACAACTTACATATTCCCTATCAACTTCAAACTCCTCCTTCTTCCCCTCCGGTCCACCCACGTACTCTACCACGACGTCTCTGAGTACTTGTGCTACATTATGAGCTACAGTAACTACAGTATCCCTCTTCCCTGGGTGTTCGTACAATTGAGTATCAAAGAAGGAATCCAACGTTTTTACATTGTATTCATCCTTGAATGGTGCTAATAGTACACTTGGGATTGACTTTCGTTTCAACACCGAGTAGATCGAACTTGGTGGGAGCTGTTTGTCCATGTTATTGTAGAGGATATTGACGTTTTGAGATGATTTCTTTAGGATTTCGGTCATTTGGTCTATCTGAAAACAAAGAATAGTAATTTTGAAATGTAAAACAAAGTCTTTTTGTCCATTTTTATTCATAAAACTAACCGTTTTTCCCTTTTTTATAAATCTAAATTCAGAATTTCACCAAATTTACCTCATTTTTATGCTTTTTGACCACATTAACATCAGCATGAGCGTAGATCTCACTTGATTCTCCAAACAAATTCGCTTCTACCATCATCTTAAGATCATTCAAAACCAAATTTTGTCTAAACTTTTCCGGTTTGACCAGTTTCGACTTGTTATGAACGTTCTGTTCCATATCGTACACCCATCTCGAGCTACCAATGTAGCCGAATGCTTCACCGTGAAAGAATGAAAACAAGACTTGTTTCTTTGTCTTCTGGGCTAACGATTCGAACTTGAAACGATTTGATCCAATGGCTTTGGCGGCTGCCAAGTGGGATATTAAGGATACCAGGACTGAGACGTCTCCGCCTGGTGAATCGCCGAAGATAGACGCTGAATCCATCTGAAATAACGTGAAAAATATAGAAAAAAAACACTAAAAATACATAGATTCCTCATTATATTACATTATCACCTACAAAATTGGCAAGAAAAGCTTAAAGCACCAAAAAACCTATTTTTATACCCTTGATGTCTACTATAATATCAAAAATCCTGTCCAAAACCAAAAATGACAGCAAGTCATAAGATACTCAGATTATAAATTTAAAAAAAACCACCTTTGCCATAAATACAACAACTTACCCTAGTAGAAACAACCAGTAAATTCGCTTCTTCTTGAGCCGCACTAACCGGTGGAATCATGGAGAACACATTGTAATCGCCCATAGCGTCACAGATTCCACTGCTATAAAAAACAAACCCATATGAAAATGTTCACAATGTATTAATACCTATTTTACATTCGTCAAACATGTTATTTTTATTAATTTAAGTACAATATCAAAGATTTTTTACCAAAAAAACCTTATTTGAGATCTTATTGCAAATTTTTTCGAAAGAAAAGCTAAAACAATATAAAAACAAGCCAACGATAGACAACTTACTCTCCACTAGTCATGCTGAAGCTACTCTCTTTCAATTTACACAATCTGGCATCTCCAGCAGCTTGCATGAAACTTTGAAGTCGGGCTACACATCTTTCACGGTACAGACTTTGTTTTGTATTGAACGCGTGATAACACTAAAACATTTTAAATTTAATGTTTTTCCATGTTGTAATATACGTATTTTATTTCAAAAATCCCACTTACATTCTTATAAAGCAGTTGCACTTCAGTAGAATTCCTGATGAAGAATATTGGCTTTGGAATATTAGATTTTAATAATCCTTCAACTGATAGTGCTCCAATTTTGTTCCATTCTTGTGAATCTTCACCATACAAAGCTTAAACATCAATATTTAAAAACAGATCATCATATAATTCATGTAAAACCTTTAAATTTTAATATTATTTACCAAAAACATGACCTTACTAAAGTTGAACTCATGAATAAATCATAAAAGCTTACAATACTCCTTATTTGGTGTGTAGCCATCTTCGGAAAACCCTTCAAAAGCCCTTGACTGATCTTTCACCAATAAAACCCCACTAACGCCTTCTGATTCCACCAATGATGACAGAAGATCACTAAACATCCAAATATTAGAAATGACCACGGAATTTAAGCTTGAATTACAGTATTCTATTGTTCCAAACGTATTTTACCTTGTTAAATCGTTAACAGCAACTAGAGCAATGATTTCATTAAATCCCCATGGCAGGCTCTTAACAGCACTTTCGATATCTTCTGGTTTGACCACTTCAACAACAACTCCAACATTTCCACCTCGTTCAGCTAAATTTCGAATACATTTTAAACAAAACATAACTTACATTGGCATCCAAAGGTTTTTGTGCCATTCAACAAGCGAATACACGGATTGGCAATGCTGGTTAGCTTGATATGAATATTATCCTTGACTCTTATTGCAGACAACACTAAAAATAAGTAATCTAACGTACTGAACACTAAAAACATAAGCAATAACTTATTAAAAACATGTGTAAGAGCCTTAGCGTCCTTAAAATAAGAGTTTTATCCATACCTGAAACAACTCCTGCCAGCACTGAAAGAAAGAATAAAGAAATTCGCATTTTCTGGGACCTTCCTCCTCAAAGTCCTCGTTTTTATCGTTGAACTGTTCGGCCGCCACCTTTGAAACTTGAAAGAAACTCCTTTTACTGTGTAGAAAGATTACTCATACAATGAATTTACTCTACGACTTCCTTTTTCGGCGAAAAAATAAGATCTTTTTTGAATAAGGGCGCACGGCGCGCTCAGTAACCGCAGGCTGCGAAAAGGTCTTTTGAATGTGGCCCGCTTTGTAAGTAATTGCTTATCGACCGGTCGTTCTTACAGCTTTTTATTTTGTATCGACCGGTCGATATCATGACTGACCAATGGCGAAGAGTCGGAAAGCCTATTACCGTCCAGATTCCCAACATACCAGATAGTCCACTGACCTTCTCTACTTACAGTACTTCTCTTTCCGGAAAGGTATGGCTTTTTGTTGGTTGGTAAAAAAAAACTCTATCATTTCAGAGAGTATACTTATTTGGAAGTTCTCAGCCACATGTCACAGATGGCCTGCTGGCACATAGGTTCTTTCTCATGGCAATCGATTTAGGGGTCAAAAACGTCAGTTACTACTCGGTAAACATTGATGAGATTGTTGGGGTTGTGTCTCATCTCTACTTTTTGGCCCAAGATCTGGCCATCTTGTTGACGTTCGATTGGGATGAACAAAAGGTATTACAATATCGACTGAAAATCGACCGACTCAACAAAACGGTGGAATGTGATGGAGTAAGAAGGACCACCTTTCATGGTGAACGTGATACCAAAGTGGGGTTTGGAGCGGTGTCACAAGGCTACATTCTTCTAATAGGCAGGACGTCAGTTGAGTTGGGGAGTGAGTGTACGGTGAAGATGATCGCTTCGGACCCGTATCACAGCGAACAGTTTCCTGATTTTGATTTGGAAGATCAAGTACGTTATTGTGTATTATACTCGAAATTTGTCAAACATTTAGAGGGGGGGGCAGACAGTGCTATGCAACTTACGTTTCGACAATCTCCCCCCCCTCTCTAGCAGCGCCCCTGTAACGCATATTATTCAGTTTTTCAAATAATTCTGTGCCCCTTCTCAAAACGCTTCAATGTTATAGAGCACAGAATTATTCGAACATCCTAATATTGTAGATGACAGAGCTAGATAGAGCAGCTCGCATGCATACAGAACAACTGGAATTGATGTTAGGCTTTGTGCCCTTGATGTACAAGGAATCCTTGTCCTTTTGGATGTCCATGGATAGAAAATTCTCGTTTTCATATCTTGGTGTAATAACATATGACCATATGACCAAAGAGTTTGTCACAAAAATCCAGCACGTGGATAGTTCAAGTCTTGATAGGTAAGGTCGTCGTATGTTTCTATTTTATTCCATACCAAAGTAATTATGTATACCCTACCCTACACTACTCCACCCTACCCTACCTTACCCCACCGTACCATACCCTACCGAATATTGTTTTAGACTGACGGAATCGGATGGCAAGGTACACGTCTTTGAAAGTAAGACGACACAAAATGGAAGTACCATGTGGATGACCATGATTGGTCCAGCCCCGGCCCAGTCGAACACGAAGAGTTTTTGGCGGCAGAAACTTGAGCAGCTGGCTATGGCCGCTTGTATGTAAGTTCAGTTTTGCTTCGAATGTGGCAGTGGGCCTACTTTCAGGTCTACCTACTATGAATATTTCAGGGGGGGGGGGTCCAGCATTAAAAATTTTAAAAACGTTGAACGTGGTCCCCTTTTTGGATGTTTAGAAACAAATGGTAATAGACCCTCCCCCCCGTATTGAGATATAAATTTTCACAAAGCTCTTATCGTCAATTTACAACGCTTTCCACGTTTAAAAAGCGACAAAACTTTTGTGACCTTACTCATGATCCTCATTGTAGCTTTTGCATCGACGTTCTACATCCCTTCTTCCTTCGATTCAAGCCCTACGACAAGGGTTTTATCGCCAAAAATTTGATGAAGTTTTACTTATGGATTATGAGTCCGTATGTATTGCCACAGTTTGAGCCGCTACCTACATTGAAGATGGTTGCGGTGGATTTGGAGCAATTTAAATTGTGTGCGGCCCATGTCGAGGCAAGTTTTGTATGAGTGAGAGCCTAAAAGTTTGTATCGTACCCACGTGTTTATTAGTACTAAACTCAAATTTAGACTACTTGTTAGTAACAAACTTTAAGTTAGAGTGGGTATTGGTACCAAACTCAAATTTAGAGTGTTTAAAAAGTCTTGTCGTCCCTTTTCATTGACTTGCACGATTAAAAACGCCAGGTCTCCGTTGGGAACTCTGGTTGTTGATATTGCTATACTTTTAGCCCTAATTTTTACATTCAGGTGCTAAAGTCAACGATGAGCACACAAGGGCAAATCCTAATCGACTGTACTCCTCGTGGCGACGTTCTGTTGACCGAAGCATCACCACAATGTACTGAATTCAGAATCTCCAGAATCCGCAACCCATTCGAACCCGAGCGTTTGTCGAGAATAAGCAGGAAAACGGTCGAAAACGTGTTTCCTCGCCTTTTCCTTGAGAAACGACTGCCTCCCTACGTACTGGAGTCCAAGAGCTCAACAACAACATGGCCCACTTGGAATCTGATCAAATAAATATTGATGTAGGATAGTATTTAAGAGACTAATATCAATGTCAACTTAAACTTATTGTAAAATAAGGGAATATATAGTTAATATGTAATAAGTAGTGAATAACGGTCAACTCCAATATCAACCTTCACTTCGCAAATGTTTATTAAGGCGTTTTATGGCGAAAATTTACAACGGGATAAAACTTCCGTAACAAATAATACAATAAGTCCTCTAAATTGCAGGCGTGGAATCTTATTCCTTGCGGGCGTTTTGGTAGCGTTCGTCCACGTTCTTCCAGTTGGCCACCTTCCAAATCTCTTTCACATAGTCCGGCCTGACGTTCTTGTATTGAAGGTAGTAGGCGTGTTCCCAAACGTCGATACCGAAGAGTGGTACAAGGCCTGAAGACGAGATTTTAGTATAATATTGGACTTCATGTTGAGTTTAGTATAATAGCAGACTTCATTTTGAGTTTAGAGTAATATTAGGCATGATTTATATGCTACTATAATATTGTACTAGATTTAAAGGTTATCATTGTTAATATTGTAAGCTACTGGTTAATAAAAAACCATTTTAAACGTTAACTTTACTTAAAAATAAAAAAAAATTCTTAAGTTTCAATTTCTAATCTTTGTTTTCCATTTTTAACCCTTCCGCTTACCAGTAGTAGGCTCCAATGGGTCCTGATTGGCACATGTAGCGATCTGAAGCCTCTTGCTCTCCTTGTTGTAGCCCAACCAACCCCATCCGGATCCTTGAACGGCTACGGTGGCGGCTGACAACTTCTCTTGCAACTTCTCAACTGATCCAAAGTCTTTTTTGATCTGTTGCAAAAGCTCTCCAGCCGGCTCACCTCCATCTTTGCTCAAGTTGGTCCAGAAAATGCTGTGGTTAATGTGGCCACCACCGTTAAACTTCAGAGCTCCCTAAAAGAATGAAGTAAATCAAAATGCCATTCTATAAGACTATAACAGCCCTAACAAAATTATAAAGTACACTTACTTGCAAAGCAATGGCATTGCGAAGATCTCCCTTCGACAGAGCTTCGTGGGACTTCTCTTCGGCTTGGTTAAGGTTATTAACATAAGTTGCGTGATGCTTTTGGTGATGCAATTGCATGATTTCAGCCGAGATCACCGGCTCCAGAGCTCCATAATCGTATGGCAAGTCCGGTAGAACATGCTTCTCGCGGCTAGCGGTCACCAAACGGCTGGCGCTGCAAACAGATATTCTTTTCATTTTGTTATAAGTAAATTCACAATTTTTGATCTAATATAATATTTTTAGGTTTTATAAGCCTTTTTAGCAAATTATATCGTCGATTTGTATCTAATAATTCTTTTTAGATCAATATAAAGTAAGTATGGGCAATAAAATTTAGTAAAGCTTGTTTTTCTATATTCCGGTAGAAATAAATGTAGTGCAATATAATTTGATCCCAAAAAATACGCTTTTAAACCCCAATATATCTTTAGCACAACTAAAACAATCTTTAATATCCTCTTCGACTTTTTGTAAACAAATTCAAGTCCAAACGCATCGTACAACTTGATACGCCCCAAATTTTGAAACAATACTTTGATGTTTGATAGACTGTAACTAAACCAAAAAAAAACAATTGTAAATAAATGTGTTTACCTTCGCAATAATGGAGCCGAGCTTCGCAAGGACAACATGATAGTGATCGATCTCCTGAAAGCACGTTTTGTAAACACATATTATTAACGAGGACCTTTCACAAGATCGTTGCAAAAGTCGCAATAACAAACCTGCAATTTCGAGCAAAAATCAAGGTTTTCATTAAGAAACAACTTAAAGATGTTAATATTGTTTACAATTGCATAAAAAACAACATGTTACAAAAGCTGAACTATTTTGAGGTGATAAACAGGCTGTAAAATAACAAAAAGTATCAATTTATCCCGAAAAAACCTCGTTCTGGAATTATAGCATAACATTAACCAAGAAAAACTATGCTAATAACAAAAACAGCTCGCCGATAACATCAAACTTTGTCAAAAAAATAGAAAAAACAACAAAATGTTGCATAGAGAATTTTCCCAGCCTTTGTAACACTTTACCCTGCCCAATTATCCGCTCCACCTTATACAAAACCAAGCAAAATCCTCAAAAATATAAAGAATGTTGTTTTAGCCTTCATTCAAGGTCAATACCAGTTACATTTCGCAACTGTTACTCAAAAAAAGCATAAAATGTTGTTCTTACTAATTTGTGTTTACTCCTTTTCATTTCTGATAAATTGTGTGACACTTCGTTGTTGCGAAATGCCACTATTGAACGAAAATTAATATTTTTCGGGTTTTTCGGCCAAAAGTTTTTGCGCGGCCAAGCAACTGTATATTGGAGTTGATGTTGTCGATAAGGTCGTTGTTTTCTTCAACAACATGGTAAGTTGGCAGATTTTTTACATTTGGAGTAGTTTTGACTTTTAAAGCGTTTAATATAGAGGTGTTAAAGGTATAATGATATATTTTCAGCCGATGTCGAGTTGTTTCGGTTCAAAAATTGTATTCCACTGAACCGAAGCCTGAAGAAGATGTTTTTGAAGAAAAGAAAGTTGAAGAGAAGAAAGTGTAAGCTTATTTCAAAATTATTTTTGTGGTTTAGGTTTATCAGCAGGTATTAAAACATTGGATTTTGATATTTTTACAAAATGGATTTTGTGTTTTTAATCTTTTGATACTTTTAGGCATTACGATCCAAAATCCATTCCAAAACCACTGGACCATCGACTTCGAGGTGATCCATATGACTTCAAACGTCAGGAGAAGTTTGTGGTAAGATAACTTGATTTATAATTTAATTTATGTTTTAAAGTAGCCTTTTATAGTATTACGAACAGTTTTTTAATTTTGAAAGGAATTAATTATTTTAAAAGAACTCAAAGGTAAATATAGTAAACGCTTTGATTGATGTATTATAAGTAACAAATTATTTTTTCAGTTGCCTGGAGTGGCGGATTATTCGTACAATCGGCTTTATGATTACTACAAAATAGGTGAAATTGTAGACAGTTTGCCGTCGTTGGAGGAAAAGATTGCTTTTGTAAATCCATACGAAAGGCCTTGGAAGAGGGACGAGAAGAAGTGGCATAGGTAAGACTTTGCTTGTTTTTTTTATTTCTCGATTTTAGGTTTGGGAAAATGCTTTTAAATGTTTAAAAGCTGTTTGGAGAATGTTTTTGGATTAGATATTACAATGACTTTGTTATTATTTGGTATCATTATTACTTTTATACATTTTAATTACTAACTGATCTTGTTTTACATATCTTTTGCTTCCAGAGAATTCATGAGCCCTTTGCACGCTCCTCGAAAAGCCTACAGCGTCCCAGTGTTGCCGAAATACTTTGACACACTTGATTTCTATGGCTATATTACAAAAACGGATTTGTTAAAAGGAGGAACAGCTCAATATTACAAAGACATTCATCTCCCAACGACAAATTTCGAAGAGAAGGTCAAGAATAGTATTTTGACGGTTTTAAAGGAGGAAGACGTTGAGAGTTTTGAAAAGCTGAACAAAGATGCGATCGATCGTCTATTGAAAAGGATTCTGGACGATGCTTTGAGTTCATTGCCAGAACAGAAGCACAAGTTTGCTGAATTGAGGGTAGGGTGCTTTGATATGGATTTAAGGATAGCTAAGGGTTTTTTTTTTGGTTTTTTGTATTAAAAAATGGTTTTATATAGTTAAAAAATTGGCTTTATCTTTTCAATTTCGTTATGTTTTTTTTTGTTTTAAAACTTAAAATAGGATTTTGCGTTATAATTTTCATGGTTTGCATTAAAAATCATTTTTAGGTATCTCACAACCCGCGATGTGAATCATTTTGGATAAAAGCCGGATTTGGGCATCTGTACAAGGTTCAAAAAATAGATGAAGTTGTAACCAATAGAAGATTGATGAGAAAGATCCCTGGAGATCATAGGTTAGACTTTTAATATTTTTTATCTTTTAGGCTAACATAATATCACAATTTAATGATCTTGGAATGTTGCTAAGTCTGTTTTATAAGGCGTGATGTTTCTACGATCGTGTATTTTATTGGGGGCAGAGAGTACCTTTTTGGGCAGAAAAGTCTAATATATTGTAGTAGATGGGCAAAAAAGGCATATATATTGTAGTAGATTGACCCAAGTCAAAAGTAAGATAATTCCAATGTAAGAAATACAAAAAATTTCAGGCAAAAGCTAGGAGAACTCGCCTTTACATGTCGAGATGAGTTTGCGGTTAATGTGCGATCAAAGACCCCACTAAAACCATTGGTAAAGTCAGTGCCATCGGAAAAGGAAACAGTACCGTTACATTTGCTTAATGAACCATTAAATCCAATGGTTTACAACTTGTGGCCTGATGAAGAACCACTATGGCAATGTCCAAATTATGAACCAGAATCGGGTAAGGTTTCTTTGATTTTTTGGCGATTTTAGGTAATATTTATGTGATAGGATTGCTGGTATTGATGTAAAATGGAAGGATTTAAGTGTAAAACAAATTTGAAGTAACTTAAGTGGATGTTCTAGTTAATTTTCGATATTCAAACGTTAAAAAGTTATGCTTTGGAAGCTTAAAATATACTATTGAAGAGATTAAATAGAGTTATCTTCTATTTTATGAATAGCTTGAAGTAATGCCAATATTGTTTTAGGTGAAACCCATCGTCTAGCTCAAGTAGCCTTCAAGAACACGTTAGACATGCGAAAACGCTTCGAAATGTGGGAAATGGATCAAGATGAACAAGAAGAAACCCATAAAGATCTTTACAAGTCCATGGCCATCACAAGTCTTTTTAATTGGAACAATGGCCAAGCTCATTGCCAAGGGTTCACACAGTACAACGATCTGAAAAAACCATTCACTTCCCAACTAGTACTCTCAAATGGCAAAGAATTCAGTTTTGCCGTTGGCCAACTCAACACCTTGGCCATTAATGTCGAATGCAATGGATTCATCAATGATAAGGTCAATTATGTTACTGTAGATGAACCATTGAATTTGTTTGAAAGTATTGAGAATGGACAATTCACACACAAGGATTCAGAAGGCAACGAAAAGCCAGGCTTAAACGAGAGTGTACTACAGAATATCTTGAGGACAATCGTTGTTTGAGCGCAATTTAGGACTGTTAATGAGGATTATTGTTATTTGTTATTTTTTTTTGATTAATAAAAGATGAAAATTAAGGGTTTGGGAATGGGCTGTTTTAAATTTTATGATTTCGGGCTTTATTTAGGTGTTTTGGGCATTACCTTACGGTTGTGATGATGCATTTTAAGGTTTTAGGGCTTTTTTGTATGGTTTAGGGCTGTATTTTAACGTTTTAGGCACGATTTATTGGTGTGTTTCAATGTTTTAAGCTTTAAATTGATGTTTTACAAGATGGATTTTAATTTTTTAAGCTTTATTTGGTATGATTGTTGAGTTGGAGGTGAAGTAAAACGCTAAGAAGGACGTATTTTACATTTGCAATCAAGTAATATTGGAGTAATTCGATTGCTCTTGGGTTTTTTTAAAGCGAAAAACTCATATTGTTCAGATTTATAAGGTTATTTTCTTCGGTCTAATGGTACTTATGCCAGTTTTTAATGCAGTACTATAAACAACACTATTATAAGATACTTTCGAATACTCGTATTGTCATTGCAAACCTTTATAACAGTAGTTTTCAAGCTTCAGACGCTTCCAATACCTTCAAATTTGCTTCAAAACGCGCTCAAAATTGCTCAAATTTCTGAAAATCATATGTTTCATCAAGCATCCACCCCTAATTTAAATTCGGTTAGCAAATAACTTATTTAAAACCTCTTTATTTACGTTTTCATTAACGTTTCCCATGCGTTAGATAATCAATAGCGTTGAATTAGGGCTGTTTTTGTGGCATTTCGTCGCAAACGAATTTTTCATCCAAAAATTAATTTTTCGTTTTCTTTATTTGAACATTTCGTATGTTTTCGTATGTCCAACGGGAGGAAATGATGGTATTTTTGGATTAAAAACGTTTTATGGTTTATGTTTAACATTATCCATTACATTTTACACCAAACTTTTGCGGTTTACCTTGGCTTCTGGCCAATATAATCATAGCTCTCCTAGGTGTTAGAACACTTTGTTAAGTTGTATTTTTTTCGTATTTTAAGCTAAAATTTTGTTAAAGTATCATTTCAGAGCCTTTTCTAACCTTATTATTATGTTTTTTGTTAGTTATAGTTACTTTTACATGCTAATAGTAACGATCTAACTCAAAAGCGAAACTTGACCCAAAAACGCAGAAGGTGTCAAGTCTGTCTCCCAGCGTCTTTTTGTTATGTAATCATAACAAAATAGAAAAAAGACTTCAATTGTAACCAAGAAAATCTTCACATAAGTGTAATACGCAAAAAGCTCAACCATTAATGCATTTCAGTACGTACTGGTTGTTGCATTTTAATATAAGGTATAATGTGTTACTATGGAAGTTGTGTATGACTAATGACTCGGTGTGGGGAAAGTAATTAGAGGATGCGTTTTTTTTGCTTCTGGAGGGAAATGTAGGTTCTAAAGAGCTAAAATTTAGTTGTTAAGTATATAAATTTAGGTGTAAAAAGCGTTTACTTTACAGTTGTTATAAGGAAACTTTTTTTTCTTATATTGTGAAACCTCGTTAATAGGCTCGGCTTACAATTCTATATATGTGATTGAATGGATAAAAGAAAACAAGCTATTGTCATTTTTTGAGCTGTCATCTTCTGTAAGTTGACATAAAACTAAAAATGTCTTGTAGTAGTAAGCTACTTTTGCGTATATGCCACAACCGACCGGTTGATGAAAAAAGGCTTGTCAACAAACGCTTCAAAAACAGTCTAAAAGGTTTAGTTTTTATGTTTACTATAGGTAGTGTTGCTTTTAGAGAGAGTTTTTTTTAGTAGGGTCAATTCTTTTGCCTATCCAATGGAACATTGGAAGTACAGAAAGGTTTTTTTCTATAGTAAGGGCAGGATTAATGTTTCCAGAGGTAGGTTAACTAAAAAACTACATAAAAACAAAAAAACGCCAGTACGTTAATGTACTGATAAATTTGGCGGTTGATTTTGGGGTAGGGGAAGGGTGACAAAATAAAATTGATATGGATAAGCTGCATGTCTTTTGTAATATATTACTCAAAAAAAATGTTGGGGAAACAGTCTCGCCTTCCCAGCAGGGCCTTAAACAGCGAGCCGGGCTTAAATATGCTAGTTTACAGTAAATTACTTTAATTTTTGAAATTCTGTGTGCAATAACGCCATGATTCTTTCAGATATATTTTGTTTTGGGTTCTTCTTGTTTTGGCACACCATATAAAAATTGCTTTAATTAAAATGTTTGGCTTGTATTTTGTTTTTCATGATGATTTATACTGTCTATGCCTGCCGTCACTAAACTCAACTTCTGAAGCTCTTACCCCTTTGATTCTACTTGCTTTTGGTTATTTTTTGTTTGCAACTACAAGTTTTGCTTATGTTACACCAAAACAAGCAAATTTATCAATTACTATTTTGATTATTCGTCAAAAACGCAAGGTTGTACCTACTACAACTTCTCCTAAAACTATATTTGATGTCTGGCGGGTCTTTTAATGTTTGAATTTTAAAAATACGTGAGTAATCTTCTCTAACATTCTACGTCACTTGTGCCGCAATGTTTAAGGCGCGAAAACGATCCATTTCCGAGGGTCTTCTAACGGATTGGACGAATCGCCACACAATTTATTGATTTCTCTATTTTACCGCGAATGTTTGCTTTTTTTCGTTAAATTATCGTCAATCACTTTGTTAACATGTTTTTTTGTGTGGATTGATTACATAACGCGTTCGCTTTGTATACATTTGCTTGAATATTATAATTTCTTCAATTTTAGATTATTTTAGACATTGTTTTTGAGGTTGGACATACTTTCATGTCAATATAATCATCATGGCCAACGTTTCAACGGCTTACTCTGTCCGCTCTGAGGACAGTGACTCTAATGTAAGACTTTTTTTAATTGAAAATGAGTTCATTTGTGGTGTTGATTAAGTTTTGGGATCAAAAACAGGTGTTTGGTCTAGTATAACATAGTTTTGAATGGTTTTTTGGTGATAAAATGCTCTAAAGCTACAAAATATTGTTGTAAAATACTGTAAAGAAACCTATTCAATAAAGATATCAAGTTTAATTTGATTTTTTAGGATATTGACACATCAAAAAGGAAAAGACTTATCAATGAAGTGCTCCAGATGGAAGTGATTCAAGGAACTGATTTTAACTTTGGAAATGGCTTCAAGAACTACATTAAACAGTTGTCTGTTGGCAAGAAAACTTTGCCAAAAAGGTAGGTTTGATTTTTGTCATTTTTGATTTCAATTTTTAATGTTTTATATTGGATTGTTACCTAAATTTTAAATTTTTACAAAAATGATTTTTGATACGATTTTCAGAGCTAAACATAGAAAGATTGAAGATGAAGAATTGTACAAACTAGAATTGCTAACTATTTTACGAGATGAAGTGAGTTTAAACTGGTTTTTAAAGTTTGCACGGTGCAGTTTATCTTGCAAAACTGCACCGTGCAAACAGAAAATAGGCTTTTTGTAGCAAAACTTGAAAATGCCAAGGTTTTTTGGACTAATATTGTTATAAAAATATGTAGATGAGTGAGATAAAGAATAATTATTAATTTCAGTGGAATTTGTTACCGTTTGGAACAAGGGCAAATTACGAAAATGGAGATTTCGACGACACAACCGATGTTCCATTGATTTTCGAGGATAAACCGCTTGATTCACAGTGCATTCCGTGCATATTATGCAAAGATACGACTGGTAGATTTTGTAACATAGACGTTTTTTTGGTAAGTTTGTGTTTTTTCTTTGGATTTTCGGTTTTTTAGGCGAGATGCTCATGGATAATATCGTTTTTGAGGATGTTTTGAATCATAACTTGAGTCTAAAACTGTTTTTAGTTTTGGAATTAATTTCTTTATATGCTCTGGAGTTTTGCGCTCAAAATGATATAAAATTTTGCTTATTTTATACTTAAATTAGCTTGAAAATGACCAAAACATAAAGCTATGACCAAAACAACCTAAAACAATATAATAAACCACATTTTCAGAGTCATATAAATGAAAAACACATCATAACCGACTTGTATGTTTGTCACCTTTGTTATCATGGATTTTTTGATCAAACCGCATACCGATCTCACGTACGAACACATGGACAAAAGGTCTTCAAGAATGCCACAACATTGACGCTGATGTGTGAAGATTGTGGTGGAGAGTTTGTTTTGAAGCCAGATCAAGACAAAAGCTTTGGAGATGAGTATATGAAGTTTATCGTATGTTTGTTTGGAGTTTTGGGGGTTAAAGTGTTGGTTTAGATTAAAAATGGGGTTTTTATATGCGAAAGGTACTTAAAGTTTGGTTTTTGTGTTGTAATATGTTGTAAGTGCACCTAAAATTAGATGATTTGTCTAAACTACCTACCTAAATTACTATTTTTAATAAGTAATGGACAAATGATGTCTTAAAAAACATTAAAATGAACCAAAATTTCAGCTACATCACGCTAGGTCAAAGCTTCATCCAGTTCAATTCAATTATCACGAAAAAATACCACCGGCATTTACATCATATTGGTTGAATCAGTATCTGGTCAAAACGAAATCAACCGTAAAAACGTAGGTTTTCAAAAATTAATTTTGTAATTTGTAAAGAAAGTTCTTGTCACTTTTTGTTTTGTAAAGAAAGTTTTTGCCATTTTATCTTTTGTAAAGAAAGTTCTTGCCATTTTTTGGATTATAAAAAAAGTTCTTACAACAATATGATGGATTTTTATAATTATTTGAAATAAATCAAAATTTCAGTTTCAACATTCAAACTCAAGCTGCGATGAGAGAAGTTGATTTGGAAGCCAATATTGCAAGGATTCAGCTTCTGAAGGCATTAAAAGTCGGTGTCAAAGGCGAGCGACGAGCAAGACAACGAGGACTGTCGTATGTGAATGAGGTAAACAGAAAAATAAAAATATTGTCATTTTATGCTTTGGTTTACAAAAATGTCATTTTCAGAGCACGAAATACGAAGACAAAGAAGTATATCGATACGAAGTGTGTGATTTGATAAAGGAAGAAACGGTAAATGGCAGGAGGATCGAGGACCTCTTCACTTCGATAGACTTCGAATCAGCTGCAAATAATGGCAGTTTTGGATTTGGCTTCGAATTGGATGGATTGAATTTGACGCAGGAGTAAGAATTTGAATTTTTGAAAATTTTAAAAATTAGAATTTTTTTTTTAAATTTAAAAATTTTAAATTTTAAAAAATTTGGTTTTTTTATTTTTAAATTAGAATGTTGACCTAAAATGATGCTTTATTGGAATTTTTTTGTTTTGAAGGCATTAAGAAGCTAAAAACTGAAAAAAAATTATTTTAGGTAACAATTTTTTGCAAATTTAAAAAGTTTGAAATTCTTGCAAAATTTGAATTTTTGTCAAAATTTAGTTTTGAACTTCGATCAAAAGTTATTGTTTGTTGTTTTAAAGCCATTAAAAGGCCAAAAATGAAAAAATCTAGCTTTAGGTAACGTTTTTTTGAAAATTTTAAAATTTTGAAATTTTTGGAAAATTTAATTTTTTTCTGATTTTAATCTTGCATCTTGGCTTAAAATGACCCTTTATTGAGTTAAAGACAAAAAAAACGAAAAAAAAATACTTTAGGTAACAATTTTTATTAAATTTCGTTTTTTAGCCTCTACCACTGCCACAGGTGCAATTACCTAGAGTTTGATGAGAAATCATTTTCCCGACATTTGGTTAGCTGTAGAAGCAGCCAGAAGACGTCAGCAATGAAGATTCATTGTGATAACGAGCCAAGGAACTCACCTCTTACCTGTTTCAAATGCAAAACCAAACATTGCTCGATTCAAGGATTGGCAGTCCATTTCGCCATGATGCACAAGCAGAAGATCACCGTGAAGGCACATGAATGTAGGTTTTGTAGAGGGAATTTGATTTTTAAAGAACTTTATTTACAAAGCTAAAAATGGCAAGAACTTTTTTTACAAAACAAAAAATGGCAAGAACTTTCTTTACAAAGCTTAAAGCGACAAGAACTTTGTTTACGAAATGTGAAAGGGCAATAACTTAGTTTACAGGGTTCTAAATGGCAAGAACTTTATTTACAGTACATATAATTGCCAAGACTTTCATTACAAAGCTTAAAATGACAAGAACTTTGTTTACAAAATATGAAATGGCAATAACTTTCTTTACAGATTATAAAATGGCAAGAACTTTCTTTGCAGGGATTTATGTAGCAAGAACTTTCTTTACAAAGCTTAAAATGACAAAGTTATATAAACGTTCTTTCAGATTCATTAGATTCGGTGTATCAAATGATGCTGGACCACCAAGCCAGGACAGTGTTTGACGTTGAACTCGAAAGGATTCTAAATGAGTGTAAGTTGAAATTTTATTTTGATTTTTGTTACTTAAAAATGGAAAAAATTAATGAAATAGTGATTTTAATAGCATATTTGCTTTCATTTTCTATCAAACTTCCTCAATTCTTGACTTTATTTCAGATATCCGAATCCTAAAACAATCCACAAAAGAGAACAACAAGGATCTCATAGCACCAGTTCGTGAAGAACCACAAAAACCGGTCGATTCGAGCCCTCAAATCATCCAAACTCCATTTGTTTTCCGGAAAAGACGTCACAATCGCCTACCTCAACAACCACCAGTAGTACAAGAAGTACTACAAAGTCAGGAATCCGGCACCAAAACTCGGCGAAGAACTCAAAAGACCAATTTGTCGCCAAACCCTCCAGAAGCACGGGCTACACGCTCCTCAGTAGCCAAAGCAACTCCTGATTTAAAAAGCCAACACTTGTCACCAGTCAAATCTTTCTTGTCCCCTAAGGCCCAAAACTTGTCGCAGTCGAAGAACTCAACCTTGGTTACTCCTAAAGCTAACATAAAGACTACACCCACCAAAACCAGCCCAAAACGACTATTGGTACCAAAATCACCATTAAGCTCAAAGTCACCGAAGACTGTAGTAACTTCGAGATCCACGAATCAGCCGATTCAGAAGCTGGCAACAACTTCAGCGGACAAATTTAAAACTTCTCAGCCATCGACCAGTAAGGCGGACCATCTGGTACTGGATGAGGACATGGATCTGGACAGTCAAATGGACCGGGTCATAGAAAAGATTATGGCCGAGAATGAGAAGGAAAAGAAGAGAGAGGGGAAACAGGTTGAGGCTGAGGCTATGGAGGTTGATGCGATAAGCGAACGACCTAGCAGTGGGGAGAGTGTTACGGTAAGATATACTTTAATATTTGAGATTGAGGTTTGGAGCTAGGTAGAGGAAGGACTGGTTACGCTAGGGAGCCAGAAATAGTATGGAAAGGGCATATGGTAAAGGTAGAGTAGGGCTTAGGAATATTATTTGGTAGCGTATGGCAGGTTATGGTAGGGACGGTAGGACATTATAAATTAAGGAACGGTGGAGTAGGGTAGGGGAGAATAGGTATGAAGAGTAGGGTAAGGCGGAGTGGGTAGGGATCAGCTAAATCAAGGTTTAGGGCTTGGGAGGGGGGGGGGACAGGTTGGTTGTAGAACTGGATATAGAAAAAGCGATGGAACGGTATTGGGCAGAGCATACGGTAGAGGAGGTAGGATTGCGTATATGGTAGGATATCTTGTAGGTAATGAGGTGTGCCTTCATGGTAGAGTAAGACTTGGGAATATGATATGATAAGGCATGGCAGGTTAACATGATACGGTAGGGCATGATAAGGTAAGGTAGGTTAGAGTACAGTATGGTACAGTAGAGTAAATTAGAGTACGATAGGGTATTTCAGGGTAGAGTAAGGTAGGGCATAGTAGGGATAGTTTTAACCTTTAATGATCTGGATATTCAAAATTTCTTTCAAGCTTATTTTGTTATGTTATCCATGATGTAACATACTTGTTTTATCATTAATTTTTTAGCCACGACATTCCTCCACAGCCATCAAAGAAGACGAAGACATTACCTATCTCGGCGATGCAGCACCAGAACTCAACGATCGAATCGACTGCCTACTATGTGGCTCAGAACAGAAGAGCACGGCCGCCTTTGAGCTGCATTGCCTAAGGCACATTGAGCAAATTGATTGTTGTCCGATCTGCGCCCTCAACAACAAAACCACTAGTTTTGGCAGCATTTTCGGCTTCTTCGACCACTTGTTCGTGGAGCACTTTACTCAGAATCCGAATTGCATTCAGTGCCCGTGGTGTGATATGTTGTGTTCGAAGGACGTAAGAAGTCGCAGAGGAATCCGATTTGCTATCAGTCATATCTTATATGAATGTACCACCCCCAAAGTTTGTATTCTATGTGCATGCACTACCAATGGCGCTAAACGAATGGTGGAACCACACAAAATTCATAGGATTCATGAACACAAGAAGGTCTACAACAGGTAATCCTTTCAAAGAAAATTTTTGAGGCTAGAGGCACAGAATTATTTGAACAACTTAAAGCTATGAAACATTACTAACTAGGGCATACGGTAAAAGGAGATAGGATTATGTAAATAGTAAAATATATTGTAGGTGTTGAAGGGTAGACGATATGAAGTACAGTAGGGCTTGGGCATATAATTTGATAGGGCATGCTAGGCCAAGGTAGGTTACGGTAGTACCTGATAAAATAAGGTAGGTTAGGGTACAGTAAAGTAGGGTAGAGTAGGTTGGAATAAGATGATGAAAAGTAAGGTATGGTAGGGTAGGGCTTGGGCGTATAATGTGGCAGGGCATGGCAGGTGAAGATTGAGTACTGTAGGGCGCGGCACACAATAAGTTAGGGTAAGGTAGGTATGGTATAGCAGAGCATGGAATAAGGTAGGGTAGGATAGGTGTAGCAGGGTGGTGTAAGGTAGGGTAGAGTAAGGTAGAGTAGGCTAGTGTAAGGTAGGGTAGGATAGGTATAACAGGCTAGTGTAAGGTAGGATGAGTAAAGTAGAGTAGGGTGGGGTAGTCCGCTAGTGTTACAGGTGTTTATTACCTTATCTTACGTTTACAAAAGGGGTCTATTTGAAAAAAAACCATTAAAAAGACATAAAAAATTTTAAAAAATGGATGAAAATTTGAAATAATTATCGGAATTATGAGCTTTTTAAAAAAAATTTTTTGGATTTTAGTGACCACTACTGCCCTATCTTCTCTCTTCTTGCCTTCTTTTACTCCTCCAATCTTCCTCTTTACTATTCTCTTCTGTCTTTCCTCAGTCCCTCAATCTGTTTAAAAAATGTTGTGTAATAATCATTTGCGCGTCAATTATTTACAAAAACGGATAGTAAAGCCCATGTTTCTATGGTTTTGCGCGACACGCCATGATAATATTGTGATTTATATTATTATTGGCGAGATTGAACTTGTAAATGTGTCATTGTTTTTTATAGATCTTTGGTATGGTAGAAAACTTGATTTAAATATTAAATTGAGCTTTTTTCAATTTTTTTAAAATTTTTAAAACTCTATTTTTAAAATTTCGAAATTTCAAATCAAATACAAAAATATCATTTTCAGATTCTACTGCAGTCGCTGCCTGCACGGAATGCACAACGTCGACCAGTACAAGGTCCACAAGTGCACGTCAGTAGCGTTCCGTTGTTGCTGCGACCCCTGGGTCGAGTACCGTGACCAAACCTCACTACAACAACATCTGGATGAGAACGTATTCAAAGCGCACAATTTGTTGCCAACAAGACCGCAACAAGACCTGAACGTGATCATGAACACCAGGAAGCAGCCAGTGAATAGCAAGTCTGATGATGTCTATGCCTTTCTGAAGAAGTACGCCTTCTTGAGGAAGCCAACGAAACACGAGGATATGGTTGGAGATGAGGTTGATGTTAAGAGGAAGGTAGCGCTGAACAGGAATTTTGTGGATGGTACGTTTTCTGGATTTTTTTTGGTTTTTAGGTAAAATTTATATACTATTTTGGCTTTTAGATAATATTTAATAGATATTTTAAAATTTGATATTGCTTTAGCTTCATCAGCTCAACCATGCACATCCGGCTTCAAGCTAGTAGGCAAATCAACTGAAGTCATCACGGTATCAGCGCCTCGACCTTCAACCAGGCTTAGTACTCAACAAAAACCCCAAATCATCGACCAATACAACGGAGAAGATACCCCAACGAACGACGAACCCAGACCAGTATCTGTCATAGCCGTCAACAAGAGCCTCCAAGAACTTCAAAAGCTGAAACGATCCTCATCGACCGAGATCTACGACTCGAAAGACAAGAAAGAGGAGAAGAAAGGCGTGAAGAGAAGAAGAACACAACCAAAACAACCAGAAATAGAAGAGCCGGACCTTAGGAAGAGGAAGTATTCACCGTATCAACTACAACAAGTCATGTTATTCAACCAGAGATCAAGACAAATATGCATGATGGATGTGAAAGGCAAGGCTGAAGAGTTGGGAGTAGAAAATGAAGACGTGGTGGATGTTGTGGAAGACCTCATGGCCACAGTTTGTGACAAATTCATGGCTGCAGCGAGTGGTAGGTTGAGGTTTATATGGTTTTAGAAGGAGGTATTTGTTAACAAAGTTTGTAACATACGTTAGAACAATAGAAAATGGCAGTAGAAAGAAATTATGAGTAATCTAGAGCCATAAAAGGAGCTAAATTTAGAATAATGTTAATTTAGATTTGTTTTAAAGGGGTCATGGTTAATATAAGCTCGTTTTAGATAAATTTCTACAAATTTTTTAAACTTTTTTATGAGCAATATAAAAAAGATGTTATTCTAAATAAAAAATAAGTTTATAGCCCAAAAAGATGTTGTTTTAGCTGACTTTGAGATCATTTTGTTTTGGAACTAGATTTGATGGCATGGTTAATATAAAAATTGATTTTTTGGGAAATTTTGATAAAATTTTGATTTTTCTCTAGTTTAAAATCAAGAAGAATATCTTTTTCAATTTGAAAGCTGAGTTCACAGCTTTTAAAAATGTAGCTTTAGTAATCTATGAGGCTTTAACCATCTACGGTCTTATTTGATCTCATGGTTAATATAACTTTGCCTATAGAATCTTGATTTTTGCTAACTTTCTTTATAAATTGATATATTTTGTGCTATTTTAAACCTTGTTTTTATAAAACTTAAAATTTTAGGCTTGGAATGGCAAGGCAAGCAGCTAGGCCAGCTGAATCGGCCAGCCAGCGTGTCAAGGATAGCGCCGTTGGATTTCAGACAAATGATGAAAGACCCACCTCAAGTCGAAGCTGTACCAGAGAAAAAGACCTTCAAATGCATGTACGAAACTGATACAGAGGGCTGTAAGCTTGTATACGACACGTTCAATGACGTACAAGAGCATTTCTACAAAGAACATGGGTTATATTCAAAGGTAGGTCAATATTATTGATGATTTTTGAGATTTTAGGTCGTTTGAAAGTTAAATTGATCTTATATTACAATGAATATGGGCTTAAAAGACGCACAAGAGTCTTGTCTTTAATATAAGATAGGTGGTAATATTTAAAATGGCATAGTTTAAACTATACACACTAGTTTCAGCACCCAATTCCACTAGATATGAACATCTACTTCTGCCCTATCTGTATGTCTGGAGTAACGGACGAAGGCGAGTTCGAAATCCATTTGGCAGGTCATGAGAACATGAAAACGGACGAAAACTTCCGCCAAGACTACCATTGGTGCGTCCAGTGCACATTGATGTGCAAAAGCTTGGAAGAATACGAACTGCACAGTTTTGCGCATAAACAGAAAAAAGTCACATTTATTTGTACGCAGCATTTGGAGGCATACGATGAAGTAGGTTTATGTTTCGGTTTAGGCCGTTTTTGAAATTTAAAAAAAAAATTAAAATTTTTGAATTTTGAAAAATTGTCGATTTGAAAATTTGGTGAAAAATGAATTTTTATGAAATTTGAATCTGAAAAAAAAAAACAAATTTTGAAAAATTTTTTAAAAGTTTGAAAAAAAAATTTTTTTTGAATTATACAAATTTTTAAATCTTACTATTTTCAGCCCTTTAACTACTATGTTCACCTCGAAAAGCACGGTAAACAGGTGCTCAAGTTCTGCAAAATGTGTGGCTTCGCCAACACCTCCGTCCGTCAAGTCATGACCCACATTGACAAGTGCACAACCAAACGCTTCAAACTCGGCGAACCTCTGACCAGAGCCAGAATGGCGCTGGGCTACTGTCTAGCATCATCCGCCTTGATCAGACGTCTTCCGAACGCGGACTTCTTGGAGAAAGTAACGGCCGATCATGTGAAGTTCGCTCCGAAACATCGCTGCGAACACTCGTTTGCACTGTTCGCTCAAGGCGGCCCGCTCCTGACTTGTCAGGGCTGTTGCACACCGGTAAGTTGGGGGAAGTGAAGTTAAAGGTTAACACTATAAAGCTACGGGATTTCAAATTTGTTTGTTATAAAAGAGTTTTGTTATACAAAAGTTTTTAGTCATGAACAATGTAGCTATTATATTATTATGTTAAGCTCGTTTTTGACGATTTTATGTGCCTATTTTCAGATTTCCGACCTAGAATGGTGTAAACGATTCCCAGACGAAGCGAAAGAACTATGTCGAAGCAAATTAGTGAGTTTTTTCTTCATTTTATACCTAAAATAATATTCAGAAAAAAATTTTTAAATTGCCTAAAGTAACACTTAAAAAAACTCTTAATATTACCGAAAAAACATAAAAAAGTTGTAGCGTTTTCAGAAGATGGTCCTGAACCTAAGTCAAACGAACGGCACGCCCGAGCAGTTGGGCCCTGACCTCCGCGTGATTCCTCGTGATCCAACAGAAATCGGAACCGGCCTCCTACTCCAACAATGCCCTGTGATTGTGGACCCACCAGCGTGCACTCCAGAAGCCTCCAATGTCAGATCCACAACCGACACGGAAGAGGTGTGGAAAAGGAAGAGGGAGCAGAAACTGATCACAATCGACGACGACGAACCCGAAATTCAAGTAGAATTACCAAAAACTGTACCAACGCCACTAGTTTTGAGGAATACTACGCCAACGACTAGTCAGATTCAGACGCCAAAGGGCAGAGAGGTCGTGATCAATAAGAAGGTGGTTGTGCCAAATCCAAAGGCAGTGTACAGTCAGACGGAGCGGAGAACTGCTAACAAGTACTATCCTCAGGTGGGTTTTTTTTTAAATTTTTTGAATTTTAGGTAACATTTTTTTTTAATTTTAATTTTTTTGAAAATTTTTTGATATTTAGGTAACATTTTTTTTAAATTTGATTTTTTTTTTTGAAATTCAGGTAACATTTTTTTAAATTCATTTTTTTTTCAAAATTTAGGTAACATTTTCTCAAACTTACCCTAATTTTGTCATATTTTCAGTACCCACCGCCAATCCGAACCTACTCCACCCCGCAAAACTACCCCAACCCGGTCCAATACCAACCTCTACCCCGCAACCGTGTAATCATAAACCCATACCCACGCCCACACCGAATGCCATACCATCCCAACCCGATGATGTACCGCCACCCGAACCACATGGAAATGTATCGACAACTACCACCACAACAATGGCAACAATACCCGCCCAACTGGAGAAGGTACTAGGTCGGCTGTAGGCGGTACTAGTGGTACTAATTGGAGGTTGGAGCATTGAGTTTTGATACGGATAGTACTATATAGGGTAAAGAACTGATAGTACGAGTAGTCTTTGGTCGGGATGGAATTGTTATAGTACTGTATTACGAGTTACGGTATTAGTAATACTATTTTTTGATTTCAGTACCACTAGTACTATTTCTGTAAAAATTTTTAAAAAAATATAATGTTACGAGTAGTACTGGTACTCAGAGCTTTAAAAAATATGTTACAGTAGTTAAAGAGTTGTTTTACATGTTTTGGTCATCGAAAACCGACCGCGTCAAAAAGAATTGCTCTTTTTAACTAAGGAATTCTTAAGAAAAGCGTCCAATTCTTTTTGGCGCGCTTATGTTTACTTCACTTTTTTATGTTGTTGATGCTTAAAATGGTACTAATGGATGTCTAATACTGTTGCAAAAGTCTGTAGTTTTGATTTGACAGGTTTGTCGATTATAAAATGGCAGAAAATGTAGAAAAGTAACGATTAGAAATGGCAGTTTTCACTAAATTTTTTAGTTTTCGATTTGATTTTTCTACTTTATCGAACATTTTTTTAGTATTTTAGGTAACGTTTTAAAAAAGATTTTGGATTGTTTGCATGTTTAGGTAACAGACCTTGAAATTTTGTGCGTCTAAATAGTAAAACAAGTTGATGTTGTTGTCTTTGAATCAAGCTTTTGAGGGTATTCTTGTCCTTGTTCATCACTAAATGATCAAAATGTAAAGTTGTTTCTCAAATTTTTGTTGAATTTTTATTCAAAGTTGTTCTTTTTTTTCATTCTTCGTTGATTTTTTTATAATTTTGTAGAAATAAACAGGATATTAAGTATAATATAGGCCTTGTTACCTAAATTAAGGTCGATTTTTATAAAAAATTTTTAAAAAATTGGTTGGAAACATGGATAAAAGAAAAGAAAAATCAATGAGAAATTAAAATTTTCATTTTTGATATTTAAAAATTTAAAAAAATTCGAAAAATGCCCTTTTATAATGCTTCATTCGTATCGGACACCTTGGTCCGGCTGATTTGAGTCGTAGAACTCTGAATCTTCGAGCCTTTAATCCCCAAGATTTCGAAGAATTTGCGTCGATAACTGGGTATGGTGGTGAGTAATGTCAAAGCATTGGCTATTGGCAAAAAAGCCATTAATAGGGAGCCGACCAACGCCACCACCGGCAGTTTTATGTGGAGAAAGGTGCCGAGCAGGCCGAAAACATAAGGGATACCGATCAGGACGAAGGGGAACACGGCCTGAAAATGAGGGGATTTGAGGTGTTTATGGCTGTTATTATTAAAGGGTCAGCTTGGTACTGTTTAAATAATTTTTGATACTAAATGGTACTAAAAGTTCAAATTGGTACAGTTTAAATAATGTTTGGTACTAAAACTGTAAATTAGTACATTTTTAACATTTTTTGGTACTAAATGGTATTAAACGTCCAAATTGGACTTTTGTACTATTTAGCACCAAAAACTATTAAAACAGTACCAATTTGACTTTTTAGTAAAGTCTTACCGCCTTGAAACGATGTATAATATTCAGCTAACATATTACTACAGGGTGTCTCAAGAAATTTGCAGGATTTGAAAAATTTTTTTTATTCAGCGATAAAGATCGCTATAGGTACCAAATTTAGTACAGCAATAGTAGAGCAAATATATATTTTTTATAAAAAATTTTGAATTTTAAAAGTGCATTTTAAATTTTTTATGATTTTTTAAAAATAGGCATTTTTCACCAAAAATACACATATTTTTGGTTGAAAATGCTTTTTTCTCCGAAATTTGCGAGAGGATTATAAAATTTATCTATTTTCGAATGAAAAGACAGATTTTCAATGTCGGCGCAGGCTCGGCGAAGGCCGGCGGACGCGTTCAGATATCGGCGAAGGCTATAACTCGCTTCAAAATTGCCGTAAAATTATGAAACAAAAATTATTTCATTTGAAGTCATTAAGTCAACAATTGTAGATACAAATTTTAACACAAAAACACTCAAAATTTTTTAATAAAAATTGTTAATTGATTTTCAATAAAAATAGAATAATATAAAATATAAAATAATTGCAAATTAAAACCACTATTATTTTTTTCTTATTTGTGTCTATTCGGTCATTATGAAGTGGAATGAAGATGTCAAGATAAAGTGTGTTTGTTTGGCCATAGAATGTGATTCTGCAGTTGAAGTTCAACGACGATTTCGATTTCAACGACGACGACGATACTTCTTCTGGGGCCACGTGAAGGCGCAGGTGTATAAACAGCCTTTTTCGTCGATTGCTGAGTTGGAGCAGCGTATTAAGTTTGTGATCGATAGCATTCCACAACAAATGGTTAACGATGCTATCGATTTGTTTGTCTCTCAGCTGCGTCGTTGTATTAAGGGCGGCGGTAATAACGTAGAAATTAGATTATATAAGTAATGAAAATCTGTCTTTTCATTCGAAAATAGATAAATTTTATAATCCTCTCGCAAATTTCGGAGAAAAAAGCATTTTCAACCAAAAATATGTGTATTTTTGGTGAAAAATGCCTATTTTTAAAAAATCATAAAAAATTTAAAATGCACTTTTAAAATTCAAAATTTTTTATAAAAAATATATATTTGCTCTACTATCGCTGTACCAAATTTGGTACCTATAGCGATCTTTATCGCTGAATAAAAAATTTTTCAAATCTTGCAAATTTCTTGAGACACCCTGTATATCACTCACCTGAATAAACATGGCGCGATTCAATGTTCTGTTGCCTTGAATCGTGTTCTTTGACATTTTTGAACCCGCACTACCCAACGCCTTCATTATGGACACGGAGCAGTAAATCACGGTTCCATATACGGCAGTAATGAAGATTTGTGATAACATTAGGTGGAACAGACATTTTGGGTTTTTCTGAAAATTAAATTTTTTAAATTTTTTGATTTGAAGAAAAGATATGGCTGTAGCCAGAGGGGGGGACCAAGTTCAACTTTTTCGAGATTTTTTTTTGGGTGGGGGGGGAGGGGGGGGGGAAGAGCAGGGTAAGGGTGTGGTAGTAAAGGTCTTGCGAAGGGTTTGCCAAATGTAAAACAAGGGTTTAAAGGGTCTTGCGAAACGTAGAGTAGGGTACGATAGGGCACGGTAAGGTTCGATATGGTAATTTAAGGTAAAGTAAAGTAGGATAGGGTAGAGTAGAGAGAAAATTTAGAGTTTGATAGCGTAGGGTAGGATATGCTACAATAGGACAGAGTAGGGTAAAGTAAAATATCGAGGGGTAGGGTACGGTAGAATTTGGCAAGATAGAGTAAAGTAGGGCCATCTAAGGTACGATTGGGCACGGTAAGGTTCGATATGGTAATTTAAGGTAAGGTAGGGTAGGGTAGGGTAGGGTAAGGTAGGGTAGGGTAGGGTATACCAAATTCTTACCGGATCCGAAACAGAAAATGAGACAACTTTTCCATCGAACATAATGTCATCCTCAAGTTCCTTAACATAATTTTCATTTTCTCTTCCAGGTATCAATGTGAAAATCTCGGAGAAAGACAAAACAAAACTGATGCTTAAACAAATGCCAAAACTAATGAAGACCTCTTTCCGAGAGCCGGGACAGCCCTTGGCAATGACTTTGTATCTATGGTAGAACTGGAAGCCAATGTTCATTATTGAAGTGTAGACCCCCAGCAGCCATAATGAGGTCAGCTTTAGGGCGGTGGCACTGGAAGCGCCTGATATGAGGGGGTTGTCGTTGAAGAAGAAGATGCCGGAATCTCGGCATTCTGGAACCTGAAAATTATTATACTTTCCAGGTCAAAAAATGACTTTTTTCTTAGTTTTAGGTAACAAAAATTATTTTTTTAATCTTTTTAGGTAACAAAACTTTCCTTTTTTCAATTTCAAATCTAGACTTTCAAAAATTTTAAAATTACAAAACACATGAAAAGTTTTGTCGTTTTTCACAGTGAAACCTAATGTAAGTTGACAACAAGACTTTTTTGCCATTTTAAAATTACTTTTTTATAGTAAAAATAACTGTAAAATAGCATTACTACTACTATAATAAGCTAGCCCTAGCTCTAATCTAAAACCCTAGCCTAGAGCTTTAGCCCAGAGCCCTAGCCCAGAGCCTTAGCCCAGAGCCCTAACCTAGATCCCTACCAGGTGCCCTAGCCCGGAGCCCTAGCCCAGAGTTCTAGTTTAGAGCCTTAGCCCAGAGCCCTAGCCTAGATCCCTACCAAGTGCCCTAGCCCAGAGCCCTAGCCCGGAGGCCTAGCCCACAGCCCAAGCCCAGAGCCCTAGCCCAGAGCCCTAGCCCAGAGCCCTAGCCCAGAGCCCTAGCCCAGAGCCCTAGCCCAGAGCCCTAGCCCAGAGCCCTAGCCCAGAGCCCTAGCCCAGAGCCCTAGCCCAGAGCCCTAGCCCAGAGCCCTAGCCCAGAGCCCTAGCCCAGAGCCCTAGCCCAGAGCCCTAGCCCAGAGCCCTAGCCCAGAGCCCTAGCCCAGAGCCCTAGCCCAGAGCCCTAGCCGTACCCCTTAAGGCACTCTTAATAAAACTAAACTTACTTCCATCACAATCAAGTTGATGATACTAAAACACAGGTCAGTAAAGGTTGTACATATCACTAATGTAGAGTACGAATTGAAGATCCCTTTATGTTTTTGAGTGGCTACAATAAGTACTGCGCCATTGAGTAAAATTGACACAACGCCATAAATGACTTCCATTGTTATGTGGAAGTAATGAATTAAATGATCTACATGGTCAACTAGATTTGGCATCTTAAATATATTTTGTTAAATATAACTTTATGATAATGTAAATAAGATACACGCGATAGCGAAAGGTAGGGTAAGATAGAAGAAGAGGGAAGGGTAGGCGATAAGATAGAGGCAAAAAATAGCTAATGCCCTATCCCTGACCAACTCATACTTCATAGTTCTAGTCTAAACCTAAACTTAAGTCTGAGTGTAAGCTAAAGCCTAACTTCAAGCACAAACTGAAACCCAAAATTAAGTCTAAGTCTAACCTCAAAGCTAAGTTTAAGTTTAAGCCTAATCTTAAAGAGTCTATGCCTAAATCTAAGATTAAACTTAAAGCTAAGTCTGTTTCTATGTCTAAGCCTAACCACAAAGATAAGTTTAAGCCTAAACTGCTGGCCAATTAAAAATGAAACTTTAAAATCTAAAAGTAACTTTAAACTGCTGTTGCAATTACGATTAACTACAAATATTTATGTTAAACCCGTAAAGCTTAAGCTTGTTTCTCATAAAAAAACACGTTCTGCTACAAAAGACGTTTGCATTTGTTACAACTGCCGAAGCGCTAACAAAGAAACTATACAAACTCAAATACATTCATGTTTTTCCACTTAGCCCAGGGCCCTGCAAGCCCTATCCCAAAGTTCTGGTTGAATTTACCTAGCCCGACGCCCTAGCCCAAAGCCCTAGTCCAGAGCCCAGAGCCCTAACCTAAAAACCCCAACCCCAGACCCTTAGCCCAGAGTCCTAGTCCAAAGTTCTAGTTCAGAGCCCTAACGCAGAGCCCTAGTCCAAAGCCCTAGCGTTAGCTCTACTCTTCATAGTCTTTCAGAGTCTACTGTATACTAAAGTAACAAGGTTTTCATTAATCATGTTTATAAATCACACAATATACGAACATTGCCAAACCAGGAACCAGAATTTGCAATGACTAGTAATGTTACTAAGTTTTGATAACAAAGGTAAATATTAATATAAGTCTAAAGTACGTAACTACGTAATAAAACATCATTTTTTATTATATTAGCAAGTAGTCTAAACTAATAAGTTTGTCAACTTTATATTTTAAACCTAAACTTACACCAAAGCCTGAGCCAAAGCCTAAGCTTAAGCTTAAGGTTAAACCTAAGCTTAAGTCTAAGTATAAGCCTAAGGTTAAGCGTAAGCTATCAAGGCTTTTAGTTTAACCTTTAATGCTAAACTATTATATTAAGAAGTCTTGTCGTTTTTAACACAAAAAGTCAATGTAATTAGACGACAATACTTTTTGACATTTTATAAGTGCATCAAACATATAATATAATACTTTAATTTAGATCTGAATTTAGTGCAATAAACAAGTAGCATATATACTTCAAGACCCAGTAGCTCAAAATGTAGTTTATAATAAGTTATTGTTCATTTAAACTTGGTCAATAATTATTAGCATAACGCAAAGTTGCCAAACCGTTTAATGACACTCTTTTTACGCCTTCTGGGACTAATTTGAAAAACACTTTTTTTGCAGTTATTGCAACGTCATCAATCAGTAACAGTAGAACATAATATAGTAAAACATCGGTATAACATATCGCTAGGGGGGTTTAAAAAATAAAAATTGTTCGTTATGAAAAGGTTTCGTTATAAAGAAGCTTTAAAGTCACTGTGCAATCTTAGCCGCGAATTTGGCGTAAGGTATGTATGATAGAGTAGTGTAAGGTAGGGTGGAGTAGGGTAGGGTATGGTACGGTAGGGTAGTGTAAGGTGGGGTGAGGTAGAGTATGGTACGGTAGGATAGAGTAAACTAAGCTGGAATAGGGTAAGATACGGTAAGGCAATGTAAGATAAGGTGAAGGTGGCGTACGATACGATAGTGTAACATAAGGCAGAATAGAGTAGAGTACAGTAGTATCTTGTAAGGTGGGGTGTGGTAGGGTATGGTACGGTAGGAAAATGTCAGATAAAGTGGAGTAGGGCAGGATACACTAAGATAGTGTTAGATAGGGCGAAGGTAGGGTAAGACACGGTAGGATCGTGTAAGATAGGATGGGGGGTAGCGCACGACAGAATAGTGTAAGATAAGGCGGGGTGGAGTATGGAACAATAGGGTAGTGTAAGGTGGGGTTGGGTA
The DNA here is from genome assembly GCA_904066225.2 of Bursaphelenchus okinawaensis. Taxonomy (NCBI): domain Eukaryota; kingdom Metazoa; phylum Nematoda; class Chromadorea; order Rhabditida; family Aphelenchoididae; genus Bursaphelenchus; species Bursaphelenchus okinawaensis. Next base: position 9,337,387 of record CAJFCW020000001.1, on the reverse strand, counting down.
GAGTATGTTACGATAGGATAGTAAGTACGGTAACCCCCTCCTTCCTCCTCCTTCTCCTCTTATTCTTTCCGACCTTACTCTACCTTACCCTAACTTACCTTTCTTTATCTCTTACCCATCCACTGCCCCCCCCCCCTTTTATTCAAATTTAGTATAAGTATGTACAAATACAAGACCAACTATAACACAAAGTTAATATTTTAAAAAGCGAATACCTTGTGATTAGTTTTGTAACAACTTTAAATAGTAATGCATTAGATGGCGTGCACAAAATTCAGATTGTACTTAACTAGCATTACAAATACATTAAACAAGAAAAAAAGTAAAATATCTTCAGAAAAATTATTCTTTATGTTATAGCAATACCTTAATATTGCCACTAGTTATTTGGTCAATAACTTGTGTAAAAGCTAACACCTTATAAACAAGTTTGCTCTATACAAGTATCTCATAAGTAACTCTATAAACAAGCATCATTATGCACCTTCGCTTTCTCAATTACCGTCGAATCCAAAACACATGTGTTCAAAGTTATATCACTTAATACATGACGTCGTCTTCAACTCCAACAGATGTTGACGTTATATTACACATAATAGAAGGTTGTTCTAGAATAATAAGCAGAATACGGTATGTAAAAGCTCAATGAGAGTAATAAACCAATCAAAGTTACAGTAAAAAGATTCTTAACTACATTAACATTTTTACTAGCCTTAGCCCAGAGCCTTAGTCCAGAGCCCTAGCCCAGAGCCATAGCCCAGAGTCCTAACCTAGAACCGTAGCTCATAGCCCTAGCTCAGAGCCCTAGTTTAAAGCGCTAGCCCAAAGTCTTAGTCCTAGCGTTAGCCCACTTGATCCTAGTTCTATAGTCTTAGTTTTAGCCCTAACCCCAACTCTAGTTCTAGGCTTAGACTTAACTACAACCATAACTTTAGCTGAAGCCTTAGCCTATTCCAGAGTTTACCGTTATCACTTTTTGTTGAGGAAGTAACCCCTTCTCTAAAAAAATTTTAAAACTTTAACGTGGCCCTTCATATAAATTTTTGAAAAAAAAAGTTTTTTATCCTTGCCCCCAGACCAAAAATACCCGCTCGGATCTACCAACAGCATAACGGACAAAATCATCACATGGCTTCAGGTCTATATCAACTTTTTATTTGATTATTTTTTTTTGTTGAATTTAGCAACTTTTTTTAGCCAAAAGGTAAGAAAATATTTTAAAAAATTTTAAAAAAAAAATTTTTTATTTTTACATCACATTTTGTTACATTACCGGCCGTATTCACTTTGATGGCTTTTTAAGGATGATTAATCAAAGGATGGCTATGTTACTTATTTGCAAGTTTATTTTTCATTTTTAAAGCATTTTCACTATTATAGTACAAATTTCAAATTTTTAAAAAATTTTGTAAGATTTTAAAATTTTTTAAAATTTTCATATTGTGTTTAATTCCTAATACTTTACATTACTCCAAAGCAAAATTAATATTTCAGTGATGACTGTAGTGTGTGTTGAATTCATGACAGAAGCGCGTGTTTATCGCGGCGGTGGTTACGGTGGATATCGTGGTGGTTACCGTGGTGGTTATCGTCGGCCTTATGTAGGTGGACATGTTCATGTACATCCACATGTTGGGTATGGATATGGGTATGGTCACTATGGGTATCCTTACGTATGTTTTTTTTGTTTTTTAGGGTAGGGTATTGTAAAGTAACGTCGGATACGGTAGCGTAGAGTAAGGTAAGGTAGGATGGGGTTTGAGTACATGTAGAAAATTATGGTAAGATGAGGTCGGGTATGGCAGATATTGGCACGGTAAAGTGGAATAGAGTAAATTAAGGCATAGAGTAGAGAAAGGTAGTATAGGGTAAGGTAGGGTAGGGAAAGGCAAGGCAAGGCAAGGCAAGGCAGGGCAGGGCAGGGCAGGGCAGGGCAGGGCAGGGCAGGGCAGGGCAGGGCAGGGCAGGGCAAAAAATTAAGAAACCTAATTTTAAAATGAATTTTAGTACGGTCACGCTCACGTTGGCTTTTGTTGGAGCTGTTACAGACGTAAGTTTCAAGGTTTCATAACTGGTACAGCATACCTTTACCAAGTGCAATATAAAATGGCATAACCTTTAATTTAGCGCATTTCATTGGTGGTGGAGCTATCCTCGGAGCACTGTTACTTATTGCCACAATATTTTTCATTTTATGGTGTGCCGGTGTTCTCATGGTAAGTCTGGTCTTGCTTTATAATGTCTACTATACTTAACACAAATAATTTTTTTTTTCAGAATTTTAATATTTTTAAATTTAAAAATTGTAAATTATTAAACCATTTTCAGTCATGTGGCTCCGGTACATACGCCGAACCAATCTACGTGCAAGAACCAGTCGTGTATGGATCGCCAGTCATTGTCGACCCTCCACCGCCATATCCAGGACCCCCACCTTCCTACCACAACTCGCCGAGAACCTCAAACCAGCCTGAAGTAGTTATGGTGGAAAAAGAATCAAAACCGAATGTTGTCATGGTCGAAAAAGCCTAAAATTTTAATTTTAAATATAATTTTGAATAAATATTATATTATCATAAAGAAGTTGAAGGGAATTTTAAGTTTAAACTCCAAATATTCAATACTCTCATAAAGAATTTTAAAAAGATGCCCAAAAATATATACTTTATTGTTTTTGAGATATTTTTAACATTGTAGAGGCCCGTTATAAGCAACAGCTTTTATATTATATTAATAAAACGACCCGCGCCCGAGCGGCCAAAAAAAAACAACCAACGAGAAAAACAAAAATCAATTTGATTTACTTTTGAGGGCTAAATACCCACTATAATATAAAATTCGGAACTAATAAATTGTTTTGATGTCAATTTTTTTTTGTTAAATATATTACTTTCTTTTAATTTATGTTTTGTTATTTAAATTCGTCTAAATAAACTTACAGTTTTAAATATTTTCGTATAATTTGTCACTCGCAGCTTGCAAATCTTCGCTCTCGGCTCGCGTTTCGAGGAAATCTTTTCCAACAACAAAAACTTTGCTCTCCGAAGCTCGACGCATAGTTTTGTTGTTGTTGAAAGCGTTTGTCTTGAACAAGCCCAGGTTTTGTTGTTAATATGCTCAGCCAATGTAAATTTCCGTATTTTACCCAAATTTTTGCTATTCCTTTACTTAAACCTATATCAAAGCGTAAGAGAGATTGCCAACACTTTTTTTCATGTTGTTTATTGTGCTAGTTTGATGCGTATTGTGGAGGTTTATGAATTTAATTACGAATTTCCAGGTCATTTGGCTTTGCATACCAGCCAGAGGTCAGTTTGCCCGGCGGCTGCGACGTGGAAGTGGAGATTGATTAATTCAGGTGAGGAATTTGATGTTTTTATTGTTTTCTTGAATTTAGAGACATGATTGTGAAGAAATGGATTGTGTGTGTGTTGGTATGGGAAACGAGGTATGGAAGTTTAAATGAGCTGTGGTTAGGGATTAAAATGTTCTGCAATGGGTATTGATGGGTGAAGATAAGGTAATTAGCGATCTTGAGGAAGTTTTACTTTGAAACTTTAATTCCTTAGTTGATAAAGTACTAAAATACTATGGAGCATCTTTTAGAATACCGTGAGGATGTAAAGAAATTAAGATTTATTTGTTCTGGTTAACTTTAGATATTATTAGGTAGCTAATACTATAGATAATATTTTCGTTGTTTTCTTAGTGAACGTTACGTGGGAATGGTTGATTTGGATGTCAGAAGGAGGAAAAGGTTTTTTTTCAATGCTAGCTAATTTCAAGCATGTTTTAAAATTTACAGTGCGAAATTTTGAGGTTTATATTATACATCACATCAGTCAAAGCTAAAGCCAATTCTCTAACAGTAATTGTTGGATTTTGTTTAAACTTTACAGATAGTTAGAGAATAGTCTAAGCTATTTGTGCGCTAAATATCAATTTTTAACTTTGTTGATGATTGAGATATTTTAGCTAAAAATGTTGACGTCCAAGACATTGAAGCATAAAAGTGTAAAATGAAGTTTTAGTCCTGAAAACTTCATTTTAAATTTTTTAATAGTATTTTAATTAGATAAAAGTATTAAAAATTAAGATACGATTAGTTGGAAATAAGGTTTCATTGTATTGAATTTATTTGAAAAAGGAAAACGTTTCCAACTCGCGAATCCGTTGCCAGCGCACCTTTTTCGTTTTTTCCTCTTTCTTTTTCCACTGCGTTTTCGAATTCGCAAGACTATTTGAGATTGAAATTTAGTATTGCTCCGGTTAGTGTAAAATTGTGGGCAATGGGAAGTTTCTAATTTTTTTGATTTTAAAAGGTAATTTTTGAATTTTGATGAAAAATTGAAAAAAAAATGTTTTTGCCATAACCTTTTATAGAATATTTTTAGAAACCTGAAATTTTGTTAAATTATACAGAATGTATTTTGTCAACTAATTAAATTTTTAAAATTTCAAAAGTATTTTTTTTTATTTTCAGAATCATGTCCACGGACGGCTCAGTGAAAGAAGAAGGCGAGCTCGAAGACGGTGAATTGGAAACCGATTCCGAAGCCGAAAACACTGTCGAAGCTTCAGTAGCGTCGAAGCCAGAAGCCTCAAATGTAATCGAAAGTCGGTCGATCGACTCACCAGTCAATATTCGTCGAACCGGTTCACCAACCCACCCTCGCCGCACTGATTCACCAATAAATCTGCGCCGGACAGATTCACCAGTAAACCTTCGCCGGACCGATTCACCAAACATTAATCGACGTTTTGGCTCACCAATCCAAAGAAACTCACCTCAATTTAACTCACCAACAGAATTCGGAGCTTTCAAAACGAACCGCCCGGAGGATTCAGGAATATGCAAATTTTTTGTTCGCGGAACTTGCACATGGTCAGATGGCTGTAGATTTAGGCATCCGAAAGGAGATGAACTTGAACATTGGAAAAAGTTTCTTGGAGTTAGTAGTGGTGGAGATAAACGGCAGAAGAACTCAAATTATGGTGCGTTTTGTAGCTCTTTGAGATTTTTTTTTGAATTTAATTTTTTTTTGAAAAAAATGAAACATACAAGTAAAGAATAAAAAGAAGTATATATTCTGCAAATATCCGGTTATCACCTATTTGTTTGACAAAGTTATGACGGTTTAAAAAGGCCGAAAATTGAAAAAAGTTCGATTCCGCTTGGAAACAAAAGCATATTTTTTAATTTTTTTAGTTTAAAATTTTTTCATGAAGAAAGTGAAACATACATTTTATAAAGCATAAAAAGAAGTATATATTCTACAAGTTTCATATTTTTATATTAAGTTTGAACTGATTCATGATGGTTTAAAAATGGCGAAAATTCAAAAAAGTTCGATTCCGCTTGGAAGCATGAACTTTTCCTCTTTTGTAAAGAAAACTGAAAACCTAGGATCAAAACTTAATTTAAAAACGTTATAGATTAAATTTACTTTTTTCTGTAAAAATTTTAACTCTCAAACTTTTCAGAACCACTAAGAAAAGACCGCGTTAGTCGAAAAATCAACCGAGATCGTCGCTCATCTTCAATATCTTCAATGGATTCAGAAGCACGATATCGGCGACGAAGACGAAGAAGTTCCTCAGGGTCATCAGATGCTCATAGAAGAAAAAGACGCAGAAATTACAGTAGAACATCATCATACAGAACCAGGACTCCTTCACCACCCTCTGGACCTCCTTCACCGTAAGATCTAGCTGGTTTTGAGGAAATTTGGGGGTTGAAAATGGTGTTTTGATAGTTTTGATGAGTGGTTTTAGTTGGGAGAAGGTTGAGGTGAAAGGAATTTATGATTTGAATCAGAATCATGCAATTATATTATCTATAAGGTATATTTTATTTGCTTTAAAGTAAAAAATATTGTTTTAGAGCTAGAAGAACACTGAAAAACGTGAAAGCCAACGCCCAAATGGAGCCATCGGCCGCGGATTTGTCCAATTTTCGAATCCCAAAGAAAAAACGGAAATTTGGCTCGAAATCAAGGTCTAAGTCAAGGTCAATATCCAGATCAAAGTCAAGATCCTTATCCAGAAGTGTTAGTCCAGCTGGTTTTTCACAGTAAGTTTTTAGTGCAATTGTGTCATTTTGAGATGAATATTGAGGGTTTTGAAGACATCTTGCTTTTTTATATTGTTTTAGGCTGATATTAGGGCTTAAAAAGTCTTGTCGTTTTTTATTGTGTAAATGTTAGCGAATTGACGACATGACTTTTTTGTCAAATATTTAACTTCAGAACGGTATATTTAGCTTTATGGGGCTACAAAGGGTTTCAAAAAGTTAAAAATGACGTTTAGAAAAGCTAAAAAGGCCAACTTTGGCTATATTACCATGGTTAATATAATGTTGATCTTTTTCAGTAAAAACCCAACAAAGGAACAAGTACAAGACTTCTTTACTGAGAAAGAAAGCGAAAAGCCATTGGCATACAGAAGACATGTAAATAAGAGTTCAACCCCACCAAAACGGCCAAAAAAGGCCAGAGCAAGATCATCCTCAAGTTCATCATCAGCTTGTTCTTCTTCAAGCAGCTCGGCTTCTACTTTTAAGTAAGGTTTAGCTAAAGTAGGGTTTGGTTAAAATGTTTATTGTAAAAGTGGATGTAAAGGTTATATATTGAAGTGGCAAAAAAGTTTTGTCGTTTTACAACGTGGAAGGTAGTGTAAATTGGCGACATGACTTTTTTGGTTACGATGAGAGAGGTGGTTTAGAAGTTTAGGAAGGATGACACTTTATAACGATATTTATTTCAAAAGTAGAGTTTAAGGATCTGTATCAGAGGAAAAAAAAAGTTTTGTCATTTTTTAACGTGGCAGGTAGTGTACTTTGGCGACAAGACTTTTTTAAGACGTTGAAATAAGGTGATTTGAAATGGTTGATGTTTTGTAATGATAGGATGGATAAAGCAGAGCATTTTGAGTCTTAAATTTTAAAAAAGAATAGCATTTTTAATTTTTTTAATTGAAAATGAAAATTTTCATTATTTTTTATAAAATTGGTACCTATATAACAATTTTTTAGATCTTTGAAGCAAAAAACCCAAAAAAAATCTCTATCACCTCAACCTCTAAGCTCGTCCGAAGAAGAAACAACGAAACCCAAACCAAAAAAGAAGAAAAAGCAGCCGGATCTAAGCCTAGAAGCGGCCAAAATCTCGTCAGAAAGCGACGAGTCCACAAAGCCTGAGAAACTCGAACCTCAGGCAATTTCATCAGACAGTGAGCCAGAACCGAGTGGACAACATTATGAAGATATCGAGAACGATGCGAATGTAATCGACTTGGAAGAGGAGAAACCGCTGAGTCCGCTGGAGATCAGTAGCGAATCGGTAGGCAAATCTGCACCGTCTCCAGTCTGGGCGTCTACTGTCTCGGCTCATAACTTGAGATTTTGAAGGTCTTGGTTGATACTTTGAGATTCTGAAGGTCTGCGTTGATACTTTGAGATTCTGAAGGCCTGGGTACAAGGAGGTCTATCAATGGTCAGGGGAGGGGAGCAAGGATCTCTGGTCATGGATATTAATGTTTTTGGTTTAAAAACAAAGATGGTCTTGGTTTCTGGACTTGATTTAACGTGATATTGGCCTACAAAAAGGTATTTTGACTTTGAATTCCGAAAAGACTAGTCCGGGAACCAAAAACTTTATTTTTTGCTTGTCTAATTAATATTTACTCGTCTAATTGTTGCCTTATTTAACATTTAATCAAATTTTTCGTTTTTTTATTATAATAATAAATTTCTTTTGCCTAGTCTATCGGTCTTGGATATGAAAGGTTTTAATTGAAACACTTTCTAAGGTTTCAACTGAAACACTTTACATTTTACAGTCAATATTGGCAGCGTTTTGCTGTACAGTAAAACATCTTTAGTATGTTTATTGATAATAGGACACTGTCTTTATAAGGACAGTTTTCTGACCATCCTTTGTAATAGAACTTATATCAAGTAAGCAGGGTGACACTTTATACGAGGTTACTTAAGATTACTTGTATAGAGTGACACCCTACTTATAATGGCACTTTGGTCCGGTCTATTTGGTGTTATACTAAAGAGGTTCGATTGTAATCGATTTTACTCTTCTTTTATGCATTTCTCTGTCTTTAGAACAAAAATATTTAACCCGCCCAAAATTTTTTAAAAAATTTAAATTTGATCCTCTGTTTATTTAATTTTTTTTTATTTTTGGCTTTTTTACCTTCACCTCCCCCCCCCCCCCCTCACATATTTTTCTACCTTACCCATTTCTTACTTTCTACCCTACCCATGTCTTCGTTTCGACTTTCCCTACCCTTTTTTCTACCCTACCCACTCGTCCAATGAAAAAAATGACATTTCAAGTACACTTAATACCTAATTTTCAATTTTTTCTTACTTCAAACAATTCAAACATATATAAAACTCCAATATCATTTTCTAAAACAATATATTTTTATAGGAAACCGAAGCTCGTCGTCCGCCTCGACCTGCTTCTAGTTCATCCTCGTCAAGTTCTTCATCTTCTTCATCATCTTCATCAAGTTCTAGCGGCCATTCGAGTTTGAAAAACGAATTGCCACCGAAATTGGAGAAGGAAGGCGGCTTTGGGGAGTCGACCAGGCCGCGACGGGTTTCTTCTGAGGCTAGCGGGTAATTCTGATGCGAAAACAACGGCGTGATGTAAAAAGAATGGCGTTTTATATTTTTGATGTAAAAAGAATGGCGTATCTTGAACTTGATGCAGAAAGAATGACGTGTAATGATGTCGATGCAAAAAGAATGGCGTATCTTGAACTTGATTCAAAAAGAATGGCGTATCACAGTTTTGATGCGAAAAGAATGGCGTATCATAATCTTGATGTAAAAAGAATGGCGTATTGTAATTTTGATGCAAAAAGAATGGCGTGTCATAAGCTTGATGTAAAAAGAATGGCGTTTTATATTGTTGATGTAAAAAGAATGGCGTATTCTATTTTTGATGTAAAAAGAATGGCGTGTAATGATGTCGATGCAAAAAGAATGGCGTATCTTGAACTTGATTCAAAAAGAATGGCGTATCAATGTTTTGAGGCGAAAAGAACGGCGTCTACCTTGTTTAATGCCAAAAAATGTTTGATTCGGAAAGAATGGCGCGTCATATCCCAAAATAATGTTCATACTAGCCTTTATATTGTGATTGTAGCCTTTAGTAGTTTGTTATTCTGCTTTTTCTGTTACCTATTATTTCACTTCCTTACTTGTAAAATGACGACAAGATTTATTTAACGGTTTTAAATCAAAAAATTTTATAAATTTAGGTAATAACTGAAGCTTCTTCGACGTTGTGAATAGAAATACTAACTCATATCTGATATTTTATCCTAATTTTGTCTTAAACGGCCTTATTGTTGTATATTCATATATGTTAGGTTGTTCACTTAATTCTGCGCCCCTTATCAAAGCAAATTTGCGGGGTACGGGGGCGCAGAATTATGTGAACAACTTAATATAAGTTATATATACATATATATATGCTATATATATAAGGAAAAGTCTTGTTGTTTTCCCCCGTCCAAATCAATGTACATTGACGCCAAGACTTTTGCCTTTGAAAACGCATTGTTCCTCCCTTCCTTTACTCATAAGTGCTTTAACTATATTATAATTGTTGTTTTGAAAACATAAATGTGATAACAAACGGCTAGAAAAGTCGAAATTTACTGGATTTTTTTGAAAAAATGGGCTTTTTCCTTTTAACAAGGGTTGCATTTTTAGGTATAACTTAAAAATTTCATTATGAAATTTTGTAAATCTTAGCTCAAATGAAAGATCTGAATCTTAGCTACACGTACGATATAAACGGGAGACGAAAAAGTTGCACGTTTTTTTGAAATATTGAGTCAAGTACTTCTACCTCTAGTATAATATAATATTATTTACTAATACGAGTGCATTTATAGGATAGGTATGAAAAGAGTAGGGTAAGAGTATGTAAGCGATGGTGGGGATATGAGTAGGACAAATGTAGGGCAAGGGTAGGAAGGGTCATGCAAAGAAAAGGACAGAGTAGGGTAGGGTAGGATTGAGTATAGTAGGGTAGGGTAAAATAGGACAGATTAGGGTAAGTTAGAGTAAGGTGGCGTATGGTAGGGTAAGGTAGGGTAGGGATATTACAGGGTTTGGGTGGCTAGGCGAGGCAGAACTTACTAGGGTAGGGTAGGGTATTGTAGGGCAGGGTAGGGTAGAGTAGGGTAGGGTAGGGTAAAGTAGGGTAGGGTAGGATAGGGTAGGGTAGGGTATTGTAGGGTAGGGTAGGGTGGGGTAGGTAGGGAAGGGTAGGGTAAGGCAAGATAATATTATTTTCTATGAATGTCATTTTTTATCAACACCTCACCTAACACAATATCTAGAACAACATCTAATAGAGTTTATTCGTCAGCTAGTGCCATTTTGTCTAGCTCTTCTCCGTCTTTTTGCTTTTATCTTTTCGTTTCAGCGAAGTCATGTCCTGGTCCTCGACCACGAAGCTAGGCCAGTCCATTACGGGTTTTAGCGGGCCGGAGAAGGTGTCAAAGGCTAGCATGGTCAGCTCTACGCCCAGGAAGCAAGCGGCGTTGGCTGGGAATGCCCTAGCCATTAGTGGTGCTATGCCTCGGAACAGGCCTTTCAGGCCCTCCTCCTTCATCAAAACACACCAAACGTCCCGCGTGCCTCGGGGGAAATGACCTTCTCGTGCTGATTGGAGATACGATTTGAGTGTGTCTTGGGGAATACATACCTGAAGTTGAATTGAAATGGATTTTGAATTTTAAATTGAATTAAAACTACCCTACTCTACTTTAACCTACCCTACCCTACTCTACCCTATCCTTAACTTTTATAACCCTACCGTACTATACCATATCCCTAACTTTTCTTTTTAATATTGTCATCAAATTTTAAATTTTAAAACATTTATAGCAGACTTACCAGCCAAAAAAAGATTCCAGCGATGCCTCCGGCCATCAAGGTTGCCCACGGTGAGATGCGCTCGTTTTTGGTCGGATCCACCATTTTTCGTTTTATATACTCATAGACCAGCATTTTCGTACCATATGACGGAATATCTGCAAAAAAATGGAGTTTATCTCATTAAAAATGGCATTTTTCAAAAAACTTTAAAATTAAAAAAAAAATTAAATTTAAAAAAAATTAAATTTCAACCCTGACCTCTTGCCGAAGTGATCAAAAACCCGCGGTAAACAGCTCCAATTCCATGCTCTTTATACAGTTTTCGTACCACGTCCATCGGCCCCTTGTACTTGGTAATGCCCATACTGCTTTGGACTTGAAGAAGACACTTGACCCGTTCGATGGGAGCTGTAAATAGGCACATCACGGCTGCTGAGAAGGCTCCTGCATTGAAAATCTGAAAAAAATTGATAAAAATTTAAATATTTTTATCACATTTTAAAATTTTTTTCAATCTTAAAATTTTTACATTTTGTTATTGGATTTTTAAATTTTTTGTCATTCCGTGATAAGACTTTCAAAGTTTGATTTTTCGTCATGAAATTGATATTCATACATTATTCTTTTATAAAAACAAACTTGTGACACTTCGTCATCGGTTTTTGAAATTTTAACATTTCGTTATTGGATTTTTTCAACTTTTGACATTTCGTTATAAGGCTGTCAAAGTTTGATATTTGGTCATGCTATTGATATACATACGACACCTTTTTATATAAATTGGTTTGTGACATTCCGTCATCGGTTTTTGAAATTTTTACGTTCCGTTATTGGATTTTCCAAAATTTTTACATTTTTGCATAAGCTTTTCAAAGTTTGATATTTTTTTATAAAATTAATAGCAGCCAATTTTTTTCACTAAAATTGATTTGTGACACTTCGGCATCGATTTTTATAACTTTGACATTCCGTTATTGGTTGATTTCAAAGCCCAAAAATTTGAAAAAAAGCATGAAATTTAAAGTGCACATACCTGCCATAACGTTAAATTTGGTGTCCTAAAATACGATTGTTGAAGCTCGCAGCAAACCGCGTTCAATCCAAAAAATATCGAGTTGAGCGGTGTTATACCAACAATCGGCGCGCCCATGCCTCGGAAAAATCCCTAAAATACGGTATATTAAACTTTGTATAAAGCATATCAAGCATGTATTACTGCTTGTACATACTACAGTAGGATAGTGTAAGAAAATCTAAGAAAATGTAGAGTAGGGTAGGGTAGGATAGGGTAGGGTAGGGTAGGGTAGGGTAGGGTAGGGTAGGGTAGGGTAGGGTAGGGTAGGGTAGAGTAGGGTAGGGTAGGGTAGAGTAGGGTAGGGTAGGGTAGAGTAGGGTAGGGTAGGGTAGAGTAGGGTAGGGTAGGGTAGAGTAGGGTAGGGTAGGGTAGGGTAGGGTAGGGTAGGGTAGGGTAGGGTAGGGTAGGGTAGGGTAGGGTAGGGTAGGGTAGGGTAGGGTAGGGTAGGGTAGGGTAGGGTAGGGTAGGGTAGGGTAGGGTAGGGTAGGGTAGGGTAGGGTAGGGTAGGGTAGGGTAGGGTAGGGTAATAACAATACTTTTTCAAAACATTTAACTTACCTACAGTACCCCTATCTACCATTCCAACAACAACTCTTTACCCTACCCACCCTACCTACAGTATCCTCTCCTACAACTTACAGTAAACCCCTCTGCCTTGTAAGTCTTCTTCACACAGTCTATCATGCCCGTATATAGTTGTGTCTGTCCTTTGGCCGGGGTGGGCATGCTTTGTAGTCGTACTTTAACAGTATCAAATGGGTGTCCAGTCAATACCATTAAGCAACCTCCAATACCACCGGCTACAAAGTGCTCAGCAAATGATACGGATTCACGGTGCACTAATTGGAAGTACTGTTCTCGAATTTCACGGGCGTAAATTGACCTAAAGTAAGGTCAAAAGTGAAAATTGTTACCTAAAATACTTAAAAATCAGTGAATTGTTACCTAAAATTCTTCAACGTTCCGTCCAAGTTTGTTCCAGGCGTCGACGTGAGCACAGCAGCCGTTGTAGGTACAGGAGCTGGCGGTGGACTACTCGTAGCTTCAGAAGCCTTCTTTGGTGCGGTAGCCGAAGCTACAGCTGCATTCGTTGCAGCTACATTAGCCGGCGGTCCGTTCGGATGTGAAGCACTGAGCACGTTGGACTGAACTACCGCGGCCGCTATGACTGGTGAGGTGATGACATGTTTGGGGAGGTGGGGTGAACTGAAAATGACAAAATTAAGTTTATCTAGCCAGCCAAGACAAACCCAGCCGAGTTAAGCTCAGACCGCTTAGCCAAGCCCAACCCAGCCCAGCTGAGCCCAGCCTAACTAAGCCCAGGCAAACTCAGCCGAGCCTAGACAGGCCCAAAAAAGCCCAAACAAGCTCAGCCAAGCCCAGCCCAGCTAAGCTCAGCTATGCCCAGCCAAACCCAGCTAAGCTCAGCCAAGTCCAGACAAGCTCAGCCAAACCCAGCCAAGCTAAGCCCAGCTAAGCCCAGCCAAGCCCAGCAAAGCCAAGCTCAGCCAAGCCCAGCCCATTCATGCGTAATCTAGCCCAGAAAAGCCCATCTAAGCTCAGCCAAGCCCAGCCAAGCCCAGAAAAGCCCAGTCATGCCAAGCCCAGTCACGCCCAGTCTAGCCCAGCAAATACCAGCCAAGCTTAGCTAAATCCAGCCATGCCAAACCCAGTCAAGATAAACCAAATCCAGCTCAGCTCCGTTTAACTCAGTCTAGCCCAGTTTAACCCAGTCTAGTTTAGCCAATCCAACTCTACCTTACCTGAACGGCGACGGATTCTTGGTGGTCTTGTTGTTGTTGACGGCCGTGGACGATGGTGAAGATGGCTTGGTTGAAGACTGAGACGACGATGAAGGTTTGGCATCGCCCGACACTGATGGGGCCATTTGGAATACTCGAATCAACACTCAAATGACAGCGCAACCGCTGTTCACACGTTATTCAAGCAAAATGACAAATTTAAGATTTAAAATTTAAAAAAAATTGTAAGTGTAAAATTTTAAAAATTTGAATAAATATTAAATTGTTTTGTGACCATAAGGGTACTGAATTTCAAAGGTGCTTGAAATGATCATAACGTTGACGACTTGAAATTGCAAGAACTTTCTTTAAAAAACGTAAAATGGCAAGAACTTTCTTTACAAAACATAAAATAACGAGAACTTTCCTTACAAATCAAAACTGGCAAGAACTTTCTTTACAAAACATAAAATTGCAAGAACTTTCTTTACAACCTATAAAATCGCAAAAACTTTCTTTACAAAAGAAAAAATGGCAAGAACTTTCTGTAAAAACCATAAAATAGCAAGCACTTTCTTTACAAATCACAGAATCGCAAGAACTTTCTTTACAAAACATAAAATGGCAAGAACCTTCCTTACAAGTTTTAAAATGACAATAACTTTCTTTACAAATTACAAAATAGCAAAAAATAGTTTACAAGCTATAAAATAGCAAGAGCTTTCTTTACAAACCATAAAATAGCAAGAACTTTCTTTACAGAACATAAAATAACAAGAATTTTCTTTACAAAGCATTTGTAGTAATAGGTAGTAATAACTTGATTAACAGCCTGTCCAAATCGCTTGTGACGCATTTCCTATATGAAGTTAACCATCATTTTCAATGCGACATATGAGGAAATGGCCAAAAGCTACTCGAACAGGCTGTAATACAGTGAAATGACATAGAAGGTTTTAAAATAACGTAGTAGATTTAGAAGAACATACATTTTAATAAAAATATATGTTGTAGTAGGTAAAAATTACATTGTAGTAAGTGAAAATTACATTGTAGTAGGTGAAAATTACATTGTAGTAGGTAAAATACGTTGCCCTCGCCTATGATTCCAAATAATATAGATAAAAAAACGTTTATGGACTGAATTCTGATGAATTCTTGGTTTCAAATAAAAAAGAATAATACATTTGAAAGTGTTCTTTGGGGAAATACAACTCGTTCTTATCGATGTTGGAATCCTTTTTAATATTATAAACACCTTTATCTTTCTATTATAATATAATATGGAAACAATTGTAAAACAAAAACAAAGTTTTTATTTTAAAATTATATAAAAGATCAAGCTTTTAACACCTAAAAATAAGCAAATCTATAGTTGTTAAGCCTAAAATGCGTAAGAAAAAACAAAAAAAAACGAAAAAAATTTGAAAATTGTTATTATCAGTTCAAAGCTTGCACAAAGTTTTCAAATAAACGATAGTAAAAATACAATAGAATGTAAAAAATGACAACAACCGGACGACCTTAATAGCGCCATAGAGTACAAAAACTTAACAAATTTTTGCAATTGCTTACAAGGAAAGTGCCCTACCTGCCCCGCTCGGATTCAGCTCTAAGTTTTTATATGAATTCTTTGTACCACCAATAGTACCTATAAAAAGTTTTAGTTCGCGCTTTTGAGTTTTAAATTTAAATTATTTTGGATTCCCGCCAGTTTGGCATTGTGTTTCAAGCACTTTTTTTGACTTTCCAGGTAAGCTACGCTTACAAATTTAAAGTAGCTTTATTTAATGTTATTCTACTATTATATCAAAGAAAAACTCCTTAAAGTCAAAAAATGACAGATTTATAAGCTTGAAACACAATGCCAATTTGGCGGGAAATTCAAAACGCAGTAGTTTGATCTCGATTTTCCGAGATTTCCTGGAAAGCGCAATTTAGTACTTTGCTGAAGATCTTACATTTACATGGTTTTTCTATATAAAAAGTTTGAAGTCAATCAGAGCGGAGCAGGTTGGGCACTTTCCTTGTCAGTCTAACTTTACACAGAGCATTTAAAACTCTTTTATGTTAAAAGCCCTTTATAAAAAATTTGAAAAATCAAGAGATTTTTTAAACAACAGCTATACTGTATTAGCAACAATCTTTTTATTAGGCCAAAATGGGCTAATCTATCAGGATTAGCTACAAAATTTCTACCAGTAACAAAGGTAGCATTATATAAGTATTAATAAAAATTCTTCATCAGTAGCAAAATTAAATTCCTATCAGTAGGAAACGAAATCGAAACTATAGAAACCATTTCGAAAATAAAAGTCAGAATCCGTGGCGAGTTTCGCCTTCTTCTTGTAACACACAACCTTGTACACGACGCGTTTATATGAAGGGTCTGAGTCAGAGGCGTCTTTTGATCAGCGGGCCTCAGGGCTCGCTCTTGCCTCGAGGCCTTTTTCGGCAGAGACCACGGAAACTACTATCGCCACACCTTTTTCGGGGCTTTTATCATTTCCGACACCGCCAAAGTACCATTAATTTGTATAAATTATATATAACATTATGAATAACCGCCAAAGAATTCCGGTTTGACTGAATGGCCTTTAGAGAGGGAATTAGTACACGTTGTTGTACTGTATGTCATGAAGAATTGGTGGAGATAGTAATAAATTTTGTTACGGTAAAGAAGTTTATTGTTGCTAAATTACGGTAACACTTAAAATTTTATTAGTTGCCGACATAAAGAACCCGCCATTTTTTACAGGAAAGTGCAAACAAAGTATGGCGGATTCTTTATGTCGACACCTAGTAAAAATGTTGTAAACTTTCCAAAATGTGATGTAGATGTAAACTTAAACATTTCAAAGCAGCCTTACAACACTACTTCGTATTTTACCAACAAAACATATGGTAATGTTGAGACAACTCAAGACAAAGTCAGAGCAAATACAGAATATAAAAAAGTAATACAGTGGAACTCCTGTATAACGAAAATCCCGTATAACGAACAATTTTTGAATCTTTGTCTATCACTGCACAGTGCATTTAAAACTCCTGTATAACGAAACACCTTTATAACGAACAAATTTCCAATCCCTGAGCGATTTGTTATACAGGAGTTCTACTGTAATAGAGTTAAACTAGGTCTAAGGCCCGGCTATCGCAAGGGTTTATGTGGTTGACGTAGACTTACTACGGAATGTCATAAAATATCCCTCGGCTTTTTGAACAAGACCTATATAGGATTAAGGAGCATAAAAAGTTACCAAGAAAACTGTTTTTAAAAATTTCTAAATGCTTTTGGCTAGCGAGTTACAGTACGCTGAATAATATTACAGTGGAACTTGTGTATAACGAATCGCCTGGGGATTGGAAATTTGTTTGTTATAAAGAAGTTTTGTTATACATGAGTTTTAAATGCACGGTGCAGTGATAGACAAAGATTCAAAAATTGTTCGTTATACGGGATTTTCGTTATAGAGGAGTTCATTATACCGGAGTTCCACTGTATATGTTCAAAGGGTATAGCATTAAAGTTTCTCAAATAATATTTTGTGACTAATATTTTTTTCAAAACGTAAATAGAAGCAAAAAGTAAGCTTTAAAAAATCATTTTTTAATCAAAACGTTGCTTGGCTAGCCAAAACTTCTTGGCATAATTGCAAAGCGTTAAAATGAAACCGACAGGATTCGAACTCACCGTTCTGCATTCCAGCTTAACTTTCTAACCGACCACAACTTACTAACCAACTCTTCTTAACAAATCGACTACACAGGATTGAAACGTCAACCCCTTCGTCTCGCTACTATAATATCAGAGCTATTGTATGTATGTGAAAATTACAATTTTTAAAACCACTATCTATTATAACATATAAATTTATTTGCCAAATATGCTAAATACGAAACTAAATTGATTATAATCATAATCTCAGAGCATATTAAAAATTCAACCGGCTAATACAATAAAATTATGCAAATGTATTCATGGCCAGTTCAGTGTCCAAACCATATTATACTCGCTTCTTTGCCTAAAATGACAAATCGGTTTATTCAATAACATTTGTTTTGCATAAGAAGTGAAGGGTAGGTTAAGGGTAGAGTTTTAGTGAAGGTATAACTTGATCAAGAGTGGGGCTGGGGTAAGGGTAGAGCTTGGGTAAGAGTGAGGTTTGGGTAAGAGTTGAGCTTATGTAAGGATAGAGATGAGCTAAAGAGAAGACTTGGACAAGAGTAGGACTTGGGCAGTGGTTGGACGAGGGTTCTGTACTAAGGCTTTAGGCTAAGGCTGTAGACTAGAGCCTTAGATGAAGACGTTGGACAAAAGCTTTGAACCACAGACCTTGGCTAGCGTTCCAAAACTAAAATTAAGACTCTAGGCTAGGGCTTTAGTTTAAGTCTTTTTGGGCTTTGGACTAAAGCTCTGAAGCAGGCTTCTAGATTAGGGCTTCGGGCCAGGCTTTTGTTACTAAAAATAAGGCTAAGCTCTAGGCTCTGGGCTAACCTTTTAGACTCGGGTTGTAGACTGAAGCTTTGGACTAGGGCTCTGGGCTAGGGCTCTAGGCTAGGGCTCTGGGCTAGGGCTCTAGGCTAGGGCTCTGGGCTAGGGCTCTAGGCTAGGGCTCTGGGCTAGGGCTCTAGGCTAGGGCTCTGGGCTAGGGTTCTGGGCTAGGGCTCTGGACTAGGGTTCTGGGCTAGGGTTCTGGACTAGGGCTCTGAGCTAGGTCTCTGAGCTAGGGCTTTAGACTAGAGCTCTGGGCTAAGGCTTTGGGTTAGGGATCTAGGCCAGAGCTCTGAGCTA
The DNA here is from genome assembly GCA_904066225.2 of Bursaphelenchus okinawaensis. NCBI lineage: Eukaryota > Metazoa > Nematoda > Chromadorea > Rhabditida > Aphelenchoididae > Bursaphelenchus > Bursaphelenchus okinawaensis. Next base: position 9,318,857 of record CAJFCW020000001.1, on the reverse strand, counting down.
AGGCTGAGGATAGAGCTTTATGTATCTTGTTGGCAAGTTGTTGTTATCCATGAGGTCGTGTGAGATCAGTTTCGCAGTTATTTGCTGTTTGTTTAACCGCTTTTTTGTTTTTATTCGATTTCAAACAATGGGATTTTCATTATTTTCAGAGCCTCGAATTGACATTATTTGGCTTCATTACGAAAGGCCTTGAGGTTGTATCCGGGTCGAAGGTTACAGGCTTGAAACTTGTTGTTTTCTGGTTGTTGTGACATAACTTTTTATAATTTTAAGTTACTTGTGGGTTACTGTAACAAAATTTTATACTACATAATATTAAAGAATTGCTTTACCAAAGTATATACCAACATACCAAGCTTCATACCTACTATTTGGTACTCTAAGTCATACTAGAAGTGCTGTAAAACCTATTCAAAGATACCATACTCTGCTCTACAATAACAATATTCTACTACCAAACTATATGCTAGCTCAAAATGATGACTAAATCATTTTTCATTACGACTATTATATGTTATGTCTTTACCCTTACCTACGGTCAAGAGTCCAATCCGGCACCACCAGTACTCCCTTCAACCGGAGCTTCTCAAACTAATGTTGCTGTAGCTCCAGTAAACGCAAATTCAAATGCAGAAGCTCCAGCTATAGCAAACAATGTACCAGTAACAGCTGGGAATGAAGATTGTGCGCCAAAGGATATTAACGTTAATCCTATGTAAGAGATTTTAGTTTAGCTAGCTTTGGTATAGCTTTTATCTGACTAGAAATGTCTCTTTTCCTACAAAGCCTCACCGCTGGCCTGGCTTTGCTTGATTCTGCAGAGCTTGAAACTGGTTGAATAATAGCTTTACTCTAGTCTTACCCTTATCCTCGCCTTTCTCTAGCTTTACTCTATCTATACTCTGGCATTATAAAAACTTTTTTGTGGTCCTAACTAGTAGCCATTCCGTATTTCACCCTTGCCATAGCTAATTAATGTTGTTTTTAGAAACATAAACGCAAAATGTTCTGAAACAACGCTCAAACTTAAGTTCAAAGCTATTGACAACTTCTACAGCACAGTCGACATTGACACTTCTGCTGAATGCAAAGGGGATGTTAGGTAAAATGCGTTTCTCAACTAATAATTTAAAAAAAACTTAACAAAAGGTAAAATACGAGTGCCATTAAAATTGTTGTAAACTTGAGCGATATACTATGTACATAGTATTTTATAGACGTATGTCAAGAAAGCTAGGTGTAAATTTATAAAATATAATACAACAATATTAGGTTGTTCAAATAATTTTGTGCCTCTTTTCAAAGCGGATTTTTGAGATTTTAAAGCACAGAATTATTTGAACGACCTAAAACATCAATAAATTATATACATTTTTAAAAGAAAAAGTCTTGTCGCCAACATACATTGGTTGGACGGCGAAAAACGACAAGACTTTTTCTCTGATGTATTAGCTTGTTCAAATCATTCTGTGTCTTGTTCCAAAGCAAATTTTAGAAGTTGTGGAGCACAGAATTATATGAACAACCTAGTAATTTAATGTATTATGTATATTAGATATGTTGCAGCTTCAAACTGCTATTAGACGATTGTGTTGTGTATGAAATTGCTAAGACCGACATACCTGGTGGTGAAGTTCTGGTGATCAACAAAGGTAACGTTACCTTAATTTTGAAAATTTTCAGTTTTTTATTTTTAAAACTTTCTGATATTTTAGATGTATCAAACGTTATCACTGGCCACGTAGCCAGCTTTGAACTGAAGAATACGACTTTGAAAGTTGATGGAAATTCGAAGAAGTTTGATCAAGAATCAAAGTGTTCTACATCAGCTGCTTTGAGTGATGATGGGTTAGCTGTATTGAAGATGATTAACAGCAAAAAGGGCTGTAATGTCAAGGTTTTATTGGTATGCACAACGTTTACTTATATATTTTAATGCCCAAGCCTAAAGCCCTAGCTTAGACCCCTAGCCCAGAGCCCTAGCCTAGAGCCCTAGCCCAGAGCCCTAGCCCATAGCCCTAGCCCAGAGCCCTAGCCCAGAGCTCTAGCCCAGAGCCCTAGCCCAAAGCCATAGCTCAGAGCCCTAGTCTGGAGCTCTAGCCCAAACCACTAGCCCAGAGTTCTAGCTCAGCTCTAACCAATGACAGAGCTCTAGCCCAGAGCCCTAGTCAAGAGCCTCCAGTTCAAAGCCCAGAGTCTTGACCCATTAAGCCTTACCAATCTAGCCTTAGCTGCACCACAACTCTTGTCTTTGCGAGGTCACAGCCTATAGCCCTTTATTAGTTTTATTATGCTTTACATTTTTCATTTTCTACTCTTGTCTTACTGGTACAATACACTTGCCTACCTTAGACTTACTTCTGCTTCTTTATGTCAGCCTTATCCTAACTATAGTCTAGTTCAAAAAATTCATTGTTTCCTTTTTTTATTATTTTCATTAGCCAAAAAATAGGTTAATAAACTAAAAACCTGTGTAATTCCAGGATCCAGACGCCCATCTTCATGTAGTTGACCAAAGCGTTCAAGCCGCTTCTTTGAACTCTACGTTACTTATAGTGGCTTTGGTGATGTCGTATGTGATTTATTTTGACTTTCTTTTTAAATCATTACATTATTACTCCTATTGTTATCAAAAAAATATTTTTTTTGTAAAAATTTTGAAATTTTTAAATTTTTTAAAAAATTTTTTTAATTGAAAACAAAAAAACAATAAAAATTAATAAGTTCGTATTTTAACATATCTAACTTTAGAATAGTAACCATAGCCATGCTGTTTATCTTTATTATCCTGTGGTACACGGACCGCCTACCAGGTATACCATCACGACCACCTTCACCATCAATTCACTGCACTTATTTCACTCGTGACGTCTTTTCTCAACCGTGAGCTTTCTATTCGTTTTGGCTTATCTACTATCACTTCTAAGGCTTGTTTTGTATATTTAAACGTTTAATAGGTCCAAAAGCTCTTGGACAAACCACTGTAAAGTTTTTTAAATTTTTATCTTTGCGGACCTTTTCACAAAAATTGTTGTAGTAGATTGTCATTATATGTCAAACGTCAATGTCTTTTAACTGCAGGACGAAGCCGAACGTACGACCTGAGCCGAAGACCGAATCCATCGGCCAACACTCAATAGAATCCGAAGCTGACATCTTCGATCCGCCCAGAAGGCCGCGACGTTCGATCATATCGTTGTATAGTAATCCAGGCGAACGGAGAATTGAATAAATATTTTTTTAAGTTGCTTTGAACTTTATTATTATAGGTGATACATTGTAATGTGTAATAGCATTGAAGGGGGGGGGGGGACTGGGAGAGGTGAGGATGATGTTGCCAAAGACAAAAGAAGGCAAGATTACGGTAGAGCAAGGTAAGATAGAGTAGAACAAGGCAGTATATAGCAGGATAGGGTAGGGTAGGGTAGGGTATCTTAGGGTAGGGTAGGGTAGGGTATAATCAATAACCGAATGTCACACTGACGAAGGGCCGTATGGCTTCAGATGTCACCAAATCCCTCCGCTTCCGTTTTATTTGACGTTTCTGTTTGCAGCTGTAACAACAGAAAACGAACACTATTCAAGAACTTGGAATTCAGAAGGTCTTTTCTCTCATAAAACGGAATCTTTGTCTTTCGGCCGTTTCGTGGCGGCTTTAAGTGCTTGTGGAAACCGAATTTCCGATGCGAAAAACGGGTTTTTCTAAACGTTGCTACGGAATGCCAAAGGGCTTTAGAAAAGTTTTAATTTTTTAAATTTGTGTTTTTAAATTTTTTAATCGTATTAACCTATCCTCCTTTATCTTACCTTATTTTACCGTAATCTGCCTTGCCTGTGCCTTGCCTGTGCCTTGCCTGTGCCTTGCCTGTGCCTTGCCTGTGCCTTGCCTGTGCCTTGCCTGTGCCTTGCCTGTGCCTTGCCTGTGCCTTGCCTGTGCCTTGCCTGTGCCTTGCCTGTGCCTTGCCTGTGCCTTGCCTGTGCCTTGCCTGTGCCTTGCCTGTGCCTTGCCTGTGCCTTGCCTGTGCCTTGCCTGTGCCTTGCCTGTGCCTTGCCTGTGCCTTGCCTGTGCCTTGCCTGTGCCTTGCCTGTGCCTTGCCTGTGCCTTGCCTGTGCCTTGCCTGTGCCTTGCCTGTGCCTTGCCTGTGCCTTGCCTGTGCCTTGCCTGTGCCTTGCCTGTGCCTTGCCTGTGCCTTGCCTGTGCCTTGCCTGTGCCTTGCCTGTGCCTTGCCTGTGCCTTGCCTGTGCCTTGCCTGTGCCTTGCCTGTGCCTTGCCTGTGCCGTGCCTGTGCCGTGCCTGTGCCTTGCCTGTGCCTTGCCTGTGCCTTGCCTGTGCCTTGCCTGTGCCTTGCCTTGCCTGTGCCTTGCCCTACCTTATCCGCACTATAAGCTGCCCTACCTTACCCTGTCTTACCTTACCCAAATATTATATTTATATCCTAACCTACCCGTACCTTATGGTGCCTTACTCTACCTTACTGTACCCTGCCGTACCCTACCCTTTACCCAGCTCTATCTTATCGCATTTTAGCATATCCTACCTTTTCCTACCCTATCCTACCGATTCTATCTTACTCTTCTCTTTATCCAAGTCTTTACTTTACCATACCCTACCTTGTCATATCCTATTTCACCTTGCCTTTTTCCATCCAAGTCCAAACTTACTACGTGTCTATTATCCCCCTCCCCTATTACTTTTTTTTAATTTTTTCCAAAAGGTTGTCAATGTCAAGTACTATCCATGCTATATAGCACTACTGTCATTGTAAAAAATAATTTAATTTTTGGTACTCATCTCAAAACCCCCTTCCTTCCTCTCAGGCCTACTGAAAGCCCTAATTACTCCCAAAGCGATTAGTGAGTTCGAAAACAGAGAGAACACCTTTCAAGGAGCTTCCGCTTCCAAAACGGAACTTTTCGTGTCCAATATTAAGCGTTTTTTTTGCGAAAAATTTTTCCGAATTTCGACGGCATTATCAGCGCCATTCCGCTGTTTTTTACAGGATTAACGTCTGAAGTTTCAGTTTTATTTTTGATTAACTGACTGGGGCTGGTGTTTTGACTTGTCCTAGCGTTAGCTTTTTCTTTGTTATTCTAAAACCTACTTTTTTTTTGGTTTTACTGGTCGAAAAAACAAATTTCTAACTTAAATTTTAAAAAATTTTAAACTTTTTTTGACCTTCCAGAGCCTTAGCCCAAAGCTCTAGCCCAGAACCTTAACCTTAGCCCTAGCCCAGAGCCCTAGCCCAGAGTCCTAGCCCAGAGCCCTAGCCCAGAGCCCTAGCCGAGAGCCCTAGCCCAGAGCCCTAGCCCAGAGCCCTAGCCCAGAGCCCTAGCCCAGAGCCCTAGCCCAGAGCCCTAGCCCAGAGTCCTAGCCCAGAGCCCTAGCCCAGAGCCCTAGCCCAGAGTCCTCGTTAAGCCCATAGTAATAGCCTCTTAATCCTCTTGATAGAACTACACCAGCCTTCTCTTAGCTTTACTTTTTACCCTAGTCCTACCCTAATCTTAGCTTTTTCTTTCCTGAACTATGTTAAAAAAGAGCCCCCTTAGGCCTAATCCGGCTTTTTTATGGATCAAAAGAGAATCACTAAGCCTAACCCGGTCCCTTTACAAATCTAGCTTTCACTATAGGTCTTACTCTATGATACCGCAATCATTTTTTAAATTTTTATAATTTTGAAAGTCTTTTAAAGGTCAAACTATCTTTAAAAGTACTTTTGAACTCAGAAAAGTCAATCCGCAAAGAACAATATATAATTCATAATCCATTCGTTCGCCAAACTTTTTATCTCTCTCTCATCTCCACTATCACTCCGAATTCACTATCATTCGCAGACTGATAACCCCATAAAATATGTTATCAGTCCATCCGTCAACCCAAGTGCATGTTGTCAGAAGGCAGGAAACAAAAGCACACGATACTTGTTTCGATTTTCGGATTCGACGCGACAGAGCACGACGAACGCGGAGAGTGCGCAGACAAAACACAGTTTTGCGGCGGCCGGAACAAAATTCCCCCCTCCCTTTGGGCCTTTTTTGGGCTTGAGTTTTATCGGATAAAATCGTGCCCCCTGAGGGGAATATGAAATGAGTAAGTGCTGAGAACTTCGTACTTGTGCAACAGTACGTCAGCGTTTTTTCGAGTTTGTTTCGGGTTTTATGAACCGATATTTTATATTCTTGGTTTTTGGGGGTTTATTAAAGGTATGTTAAATTTTTTTTGTTTTTTTATTAAAATTTTTTGAAAAATGAAAATTTTAATTGAAAGATAGTTTTAGATATATCTAAAGCAATATAAAGATTTTTACAAGTATTATAGAATGAAAAAACGTATTTTAAATTAAAAACACATTTAAAAACTTAAAACTATCATTTACAAACCAAAAAAACCTCATTTTTAACAACTTTTCCTCTTTAACCCAAACCGCAGCCTGCAGCGCGTGCTCTCTAATCTCAGGCCGCAGCGCGCGCGCAAAACAATAGCTTTTCGGGAATTTTTTACAAATTTCCAAATAATTCGTCGGTTTCCGTCCGGAATATATTATTCCATGGGATTTTCGACGCCAAACAAAAGCCCCTGGCCGATTCTTTGCACTGGCTTCTTATCTGAACCTTGTTTATGTACTAAACCACCAGTTTTTGGTCTATTTTTGTTTCCTTGGGCTATCACAACATTGGATCTGCCCTTTCCTTCGGGATTTATTGGAGCCTTGAGGGTTTTAAACTGTTTAATATTAAAAAGAGGGTTTGGTAGTTAAAATTTTTGCATATTTTATATTTTTAGACTGTTTTAAGTTTTGAATATTGTTTTAGGTAACAAAATTCCTTTGACCTCGAAAAAGATTGTTTATTACCAAGAAAAATGTCTGGAATGCACATAAAGCAATGACTGATATTTTCTCCCGTTGATTACGTCATTTTAGTTTGATCAGTAATATTAATGATCTTTTAACTTTATAATTTTGTATTACTCATCAACAATATCGCAGACTATTACTGTTTAGGGATAGCTAACGTAGTTAATACTGTTCTTTAGTTAATTTATGAAAAGTCCGGCAAAATTATAAAAAAATCTGCTTTGACGTGCGAAGTCAACGTTCCGAAAACGTTTTTATTGGTTTTGATATCTACTATAATATAATAGATGACGTTTTGCTTCGAGTATAATGGAAAAGCGGGCTGATCTGATAAAATATGGCTTGAAATTGGATTATCAAACTTTTTCATATTGTTTTGTGGGCTTTGAAATGGACTTTCTATTAAAAATATTTGGAATTATATTGTTATCGATGGTTAATATACAAAAGTCTGTAATTTGAAGTTAACGGAAATTAATGGATAAAAAGTAATTGTAATTGACTCGAAAGACATATTTTGACAATATTCATGTATTATTGTTCTATGTTCTTCACGAGGCGCGTGAAAAAATTAAAATTTCGTTACAAAGAATCATATCAAGTATAATATAAATAAATAATAAATTCCAGCTTGTTCTATGAGTTGCTAACATGCCCGACAACCGATCGCCGCCCCTCGCGGCCAGTCCCTCAACATCGCGACAAATCTATTCGACCAGGCCCGATCCACAAGCTGTCGCCGTCCAAACCACACGGCCCGATTCCCAACTGAATGGTAAGAATGATTCCATTGTTTTTTCTTTTCGGTTTTTAGGAACATTGGACGCGGAATGAGGAATGCAAATCGTCGCTACTGATTTTATAATGTTTTTGTGGTTTTAAAATGGGGGTATAATTGTAAAGGGGGAGAAGGAAAGAGCTGTGATGGATAATGTAGTGTTTTTCTGCGCTAGCAAAAAGTTTTGCCGAGTACAATCTTTGAAAGGTATTTTTTGAATTAAATAGGGCTTTAGGCAAGATTTAAGGGTAACTTCTTTAACTTTATGATATATAAGTATAAGAAAATTCAGGGCAAAAGAGCGGAGAGCTGTTGATGTGAGGGATAAGATGGTTTTTCGAGCGATAACTAAAGTTCTTTTGCGAATACTGTTTTGAAATGGTAATTTTTAAATAAAATAAGGTTTTAGGCAACTTTTAAAGTCTAACTTATCAACTTTAAACCGTGATTTATATACAAAAATTGAGCCGAACTCTCAAAAAGATTTGTTCTTCAATAAAAAACTTGCTTTTTAGTTCTTAAAACCTCAAAAATGATCAAAAACTAAATCAAAGCAAGCTAGATTTACAGTAAGACAGTTCATATTGAAAATATTATAAATTGTATAGCATGAAAAAACAACAAGAACATATTTTTTGGAATAAAAATGTCTTGAGACTTATTCATCATGATTAATATTCGATTATATTTATTGAAAAGATATGAACACTTTATGTTATTCGAATTTTGATTATACAAAAAGAGATTGCGAGTGAGGGTGGTAGAAGGATTGGCATTCTGGAAGGAAAGTTTTTGCGGTTTTTTGAAGTTTTTGGCTTAAAAGTGAGATTTTAGGTGGTTTAGGGTTATATATTGGTTATTTTTAGTGTTTTTTGAGGTTGGAAATTAGGTTTTGATAAATAAAAAAGGTAAAAAAGGATATATTAAAGCATATTATAGTAGGTATAATCTAGTTCTTCAACAGTGTCCACTAAAAACACAACATTTCTATGTTAACATACCTTGTTTTAGACATCACAGACGACGACTTGCATGGCGGCGGGCCGGCCTCGGCTTCGCACGCGAAAGACGGCTCCACCAAACACAAGGAGAAGATTGGGCATCGGCGGACGGATCGTGAGGGTGGGGTCACGTACAAGCGTGTCCCCACCAACAACCTCATGGGTGCCATCCAAATGGGCATCTCCAACTCGATCGGCTCGTTGGCGCACCGCAAGATGCGCGACATTCTAGTTCAGGACTTTGATTTGGTGGAAATGGTCGCCTTTCCGAGGTATGACATTTTGGGATGGTGAAAAAATAGATTGTAATAGGGGTAGATAAGAAAACAATTTTTTGTGTGTCGGGGTGGTGAAATATATTTTTTGGGATGGGGTGGTTAAAAAATTCTACTTTACCTCTTTTTACCCTACCTTATGTCCCTACAGTAACACTTTCAGTGTACTGTAACAAATTCCTTTTCCATTTAAAATTTGAATTTTTTTCAGCGAAGGCAGTGCAACAACACCATCACACAACTACGGCGACTTTCGCTTCAAAACCTTTGCACCATTGGCATTCCGATACTTTAGGGACATTTTTCACATTCAAGCCGCCGACTTTTTAGTGAGTTTTTGAAAAACCGAGAAAATGAAATTTTGAGTAAAATTTTGATAGGATAGAATTTTAGGTAACAAATTATTAGTTTTGAACTATTTTTTGATTTTGAAAAATTTTAGGTAACACTTTTTGTTAGAATTGGAATTTAGGTAACATTTTGTTATCGAAAATCAAATTTTATGAAAAAACTTGATTTTTATACCTAAAAACGTCATTCTAAATTTTTTTAATGGTTTTATACCTAAAAGTTTCATTTTAACTTTTTTTTTCAGAATTCACTTTGCACCCAACCCCTGAAAGAGTTGTCTAACCCAGGAGCGTCAGGATCGGTGTTCTACGTCTCAGCCGATGACAAATTTATTGTAAAAACGGTTCAACACAAGGAGGCCGACTTCTTGTGCAAACTACTGCCCGGTTACTACATGAATCTCCAACAAAACCCACGAACAATGCTACCCAAGTTCTTTGGCTTGTTTTGTTATCAAGTAGGTTAATATTGAGGAGTTTAGGTAACATTTTGAGATTTTTCATATGATTTTGGAAATATTTTTTTATTTTAGGTAACATTTTAGTTTTTTTTGTATTTCAAACGCATTTTTAAAAATTTTTTGCTTTTCAGAGCCTAGGGAAGAACATTCGACTAATTGTGATGAACAACTTGTTACCTCAAAGCATCCACATGCATCACAAGTTCGATCTGAAAGGCTCAACCTACAAACGCTACGCTAGTCGAGCGGAACGAGCCAAAGCCTCACCCACCCTCAAAGACTTGGACTTTAACGAGGAATACCCAAATGGCATCACACTAGACCCAAAAACATACGATATCTTGATGGACATAGTAAAACGAGACTGTTTAGTTCTAGAATCCTTTAAAATTATGGACTACTCATTCCTCATAGGTATTCATAACATAGATCTAGAAGCGGGGACGGCACGTGAAGACGAAGATCAAGCACCGATAGCTACACAAGAAGTAACGTCACCTTCTACTGACGATCTACAGAAGAGTTCGGAGGCCGAAACGGAGAGGAAAGAGCCGATCAGTGCGAGGACAGAAGCTTGGAGGGCACTTCAGCTGGACTTTAATGCTCCAAAACCTAGTCATGAGTAAGAGGGAATCAAAATTGAGACGTGAGACAGTCTTGGCGTTTATTGGAATGTATTTGCAAGGGGAAAAACGACAAAAATTTTTTTTTGCAAAGTATCTTGTTTTTGGAGTTCAGCACTCTGAAACCTATTTATGAGTAAGAGGAATGATATTGGGAAGTAGATAAGGTCTTGGCGTTTATTTGAATGTATTTTCAGGAAAAAACGACAAGACTTTTTTGAACTTAATTTTTTGAAAAAATTGAGGTTTTTTTGGATTTTTAGGATGTTTTTGCATTACATTAGGGTAGTTTACATCGGCCAGGTTTTTTCAGAGTAAGGGAGGGAAGCGTGAAAAAATTTTTTTTTCAAAATACCATTACTTATTTCAGGACCGGCGGAGTACCAGCCCGCAACCACAAAGGCGAGCGTCTCCTCCTCTTCCTCGGTGTAATCGACATCCTCCAAAGCTATCGACTATTTAAGAAGCTGGAACACACGTGGAAGAGTATTCTCCACGATGGGGACTCGATCTCAGTCCACAACCCCTCCTTCTACGCCGAACGATTTCAAGGCTACATCGCCACGAAGGTGTTTGTCAGAGGTGGGAGCCGGGTTTACATTTACTAACCTAGTGTGGTAACTGTGAGCTAACATGAGTGGATTAGACTTTTTAACACTGTGCATGGGTTGTTGCTGTAGATAATGGGAGTTGAGGGGGGATTTTGATGATAAGGTTGGGGTTTTGGGCTTGGATTTTGAAAAAAAGGGTTGAATTTTGAAAAATTTTGAAAAAAATATGATTTCTTGAAGTTTTTTGCCATAACTTTTTAGACCAATTAGGTATAAGATTGAAATTGTTGGTAAAGAAACATTAGTTTATAATGTATTTATTGCAAATCAAAAATTTTAAAAATTATTGTTACTTTTTGGGTTACAGTAAATTTTTCTGACTATACAGTTTTAAAATTGACTTTGAAACTTTTTGCCATAACTTTTTACTGAAAGTAGTTAAATGATTGAAATTTTTGGACAAGTTACCTCGGTGTATATAGTATTTAACACATTTTAGAAATCTTAAAACTTATTGCTTGTTTTTGAGTTACAGTAACTTTTGCTATAAGGAAGGTGATTTTTTCAAAAAATTTCTAAATTTCATGGTAAAATCCAAATTTACAGCAACAAGAACACGGTTGTGGCTTAGCTAACTCACCTTTTATAGCTAGTATGAATAACAATTTTGACAGCTGGTATCAGTAGACAAACATTTTTGTTTGGAAATGTTGAAGCACTCACGCACTATTTGTCTTTTTTTCACGTCTTTATTTTTTGACCGTTCTTATGGTGCTGTTCGTTCATGTGAATGTAATGGGTCGTTCATGTTGATTCATGTGGATTGTCATAAAATATGGGGGAGTATAAAAAAATAAATTACAGGGTAGTAGGGGAAGTTAACTGTTGTTTGGGAGCAGTTTAGGACTGAAAATGAAGGGTTTAAGAAAAAAAGGGGGGGGGGTGTAGAAAGGGGAAGGATTTTGGGTTATATTTGCTCTGAGAGCTTGGATACAACCGTACCGTGCTTAAGTAAGACAAACTGAGCTCGATACGGCAGGAAATATCTACTGGAGTGCATTGGTCACTACTCTCCCATTCTTCCGAAAAAATATTTTTAACAAAATTTTAGCTTGGTCTCCCTGTTGATTTTTGAAAATTAAAAAAAAATTCTGGCCTTTATCTCTATGATTGGAGTTGGGGCTTCTTCTTCGGCCCTGGGGACGGGTAAATGGCGGTGGGCTCACTTCCTCCGTACAGCCGATTCGGAAAAAATTCACGAAAAATGGGTTCACAGAAAAAAACTTTTTTGGTTTATACCTTACCAGAATTACAGGTTACTTACTCGCACCTACTATAATATAATAAATACAAAGAAGACATGAAAAAAACAATAAAAACCCACATTTTATGAAAAAATAAACCACAATTTAGCTAACAATAACAAAACTTGCTTGATCGTTGTGTCGTAACCTCGTCGAAACCTCTATATTGTCATCCTCAGTTCGCTTCGCCTTCACCGTATTATTCACATTTTAAGTTTGCGCCTTTCGAAACCGTTCGTACGCTCGGCATCGTGTTGTTGTAGTCGGCCAACGTTTTTTTTTGTGACCAGTTTGTGCCCATTTTTGAACCGATTATTACTTCTCGCAAAGCCTAAAACGTTTTTTACCCCGTGGATTTTTAGCCGAAGCACAATTCTCGCGACATCCCAACAAATTCCGGTCGATTGTGCATTCGTACTTGGGTGAGTACCGAGAAAACTTTCCGTTTTATTCAAAGTACCGTGGAACTTTTGTATAGCGAACACTTGTGTAACGAAAGTGTCGTATAACGAATAACTTTTGAAGCCTTAGCTAACGTTAAATAGTGCATTTAAAACTCTTATACAGAAAGTCGTTAATAACTAGACTTGAAAGGAGGCCCAGCAAGGCTTGGCCTTTTCTCAGCTGAGGGCTTGGCTGGGCCGAAGAAAATTGGGGGGGGGGCGACACACGTGGTCCTGAAGGCCGGTACCAGAGTTCCCAAATTGGCAGCTCAGGCTCCGCCTTTGTTTAAATTTTCGCTCCGGCTCCGTAGCCCGTGGGAACTCTCGCCAGGACCCAAATCAAGGCCGGGTTGGGCCAGGCTGAAGAAAATTTGAAAGCCGAAAAATCGGCCCGGCCTCCCTATAGGGTATCTGTAAAAAAATTTAAATTCCTTAAGCGATTCGTTATACAGAGGTTCCACGGTAGCTTTATTTTTCATTTCCATTGGTTTTGGTTTTATTTTCAATTTTGAGTTTGACTTTTGATTTATTTTTTTGTTCATCTATCATTTTGTTTTCTTTTTTGTTCCTGTTTTTCTTTGTTTTCATCTTTTGGTTCTTTCTTTACTTGATTTTGATCTTTTGATTCTTGTTTTAGTTTATCATCGCTTTCTTTTTGAGTTTTTGCTTTACTCAATTTTCATCTTTTGGTTCTTGTTTACTTGCTTTTCATCTTTTGGTTCTTGTTTTAATTGCTTTTTATCTTTTTTTTCTCGTTTTAGTTCATCTTTTGTTTCTTTTTGAATTCATGTTCTTGTGATTCTAAGTTTTTGATCAGGTTGTACTTGTAACGCTTTTTGTTCATCTTGTCTTATGAATATTTGAACTCTCAATTTCAAATTTATACATATTTTGCCCAAAGGATTATAATGAGAAAAACGTGATGAGAAGGCCGTTTCATAGAGTTTCTGAAAAGGTCCAATTCATTCCTGCATTACTTGAACCATACTAGATACCTTAACATTTGATAAGATTATTATAATTTACAAGTAGAAATAGTCTGTCTAACGCAAGGTTTTGGCTAGGTGTTTGTGTCTTTCTTCTTTGGGGGTTTTGTTTAGCATTGATAGTTAGTACATCAATATTTTTAAAGTAGAATGTTTTTCTTTTCGTAAACTTTCATAAACGTTGCCCTATCCAATCACGCTTAAACCTTTTGCACAGGTTAACGTTAACAGTAACTATCTAATCATAAGACTGATGCATCAGCTGATGAAGAATGTCATATTATTCGTCGTACTTACAGTCTAATATACAGTTACTTTATTTGCAATACTATAACATAATAGTTTGAAGAATAAAGCTAATTTTCCCTACTTTCCTCACTAACATCTTAACCAAACTAGTCTGATTATGTTTGACCTATTCATCTTTGAGTACATCTGAGTTTTGGATTATTTTATGTTTGGGTTGTTTTTCGCATGAGTTTTTGAGGTGAAAGGACTAAGTTTCAATGCGTTTTGTTGAATATTTGTTACCTAAAATGTCATTTTCAGCGATAAAACAAAACCCGCAACGGCACGTGCGAAACAAGTCGATTCCAGAAGGTGAAGAGCCGAAGGAAAACGAGCCGTTGATGAGTCAGCGCAACACTGACCGCCGATCTCACTTCAAGTCCAGCGATTCTGAGTATGGTTTTTGAAGATTTTACGAAATTTTAAAATCTTTGGAAAAAAAAATTTTTTGAAAATTTAAATTTTTTTTTCAAAATTTTAAATTTCAAAACTTTCAGAAAACGCAAGAAAATGGACCGCCTATTCGCATCGCCGGACGAATCGTCCAGCTCAAAAACGCCCGTCGATGGCACCATCACCACTGCCGATCCATCAGACACTGATCCTCATCGAACCGACCGCCCCCTCGAGTACAGCGACATTCAGCTGCGGCTGGACTAACGACTAAATGTAATAAAATATTCGCATCCATCCTCCCCCGACTAACGCACTAATAAATGTTGGCACTCACGGAATAACTTGTCTCTATCACTAGGAGGTACTGTTTTTTGTTGGTTAATGGTATTGTAGGATGGTAATTGTTTTGGGAATGGTGCTGTGAAATAGTACTTTTTTTGGGACTTAGTACTATAAAATGGTTTTTTGCAAAATTGTACGTACAATTACAATGTGATAGTGGGTTTACCCTTCCTGACTCCCCTCTTCTCCTAGCGACGTTTTTGCTAGAATGGGATGTTAATAGGGGCGTCGCTAGGGGGGGGGTCCACCCCCCCCCCCCCCCAGAGCCGATTCCAAAAAAATTTCCACAGGTACCTGTACGCGAAAAATCTAAAAAAAAATTTTTGAAAAATCGGTCCACAGGCTACCTGTGGACGAAAAAATTTTAGCACTATGAAGTAGTACTAGTATAGTATGGTAGTAGTAGTAATACAACTCGCAATCACTATTATGTGGGAAGTGGTACTAGTAGAGCATGGTAGTTATGTTACAAGATGACTTTACTCATGCCATTTTTAACAAAAACAGTACCTAAACTAAACTTGATCTTGTTTTTATTATTTTTTACATAATTTAGTTAGGATATTACTTTTTTTCGACCTTTTTATCTATGCTACGTTTTGTACAATATTAAGGACCCAATTTATAAAATCTGTCTTATTTTTCGAAAAATTTGGACTTTTTATCAGGGACGTCATTGAGAGGAGGAGAGGGGGTGTATCTATCTTGCTCTCCTACAAAACCCTGTAGAGACTTCTCTGCTTTTTATAACATCAATCATAATACTATAACTCAAATTTTATTTCATACAGAACTGTACTTTTATTCTCTTTTTTCATTTTAAATTTAAATTTTAAAAACATTGTTAGCTAATACCCTAGTTATATATCGATCATAGTAAAACTAGTTTATATCTATCATAGTAAAAGTAGTTACATAGTTTTGTAATTAGTGATTTCAAAGTTGTTTCCCTTTACTACTTACACTTACTCGTATTAATGTCAACTGTCGCTTGAAAAGAGCGATGACTTTCTTTTTGTGATAAAACTCTTTGATATACGTTTTCAGTTATTTCGAACAGTATTTTACCTTCGAATTGATTCACTCGGTTAATAAACTTGATAATCAATGTAGAAGATTGTATTTAGTTTTGAATTTGAATGAACCACCAAATGTACTATATAATAATGATTTTAATAACGTATTTTACACATACATATGAATTTATAATGGCCTAGAGCAATGTAAATTTGATTTGAAATGATAAGACATACATATATTGACATGATATGCAAAATACGTATATATAGACAGGCCTGTTATGTAAAACATACCTAAATGGACATATAACGATAAAACATTAACCCATGGTATGTAAAACGTATATATGGCCATGATATTAAATATAAAGACATGATATGTTAAAGAAGTATAGACATTTTATGTATTAATAGGGACATGTTAATTGTAATATGCTGTATACTAGGACAAATTATTCACTATACTAATGCGCTAATTCCTGAAAATTACTTTGCAAAAACCCATAGAGGAAACAGAAGTGTCATCGATTGTAGTTCATTTACTGGAAAACCTGTTGATGGGCCTTCAAATCCTGTTATTATAAGTAAGCGACTAACAGTTTTGTAAGGCGGAGGGTTCACATTATATTAATGAGCAGTGGATTTTCATGCCTCTTTTGGTTTTAACGGCTGTTCTTAGGGTAGGGAAAGACATGACTAGAGTATGGCAAGACAGGCCAAAGTAAAATAAGATCAAGAAAAATAGGCTAAAGTAAGGCATGGTTTTTTTTGAGAAAAGTATAGTAGAATAATGTAGAGTAAAAAAGCGTAGATTAAGAAAGGGCAGGGTAAGATAGAGTAGAAAAGGCCAGAATAGGGCAAGACAGGGTAGAATAGAACAGGACAAGATAATACAGAACAAAGCAGTGTAAACTTGCAAATGGCAAGGCAAGGCGGGTCAAGACAAGTTAGAGTAGGGGAGTTGGGTAGAGTTGGGTAGGGTAGGGTAGGGTAGGGTAGGGTAGGGTAGGGTAGGGTAGGGTAGGGTATGGTATGGTAGGGTAGAATAAGGTAGGGTATCTAAATTTTTACCTGGTCAATTTTTTAGTTCCCGGCGATGCAGCAAACCAACTGTACGCCAGAATCAATTACAAACCCGCGTCAACTCCGTTTTATTGTGCTAAAAAATGGGACTGGTATCTGATTTGGGCTGCTATCGAAACCTTTACTACAGAAGCTATACTAGAATGCTGGATTGACAACATACGGACAGTTTTTAATCAGACTACAAACCAATCCGACAACTCGCCGGGTGTTGATATTGATGTGCCATTCTTTGGTCGAACTGATGGTGTTGAGTATATGAATCCTTATGTGACGTGGCTTTCTAAGTACTTTCATGATATTGTAGATACATTTACTCGATGTTGGGGATATGAGAGGGGGAAAGATATACTGGCAGCGCCTTATGATTGGCGAAAGGCTCCACGTAAGTTTTAAGGCTAGAAATAGGGTAGGATATCTAAGGCTAGGGATAGGATTAGACTAGGGGTATAAATAGTAAAAATGGCCTGGTTAGCGCTTCGTCTACGACCTGGGCTAAGACTTGGGTTAAGGTTTAAATTAAAGCTAAGGCTAAGGCTAAAGCTAAAGCTAAGACTAAGGCTAAGGCTAAGGCTAAGGCTAAGGCTAAAGCTAAGGCTAAGAATAAGGCTAAGGCTAAGGCTAAGGCTAAGGCTAAGGCTAAGGCTAAGGCTTAGGCTCAGGCTAAGGCTAAGGCTAGGGCTTAGGCTTAGGCTTAGGCTTAGGCTTAGGCTTAGGCTTAGGCTTAGGCTTAGGCTTAGGCTTAGGCTTAGGCTTAGGCTTAGGCTAAGGCTTATGCTAGGGCTTGGGCTAGGACTTAGGCTAGGGCTTAAGCTAGGGCTTAGGCTAGGGCTTAGGCTAGGGCTTAGGCTAGGGCTTAGGCTAGGGCTTAGGCTAGGGCTTAGGCTAGGGCTTAGGCTAGGGCTTAGGTTAGGGCTTAGGCTAGGGCTTAAGCAAGGCCTTAAACTAGGGCTAAGGCTTCGGGTTAGGTTACAGACGGGCTATAGTTAGGAAGCATATGTAGCTTACATTACATCAAATGCAGTATTATAATATATACATAGAATATTATTCCAGCTCAACTCACAGACTACTACAAAAACCTAAAACAACTGATAGAACAAACCTATCACAACAACAATAACACAAAAGTCGTAATGCTAGCCCATAGTATGGGTAACAATGTCTTAAAATACTTTCTAAACAACATTGTTGATCAAGCCTGGACAGACAAGTATATCAAGACCTTCATATCACTAGCCGGCCCCTGGGGTGGATCAGTGGTGGCAGCCAAAGGTCTAGCCTCCGGCTATAATATGGGAATGCCACAGTATCTAGTCCACTCTCTGGAGCTTAGACAGGTGCTAAGAAGCTGGAGCAGTACCCACTTTCTTATGCCATCGGCTGAACTATGGTCTAAAGATGAATTCATCATGTCTACAGTAAACAAAAACTACAGTATTCATGACATTGAAGCCTTCTTCAACGATGTCAACTTCACAGAAGGGTACCAACAGTACCAGAAGGCGAAAGAAGGTACTACATTCGATCCACCTGGCGTTGATATTCATTGTATCTACACGTTAAGTCAACCCACAACATCAGTAATGATGTGGGGTGAAGGACAGTGGCCTGACACTCAGCCGGCTGACGGTTATGGTGGAGGCGATCTGTCGGTTAATGCTAGATCTTTAGAGTATTGTAAGAAATGGATTGGCAATAACAAAGAGAAAGAGGTGAGTTAGATAGATAGAAGTAGACTGAAAATGGCATTTCAGATATTGTTGAACGAAAAATGTCGGGTCACCTTTAAATTAAAATGTAAATGAAAAGGGTCCCATTACTTTTGGTTCAACCGTTAGATAAGGTTTTATTATAAATTAGGTTGTTCAAATAATTGTGTGCTCCTTAACACCAAAAAGTTGCTTTAAGAGAAGCACAGAATTATTTGAACAACCCTATAATTAATATTATAGCTAGAAGCTGGAACTAGGCTGGTCTAAGGTTAAAGCTAGGGTTTAACCTAAGTTTTAGATTAAGGCTAGGACTCTGCGTTCTGATCTGTAGGCTAAAGCTCTAGACTAAAGCTCTGGGCTAGTGCTCTGGGCTAGACGTCTAGGCTAGGCGTCTCGGCTAGGGCTCTGAGCTAGAGCTCTGGGCTAGGGCTCTGGGCTAGGGCTAGGGCTCTGGGCTCTGGGCTCTGGGCTCTGGGCTCTGGGCTCTGGGCTCTGGGCTAGGGCTCTGGTTAAGACTAGGAATAGAACTAATTGTAAGGTAAAGGAAATTTAAAAATTTTACCAAAGAATATTTTTAGGTCGTTATACATGAAATGGACGCCACAGATCATTTATCAATGGTTTTTGACCAACGTACAATACAAATCATCAAAGACATAATATATTCTTAACATTGACTTTATAAAATAAAAAGATAGAAGTTTACTATACTCGTTTACTATGCTTGGTGATTAAGCTGTAGTAACCTTATTGTTGACTAATAATCAGCTTTAGCCTAACAATAAGCCAAAGATTCCACACTAAATACAAATCACGCTAACAGTAACGAAAACGTTTTATAGGCTCCATCTCGTACAAGTGCCTTTAGAAACGCTTATGAGCTCCACCTTGTGATAGAGCGTTCCAAAATTTCTCTTATCAGCCGCTGGAGTTCAGAGCCGAAACATGAGCTAACCTCAAACTTGGGTTAATAAACCGAACATGTTATCCTTGCTTCTGCTCTAAAAAGAAAGCTCTATGTTTTTTCGAGTGAGTTTGACTTTGGTTTGGGAGTTGTTCTAGCGACCTTCCACTCTCTTATATTAACCATGAGCGCGTTAATGATTTTTTATCTCCCTTTCTTTCTCTCTCGTACGCTTAAAGACAGTTAAATCTCTGGGAAAATAGGTATCTGTTCTCCAATACATCATTTTAATATACGACAGAGATAGAGAGAGAGAAGTAACCATTAGCGCGCTCATGGTTAATATAAGAGAGTGGAAGATCGCCCGAACAACTCCAAAAGACGAGTCAAACTCACTCGAAAAGACATAGAGCTTTCTCTTTAGAGCAGAAGCAAGGATAATATCTTCGGTTTATTAACCCAAGTTTGAGGTTAGCTCATGTTTCGGCTCTGAACTCTCAGTGGCTGATAAGAGAAATTTTGGAACGCTCAACTGCAAAGTGGAGCTCATAAGCTTTTTTAAAGATTCTACCACAAGGTAGAGATTATAAATCATTTACTTTAGCATGAATTAAATTTACTAAAAGATCTTTGGCTTAGGCTCAAGCTAAGGTTAAGAAATTGCTGTATCTACCTTCCGTAACGTTTTTACGACCTTTAGATGCCATACACTATCCTGCTTGATCTTTCTGTACTTTACCCTATCCTAAATTGTCCTACCCTCCTCTATCCTACTCTACCCGGCTTTACTCTACCGTACTTTACCTTTTTATACCCTATCTCATCATACTTTACTTTACTCTACCCTATCTCATCACTCATAACATCTCCTACTCTTGTCTACCCTACTTAAAAGTAAGAATAAACCTGGCTTCAAGAATACGAGAATACGATATCTTTAACATTGGTAAAACCCAAAGTGAAGGTTGGGCTGTGTTAGTTATGTGGATTCTTGAATGGCTACTACAATATACTGTAATTTAAGTTTTTATGGCCTTATCATTTAGGTTTTTACTCTACAATGTTCTACAGTAACCTTAACTTATAAAGGTCAGAGTAGAACACGGTAGTTACAATTCCTTACAGTACACCCTAACTTATTCTACAGTACGTTAACTCTCACCCAAGCCTATTCCAATAACCTCAGTCCTCCACAACAAGTTTAGGCCTCAAAAACCGCTGACATTTCAAAGAATGTCACGTTGACGTAACCGAAACGACTGGTCAAAGGGGGAGACGCGTCGCGTGCTTTAAACAAAACAATGATAAGCGGCGTCGCAATTCAGCCGTTCGACTAGAATAAGGTCGTGGAAAACATGTTGAAGATATGTTTACGGCTAGCCTTAATCAGCTGTGCTTGGGGAGCCCTATTGGCACCGGAGGGTGGGAAGCCGGTTAAGCATAAGCCTTATAAGAGACAGCCGGGTGACCCTAAGAGGGCTTCGAATCCTATCATTCTGAGTAGGTTTTTTTTAGGTTTTACATTGTTTTAGATAAAAATGAGTCTGAAAACAATTTTTTAGGCTTAACATGACTTCATATGCCATTTTTAAAGTTTAAACTAGATTTTAAAAACAATTTTTCAATCTGAACATGGATTTAAAAATTATTTTTTTAGGCTTAAAGTTTGTTAAAGCTTGATTTTTAAAGCTTAATGCATCTTAAAAACAATTTTAAAAGTGTTTTTTAAAGCTAAAAAATTTTGAAAAAAAATTCGTAAGGCTTAAAATGGGCTTGAAATTAATTTTTAAGGCTTAAAATGACTTTAAAAACAATTTTTTAGGTTTAAAATGGCTTTGTAAACCATATTTTTAGTCATGAATTGGTTTTAAACGCAATATTTTGAGTTTAAAATGGCTCAAATTTTAAAGCTTACAATAATTTAGAAAAGAATTTTTTATACTTAAAATGGCTTTAACAAAACTTTTTTAGGCTTAAAATGACTTCAAAAAACATTTTTTAAGCAAAATTTTTTTTTTAATTTTTAAAACGTTGTCATTTTAAAATTGTCCCATTTTAGTCCCCGGAGACGGTGGAAGTCAATTAGAAGCGAACCTAACCGGGAAACCCTCAGTCGTTCACTACCTATGCGATTCAAAAACGGCCGATTACTTTGATCTCTGGCTTGACCTCTCCTCATTCGCCCCGATCAAAGTCGATTGTTGGGCGGACAATATGAAGATGGTCTTCAATGAAACCACCCTGACTTCAGAAGATGCTCCTGGAGTCACGGTACGCGTTCCCAACTTTGGTGGGACTGATACGGTAGAATGGCTGGACCCGGGACAGCACACCTACTTTCCTGGAAGATACTTTAATTACATAGTTGACGCATTGGTATCTTGGGGGTACACTCGGTCGAAAAATGTCATTGGGGCTCCTTATGATTGGAGAAAGTCGCCGCGTAAGTTTGGCATTTAGCTGGGGGGGGGGCGGGGGGGGGGAAGACTTTTGAAGCCCGGTCAGGCCTGTTTTTAAAAATCTGGTCTGGCCCGGCCCGTTTCTTATGTCTAGGCCAAACATTTAGTACCGGCCTCGTTTCAGCCGAACTAACCGACTACTACATATCTCTAAAGACGTTGATAGAAACCACTTACCTGTACAATGACAAAAGGCGTATCATCATCCTTGCGCACAGCATGGGGAACCCAGTAATGAACTTTTTCTACCACAATTTTGTGAATCAGGTAAGATTTTTGTACCCTACCCTACCCTACCCTACCTTACCCTACCCTACCCTACCCTACCCTACCCTACCCTACCCTACCCTACCCTACCCTACCCTACCCTACCCTACCCTACCCTACCCTACTCTACCCTACCCTACCATACCCTACCCTACCCTACCCTACCCTACCCTACCCTACCCTACCCTACTCTACCCTACCCTACACAACCCTACCCTACAAATTTGAAAGCATATTATTATAGGCCTGGAAAGACAAATACATCCACTCCCACATATCCCTAGCCGGAGCATGGGGTGGAGCGATGCAAATTGTCAAACTCTATGCCTCTGGCTACAATATGGACTTTTACCGTATCCTTCTACCGCCCAGTGAACTCAGGGCGATGCAAAGAAGCTGGACCAGCTCTGGTCTGCTGTTCCCGTCCAACGTTCTTTGGCCGGCGAACGAGACTTTTGCCCAAACTGATGCCAAGAACTACACTACAGGCAACGTGGAAGAGTTCTTCAACGATATCGGCTACCCAATGGGCTACAAACAATACCTACAAGCCAATGTGGCCCAAACCTTGGAAGCTCCGGGTGTGACAGTACACTGCATGTATGGTCATCAAGTCCAGACTTCAGAGTATCTGTCGTGGGCGAAAGGATACTTCCCAGACTATCAACCGACCATCGTTTATGGCGATGGTGATGGCACGGTCAACATACGATCGTTGAAGACTTGTGATGGCTGGAAGGGGAAGAATCAGGGGAAATTGGTAGGTTTGGTTAAGGAAAATGTTGTTTTAGGCATGGTACATTGAAAAATTGCAAGAACTTTGTTTACAAAACATAAAATGGCAGAAGCTTTCTTTACAAGTTTTGAAATGGCAAGAACTTTCTTTACAAAACTTGAAATGACAAGAACTTTCTTTACAAGTTTTGAAATGGCAATAACATTTTTTACAAAACATAAAATGGCAAGAACTTTCTTTACAAAACATGAAATGGCAAGAACTTTCTTTACAAATGATGAAATGGCAATAACTTTCTTTAAAAAATTATAGTGGCAGAAACTTTCTTTACAAAGCATAAAATGACCTTGGTGAATTTAATTTTTAAAACTTTTGGAAAATATTCTACTTGTCAAGCTGATAAACAATATTATAGGTAACAGTTCACGAAATAGAAAAAGCTGACCATATGTCGATTTTGTCAGACCTGAGGACAATTCAACTCATCAAAGATGTGTTATATAATGGATAATTTTCCATCAATTTTAAAAAAATTTAAATTTCTCGAAAATATTCTACATTTGTGGCATTTCAACCTAACATAATATTTTTTAAAATGAAAACAAAAATAATTATTAAAATTGTACCATATTTATTAACAAATAGTCATAATATTCGAGTTTTGTAATAAATTAATGTTGAGATCAATGAAAGATGATGGAAATGTAACTATACCCGGCCCATAGGGAACAAAAACGTCAGAGATTCGGCCCATTGCTCTCTGTTAACTCTAGCTTGTGAATAAACGTAGGTCCATATCAATAATCCAATTGCCCACATTATGAAACCAATGAAGGAGAGAACGAGGTCTAAAACAAGATGTTTAGATGCGTTTCACCAAATATAAGCTTGACTTTAATATCCAGCAAACATTATAAGCTAGAAGAACGTATAAACTTCACGTCTTGAACAAGCAGCAACTCCTAAACAATAAAAACACTTCAATCAAGCAAAAACTTACACTTGATCATCCTTTTTTCTATGTTATCCATCTCTACCAGCTTTTTCTTCCAAATCGCAGGCCCAAACCACAAGACATTGGCTAGCCACACAAAAGGTAATGCAAAAAATCCAATTATAAAATATTTACGGCACAAATCAAGCCGTTCTTCCAAGTTCATTTTTGCCAATGAAGCCATCTTGCTGTCTATAACAATGTACTTTAATCTTATTAATAAAGCAATAAAAGTAAATCGAAAGTTAACGAGAAACATATCAGCACATCAATATCAATCATGTTCATCACATTTCATACTTATAAGTGACTCATGCATTAGAAAACCCCGCAAAAGTACATCAAGTTCAGGGATACCGGGAATGCGCTTGTAGCGAATCGTGGTTTCCGTTGTAAAAAATCGAAAAATACTCAATTAATTGATCATCTGATCGGAAACTGTTGAAAATGTAAACAAACGACTAAAAATAAATGCTAGGTTCGATTTTGATTCATCAATAAGCTGAAAAAGTAGATTGAAAAATATTATTTTAGCCGTGTCTAGAAAATGCGTCATGATGATTTATTTTCTAGACAATATTATTAAAAGGATAAAGAGTAAAATTTTTAGAAAAATATAAGCATGCCTTCTTACTAACATAGATTTTAAAAACGACGTTTAAAACAGCGGAAAAATAATTCATTATGACATATTTTTTAGATTTTTGCGCGCGTCTTGGTTTTTATAAAATTTTGCCGCTTTTCGTGAAAGGTTTTGATCTCTGGTCAAGATTTACATAGTAAACAAGTAAACTCAACCTTCCTTTGCCTTTTTTGAATAAAAACTAAAAATTTTACTAGAAAAATATTGTTTTAGCTTTATATTATCTTTGCCGCGCATCTAGCGCCCTGATCGCTAATTGCAGCTCGCGTTTAGCTCTTGGGGGGATAAAGTCTCGATCTTCTTCTTGTCGAGAGGCAAAAAGTCGTATTTTCCATTGTGTTTTAGCGATCTTGAAAGCATTTCCGGCGCCATCAAAAGTTTTTGGGTCGCTCTGGTCTTGACAAAATTTTTTCTTATCTAATTAACTTGTTTTGCGGGCAGGTAGGCGCCAAACGCGAGCAGTGTAACATGGTGGTGTATATATTAATTGCAAGGGCAATAATGCTGTTTCCGGTTCGAATTTTGTTTGTGTTTTGTTGAGGGTTTGTTAATTTTGGGTGAATATTAAGATGGATTGGAGTTTTGATGGAAAAGGCGTTAATAATTTTGTTTATTACTTAAATATTGTTGTAGGAAGAGAGATGAATGATAAATCAGGGCTGTGATAACACTTTTGCGTTTGTAAAGTCTAAATTTAGAACGGTTTTTCAATTTTTACGAGTGTGGTCAAGTATAATATAGAATATTTACATTTTGGCTCAATTCGCGGTTCTTCCATAGATGAATAACGGATCTTTATCATTTCAACAATGTTATTTTAGAACTAATGCAGCTTTGTTAAATGAATGTAGAGCATAATGAGTATGAGAAATGGATCATTCCCAACATCGACAGGTGATGACTCCAAAATGCCATGGTTTCATGGCCAAATCACTCGAGAGCAAACCGAAAGGTAAGTGAATATTTTCTTTATAGTGTTTGATTTTTAGGTTGTTGAGAGGTCGAAGTGATGGCACGTTTTTAATACGAAATTCAACAAATTATCCAGGCGATTTCACGTTATGTGTGTCTTTCAAGGGGAAAGTGGAACATTACAGGTAATTACTGGTTTTTGTTCTTTGATTTTGAGTTTAAAAGTTTAAACGATAAAACGGATTTAAATTTTGTTGTGATTAAGAGGTATTGGGATTGTAGTTTTGAGTTAACGAGCTGTTTTCCAGGATATACTTGGTCAAAAATCAGTACACTTGTGACCACGAAGAATTGTTTGATAACTTGATTCAACTTGTATCGGTGAGTCATATATTTTTTGGAATTACAAAATAAGTTATTATAAAGCGAAAACAAAGATACTTTGTTTATTTCTTTAACTATTTTAAAACTTTTGATATTAATTTTACTTTGACCTACCTAAAACAATATAACTCAACTTTTTAGCACTACAAACGAGACGCAGATGGATTATGTCATCGTTTAGTGACTCCACAGGTATCTGAAGCATTCCGGCTTCAATGTGAAGCAGCAAATCGAGAAGAGCGATTAACCGAATTCGAATTGGCGGGTGTGGTAATCTCAAGGAACGAGCTTCAACTGGGCGATGTTGTTGGTCATGGAGAGTTTGGAGGTAAGTAACATTTGTTTTGATTGTTATATGTTTAGATGTGCTTGCCGGATTCTACAAATCAAATCGGGTGGCGGTTAAGACGCTGAAGAATGGGCTGTCAATCGATCTTCTCAATGAGGCTAGGATCATGATGTAGGTTTTTGAGCTATTTTAGGGTTTTTTTTTATTTTGAAGGTACTGTAATATAAAACTTGGAAAGAATTATGTAAAAATTACTTTTTGAAGTCCTAAAACATAAAGTTATCTTAATATGTACCTTTTTAGAGGTCTGAAACACCCATATCTAGTAAACCTACTAGGTGTAGTAATAGACCAACTCGGCTCCGAAGTCCTAATGGTAATAGAATACATGGCCAATGGTAACCTAGTGGACTTTCTAAGGTCAAGAGGTCGACATCAAGTTGAGAAAGAACAATTATTGAGGTTTTCAACTAATGTTGCTGATGCTATGGCTTATATGGAGTCGGTTTATGTTGTACATAGGGATTTGGCAGCCAGGAATGTGCTTTTGGACGTGAATTACAATGCCAAGATTAGTGACTTTGGTCTGGCGCAGAAAGTGGACCAAAAATCGGTGGACCGAGGCAGGGGTAAATTCCCAATCAAATGGACTGCGCCTGAGGCGTTGAGGGAAGGGGTAAGAGATTATCGTTGATGTTGGGAGGTTTTTGAAAAAGATGTGGTTTTTAAGTAATATAATGTAAATGATAATGTTTTAGATAGTTTTTTTAGACGTTTTAATGAAAAATGAAGGAGATTTATATCTATTTTTAAGGGGAAATATGAAAAATATTGTTTTAGGTATAGATATTAACTTTTAATGTGTGTTTTTTTTAAAATCCTATCACTATGCTAATCTTTCTGAATTATATGATAATCACTAGCAGGGACGTCGCTACGGTTTTTCTCTTGGGGGGGAGACCCAAAAAAAATTTTTTTGGTCACTTGTGGACCAATTTTTCGAAATTTTTTTTTGTTTTTTCACGTACAGGTACCACCTACCTGTGGATTTTTTTTCGGATCGGCTCTGGGGGGGAGTCACCCCGAAGACATCCCTGATCACTAGCTTATTTAATTTAATCGAGATCAAAAAGTCGAAAGAAATCGAAATTTTGATTGATAGCTAATATAACGCGATTGGAATTATCAAAGCCACTTTTTGTTTATAAATTTGGTAATGTTATTCTCTCTTTCTTTTCAGGCTTTCACAAACAAAAGTGATGTCTGGTCATTTGGCGTGTTGTTGTGGGAAATCTACTCGTTCGGCAGGGTACCCTACCCAAGAATTGTAAGTTAATTTTGATTTTTTGTTGGTGTTTAGGTTTGTGAAGATGGTTTTGGAGGAAATTTTGGTGTTTTGGTTCTATCGGGACTTCTGTTTCTAACTTTTACATCTTAAAATTTACTCACTTCTATGTTTACTCCTACCTTTATTCTTACTCTTACCTCTACCCTTATCTGTACTCTTAAACCTACTTTTAGCTCTATCTGTACCCGTATTTTCACTCTTACTCTTATCCCATCTTTTACTCAAAGCTTTACTTTTAGCTTTACTCCTACTCTTACCCTTACCTTCGTTCTACGTTGTCCTACTTTCAGTCTCGTACTCTTACCTCTACCTTTAATCCTACCCTTACCTTTACTCTTATCTATATTTTTAGCTCTGATCCTCTTTCTGCTTCTATTTTTACCCTTACTCCTGCTCGATTCCATATGTCTACTCCCACCCTTAGGGCTACCCCTACTTCTACCTCTAACCTTACTTTTATTCTTACTGCTACTTATACTTGCCTTTGGTAAAATACGGTTTGTTTTATAAGATACTATTGATAATAATATACAATTTCAGCCAATTCAAGACGTAGTCAGACACATTGAACGAGGCTACAGAATGGAGCCGCCAGAAGCGTGCCCAGCCAGTATGAATGATTTGATGACGGAATGTTGGAACCTAAACCCGGCGGAACGGCCCACATTTGCAATGATTGGTGCCAGGTTGAGGCGACACAGTGATTTCAACTGATTTTGTTTATCTTCACAGTACTTTCAACGTCTTTTTTAGATTTTTAAGTGATTTTGGTTGGTATTAAGGCTGATTTTTCATCTTTTTTGGCCATTTTTTGAATTTTAAGGTTGACTTTTTAATATTTCATAGCCTTTATTATAACTTTTGGATCATTTTAATGTTTTTTTAATTTTTTGTTTGAAATATTGCTCATACTTGAACCGTCTTTACCTCAAAGACAATACAGGTTAAATAAGGTGCCCATCTTTTATATATATATATCGATGTCTATATTCATTTTTCTATTGACTCGTGTCAATTCTTAACGTAATCTTCATTTAAAGCATTTCTTAACTATTGTATTTTGAATATATCTCTATTTACTACTGTAATGTTTTTAGTTTTGATACTTTTTTTAAATGATTTTAGACCGTGGAAAGAAAGTTTTTGCATTTTTTTAAATTGAAGAAAGTTTTTTTGGTTTTGTAAAGAAAGTTATTGCGCTTTCTGGGTTGAAACATTGTTTTTAAAGATTTTTAATGTTAAATTTTTGAAATTTCAAAAAAAATTTAGTTTTTAAAAATTGTTGAAAAAAATGCAACATTTTTTGAAACAAAAACTTTCTTTCCAGCGCTTAAAATTGGCATAATCGACAGCTACTTACATTGATTGTATCACAATTTCTCATTCAAGTGTCTTACCTACTATAACATACCCTTAAAAGTGGCTTATCTACTGTAAAATGCCTTTTTCGATTGTTATGTTGTCTTAATTTGTTTATTTATTCACCTTAAAATTCGATTGTACAGAATTTTTAATATAAATACGAAAATGAAAAGAGATATGATGATGGCGTTGATACGTTAACCAATTCGTTACTAATACCTTGTTTATGTTGTGATTGAACTTGTTTTGGGGCTTTTTTGGTGGGAAGGGTGATTTTTTGGGGTTAAAGACAGATTATGGGATTATGAAAAGCGATTTTGATATTATTATATTGTTGGAAAAGTTTTGTCGTTTTTTGTTAAACAAATACATGTAAATTGGCGACAAGACTTTTAAACTTTAATATCTGGTTGTTTTTGATAGGTTGAAGGGTTTTAAAGTATCTTTCTGGTCAAAAACTAGATAGAACATTTAAAGTTTTATTTTTAAAATGCTTTTTTGGGCTTTAATGGATCATATTGATGTAAAAACGGCAAAGTTTGTTCAAAAATGACCGTTTCTTCAAACTTTTTGAACGTTTTTCAAACTTTTTGAATGCATTTTCGAAATTTATGAGTTGTTATAAAAAGCTAGGTAATGTAAAATAAATGTAATATAAACTTACTTTCAGAAATGATACCACATTCTCGAAAATAATTTATTTGTTTTACATTCTTCTAATTTTGTGTACATTTTGATAAGTTATTTCTACATTTTGCTAATACAACTGGTACTTTTTTGAATAATTTTATTGGTGAAAGGTAAGTTCTCAATATATTTTTACTTTTAATTTCAATTTTACTTTGAAATTGTAATTTAAAAGTTTTGTAAAATGGGTTATGGGTTTGCACTGTGCAATGTTTTAAATTTGCACCGTGCAGTTTTTTAAAATGTGCACTGTGCAGTCAATTTTGATCATAGAATAAACATATTTTAAAAGTGGATGTTTGAACTTATTTTAAAACGGTGTATCCAGGTTTTAATGTAAAATTTGCTTCATTACGTGCACAGTGCACGTTTTTTGAACTTGCACGGTGCAATGTTTTAAGTTTTCACTGTGCAGTAAATTTTGAATTTATACTTTAAAAAATTCTTTTTTTGTTTTTATATCGCTTTTTTTATTTTTTCATAGCCTACAAGTTTTTTTGATAACTTGAAATTTCAAAAAAAAATTTTTTTCACAAATTTTAAAAATTAAAATTCAAAAGAAAAATTGTTACCTAAAATTTTATTTTTTAACAAAATCACAGCAAAGAACGCTTTAAAATTATGTTTAACTCCATAAGTTTTAAAAAATTGTTTTTTTTTACCTAAAATTTGATATTTTTAGTAAAAAACAGCAAAGAACGCTCTAAAACCATGTCAAACTCGACAGAAGTCTCGATTCTGGACAACCTAGCCGATATTGATCTAATAAAACAGTTTCAATCCGACATTCGCAAAGAATGGCAAGGTGACGAGCCTGGAATCAACTTCTTCCTTCTGATCGGAACGCTGGTTCTCTTCATAACATGGGCCGTTTTCTCAGTATTCTTCTTCAGTCGACTGTGCGGAACCTTGATTTGCATATTCTTGAAGAGACTACTGCCATATTTGATGGGTGAACAACAACAACTTCAACACTTTTCGTTGGGATCATTCTCAGTGTCATTGTTGGCCGGAAAGATCATGTTCAGAGACATATTGTACATCACAGACGATTATTCGGTGAGGATAAACGATGGTTATGTCATATTCTCGTTCTGGAGAAGAGTGCCGAGGAAGGAGGAACTGGATGCGACCAGGGACAAAAAGCATGGGTGGGTTTGGAAGGGGTTTTTGAGGTGTTTTAAGTATTTTGATATGATTTTATAGTCATTTAAGAGAAATTAAAATTTTTTTTGGAATTGTTGAAACTGGAAAGAAAGTTTTTGTGATTTTTGTATTTTGTAAAGAAAGTTATTGCCATTTTATGTTGTGTAAAGAAAGTTCATGTCATTTCAAGATCTGTAAAGAAAGTTTTTGGTATTTTTCTTGTGTAAACAAACTCTGTAAAGAAAGTTATTGCCAATTTGTGCATTGTGAAGAAAGTTATTGCTATTTCAAACTTTGTAAAGAAAGTTCTTGCAATTTTATTATTAGTAAATAAAGTTCTTGTCATTTTTCGTTAAAATAATTTGTAAAATATTTTTTTAAAAATTTTCAGTGACATTTCTCGTCTACACTTATCACTAAACGGTGTAAAAGTACACTTTTACAACCGCCTAGATGTATATCAGACGTTTGCTCGAGCAGCGCGAGGCGCTTCAGCATCAGCCGGCCATTTTGTACCACCGAAAGAACAGTATCCAAAGAAGGACTTGGACAACAATGCCTTTTCTCAATTTGCAAAAAGAGTTGAAGAACAACAACTCGAGGCATGTTGGGACAAGTTCTGGCGACTAGTTGGAGTAATTGTGTTGGACATGAACAGTTGCAGAATCATTGCTGGAAACAATCGAATGCCATATGCTTTTGCTTTCGTTGTTGAGAATTTTCAGTGTAAGTTATTGGTATTTAATCTTACTCTACTTTACCTTGATTTACCTTACCTTACCCTACCCTATCCATACGCCGACTCCCACTACTACTCTTGCCATTACCATTTCTACATTACTGTATAATACGCTTACTGTTAGACTTACAGTACTTAACTTACTATATCTTTATTGTATCTTATTTTTTTTACTTTGACCTCTACAGTATGTCGCACTTTTTCTTACTGTGACTTACTGTACAGTATTCTATTTACTTTTGTAGATCTATGCCAATAAATTTATTTTACTTTGACTCACTATTTTCTACCTTTATTTGCTCTACCTTACCCTATTTTAATTTATCATACTTTGTCACGCCTTAATTTACCTTGTCTTGCCTTATCCTCGTTTACTTTTTACTTTATCCTATCAAACCCTTTACTGTTCACTTTTAAATTCTTTATTTTTAAGTTCAAAAGTTGAAAAATAAAAAAAAATATTTAAATTTTAGCAAAACTGTTTATAACCGGAGCCTCGAACACAGAAGACCAGCACATGCTCAGAATGAAGGCCGTGATGGAAAGTGTTCGAATTTCATTGATAAAGCAAAACAACTTTAAAGGCCAGAGGGAAGATCCGCCAAGAACGATGGGAGATGGGTTCGCAATTCTTCAAAGCGCTACGATCCACTTCTTCTATCATCAGGACATACTGGGTGGGTAGTGCTTTTCTGTACTTAAATACTACACTATTCAGTACTAATTTTACGTCTCTGGTACTATTTAGCACTAGAATACTCAAACTGTTTGAATTTTAGGTTTTGTCCGATCAGAAGACGCCCAATCCACCAAAACCAACCTTCCTGTATGGGAGACAAAGTGGCGTCTCGACAAGAACACTATCATATCATATGGCCCATGGGCCGACAAAAGACGCGCCGAACTCTACAGTTTCTTCTTTCCAAGCGATTACGGTATCGTACCAATCACTCAGATGCCAAAACGAGGCGAAAAACGAATCTTCATTCAACACGAAATGAGCGTATCCTTCATTCGTGACGCCACTATTGATTTCTGGTTCATGAGAAACGATGAGTTGAATGCCATGCACAGTAGAGTAAAGCCCGGGTCGATGTTTGAGTGCACTGTGCCGTGGATTTGCGGGGAGAATGGATATACTTCAGGTAAGGGTGTAGGGGTGTTTTGTTTGTTTTATGGCCGGATAGGGAATAGTAGGTCTAGAGTATGGTAGAGTAAGATATTATAATGCTAGGGCGGGGCATACTGGAGAGTAGGGTAAGTATGAGTAGGGTATGGTAAGGATAAGGTAGGAAATAATGGTGATTAAGTTAGGGTAAAGAGTACTCTAAAGTTGGGTAAGGCTGGTTATATTGTAGTCTGGAAACAAAATTTTGCGGGGTATGTAATAAACACTGTAAGGCATCTTAGGGTGTATTATATAGCAGGGTAGCTTCTTTACGAGGGATGTACTATCGAGTAAGGTAAGGCATGATGCAGCACAATTAAAGGCATGGTGACGATTAAAATGGACTGGGGTAATTTAGGGTACGGGAGTTAAGCGTAGGGTAGGGTAAAGCAGATCACGGCAGTATAGGATAAGGTAGGCTAGGACAGAATATGATATACTATTAATGGTGTAAGGTAGGGTAGGGTAAGGTAGGCTAGGGTAGGATAGGGTAAAGTAGTGTAAGGTAAGGCTAGTAGGGTGTAATATGCGAGCATATTTTAAAATTTGTAAAAACGAAAATGGTCTTTTAAATAAAACTTTTTAAAATTTTTAGTAACAAAAGGCACCCTGCTAAAGCTCGAAGCCACTACAAGTTTACCCTTCCGTGACTTTATCGTATGCGAAACGGCCAAGTTCAACCTGGTAGTAGACTTCCCAAGAAACTATAACGCTCACCAAGTATGGAACTTTGGCCTGGAACTCCATCAAATCTCAACTTATCTCTTCTGGGACCACAAACGCTTCCTGGCCGATCTGATCGATGAATGGAGCTCGGAAGATGTGTCAGATTTGTGCCGTTTCGTACCTTATACATGGCATTTCAACATCAATATCATTGACAAATTCGAAGTGATTTTGTTGTTGAACGACAAGAATTGGGTTGATACTGGGTAAGATATTGAGGTAGATGAAAAAGTTGGGTTTGAGGACAAAATTTGGGATTTTGATGTTATAGTAGGTGTAGAAATGACGTTTTTGGATTTAAAAAGGCTTTATAAAGCATTGAAATGGGTTTGTTGGTGTTTGAAATAGAAAAAACGGCGTTGAAAGAGCTGTTATGCCTATTATAATATAGGAAAGACGTGTTTTTAGGCCAAAAAACGACGATTTTTACCTAAAAAATGACAAAACTTGGTGTATATTACTTAAAAGATACTGTTTTTTGATTGGGAAAGCTAGTCCATACCATATAAATTTAAACTAAACTAATATAACTCATTTCAGAGCCGCCCAATCGGCCGAAAACACTCAAGCGGCCATTGTGGGTAATCAACTCACCATCAACTTCTCTCTCCCATTTACCGAATTTAGCCCAAAAACCATCAAAGTGGCCTACGAAATCAAAGCCTTCAGTGATCTGGCACTTCGTGTTCGAGTACCTTCACAAAGCACCATCGAACCATTGTTTTTGGCATTGTGCAACAGCGCGGCCAACAAAACAAAAATGAAATATTCAAAGGTTTTTGTGACGGCTGGCCCGGAGCAGGTGAGCATTTGAAGATTTTAACATTAGTTCAGGTCTTTCGGGAAGTCTTGGGACTTACTTTGACAGAGGGGAAGACTTGACTCAACCAGGTGTTCCGGGTCAAGTTTTTCTCTCGTACTTTTTTGTCTTAGATTTGTGAAAAATGATGTAGGAATGTAGGATACTTTTGTTCGGATGCTTTTTCGAAGGTTTTTTAAAGAAACAATTGATTCAAAAAATATTATTTTGAGTCAAGTTTTTCTTCTTAGTTTTTTTAATTTTTTTTTGTAAAAATAAGTTGTGAATGTAAAATACGGTTGATTCGTTGAGTTTTGGCAGAACTAAAGACACGTAACTTAGTTTTAACAACATTTAGAGCTTTTAATTCACAAACGTAAGACTTGACTCAACGAAGACGATTTTGAGTCAACTTTTTCTCTCAAGCTGTTTTTATGAAAATTTACATTGAAACTTTGCATTACGAAACAAATAAGTTGTAAAAATACCTTTAAATTTGAAAAAAGGTTAAAAAAACGTAGTTTATATAACATAATTATCATCCATGAATAACATGGGTAATATAATATGCCCAAGCTAAATAAGCTCCAAAAATTAACAAAAGTTTCAACTTCTTGTAGGGATTTGTGGAGATTTGGAGAACAGAGACGATATCAGTGCGGTTTGATCATGAATACCATCCGATTTCGTCGAAAGTCAATTCGGACGTACCATTGATCTTCTTGAATGACTACTTGCCAAAAGAAATCGAACATCCGAACGAGCTGGAGCCGGATTCGTTGGAAATCGAAATGAACTTTAGTGAATCTGAAATCTTGTTGAGCGGACTGTTGGTCCGAATGATATTTGATTTGAAGGATAACTATTTTGGAAGCTATGATAAGGTAAAATACGATTTTGACTTGAACGGTGTTTATTGTCTACGAGGTTGGGTAAGGCAACATAGGGAAGGGTGTGATAGTAGAAACGGGTGGTGAAGAATACGGTAGGTAGTGTAGGGCAGTTTAGCATAAGATAGTAGAATGGGGCGAGGAAGAGTATTTTAGGGTAGAGCAAAGCAGAATAGGGAAGAGTGAGATATATATATAGCTGGGTAAGGCAGGGCAGCCTATAAAGCTAAGTTTTATTACGGTAGCGCAGGATAGGGTGTGGTGCTGGTGGTGTATGGTAGAATGTGGTGCGGTATACCGTAGGACAGGATAGGACTGTGTTAAAAAATGATACTGTAACATATTGGTAAGGCAAGGGAAGGTTAGGGTGCAGTAGGGTTTAGTATGGTAGGGTAATGTAGGTTAGGGTAGGGCAGGATAGGGTACGGTACGCCACGGTACGGTACGGTAAGATAAGGTAAGGTAGGGTAGTGCAGGGTAGGGTAGGGAAAGGTAGGGTAGCTTAGGGCAGGGTAATATTTTAGGGCAGAGTAAAGTATGATAAGGTAAGACTAAATTTAGATAAATAAATCTAAATTTTGGATAAAAAATAAATTCTAGTCTATATTCTTCTAGATATCAGACGTAAACGCGGAGAAACCCGAGCACATAGTAATAAAAGGGATAGAATCCGACTTTTTCAAACGACCAGAACTCTATCGACCAATGGACTGTAAACTTAGAATTCAACTCGACAACGTTCAAGCTCATTGTCTATCATTTTCACCAAAAACCGACGCCGAAACACCTGACTTATGCCCAATATTAATCAACGAACAAATCGCGGTAGAGCTATCCAAGAACCACAAGGAGTGTTTGGTACAAGCTCAATTGGCACCAACGGTCGTTTATTTCCCGGAAAAGGAAAATCAAGCCAACCTGTCCAGTTTTATCGATGAAAAGTCACCAACAACAGGCTGGACGGGTGATAAAACCAATCCAGACTGGCTGACGTTGGACTCGTTTCAGTTCCGCGGGCATGGCTTATACTCGGACAAAGGGGTGCCATGGGCGGTGGAAGTTGTTGAGTATGCGTGGCAAGTGGAGGTAACGCTAGGACAGTTTAATGCCAAGCTACAGCCAAGTAATGTAACTACGATTATCCACTTCACTGAGACTTTTTTGACATTGGCACTAATGCCGGACGAAGCCATGCATCTGCCTGAGGAGTACAATCTTTGTCATCATTTTGAGAATATTAAGGTAGGTATTGGCTTGTGTAATGTAGCGGTAGTTTACTTTAAAAAGAGTTTTTCATTTCTTCTTTACTTTACTATACTGTACCCTACCTTACTTTATCTTACTCTACCTTAACTTTTTCAGAACTGTACCCACTCAAACCTGACCAACGTCGACCCAAAAGACAAACTAGTGAAATGTTTTGGCTCAGACATGCTAAAGTACAAGCTAGCCAGAGTATCATTGGACGGTGTTGATCTACAACTACACAGTGGAAACCATATTACCCAATTGACTACAGAATTCTTCAGATTCTCGTTTTGTAACAGTCATAATGGCACATTCAATGAGAACATTAACTTCACCTTACCCTACTTCAACCTAAAACAATATACTTACATTCCGAGTCGCGGTATCTACGCGGAAACGGCAAAAATTGATGTAAAGAAGATTGACATGGATATTCGACTACCCTATGCGGAACATGAACGTATAATGGCACAGGAACGGCAGAAGTTCCTGAAGAAGCACGATGGACTAACGAAGAGACTGTACTTTATATGGATGGACGAGGCGGCTTGCGGATGTACTGGAGACTCACATTTCTTTGCTGCTCATGATTTGAGTGGAAAGATATTTGCCAAGAATTTCACACAAAAATTGGCCGAAATTGTACTGAAAGGAGATGATGAACAATATGGGTTCATGCAGAGTATTTTGGATCGGGATTCGAGGTATGACAGGCTTGTTATGACGAATAGAGAGTCGTTGTTGTTGGTAATGTAACGCGTAGGCTGGGGTAGGATAAAGCTAGGGTGTGATAGGTAGGGTAAGGTAAGTAAAGGCTAGGGTATAGTACTGTAGGGTAAGGTAAGGCGTATTAGCAGAGAGTAAGGAAGGGAACGGATAAGGTAGAGTAAGGTAGGATAAGGTAGGAAATTAGTATGGGAAGGTTAAGTTAAAATTGTGCTTAAAAAATAGCATGCAGTAAGCTAAGGTGGTGTAATTTAGGACAAAGTATAGTAACATACGGTAAGGTAGAAGGAAGCGGTATATGGCAAGGTAAGAGCAAGGTATTGAAAGGGTAGATAGGCTTACGGTAGGGTACAATAGAGCGTGGCAGAAAGCTCCAGGGTACAGTAAAACATTATGATATAGTAGGGCAGGGAGAGTAGGGTAGGGTAGGGTAGATAGTAGAGGTAGAATATTATAGGCATGATCATATCTTCTTTTTAAAACTTTTTTTTTAAAATTTTTAACAGTTTTTACTCAAAATCAAATTTCAGCGGTATCCGCTTATCTGACGACATCTCCTACACAGACTCGGATCACGAAGAATTTGGTCGAAAGCTGAGTGAAAACTCTTTCCATTCAGCCAATTCACAAGCATCGGATGACAAACGGCAAAGCAATTATCTAAAATACCTGGAAATTACTGATTTTCAAAACTCGAAACCAAAATGCCCATCCTTTTCTCATGTCGACTCAATATCAAAATGGATATATCAACATACGACGGTGACGAAGAAACTCACAGATGGTATTTCAAACGTGTGTTTGATCAAAAAGGAGAACAACAATACGAGAAGCACGTCCAGCTCACATTCAAGTGATTCTGAAGCGAGATTCAGCGATGATTGGGCTAAGGATGCGAGTGCATTGTGCATTTCTGGGATCTGTGGTCAGAATGTTCAGGTATAATATAAACTTTTATGAGGCTTAGCTTGAAGTATTTGGCTAAAAATAGAGGTACAAGGGGCCAGGCCATTTTTTTCGGCTTGGTCTACGAGCTGAGCCAAGTTTTTTGCTATTTTTATCATTTTCCAACCGTTTTTTAACGTAACCGTGCCTTTTCAGGTCTTCATATCACCATTGGCCCTAGAGGCAGCCGAAGAAGTAATAGAAGCTTTCACCGAAGCTCTAACATTGGCACATCCAGCAATCGTTCCACAAAATATCTACTTTTCATGCGCTCTTGGCGGTCATTCACAGCCATTGACGAGGGATTTGGCTAAAGATAGAGGTAAAATACGGCAACGTTAATGTTTTTTGCAAATTTTAGGATTTTTTTGTTTTTTAAAAAATTAAAGGAAGTTTATGCTATTGTTAGGTAACATTTTTACAATCTTTTACTTAAAAATGGCTTTATAAAGAAAATGTTTGCTTTTTAGGTAACATTTTTAGGGTTTTTAAGGGAAATGACTTTGTAAAGAAAGTTTATGCAATTTTTTGGTAACAGTTTTAGCGTTTTTGGAGAGAATTGGCTTTGTAAAGAAAGTTTGTGCTATTTTTGGGTTAAAATTTTAGCTTTTTTATATGGAAAGGCTTTGTAAACAAAGTTTTTGCAATTTTTTATGCTATTTCTACAATTTTTTATTTAAACCATGCTTTGTAAAGAAAGTTTTTGCTAGCTTTAGGTAAAATTTTAGCGTTTTCAGGCTTTGTAGACAAAGTTTTTGCAATTTTTAGGAAAACCTCAATATTTTTATGTTGAAAAAGGCTTTGTAAAGAAAGTTTTTGCAATTTTTATAAAAAATTTTTACAAAAACTAGACTAAAACTGCCATTTTTTCAGCCAATCCATCCCAACTCCCACTCGAAATCTTCCTCAATCTGCCAGAATTAAACCTCAACTTCTTCCAATCCGAGCCAGCAATGACAACAGTCAAAGACTCCGCTGATCTAGAAGACTTTGTCTCCTCAATTTGTCTAATTCATCTAGATTCGTCAGTTTTTCACAATGAAAATGCCATTCAATCAGACACACATAAACAGCCGGTTCGACGAAATACGACCGCTTTCATCGACCACAGTTATGGCCATGAGAATAACAATTTGAACAGTTTGAACGTGCCGAACTTCACGATCGAAAGGGAGTCAAGAAGAGAGAAATGCGGGTTTAGGATTAAGTTGAAGGTAAGGGTTTGGTCTGTAACAGGGGGAGAGGATGGAAGGTTTTTTTTGGGAATTGGGAGAGGGGTGAAAATAAAAAAGTTAATTTTTTTGGGGTATGGGGGGTGGAGACAAAAAATAAAAAATTGGTTGGGAGGTTGTTTTTAAATTAGGGGGGGGAGGAGAACCCCCCCCTCTCCAGAAAAAATTTCCGAAGAAAGTTGAACTTGGTCCTCCCTGTGGATTTTTGGAAAAAAATGCTATTTATAAAAACTTTTCCTTTCAGTCCCTACACTGCCAATACCTCCACATGACCACAACTCCACAACAACAACATCGTGTCAAGCTGTCGGCCAACTACACCACAAACTGGGACCAATTGCCAATAAAACCAAAGGAATCGCACCTTCGCCTAATGTTCGATCTAGACCTACCTCACATCGAAGTCAAATTCAACACCGGCAATGTGCCAAGTCGACCACCACTCCACTCGACCGGACCCAAATTGTCACTTATCAACTTGCCCACCCCGACCAACCCAGCCAAACGAGCCGAGAGTACCATTAAAGAGCCAAAACAGCACCATAAAGGGCACGACTCGAACAGTTTGGTCATCGACATTGCCACACTCAATTGCACATGGTTGTTGGGGAAGCCGATCGAAGCCAGAGAGAAGAGTGAGGAGCAAACCTTCTACGAAGTGTTCGCTCCAAGCCTAAACTCATGGATCAGCACGGTGGAGAAGGTGGTGGATAAGATTGACAAAATGAGTGATAAGTTGGAGCTATATGAAGACGTGGGCTTGATCAAAATACTGGCTGATGCACTCGATTGGAGGGATGCTCAGGTAAAATACGTTTTAAGGTTGATATAGTTTATAGTTGAGGCTTGTAAAGGGGTGGGTGGAAGGAAGAAGAGAAGGTAATACAGGGCAGGGTAAAATACGTATGCATGATTAAGGTTATGTAACGTGTGATATCATAGGTCATTAAGGTAGTGCAGAGTAAGGTATGATACGGTAGGTTAAGGTAGGGTAGGATACGCTTGGGTAGGACAAGATAGAATTCGGTAGATTAGGGTAGGATACGATAGGTTAAGGCAGGGTATAGTAGCGTAGAGCAGAGTTGGCTCGAGTACGTCAAGGTATAATGGAATAGGATAAGGTATGGTAGAGTAATTTGAGGGGAGTAGTGTAAAGCAGGGAAACAAAAGGTGTGGCACGGCATTGATTTTTCAAAATAAAAAAAAATTTTAAGCGGGGTGAATTTTTTAAAAAAATTTTTTGGGGGGGGGGTGGGATGTGGCCGTTTCTAACGTGGGTTTATAGAATTTTTTTTCTTATTATTAGTTTGTGGAGAAAACCTTTTTTAAAAAAAATTTGGGTATGGTAAAAAAATTTTATTGGGGGGGGGAGGGTTAAAATATTTTTTGACGTGTTGTGCTTTTGGTAAGATAATAAAATTGAGTTTGTAAGAGTCAAAGATTTAGGCAACAAACTTAATGCTTTCTTTTTTAAAATGAAGTATTTTAGTTAATCGACAAAGCCTCGAAAATGCACGATCACAAAATCAACGGAAAGAACTTCAATTCTTGCCCATCGTGCAAACTTACAACATCACTGTTAAGATATGTGTCTAGAAACAACGAAATTGTGACATTGGTGAGAAAAAAAAACGCAATTTTTGAACCCTTCCATTTCAAAGAGCGTATTTTACTTTTTATGCCTTTAGGAACTGAATTTTTTTTTAGGAGTTGTTTTTTTTATAAAAAGTTTGAAGTTTTATAACCGTATTTTACAAAGATTTAATTTTAAAATTATTTCAAAAAAAAAATAAAAATTGAACTCCAGGACTACTGGTACGACCACCTGATAGCATTGGACGACCTGGAAGACAAAAAGACTCGAAAAGCAGTGATTATCACATTGTTAAGTCATTGGCAAACCCT
The DNA here is from genome assembly GCA_904066225.2 of Bursaphelenchus okinawaensis. Taxonomy (NCBI): domain Eukaryota; kingdom Metazoa; phylum Nematoda; class Chromadorea; order Rhabditida; family Aphelenchoididae; genus Bursaphelenchus; species Bursaphelenchus okinawaensis. The sequence continues at coordinate 9,277,879 of CAJFCW020000001.1, read as the reverse complement.
GATCTGTAGTCAAATTCAGCTGGTAGATCACCTGCTAGCTAACAAATATCGTTGTGTAATTGAAAAGTCACCTTCAGCCTCGAAAATGGCTACATTAGAATCACAAAACGAAGAGAGTCAAGGAAATAATGGCAACTTGAATGTTATCAATGAGAATTTGGATAGTACCAACCATAATTTAGGTAATATTAAGGGTGATTTAGAGGGTATTATAATAGTTGTGAGTGTACAGTAGAATAGGGTACGATAGTGTAGGGTAGGGTAAGGTAGTTTATGGCATTGTAGAGTAGGGTAGTTTAGAGTAAGCTAAGGCATAGGTAGGGTAGGGTACTGTTGCGCAAGATAATGTGGGATAAGACAGAGTATGGTAAGTTATTGTACTGTACCTTAGGATAAGGCATACTATAGGTTAAGTGATGGCACGGTACATTACTGTAATGTAGGGCATTCCAGAGTACGGTAAGGCGTGGTACACCTTTCTCTACTTTAATAAGTGGGGAAGGGCACTGTAAGGTAAAGGAGATTATAACACAGTAGACCATCGTACCGTATAGAAGAGTAAGGCATACTGTAGATTAAGGTATTGCATGATACAGTAGGGTAGAGGAGGGTAGGGTAGGGTAAGAGATAGGGTAGGGCATAGTAGGGTAGGGTAGCGTAGCGTAGAGTAGGGTATAGCAGGTTGGGGTAGATTAGGGTAAGGTAGTGTAGGATTGGGTAGGTTAGGGTATGGTAAAGAAAGCAATGTAGTTTAGGGTAGAATGATTACTAAAGCCAGGCCAGTAGAACGTATATTTTAGGTGAAATTGACCAAAATCAACTCAATAATGCCAACCACAACATGCATCCATCGACTAGCCGTGAAAACTCACAAGCAACAAACGAAGACAATGTTTTCGACAGTCCAGTCAAGCCACTACTACCAACCTCACACACAACAGACTGTCTGTTCGCAAAAGACGTGGAGAAAGGCATGAAAATGTCACAAACTCAATCAACTTTACTCGAATCAGCCGCTGGAAGTCTACCTCCAATGGGTCCAAGCACTAGTGGAACACAGAAGATTGCTCCTAGTACTCCACAAAGGGTTTCGGGTAGGGTAATTTTGTAAAAAAGCGGATTTTTGGACAGGATTTTTTGAAATTTTTTTTTTTTTTTTTAATTTGAAGTTTTTAAACTATTGATTTTTCAAAAATTTTAGTTTTTTGATGTTTTAGGGCATAATAAGGCGTTAAAAACAAATCTTGTCGTTTTTTACTGTGGGAAGCAGTGGGAAATGACGACAAAACTTTTAAAGCGGTCATTATGTATCTAAAATATTATTTTTTCAAAGAAAAAGTAGAAGGAAGGCTTTGTACCTTTAATGAAGCCACAGAAACATCTAAATGTTGTTTATTTTTTTATCAGAAATAGCTTTTTTCACCAAGACCTACTACAATTTCAGGCCACCGTCGCCAAGGCTCGAACGCCACGGTAACCGGCTTCCAACCAGGCCATCGTCGCGGTCCTTCATCAGCCACACAAGCCACAGTCATCAACGAACCCCAACCCAAAAAAGAAGATCTATATCATTGGATCCTACGGGCTCAGAAGGAGTACAAGCAACGTCGCGACCTGACACCGAAAAAGGATCCAGAAGTCACGCACGAAGTGAATCCAATGGAGCTGATGCTCTCCGTCTTCTTCTGGAAATTATACGAACAACAACAGTTGGAAAAGACTGGACTGGATGGACTAAAAATGCTGACTAACAAGACCCTGAACTATCAGCTTCAATGGAACGGAATCAAGCTGGATGTCATAGAGAAAAAGCTGCTGAATTCTGCTGAAGGCCCAGTCTTAGCCTTTACAAATCATCACTTTGGAAGCCTAGAATCTCTGGAACTGAATGGAAACATAAAGTACGATGTAGGCCTCGACGATCTTCAGCTACGACCGCTTCTTCTTCACCTTGACATAGACTACAATATCAAGGTACAAACCGTGAAGATTGTAGCCTCATTAGCGTCGGTTTGTTTGATAAACGATCTGGCTATGTCAATCAGTGCGTGTGTCGAAGCGAGACAGAAGAAGGCGGATAGAAGCGTGTTCCGTGACACATACAGAAGTCGGCTACCGTCCTCGTTGAATGAGGAAATCACAGAGTTTTGCTGGATCACTGGAGTCATGGATAAACTACACGACTATCAGAGATACGCGTAGGTTTTTGGAAGGGGATAGAGGGGTTAGAGAGAAGGGACGGGGAGGAAGAGTGGGCTTTTGTTAAGAGGAGGAGTAGATTTGAGTGAGGGATGGGGGGGGGGGAGGAGGAGAGACTATATTTTAAAATTTGAGAATTTTGTTTTTTAACTTCTTTCTCTTTTTCTCTTACCCTACTTTCTCTTTCCCCCCTCCCTCCCCCCTCCTTAAAAAATAAAATTACCCCGCCTTCAAAAAATTTTTTTTTGAGAATTTAAAATTTTTTTGTTTTTGATGTTTTTATTCGCTTTCCCTTCCTAAACTTTTAATTTCAGAAGCAAAACCCTCCACCGTTCCTGCCTCTTATCAGTCAACATCAAAGGTGGATGTAACCTCAAATCTCTCCTACTTGAATGCATGTTAACCGACCTCTTTATCTCGTTAACATTCATGAGAATCACCCCCAACCACACTCATAATTGGATCCTTCAAAAGGATGGAGGACTAGCATCACCAAGAAAGTCATCAAAACGAAGTCTTTCTGGATCAGATCAGCCAAAACTCTCGGATTCGGTTAGTTTAGACATAAAGAGAGCCAATTTGGTACTGTCGGAGCATCGTACTCATCAAAAACTGCAATCCGAAACGAAACAGATTCTGAATTGCTCGTTGAAACAGAGCTCTGGGCTGTTTGAAGTGTAAGTTTATGTTTGGTTTTTGACCTAAAAATGTTTTTTTTGGCTTTAAAAAGACGTTTAGGCTAAAAAAGCCATTTTTGGGCTAAAAACGGTCATTTTTAGGCTTACACAGACTATTACTAGGCTAAAACTTTTTAGGCGTAAAAATCTATTTTTAGGCTTAAGATGATACCTTTAGACATTAATTAATAATTGTAAGCTTAAAATTTTATTTTTATGTTTAAAACTGGTATTAGGCTCAGTCTATGTTTAAAAATATGATTAAAGCTATGATTAAGCCTAAATTTAGATTTTAAGGTGAATTTTTAGATTTTTTGCATCTACTACAATATCAAAATAATTTTTTTTGGTTTTACAAGTTTTCTCACTATAATATTCAACCTTTTAATTACAGTAATCTCTACACCGACCAACACCCAGTACGAAAGTTAGTAGTACAACTTGGCGATGTTGAAGGCGACTTACCAATGCATGCTCAATCAATTCACGAAGTCGTACTGAGACATGCACCCGAGCTTCACGATCAATTGTATCGTATTGTGGCACAGCAACCTAGATACTTCCCGAAAATACGTCAAGATGACGAGGAGAAACTGAGAACTTCGACTTTGTCTACCACGGTGGAGCCTTCTATGTACTACGGTAGTGGGCACGGTAATGGATATGGCAGTGGAAATGGTCAGGGTTACGGAGATTCATCAGGCCATGGTTATGGTAATGAAGACGGCCAATTTGAAGCCACAAGAAGCTCGAATTATCGTAATGAATCTCTGAATACAACAAGAGCTATTGGGGATTCTGTAGGCTCATTTGGGGATGGTACTATGACTAGTGGTGCTGATGACGCCAAAAATGTAAAACTTGTCAAGAAGGCTAATGAAGGCCCGAATACAACGATTGTGAAGGATTCTACGGTATCTAGAAATCAAAAGCAAGACTCTACAGTATCCAAAAGCCAAAACTTAGATCCTACCGTAACCACAACCCAAACCCGCGACCGTACGCCTTCCAGTAGCCAAAACAGAAGCAGTGTAATTTTCGGAACAACCAAGTCTGATTCAAATGTCAACAAACTCGAAGTCAATAGTAATGCCGCAACCCTAGAAGTACCACCTTCACGAACAGCAGCATCATCACAGCTAAGCACGTCCACACTGATCCCGGAGAAGCCGAAGGACTACGAAATCAACTTTGAAATCCACATTTCAAGTGTAGAATTGGACGCACAGTTGTTGCCATCGTTGAAGACCAAGTACAAGTTGAGCAAGGCCAAAGCGATCGGAAAGACGGGACAGTTTTTGCATTTTCAGGTAAGTTTTTTGTGCTTTGAACGAAAATTTAAAAATAGTTTTTATGGGTCTTGACACGAAAACTTGAAATTAAAGTTTTTACATCAAAAAATGAGTTTCTGATTTTGGGTCTCGACACGAAAACTTAAAATTGATACTTTTATATCAAAAAAATGTGTTTTGAGTCTTGGCACGAAAACTTTAAATATATTTTAAGCCATTTTTTGGGATAAAAAAATTGGGTATTAGCACGAAAGCTTGAGATTTACATTTTTTTAAATTTTAAGTTTGGTCCTACCACGAAATTTTGACTTTAACATTTTTAAACATTTTTCAGGCCGAAGTTGTAGACCATCAAGTGTGCTTCATGGTGGTCCAATCCCAAAGCGAAGGCACCCCCACAACGCTCGAAACCTTCACCCTACCCCTGCCATACATCAAAGCCTCGGGCCATTATCGTCGCTCTCCCGGCCTTAACGCCCCAGGTCCAAACCCATTGTTGGTCTATAAAGATGGCGGGTATCATGATGTAAAGGTGTGTATGGGACCAATGGAGCACACCTTCTCGACCGACCTACTGAACCAGATTTTGTTCGCTGAACAAAGTTTTAGGTCCGAATTGACGTTCTTGTTGGAACGGTTGTCAGTGGAACGACCGTCAAATTCATCGCCGTTACCATTGATTAGTGGGAACTCGAAGCCGATTTTGTTTGATCTTACTGTAAGTTTGTTGGTTTTATTAGTCTATCTGAAGTTTTTTAATTTTATAATAAATTTTTTGGGTCCCGGCACGATAACTTGAAGTTTTTAATTTTTGGGTTTGAAAACTTGAAAATTAGATTTTTGGGTTTTAACATAAAAAATTAATTTTTATTTGTTGGACTTGACATTAAACTTTGAAATTACATATTTTTTGGTCCCAACACGAAAACTTGGAATTTTTACTCTAGCTTTGGAAAATGTGATTTTTGGGTTCTGACACGAAAACTTTATTTTTTAACGTCTAGAACTTAAAGATGATCGTTTTGGTTTTGAAATCTTCGATTTTTTGGGTCTCGGCACGAAAACTTGAAATTTTTTATTTTGTTTGAAAACTTGGAAATCAGATTTGATTTTTGGGTTTTGACACAAAATATTTAGTTTTCATTTTTTGGCCTTGGCATCAAACTTCAAAATTACACATTTATTGGTCTCAACACGAAAACTTGGAATTTTTACTCTTTAGCTTTGGGATCCTGAAAATGTGATTTTTGGGTTCTGACACGAAAACTTTGGTTTTTTTTTGGCTTTTATAACTTAAGAATCATAGTTTTGGTTTCGAAAACTTCAATTTTTTGGGTCCCGGCACGAAAACTTGAAATTTTTACTTGGAACTTTGAAGATTAGGTTTTTACACAAAAACTTGAACTTTTTTGGCGTTTAAACCTTGAAAATAATATTTTCAGTTTTGAAACATAAAATTAAAATTTTCCCGACACGAAAACTTGAAACTGTAATTTTTGCGGTTTTAACACGAAGACGAATTTTTGTGGAAAAATGTAAAATTTTTTAAATTTAGGTATAAACTCACATATTTTTTCAGTTCGAAGGCGAAGGAGCTCCATGGATTCAACTAACTGCCTCAACTCCCACCGCTACCGCTGTCAGGTTCACAATCGACGGTCCGTCGGCCAAAATTACGAATCGTTTGATGTTGGCCGAAAGATCGACCAGCGAAACCACAAAATCGACCAATTCGGAACCAGAACGACTGTTAGGCCGAGCCAAAGTTCAGCTCAATGTTAAGCTAGGCCAGCTATGCAAGTCAGCCATGTACGAAGAGGCGAAGGAAGAACTACAGGAATATGCCACTTTTATGACACAGATCTCAGCCCAAAACGAGGAAGTGGCTCAGAACTCGATTCACAACTATATCATAACATTGAACCGGCCAATATTGTTGGCAAAGGCGACAGCGATAGATAAGGCTATATTGTTGTGGATCAACTACCGTAACACGTACAATTACTGGCGAGAGGAGCGCAGTAAAGTCATGACTCAACGACAATCACATCTATCATCGACTCACAAGAGCCATTCACAGGTAAAATACGGCTTTTTTTGTGGGGGGGGGTTAAATGTTATTTTTTGAAGGGTGGGGGGGGGGAGTTAAAAGTTGGGCAGGGTAAAATTTAGTGTCTTTAAAAGTTGGAATGGTAAAATACGGGTTTTTTTCGCATGTGCATCCTACAATATGATTTTTCGAAAAGTTAGAGTTGGGCAGGGTAAAATATGTTTTTTTAAATACTGGGCGGATAAAATGTTACTTTTTATGAGCAGGGTTCGTATGTTGTTTTCGAAAAATTGGGAGTTGTAATAACGTTTTTTTTATGGGCAGGGTAGAATATTTTTTTGAAAAGTTGGAGGGGTAAAATCCTTTGAATAGATTTACATTTCGGTCTCACCACGAAAACCTGAAAATACAAATTTTGGGTTTTATATTATCAAAAATATTATTTCCTGATTAAAATGGTAAAATACGATATATTTCCCTCAGAGAAAAAAGTTAAAAGCTCAATTTTCAGCAATCCCCAGTCGATATGAACATGAACCTATCATTGTCAATTCAAGGCGGTCTCTACATTTGCATGCCAATGTTTAGCGACGATTCGTACGGAATGTCAGCTCTACTAATATCACTTCAAAAATCGGATGTTAGTGTTTGCGTGAAGAAGGAACTGGCATGTCATGCCAAGTTTGAAGCCTTCAGAATCGCTTTCGTGGATTCGTTTGATGAACATGTAGGTTTTATTATTGGTACTGTTGGTTGTAAGATTGTTTTATGATGGAACTAGGGAAGCGTTGATTAGAGGGGTGGGAACGTAAATTTTTTACATGGGCAGGGGAGGTGTTGTTTTTTAAAAAAGGGGGGGGGGCGATGAATATTAAAAAAATTGTTGGTCTATTGGGCCTATTTTTTGGAAATTTGGTTCCAGTGAGATGGATATCCAATTGTATTTAAATTTTAAATACTTGAGTTTTTTGCCAATTTGGCAACTTTTGGCATTGTGTTTCAAGCACTTTGTTTGACTTTCCAGACAACCTACGCTTACAAATTTAAAAATATAGGTTCGTTTAAAGGTTTTCTACTACTATATCAAGTAAAAATCCTAAAAGTCAAAAAATGGCAAAGTTATAAGCTTAAAACACAATGCCAATTTGGCGGGAAAAAACACAACTTTTTGATCTCGATTTTCTCGAGATTTTCTGGAAAGCCCGCTTTAATTCTTTGCTGAAGGTCTTATATTTACATGATCTATTTGTATAAAAAGTTTGGAGTCAATCAGAGTGAGGCCGGCACTTTTCTTAGTACTACTATAAAGTACTGTAATTTTTGTTTTTTTCGGGATTTTTAAAAATTTTTCGATTTTTCAGTCTTTATCCGACGTATGGCTTCAAGAAAACACGGGCGAACAATCCCACTCCAACTTTATCTTCTTCCCCGAAGGCTCCTACTACTTCTGTTCCAGTGCCAACCCCCCAAAACAAGAAGACGACAACGCCAAATGGGTATTGTCAATCCAGTCCGACATGAAGGGCATGATGATCGACTTCGACAGCAGAATCGGCAAACTTATGAACCAATGCATCAAGACCTTATCATCGGTTACGAACAGCGACGATTCTGTAGACGATCCACCGTACGCTGAGTCAGAAGCCAGCTCAATTCCGAAGCCGTCGGCCCGAAGCCAAACTATGGGATCCGAGTTGACTGTGCCAAGAAGTGAAAGTCCATTAAGTGAACTGGAACATGTGATCGATGATAAGAATATGAAGTTTGATGAGATGAATCAACTGGTCGGACATGAAGAGAAGATCCGATGGTTGGAAAGAAAGGTGGGGATTTTAAAGTTTTTTGGGGGGGGGGAGGGAGAAAGTGGGCTCGGTATCGGGTCGGACCAAAGCATATTTGAAAATAATCTTTTGACAGGTCTATTGGGGAGGGTATGGAGGAGGAGTAAAAATTTTTTTTGTTTTTTAAGGAGGGGGGGGGGTAAGAGATGGGATGGAACGGTTGGGCATATGTGAAAATTTGTTTCTGAAGACTGTTCGAATGTTTTCCAAAAAAAAATTTCGGGCGTGGTAAAAAAAAATTTTTTTATTTTTTGTGCGGGGTGTAAAAAAATTTTTTTTATTTATAATGAGATCTTCGAAATTAAAAAAAACAATTTTTTGGGCGTGGTAAAAAATTTTGAGGTGATGGGTGATTAAACAATTTTATTGAAATTTGATTGATAATTCTAAAATTGACCTCCGCTCTTACCTCTATCACTACCTCTATTCATACTCCTATCTCTACCCTTACCTCTATTCATACTCCTATCGCTACCCTTACCTCTACTCTTGATCCTATCCCTATTCCAAACCCATATTTTTCAGATGCACGAACAATCGATTCTCGTAACAGACCTTATCAACTGTGGAGCATCCGAGTATCACATTGAAACGGAACGTCGAAAACTCAGAATTCTTGAACTGGCACGTTTCAAACAATTCCGACTGACAATGTTGGACAAACTGAAGCGCAAAGTCGACCAACGGCCGGATGTCAGCAGTAAAACCAGGGAAAGCCCGAGGAGTACACTTCAAACAGTACCAGAAGAGAAACCAGAACCACCAAAAATGGGGAATGTGGTCGAGAGTGTGGATATGAACATCGATGTGCAGGTAAGGGGAGGTTTATAGGTTACGGTGAGCTTAGGCCTAGCGGACATGGGTTTGTTACCTAAACTTTTATTTATAAAATTTATGTGTCTAAAACTTTCTGAAAGCTTAAAAATAGCAAGAACTTTCTTTAAAAAACATAAAATGGCAAAAACTTTCTTTACAAAGTATAAAATGGCCAGAACTTCCTTTATATGGCAAAATCTGGCGTTTTTATCTAAAATTTAAGCTTTTGTGTAATTTTGTTACCTAAATTTATTTTTTTTAGGTGTTTATCTAAAATTTGACATTTTTGGAACTTTGTTACCTAGAATTTTGATACCTAACTTTCATTTTTTTTGTAAAATATGGTTTTTTTTGAAAGTTTTGTTACCTAAAATTTTACAGTTTTGGAATTTTGTTACCTAAAAATTTTTTTTAAAAAATGTTTGGTTTTTTTAAATGTTGTGTTACCTGAAACTCAATTTCAGATCAAAATCGAGACAGGTCACTGTATTCTCCGGGCTAATCAAGCCCAACCCTCTCAACGTGATCCAAACGCGCAGAAAACCCTCACCAAACGCTTATCAGCCAAAGACCTGAAGCGACAACAAACCCTATCACAATCTATCACTACCCTCCAAGTGCCAAGTCTGGATGCCAAACTCTTTTACACTTCAGATGACAGTCGATCTCATCCACCAGAACAGCTGAGGAACACTTTCAAGAACAAGCCCAAGCCTAACAAGTGCTTTTATCTGGTACTAGAGCTGGCCAAGATGCTGGAACCGACCTTGGTCACTCCAGCTTTGGCCGACTTCCTCGAACAAGTGGTTGAACCCTTGCCTGATGAACTTTTTGAACTTCAAACCACTCAGAATCAGTCACATGTACAGGAACAAGATGATGGAGTACCAATTGTGGTACTGGACACAAGTGGCTTACCATTGGATGTGTTCTTCCACATGACTGTCTATTCAAGTGTCATCAGGTTTGAAGGTGAGTTAGTGGGTTTTTGGGAAGGGAGAGGGTGTGGAGAGTGGTGGGAAGGGTAGCATAGGTATTTTTAGCTTGATAAATAAGGTGGGCATGATAATATATGGGGTAGAAGAAGTAGTATAGAGGTCGTAGTGTCAAGTAGGATAGGGTAGGGAGGGTAGGGTAAGGCAATTTTAAGGTAAGGTAAAGTAAGGTATGGTAAGGTAAGCTAAGGTAAGGTAAGGTAATGTAGGGTAACGAGGGTAGACGGTAGGGAAGTTAGTGTAGGTTAAAGTGGAACAGGGTAGAATAAAATGATGTATAGTAGGGAAGTGAGGGTAGGGTAGGTAGTAAAGCTGAAATGTCATGAACATTGGTATAGAAAAGCTAATTCTATAAATTTGTGGTGATTCGTCACTTTAATATTGATTTTTTTATTTTGCGATACAAAGAATGGACCGCAAATCGTATTTTACAATTTAAATTTAAGTTTTTGTAATTTTGAGATTTCAACTTTTTGGAATTTAAAAAAAAATTAACTTTTCCAGGTCAACAACAACGCTCAAGCTCCGCTGCCGATTGTCTACTCACCCTGCCCAGTCTAACACTAATGGCGTCGACTCGAAAATACAATGAACAGTCATTAAATGTGGCAGGAATATACCTATCAGCTACTCTATCCAACTTTGACTTGAGCATCTACAGTCCTCATCAACAAGCCAGCAGTCATGATGCTTTGGCCGTCAAATTGGACAAATTTTCAATTTCAGCGTCGAGAACAAAGTGTCCTACGAAGGAGGAGGAGAAAAACAAGGTTCAGGTAGGGGAATTGAGGATGATGTGCACTGATATAGGTATTAAATTTTTAAGTTTTTTGGGTTTTTAGGTATGAATTTTTGAAAATTTTGGAGTTTTTGCTACCTAAAATATCAATTTAGTACTGAAAATTTTATTTTTTTTGAAATTATGTTACCTAAAATATGGTTTTTGTTCGAACTTTTGGTTTTTTTTAAAGTTTTGTTACCTAAAATTTTATTTTATTTTGAAATTTTAACATTTTTGATACTTGAAATTTTAGCTTATTACCAAAATTTCATTTTACGGCTTAAAATTTGAGTTTTTTCGAAAGTTTATGGTTTTCATATTAGGTTATTTAGCCAATTCTGTGCTTCCTCTTAAAGCAAATTTTTGGGAATTGAGGGCACAGAATTATTTGAACGACCTAATATAAAATTTTTGGTTTTTTGAAAATTTTTGTTACCTAAATTTTATTTTTTTTTATTTTTAAAATTTGAAAACTTTGTTACCTAAAATTTAATTTTCTTTTTAAAAATTGCTTTTTTCAGCTAGTAATCGTCTCAAACGTAGGAAAAGCTGACTTCAATTACGACATGAGGCGCCTGGGTGAGCTACTGTCCTTCCCGAAGCCGTGGTATCGAAAGAAACTGATCCAACGAGTTTTCTTTGGAGAACAATCTCTGCAACGAAAGAACTCGACTTCTACAGTACATTCCCATTCTATGCCGGCTAGCCAGTTTCATGGTAAGTTTTTGAGGTTTCTTGGGGTAAAATGGCAAGAACTTTGTTTACAAGTTTGGAAATGGCAAAAACTTTCTTTACATGGGTTAAATGGCAAGAACTTTCTTTACATAGCTTAAAATGGCAAGAATTTTCTTTACAAAGCTAGAAATGGCAAAAAATTTCCTTACATAGCTTAAAATTCCAATTTCAGGCCAATCCCCCAAAGTCGATCCCCAGCCAAAGACCGGTCCAGAATGGGCGGCTTCGGTCGATTTCTCAATCCAATGGTCGGAACTGAACGTGAACGCTCAAATGTCCAACACCATGGGTAATACCACATGGTTCGTGCGACAAGGAATCCTACGAGGACATGTTCAACTCGATTCGCAACGTCAACGAACCGTTTCATTAGGATTCAAGCTCAGGAACTCACAATTGAGTGCTCAAGGTGGTGCCATCTCAGGTGACATTGAGATCAATAAGCTTCTGATCGCTACACGTTACTGTAAATCGGCTGAGGTGGGTTTTTACTTACAATATTAATTCTATATCTTTCAGAAGCCCCCAGAAAGCGTAGCGAAGCTAGAATTCGGCTCCATCGAATGCCGTGTCGAATGGATGAGCCGCCCCATCTTCATCGGCCGCTTTACCATGCCCCGCCTCATCATAAACGATGAATGGCAGTTCCATTCCCAATCTGATGGCCAAGTCGATGAAGCAGTCTGCATGCTCAAAGTCAATGGCTCATGGGACGCGCTGGACATGATCATCACCAAGAACACCACCGATGACATGGTGAAGATCGTGGAAAAGCTGGCCAACTTCTTCAACGAACAACTCCAAAGCAGTCGCATGGTGTGGGGAGATGATCTTTTCTCTCATATCAGCCATTCGAGAGATAACATGTCTATCTCGTCGGATGAAACAACTACTTCAACTACAACCACCGTCAAGCCGGATACAACAACATCGAGGTCGAGTTTGGATGGAAGTCGATTAAACTCGAGTCATGTACAATATTGGCAGAGAATTCTGGATGTGGTGACTGATATTCAGGTAATTTAGAAGAGGCATGAGTGGGGGTTTAGGGGGAACTTCGGGTTTTATGGTTGAAGTCATGGTTAATATAATATTATTTAAACAAAAATGTTGAAATAACGCAAAAGTGAGCTTAAAACCAAAGGAGTGGATTACTTAAGCCGTGTTTTAACTTTTTTACGCATAAAAATTGAAATTTGTCAAAAAATTTTAAAAATTTATTTTGGCGGATTTTTTGGCATTATGTTGCAAGTTGATTTAACAGTCTTAAAATTGTTTTAAATACTCAAAAATTGGTTAAAAGTATCTTAAAGATCTTATAAGTTGATTTTTAATACAATTTTGGAAAAATAGTTAAATAGAACGGAATGCCAAAATGCGCGGGAAAATAGACTTTTGAATTTTTAGTGGTTTTTTGGGTTTTTAAAGAAATTTTATGGCTTTTTATTGGACGTAGAAACATTTTTGGGTATTTTAGAGCCTATTTTATTATATTTTCGATTAGAAGTTCGTCTTGGTATTGTAGTAGGTAGTAGACGACTTCAGTTACGTTTTTTCAAAATTATCTAGCTTTTTGTATTTTTTTATGACAATTTTTAATTTCAGCTCAAAAAGAAATACCTACCCTTACCAATGACTAAAGACGGCGTAACCCTAGTGGGCGGGGTAATCGAATTCGACGCGAAACGCATCAGTTTGGCCTGCATGAACGGTGAAATCAACGCCTCATCCTGGGCTCTATTCCACATGCGCGAAGCCAACACCCTCTTCACATGCAAGTCCAAATACCTGTTCATGGATCAGGAATGCGAAGACGTTGGTGTTCACACTGAGCAGAAGTTCGTCTTCAAACTGGGCGCTCCAATGAACACGGACTCGGCCCATTTCAGCGAATGCAAGGCCTCAGTATGTCGAGTACAACATACCCGAAACTTTTTAATGCGTCACAACACGTCCGTGGAGCTGTGCTTGGACGCGATGATTGGGGATGTGTTGAAACAGCTGAATTTGTACGCGGAACCGGGCGCAAAAGTGCCTCCGGCTAGGTTCACTCACAATGTATTGGAGCTGTTCCAGTTCCCAGCGTTGGATGCAACGCTAACGACGGTTCAAATCAGTCCAATTGAGGTCTCGAAAAAGTTTGAGGATTTCGTTACGGATGTTGTAAGTGCTTTTTTTCCCCTGGGTAAATTTGAATTTTGAAGGAGGAGGGGGGGGGGTGGTCAAAAAAGATTTTATATGTAAAAATGATAATGATGGGCCAAGTTCTCTTTTTTTTGAAAAAAATAATTGGGCGTGGTAATTTTTTTGGAGGGAGGGGGACAAATTTTTTTTAAATTTTCAAAAAGATTCACTATTTTCTCACTCTTTTAATTCATTTTAGGTCGAAAGCACGGTAATCTGCGAGTTCCATAACGCTGTTTGTGTTCAAACCGACTTCAACGCTCAAGTCGGCTTCCTACCCGAACTCCTCAAGAGCTACATGCTCAGCAACGATGACAAGCAGAAGCCTTCAACCTCAAAAGAGCCTGACCTAGAATCAACTATAGACAAGTCAAAGAAAGACATTAGACAATACATTTGTCGACAATGGATTGTAGACCCAAAGATTAGATTTATCGACCGATTCAAGTGGAATCCCCCTGTGATCGACGATGTTCTCAGGAAGTTACAGGTAAAGTAAAGAGAGGTTGTAGAACAAATATGGGCTTAAAAGATTGACAAAACTATGAGGATTGATTTAAAATGGCATTTGGGAAAAGATATTTTAAGAAAGTGGCATTTATAGCAATTTTTTCGAAAACAACCATTAAAATTTGTATTATCATAGACAATATTCATGCGTTTAGGACTGTAAACATACGAAACCACGGCTTTTACTTATTAAAGAAGATGTAAAACTTAATTTCCTTTAATATAAGCCCACTTTTGACCCATTTCAATTCCAGGATTACTGTATTTTTTCAGATATTCGACCATCGCACTACCATCCCCAAGGTCATGCAAAGAGGACTCCTGGACCATAGTGATCAACTCATAGCTGTCATGCTGGAATCAGTAGCACGACAAGCCCTTAGAGATTAAGAACATGACATAACGAAACGTGTACCTGCTTCAAAACGATCTCCAACCTACTATAATATAGTCAACTTCAGTATATTCACTTAGTTTTTGGGGTTTCTAGGTGTTGGAACGGTGGAATATGGTTTTTATTGTTTGTAATATTGTTTCTGGGATAAGATAGAGCTTTTGGATATTGTTTATGATTATATTTTTCAAAAAAAAATTTAGGTAACAAAACCTTTTTTTGAAAATTTTTCAAGTATCGTACAGTAAATTAGTAAAAATGATAAAATAACTTACAGTAAGCTAAATTTTCACTGTTCCACTAGCCAATTGGCCCGCTTCCGCCATTTACCACGTCTCTTCAGCTAGTCCAACGAACAAACTTTTTATCAGATTTTCCATTGTCTTGCCAATTTAAACATTATTTTTAAATTGATATACCGTTTTTCAATAGTCTCTACATTTTAAAACAGTATTTTTATTTATTTGAAAAATAAACGAACGAGTCTGCCTAATAGGAACGTAAAATAACTTACAGAGAGAAACTTGGCTCAAAATGAAAGAAAAAGACTTGACACAAGAATATTATTTTAGTTTTTGGTGAATTTTGTTGAAATTAGTGAAGTAACTTTTAGATTGTAATGTAATTTTGTAGTGTTAAGAATTTCTACGTATTTTACTATATAAATTTTTGGTTTAGCATCAAAAATTAGGTTTTCTTGGCATTTATCTACTATAATATAGCGAATTCGATATTTGTTTATATTATCGTTAATATTTTTATGAATTTTTTCGATAATTCAAAGGCAAATAAATATTTTTAAACTTTATCAGCTGGATTAACTGTTACTGTAGTTTCAGATGGCTTCAATTGTGTTACCAGGCGATACGATACCAGCACCTTGGCTACAGCAAAATAAGAAGAAAACGGTCGGAAATGGTATCATTGTGCTTCCAGACAAAACTCTTCAAGCTAATGTAGCTGGTGTTTTAAGAGTTACGGAAAATGCGGTTTATGTCGAGTCGAACGAGACACGATACTTACCAAAATCAGGAGATTTGATTGTGGGAACAGTAATTGGACAGACTGGAGACTTTTTCAAGGTGGATATTGGTGGACCACAGTCTGCTTTGTTGAGTTTTCTGAGCTTTGAAGGTAAGTTTCTATTGTTTTTGCTTTGATTTTTAGGATTTGAAGATAACTTGGAGAAAATTTGGACTCATAAGGTTTATGTTGGTATCATGGATAATATCGCTAAAATTTGTTATGTTAACATTGTCGGATCTTTTTTAAAATTGGACGAAAGTTGACGAGGATGTTCAGGATGAACATAGTTTTAGAGCTATGACTAAAAGCATCTTTGATGTGCCTAGTGTAATATATTTTTTTTGGATTTAAACCGCGTTTTCTTGCAAACTGGTAACATAGACAACATTTAATTTGTTGAATAGTATTTACAGAAGTTTTTTTTCTAAAAATACGACTTTTTTACAGGAGCCACAAAAAGAAATCGTCCCCAATTGAAAGTCGGATCACTTGTTTATGCTCAAGTTGTTATGGCGTCGAAGAACGTTGAGCCGGAGCTGTCTTGTGTTGATATGGATGGACGAGCTGAAGGCATGGGTATTATGAAAGATGCTGGTATAGTGGTGCACATTCCTCTAAATTATGCTCGAAGATTGCTTCAACCCGAAGATAAACTGCTGAAGTTAATTGGGAAGAAGTTTAAATGCGAATTGGTGGTTGGAATGAATGGGCAAGTGTTGTAAGTTTATTCTTTTATATTATCTCTTGTTTTAGGTACATTTTGCGGTGTAAATCAAGCAGTATAATGCTCAGGGTATACCAAAATTGAAAATTACTGTACTTGAGGTCACGATTTTGCTAAATAGCTCAAAATTTTGCCATTTCTAGTTAAAAACAAGCAGTAATGCCATTTCAAATCATTATAACTATTCATTTTAGAATAATAGGATCTCCTCGAACAGTGACAGCCATTTACAGGATATTGGATAGGTGTGAGGACACGTTTGAGGTCAATTATGACAAGCTCGTGGACTCAGTTGATGCACAAGAAGATGAACAGACTGATGTTAAAATGGAAGAGTAGGAAGTGGTATGGTGGTAAAAATTTTTTTGGGTAGTATTTTATTGATGATACAAAAAGTTGTTGATTTTTGTAATTTTTCTTGTTGAATTTGCAGTTTTTGATAAATATTCTTGTTGATCTAGTGTAATATCACAAATTAGGTTTGAAATAGGTATGAAGCCGTTTTTTTTGGAACTTTTTTTTTGGGTTTTTATATCTTTTAAGGTATTAATATGGCTTTTTATTCATGCTTTATATCAATAGTAGTGTAATGTCAGCTAAAGTTTCATATCAATCGTAGTATAATATCAAGTAAACCGCCAAAAAGTAAAATTTCGTTTATTATGTTGACATGAATCATGGTTAGTAACA
Source organism: Bursaphelenchus okinawaensis (assembly GCA_904066225.2). NCBI lineage: Eukaryota > Metazoa > Nematoda > Chromadorea > Rhabditida > Aphelenchoididae > Bursaphelenchus > Bursaphelenchus okinawaensis. Next base: position 9,260,965 of record CAJFCW020000001.1, on the reverse strand, counting down.
AAAAAAATAGCAAAAATACCCATAGTTTTCGTTTGCGATAAATGGCCCAAAGCGTGAAACGTGTTTCAAATATGTTTCTCTCGTAGCGACGCCGTCGTCACGATGATTTTTGGTAGATTCGGTAGCGGGTGGTCTACAAAAATGGATTTAAATTTGAAAAAGTTTGTTAAAGGGCTCAAGATTTTAAAAAAAGTGAAAAAAAAACTTTTTTTTTGAATTTTTTATGTTACAGTATGAAAACTCTGCCCTACCCATTTTCTTGGCTTCATCCTCCCCCCCCACTTCTAAGAAAATGTGGAAAAAAAGTCTAAAACCCACCAATTTTGTCCATGCCATCCGAAATCTGTAGGCTTTGAATAGACCCACTCGAGTTGCCACTCTTATCCACCAGTGATCCTTTGGGGAAGACGTCGTCGACCTGTGTCTGTCGACATACCATGAATATCACACCGGCCAAAATCAGCAGTAATATTAGTAGAAGGCCCAAAACGACGGTGAAATTTATCGCCGAAGCTTGCATATTGCTGTAGGCGAGGGTGGGGGTAAAATTTTTTCAAATTTTGCGGTTGGCTGGGGTGAGATTTTTTCAAATCTTTTTGATTTGTGGGGTAGATATTTGAAGGTCTTGGTGTGGATGACTGTTTATTTTAAGGCCTTGGCAATGTAGATTTTGCAATATTAAGCTTCGGCAGGGTAGATTTTTAATATTTTTTTCCAAAAATCAAGCCTTGGCGGGGTAGATTTTGAAATTTTAAGCGTCGGAGGGGTAGACTTTTATTATTTTTTTTTCAAAAAAACAAGCCTCGGCGGGATAGATTTTACAATTTTAAGCCTTGTTGGGGTATATTCCAAGTATAATTGAAGCCTCAGGGCCGGTTCCAGGCTTTTGGAGCCTTATTTCGAAAATGGTAGTAGATTAATGATTTCTGTTTAAAATACGATACCACAATTGCTAGTAGTCGTATTTAGATAACAAGTTGAAAGTCCATCAAGTAAAGTAGAAATTGAAAAGTGAAAAATAATGTTAGAAAGCTTTCGTTGAAGTTAGTAAATATTAAAATAGAGTAGGAAAGTGAAAATATTAAAATAGCACGATGGGTGTAGGCTCGTCAAGAATCCACGACGATGTCTGAAATTTTAGTTTTTTAATTTTAAACTGAAAAAAAATTGATTTTCACGTAAAAATGGAAAAAAAATTATTATAAAAGGTTCTTCCTAGGATAATGCTAGCCTTAGGGTGCCCCACCCTACCCTATCTTACTCTACCCTACCCTACTCTACCCTGCCCTACTCTACTCTGTTTTCTCTGTACACTAACCCTAAATGAGCCTACTCTTACCCTTACAACTACCCCTATCTTTACCCTTACTCCTGCCCTTACTTCTGCTCCTACCTATGCCCATACCTTTACTAATACCTCTATCTCTACCTGTAACCCAAACCTTATCACTATCTCTAGCCCTACTTGTACCCCTAGTTATTCATTCTCTATCCCTAGCTTACCTATGCCTCACCTATCTTTGGTTATACTTTACGCTACCTTACCCTACCCTGAAAAAACAACCAGCTCAAGGTAACAATATTGACATTATGACAAAGCAAGGTTAAGATTTCAAAAAAATGGTAAAAACGTGAAAAACTTGGATTGCAGAACGGCCAGACGCTGAGATTTGTAAAATATATTTTTCGAAAAAGAAGAGCACTTTACTCATCACATTACATTATGTATATCCGCATGGATAACATAAACACGACACATCGATCTTTGAGCTCTTCATGGTGCAAATTAGTACACTCTCATGGTTATTGGAGTGTTAAATTTCAAAAAATCTGTTCTTTAAACTGTAAAGAAAGTTCTTGTCATTTTTTGTTTCGTAAAGAAAGTTATTGTCATTTTATAGTTTGTAAAGAAAGTTCTTGCCATTTTATGATCTGTAAAGAAAGGTCTTGCCATTTTATGTTCTGTAAAAAATGTTCTTGCTATTTTATGCCTTTTAAAGAAAGTTGTTGCCATTTTACGATTTGTAAAGAAAGTTCTTGCCATTTTTTATTTAAAAAAACCAAAAGTTGCGTCTTGCAGCCTGCAGGTGACAAATTATACGAGGATTCAAGGAAATGCCATTTCATGTTTTGTAAAGAAAGTTCTTGCCATTTTAAGATTTGTAAAGTACGTTTTTGCCAGCTTAAGTTTTGTAAAGAAAGTTATTGCCATTTTAAGACCTGTAAGTAAAGTTCTTGTCATTTTATGGTCTGTAAAGAAAGTTCTTGCGCTTTGAGGCCATTTCATTATCATTTCAAGAACATTTTAAACTCAATACTCTAAGGACAGTATGGAACATCACAATATACAATAATGCCTCCAATACCTACAAAACCCAATCAAAAGTGTTGTTTTGCGATTTATGAGCGGGGGAGGCCTGTCGAACGACTCGAAATGATAATAAAAGTTAATTAAACTTCCTCCTATCATATTACAACTCGGTATGAGACAAATTTGTTCAATATTCAGGGGTTACAAACTCGAAAATACAACAAAAATTGATGTCAGTATTGGAAAACAGCAATGAAAGGAGGTATATTATGAAGACAAAACATAATAAGGTATATGTTGACAAAAAGTGGCCTCATATACACATGAATAGTAGGATACTGTAATTGTTATTGCAACAAATGGTATCCTATAGGTAGGGTAGGGTAATGTAAGGCAGTGTGGAGTAGAATAAAGTAAAGTACAGGCTATTTTCGGGTAGGGGTAGGGTATGTTAAGGTAGGTTATGATAGTGTAGATCATTTTAGGGCAGGGTATGTTTAGGGTAGGTTAAAGTAAAGCTTTTGGGGGGGGGGAGGTAGCAGTAAGGGTAGCGTATTTTGAGGGCAAGGGCGGACGCAGGTGGGGCAGAGGTAGGGCATAAGTAGGATCGCGTTGGGTAGGGTGGGGGTAGAAAAGAGTAGGGTAGGGCAGAGGTAAAGTAGAGTAGGATATGGTAGGGTAGGGTAGAGTAGGACAGAGGTAGGGTAGGGTAGGAGTAGTCTACCGTACCCTCTCCTACTATGTCACCATACCATCTTGCGTCTATTTTAAACCAAAGATGAATGACACACAAACACTGAAACCTCTGTTAACAACTTGAAAACCCCTCTTGAAACGGAATTTGTAAACAAAACAAAAGTCTTTGGCCCTGAGGGTAATTATATGCACATCCGTCGTATGTGTTGACAAAACATACACAACATCCAACCACTAATGGTCGTGAAATATGAACAGAGTAAACAATCGTATATTATGTTGCAAAACTCTTTTTATTATTTCTGAGCAAAGCATATCTAATTTGGGACAGGGAGAAGTGCAGGAACTTTGTTTACAATGGCCAGAAATTTTCAAAATTTAGAGAGAATAGCAAAAACTTTCTTTCCAGTCAAAGAAATGATAAGAACTTTCTTTAAAACCATAAATTGACAAGAACTTTCTTTACAAGTCATAAAATGGCAATAACTTTCTTTACAAGTCATAAAATGGCAAGAACTTTCTTTACAAGCTTTAAAATGGCAAGAACTTTCTTTACAAGCTATAAAATGGCAAGAACTTTCTTTACAAGTCATAAAGTGGCAAGAACTTTCTTTACAAAACATAAAATGACAAGAACTTCCTTTACAGAGCTTAGAATTGCAATAATTTTCGTTCCAGGCCAACAAATGGCAAGAACTTTCTTTACAAATGATAAAATATCAAAAACTTTCTTTACAAACCAATAAAAATCCCCTGCCTCACAAAAACCACCCCCACAGATCAAGCACCGTATTTCTTGAACTCGTCTTGACCACAGACGAGGAATCTACACAAGGTAGACTCCCGAGAGTAATATCTCGACGTTTAGACGAACGGTTAAAGGAAGTAGTTGTAAACAAACAAATTACTATCGGGAAGGATTGAAGGGTGGTTTGCGATGGTTATTATGTCATTTTGGAATTAAATGACTGGCAGCGGTATTTATGGCATTAAAAATGGCATAGGTTTTATTTACAAATCATAACACAACAAGAACTTTCTTTACAACTCATAAAACGACATAAGTTTTAGCTGTGTCACAGAAAATAGAAATTGTCGTACAACTTGTCACCCCCAGTCTGCAGAACCAGAATTTTAATACGTATCTTTAGGAATGGCAAAAACTTTCATTAAAAATATTTAAAATACCAAAAACTTTCTTTACAAAACATAAAATGGCAAAAATTTTCTTTACAAAACATGAAATGGCAAAAACTTTCTTCACAGAGAACAAAATGGTAAAAATTTTCTTTGCAAAGCCAAAAAACTACACCTAAGCAAAGATCAAAAATGATAGACCTCTAGCATTATCCTGACCTTGAACTAGCTTTAAACCTTTTAAAAATGTCATATTTGACTCTACACCCTATGACTCTAGCTGTTTGCTTATCTTTTGTTCGAAAATCGGCTTTTCCCGCCACTTGAGAACGTTCAAAACTCTCGAGAACGGTGCTGTTTCACACTCTTAAACCTTGAACAACGTTTGACATTAGCCTAATATTTAAATGAACTTTCTTTACAAAATGAAAACTGGCAAGAACTTTCTTTACAAACCACAAAATTGCAAAAACTTTCTTTACAAAACAAAAAATGGCAAGAATTTTCTTTACAAATGACAAAAGCCTATTTTAAAATATTTTAAAGTTTTTAAACTTCTTATGACTCACAAAACTTTAGGAAAGTGTCCCAGTTTCAAAGTTTTCGGCGCCAAACAATATTTATGGCTCTTATGTTAAGAAAGATAATATCAGCGTTTACAAGACCTCAGGGACACAAAGTACTGCCTTTTTTAGCCTGTTGAACTGCTTTTTTTCAAACTTTAAACCCACAACTGATACAAGACGCAAAAACTTTCTTTACATTATAAAAAATAGCAAAAACTTTGTTTACAAAACGTAAGATAGCAAGAAATTTCTTGACAAATCAAAAAATGGCAAGAACTTTCTTTACAAAACATAAAATGGCAAGAACTTTCTTTACAGCACAAAAAATGTAAATCATCGTATAACTTGTCACCTACAGCCCGCACAATTCCGAATTTGGTTTTATTTACTTTAAAATGTTAAAACTTTCTTTACAGAGTATAAAATGACAAGAATTTTGTTTCCAAAAGATAATATAGCGATAATTTTCTTTACAAAGCATAAAATGGCAAGAACTTTCTTTACAATTCATCAAAAGACAGCTTTGTTACAAAAAGCGTGGTTCGTCGTATAACTTGTCACTCGCAGGCTGCACAGCCTAAACTTATAAAAAATCTTATTTTAAAAGGCAATAAGTGGCTTTACAAAGCTGACACATGGCAAGAACTTTCTTTACAAAGCCCAAAATAGCCAAAAAGCTTATAAACACGTTCGAATAGCAATAACTTTTTTTCCACCTTCAAAACGATCGGTAGAACCATCACTACAAACTAACATTCGACCAAAGCTACTCCTCCTCCCTCATCCAAAACATACTGCCATTACTTTTCCCACCTTTTTGAACACCTCCAAAACCCATTGGAAAACGCATAAAATGTAAAATAAGCGAGTGTTTTGACTCGAATTGGCTTCGAACCTCTGCAAAATGACCTTTCCATGGGCTTATCATCATCAATCAATCAGCTAATTAAACTCACAAAACATCTGACTGAACAATAATGTGACGTCACTTTTTTAATGTCAGTACTATTTAGACAAAGATCAAAGTTTAAAAAAATTTCCTTGATTCGTAAAGAAAGTTCTTGCTACTTTAAGCTTTGTAAATAAAATTCTTGCCATTTTAATAGTTGTAAAGAAATTTTTGCCATTTCAGGTTTTGTAAACAAAGTTCTCCCCATTTTATGTTTTGTAAAGAAAGTCCTTGCCATTTTATGGTTTGTAAAGAAAGTTCTTGCGATTTTCAGTTTTGTAAAGAAAGTTCTTGCCAATTTATGTCTTGTAAAGAAAGTTCTTGCCAATTTATGTCTTGTAAAGAAAGTTCCTGCAAAAAACCCAAAAACACTGTCCCAAAAACACCCGCCAAAATAAATCCTACCCAAATAGCCACAGGCGCTTCGAATCACAAAACAAAATTTGAATGCAAATTCCATGCAAATCAGTGGAATTAAAAAGCGTTCGAAAATATTATTTGAATTCGGAAAAATATTCGAAATGAGGTCAAATTACAAAAAAAAGTTTTTTGAATTGGCTATGTTATCGTAGACATATCAAATGGCTAAAGTTATTAAACAACTATTTTTTTGACGCTGAAATGGCGAAAACTTTCTTTACAATAAATAAAATGACAAGAACTTTCTTTACAAAAGATACAATGACAAAGACTTTCTTTACAAAACGTAAAATAACAAGGACTTTCTTTACAAAACATAAAACGGCAAGAACTCCTAATAAAAACAAAAAAAAGATATTCAGCGTATAACTTGTCACCTGCAGTCCGCAAAAATAACCGTTTTGTCCAAAATTCAAAAACTAAATATCAAAATGGCAAGAACTTTCTTTACAGATTATAAAATGGCAAAAATTTTGTTTACAAAACCTAAACTGGAAAAAATTTTCTTTACAAACTCAAAAAAGAAGGTTCATCGTATAAATTGTCACCCGCTGCCTGCACAACTTGGTTTTTTGTTCAAAATTACAAAAAAATAACTTCCAAATGGCAAGAACTTTCTTTACAAATCAAAAAATGGCAAAAACTTTCTTTACATATTTTAAAAAGTCAAACACAAAAAGATACGTGAAGTTAAAAAAAAGACGTGTGGATGTTGCATGATTGGGTGATTTTAATTCGAAAATTATATCCGATATGACCTCGAAATAGCAAAAACAAAAAGCAAAAGATCAATTTCAATATAAAATTTCGAAGAAATAGAAGTAACTTTCTTTACAGAGCATCAAATGGCAAGAACTTTCTTTACAAAGTTTAGAATGGCAAGAACTTTCTTTACAAGACATAACATGGAAAGAACTTCTTTTCCCAAACAAAAATGGCAAGAACTACCTTTACAGAGCAAAAAATAGCAAGACCTTTCTTTACAAATCACAAAATAGCAAGAACTTTCTTTACGAAGCAAAAAATAGCATAAAAATTTTTTACAGAGTTTGAAATGGCAAGAACTTTCTTTCCAAACCACGAAATGGAAAAAATTTTCTTTACAAAACCTAAAAATTAAAAATTTTCTAAAATTTAAGATTGAGTCCACAAACCTTACAAAAGATACATAAAAACCACACAAAACCGTAAAAATACGCCATTTCTTATATTATACTGCACCTATATGCAGAAATATAAACCGTTTATAACTACGAATAACAAAGCTCCTTAACCCATGAACCAAAACTTTTTCAAAATTTTATTTTGACGTAGGAAAGCCGATGATAAGCCGCTTCAAAGTTTATTCGGCTTTGTTGAAACTTGAATGACGTTTTAGCTACTATAACATATTGGTTATGACAAGGTAGGAACAATGAACTTTGAGGTCTAATACGCTACAAACACTACCCTACCCTACCCTACCCTACCCTGCCCTGCCCTACCCTGCCCTGCCCTAACCTACCCTACCCTACCCTACCCTACCCTACCCTACCTTACCCCATTCTATCCAACCCCACTCTACCCTACCCTATTGCACCATTCCCTACCATAGCGTTTTTCTCAGCAGTGCCCACCCCTACCTTACCCTACCCTACAAGAGGCTTGAAGAGAGCTATAAGTGTCTAACCAAATGCCTATAATAATATTATAAATAGTATCTAGTTATTTATAAAAGCAATAATGTATGACGCAGAACAAAAGAAACGTGAGAACAGAACGTTTTATGAAACACAACGTTCCAAATCAAAATTGTTCTTAAAATAGCAAGAACTTTCTTTACAAAGCTTCAAATGGCACAAACTTTCTTTACCAACCATAAAATGACAAGGACTTTCTTGACAAAACTTAAAAAATAAAAAAATTTCATTTATCGTATAACTTGTCACCCACAGACAGCAAAACCCAAAAAGTTTGTAAAATTGCAAAAACTTTCTTCCCAATGCATGATCTTTACAAAACTTAAGCTGGCAATAACTTTCTTTCCACACCAAAAAACGACAAAATTTAATACCCATCGTATAAATTGTCACCCACAGACTGCAAAGCCCAAAAAGTTTTATAAAATAGCAATAACTTTCTTTACAAAGCATAAAATGGCAATAACTTTCTTTACAAAGCTTAAAATGGCAATAAAATTCTTTACAGAGCTTAAAATGGCAAAAACTGTCTTTACAGAAAACAAAATGGCAAGAACTTTCTTTACAAACCAAAAAACGTCAAGAACTTTTTTTCCAAAACGTAAAATAGCAAAAACGTTCTTTACAGTGAACAAACTAGCAAGAACTTTCTTTACAAAACATGAAATGACAAGAACTTTCTTTACAGAACGCAAAATAGCAAGAACTTTCTTTACAAAACACAAAATGGCAAGAACTTCCTTTACAGCGAACAAAATGACATAAATCCAAATACAATAACATAAAACCTCAAAAATGCCGAAACTTTCGTTCCACACGAACCAAAACACAGCTCACACTTCAAGAGGCACGTTCTGTTCACAATGACCGTGCCGTGAAACGTTCACTCAAAATAAAAATTATTTTTGTTTTTCCGCGAAAAACGCCTGAGGCCAAGCCAAATCCATTCGATGAAAGTTTTCTTTTGTTTCAAATGATTCGAAATTAAATTTCCGCAGGGTTTTCGAAGAGTGTGAGTATTAGGAACGGCCACGCAATGAACAAGTTCGAGCCCTCCTCAACCACTTCACATTCTATCCAATTGCCCCAAAAATAACATAATAGGGAGAGGAGTAACAAAACATAGACATATGCAAAAACTTTCTTTACAGTAAACAAAATGACATAAATATGGATAAGACTGACAAGGAAAGTACCCCACCCGCCCCGCTCAAAATCAGCTCAAAATTTTTATATGTATTCCTTGTACCACCAATAGTATCCATAAAAAATTTTAGCTCGCGCTTTTGAGTTCTAAATATAAATTATTTGGGTTTTCCGCTAATTTGACATTGTGTTTCAAGCACTTTTTTCGACTTTCTAGCCAAACTAAACACTCAAATTTAAAAATGTAGCTTCATTTAATGGTATTCTACTAGCGTATCAAAGAAACATTATTAAAAGTCAAAAAATGGCAAAGTTATAAGCTTGAAACACAATGCCAATTTGGCGGGAAATTCAACCCGTAATTTTTCTTGAGATTGACTGGAAAGCATTTAGTACTTTGCTGAAGATCTTTTATTTACATCTTTCTATACAAAAAGTTTGAAGTCAATCAGACCGGGGCAGGTCGGGCACTTTCATTGTAAGTTGCAAATTTCTCCCCAAGTTGCGTTTCAAACTTATAGCTTCGCCATTTTTTGACTTTTTGTCATTTTTCTTTGATATACTAGTATAAAACCTTTAACTGAACCTACATTTTCAAATTTGTAAGTGTAGCTTGGCTGAAAAGTAAAAAAAAATGCTTGAAACACAATGCCAAATTTGTCAAATTGGCGGGAAATCCAAATATTTCAAATTCAAAACACAAAAACGCAAGCTAAAATTTTTCATGGGCATTATTGGTGGTACAAAGAATTCATATAAAAATTTTGGGCTGATTCTGACCAGGGCAGGTTTAGTAGTTTTAGGGCCTAGGACGAGAGCTAGGGCTAGAGTTTGTCAATATTGTCACAGCATGCAAGCCGAGTTTTTTCAACAAAGCCGCAAAAACTTTCTTTACAGCTTAAAAATGGCAAGAATTTTCTTTATAAAATAAAAAATCTCAGTTTTACTACTAAAAAATCATTTTTCATCGTATAACTTGTCCTTCGCAGCTTGAAAGCCAGATTTTTTCAACAAAATCGCAAAAACTTTCTTTTCAATACCTAAAACAACAAAAATATTATTAAAAATAAAAATCTACCTCCTTAACAGCCTGCTCGTTAAATCCCAACACCTTGTTCAAGTGTTGTTCATTCACAATGGCACCAACATTGTTCTTCTCGTTCAACGGATCTCCAACCTTAATTTTGGTGCCTGGCTAGAGCTGGAGCTAGAGTTTAAAAATACCTTACCCTTTACCGCATGATGTGCAACAACTCACCAGGTCTTGTGCCGATATGATGTTTTGTCTCTCTCGTTGCCAATACAAATTCTATCGCTCATAGTATGTTAGGTTCTTCCCTAGTCAATTCTAAAATACAAAAAAAGGGATAAAAACTACTATAAGATCAGTCTTCAATAAGTAAAAGTGACCATTAAATCAGTATTTAGAATAGAAAGTCCAGTTTATCATGCTTAATAATATTTATTAGCGTATTCACAAGGTAAATATCAAAAAAATAGTAATAAAGGAGTTCTTATCATTCTCAAAGCTACAAAAAATTGTTACAAAAGCTACAAAAATGAAAAAGCATATAAAATATAATACATATCATGAATAATACATAAGATAAACTTACTAATCCTATTACAATGACCTTACTGATACAGTAAACGTACTAGTAATAAAAAAACATACAAATATACAATGAGCTTGATACAGTAAACATTAATTCACTATAGTAACCTTACTACAAAGTGCGTAAAAAGTTGTGTTGCACAAAATAGTATATATACCTATTACAATAACCTTACTATAGTATATATACCAACTTACATAACATTACTAAAATAAAAGACATAAAAAAGTAAGTAAAAGAAGTAAAAAGACATAGCTAAAACCCCAACAGCCTTTAGTTCAAATTATGTTGAACCTCATTGCCCACATGAACATAGACACTCTTGATCTGAGTGTATTCCTTCAGGCATTCAACCGAGTTCTCTTTGCCATGCCCAGAGTTTTTATACCCACCAAATGGTACATGAACATGAGTATCGTTGTAGGTATTAACAAAGACAGTACCCGCTTCCAACGCTGATGCTACACGATGTGCACGTTTGACACAGCCCGTGTGTAAGCCGGCTGCTAGTCCGTACATGGTGTTGTTGGCTCTGGCAATCACTTCTTCCTCGGTTTTGAAAGGTAGGAGAAGGAGAACTGGGCCGAAGATCTCTTGCTTCACTACTGTCATATCATCATGGAGGTCGGTTAGGATGGCCGGATCAAAGTAGAAGCCATTCTCGACGCCTGAGGGGTTGAGACGCTTTCCGCCGCGAACTAGGAGGGCGCCCTAAAATAAGTTCAATTTTTGTTTTTTTGATTACGAAATAGCAAGAACTTTTTTTACAAAAACATCAAATAACAAGAACTTTGGTTACAACTCATAGAATGGCAAAAACTTTCCTTACCACACATAAAATGGCAAAAACTTTCTTTACAACACATAAAATGGCAAAAACTTTCTTTACAGATTATAAAATAGCAAAAAATTTCCTTACAAACCCAAAAATATCAGTTTCACTTTAAAAAACCGTTTTCATCGTATAACTTGTCCCCCGCAGCCTGCAAAACAACTTTTTTAAACAAAATCGTAAAAACTTCCTTTCCAATACCTAAAACAACAAAAATTATCATTAAAAACAAAAACCCATCTCCTTAACAGCCTCCTCCACAAATCCCAACACCTTGTTCAAGTGCTGTTTATTCACAATGGCGCCAACGTTGTTCTTCTCGTCCAGCGGGTCTCCAACCTTAATCTTGTCGCATTCCTGAGTCAACTTCTCCAAAAACCTTCCCACAACATCATGTTGAACAAAAACTCTCGTGGCATTGGTACAAACCTCGCCTTGATTCAGGAAATTGGCCAGAATCGCGGCTCCAACGGCTTCGTCAATGTCGGCATCTTCAAAGACGATGAAAGCGCTTTTACCGCCCAACTCCAAAGTCACTGGCTTGATATTGTTTTTGGCACAGTTTCTTTGGATAGCTTTGCCAGTTTCGACTGATCCTGTGAATGATACACGACGAACTTCTGGGTTCTGGCAAAGCGCTTCGCCGGTTTCTGCGTCGCCCTGAAATTTTAAAATTTTAAAGTCATTTTTAAACTAAAATTACTTTTTAAAATTTTTTTGTTCCATCTGTTACCTAAATTTCAAAAATGACACTCTAATACAGCATTTGTTACCTAAGAAATCAAAAATTTCTAAAATATTCAAATTCTGATCGAAAGTTACTCCTAAATAAATCAAAAATTACCTGAACCACATTATAAACGCCATCAGGAACCCCAGCTGCCTTCAGAATCTCTCCCAACGCTACGGGGCTTCCGGGGGCGAAAGGTGATGGTTTATAAATAACAGCATTGCCAGCGGCCAAAGCTGGAGCGACTTTCCACACACAAGTCTGGAATGGATAATTCCAAGCTCCAATACAGCCAACTACACCAAAAGGTTCACATTTTGTGTAACAGAAACGATCATCTGGGAGCTCAAAGTGATCACCTATAATAATATTGTTTTTAATCGGTTTTAAATTAAATTTAAACACTTATTTTCTAAAATAACTACTACAAAAACATAAATAACATTCCATAACTAAAGCTATTAACAAGAGCTCAAAATTCAGCCAATAAATCTAAAAACAACCAATAAAGAAAACCAGGAGTATCTAAACTAATATCGGTTGTTTACCTTTCAGAACTGCTGGAGCAATACCACCATAGAACATAAAGGTATCAGCACTTGATAAAACATCCTCACGAGCTTCTTTCACCGACTTGCCATTTGTTTTTGACTCCCAAACAGCAAGCTCTTCAACGTTGGCCTGAAAAACATGGTTAATATCCAGAAAACTCAAATTTCGACATATTAATCAAGCTTTTAAAAACGGCAATTAAAATTAAATTCACAAGATTCTGCAGTATCGTTTACGTTGATTTCAATAGGATTAATAATTATTCAGCGATTTTTCAAACGCAAAATTGAGTAACATCAACAAAGTCCGAATAATAACCCTTTACCCGCAAATTCGTTGTCATTCCGTCAATAAACTACCAAAAACTTCAAAAATCAACAAGAACATACCCTGATAATGTCTGCAACTTTCACCAAAATCTTGGTCCGTTCCATCGGCACCATTTTACCCCACGCAGTCTGCGCTTCCTTGGCATCCACACACGCTTCATCAACAAACTCCTTCGGCGCAATTGGGCATTTCGCTACAACTTCTCCGGTTCTTGGTTCAAATACATCAAATTCTCGAGAATATTGAGTTTTCTCCAAATTCTGCCGCTTTCCATTGAGGAAATATAGACCATCATCCAGAGATTTGTGAACGGAATAGCTCATATTGATGTAGATTGATGGTTATTCTAAAATAGATAAGTTTAATAAGAAAAAGTAGAGCTTATAAGACAGGATAATTATAATAGAATCTCGATAAACATATAAAATGCAATATTTAATGCAAAATAACACAAAAAATCAGGAAAATTGCCCAAAAAATAACCGAAAACAAAATTTGGTCGCGCGCGGTTTTCAACGATAATAGCTCGTCGGGCGCGGGTCGTCACCTGTAAATTGTTGCCTTTAACTGGAGGGTATTGGATCTAAAATGTCTAGAACATCAAAAACGTTGTTTTAGTATCAAAAGAATTAAAAAATATTGTTTTTAAGATCAATTTCAAGCCGAAAAATAAATAAAACAAGAATTTTTGAACAATATTTATATAAAAAGCAGTGAAAATAAGCCTCAAACAATTCAAAAACAATAAAATTTGACCTTTTTTGTTTACAAAGTCTGCCGTTTTGATCTTTATTTCCTCTTTATTCTGCAAAACGTTCTGTTTTGTAGGGTTTGATAATGATAAAAATTGAAAAGTGATAAAATGATAGTTGATATTATAGTAGGTTTAAGGCTAGGTATCAGGCCAGAGGACTAGGGCTCTGATCTAGGGCTCAAAGCTAGGACTAGTATTAGGGCTAAGTTTTTAGCAGCAAATGACAGTCTAAGCCCCAAACTGACTAAATGGTTAAGATAAGAGCCAAAAAACAAGTGATCACTCTTAACACTTCAATATTTTTAAATGTGGCATTTTGTTTTTTAAATCTAGCCAGATTTGTTATCGTAAACAGGGCTAATGACTGCAGGTGTTGTTTGTTGACAACAATTGAAACAAGAGATTAAAGTGCAAGTTTGATCGACAAATTGAGCTAAAAGTCCAAAGGAACAGCACTTTTTTAATCTTTTAATAGGTTTACCTATATTTTTTTTTAGTTACAACCAGTTTTTACTGTTAACGTGGTTATCATCGTATTTTACATTATAATATTACCTAAAATACTTCGATATATTATTATAGCAAAGTGGCAAAAAGATAAAAAAAGTCATGTCGCCAATTTGCATTGTCTTCCACAGGCAAAAACGACAAAACTTTTTTAAAACCCTTATATAAAACTCAATTTCAAAATTTGAAAAACTCAATTTACTTTATCAAGTAACATGTACACAACAATATAAAACACATTTTCTCCAATATACATTTGTGTTGACGTGAAGTAAGCTCCTTTTCCTCCTTATGCCTTCCGTAAAATGCCCAAAATGTCATCATACGAAGCAGTGTTACATGGACATAACATATTGTAGTGCTTGTGGGTATCGGATCAAAGAGAGTTGTTATGAATGTGGAAAAACTGTGAGGTAATCTGATTTTTATATTATGTAATATAAAAACAAAAAAAATTTTTTTTGTCGTCTAATTATAAAGGGTTTGAGGGTTAAAAACGACAAAATTTTTTACTAGAGCAAGACTAGAATTCTAGGCTAGGGTTACGATTAGGATCAAGAGCAGGACCAGAACCAGGACAAGTCTGAACCAAGATTAATCTCTGAGCTACGGGTATAGGCAAGGTATTTAGGCTCAATATAGCTAGGCATCTTGGCTAGGACCATTGGACTACGCTTGGACTAAGGATCTGAGCCAGGACTAGGGTTTTGGTCTGGGGCTCTGGGCTAGGGCTCTGGGCTAGGGTTCTTAGCTAGAGCTAGTTTTAATTAACTTAAAATTTTTCAGTAGAGAAGATCGATTTTGTTGGAATTGTGGATCGGAAAGTCAAACCTTTCTACAAAAATTGCCATGAACTTGCCCTCAACAACAAATTAATAATTTTCCTGTGTATAGTTTTATAATTTTTAATAATGAAAATAATATATACAACTGGTATTATTTTGATTTGAAACTTCCTTGTTTTAGCCCTGATTTACAAACTCTGCGTCAGCAATAAAAATATGTTAAAAGTTTATGAGCTCCACCTTGTAGTAGAGCGTTCCAAAATTTCTCTTATCAGCCACTGAGAGTTCAGAGCCGAAACATGAGCTAACCTCAAACTTGGGTTAATAAACCGAAGATATTATCCTTGCTTCTGCTCTAATCAGAAAGCTCTATGTCTTTTTAGAGTGAGTTTACTTGATTTTCGGGAGCTGTTCTAGCAACCTTCCACTCTCTTATATTACGCTTGACCTCGCCCTTATTTCTTTCTATTCGTTTTTATCTTTGGCGTATGTTAACAAGAAATATTAGATTTCGTTTGACCATACGATAGAGATAGAGAACAAGAGACATCAGCGCGCTTTAAAATACAACAAGAAACAAAAGTGAGATCAAGTGTAATATAAAAGAGAGTGGAAGAGCGCTCGAACAGCACCTAAAGACAAGACAAACTCACTCGAAAAGAAATAGAGCTTTCTCTTTAGAGCAGAACCAAGGATAATATCTTTCGGTTTATTAACCCAAGTTTGAGGTTAGCTCATGTTTCGGCTCTGAACTCTCAGTGGCTGATAAGAGAAATTTTGGAACGCTCTACTACAAGGTGGGGCTTATAAGCTTTCTAAAGACTTTACTACAAGGTGGAGCTCATAAGCTTTCCATAACGCTCTACTGTAATGTGTGGCTCATTAATAAGCAACCCTAGCTATGCCACAAGCCCGCCTTACTTAATTAACAAAAATCAAAAATGATCCTATTTTTGATTACATAGGGCTAGAGCCAGGGCTATAGCTAGAGCTATGGTTAGGACTAGAGCTAGGGCTAGAAACTTTGTTTTAAAAGTAAAACCAAGAAACGGCTAGGACAAGTCAGAGGTAGAATAAGGTCAAAATATAGTAAGGTTATACAGTGGTGTCACTATATAGTGCCATCTTTAAGCCATTCTCCTTATAATACACAAGAACCTTGACCCCCCCCCCAAATCAATTTGCACTAAACATCACTCTGTAAAGACAACATCCCCTGTAGTAAACTCAAAATGTCGCTCAAAGTACTCACTCTATAAAGTTTTCTTATATAGAGTGAGTACTGTAATATATTAAGTTAGGGTTAAGTTTTGTAAAATAAACTTATTTATTAACCTTATTACCGAATACATAAAAAATAAGCCTTAAAGCTTTGGAAGAGCACAACCAGCAAACAATTCGATTTTCAGATGACTTGTTCCCCTCAACATTCGAAACAAGCCTTTCTCTCCCCAATCTTCGTTCCAAGAGTTTGCTATCAACCAGTATTTGGTGCCATTTTCGACTCCCCAACCAATGATTCGAACAGCGTGTCCACTTATTGGTTCACCACCTCCGACGTGCTAAAATTTAAAAAAAGTGCACAGCGTTGCAAACAAAGCCCAACGTTATTCTTTGGTTAAGAGCTCCACCTTGTAGTAGAGAAAAGTGTATAAGCTCCACCTTGCAGTTGAGCGTCCCAAAACTTCTCTTATCAGCCACTGAGAGTTCAGAGCCAAAACATAAGCTAACCTCAAGCTCGAGTTATTAAACCAAAGATATTACCCTTGTTTCTGCTCTAAAGTAAAATCTATTGCTCTTTACAAGTGGGTTTCACCGTATTTTAAGAGCGTTCAAGCAGTCTTCCACTCACTGATATTAACCATGAGAGCATTATTAATTTTCATCTCCCTTTGTTTTTATCGCATGTTAACATGAAGTATTGCAACTCATAAAGCTATGAACGAATACATTTAACTGTCTCTAAACATACGATAAAGATAAAGAGAGAAACGAGGTCAGCGCGTTCATGGTTAACATAAGAGAGTGGAAGACCGTAAGAATAACTCCTAAAATAAGGTCAATCCCAATCGAAAAGACATACAGCTCTCTCTTTAGAGCACAAGCAAGGGCAATATCTTCGGTTTAATAACCGAATTTTGAGGTTAGCTCATGTTTCGGCTCTGAACTCTCAGTGGCTGATAAGAGAAATTTTGGAACGCTTTACTACAAGGTGGGGCTCATAAGCTTTTCTCTACTACAAGTTGGAGCCCATAAATACACTCACTTTTCACTAACCTGATAAATACCACTTTTATAATAAAAATAGTCTTCAAAGACAAGGAAGCGAGAAGCGACCGGTCCATTTACATAAATCTCTTTCATCATGGCATCTTCACCATGAACGCTAAACGGATATACACCATAATGACGATCTTTTTCATATTCTATTTTGCTCCCATTCACACATTTTCTTTCACATTTTGGAGTCTCAGAATACGTGTCTGGACATTCTGGATATTTTCCCGGTGTGACATCGTGATCACATGGCGCGAACGGATAAGGCCGACAAGTTTCGTTGTCATTGTATGCACCACCAGATACTATGCCATAGCGTGCATAGTAGTGGAAGGCTGTCCTCATATCTCCGCCAAAGCACCTAAAATAGTGAAGTTTGTACTACGATAAGAATAGGACAAAGCTAAACTAGGAGTAGAGCTTGAATAAGATAGTGTAGGACCAAAAAACAGCTAGGCCGAAACGGAAGTAGCGTCACAGTAAGAAGAGGACAAAGCCAGACTAGAGATCGAGCTAGAATCCCGACAAGGCTTTGTTTAAGGCGAGCCGAGATAGTAATAATTATGTTCTGAAGAGAAGGGACCAGTAGACAGACCTAGAACAAGGTGAGAAGATAAGATGCAAAAGAAAATTGACATGGAGTAGATGGTAGCTGAAGAAAGAAGATGAACAGAAACCCTACAGAACCACGACAATGTTGTCAAATAAGAAAGTCATAAATAATTTTCACTTATTGTGACAATAATTTATGTTCTTATAATTGATGTCAGTTAGTAAAGTAACGAAAACTATGGCCCTTGATGGATGTGAGTTCAAGATTGCTTCTACTAGAAGTTCAGCTTGGCCAGTCTGTCTGCCTTTCATTCAAAAAGGTCGGCAAACCGATGATCCCAGTTTCAATACCGCAATATAGAATGGAGACTTTGATAGTGCAATATAGGATGAAGACGTTGATAACACAGTAAACCGTGATCGTTCGGTTGATACCGATTCTAGACTCAAATTACCAAAAGTCCGAAAAATAACGATTATCAAAGTTTACCTAAAATAAAGTAAAAATACAGTAAATAATATTCCAAATCCTTAAAATTTCTAAATAATCTGTCCTATTCTCCTTCTAAAAACAACTCTTTTCTCTCAAAAACTAGCCCCTGTCTCTATACATGCTCGCTCGCCGAAGCGTGAGACGAAAAACAAAGAAAATATAAAAGGAATGCTTGAGGCAACAGGGAAAGACAAAGTACCACAATTGATTAAGACGGAACGTGAAAAAAAATAAATAGAAAGTAATATCAAATAAACGAATATATATAAAAATAGATATAAAAAAGAACTTTAAAAGCAGTAGGTATTATAAACAACATTTCTCGATTAGTAATTAAAAATAGAGCTAAGATTAAGGCTAAAGCTAAGATTAAGGCTAAAGGGTAGAATTACGGCTAGAGGTAGGGTTAAACTAGACCTAGGGATATGGCTAAGATTAGGGCGCAAGCTAGAGCTAAGGCTATTATTTATAAACATCTTACCCTGCCCCGCAAAATGGACAACAACTCGTTAAATCTTGTGCCGATATGATGACTTGCTTCTTTCCATGACTGCCAATACAAATCCTGTCGCTTATAGCACTGGCCGATGAAACGGCCCAACAATTCCCACAACTTGACTGGTCGGTAATCGTGCGAATTGATTTACATTCTGGCCACTTCTCTCTAGCATCAAAATGTTCTGGCAGTTTGATATGCGCACGTGATGTCAAAGGTTGGCCAAAATTTGATAGATCTATAGACGGATCATCGATTTGACCTAGAAATGAAACGAATCTTTCTCGAGGTACTGATCGGAACCGGTTCTCAAATGTGGCTGTCCATGTAGTGCCAAGACTGTTGATGTAGTCTACTAGTTTTTGGCCTGTTAAGGCTGCGGCTTCAGCTGATATTTCTTTAGTGGCTTGAGAAAAAGCCTTGGCAACTATGGTGAATAGTAGTAAACATGGTACTTTAAAGTACATGGATAAAAATAAATGTAAAAATGGTAAGAACGTTCCAAAAAATTACTTTGTAAAGAGGCTAAAACGAAGCATTTTAAAATTTTTGTCTTTATTTACATTTTAACGCGTTTTTTTAATTACATAGGCATTGCAAACTAATCAAAAACTAAATTTAATAATACGTTTTCACTTTACCTTACCCTAAAACCGCAAAATTTTAAGTGCAAACATTTTAAGTTTTAAAGACAGAATATCAATATTGTATTGTCCCTTCTTCGTTGTATATTTTCGATGTTATTATGGATATACAGTAAAACCTCATTATATAACAAATCGCTAGAGAAATTAAAATTTGTTCGTTATGAGGTTTCGTTATACAGAGTTTTTAAATGTACTGTGTAGTGTTAGACGGGAATTCAAAAGTTGTTCGTTATACAAAGGTTTCGTTATATAGGAGTTCTTTATAAAGAGGTTTCAATGTATATTGATTACTTTGACCTTTCATTACTGTATCTCGGCGTGGTTCATAACGTCAATTTCCCGTCGAGACCTTTTGTTGGAATTCAAATACTCGAAGGCAGGGCGGGGCGCGAGGGGGGGGGGAGCGGGACGGGGGGGGGGTACCCCCCCTCCCCCAGAAAAAAAATTTTGAAAAAAGTTGAACGTGGTCCCCCTGTGGATTTTCGAAAAAAAATTTCGCAAAAAATCGGCACAGCTACTTGTGCCGATTTTTTGGGCCCCTGCCCTCAGACCAAAAGTCCCCGCCCGGCCCTGCTCAAAGGGATGAGACAAACTTGACACAAAGAGTCAAAAGTTATTGTATAACTATAAAACAACATTTTTATACAGATTATAATGTAGAATATATTATAATCGTTTCGAGATTTATTATTATTATACAACGAAAACAAAAAGAATTGGACCGCACTCACGGCCCTCATTTATTGTTATAACTTCATGCATTGTAACCGTTTAGGCTCCTATTGTTAATACTAAAGTTTTGGAAGGGCACCAGCAGCAAAGGCTTCGATTCCACAATGATCTTTTCCTTTCAAAATTCGAAACAAGCCTCTCTCTCCCCAATCTTCATTCCAAGAGTTTGTTATCAACCAGTATTTAGTGCCATTTTCAACTCTTCAACCAATCACTCGAACAGCGTTTCCACCTTTTTTTCCACCTGCCACGTGCTAAAATTCTGTTTTACATTTTCTACCTACCCTACTCTACCCTAGTGGTTGTTAACAAGCCCGGCCTTGTAGTTAAGTCTTTAGAAAAGCTTATGAGCTCCACTTTGTAGTGGAGGAAAGTTTATATGCTTCACCTTGTAGTAAAGCGTTCCAAAATTCCTCTTATCAGCCACTGAGAGTTCAGAGCCGAAACATGAGCTAACCTCAAACTTGGGTTAATAAACCAAAGATATTATCCTTGCTTCTGCTCTAAAGAGAAAGCTCTATGTCTTTTCGAGTGGGTTTGACCTTATTTTAGGATTTGTTCGAGCGATCTTCCGCTCTCTTATCTTAAAGCGCGCCGATGGTTCTTTACACTCTTTATCTCTACCGTATGTTTATAGACAGTTAAATGGTTGCGTTTATAGCTTTTTGCTTTTCAATATTATATGTTAACATACGATAGAGGGAAAGAGTAAAAAAGAAGAAAAGCACGCTCTTGCTTAATATAAGAGAGCGGAAGATCGCTCGAATAACTCCTAAAATAAGGTCAACCTCACTCGAAAAGACATACAGCTTTCTCTTTAGAACAGAAGCAAGGATAATATCTTCGGTTTATTAACCCAAGTTTGAGGTTAGCTCATGTTTCGGCTCTGAACTCTCAGTGGCTGATAAGAGAAATTTTGGAACGCTCAACTACAAGGTGGAGCTCATAAACTTTTCTCTACTACTAAGTGGAGCTCATAAGCTTTTCTAAAGGGTATTGTGGGACTTATTAAAAACCAATCTTAGCTTTACCACTTCTCAAAGATAAAAAATGACTTTTCTTTTTATTATATTATCATGCTTTGAACATTTTATCAGCTAATATGTACAAAATTTTTACATTTTTGGTACCATAATTGACCATTGCACTAACTTACGCTCACTTTTTAAATTTTTGATACTACAGTTTGCTTTTGAATCATCTTATACCACTTTGTTGTTTTTTAGTACTATATTTTTAGTACTATACTATATAGTACCAATTTAGCCAACTTTGATGCTAAAATTGAAATTAGCACATTTTTAGTAAAAAGTTTTAGAACTTCAAATTTTTTCATTTTCATACAAAAATTTGCATTTTTTACTGTCGAAAGATGAAAAGTTTTCATTGTGAAAACCTTGTTAGCTTAGTCGCCGGCCGACTTCGTATTCGCTCATCAGTTGGAGAATGTCAGACCAAAACGAGTCAAAGAAGCATCAGCATATAGTAAGTTGTGCTATGTACTAGTTTTTTCCTGCCCTTTATACTGGTTATAACTTTTTTAAAATTTGTCCTTTCTGGTAATAATTTTTTCAAAAAGTTGAACCGTTTCCCCCTGTGGATCATTTTTTCTAAAATTTGAACTTGGTCCCCCCTGTTAATCATTTTTTCAAAAATTTGAATTTGGTCTTCTCTGATGATTATTTTTTCAAAATTGGAACTTTGCTCCTTCTGGTAATCATTTTTTAAAAACTTGATCTTGTTCCCCCCCCTGATGATTATTTTTTCAAAGAATATGCCCCCCCTGTGGATCATTTGTTCAAAAAGTTGAGCTTGGTCCCCCCTGTTGATCATTTTTTTCAGAAATATAAAGTTGATCCCCTCCCCTGTTGATTACGTTTTCAAAAACTTGAACTTGGTCTGTTGACATTTTCAAAATTTTCAAAAAAATTTTTTAAACTCCTTATTTTTCCTTCTCCCCAAACCAAACTTACCCACCTAACACTAGCTACAATCATATTTTTCTAATTTTTCATTTCCAGCACTGCAAGCATCACAAGTTCCGCCGAGTGCCCAAATATGAAGAATCCTCGGAATCGCCGGGCTTTGAAATGTTTGACGAGGAGAAGAAGGTGCACCAATGTCCCAAGCATCGTACAATGCATCAGCGACACGGTGTAAAACAAAATGAGGATCAAAAGTTTTGGGAACCATCAGTACGAGAGAGTGGTCCAGAAACGTGGCAGAGCTTGGTCGATAAGGAGGGGGTAGGCTTGGTTTTTAGGGTTATAATAAGTGGTTTTAGGCTTATATTTTGCCTTTTCTTAAATTTGTTGGTAGACTCTGGGTATGAAAAGATATAAATAACATAAGTTTTCAAAAGGCTATTTTATAAAGAGCCAAAAAAAGTCATGTCGTTTTTTTACGTACAAAACCGTGTAAATCAACGACAAGGCTTTTTAACGCCGCAATAGGTAAAGTTGATGAAATTTAAATACCTTACAGATTCAAAGACAACTAATGGTTATAAAAAATCTTGTTATTAGCCTTGTTATAGGTAAAACCGCCTATAAATTTGAAAATCGTGGCATTTTGCAACAAGAAGAAAAATAACCTTGTGGTTGGCTCTGACGCTTTTTTTCTGATGGTAAACCATCATTTTTGATTCACTTTCTTTTTGAAAAATATAATTTAATATCTAAATATTAATTTGCGAACGAGTTTTTGAAGATTTGTCACTTTTGCGCCTTGCGCGATCAATTTAAAAATCCATGGCTTTGATGTCTACAATAAGGTTTTTCTTTTCAAAATAGCGCTGTAGACACTATTTTTAATCAAAAATGGTTTATATTATTAGATATAGCATAAAATAAGAATTAATTTGATACCTAAATGATAGAAATTGGTAAGATAGTTTTTGAGATACAAAGCTAGGGCTTCCGATATTGTTTTAAGTGATCAAAAATTTAAAAAAAATTGAAAATCATTACGATCGCAATGTAATACCTAGATCTGATGGTTTTTAATGACTTTTTATGCTGTTAAACTACTTTTTAACTATGATTTTTGTCAGTTTAATAAAGTTTATAGCCTAATCTTCACCATCTTTCAGAGTAAACAGCAAGTCCCACGAGACCGAATCAATTTTGACCCCACCTTCGATGAAACTCCAGATTCGTTGGACTCGGACCGCTCCGAATCCCAATATCTTTTGCCTTTTATCAAACCGGATTCGGCATTGACGGTGCCACCGGAAAAGCTTCTGATTCGCGATTACTTGAAGAAGGATTCGAACAATAATTACACATTGGAACGACACATTTCAATCAATGATCCGAACGTCAAAAATCGAATTGTGGACTCACAACTTCTGCGGCATGTCATCAAACGGAATGAGGAGATCTTGACAAAGTAGGGGCGATTTTAGGATGCTTTTTTGCTTTTTAAAACTTTAACTTTGGGTTAGCGTAAGGTGGGGTAGTCCTCAGGGGCAAGGCTAGTAGCAGGGCTAAAAATATTACTCACCTTAGAGCTAAGGATAAGGTAGGGATAGAGCTTGAGTTAGAGCTTGAGTTAGAACTAGAACTAGAGCCGGAACTTGAACTAGAGTTTGTGCTAGGGCCTGAGCTGGAGCTAAAGCTCAGGCTAGGGCTTAGGCTAGGGCTCTGGGCTAGGGTTTAGGCTAGGGCTTAGGCTATGGCTTAGACTACGGCTTAGGCTAGGGCTTAGGCTAGAGCTTAGGCTAGGGCTTAGGCTAGAGTAGGGTCAAGTCGTCGTTTAAGTTTGACTTTTATTAAGGCCGAAGCTAGGCTAAACCTCCTTCATACTCTACTATCTTTAGTCAAAATAGGCCCTATATTGTACTAGATTATCAGAGTAGATAGTCTTTCTTATAAAAGTATTAAAGCTCTTATCAGAGCATAACTGTTTATAAAAAACGAATATTGATCTTATTTTCAGAGCCTGTATATGCCAATACTTACCGGAAGATTCGCAGCCTTAGAATCGTAAAGTCAAGTCACAACGATCAGCATCAACACTTCACTTGACATATTCTTGATTTGGGTTCATTTTGTATTATTTGAATAAAGAACTGCGTGGCTAAGGACTATAGCTGGTCTTGCTTTATATTCTCAGTCTATTTGGCATTACAAAAAGTTATTTTGAAGAATATTTAGAGTTTAATGCATCTATTATGTTATAGTAGGTTGTTCAAATAATTCTGTGCTCTTTTTAAAGCAAATTTTTGGGGATGCTGTGGCGCAGGATTATGAACAATGTAATAAAAGTCAATTGTAGTACGACTTTGTTAATATCAATAGCTTTAAAAAGTCTTGTTGTCAAATTACATTGACTTGCATGATGAAAAACGACAAAACTTTTTTTTGTGTTATATTTACTGTTGGCTGTTAATACCTTTTACTATTTGTTTTTATAAAGGCCCGAAAAAGTCTTGTCGTTAAGTTAAATTAGTTTATATGGTAAAAAACGACAAAACTTTTCTCGAAGCTTTGTCATATAACGATGGAGTAGCTAGACCTTATCTAATGTTAGAATAGCTACAACTAGGTAATACAGCTCCAAAGCTTCAGTTATTGCTTTGTAAATACCGAACATCGTATACGTTACATAATAAACATTGTTGATAAGATACCTTATCAGACAGCGGAGTAAAGGAACTATAGTCATTTCGTGTGAAGTGATAATTTACTTTTTTTTGTCTTCTGATAATCAAAGAATGTTATATTAGTGTAATTGGACTTTATTAGTTTTCAAGAGTCATAAAAATGAGTTATTTATATTGTTTTAGTTGTTCTGGTACTAAAAATTGTCATTTTATGGTTTGTAAAGAAAGTTCTTGCATTTTTTTGGTTTATAAAGAAAGTTATTGCCATTTTATGTTTTGTAAAGAAATTTATTGCCATTTTAAGTTTTGTAAAGAAAGTTCTAGCCATTTACACTTAAAAAAGCCAAATTAGGTACTGCGCAGTCTGCGGGCGACAAGTTATACGGTAAATGCTAGTTTTAATTTTGTAAACATAGTTCTTGCCATCTTATGTTTTGTAAAGAAAGTTCTTACCATTTTATGTTCTGTAAAGAAAGTTCTTGCCATTTTAAACCTTGTAAAGAAAGTTTTTGTCATTTTTTGATCTGTGAAGAAAACTGTTTTACGGTTAAGATTTGCTAAAATTTTTTTTTTATTTTATAAACTGTAAAGAAAATTTCTGTTAATTTATTTTTTTTTCTAAATTACCAACCTATACAGTTCATAAAGTATATCGAAAATTCATTTTTTTTTCATTTTTTGAACTTTTAGAAATAATAATAAAAAAGTGTCATAAGTCAGTTTGTATTTATATATTACAGTTACTTTAACTCTTGATGTCATTTCAAATCGATTACAAAAGTAATCGTTTTGTAATTTCATTCGAATCGAAATTCAAAGTATTTTTGTAAAGTTGAAACTTTACTGTAAAGGCATATGATACGTATCTGTTTATATACGTAGTAGTAATAAGACGGCTTGGGGTGAAAAACGGGCCATGTAATCGCGGTCCGGCCTTACGATCGTGCCGGACCGCCTTTCAGCTAAATTTACGTCGGGCCCGGCCTGAAAATGAAGGTCCGGTTCGTTTGCACGTAAAAAATACTGGTCGAGCCGGTCTGCGGCAAAAATGAAAACGGGCCGGGCCTGAGCATTGGGCCAAGGTTAGAGCTGAGTCTAGGCTCACGGCTCTGGGCTCGGGCTCTAGTCTAGGGTTATAGCTCTCGACTAAAGCTTTGAGCTAAATTTTTTTTTAAGCTCTAGATTAGTGCTATGAGCTACCGCTTTGGACTGGGCCCGGTCCGATCTCAATTTTTCTCAAAACCGGCCCGTTACCCATGTTTCCTCTAGACTAGGGCTCTAAACTATATAGGACTCTGAGCTAAGGCTCTGGGTTAGAGCTCTGGGCTAAGGTGCTGGTCTAAGGCTCTGGGCTAGGGCTCTGGGTTAGGGCTGTGGGCTAGGGCTCTGGACTAGGGCTCTGGGCTAGGGCTCTCAGCTAGGGCTCTGGGCTAGGGCTCTGGGTTAGGGCTGTGGGCTAGGGCTCTGGGCTAGGGCTCTAGGCTGGGGCTAGGCTAGGTTAAGTAAAAGAACAAAAACTTTATTTCCAAACCAAAAACGGATGAAACTTTCTTTACAACTCAAGAAACGACCACTTCTTTCACTATTTATCATGTTATTCTAAAACAACATGACAAACATGTACAACAATATTGATAAAACAGTTTTCGTAACAAACTTATCAATGATTTACTGGAAGTGAAATTAGTTTTTTGTTCGAAAAAAGCGGCGATTACCTTTTTATTACTTCAACAACAATATAAACCTTCTTACAATTACTTTTTAATTTATTTTAGATCTACTTGGTATTATCTGTATGTACTTGACCTTTACTATCAAGTATTTTTGCCATTTTATTAGTTTTTTGATATTATGATGACATTTTTTGACATTATGACGACATTTTTTGATACATTAGAAGCTTTTACGTTACAACACACATTTCTCTATACCTATATAGTAATGTATTTACAAACCATTCAATATCAAAATGTAAAAAAGTCTTGTCGTCTTTACCCCTGAAACTCAACGTAAATAAACGACAAGACTTTTTTACCGCTTCTTATCACTAAATTTTTCATTTTCTTTATATTTTCAAATTTTACACTGCCATTTCAAAGGTTATAGGCAGTAGTTTTTGGTCACCATACGAAATATTACAATCATGCGAAGGAGGGGATCGTATCGATAGTTCAAATAAGCAATAGCACCTTTGAAGGTAATGGGAAAAAGTATTTTTGTTACAAATGGAAGGTTTCTTTCTGAAATTTCAAAAAATTGAAATAATTGACACTTTATGTTTTGTATATAAAGTTATTGCCATTTTTTGGTCTGTAAAGAAAGTTCTTCCTATTTTGAGGCTTGTAAAGAAAGTTTTTGCCATTTTATGTTTTGTAAAGAAAGTTCTTGCTATTTTTCTCATTGAAAACAAAAATTTAGAATGTTCGACCTGCGGGTGACAAGTCATACGATAAAAAGTAATTTTTTAACTAAAAATTGCTATTTGATGTTCCGTAAAGAAAGTTTCTGCGCGTTTATGTTTTCTAAAGAAAGTTCTTGCCATTTTATGTTTTGTAAAGAAAGTTTTTGCAATTTTAGGTTTTGTAAAGAGTTTTAGCAATTTTTCGGTCTGTAAAGAAATTTCATACCGTTTCATGTTTTGTAAAGAAAATTTTTGCAATTTTTCCAAAAAATCAAAAATGTATTCAGTGCGACCTGCGGGTGACAAGTTATACGATGAAAAGTATTTTTTAAATAAAATTGCCATTTTATGATTTGTAAAGAAAGTTCTTGTCGTTTCATGATCTGTAAAGAAAGTTCTTGCCATTTCATGGATTGTAAAGAAAGTCTTTGCCATTTCATAATCTGTAAAGAAAGTTCTTACTATTTTATGTTTTGTAAAGAAAGTTCTTGCCATTTCATGGATTGTGAAGAAAGTCTTTGCCATTTTATGTTTTGTAAGGAAAGTTCTTGCCATTTCCCACTAAATTATGAAATTCAAAAACGTTTTTCCTTGGAAAACGGCTCGATTTCAGCTAGTTTGCTCATTATAAATTGAAACTTTACAATGATCACCAGGCATTGTAATGTTCTTTTTGCAATGTCTTCCACTTTTGACCTTTATTTATTTGTTTTGTCATTTTTGTCGTACCAAAAATTTCAACTTTTCATATTATTATTGGGTAATACAGGTTTATGGTCGACTAAAAATGGCAGTATTGATTTTTGTGTGAAGGGGTGGATTTGATGGTTGAGGGTGGTTTTAATGGCGGGGATGGGTTTGGTGGCTAGGGGTGGTTTTGATGGCAGGGGTGGTTTTGATGGCAGGGGTTGTTTTTTGGTAGGGGAAATTTTTTGGCAACACGGCTGTCTGAAGTAAAACAAAAGTTGGAAATGCAATTTTCTGGCTTTTCGTTACGTTTCAACGTGCTGCGAAGTGTCAAAAATTAAAATAAAATATAAAAATAGAGAAAAGAAAAAGAGAAAATAAAAAGACCATTTGAAAAATTTTTGGACACTTTGCAACGAACGAAAAGCCACTATTGGTCATTTCCCATTTCAGACAGATGTGTGGTGGTCTTACAATTCAAGATGACCACTTTTCTGGACATTCGTTTATAAATGTATGTCTTTCGTTTGACCGCCCAAAAAGTAAGCACGTATTTGTTGTTGTTTACGTTTTTTTTATGATTTCGTAAACGGCAAAAACTTTTTTTTAATTTTAATAAGAAAAGGCGAATTCTAGGTCTAAAATTTAGATTCTAGACCTAAAATCACTTGTTTTGGAAATTATGATTTTGGTAGCTAAAATCTTAAATATTTGAAATTTTTTTGTTTTTTTTTTGTTTTTTTTGTTACCTAAAATCTAAAAGAAATCGTATTTGTTACCTAAATTCATTTTGCAAATCAATTTTGTTACTAAAATATCCAAATTCTTATAAATTTTTAAACATTTTTGCTATTTGTTACCTAAAATACAGTAAAAGCATTTGTTCGAAAAGGGGTTTACCCTCCATTTCGAGTTCAAAATTCCAAATTCAATTACTTATAAAACTTTACTAGTTTCAAAAAATACAATACAATTTGGGATAAATATATTTGACACATTATTTGTTACCTAAAATATCAGTTTTTCAAAATTTTTTTTTAATTTTGGTAATTTGTTACCTAAAATTGAACAGAACTCGTATTTGTTATCTAAATTCATTTTTTGAAAATCTTATTTTTTACCTAAAATATCAGTTCTTAAAACTTTTTACTTTTTTTTGTTAATTTGTTACCTAAAATTTTAAAAAGTTGGATTTGTTACCTAAATTTTATCAAACATCTAATTTATTATCTAGAACATAAGAAATTAGTTGAATTAAGATTTTTCAGAGCTTTTGTTACCTAAACTAATGTTTTCTTTCGATTTAACTCCTTTCTCTTTCATATTACAGTAGACTTACGGAGTAAACGCGGAACAATCTTATTCGAAAGAAAGGAAATGACCGCTTTATCTGTTTTTTCTTCGAAATCTGAATATTCTGCTTTCAGATTCCTTTGTGACCGTTCGAATGGATAACAATTCCCACAATGGGAAGGCTCTCGATTCTGGATCAGGTGAGGGTTTATAAAATGAAAGTTTTTGATTTTTAGGTAACATTCAGAAGACTTTTTGAGGTTTAGGTAAAAGTCTGAAGACTTGTGGTGTTTAGGTAACATTTTGAGGAACTGTGATGTTTAGACAACATTCTGAAGATCTTTTTGATGTTTAGCCAACATTCTGAATGAGTCTTGAGGTTTAGGTAACATTCTGAATTCTTTTGATGTTTAGTTAACATTTTGAAGGGCTTTTTGATGTTTAGGTACCATTCTGAATGAGACTTGAGGTTTAGATAAAATTCTGTAGCTCTTTTTGAAGTTTAGGTAATATTCTTAAGCTTTTTTGATGTTTAGGTAACATTCTGAAGGCCTTTCCGATGTTTAGGTAATATTCTAAGGAATTTTGATGTTAAGATAACAAAATGAAGTCTTTTTGATGTTCAGATAACAGTTGTTACCTAAAATATCAAAAGTTTGTATTTTTTGAAAATTCATTAATTTCATACCTAAAATTCACTTAACATCAAGATTTTTAAACAAAAACATGTTGTTATATACCTAAAATCAAGATGTTCAAGCAAAAAATATTATTTTATACCTAAAATCCTCAAATTTTCAGACAAAAGTTCATCGGACAATGATATGACCTCAACGTTACGTTCGAAAGCCCTCAGTCATTTCAAAGTAGAGTCGGTCGACGAAGGTAGTCTGAGTCTAGAGAGCCAGGACAGAGACAGTCTACAAGAAGTGGAAGAGATCGAAGAGATGGACGGTGAAGAGAGGGATCAAGTCGAACATGAACTCACTACCAATAGTAACTACAACACCAAGACTAGTAATTCTAGGGTAGGTTACGGGTGTTGTGGTTTAGGCTAGGACTCTGGGCTAGGGCTCTGGGTAGGGCTTAGACTAGGTTTTGGGCTCGGACTTTGGCTAGAGCTAACTACCGTATTCTACTAAAGGGGGGGGGGCTAAAATTACAGTAGTAATAGTGGGTTAAAGTTGTTACTTTTTGAATTTTCAGCCCAAGTTTTCAATAAACGTTGAAGACGAGAATGGAGATACTGTAACAACATTAAATAGGTATGTCTTTTTAATTTAAAATGGCAAGAACTTTCTTTACAAAACATAAAACGACAGCTTTATAATGAAAAACATGATTCATCGTATGAACTTGCACACGCAGGCTGCACAATTAAAATGATTTTTTTGAAAATGACAAGAACTTTCTTTCCGAACTAAAAAATGGCAAAGATTTTTTTTACAAATCACACAAAATGGCAAGAACTTCCTTTAAAAAACTTAAAATGGCAGGAACTTTCTTTACAGGCCATAAAATGGCAAGAACTTTCTTTACAAACCAAAAATTAGCAAAAACTTTCTTTACAACCCACTATAATGTAATCATTTTCAGTATTGGCAACAATAATACTATGGATCGACCACCTCACATCGACCACTACCGAATGACAGTCCAAGCCCTCAAGAATCGACCGTCAATGTTACAGTTAATGCATACCAAGCCATCGGTCGGTCGACGACTAAATGAAGAAACCTCCTCGAATTGCCAATCTTACCGGTCGGAGCGTGATCTGGAGACCTTTCAACCGTCGGAGAACGTGAAGAAGGAGCAGAAAAAGAAGCTGGGCGCCTTCGAAGGCGTCTACATACCATCATTCACCAACATCGTAGGCACCTTGCTCTACATTCGTATGGGCTGGGTCACCGGCAAAGCGGGCATAGTCGGCGGACTGGGCATTGTCACCTTCTCAACGTTTGTCATATCAATTACCGCCCTATCACTGGCCGGAATATGCTCGAATGGTCAGCAGAGGAAGGGTGGGGTCTACTATGTGGTCTCGAGGTAGGTGGTTTTTGAGAGCTATTTCTTTGCTTAATTAGCTAGGATAGGGAGGGGGGGGGGTAGTCATGAGGAACGGGCAGGGGCTGTGAGGTAGGTCGACCCGGTCTAAATTTGGGCTAAGGCCGGCTCCGATGGTAGGCACGGCCCGTTCCGTTGTCTGGGGGCGGGAACTTTCTTTACATATTAAAAACACGATTTGTTGTATAAAATGGCACGCGCAGGCTCAGAGCGTAAATTTAGATTTTGTAAATAAAAATCGCAAGAAACTTCTTTACAAGGCTAAAAATGGCAAAAACTTTTTTTACAAAGCTTAGAATGGCAAACACTTTATTTACAAGTTTTAAAATGGCAAGAACTTTCTTTACAGATAGTATAAAATAAAAAGTTAAAAATTTAAAAATTAGTGGCCTATTAATTTAGAGCTTTAGGACCGCAGTTCGGCGGAGTGATTGGAGTCATTTTCTCGTTGGCCAATGTTGGAATGGCAGCGCTTTATATTGTGGGTAACTCCGAATTCATAGTGGACTTGATGATTGACAACCAATACGAGTTGGTCACCGGAGACAAGTACAATGATATTCGACTGTTTTCTGTCGGTGAGTACAAATGTTTTATTTAAAGTTTAAAAAATTTGAAATTTTTTGAAAAAGATTATGTTTTGGCTGCGCAGCCTGCGGGTGATAAGTTATGGTATGGTTTGTTTAGAGGTAGGGTATTGTAGAGAAAGTTGTTGTAAGGTAGGGCATATAGTAAAATTAGTTAAAGGATGGTAGGGCGGGTGAGGGTAGGGCAGGGCAAATCGGTACAGGACAGGGTAGGGCGGCGAGTTAAAAATACTGTCATTTTTGGTAGGGCTACTGTAAGAAAGATAGAGTTTTTTGTATATTACAGTAGCGTAGCTCATACTGTATTGTGGGATAAGATTGGGCTTACTGTAGAACAGATATGACAATTTTGTGAACTGTAAAGAAAGTTTTTGACATTTTACAATTTGTAAAGAAAGTTCTTGCTATTTTACGCTTTGTAAAGAAAGTTTTTGCTATTTTAACTTCTGTAAAGAAAGTTTCACTTTATACTCTGTAAACAAACTTTTTTCTATTTTCAGTGCTCTGCATAGTCTTGATGTTGATAGCCTTTGCCGGCCCAAAGGTCGAGAATGGGTTTACCTTGATCTTCTTCTCTACCTACTACATTTCCTATTTCAACTGGCTGATCGGCACCTTCCTACCTCCAGATGATGAACAACAACGTCGTGGAGTTACGGGCTACAGTTGGATCACCTTTGAAATGAACTTACTACCCGAAGAGAACACCAGCTGGTCTACTATAATATCCACGTTTACCGTGTTCTTCCCTGGCTTCACTGGTATGTTGGCAGCTTGCATGTACGTGGACGAATTGCGCAACCCAGGTCGTGACGTGCCAGCCGGACTGTTCTCGTGCATTGTGAGCACGTTCGTGATGTATGTGGCGGCAGTGATAGCGTGTGGAGCGAGTGTGTTAAGACACTCGACTGGAGTGGACTTGCCGGTCATTGATAACAGCACGGGGTACTGGTTGATACCTAATTGCTCGATTACTACTTGTGATTCTGGACTGAATCATGATCATCAGGTAAATAGTTTTTGAGGTTGGGAGGGGTGTTTTTTCGACTTTAGATGCGTTTTTGGGGTGGAAAGGGTGTATTTGGGTAGGAGTTGCTTTTGTTTTGGGAGGTGTAACTTTCAGATTGAAGAGTGGTTGTTTGTGGATATGGGCAGGGTATTTTAAGTTAAGCGTTATTCTTTCGGTTAGGGTGTTTTTATTGCGCTAATTTTTTTAAAAGCATGAAATGGCAAGAACTTTCTTTAAAAAAAATAAAATGGCAAAAACTTTCTTTACAAGACATTAAACGGCAATAACTTTCTTTACAGAACATAAAATGGCAAGAAATTTTTTTACAAGGCATAGAATGGCAAGGATGTTCTTTACAAAGCTTAAATTGCAAGAACTTTTTTTACAAAACTTAAAATGGCAAGAACTTTCCTTACAGAATTTAAAATGGCAAAAACTTTCTTTACAGTATTTATTACGACAATAGC
Organism: Bursaphelenchus okinawaensis; assembly: GCA_904066225.2. Lineage (NCBI taxonomy): Eukaryota > Metazoa > Nematoda > Chromadorea > Rhabditida > Aphelenchoididae > Bursaphelenchus > Bursaphelenchus okinawaensis. The sequence goes on along the minus strand of CAJFCW020000001.1, from coordinate 9,227,644 downwards.
TTTGTTATTTTAGGTATTAAAACCTTATTTTAGGTAGCAAAGCTGACCTCAGCATGGCCGCCACTAATCGTGATAGGAATGTTTGGAATGACAATCTCTTCCACAATGACAAACCTCGATCAAGGTCCAATCACTTTCCACGCCGCCTGCACGGATCGTATCTTTCCGTACACAAAGTACTTCGCTGCAGACATCAAGCGACCTTATGTTATGTTAGCCACGCTCACAGCCCTATTGACACTGATCGGCGACCTGGACCTGATCGATGAGATCGTGACCGCAATGTTTATGGCTATCTATGTTGTGGTGAACTATGCCTGTTTCGATGCATCGTTTGCGCGGACGCCCGGCTGGCGACCAATGTTCCCCTACTACAATATGTGGGTATCGCTGTTCGGTGCCATTTTATGTATTGGGGTCATGTTTATTGTGTCGATTGTGTCAAGTATTGTGATTGTCATCGTATTTGCTTGTTGTTTGGGCTACTTTCACTATTTTCATCCAGGTAAGTGAGGTGGAAGGAAAGTTATCGTGATTTTATTTTTTGTAAAGAAAGTTTTTTGCATTTTTAAGCTTTGGAAAGAAAGTTCTTGCAATTTATGGCTTGTAAATAAAGTCCTTGCATTTTTTGGGCGTGGAAAGAAAGTTCATGCTATTTTAAGCTTTGTAAAGAAAGTTTTTGCATTTTTAAGGCGTGGAAAGAAAGTTCTTGCCATTTTAAGCTTTGTAAAGAAAGTTCTTGCCATTTTAAGATCTTTAAAGAAAGTTCTTGCTATTTTAAGCTTTGTAAACAAAGTTATTGCTATTATACAAAAATGATGACATTCTTTTTCAGAGGTTAATTGGGGTGACACAAACCAAGCCCATATGTACCGAAACGCCTTGACCAGCCTTCAGAAGTTGACTTACACAGAGATTCATGTCAAGAACTATAGGCCTCAGATATTATTAATGAGCGGTAATCCAGCCAGCCGTGTTGGACTACTCGACTTTGCTCATGGCATCACTAAAGGAGACTCGTTATTGATGTGTGTTCACATCGTACCGGTAGGTGAAAATAAAGTTTTTACTTTTTACATTACAGTACCCTCAAATAGAGCGTGTGTTCGAAATCCTACGGTTATTGGTCAGAGAGATTGAATGTTGGCTAAAAGAGTCTAGACTAAAGGCATTTTATCTAAATTTGGCCAATTTAAACCTTCGAACTGGAATGCAAAACGTCTTTCAACTAGCTGGACTGGGCAAGTTGAAGCCGAATGTACTCTTAATCGGCTTCAAATCAGAATGGAAAAATTTGGAAAAGAAGGATGTTAAGGAGGTCAATGATTATGTGGGGATATTGAGGTAGGTATACCTACATATAAGGGTCTCTGGACGAAAAATGAAAAAAAATTTTTTTTAAAGATGACAGAGCAAGTACCCTGCCTGCCCCGCTCAGCATCAGCTCAAAATTTTTGTATGAATTCTTTGTACCACCAATAGTACCCATAAAAAATCTTAGCTCGCGCTTTTGAGTTTTAAATTTGAATTATTTTGATTTTTCGCCAATTTGGCATTGTGTTGCAAGCACTTTTTTCGACTTTCCAGTCAAGCTACGCTTATAAATTAAAAAATGTAGGTTTATTTAAAGGTATTCTACTAGTATATTAAAAAAATTACTAAAAGTCAAAAAATGGCAAAGTTATAAGCTTGAAACACAATGCCAATTTGGCGGGAAATTCAAAACGTAATTTTTGATCTCGACTTTCATGAGATTGACTTTAAAGCATGATTTAGAACTTTTCTGAATATTTTCTATTTACATGATCTTCCTATATAAAAAGTTTGAAGTCAATCAGAGCGGCGCAGGTCGGGTACTTTCCTTGTGATTTTTGAAAATTTAAAATTTTTTGAAACTTGAAATTTTTTAATTTTTTAACTTTTAAAATCGTATTTTAGAGACGCCTTCGAGAACAATTATGGCGTTGGAATCCTACGCAACTGCGAAGACGGCTTTGATCTCTCCGACGCTCTGTTAGCCAATGACATTGTTAACCCACAACAACTGCGGAGAGCCATCGAAAGTCGAGTTCACATTGATGAAGATCTCCTTACTCAATCTAGTGGCCAAGTCTCGGAGCTTTTTGAACCTACTCACGTTGTTCATAGACATATCAATAGGAAACATAACATTAACATACCTGGGATCACAACGAAAGGACAATGCCATCAACAACATGAGCAACATAGCGAGGGAAAGGAGAAGAGAAGTAAGTGAAGAAGCTGTAGTTATCCACCTACCCTACCCCTTACCATTTACCCCTACTCCTTATCCTCTTACCCTCTTACCCTCTACCCCCTACTCCGTAGCCTCTAATATACCGTAGCCTCTACCGTAATATAGCCCCGTTTAAGCTAGCATTAACTATTGTACCGTCCACTCTCCTCCCCTCTCTTGCTCTCCCCCCCCCCCTCCGCATATTAATACTTGTTACCGTACTCTTGTCTGTAGTACCTGTTTATCTTCAGAATTCTTCTCCGACCGTTGGATGTTCGCCCTGAACAAGAAGATAGCCGACAGTACAGTAAACACCACCTCACAATTCACAAACGCTTCAAAGATACCAGTATCCTTATCAATAGATGACCTTCAGTCAAGATCAACGAGGAGAATCAGTGACAGTTTCGAGATACCAGCCTTCATGGAACATTACCACGAGAATAAGAGTAAGCAGAAGGTATTGGCGAGCAAGATGAACACCTTCCACAAGGCCAAACCCAACGCCAGAATCGATGTTTGGTGGCTGTATGATGATGGTGGACTGACATTGTTATTGCCACATCTACTCAGGTTACCCAAGAGCTATTTGGAGGTAAGGTGGGGTTAAAGAGGAGGGATTTGTGAGGGCACTGAAGGGAAAGGGTGTGTGGTAGGATACAAAAGGTAAGGCGACGTAAAAATGGTATTTATGAGGGTGGAGGAGGGTTGGGTGTGGCGTTGATAAAAAAATAGTTAGGGAAGGGTTAAAATTTTATTTGGGGGGGGGGGGGGGGGGTAAAAATTTTGAGGGCATGGAGGGTAACATTTTATTTTATATTGGGCATTGTAAAAAATGTTTCTGAGGGCAGGCGGGGGTAAAAAATTTTTTTTTGAAAATTGGCAGGGTGACCTTTTTTTAGGATGGGCATGGTTTAAAACGTTTTTGAGATCGGACGGAATAAATGTTTTATTTTTCAATTTGGGCGGGGTAAAAAAATTTGTTTCGGGGACTGACAGGATAAACTTTGTTTTCTGAGGATGGGCATGGTTTAAAACTTTTTTTCAAATTGGAACGGGTCAAAAATTTATTCTTGAGATTGGGCGGGGTAAAAGTTTTATTTTTTAATTTGAACAAGGTAAAAAAATTTTGAACCTGGGCGAGGTTAAAAATCATTTCTTCAGGTTAAGAGGGGTTAAAAATCTATTCAGAGGAAAGGCAGGGTGAATAAAAACTGTTTTTAAGTAAGGCAGGGTAAAAAATCACCACGCCAGTTATTTTTCAATAATAGGCGCGTAGGGTTATTCAAATTCAAAATGTAATTTTAAGTTTTAAAAATTTCATTTCCAGGGTGCACAACTCCGTGTAATCACGCTGAGTGGCAACGCGAACGCCGTGGACGAGAAGAGTATGTTGACATTGCTGGCCAAGTTCCGAATCGAATGTAATTCAGTGAAAGTGCTCGAGATTGCTCATCAAAAGCTTCATCCTGACATTACGAGGAAGTTCAACGCTTTGGTCAATAAATGGAAATACAAGCCGGAGGGTACCAAGTACAATCGTGATGGTACCAGAAGCTCCAAAAAGGAAAAAGCACCATTTAACGTTGTTGGTGCTGAGATTCATGGTGGAAGTATTGGCATCAATAAGCCGGGATATGGTGCGTATGGTACTACTGGAGCAGATAATACTGGTGGTGCTGGAGCATATGGTACTACTACTACTGGAATAGGTGGATATGGTACTGAAGCCAGAAATAGTACTAGAGGGCCAAAGCATGGTACTAGAGCAGGAACAGATGGGACAAAAGTTGATGGAAATGGTACTGCAGGTGATGGAAATGGTACTGCAGGCAATGTAAATGGTACAGAAAAGCCTTTCAAAGTGCTTGACGCTCGAATAAATGCCGGCAAAGGTGGTACAGCTGGTCTAAAACAAGGTGAAGAGGCTTGGAATGGACCAGAAGGACAAGCTACTGGTACCAGCTTCAAAATAGGACCATTTGAAGCAGAGGGAAGTAACACCGTACCAGCTGAAGGCAACAAAAATTTGGTACCAGATGAACCCAATAACAATACGGTACCAATTGAAGGAAAAGACATCAACATTGTGGTACCAGACGAAGATACAGGCCTAATATTCAAAAGTGATAAGAACAAGGCCAGCTTGGACCAGAATTTGAACAGCATCAACTATGGTACCATGTCGAATCAAACTGGTACAGAATCGTTTTTTCACCCTTCAGCGGTGCCATCTGGACCACAAAATGTACCAAAGAGCCTACCCAGTACTACTGTACCAAATATACACAGTACCACCGTCCCAAATATACATAGTACCATGGATCAAAACCTACCATATCCAGAAAAAATGGACTCAAATGCACCAACAGTACCACAAAGCACCAGTCCACCACCTCACGACGGCCTAATCACTGATCAAGAGCTGAATACCCACAAGAGAAAGACCTACAGACAGCTGATCACCCATCAGCTGTTGATCAAACACTCATACGATGCCTCGCTGATCGTGGTAACTCTGCCCGTACCTCAGGAAAACATTGGCAGTTGTTTGTACATGGCATGGCTGGACTTGATGACCGCCGACCTACCCCCAACCTTGTTGGTAAGGGGTAATCAGTCATCGGTTCTTACTTTTTATTCCTGAATTTTCCAAATTTTAAAATGTTTTTTTAATTTTTTAAATATTGGGTTGTTCAAATAATTCTGTGCCCTCTCTCAGAACTAATTTTCAAAGTTGGGGGGGGGGCACAGAATTTTATTATATTAGGTTGTTCAAATAATACTGTGCTTCCTATCAAAACAATTTTTCAATGTTACGGGGCACAGAATTATTTGAACACCTTAATATTTGATTTTACAAAATTTTTGTTTTTTGTACCATACTGTATCTTTTGACATTTCGGGTTTGTCATACTGTCATTTCAGCTCATTGTACATGTCTTTTGTTTGTCATATCTTTCTTTATATTACCTTCCTTTATATTATATAGAAGTGGAAAAAAAAGTCTTGTCGCTTCTTAACCAGCAACTCAATGCAAATTGGCGACAAAACTTTTTTATAACTTTTTAAATATTATTTTATATTATGTTGTTCAAATTATTCTGTGCCTCTTTTCAAGGCAAATTTTTAAAGTTAGGCGTACAGAATTATGTGAACAACCTAACGATACTTATTTTTAACATTTATATAACTTCAAAGTGATTTTTTAAAATTTATAATTGATTTGAGAACACTGTGATGCTCAAGATTATTCTCTTATCATTCATTTTTAACAATTGTATATATTATTGTTGACCGTAATTATTAATAAGAATGTAAATTTATTACAATAAAGCTTATGATTGAAATTTACTTTCGTAATTTTTTAATTTCTAGTAGGTAGGATGTGCATACGGTAGGGCAACGTAGGATAGGGTAGGGAAGAGGGAGATAGGATAGGAAAGGATAGCGTAGGGGTGGGAAAATTAGGGTGCAGTACGGTGAGGTAGGGTACAATAAGCAGGGTTGGGTAAGGTTGAGTAGGATACATTAAAGTAGAGTGGGATAAAGTAAGGAAAGGTCCAGCAGAGCAGGGTATGAAAAGTTTATTAAAAAGTCAGAAAAGATAATTATGTGCTCCACCTTGTAGTAGAGAAAGATTTATGAGCTCTACCTTGTAGTAGTTTTAAAAAAGCTTATGAGCTCCACCTTGTAGTAGAGAAAGGTTTATATGCTCCACCTTGGGTAGAGCGTTCCAAAATTTCTCTTATCAGCCACTGAGAGTTCAGAGCCGAAACATGAGCTAACCTCAAACTTGGGTTAATAAACCGAAGATATTATCCTTGCTTCTGCTCTAAAGAGAAAGCTCTATATCTTTTCGTTTGAGTTTGACTGTATTTCGGGAGTTGTTCGAGCGATCTTCCGCTCTCTTATTTAAACTTGAGCGCGCCGACGCTTCTTTTCACTCTTTATCTCTAGCGTATGTTTATAGCTGTTAAATGGCTGCGTTTATAGCTTTGTGCTTTTTCAATATTATATGTTAACATACGTTAGAGATAAAGAGTAAAAAGAAGCGTCAGCGCGCTCATGATTAATATAAGAGAGAGTGGAGGATCGCTAGAACAACTCCTGGAATGGAGTCAAACTCACTCGAAAAGAAATAGAGCTTTCTCTTTAGAGCCGAAGCAAGGATAATATCTTCGGTTTATTAACCCAAGTTTGAGGTTAGCTCATGTTTCGGCTCTGAACTCTCAGTGGCTGATAAGAGAAATTTTGGAACGCTCTACTACAAGGTGGAGCTTATATGTTTTTTAAAGGCTCTACTACAAGGTGGACGTTATAAGTGCCTTTCTTAATGTTTTCAAGACATGTCTATACCCTACTCTGCTTTATCCTACCCTACCCGTGACCTATCCTACCCCCATCTGACCGTACTTTAAAGTATCGCCCTGTCCTACGTTGAGTTAAACTATGCCACAGTAAGAATCCTAACGTACTATTTCATACATTACCCTATCCTACCGTACTGTATTGTACTGCAACTCAGTTTATTAAGCTCTATCTTGTTCTAGCGTGCCCTACCCTACCATAATAACTTAAATTTAACTTTTGTAAACTTGCAAGTTAACTCAAGAGTTCCTTTTATTTTCTATTAACCTCATTAAAAAGAAGTAAATAGGTGTTAATGTGAACAAGAACAACACACAAAGTAAAATTCACTTCATTTGCACTTCAAACCACGTCAAAAACAAATTCAATTTCAAAACTGAACTTTGAAAACAAAGTTTATTGATCCAAAATGGCGCTATTATCCCTAGAACTGTCAAATCTAAGCCTGTCTCATGATATCTTGAATACCAAGTTAAGTGACAGTGGATTCGAACTGAAATGGCTACTCAATTGCCTACTGGAACCTGACACTAACTTCGACAAGCTTGATTTGGACTTTAACAACATTGTCAAGGTAGAAAACTTGTTTTAAAACACTCTTAAAAGTCTTGTCGTTTTTTGAATAAATAGCTCACAGCAAAAAACGACAAGACTTTTTTTAGCCTATAGTCATTTCACTTTGTGGACTAGTAAGTTTTAAACACTGTACTAAATTTAAAAAAATCCTTAAAGAGCTAAGCCTAAAGCTATGTTTAATAAAATTTTGCTTTGCGTATCTTACAAAACCCAATTTTTAGGTAACAACAACTGACATTGGAGCCGGAAAAGGTCATTTGAGTAGAGTATACCTAGTTACTCTGTTCTTTTCTACTGATGAACAACTTGATTTGGTCGTCAAAGTGCCTACAATCGCCATTTTGAATGCTATTAGAGCTCATACTGGACAGGAGGTAAGTTTTAAACTAAGTCTCAAGCTGTGGCTAAGCTTAAAAGTTAGGCTATGAGCTAGGATTAATAATGAGACTAAAGCTAAGACTAAACTTGAAGCGAAGGCTAAGAATAAACCAAAGGCTTGGACTACGTCCAACGAAAAATCTAAACCATTACCTGAAGCCGTGACTAAGGCTAAGGCTAAGACTAAGGCTAAGGCTAAAGAAGACTGAGATTAAATACAAAAATACAGCTAGATTAAGATAAGACTAATAACAGTAGACTACTGTAGTCTTTTTCAGATGTATCAAGAAGACTCTTCAGGAGCTCAACTAGTCTACGAGTCTCATAATCGAGAATGCGAATTCTATGAAATGGTTCGAAACCAAAACCCCTCCAAAACCCACACGCCAAAGGCGTATTTTATCAAAAAAGTCGGTCCAATACCGACTGAAGATCGTGGAGTACTGGTACTAGAAAGTTTGGCCAAGTCATCCTTATCAGTAGGACTATTTGAAAGTGCTACAAAAGAGATGGTACTGAGTTTGGCCAAGTGTTTGGCCGATTTACATGCCACATGCTTGAATTTGGAGGGTCAGCCTTGGAAAGAATTGGAAAATACACCACTACAGACCGATTACTTAGCCATGAGCGTTACGCCACGGTATTTACCCGCTTTGCAACATAAATGTCCTGGTAAGAGTTTGTAAAGAAAGTTTTTGCTATTTGACGGTTCGTAAAGAAAGTTATTGCCGTTTTATGTTCTGTAAAGAAAGTTCTTGCCATTTATGTTTTGTAAAGAAAGTTCTCGCCATTTAATGTTCTGTAAAAAAAGTTCTTGCCATTTTATGTTTTGTAAAGAAAGTTCTTGCCATTTTTATGTTCTGTAAAGAAAAGTCCTTGCCATTTTTAGACGTCTACAATGAATTCCTCCCTCTCAAAAAAATGGTCAACCCAGAATTCCTAAAATACTGTATAATTGATCGTGCTGTGGAGATGAATGCCATAGGCTTCGTTTATGGTGACTGCTACGGTAATAACACCTTGTTCAAGAAAAACCCTGATGGAAGTATTGGTAATGAATTGGCTGGTTTTGTGGACCTGCAACTGGTTGGGTGGGGTAAGAAAAGCATTTAAAGCCAATATATAACCTACCATGCCCTAAAATACCCTACCCTACTCTACCTTAATGTTTGTTAACAAGCCCCGAATTGTAATAGAGTCTTTAGAAAGCTTATGTGCTCCACCTTGTAGTAGAGCGTTCCAAAATTTCTCTTATCAGCCACTGAGAGTTCAGAGCCGAAACATGAGCTAACCTCAAACTTGGGTTAATAAACCGAAGATGTTATCTTTGCTTCTACTCTAAAGAGAAAGCTCTATTTCTTTTCGAGTGAGTTTGACTCCATTCCAGGAGTTGTTCTAGCGATCCTCCACTCTCTCTTATATTAATCATGAGCGCGCCGACGCTTCTTTTTACTCTTTATCTCTAACGTATGTTAACATAGTGTATTAGAAAGCAGAAACGCAACCATTTAACTGTCTCTAAACACACGAGAGAGATAAAGAGTGAAAAGAAGCGTCGGCGCGCTCATGGTTAATATAAGAGAGTGGAAGATCGCTTGAACAACTCCTGGAATGGAGTTAAACTCACTCGAAAAGAAATAGAGCTTTCTCTTTAGAGTAGAAGCAAAGATAACATCTTCGGTTTATTAACCCAAGTTTGAGGTTAGCTCATGTTTCGGCTCTGAACTCTCAGTGGCTGATAAGAGAAATTTTGGAACGCTCTCAACGTGGAGCTCATAAGCTTTTCTGATGCTTCTACTACAAGGTGGAGCTTAATAAGTGCCTTCCCTAACGTTTTCACAACTTTTCAATCATCTACCCTGCCCTACTTTACCGTATCCTACCTTGTCCGAGCCTACCCTACCTTACCCTAACTTACCCTACCTTATCTATCTATTCTACCCTGACCTGCCATAACCTTTACCCTATATCATCATACCGTTTTCTCTACCCTACCGTACTCTACCATTACCTTTAAAACTTTAGGAAACGGCTTATTCGACCTCGCCCGCTTCATAACAATCTGTGTAGACGCCGAAATCCGTCGTCAATACGCAGAAGAAGCCTTCGTTACCTACTACAATCACTTGTCTTCCCAAGTCAAACAACCAGTTCCGCAGACTCTCGAGCAAGCTCGTGAGCTGTTCGATTTAGCCACAATACATCAAGCCATTTACTATGTATTTCTGATACCGGCTAGTATGTTGGGCAATGCCAGAGGAGTATCCCCTGAAGTTCTTGAAGCTCGAATGGCCAAGCTTCAACTGAGGGGCAGAATGGCATTCAGAGACGCAGTTAAACTGCTTCAGAAGTACGATTTGAAGCGGTTTGAAAACAAGGAGTGATGAATGAAAATGACTTAATATACATTGTTTTACTACAGTATAAGTTCAATACCACTGTGCTGCTACTGTATCCGCTTACAATACCTTTTTATAGTATTGTAAAACAGTGAACACCACAGTAGCCTCTTGAAATCACTTTTTTATTGTTTTCCTTACTACAATAAAATTTTAATACGGCTTGTTCTGCTATGGTATAACCTTATAAATGTTTGTTACACTAAAACTCCTATAACAAACTAAATTGAAATTCTCAAGCGATTTTTATAATACATCAAAAGCTCTATATGGATGTTCTGCTACAGTATCCCTTATAATTCCTTGTTATACTATAGTAAAATCGTGAACACTACATTAGAAGCTTAATATGCTTTTTTTAAATGATTGTACCCCCTTGATATAGCCGACTATATTATAGTGAAGTCTGCACAACTGTTGTCATACTTCAGTAAAGCCTTGATATTTTTTGGTCTGTCTACAGTTATTGTCCCGCTCTTTTTGGCTAGAACATAAAAACTCGTGTTACCTAAAAGCTAAGCTCTTGTCTTTTATCTTCCGTTTCTGAATACATTCTACCTTCCTTTACCTAATCAAATTCATAAAAAATATGATAATAAAAATTAATCAATAATACAGTGGGTTTTGGTACCGTAAACCTTCTGTATAAGCAAATCTCTCTAGTAAACAAAAATTTGGCCTCTCCAAATCAATTGGCATTAAAAATCAATCACTGTAAGAACAAAACCCCCTATAATAATGATAAAATGTCAGTTCCTTCGGGTTTCTCACAAAGAGAGAGTGCTGTACCTAAAACAATATTTCTCAAAATTTTAAATTTCTAACAGGACGAGTATATTAGTAGACACCATATAGATAATTGTAAAATCTTCAAAGTAGTAAATAATCCATGGCACCAAAATAACCATTAAAAACATCAAAACGTAACCTCGATACCTTCAGTTCATTCTTTTTTTATTTCAGCGCAATATCCATTAAATACAGGTAACAAATAAGTACATATTTTACAAGAATTGTGTTAAGATCAATAATAGTAAGATAAAACGTCAAAAATGTAACTAAAGATATAGAAATATGAGTAATATGACTAAATGACAGGTACAAGATCTGTCAAGCGTAAGAAATAACGACATAAAATAGTGATATAGGGTAAGCCTAACCGTAGTTTAGGCTCATGTAATGCACGTTTTGTTAAAAGCCAGACAAAATAAAATGATATGTGGTATCAAATAAGCCGCGGTAACTACTAGAAAGCAAAGAGAGCATGACAATCGCTACTGTATTACTAAAGCTAGACATGGGAAACAGGCCGGACCGGGACCATTATTTAGGCCAGGTCCGAATTTTTTCGAGCCTGGGGGGGGTGAAGGAGGAGGAGGGGGGGGAGTAAAAAAAGGGAGAGGAAAGAAGGTAGAAAACGTAAAACAAAAATTTTTAAAAAAATTGATCCACATGTAGCACCTGTAAACCAAAATTTTTTTTTTCATTTCCTCCCCCCCCAGAAAAAAATCAAAAAAAATCTTTAACTTCGCCCGTGGCTCTAGTAATACATGATTTGATTAAAACGATTAACAAAAATAAAACTTTAAGCACTAAAAAGTTATTGTAGACTAGATGAGGTGATTAGAATTAAGGCAATATATAAAGAACGATAAAAACAAAGTTAACATGCGTTTTATGCAAAAAGTACCCGCCATTTTACACCAAGATGTAGACATATACAGTAAAAGAGAAACTTGTATAACAAGTCCAGATTGGAAAACTGTAAGATGTCACTAAAAGGAGGAAGAAAGGAGGGGGGGGGGAGGGGGAGGGAGAGGGAGGGGGAGTGAATGAATGGGCAAGGAAGAGGAGGAAGGGGGGGGGGTGGGTGCACCCTTTAAAAAACAAGACGAAGAAAATTTTACAGCTACTGGTAACCTGTGTATGAAAAAATAAAAAATGTTTTTTGGCATCCACCCCCCCCTCTCTACAGAACAATGTATACACTCCGTAGCGACATCCCTATCCTACTACAAGATCCAAACCCGCCCCCTCCCAAAACCTAAAAAAAATGACAAAACCAATAAAACTCAGCCATAGTACTGCCTGTAGGTGGTGTCCGAAGGCAGATCAGCCTGTTTGTAGTCTCCGCTGATGTTGTGCCTCTTGTAGGCGCGACACCGATCCACCACCAATTGAGCGTTGTAAATTGGCGTGGGCACAGCCACCGAAAAGACGGACCGGCCAAGTAGAAAGCACAAGTTATGACACAGCTGCTCCACATCACGTTCTAGAGTTGCTGTTCCATCAGCATCAGTCCAGGTTGAGCTACGCAGTCTGTATAGGGCCGGCTTCGATGTTCCCAGCCTGCCTATGTGAGAGGTCATATACCAGTCGTTTGGGGATTCAGTGACATGTTCTCGCACTACAGTGCCAGGCTTTAGGTTATCGAAGCCTTCCAGTCTGAAAATGAGAAAATAGGTAACATTGATGATTTTTTTTGTTTTTCAATTAACCTTTATAGAAAATCAAGAAGGGGGGGGGGAAGGGAGGGGGACAAGAGAAAAAAAGTAATTGAAAAGTAAAACCAAGAAAAAGAATTACCACGCCCAAAAAAATTTTTGTTTGAAAAGTACAACTCCCCTTCGTTGAACAACAAGAAAATTTTTTAAAATTTTTACCCCTCCCAAAAACAATTTTTTTACCACGCCCACATTAAAAAATTCTTTTAAAGCCCTTGTACTCGCCCTGACGTTAAAACACGTAAAATCCTACTTTTCCCTAACACCCCATTCCCCCCCCAAAAAAAATTAGTTGCTTTACCCACGCCCGCTAGCCACTTCCCACGTCTTTCAGTACACCTTACTCTGTCTTATCGATACAAAACCTTGAGTTCCTTTCTACTCCCCCCCCCCCTCCAAAACTGCTCATTTACCCACGCCCTCCAAGCCATTATTCACGCCCACAATCCATTACCCATGCCTTTCAATCCAACTTACTCCGTCTTCTCAGTACAAAACCTCAAGTTTGTTCTGGACACATTCAAGTAGCAGACTTGAGGCCACCAATTCGAAAGTTTGTCCTTGAAATCGTTACGAAACTTGCCAATACTCTGCTGAATCAGTGCTTCTTCCCTTTCAAACACTTCGAGTTGGACTGAGTCCGAGATTCCACCTCGTAGGATGAGGATCTTCAATGGTGGTCCGACTTCTTCACAGAATCCTTCCAAACATTCGTCGAACATGGCTTTAATGTCGTGAATATTGTCATCAAACCCGTCTTGATATCGATACGTGCTCATATAGGAAGCCGCGTATGGATCTACGTTGTATGCCATAGCGTGTACGGATGGGCATCGGTCGGCACGTGGGGACTTCGAAGAGAAAATTCCGATGAACATAGTGTTCTGTGCCGCGTAGTAGTCCATCCTAAAGTTTTCAAGTATAAAACCTCGTAGTAATAATAAAATAAGTTTAAAAATTTATATATTTGAGTTTCTCGCCAATTTGGGAAATTTGGTATTGTGTTTCAAGCAAATGTTTTCTATCAGTATATCAAAGAAAAACGATAATAAAATCTGAAATTGGCACAGTTATAAGCTTGAAACACAATGCCAATTTGGCGGGAAATTCAAAACAATTTTGTTTGATCTTAAGAAATTAACTTACAACAAATTCGCTGGACTAGGTTGATTTCCTTCTCTCGTCAGCATATTAGTTTTCCCATTCATTTTCGTGTTGATCTTCCTCACAATATTGTCAGCATAAGCCTTTGCGCCGCCTTGATTCACCAGTACCAGCATATTAATGCATTGATTTGGGATTCCATTCACATCACAGATGGTCTTTACCGCATCGTACAGGTCGCTTCTCATGATTCTTCGATTTCTACAACCACGCTCTTGCTCTGGTAAAAAATTCATCAAGAGTACCACATTGTCCTCTTCTTTGGCCGAGTTTGCAATTTTTATCAGTTTACGTTCCAAGTGTTCGGTGTTTGGTTGTTCCACCGTTGTTACCACTTCGTAACGGCCGCCGTCGCTGCTGAACCACACATTAAACTGGTCTTGGAGCTGTTTGAGGAAGCGCCTGGAAAGAACAAAGTTATTGATAACTATAGAAGTAAGAGTAGGTTTAAAGAAAAGATTTAAAAATCAAAAATTTTTTCAAAAACCCACTCGACAGTCTTCTGATGAGCCTCCCATTTGTCCGACAAATATACTGGTACAATCTTGATGACTATCTCTGGTGCTGCGGCAAAAAAAATCCACTTCTGGAGCTGGCAGTACATGTCCAACTGTTCGTAGCATGTGCCGTTCCATTGATATTCCAAATTCTTTCATTGTTGCGTCCTGATTCTCACCGGTTTCCTTCAGACCCGAGATTTCCACTAGCTTCCTGGTGGTTGTGAACATTTGTTGTGGCAGTTGGGTGATGCGTTTGACAATGTCTGTGATGTGGGCATTGAGACGGTCACGATAGCCTTTGTATTTCATATATATCTGGAAAAATATTAATTCATGTCTAAAATGCATCATAAACCGTACCCTGTCCTACTTTAATAAAGCGTTTTTAAACCGTTACATACCCTACTCTGCTCTGCCCTACCGTACCCTACCCTATCCTACGCTATCCTACTCTAAACTACCCTACTTTACCTTATCCTACTCTATCCTATCATACTGTATCCTACTGTAACCCATTTTAATGCACTCTATATAATCCTAACGTACTATACCCAACCGTACCGTTTCGAACTTTACCCTATCCTACCGTACTGTATCGTACTGCCACGCAGTTTACTGTACCATATCATACCGTGTTCTGTCATACTGTACTCTACCCCACCGTATTCTATACTACTGTAACATTTACCCTGTCATACTGTAAGCTATCCTACCGTTCCCCCTCATATTGTACCCTATCCTACCGTACCCTATCTAACTGTACTCAATCTTACTTTCTCTTACCTCACCCCTCCCTAAGGCAATCTCCCCAACTCCACCCTACCCAAAAAAATAAAACTTCCAAAATTGCCATACCCGCAAGCACTCCAAGGGAATGAGACATTCACTTTTCTTGTTCATCTTCAACATCGGCAAATTCGGATATTCGAGAATTATCTCGTATCGCTCACGCATATAATCCAAAATGCTCATCCGCCCCCGGGTCGTTTCGATGAATGTTGTGGATGGGTATTGGTCTACGAGACCAAGGATCTTGTAGTGGCGAGGAGCATAGGTTGTCGACACTTCAACGCCTGTAATAATGTATTTAATGAAATGTAAAATGGCAGTCTTTCTATTATTAAGGTCCTTCTTTGGCCATTTAAAGTCCTTCTTTGGCTATTTAAAACCATCTTCCTTCTCCCCCTCCCATGCCTTACTTTACCTCCATCCCTACACCTACAGTTCAAATCAACCCACCTCTCATGACACGATTGAACGACTCCACAGCTTTTTGTGTAAATGCCATTTCAGCCATATTTGACCTCTTGTCGAGGCGAAAAACGCTGAGGAAGTAGTCGAACACCTCCATATGGTGCCTTTCCAAAATGCGATGAATCACTGTAACAGAAAAACTATTTACTGTAACAAAAATAAAAACGATAACACCAGATTTTTCAAATAATTCTGACCTTCTTAACCCCAAAAATTTGTTTTGAGAGAGGGCACGAAATTATTTGAATGACTTAATATACCTGCCCTGCTCTCCCCTGGGCTTCAAAATGCGATTTTTATTCACCCATCATGTCCTCGTAATTCTTCAAAAACAAAAAAAATTTTTTGACTACCCTCCCCCACCCATCTTAAAAATTCAAAAAATGGGGGGGGTAGGGTACTACTTTTAAATCCACAAATGATACCAAAAGACTACTTACTGCCTTAATCTGTTCGTTAACACAGCCTGGTACAATCCAACATGTTCTGGCCTTAAGCTGCCATCACGTTTCTTTTCTAAACGTCCCTTTTCTTCTATAGTAACTGTCTGAAATTGTATAAAATGTAAAATTCATCTCAAACTCATCCCAGTACAATAACATACATACCAAAAGAACATATTATACTACTTTAAACAACTAAAAATGCCTTGAAAAAGGTTTAAATTTAAAATTTTTCTCTAAATTTTTGCCTTTTTTCAAATTATTAGCCCTTTAAACCATCAAATTTAAGCACTTTAACTAAAATTTCATTAAATTTAAGCTCTTTTTTCAATATTTACTATGAGCCTTACCATGCTGCCAAATTTGAAAGCCTTTGTGACAAATGGCAGTTGATCCATGCTGTATATCGTGTGCTGTTCGTCAAAAACTGTTCGGCTGACATACTTCTCTAATTTCCAGTCACTGGCCATGACTTTGTAGAAGAGCTCTCTCAACTTTTGTGGATTCCTTACTATCGTTCCGTTTTGTTTGACAAAAAAGTCGTAGATGTAAACGAATGGAGCTGATATGTTGAGCCGATAGTAATTGGCAATTAGCTTTTGTGTCTGACATTTTTCGTCCGTTTCTGCACGAATCTGAAACACTAAGGATAAGTTTTATGTAAGATTAATGGAAATTTGGCCAGAATGGCACGGTATAGCAAGGCAAATGAGTAAAGAGGCACCGCTGATCTAAAAATCGACAAAAATCGGACAGCCGAAGCCAAAAACTAGCAAAACAGCCCATTATAAGTCAAAAACGGTCAGAAAATCACGATCTAATCTAAAAATGCCATATCCTTGTCGTCTTTTACCTCTAGCCTGAACCAACTACCCTAAAAACATAAAAAAATTTTTAATTTAAAACCTTACTTGTCGTAGTTCCATCGTGCAGAGAAAGTATGTGACTTGGAGTCTATTAGGTCGTTAGTTGATCAAGTTTAACGTAAATTCATTAAAATATCATTAAATCAAACTGTATTTCAAAATTTAAAACAAAAGTAAAAATTATCTTCGACTAAACGATGTATATTCTTTATAACTTCGAAGTTTTTCTGTTTATACTATATTATTAATGTTATATCAATATCAAAGTAATACAACAATATAAAACAAAGGTAAAAACAATAAAAGTAACCCTTTATTATTAAAAAACAAAACTAAAAGCTTTACCATCAAAAACGGTATGAAAATCTCCACCCTTAAAAAAGGAAAAACTACCTAAAAATAAATGATAATTTACTACTGCCAGTTTTAAGCATCATAATATAAATTCTTAATGAATTATTATAAGAACTTTTGAGCAAAACCATAAAGAAATAAAACGTAGCTAAAGAATCTTTGAAATCCTTTCAGACATCTTAATATAAGCTATCAAAGACCTTAAGGTTCATTAAAGGCAAGATATCAATATTATTATTAAAAAACCTTTTTTGAAACAAATTTTGAAAAAAATTTTAATTCAAATTGCAACAAAACTAAGATTTACAACCATATCCAAGTTAACAATAACTTTACACAACCCTAAACAATCAGAATTTAATGAAAAGACAACAAAATACCCAGACCAACCTATCACAATATTATTTACTGAAAAATCATTAATAATTTATTCTTTATTCATCTTCTCTTCCTGATTATATTCATTATCACATTCCTCATATAATTCCACGTCTTTTACTCTTCTTCCTCTTGTTTCTTCTGAATATAAACACCTTCGGCTGCTTGCCAATAAGAGTTATATCCACTACCACTTCCAAGCCCAACCACCTCCTTTTGGCCGCTGATTGGTCGCCCATACGTTTGGCCTGACGTGGCCAAGTATTTTCCTGTATCAACGTGTTTTAGTTGGACTTGGTCTTCATCCGTCCAGACGTCTGAATTGCAGACCACACGCCAATGGTCTCCTGTATCTGATTGTTCATCTAGCTTTCCGAAACACGACACTTCCTGTAACGGATATAAATGTATTGTAATAAAAACTTGATGTAATGAATTTAATGAGTCATCAAAAGCATTCCGGCTTCTATAGCTATCAACAAACTTTATTTATTAGTCTCGTTTAGTTCAGCTGTTTCATTGTTATAAAAAAATTGACTTATTGGCTTCAAATCAGCTGTTTCACAAGCTTAAAGACTCTTTAAAAAAAAACTGTAAATCTATGCTAAAAAATATTGTGTAAAGCACATACTTGGTTTCCTCGAGATAATGGTGATGGAAAATCATGTGAATGCAAGAAGCATTTGGTTGTTAAATGCAAAAGCCTGATCACATCTCCACACTTGATGGGTTCTCCACGT
Organism: Bursaphelenchus okinawaensis; assembly: GCA_904066225.2. Lineage (NCBI taxonomy): Eukaryota > Metazoa > Nematoda > Chromadorea > Rhabditida > Aphelenchoididae > Bursaphelenchus > Bursaphelenchus okinawaensis. The sequence continues at coordinate 9,209,460 of CAJFCW020000001.1, read as the reverse complement.
TTACATGGCTCTGTCGTCCCTAAATTAAATAAATAAATAAAAGTCATAATTACCACTAAATTAAGGAAAAAACATTGCTTTTCCAAATTCCATCAAAAATAAAGTCGAAAACTTAAAATCCATTAATTTTCTTCAACAATATCTAATATAACCCAGCGCATCACCTAAAATTCGAAAAAAATAAAGTAAAAAACTCACCGCCCAAAATTTGCCAATGAGAATTGTTGTCATCCAAACTCGTAGTGCCTGTGATACTTTGCTGTTGACTTCCAGATCCATACTTGACTTCGTGCGAGTGCAATCGACTCTTATCTTGTCCATTAGATAACTTCAACACACTTGAACAAGTTACCGGATCATCAGCCCAAATTGAGCAAACTAGAGTTGATAAAACTAATGAGAATACCAACAACTTCATCCTGAAAGGATATCAAAATCATTTCCTTATATAAAAAAGCAAAATCAAGTTAATTTAGACTAAAACACGCACTATAATAAACAAAAAAACCCATAAAATACGTCAAAAATAAAACCTTGAAAAACATAATCAAGTTCAACGTTGAATTCGAAAAGTCTACGTAGCCATTTTTCGACAAAATTCTGTTTTTATTATGCAGCGAAACGCCAAACGAACGTCAAAGAAAATCTTTCGTGGCGGGACCAAAGTAATTTTACTATGTTCAGTTTTTTCAAGTAAAACAACGCTTTTTCAGTGATAGAAGAGGTTAAAGAATCTGTTGTAAAAGGTTTACGAGTCGAACTTACCAGAAACATGGAAAAAGTTTAAAAAAGAATGGCAAAACGAAGGAAATTTTCAATAAAAGTTAACTTTCTTACCAAAGCTTTTACTGTTTATTTCTGTGTAGAATACTGTGTAAATTTTTTATTTCAATTTTGGCTTCTTCCATAGAAATCAAGCATCTTTTGTCTAACATAACATGGCAAGATTATTCAACAAAATCAATTCAAGTTTTCAAATTTCAAGTGATCGATTATTTAGTTTCAATAGGACAACACATATAGAAATAACTTTGAATAGGTTAAAAACAATGTAAGAACTTTAAAAAAGATTCAAAAACAATGTTAAACCATTTCAATTGATCTAATAACAATATAAAGACCTTACAATAAGCCTAATGACAATCTAAAGACTTGACAATAGGCGTAAAAATCTAAAGACCTTACAATAGGCCTAAAAATCTAAAGACCTTATCAAAGTCCTCAAAACAATACGAAAACCTATGACTAGGTCCAATAACAAGTCCAAATCATCGGACACAATGTTTGACCTTAATAAACGAATAGATCATGGTCATATGAGCGGAAAGACCATTGCTTATCACATTGTTTACAATTGATATATGGCTTGATAAATTAAAAAACGCTTTGAATCAAAGCTGGTCGTTATTATTTTTTTGAATCAAGGCTGATTGTTATTACTTTTTGTTAATTTTTATTCTATTCATATTGGTGATAACAATAGCGGATTGAACTGCATATAAGTACTGGGGCTACAGGAAAGTATTATTATCAATGAGAGTTTTGATCTTTTTGTTCTAAAAATTGTTAAAATAAAACCTTTTTCTTGAAAAATATGGTTTATACTATTGATGATAGGTTATAGTAAACTAAGTAAAGTAGAGGAGAGTAGTTTAGGATAGAATAGGGTAGGGCAAGGTATGACAAGTTAAGGTAGAGTGGGTCAGGGTAAAGTAAGATACTTTATGACACTATTATTTTAGCACGTTATGACTTTAAATCGTGAGTTTTTATTTTTTTATTTTACTTTGACCTCATTTTAGTTATTAAACCATGAAGTCCGTTACCATGTTTTTATTGGTTTCTACAGTAACCGCCAAACTCGCTACCTTCACTCCATACCTAAAAGATCACGAAGAGCTGTCAGAAGAAGCTCAAAACCTCTCTGGCCAAAAGCTAGTTGACTACATTAATAATCTTGAAACTACCTGGACTGCCACCTCCGATCATAAGTTTAAACAGTATAGGCAAGAACATTATGGACCACTTCTCGGCCTAAGAGATGTAGATTTCGAGATAAAATCACAGTTAGGAGATCCACCAATTCACAATAATGTGGCTGTGCCAGATGAATTTGATTCGAGAAAGGTTTGGCCGAAGTGTGAGTCGATCCGAACGATTCGAGATCAGTCGACTTGTGGAAGTTGTTGGGCTGTGGCTGCGACCAGTACGATGAGTGATCGTATCTGTATTCACAGTAATGGAACGAAGCAGGTTGATGTTTCGGCCGACGACTTGATCAGCTGTTGTAAATTCTGTGGCTTAGGGTAAGATGATAATGATATTGGAAGACTAGAATAGGTTATAGTTTGGTGAAGGTAATGTATAGATCATAGTTGCCTAAGGTAAAAAATAAAAATCTAATTCTAGCTGTTTTGGTGGAGCCCCAGAAGCCGCATGGGTCTACTACATGACCAAAGGTTTAGTATCAGGCGGTGCCTACGGTGACAACTCGACTTGTCGTTCATACCCATTTGCTCCATGTGAACATCACGTTCCCGGCCCAAAACCAGCCTGTGGTGGATATTCAAAGACTCCAAAGTGTGAACGAACTTGCTCTGAATCTAGTGGCTTGACATATAACAATGATATTCATCAAGGAAAGATCGGCTTTCCAGTTAGAATTGGAGAATGGTGGATCAAGAACGAGATTTACAATAATGGACCGGTCGAGGCTGGATTTACCGTTTTTGAAGACTTTATTAACTACAAAAGTGGAGTTTATCAGGTAGGAAAAGAGCTACACTTCTCCCCTGCTCCCTACCTTATAATATGCTTTTCTATAACATACGCTACATTCATTTACTTTTTCAGCACAAGGCTGGTAAAATGTTAGGAGGACATGCGGTCAAGATCATTGGCTGGGGTGTTGAGAACGGTACCAATTACTGGTTGGTAGCCAATTCCTGGAATGAAGATTGGGGAGTCAAGGGCTACTTCAAGATCCTTAGAGGTCATTTCCATTGTGGAATTGAGTATCGCGTTTCAGCTGGTCTGCCAAAACTTTAAAATTTGTATTTTTGTCATATTGTAGCTTTATTGGCTTGACGTTAATAAATGTAAACATTATTGGGTGGATAAAAATGTTGTTTTTAAGTTAAACGGTAGGGTAGGTAAAGATTATAATGAGTTTCACATTATTGTATACGCTTTAGAAAACCTGATGAGCTCCACCTTGTAGTAGAGCAAAGTTTATGAGCTCCATCTTGTAGTAGAGAAAAGCTTATAAGCTCCACCGTGTAGGAGCGTTCCAAAATTTCTCTTATCAGCCACTGAGAGTTCAGAGCCGAAACATGAGCTAACCTCAAACTTGGGTTAATAAACCGAAGATGTTATCCTTGCTTCTGCTCTAAAGAGAAAACTTTATGTCTTTTCGAATGAGTTTGACTCCATTTCGGGAGCTGTTCTAGCGACCTTCCACTCTCTTATATTAACCATGGGCGCGCACTTCTTTTTTTTTTACTTTTTGTCTCTATCGCATGTTAACATGATGTATTAGAAAGCAGAAACTCATGTGCGTAGACATTTAACTGTCTCTAAACATACGATAGAGATAAAGAGCGAAAAGAAGGGTCAGCGCGCTCATGGTTAATATAAGAGAGTGGAAGATCGCTCGAACAACTCCGAAAACAGAGTCAAACTCAAACAAAAAGAGATAGAGCTTTCTCTTTAGAGCAGAAGCAAGGATAATATCTTCGGTTTATTAACCCAAGTTTGAGGTTAGCTCATGTTTCGGCTCTGAACTCTCAGTGGCTGATAAGCGAAATTTTGGAACGCTCTACTATAAGGTGGAGCTTATAAGCTTTTCTCTACTACAAGATGGAGCTCATAAACTTTTCTCTACTATAAGGTAGAGCTTATTAGTGCCTTCCCTAACGTTTTCACAACCTTTCGATCATCTACCCTGCCCTACCCAACCCTACTTTACCCTATCCTACTTTACCCCACCCTCCCTTATTCTAAATTCCCCTACCCTATCTAAAATTTCGGTCAAGGCCGGCCCGTCCCCATGGATAGCTCTAGCCTTGGTCCTTAACAACCTTTCCTTGCACATCAGATTTCAAAAAATGACAAAATATGCAGATTTCTAAAATATTTTGAAAACCAGTGAACCAAGCCCATTCATTACATTTTCCTCTACTTTGGTCGGTCGATTCCGGTCGCTCGACTCGTTTGACTGTCTCTTACTATGGTGGATATCAAGAACAAATGGAAGGAATTGATCGATATTCTAGACAATGAATCATTTTACATCGGATTATTGCCAAAGTGCAATGCTGAGGTATGTTATAGTATGGCATCGGCTTTGAAGAGGTTTCTAAGAGTTTTTTTTGAGGGGGGGGGGAGAGGTTTAAGGTATTTTTTTGGGTTGAGGAGGGGTGTAACATTATTTTTTGGGTACGGAGATAAGGCAAGGTAAAAAAAATTGAATTTGAAAGGGTGTGGTAAATTAAAAAAATTTTTTTTTTCTCAAAATTTTTATTTTTTGTGACATATGTTTTTGCTTTTGCTCCCAATAAGTTAGGTAACAAAAAGTAGCATTTCAAGTCACAAAATGTATATTTTAGTTAATAAAATTAATATTTTAGGTAACAAAAATCATATTTACCTGACGAAAGCCATATTAAGATAACAAAACTAATATTTTCAGGAAATTCTGAAAACAAAAGGAATGTTCGCAATTCGACTGGTCGAACACGAGCACTCTGGCATCCTGAAGATCAATGTGAAAGGCGAAAAGACCAATCACGACCTGACCGTGCAAAGCGACAACAACTCATTTTGGCTGGGACCGAAGAAGAAGCCCGAATTTAAAACCTTTGTCCATCTGGTCGAATATTACCGCTCCAATCCTCTACCGGTCGATGAGAAAATGCTCAAACTGATAACGCCTAGTGTGAGGCCATCGTTCCTGCTGCGGCGAACGGATATCAACATTGGAAAGAAACGGCTGGGTAAGGGTTTTTTGGGGGTGGGGAAGGAGTGGAGGGCGGGGGTAAGGTAGATAGGGTAAAGCAGGGTAAGGTAGAGCAAGGTAGAGTTGGGCATAGTAAAAAATTTATATTTTTTGTGGTTTTGAAGGCAGGGGAGATCAAAAAACTTTTAAAATAATCCACAAGAGGGACCAAGGTCAACTTTTTTTAAAAAATTTTTTCGGGCAGAGTAAAAACTTTAAAACTAATTTTTTAAATAACTATTGTAAAGAATAGACTGTAGTAATCAACTGTCAATTTTCTTATTAATATCTTGGCTTTCGGCAGAGTTACATCGTTTTGAAAATGTCAAGTCTAAAAAAAATTGAATTTTTCTACATATTAATTTTTAATTTTTTTTTGAGTTTTAATGACTTTTGTGCCATTTTTTATATTATACATGTATGTCAAAATGTAAGATATTGTAGATTATTACAGTAAGTTAAATATTTTAGGCAGAGGCAACTTTTGCGACGTGTTTCGTGGCCATTACAAGGAGAAGATTGTCTGCGCAATCAAGGTTTGTCATCCGCCGAGAGGTAAGGCTATTGGAACGTTTTATCAGATCGTTCAATTAATTCTGTGCTCTCTAGCCCTGAAAATTTTCTTTGATAGGGGCACAGAATTATTTGAAAAACCAAATAATTCAAAATCGATTTTGTGTTTTAGAAGACATGGAAGCGCCGGCGGAGACGGCCGAGACCAATGTCATGATTGCTGAAGCCAATTTGATGAAAAGTATCGACCATCCCAATATTATCAAGGTAAACCTTAAAAATTTTTGAAAAAATGAATTTTTGGTTTTAAAATTGCCCCTAGGCTTCAAAGCGCCCACGCCATTCTTTTTGCATCAAGTTGAAAATACGCTTTTTGCGTCAAATATAGAGTACGCCATTCTTTTTGCATCAACTTGATAATAAGTCATCCTTTTTGCATCAAATTTGAAATGAGCCATTCTTTTTGCATCAAATTTGAAATGAGCCATTCTTTTTGCATCAAATTTGAAATGCGCCATTTTTTTTGCATCTATTTTGAAGCACGCCATTCTTTTTGCATCAAGTTGAAAATACGCTTTTTTTTGCGTCAAAGTTAGAGTACGCCATTATTTTTGCAACAGGTGGAAAATAATTCATTTTTTTGCATCAAATTGAAAACACGCAATTCTTTTTGCATCAAGGCGGGATAAATTTTTTAAAAGTATTTTAAAATTTAAAAAAATTTTGAAAAATTTTTAGTTTTACGGAATTTGTTGTGACCAGAACCCAGTGATGATTGTGATGGAAGTGTGTCCAGGTGGAGCATTGCTTGGTCATTTACAGAACGCCGGCAGTACAATATCGACGGGCGAAAAAGTCAAGTTTGCGTGCGAAGCGGCCGAAGGCATGAATCATTTGCATTCAAAGTAAGTTTTACTGTTAAAAGTTCATTTTGTTGTATTTTTTATATGACGAAGTGTCAAAAATTGTTTATTGATTTTGGACAAAGTGTCAAAAATCGTTTATTGATTTTGGACAAAATGTCACAGATTTTATTGGTTTTAGAGAAGCTTCTTTTTAATTTAAAATTTTTTTAAAAAGCTTTTTATCAGACGAAATGTCAACATTTTCATTGCTTTCTTGACGAAATGTCACAAAAGTTATCGATTTTTAAAATTTTGAAATTTTTGTATATGATTTTAGAAATGTCCTCCATCGAGATTTGGCCGCCAGAAATTGCCTAATCAGTAAGAATGGCGTGATTAAAATTGGCGACTTTGGTTTGAGTAAAATTGTAAACGAAATTGGAGGGGAGGATTTCAAGAAGATGGCCGTTCCGGTACGATGGATGGCTCCTGAAACGTTGTGTGCCAAGCCAAAGTTCTCGAAGGCTTCTGATGTTTGGTAAGGATTTTTAGATGGATTTTTGGTTTTTGTTACCTAAAATTAGGTTTTTTTCTTGCTTTTACTTGGTAAAATGGTCTGTTTTGGCCTAAAAAGACTTTTTGTTACCTAAAATTTATTTTTAAGTAATTTGAAGTTCTGTAATGCAAAAGTTTCAGAAAAATATAACTTTTGTTACCTAAAATCTTCGTTTTCAGGTCTTTTGGTATCCTAATGTACGAAATTTTTGCCCTCGGCCAAAAACCATGGCCAGACTGGGAGAACAAACGAATAGCCACTCACATCCGACGCTGCAGAATGCCCGAACTTCCCAGCACAACGCCCGACATTATGAAGAAGTTGGTACTGGAGGGAATCTGGCTCAAAGACCCCTCGAAGCGATTGAACTTTTCTCAAATTTGCAAAACCCTGCTACAGGCCAGCATCAAGTACCCGGCACCCTTCCTCAGCAACTGTACCGTCAACTCGATCCCCAACGTGAAGGCGATGGGAGCCGAAGAGTTTGCACTTTTGTGCGAAACGGCCGAAGACATTGCTCAGGAGGTGAACTCGGTCAAAACCGATACCCACAAAGCGGTTATGCCTAGAGGAATGACGGAAGATAGTTTGAGGATAAAGGATTCTGATGCCGAGAAGAAGAGAACGAAAGAAGAGGAACAGAAGGAAGCGAAGAAGGAGGAACAAGCAAAGAAGGAAGAACAAGCTAATAAGGAAGAACAAGCAAAGAAGGAAGAACAAGCACAAAAGAAGGAAGAAGCCGCAAAGAAAGAAGAAGCAAGGAAAGAAGAGCAGGTCAAAAAGTATAGGGAAGACGAGTCTCGAGAACAAAAAAAGGCAAAAGAAGACGAACTAATCAAAGAACTGAAGCGATCCCGAGAAGCCAAAGCCAAGAAGCCGCAGAAGAAGCGAACGATCGCGTTGGGACAGCCAGCCAAACGTGAGAAGACAGTCACGGAACAGTCGGAGGATTCAGATGAGCACAAGCGACGTAAGGAACCCACAAAAGAGGAGCCGGAGAAGAAGGAACGAGGCGGTTCACTGGAGAAACGGAACGCCAAAAAAACCCCAGCCACCTCTGCAACTCCACCCACAATCACTCCGCGGAAGTAGCATCTGAATAAATGTTACATTATTATGTTTTTGGTTGTACCTTTTTGTTATGTCAGTAGGGCTAGAGTCAGGGTTAAGGCGGCTACAGCTTGGGTTAGGTCTCTTAGTAGATCTAGAGTCAAGGCTAGGGTTAGGTCTCCTAGTAGAGCTAGGCTCAAGGCTAGGGTTAGGTCTCCGAGTAGAGCTAGGCTACAGCTAGGGTTAGTTCTCCTAGTAGAGCTCTATGGTTAAAGCTAGGGTTAGGCCTTATAGTAGACCTAGGGCTTGTTACTGTTCATTCCAAACCACAATACCCGTATTTATTCAATCTAAATCAACATATTTTAGTTTTTACGCCTAAATCAGGCCTTTTCTACCATGACGATTTGCTTTCTTGATGATGGCGGCGGTGGTGTTGGTCCAGCAGGCTCGACCATAACGTTTTCACACGTGTTATAAGCAACTGGAGGTTCATATGAATTGTATACGACTACTGGTTCTTCGTGTGTTGCGCAGCATGACTAAAATTTAGAGAAATGTATAACTCAAAATGGCATTTTAGTTTCAAAAAAAGCAAACAATTTTTTTTTATTTTTTTGAAATTATAAACAATGTATTTATTGAAAAAGTAACGTAACTCACCATAAAAACTCCACAACACCATAAAATAACAAAAAGACCACCGATCAGTATTAGTGCTCCTAATAGTGCACCGCCTCCAACAAAGTAAGCTGAAACATTAATTATAATATAAGGAAAAGTAAAAACTTTGTCATACCCTATCTCTGTGAAAGAAAAAAATTTGGGGAGAGGAATGTTAGACAATTTAGGATGTAAAGTAGGGAAGAGTACGGTCATGATAGCTAATGTAAAGACGAATAAGGTACAGTACGGTAAGGTAGAGTAGATTGAGCAGGGTAGTGCAGGGTAGGATAAACTAACGTCGGGAATGATGCCTTACCCTAACCGAGCCTACCCTACCCTAGCATAGTAAAGTATGAAAAAGTCGTGAAAACGTCAGGAAAGTCAATTATGAGCTCCACCTTGTAGTAAGACTTTTAGAAAGTTTATAAGCTCCACCTTGTAAAGCGTTCCAAAATTTCTCTTATCAGCCACTGAGAGTCCAGAGCCGAAACATGAGCTAACCTCAAACTTGGGTTAATAAACCGAAGATATTATCCTTGCTGCTGCTCGAAAGAGAAGACTCTATGTCTTTTTGGTTGAGTATGACTCTATTTTGGGAGTTGTTCGAGGGCTCTTCCACTCTCGTATGTTAGCCATGAGCGCGCTGACGCTTCTGTTCACTCTTTATTTCTATCGTATGTGTTTAAATACAATTAAATGTACACGCAATTGTTAACATACGATAGAGATAACGAGTAAAAAAAAAGGATATGCGTGCTCATGGTTAATATAAGAGAGTGGAAGATCGCTCGAACAGCTCCCGAAGTCGAGTCAAACTCACTCGAAAAGACATAGAGCTTTCTCTTTAGAGCAGAAGCAAGGATAATATCTTCGGTTTATTAACCCAAGTTTGAGGTTAGCTCATGTTTCGGCTCTGAACTTTCAGTGGCTGATAAGAGAAATTTTGGAACGCTCTACTACAAGGTAGAGCTCATAAGTACAACCTACTTCTATGACATCCCCAACAAAATCCAGGAGCAACATGAGCATGCGGTACCACAACAGGCACATGAACATGGGGATGAACAACTGAGACATGAACATGAGGATGAACGACAGGCACATGAGCGTGAACAACTGGTACATGAACGTGAGGATGCACTACAGCTCCATGAATGTGACCATGAGCTACAGGGACATGACCATGGACATGCCTACGTACTGGCACTCGACTTTGTACTACTCGTCCTTGGTATCCTGGTCTTCCTACTGGTCTTCTTATAGCTGTACCTTGACCTCCTTGACGAAAAGCGCGGCATTCTACAGGAAATTGAACTTGTAATAGGCTTAGTACTAAAAAAATGGAATATAGTATTAAAAAATACTTTTAAATCTTATTTTAAATTTCCAAAAAAGTCTTAAAAATTTTTAAAAATAAGAAAATAAGCCTAAAAATTGAAAAAGTGTACCTAAAATGCAAAAAAAAATTCAAAAATAATAAAATTCAAAACAATAGTTATTTACTTACAAATAAAAATCATAGTAATTTTTAAACAGTTCATCTTTGAATAGTCAATTTAAAAAACAATTCCAAACGGCCGGTAAATTATAAAAAATGTAATAAACAATATTTTTCATCTTTTAATTTCTCAATTTTTAAAACAAAACTTTTTAACTTTTTTTTATTAGGTGCTGACATAAAGAATCCGCCATGTTTCCTGTAATTTCGTGTAAAAAATGGCGGTTTCTTTATGTCGGCACCATATCAAACTTTCCAAAAAAATTTTAATGAAAGATTTTTTATACACAGAACAGTTTATGTAAATCAAAAAACCACTATATAAAAGTACATGAAAACCCATGTATAATATATCGAAAATCTAATAACAAAACGCATGTATAACGAAAAAAGTTTAAACCCACAGGCGATTTGTTATACAAGAGTTTCATTGCACTTGTGCTGATTAAAACTGCCCTTCCTTTCAAGGCTGATAAATTACTACAACTTCTTTTTCTTTTTTTTCTTAGCTCATATATTATAAAAGTCCTGCATAACTAGTAGCTTGAAGATTTTAAGTTTGTTCGTTATGAAGCGTATTTTGGTATAGAGGATTTTTAAATGCACTGTGTATTGTTAATCAAGGATTTAAAAGCTGCCAATTACCCAAAGTTCTTGTTATAGAGAGATTCGTCATTATAGGAGTTGAACTGTGTTTTGAACGCAACAACTTTACGCCATAATAAAAAGAATTAAAATTAATAGGTTTTTACTACCTTATCTTGTCATACGCATATAACCATAAAAATTATTTTACCATAACTTGTCTAGTCTAACAATACCATAAAATCAATGCGATCGTTTCAAAAATATTTTTTTTAGTCACAGTACCCTATACCTTTAAAATACTATTATATGTATAGCAAAACTTACATTATACATGAGTATTGCGGAACGAGCAAGTTTGTCATAAAATGTCTATGACAATAAAAACCGTTTTTGCATAAACTTGTCCGACCATACTGTATCATAAAATTATTACGATTGTGTCCAAGGATAATTTATTCAATTTTGACCAGTATATAAGAACAATATGCTTTTGAGAATGGTGTGTATTGTTGCTTTGTCACAATGATGACTAAAAGCTTGTTGTTGACGGTTTTGGCTGTTGTTGCTTGCGATGCTGTGGTAAGTTTAAACTTCTTTACAGTTATTTGAACAACCTAATTCAAAGAACGATCTTCAAGCTAAAAACTTTTACTTGCAGAAGTACAATGGAGTAGAAGTGTACCCACTCGCCAGCTACGGTATGATCGACCGTCCTTATCGTTACACTTCACTACAAAGACTATTGAAAAAGAAAGACAGTTTTATCGAGTACTGCAACACATCAACCGCCTTGTACTACAATCTAAACCACGAAGAAGGAGATCAATGGCTTCGCAACTTTTGCAAAATCAAAGGAGAAGAGGCCGCTTGTAATGAATATTTTAAAAATTTTAAAGAAAACGAAAAACGATTGAAAGCTACGATTGAATACTACCAGAAGAAGAACAAATGGACCAAGGATATGATTGCTCTTATGGATAGAGTTCAGGTAATGACTATTCTACCTTGCCTTGCCTTGCCTTGTCTTGCCTTGCCTTGCCTTGCCTTGCCTTGCCTTGCCTTGCCTTGCCTTGCCTTGCCTTGCCTTGCCTTGCCTTGCCTTGCCTTGCCTTGCCTTGCCTTGCCTTGCCTTGCCTTGCCTTGCCTTGCCTTGCCTTGCCTTGCCTTGCCTTGCCTTGCCTTGCCTTGCCTTGCCTTGCCTTGCCTTGCCTTGCCTTGCCTTGCCTTGCCTTGCCTTGCCTTGCCTTGCCTTGCCTTGCCTTGCCTTGCCTTGCCTTGCCTTCACTTCAGCTAATAACCTTTGTCTTCAGCTATACCACAACAACCCGACTATCCCATTAGAAGGTGAATGTTTTGCTACCAATGGCATCAAGTACACAGCCACACCAAAGCAACGGAAGGTTATGAAGTTGACAATCGAGAACTGTGACTTTCGTAGACAAAACATCGAACCCGACTTTGCTAAGAGAACTTGTTTTAAGAAGGAGGATCATGAGCCATGGGTAACTTTGTTACAATAATCAAGCCATATACACAACAATATCATAATCAATTTTTATTTTTTGGCAGTTCTTCTAAAGTAATAAAACTATTTTTAAATTATTTTGAAAGAACTTCTGACATATGTTCTCTTTTGTTCTATTGTACTGAACAGTACTTAAACTCTGATTTTCGTTTTATTGTAATATATAGTATATAGTACGTTAGGTAGATCACAGTTACCGAAGTCTATTCAGCCCTTACCTAAGACACTGCTCTAACAACATAAATTTTATATTACTTTGGTCTAAACTTTAGCTCTGTTCTTCTTTAACTCTTCTCCAGTCCTTATGAAAATTCTACCCTACCCCCCCACCCCCCTCCCTTCTCTCCCCTCTTCAATAATTAAAAAAACGTACTTTGATCTAACTATGCCATATTTTAAAACCAAATTCTTATTTTTAGTCTTATGAAAAACGTATTTTGTTTTCCGTGTTCGTTTCCCAATGTCTTTCTGTTTGTTTTATCTGTAACGATAGGGGGTTCCCTCGATCGCTCAAGCGCATGGCGCTCCAACCGAATGTCAATGACAGACATTTGGGAAACAGCGAAAATCGAGCTGAAAAATAGGAATTGAGAAAACCGCATCTAAACGTGTCATATTTGATATTACACAAGATACACGAGGCTGGTTATTGTGGATTGGAGTTCTTTGGTATGGCTGGGGTTTGAGGTATGAAATTTGTGAGCTGGGGAGGAGTAAGTTAGGGTTGTAGCAATGGAGGGTAATATAGGAAAATTCAATTAGAGCTCAATAGGGTAGAGTAGGGTAGTGTAGGGTAGAGTGCAAGGTAAAATAAAAGTTGAAAAAATTTGACTTAAATTTGAAATTTTTAGGTTCCAAATTAGTAGAGTAGTAAACAACCAACAACTTAGTAAAACCGTATTTCGTTTTCTGTTTTTGTACTTTATAGTAAGCTTGTTTTTGTTGACTGTTCTATTCAGACCGCTCTTTATAAATCATGTTTATGTTTAGTTTGTTCTTGAAAGACCAGATAAGACATGAAATTTTAGTCTGTTACGGTGAGATGTTGTGCTATAGAGGCTGCAAAATCTTAATGTGTTATAGTTATAAGTAACAGCAACTTTTTTAACAGCAGTAGTTTAGTATAATAAGAGTCAAGGGTAGAACAAATATGTGGGTAGAGTAAAGTAAGGTAGAGTAGTATAGGATGAAGTAGAGAAAAATATATTACTGCAGTATATGTACTGTAGAAATGTGATAAGGTAGAATAAGGTAACTTATGGTTAGGTAGAGTTAGAAAATGTAAGGTCAGGTAGGGTAGGATAATTAGTCGAGTAGGATCAGGAAAAGTTAAGGCAGGAATAGTCAGGCACATTAAGAAGTCCGGGATACTAAGATCAGGTAGGGTCAGTCACAGTAAGATCAGGTAGATTGGGAAGAAAAAAGTCAAGTAGGGCGAAATAAAGGTTAGCTAGCGTCAGGGTAGGTAAGTTCAGAGAGGGTAAGGTCAGATAGGGTAGGGTAGGGTAGGGTAGGGTAGAATAGGGTAGGGTAGGGTATTTTAAATTCTGTTACTTCAAAATTTAAATCTGGACCTAAAAGTCAAGTACTTTGCTCTCCAAGCCCTCTCTATATCATCCTTTACAACGAAAAAAGACCGAGTTTTTTTTTCTCCCAGCGGCCGTTAGGGAAAGGAAAAAATAAGCGGAATGAGAGAGGGAAAAACATGGCCAAAATCGATGTGTCTGCACTCTTTTATTGCTCTGGAGAAATCTCTGCCGGCTCAGTTTGCCTGGGAAAGCCGTAGGAACGGCGTTTCAATGACTTTTCGACTGTGGAACGTTGGGGTCGGGTTTTTGAAAACGTGAGAAGTTAAAGATTTTTTAGTTTTATAGGCTTAAATTTGCGTTTTTATCGGTTTTTGTTATCTAAACTTTGACTTGATAGTCTTCTTTTGAATAAAAAATTAAAGGAAGGGTGAGTTTTCAAAATTTTTTTGAAGGGGTACGTAAGTTCAAGGGAAGGCAGGGTTAGTAAATCTGTTTGAATTATGTTATAGTTAAGCCTAATGTTAACCAAAAATTTTAAAAATTTTCAGGTTTTTTTAAATTGAAAGATTATTACCAATTTCCCAACCCAAATCTTTGCTCTCATTATATCATAAGAACAGCTGGTTTCTTCGTGTTCTGAAATCGCTCGTATTTATAGTGTGGACTTTTCTTGAACCTTCGAGGGTTTGAAGAAATCTTGGTTTGCTTTCGTTGCTTTAGTTTTGTTCCTGGTTGGCCTAAAAGAAGGTCTTTTTTATAAATTTAATTTGCTTTAAAAACCTAAGGTAAGACCAAGCTCTGAAAGATAGGAGAAAGGCGTGGGGAAGACGGAGTGGGGGAAGGAAGAAGGGGGGGGGGAATAAAAAGTAGGGGAGAAGAAAAGAGGGAAGAAAGGGTAGATTCATAACTTTTAAGAAAAGGAAGCTTTGTCTACTTAAATGAATCCTCAGTTTTTGAGGGGAAGGAGTATGGGGTAAATTCACACCCCCCTCGTCTCCTATCAGTGTCCTTCTGAAACCACAGTTGCATGGAAAATTATGATTTTTTTGTAAAACGTGTATTTTTTAAAACCCTAACAAAGAGCACTTTCTTATTTTTTCCTGATATGTGTTCTAACTTTGATATCATTTTTATCATTGTATTGTATACGCTACAACATATTATACTCTGTTATTTGAAGAATTTTTGATAACAAATATGCAAACTCAGCAATATTTTTTAAGGGTTTTTATTTTAAGTTGTAAACAATTTTGTTATACACAAGGGAAGTAAAAAATAATATTACTCTATATAGATTATCAATAAAAGTTTTTTACACTTTTGAGTAAAACCTAGGCTTTCTGTTGAGTACAACTAACTTTGTCGTTTAGATCGTGTTTTAACAGTCGTAAATGAAAAAAATAGTAAAAAGAGTTTAATTGATACTTTTATAATTTTAAAATCAAAACTATCGTTTCTTTTGTTTGATTTAAAATGCAAACAAAAGTGTAAGGTCAAAAGTCACGTTTCGGAAACGTATTTATTGTAATAATTAGTTTTACTGTTTCTAAGAGACTTTTGGCTTGCAGATACTGGTCTCAATGAAACGGTATCATAAGATTTTTAAAAATTTGGAAAAAGTTTTTAAGGTTTAAAAAGTAGGCACAAGTGCTATTTGTGGCCATTTTTGTTTTAAAAATCATCAGTGAGGATGCAAGTTTAACTTATGTTTTAGAAAATTGTAGAGGTGGAGGAAAATCTTCTTCTCCCCCACCCACCCAGATAAAACGAACTCACCCCCCCCTTTTTTAGAGACTATCCTTGATTACAGACAATCTTTAAACATCTTTTTTTTTAATCTACAAGATTAAAGTTGAGTTGTTAAGCCTAAAACGTGTTTTTCTCTCAATATTTTTGACCTTGCCAGAACAAAAATTCTTTTGTAGTATTGTTTTATCTACAAAAAGCAATGGAAGACTATTTTTATCGAGTCTGATAGCAGCCATAGCTGATTACATTTTTCTATTATTAAACTGTCATCAGCTATCAATTTTCCATCAAAATTGTCATTTTATAGCCTTTTTTTGCACAAAAAAAGTTAATTTTAAAAATTAAAGAATTTTTTTAAATTTTAAATTTTAAAAACGTGACATTTTAGTAAAGACTTAGTAAAGTATAACCTAGAAAACTAATCTTTTTATAATAGTTTGCTTAAACAACTGATAATTCAATATTTATCATCAAATTTGAGCTCAAAAAGAGGCTCACGGCTTGTGGTGGGCGGAGCCTCACAAGGGTATTCCTCTGTTTGAAAGGGCGGTGCGTCTAACTATGGGTTTTAAAATGGGTTTTAAAAGCGAAAAGCTAGAGAAATAGGGGTAAATTAGAAGGTTGGGGTAGATAAAATTAAATTGTCACAAAAAAAATTTTTTTAAATTTTAAAAAAATTTAACAGGGTGATCCAAGCTAAATTTTTTTCTGGAAAAAATTTTTTTTGGCTTGGGGGGGTAAGGAAAGTAGAGGTAGATGGTTGTCTTTAAAAGGTATATTAACTACATAAAATATTAACTTTAGATTGACTTTCTAAAGTATAGGGTAGAGTAGAGAGGATAGAGTAGTGTAGGGTAGTTACAGCTCGTTTACAATTCGTGCGACCGTGTTAAAACCTAAAACTTTCAAGTTTCCTGTACTAAAATACTGTATTTCAGGTTAACACCGTACCGCGGCTTGTCCGCAAACACTTATAAAGCCACACAAGTTTTGAATCCAGTATTTTCTGGCTCGTGCCCAACGAATCCGCTTCGACACCGGTCCTGAATTACTCGATCCGACTCATTTCTATCGAGTCCAAGCAGCAAGCGGTTGGTTTTGTCATCTTGTTGTCATCTACGTCGTCTTTTTGGCTTGGATCTGATCAAATTTTTCAAATTAATCAAATTGGTCATACAAATTTTGCTACAACTTGAACAACCTTTGACACAACTTGAGCAACTTTTGACGCAACTTGAGCAACTTTGACACAACTTGAACAACTTGCTGCCTGAAGCAAAACTGTTGGTTTTATAAGCAATTTTTCTTTTAACTAATCTTTCAAACGCAGGTCGTTTCAAAGACATGATGGAAGTACTTGGCGCCGCCGTGGTCGTTTTGTTGAAATGGCCAGTCTTCATTCCGTTAATGGCGCTGGCCGCTTATTTCGTCTTCAAGAACCACAGGAGGACTCAGCATTCGGTGAGTTATCAAAATTAATTTTTTTATGTTTTAAAAATAAGTTTTTTAAAATTTTAAAAATAAGAAAACTTTAGGTAACAACTTATTTTTGGGCAAAAAAATTTTGAATTTAAGATTTGAAACGCAAGTTTAAATGAAAATTTTAAATTTCTTATTAAAGTTTTAAGATTTTTTTTAAAACTTGTCATTTTTATAGCTTGTAAAGAAAGTTCTTGCCATTTTTATTCTGTAACTAAAGTTTTTGCCATTTTATATTCTGTACAAAAAGTTCTTACTAGTTCGAGCCTTGTAAAAAAAAGTTTACGCTTTGGAAAGAAAGTTCTTGCTATTTTATATTTTGTAAAGAAAGTTCTTGCCATTTTCTATTGCGTAAAGAAAGTTCTTGTTAGTTTAAACTTTGTAAAGAAAGTTTTTGCTATTTTATATTTTGTAAAGAAAGTTCTTGCCATTTTATGTATTATAAAGAAAGTTCTTGCCATTTTATGCTCTGTAGACAAAGTTCGTGCTATTTTATATTCTGTAAAGAAAGTTTCTATTGTTTAAAGTCTTGTAAAGAAAGTTTTTGCCATTTTATGGTATGTAAAGAAAGTTCTTGCCATTTTATAGCTTGTAAAGAAAGTTCTTGCCATTTTCTATTGTATAATTTTTTGCCATTTCACGTTTTGTAAAGAAAGTTATTGCGATTTAATATTTTTGAAGTAAAATTTCAAAAATTTTTAATTAAATAAATTAAATTTTCAAATTTTCAGGCCGACAAGTTCTTTATGGACTTCAAAGTCGGAGGTCATAGAGGGTCGCCCAAGCTTGAGCCAGAGAACACTATTCCATCATTTGAATTGGCTAAGAAGGAAGGCGCTGATCTGATCGAATTCGATGTTTCATTGACCAAAGACGGTGTGGCAGTACTGCTACACGATGATACTCTGGACCGTACCACCAATGTGACAGGCCTGATTCGAGATTACGAACATTGCGAGCTGAAGAAGGTGAATTGTGCTGCCAAATTTAAGGCAGAGAACAATAATAATGGCACTAGTGAGACTCATATGCCTACGATGGAAGAGCTGGTCCAGTGGGCCAAGGGAAACAATATGAAAATGTTGTTTGATGTTAAGGATGCTGATCAAATCCTGGTTGATCAGTTGGAAGATATCTTTGCTCGGTAAGGGAAAGGATAGGGTAGGGAAAGGTTGGGTAGATTAGGATCAGGTACGGTAGGGAGAGTAAGAGAGACTAAGGCTAGGTAGAGGAGGGCAGGTTCAGTCCGGAAACGTAAGGTCAGGTATTGTTAGGGAGAGTAAGGATAGGAAGGGCGAGTAGAAGTAGGGTAGGGTAGGGTAGAGTAGGGTAGGGTAGGGTAGGGTAGGGTAGGGTAGGGTAGGGTAGGGTAGGGTAGGGTAGGGTAGGGTAGGGTAGGGTAGGGTAGGGTAAGGTACGGTACATTAGGGTAGGGTAAAATTCAAGAATTCAACTTTCTGAACTTAATAACCGTGTTAATTTTTTAGCTACGACATTTACCATCTAGCCATCGTATGTTCCTTCTTCCCCACAGTCGTCTACCGACTAAAACGTCATTCGCCAAAGATATTGACCGGTCAAACCTGGCGCCGTTGGTTTTTCTCATACAAGGATTTGGACGCCACGGAGCCGAGATTTGTTGGTCCAAGACTTATGTTAGCCATGTTGGTGGATGTGCTGTATACCTGGTCGTTGTTAACATGGTTACCATCGTTTTTGGGAGTGGATATGATGCTGACTGAGAGGAGGGATATCTCATCGTAAGTTTTTGAAAATTTTGAAAAAAAAAACTTCAAAGTTTTAAAAATAAAAAAAAATTTTTTGAAATTTGTAAGAATGGTCAAAAATGACATTTTTTGCTCAAAAACGAGTTTTAAGTATCAAAAAAGTTACGTCGTTTTTTACTATTTGAATACGTATAAATCGACGACAAGACTTTTTTTGGTTCTATAAAATGACTTTTGTTATCCAATTTTTTTTAAAAATAATATTTATCTTAATCAAAATTCTCATTTTATACCTAAAAACCTAATTTTAATACCTAAGTTTGCAGGACCTTTGTAAAACAACAATGGCTAGCTGGTCGCCGTGTCTGTGCCTGGACTGTCAACGACTTGAGCGAAGCCGTCTGGATGCGTCGTGTCCTCAACATACCTATCCTGACCGACCTTCCAGCAATGTGCAAGAATTTACATTAGGATCAATGTTTTCATTTTTTACCATAATTAGTCAAATAAATCGTCTGTCTATGTCTCTTGATAAGGTATTGTGTCGCCTATGATAAGGTATTGTGTCGTCTTATAGTCTATGAAAAGGTATTATATAGTCTTATACTTTAATAACAGAGGCCTAGTTATAGATTGCATCTAGAAAACATGCTATCTTGTACGTGTTTCTAAAGTTCTGAAGAGTTTAAAAAGTCTTGTCGCTAATTTACGTTAATTTGCACGGGAAAAAGCGACAAGACGTTTTAAAGACGTTCATATAAAAGCAGAAGCTCTACTATGTTAAAATACGTCTAAAAACAAGTACTCATAACCTAAAAACATTTGTCTAACATAAGTTTTGCCATATTATCCTTATTTTAGTCTTCTTCCCCTTATAATCTTCAATTTTCTTATCAAATTTAGTTGTCATCCTAATTTAAATAGCCTTTATAACCTTGAACATAACAAAACCAAGTCAAAAATTGATGTTAAATCAAGCTTTGGTATTTTTATGTTATGATCAAGTATTCTTTTAAATTAAATTTCACCGTTTTCGGTATTGTTACGAGCTATGCTCACCCCACGTGTAATTTTAGTTAAATATTGAGCTGTTTTTTCTCATTCTACGAATGTTTACTAAACAGGATTGCAACAGAATGATAATAAACTATTACTGAACAGTTTCAATTGTTTTAAAAACGTAAAATTTGATTCTGAATCATTGAGTAAATGAATTTGGCCCAGTGTTACCTTCTAAAATCAAAACTTTAAAAGCCTAGTGTAAAGTAACAAAATTAGTTTTGTATTCATAAATTTGTCAGTAACTAAATTCCTTTCCGTATTTTACCTTCCCCCATCCAAGAAAATCGCAAGAAAAGGTTTATAAACACACATTCCCTCGTATAACATGTCGCCGAGAAATAAATATTTTATTTTCTCGAGAACAATATAAATCTCGATTTCGACCGTCTTTCCCATGCAACCAGACAGATATGTACCAACTTTGGATGAATTACAACAAACTTTGGCTAAGGTAAGTATTTTTCCTCTTATTTTATTGATTTTTAGGAAGAAAATTGGCTAAAAGACTTCCAAAAGTGCCAAACCACGAACCAGCGGATAAATGAAGATGTTTGCAAACGATTGGATAACTTCACACAACAAATTGATGAACTCAGAGCTAGAGTAGCACCATTGTGTAGCAAGACAACGAGTATTCAACGGAAACAACAAAGTAAATTGGTTTTATGAGTCATTTATATTGTTTTAGGTGGTCAAAGACGGAATGTTTAATATCTCAAGGGTCTTTTGTCGAAATCAATTTGAATTTTGTGAGAAGTTTAATAGAGTAATAGTGAAACTATTGGCATAAAAAATTTATTTAAATTTTTGTCCAAAAAATTTTGTATGATAAAAAGAACACGTTATCCCAATGAGCTAGAAGGCTAACTTATTTTTATTATAACTTTGCTTTCAACTCACGAGGTTTAAAACTTTTGTTACTTGTTTTAGTTAGAGCAATGTATGATCGAAATAGGCTCAATGTTTTAAATTGTTACCTATTCTTTAAAAAAAGTTATGATTAGAAGTATTAAAACATCCCTTAAATTCCTATTTTCGTATATTATCCACGAAGATCTTGAAAACAGCCTACCCATCTGTTTCCAGACGTAAAAAAACTGTTGGGAATCGTCGAAGCAAGCATACAGTTCTATGGCAAAACCGTGGAATTCGAGTCGGCGTTCCGAAGGGGGACGGCCAACTTCTCGCTACCCGAATATCTGGAGCGAATGGACGGATTGAGGGAGGCGATCGCTTTCTTTGGCCGCAATTCCGCCCATAAAGGGCAGCTGGATACAATGGTTTGTGCAAACACTTTTCAATCAATCTGGGCTGTTTTTGAGGGAAATTTGGGTTTTACTTGACATTAAGAACAATATACGTGGTTTTATAATAAGTTATATTGTAGTAGGTGATTGGAGTTGGTTTTTGGATGATATTTTTAGTTTTTTTTATGTAGATGGTTTAGATTATATTGTCAAAGGTTATCGAGGTTTTATTTTAGCTTTTTTTGATTATGACAGAAAGCTTTACTTTGTGGGCAATAAGTATTTAAAGTTATATTGTAGTATGTGATAGCTGTTAGATTTTAGTGGATTTTGAGGTTATATTGTTGTAAGATGATTTAGGAAATATAGTTGAAGGCAAGTTAAGTCTTAGTTCATTAAATTCAACTTACTATAGCCGTGGTAACGAACTACATTGGTAGCGAAGCTCAAAATTTTTCCGATTTTTTGGTCGTTTTAGTCAAAATAAAAATCAAAGTTAAGTTAAAATGACATTTTTAATGACAACGTCTTTTAGAAAGAGAGTTTCGAAGTTGGCTGCTCATTTCTGGAGACAGAATTCAACAATGCAGTACGATTTGAAACGGTACCATTGGATCCAGTGAAGATTGCTGATTGTCTGGATGAGAACTATGGTATAGTTTATGATTATAATGTGAATATGTTTCTATATTATGATTATCATGAGGATATATGTTTATATTTATTTAAAAATTATGATCATTGTCATGTCAATAAAGTCTTGTCGTCAATTTACATTGTTTTGCAAGTCGAAAAACGACAAAACTTTTTTGACAGTTCTATTTGATTATATTTGCTTAAATAATTAATAACTGAGATTAATGCTATACTGTAATAGTACTGTAAAACAATTTTTTCAGAAATCTCATCCACCAGACTGTCAGAGCTGCAGACTATCAAAGACACCTCAAAGTTGGCGATTCTAGGACGATATTTGCATAAAAATACGAACAATCAAGATTACCTACAGTATTATATCACAAATAGAGCTCAGAACATCATAAAGACGATTAGATTGGCGAACGATCAGTTGAGAGGCTTCGCTCAGAATAAGGCCACTAGGATACAGTTTATCAAAAGGTAGGGGTTTGGAGGTGGTGGGTTTTGTAATAGCAGTATGAATCTTAATCATATCTCTATTTTTATCGTAGTGATATTAAGAGTTAAGGTAGGAGTGCAGTACGGTAATGTGAGACATAGAGCAAAGGATAGGGAAATTAGGATAAGCTAAGCTGAGGTAACCTAGTAAAGCTTAGGCTAGTGTAATGTTAGTTTTTTTGTAAAACAATTTTAGCGAATAGCGCTGCTCTTCGTATTTTACACTGAATTTTCAGCACATTCCGAAGAGGAAAGACTGGAGAAAGGCAAACTGATGATCCATGGGGTGAAAGTCTGATGACCCTAACAGCTATTTCGTTATCAATTGTCATGGCTATGATTCAGGTGAGATTTAAAAAAAATATAGCTTTGTATGTTTGTTATAGTCAAAAATCGTATTTACTAATGTAAAGTTTATCATTTTTAGATCGAAACAGAAGTAGCATCAAAAATCTTTCAAAACGTGGACGTTGAAGCCCAATTGGTACGACGAATTGCAAGTCAACCGTTACAGGAGGTCATGGAAAAGGTAAAAAACATGTTATGAATGACAAATGGTTTTTCTTGTGGAGGAGTTCGTTATACAGAAGTTTTACTATATTAACTGTTTCTTTTTAAATTTTATTCATTTTCAGGCCCCAGTAAGTCAATTCGAATCCAACTTTGTCTCCATGATCCCGCTAGTTCGCCTCCTAACAGTCCACTCGGCCCAACTCTCGTCGCTAACTCAAAATGCTGGCCAATCCGACCTGTACCAAAGCTTTTGCCGCAATGTCTTCAATAAAGGAGCTCACGTCATCAACGATTTCATCGACCATCTAACTAATGAACATATGAGATTTGTGCCCGAAGATGGCAATGTCCATGAAATCACTTCGAATACGATGAACTTTTTAAAAATCCTGGCAAAGTATCAGAATGTGGTGGTGAATGTAATGACAAGGTCGGGCAAAGCGGATGGAAGTGAACCGGTTTTACCTAAATTGTTTTGTAAGCTCTTTTATCCGTCCTACGCTTATTATCTTACCACTGTCTCAGCGCCGGCTTTCAAAAATTTTATTTATAAGGAAAGTGCCCAACCTGCAAATTGCAGAATTAGCTCAAAATTTTTATACAGACTCTTTGTTGTATTAGTAGCACATATAAAAAATCTTAGTTTGCGGTTTTAAGTTTTAAAATTAATACATTTAAATTTTCCGCCAATTTGGCAAATTTGGCATTGTGTTGCAAGCACTTTTTTTAATGTTCTCGATAAGATAGGCTTACAAATTTAAAATTCCAGGTTTATTTGAAGTTTTTCTATTATTATATTAAAGAAAAATAGTCAAAAGTCAAAAAACGACAAATTTATAAGCTTAAAACACTATGCCAAGTTGGCGGGAAATTCAAAACGCGATTTTTTGATTTCGATTTTCTCAAGTATGGCCGCAAACTGCAACTTAGAATTTTACATAAGGTCTTACATTTACATGATCTTTCAATAAAAAAAATTTGAACGAAATCTGAGCGTTGCAGGTCGGGTACCTTCCATTTTTAATTTAAAAAATCATACCTAAAACCCTAATTTGTTCTTCAATTTCAGCGCAAATCCTCGCGGCCCTCGGGGTGAATCTCAAAAACAAATCCGGAGCTTACGCCGATCCCTCATTAACAGCCCTCTTCCTCTTCAATAACTTTAGTTACATCAAAAACGGCCTCAAGGAAGAGCCATTGAAGCGAATCGCGAGGGATGTGAAGTCAGCTCAATTGGTGTCATTTTATGAACAACAAATCTCAGGATATTTGAAAAAGTACCTAGAGAGCTGGAATAGAGTACTGGCGGTTCTGAATGACAACACCAATGGCAGTGTCAAGTCGAAATATGCGGTGAGTGGGGGTGTACATATAGGAGTTTTGAGGGATATTGTAGTAGTGTAGAAGAATGGAAGGAAGCTTTTTGTTATTGTGCGGCTTGTAAAGAAAGTTTTTGCAATTTTATGTATTGTAAAGAAAGTTATTGCCATTTTATGTTTTGTAAAGAAAGTTTTTTCGATTTAATTTTTTGTAAAGAAAGTTCTTACTCTTTCATGATTTGTAAAGAAATTTCTTGCCATTTTGTTCAAAAGAAAACAAATTTTGCGTTATGCAGACCGAGAGTGACAAGTTATACGATGAATTCCATTTTGAACATTTCAGAATTTTAACAAAGAATTTGACAATGTGATAGCCGCCCAAAAACACTTTTGTGTGGTAGACGTGCCAACAGCAGAATACATTCGAAAACGGATCAAAGATTTGGTTTTGGCACCTTACATCGAGTTTACCAGAAAGTGAGTTTTGAAATTTTGAAAAAAAAATTAAATTTTTAAAAGTTTTAGGTAATAAATTTTTTTTAATTTTGAGTTATGATATGAAGGTCTATTCAATGATGGCCAGTTTATATATAGGTAGTCAGGCTTCAAATTATTCTGTCAAAAAAGTCTTGTTGCCATTTTGCCTTGGTTTGCACGGTAAAAAACGACAAGTTTTTTGACTTTTTATATTGACCTAAAACAACAAAAATAGGTTTATACATAAAAAATACGGTATTATTTGTTTAAAATTTTCAAAAACTTAGTTATAAATGTCATACCCACCACCTATATTGTTATAGACACTCCCAAGAAGCGGCCAACTTCAACCTCGACCGACAACTAAAATACGACGCGGAGTCGGTCGAAATAATCATCAACCGACTATTCGACGTCTCCTATTGATTACTCACAACTTTGCATATTATTCATCGCGTTTATTTACTTACTGTGATATCAATCTTACTGCGATAGCTTACTGCGTATACTTATTATAGAGTATTTTTAATAATTTTAAGTCTAATAAATTAAATTCTTAGCCTTTTTAGGTAGCTTTAGGAACTGTAACTGACAGTTTTATGCTTTATCGGCTTAAGTCAGCAGTAGTAAGGGGCATAACGAGTTTTTTTGTGGTACTCGATCGTATATTCATCATGTATAACATAGCAAGGAAATATTTACATTACTGTAACTCGACGAGTAATGGAGCTACAATAACATTCGATACAGTTTCTGAAGGCGCATAAAAAATGACATCTGATGTTGGTTTTGCGATGATAACTTATTAAGAATTTTTTTGTGGTACTCGATCGTATATTCATCATGTATTATATAGCAAGAAAATATTTACATTACTGTAACTCAACGAGTAATACGGTTACAGTAGCAATTGATACAGTTTCTAAAAGCCCATCAAAAATGACATCTGATGTTGGTTTTGCGATGATAACTTATTAAGAATTTTTTTGTGGTACTCGATCGTATATTCATCATGTATTATATAGAAAGTAAAATTTACATTACTGTAACTCGACTTACAGTAATGATAACACTATGAGCCAACACTATTTTTTAGTGTTATAAGATAACACATTTTTTTAGTGTTATAAGCCAACACATTTTTTTAGTGTTATAAGCCAACACTAAAAAATAGTGTTATAAAACAGCACTAAAAAATAGTGTTATAGCCAACACTAAAAAATAAAAATTAGTGTTGGCCTATAACACTACGGCTTCACACAAACCTCAGAAAAAAACCTACCAACAATATACAATATCAAACCTTACCATTTCTCTTTGCAGGATCGTTCTCTACAAACACAATCGAACATCGCCCATCAATAAACAGTAGTCCAACAACAACAATCAAACTTGACTGACCACCGATCCACCGATCAAAATCGACTGAAGACGAAACATTAAGAAATTGAGTTTAAAATTAAATTGCATAAATTAAAAAATTAAAGTAAAAAAAAATTACAGAATAAAGCATAATAACAACGTAAACATAATAATTAAAACGTTTTTGCACCAACTTTCAGCGCCAACCAACACCACAAACAGTGCAAAAAACACAAACGTAGTATATTTCGCGAAATTTAAAATGTTCTGTTCAGCACCCGTGTTTTCGCGCCGAGACCACAAAACGGGCGCGAACAGAACGTGGAAAATAAATTAAAATATTTTTCTCAAAAAATACGAATTGAGAAGGATGTTGCTGAAGCAGTGGATGCAGGTGAATATATTTGAAGCATATGAATTGTAAGTTTTTGCGTTTACATTTAAATTTTGATGTATTTTAGGTTGCATGCTTCATTCAGTTCAGACGACGTCACATTGTCGGGGAATTTTGGGTCGACTAAACAACGTTTCAGAAAGTCAGTATATAACTATCCAGCGTCATTCGGAGTATACGATGCATTGGCTGAGTAAGTTTTGTTTTTGTGTGGTGCGTTTTAGCATTTATATTCCTTATCTTACTATTTTTAGGAAAATCATTATTCGAAGCCATGAGAAGAAATTAAAGACGGTTGAGGATTGGTTTAACGGCTGGTCCTTGTTTGACAAAAGTTATTACGAATCAATCGCTGAAGTATGTGGTTCATGGTTAATGTCGTGGTCAATGTTTGAGGCTCAAATTGAAGATTCGTCACCAAGAGTTGGTAAAAGGTAAGTTATTTAAGTGTAAATTTACGTTTTTTGTTTTATGGAGAAAAATTTTTCTTTAATTTTTGAGGGCACTACTCAGCACTATTTTAGGAATCTTGTCCTGTTATATCAACTCTGTAAAACAGTGCCGACACTACAATCTAGTGTTATTATTCTAAACACTGGATTTTAGTGTCGGCACTATTTTGAAGTGTTGTCAGCTTTTATTTCGTTTTATACATTTCAGCGATCATTCCGTGGTGTCAAAGTCGATCAACCGGAAGAATACCAAATGGTTTCAAAAAGTAGTGATAAGCAAGCTCGGTAAGTTAATTTGTTGTTATTGTATGCTTTTTTGTTTTTGGGGACAAACACTGCTAGCATTTTAGTATTTTTACTTTTACTTTATTTACATTTCAGCGAATGTTGTATCAGCGAATCAAAACCAAAGTCCATTAGAGTAAAGAAGACTGGTTGGTTCCTTAAAATGGTATCTTGCCTCAGAAGAAATAAGCGAGATTTGTAAGTTAATTTGTTGTTGTTTTGGGACCAAACTTTGCTACTTTTAGAGTTGATATACCAACACTAGGTTTAGTGTCGACACGAAGTTGATGGTGTCAGAGTGGTCGAATCTTTTAATTTTTTTACATTTCAGCGAAAATATTCACGAGGAAGGATCAGTGCCGGAGTCGGATAGGAATTCTGTGTCAACAGACGAGAAAACGATAAATAGAAATTCGACTAGCGACATGTATTGCTTTTCCAGTAGCACTGAATGTGAAACAGAGCGTGAATTTAAAGAAAACACTTTGCCGGAGTCGGTTGGAGCGTGCGTATGAAAAGCCGAGGAAAAGCTGAAGTCCAATAATGAAATTCAGTAAGGAGCTGTTATTTTTTAATTTTTATATACATGCTTTGTTGGCACCTGGTTTTGGTGTCAGTACCTATTGTAATTTATGCACCAAAGTTAGTGTCAGTAAGAGATATGTGAGTTGTCGAGCGTACAAACCTTTAATATTTTTTATTACTTTTTAGAGAATAACGTGGATGGTTTCAAAGAATGCGAAACTTCTTCCACAAACCTAATCCAGGTTTAAACAAAGACCCTGCTTCACAACCCCAGAAACTATTGGAAAGAAGCGCAAAATACAAGCAACTGTTGTGTGATATCGACAACTTAAAAGGAATGTACCCAACGTGCATCAGTCAGAAAGTCGAGTGGAATCAAGATAAGTGCTTGCCGAGACAACTCGATTGCGATCGTAACCCGTGTGCTCAATGTCAAGCACTTTAACCCATACCGAATCCTTTAGTTATATTCAAAATATAGTTTATTTTATTTCATTTTTTTTTGTAATTTTTTGTTTGCTTATAAATTTTGAATTCTTTACGACTTTTTGTAAGGCTAACGTTTTCAAATCATCGATTTAGAGTTAAAATATTTTTTGTATCAGCACTAATAATTAGTGTCAACACTAACCAACACTAGATGTCAGTGGCGGCACTATTTTTTTAATTATAAGCTACCGTGGCAAAACCAACATAAGATGTCGACTTTCATAAGCTTTCAGAATCTGTATCGACTGTTTTTGTAACTCCATTTCTCGTCGAGTTACAGTAATGTAAATATTTCTTTGCTATGTTATACATGATGAATATACGATCGAGTACCACAAAAAAACTCTTTATAAGCTATTGTGGCAAAGCCAACATCAAATGCTATTTTGTATGGGCTTTCAGGATCTGTATCGTTTATTTTTGTAGCTCTATTACTCGTCGAGTTACAGTAATGTAAATATATACTTGCTATGTTATACATGATGAATATACCATCGAGTACCACAAAAAAACTCTTTATAAGTTATTGTGGCAAAACCAGCATAAGATGTCATTTTTCATAAGCTTTTAGAATCAGTATCGCTCATTTTTGTAGCTCTTATACTCGTCGAGTTACAGTAATGTAAATATTTCCTTGCTATGTTATACATGATGAATATACCATCGAGTACCACAAAAAAACTCTTTATAAGTTATTGTGGCAAAACCAGCATAAGATGTCATTTTTCATAAGCTTTCAGAATCTGTATCGTCTGCTATTGTAACTGTATAATTCGTCGAGTTACAGTAATGTAAATATATACTTGCTATGTTATACATGATGAATATACGATCGAGTACCACAAAAAAACTCTTTATAAGCTATTGTAGCAAAACCAACATAAGATGTAATTTTTTATAAGCTTTCAGAATCTGTATTGTTCATTTTTGTAGCTCTTATACTCGTCGAGTTACAGTAATGTAAATATTTCCTTGCTATGTTATACATGATGAATATACCATCGAGTACCACAAAAAAACTCTTTATAAGTTATTGTGGCAAAACCAGCATAAGATGTCATTTTTCATAAGCTTTCAGAATCTGTATCGTCTGCTATTGTAACTGTATAATTCGTCGAGTTACAGTAATGTAAATATTTACTAGCTATGTTATACATGGTGAATATACGATCGAGTATTACAAAAAAACTCTTTATATGTTATCCGGACAAAAACAACATAAGGTGTCATTTTTTATGGGCTTTCAGAAACTGTATCGCTTGCTCTTGTAGCTCCATTACTCGTCGAGTTACAGTAATGTAAATATTTCTTCGCTATTTTTCGACATCTTATGTTGGTTTACCCTTCTCAAATCATAACACCGAAAACGAGTTTTTGCCAACTTGAAAGATTAAAAATATATAAACAAAACCTGCCAACTTGAAAGATTAAAAATACCTAAAACAATATGATAAATTATTTATTGTATGTTAGTACGTAAGGTGAATGTATGTTGATATTGTAATATGAAAAAGTACATAAAAACTTCTCAAAAAGAAACTTTTAAAAATCATATACTAAAAGTTTTAATAGTCTTGTCGTTCTTTCACGTGCCAATCAACGCTAACTAGCGACAAGACTTTAAACAAGTAATTAAAAGAAAAAAGTACAGTTGAGATCGAACTGAATAAAATATGAAAAAATCAAGCCATAACAAGTAATTTTGGGATCAAGATCAAGAAATAATAGTGATTTAAAAACCAAAATCAAGCCAAAAATCAATCATAACATCAGGATCAAGCTAAAAGCCTGATTTAAGTACTCAAGCCAAAAAAGTGATTTTAAGATCCGCACGAAGTTGTAACATCGATTAAAAACCAAAATCAAGCCACAAGATTGAGCTTAAGACTAAAATCAAGCCAAAAAGCAACCATAATATCAGTATCAAGCTAAAAGCCTGATTTAAGTACTCAAGCCACCAAAGTGATCTTATCACCAGCACGGTTGATTTTCTGTTCCTTTGTCAACAGTTGCAATGCTTCATTGAAGACGTGTTTATCAATCGTAGTATCATCATTCCTGACTTCAGTCAACAGCTTGCTTACACTCATTTGATGTAGGTTCTTTGCGCTGAACAACTTGATAATCTTCTCTGACAGGGCAGCAGCATGTTGTCTGGTTGATTCTGCCACGCCTGTGGCCAGGATGCTTACATCTACGTAACCAGTGTCCGGGTCAACGGCCGACTGGCGGAGAGCGTTCATGTAGAGCTTGTAGGCTTCGTCCACATCCTCCTTCGATACCCATTCGCTTAGGCGCATCTTGGCCGTGGCTTCGGCCAGTCTGATGAGAGATTCCAGTTGTCTAGCATAGGCGGTGATGTGGCCTGCTCGTTTGCCGGCTTCTCTCATCTCTAGATAGTATTGTAGGAGGGCTTGGTCCGCTTTTTCGCTGATTTTTGGGTTGATGTGCTCCTTGGCGTAGGCAATGTAGTCTCTGAAGGTTGAATTTTTAGTTGATAAAAAATTTTCAACCATATTAATTTACAAAAAAGTAGCAAAAGGGCCTTATTATACCATTCAAATCAACTTTAAACTAAATAAATGCCTTCAAAGATATAGGCATTCCTTTACTACTTCAAAACAGTCATTCCCAGACGTTTCAACCCATAATCACAGCCTTTATCTACCCTTACCTCAACAATCCAATATCAACAGTCGCCTGAACCTCTTCTTGTTCCTCATTCTTCACATAGAAGTTGACCAAATGCTGAGCCAATCTCCTATCATACTCTTCAGTCTTTGGGTCAATAATCAAATAGATCAAATCGAACCTGGACAACAATGTGTGAGGCAGGTTAATATTCTCAATGATGGTCTTCTTCTGGTCCCATTTCGACCCGATCGGGTTGGCAGCGGCCAGAATCGAAGTCCTGGCGTTCAGCTGACAAATGATGCCTGCTTTGGCGATACTCAAGGTCTGTTGTTCCATGACTTCATGCAGAATCGAGCGAGTCGAGTCGGTCATCTTATCAAACTCATCAATACAACACACTCCATTGTCGGCCATAACCAGAGCACCAGTTTGTAGTACCACACCCTTAGTTTCTGGTTCTCGAGCAATTGATGCTGTTAGACCAACAGCTGATGAGCCTTTGCCTGACGTGTATTGGGAGCGAGGCATGAGGCGGTAAATGTACTGGAGCAACTGTGATTTGGCCGTTCCTGGATCTCCACACAGTAAAACGTTGATTTCGGCGCGAAGTTTCGACCGATTTTCATTTTCTTTGGTTGGTTTTCGAGTTCCACCAAAGAGTTGGCAGAGAAGACCTTGTTTTACATCTTCATGGCCAAAGATTTGAGGAGCAATGGCTCCACAAAGCTTGTGGATGACGTCTGGTTCTTTGGAGAGCTTGAGGATCTCTTGGATTCGTTCTTCTGTCAAGTAGCTTCTGAAAAACATGAATATTATAATCTTGTTGGAACAAGTCTTGTTGCTTTTCAACATATTTTTCCATCTTAAATTGATCTGTCTTCAAATAACGTTATCAAAAAGCCAAAATAACCAAAAATCTTTAAAAAATCAGTAAAAACCCCACCAAAACTCTACAATTCAAACCTCAAAACCTTCCCAACCCACTTACCCATCATTAACATCGTGCAGCCGATTCTGATTCATCTTTCTAAAGTGTAGAACATCGATAGAAGTGGCCAGAATAGCATTCAGAGCATTTTTAGCCGGATGAACTTTGTTGAAGTTACCTCTGAAGATGCCGGTCACTGAGACACGATCTCCTGGATGTACATTTTCCACCAGAGCACCATGAACAACTAAGTTGACTGTGTGTTGGGTATGACCAGTGTTTTCGTCTCCTGGAATCTCTTGAAGTTTGACGACCTGTTTGTCCAGGAAAACAGACAAATTGTGAATGATTTGGAAACACATCGAGTTACTGCAGTTGGTACAGGTGGTTGGCTCTTCAATTCGTCCTCGGTCTACGTCGCATTCGGTCTAAAAGTTTAGAGAATGTTAGGTTTAAGTAAGGGAAATGTAGTTTTTCATCGAAAATCATAATTTAAATTGACCTGTTGGTAAAAATCGTGATTTATATTATCATATATAAAATCCATGTTAATATAAATCACGTAAAATACAAAATTTAGTAATCCTAAGCATTTACATAGTCAAGCGCTTCATATAAAAACCAATTTTGATACCTAAACATCAAAAAATTAGTTATAAAAGCTTACAGGGAAGTTACAGATGGAACACTTGAAGTAAGCTCCTCTCATCTCTGGAATCAAAGGTGAGATCCTCACAACCATTCCACTGGTCGTAATCAGTTGTTCAATATCTAAAACATTTAAAAGTTTAACTTTAAAGAATCAAAAACATCACTTTTTTGAATTTATATCTAAATTTTAGCCCGAAACATCAATTTCACCTCCTTTTACCAAAAAATATAAATTTTTGACGTTTCAATACCTAAAATAACAAATATTCTCCTTTCTATCGTAATTCTAAGCCAAGAAACCCTTAAACCAACCTTCTGGATTCAAATCCCTCAAGTTCTTGGTCTGTTCAGCATTGAAAGGTCGAACTTCAATTGGCAACAACAATTTACGGTGCAAACTCTCAAACAACTCGTTCACAACCATGTCAAGATATGGAATCACATCAGCTGGATATGAGACAATCATCTTGTATAACGACTCCTTGAACTGCTTAACATGACCCAAATTGAGGTTCAGTACAGGAACTTCAGAGATACTGATTTCAGCCAAACGTTGAATATAATAAGGTTCGTTCAAGTTCATTTCAGTCCGCTTACCATCCTCACCAATTGCTGTGGTTTCATCTTCATCTACTTGAGCCGCCTGAAAGAGAGATTGAGTTTTAGTCGAGGTTTTGCATAGTGAAGCTTTCTTTGGAGGTATAGGAAAATTGACCACTACTCAAATATATTGGAAATCTCAACAAATCTGCTTAGAAAACCATTCATTTCACCCTCCAAAAAGTAGCATTCGAATTTTACCTAAAAATCAACAAAAACCCAAAAAAACTTACAGTAAAACTGTTGATAAACTCTTTGAATTGAGCTTGAACAACATCAACGGCAATACGAGTACCCCAAATGTACATTTTCTGGCCGGGAGCTTGATTTTCATCAACTTCCATATTCAACACATCATCAACTTGATCCACTCGAATCGTACGATGATTCGAATTGGCCAAGCCGGCCAAATCCGCACGAACACGTTGACCATTCCGACCTTGAGATCGGTTGGTGTTCTGGGAAGCGTGAGAGAAGGCTGACACCATGGAACCACCAAATTCTGAGCCATAGTTCAAGGCACTGGCATCTGAAAATATTTTTTTATAAAATCAACCTTCAAAATTTAAATTAACAAGAGAAAAACGATCTAGTACAATGTAAGTTACTTACCACTTGGAGTTGGAGAAGGAGCACGTACAGAGTTATTGTCCGACATGTTAACACCTTATTCTAGTGCTGGTTAGTTGAGGAATATGGAAGTGAACAATTTTCGAGGAAAAAATATTTTTCTTTTCGAAAAATGCTGAGCGCGCTTTATTTTCGCGCTCAATGTTTGGCATACTGCTACAGTTTTTGAAGCATCAATTTCTGGATTATAAAAATATACAATGGTACCTCGATTGTCTAGATTAGAATAAGGTTTCTTTCAAACTAGCAAATTCAACTTTATATAACACAAAAGAAGCAAAAGTTTCGATCAGATACAATAACATACTCAAAAGTAAAAGTTTTGCTTAAGAAGTAAAATATAAAAGAAGAATGTTTAAAATAAATATTTTTGCAACATTTTCATTTTTTTTTACCGTATTACAGTAGTAACTACAATTCTGTACAATAGAAACATTCGCACGATGCGCTCCGTTCTTTGCAGCCTGCGAACGTCAAGTTATACGTTGAAAGTGTCAAAAACAATATTTTGTTCTAAAAATATTTTTGCGGCCATTTACATAAGAAAAGTGTCTTTTCCAAAACTTCTTTTGTGGGTATTATTGTTCTTATCTATTCTTTATTTTTTATTTTGTATTTTTTATTTAATAATTGACTTTTTGACAACATAGGTATCGATATAGGACTTTTCCTTACCGGTCATTTATTTACCTTTTGCGAGAATTTGTTTTCTTTTGCTAAAATGCTTGTACGTGCTTTATGCGTTTACTTTTAGAGAAGACATACGGGTTGCTTCGAGTTATGGCCAACAATAAAAACAACAGCGAGCAAGTGATATTGAACAGGAGGCTGAAACCAATCTACGGTAAGGTTTTCTTTGCGTTTTCTGTGATTAGAATAATTCTGGAAGACGCTCGAAAATTCTATAGTCAATATGAGACTGTTTTTCACGTTTTTCAAGCAATATTTAGTTTATAAAAGCTAAAACTAACTTGAAATAGCTATAAAACAGTCTAAAAATTAAGGCTTTTTTTACCTTCTTATCAACGATATCAATGTTTCAGATGCTGTCGACAATGGAAACAACAAGAAAGCGATTCAAGAAGCTGAGAAATTACTCAAGAAGCATCCACAAACATTCGCGGCCAAAGGTTTGAAAGCTTTGGCGTTGGTAAGATCTGAAAGAACGGCAGAAGCCTGGCCATTGGTTGAGGAATGTGATGAATATGTTCGGAAGGGAAATTTTGATCAAAATACTATACAATTGGTTGTTCATTGTTATAAAGTAAGTCCTTAGTTTGTGTTTTGATTTTCTGGTATTGAATAATATGAAGTTTTGGAGACTGAAGCATCATATATATTGTTTTAGGTAGCAAGATTCTGAAATATAAGTGTTTTCTTTTTAAATTTGAAAATTCCCGCTTTAAATTGTAAAATACGTCAAATGTGCACCAAATCTCAATTTTTATCTGATTTTAAAATATTTTTTAAAGTCCCAGTTCAAATTTATATTGTCTGTGACTTCTTTTTCCTTTCAGGAAGCCTATGTGCCATCTAGGATAGCATCTTTTTTGGAAGACGTTAATAAGCAATTTCCTGGATGTGAAAATCTGTTGAAAGACTTATTTGTTGCTTATGTTCGGGTCAAAGACTACAAAAATCAACAACGGGTAGCACAGCTTTTGTCAAAGGAGTTCCATAGCTCCGAGTATCTTTATTGGACTATCAGCAGTTTGGTTATGCAGGTAAATTTTTTATATTATGATATAGCGATCAGATCCTTTCTTTAGTTTCTTCTATATTATCATTGAGAGTTAAGAAAAATGGGTATTTTTAGGCATTAAACAATGAAACTATGGGTTCCAAAGTGTTCTTTCCATTAGCTCAAAAGATGTTTGAGAAAGCTTTGTCTAACAATGAAAAGCCAACTAGAACAGGTAATTTTCTTTACAAAGATTTATATTATTTATCAACTTTAAACTTATTTTACCAGGTTGTTTAAATAATTCTGTGCTCCCTCTCAAAGCAACTTGCTGAAGTTAAGGGTGCAGAATTACTTGGGCAACCTAATAGGAAGATCTAATGCCTTTTTTGCACTTAATAACATATTTTAGAATCTTCACTATACGTCCAAATCCTGGAAGGTCAACAAAAGTACAAAGAAGTTTACGATTACCTAAAAGGACAGCTAGAAAAGCAGAATCTTAACCTAGATGATGTGAAAATGAAGATAATTGAAACCCTGAACAAACTGAAGGAATACGAAAAGGTTGTGAAGGAATGTTCTGTGTGTCTTGAGCAGAACAATTTTGATCTGCAGATATGGCAAGAGGTGTTGAAAGTGCTGGAGCAGGTTAAGGATGATGAGAAATTGAGACAGGGGTAAGTTATTTAGGATAATTTGAAAAAAGTTTTGGCTTTTTAGTTTGAAATGGCAAGAACTTTCTTTACAAACCATAAAATGGCAATAACTTTCTTTACAAAGCTTTAAATGGCACATACTTTCTTTAAAAAGCATAAAATGGCAAAAACTTTCTTTAAACAGACTTAACCTGACCTGAAAAAGCATTTTTTACCTACTATAACACAAACCATTTTCAGAGTCTTAACCTCAATCCAAGAGATGATCAAGAAAGTGGAACAATCGGTCGAAAAAACATACCAAAAGCACTCGTTACTAATCATAAAATGCATGTATTTAAAACAACTTCACTCTTTAAACCTCGATTCGAATAGCTACGGTGGAGTGCTACAGAATCTGAAGGCACTGATCGATACCTCATTGGACAAACCATATTGTTTTAAGGAAATGGCACAGTTTCTAGGGCTGATAAGTGATAAGGAAAAGGAAGAACTGTTAAATTATGTCAAGGAGAAGGTCGAGGGGGATAATGTAAGGTTTTTGTAAAATACGATGTTTTCTTTATTAATCTCAAAATGGCAAGAACTTTCTTTACAGAACATACAATGGCAAGAACTTTTTTTCCGGTGCTTAACTTGGCAAGAAAATTTTTTTACAAATTGAAAAATGGCAAGAACTTTCTTTACAAAACAAAATGGCCAGAAGTTTCTTTACAAAACAAAAAATGGCAAGAACTTTCTTTACAAGGCATAAAATGGCAAGAACTTTCTTACAAAATATAAAATGGCAAAAACTTTCGTTACAAATTATAAAATCGCAAGAACTTTCTTTACAAAACATAAAATGGCAAGAACTTTCTTTACAAAACATAAAATGACAAGGACTTTCTTTACAAATCATAAAATGGCAAAAACTTTCTTTACAAAACAAAAAATGGCGTGAACTTACTTTAAACTGTAAAAAATTGCAAGAACTTTCTTTACAAAGCATTTGTTTCATTTTAAAAAATTTAAATCAATTGCAGGACAAGTTGACATACCCAGAAATGATGCATGAGCTTCTTCGCTGCACATACGGTCAAATCCAAACCGAATCGGCCGAAGAACGTCGCAAATACTCTGCAAATTTGGTTGAAAAACTGAATAAAACCAAAACAGAAGACAT
Organism: Bursaphelenchus okinawaensis; assembly: GCA_904066225.2. NCBI lineage: Eukaryota > Metazoa > Nematoda > Chromadorea > Rhabditida > Aphelenchoididae > Bursaphelenchus > Bursaphelenchus okinawaensis. Next base: position 9,172,529 of record CAJFCW020000001.1, on the reverse strand, counting down.
TTTCCTCGGAATGGCGGTATCACTAGTCATTTCTAATGTTTTATGGTTAGTTTATATTGAGGAAGAGAGAGTAGAAGCTCAAGAACATCAACAAAAAGCTTCACAAAGTCAGGAAGCGATCCAAGAGTTGGCTGTATATCTAGAACACATCTACTCAACTTTCTCGAACAGCTACATCACAGCGGTCTTACTGATAAGAGTACATGGAGTTTTGGGCAACACGAACAGAGTTGAAAAGCTGTTAAGACAGCTGGATGTGAAGTACATTCAGAAGGACTCGCTGGCTTACCTCAACTTTGGCTTGGCTGAAGCTAGTGGACGGTTCAAAGAAGCCATCATTCAGTACACTGGCATATCGGCCTTTGCTGATGCCAATGATCGGGAGGTAAAGATGAGAATTTATAATTTTTAGGGGGGGGGGCGCTAAAATACGCATTTTTTGGTAAAATACGCGTACTTTACTTTTATCTCGCTAATCTTACCTTTTCAGATCGGTGCCTCCTACGTAGCCGCCTACAAATCAGGCACGGTAGACCAAATTCCAGAACTAGTCGAATTTTCTCAAAACTGTAACAACTCGTTATATTTGGTCGCGGCCGATGTGGCAAACAGAATATATTCATCATGTTTTGCTGTGACTACATTAGAAATGGCGGTTTTCACATTACAAGGAGATGACCAACCAATCGAATTTGATAAGCTAAAGGATACCAGGGATTACAATGTACTGAATTCAATCGCTTTTTATAATCAAGATATTACTGAAGAGGTTCGAAAGGCTACTTTTGAGGAGATGGTAAGTTTAAGGGGATCAATGGAGGGGGAGGGGAGTTATGGTTGAAGGATTATATAGTTTATATTGTAGTAGATTGAAGCTATATAATTTTATAATACTTAAAGGCTGTTAAAAATATTTAAAAAAGCCTTGTCGCTTTTTACTGGGCCAGACAGTGGTAAAAAGCGACAAGACTTTTTAAGCTGGTTTATACTACGGAAGCCTTTAAAATGAGTTAGATTAAAGTAAAAAAATGAGGTTAGAATACGTTTTGTTACCTAATTAACAAAAATTTTGATATTGGATGATAATATCATATACTTTTTTAAGTTATATTAATCATGACTTCTTACAGTTAGACATGGTTGAATTCCGTCACTATTTGTGCCGTGTGGTGAGTGATATCGGCTGGGAGGACATACCATTGGATGTGATTCAAACCAACTTTAAATTGTTTAAAAATAAACTGGAACAGTGCAAATTGAAGTATCCGACGGCTGAAAATGTAGGTTTTTAACACAATTTTCGATTGGTTTAAAATTGAAAAAAAAACTGGATTTTGAAGTTTAGGTATTAAAAATTAGGTTATGGTTGAAAAAAGGGGTCGAATATCATGTGTTTTTAATTTTTTTTATTAAAAAATTTGAATTTTGGGTGGAAAATTATATTATCATAGGTAATATTGAAGAAAAATGAACAAAACTTGAAGATAATGTATATAGAAGGTACGTATTTGTAATATAGAAGGTACGGCAGGGTATTATTTTTAATGCAGTTAATAAAATAGAGTAATTTTAGGTTTAAAATATGAAAAATAGGCATTTTCTTACGGGTAATATGTAAAAAAAGAGGTTTTTTTGTATTTTTTATATAGGTGTACCCTATTTTCTAAATTTTTTATGTAATTATAACTTTTTTTCAGTGCAAGCACCTCCAAGGCTTTATAGAACCATCTTGGACCAAAATACTATCTTCCACATACCTAAATCTAATTATCAAAATCGCTGAAGGAGGATGTAATCTATTCCAAATCGAGGAAAACACAAAAGAATCGACGGAAAAGGCCTCAAAAAATGTGATCGAAACCCTAAATAGCCTAGATCTAACTCCAATTGTACCAGAGCATAAAGGTGAAGGAGTGACAGAGCAGCTAAAGGACTATAGTTATGCCATAACAACATTGGCCTTGATTCAGCTGATGGTCAAGTTTGTGGACATGAAGATTGAAAACTTGTTGGTCGCGAATCAGTGCTTGAAGACGCCGTTTGAGGTGAGACAGATTGTTGTGGAAGGGGTGAAATTGGGATGATGGGGGGGGGGTAAAATATGGGTTGATTTTTGAGGGGGGGATTGAGATTTTTTTTAAAGGTTGTTGCTCGCGGATCAGTGCTTGAAGACACCTTTTGAGGCAAGGGAATTTGTTGGGAGGGGTAAAATTGGGGGGGGGGCATTTATAAGGGGGGAGGGGTAAAAATTTTTTTTTGAAAAAATTGAAATTGGTTCAACCAAAGGTGAATATTTTTAGAAAAAATGCAACGAAGCCTTCAAATCAGTTCAAGAAATGATCAACGGAATATGCAAGAAGATGGAAGATGGGTTAAACGCTCTAAAACAAGAGGTTTCTTCTTCGGAAGCGGCTTTATTAGAATCGGAGTACTATGTTAAGGTAGCTATTCTTTGTTTTACCTTTACTTTTAAAAAGACTCCTACAGTTACCTACTGTTCGAAAAGGGGTTTACCCTCCATATTCGACTTCAAATTCAACAGTACATCTACCTTTAAGCCCACTTTTATCTACTTTACCCTTACTCTTACCTTTAACCCGTACTCCCTACTCTCTATCCCTTACCCTCTACCTCTTACCTTCTACCCCCTTCCCCGATTCATAAAATGGTCGATAGATTTTGATAAAAATAATCAAAATCTCTTTCAGCTCGGCCTGAACGACAGTGTCTACGCCATCGACAAAGACCTAACTCAATCTCAAACCCAGTCAATCAACGATATGATTGACTCATTGAGCAGAATCAAGAACATCTTATCTCAATTCAAATTTGATGCCAAGAAGATTTAACTCTTCAGTATGAATCTAGTAGAGTTACTAGATCTAAAGAGAAAGAACAATATATCTTCAAACATCTATTTTGAAGTTTTATTGTTTTAGGTATCATTTTTGGATAAAAAATTGTGTTTTTGGGTATGAATTTTAAGAAAAATTTTGAAAAATCAAGATATATTGTTGTCAATTGGACTAGCAGTTAGTTTTTTTATATTTAGGGAGTAATCTATAGTAGAAATTTTACTTTTTAATGTTAGGTTTTACTTTATGGTATATTGTAATAGGTATTGTATGTTTTCTTTATTACTTTTTATTGTTTGTCTTTATATTCTATTCAAAACTGTTTTTATTTGTATTAAATTGTTGATGTTACTTACGTATTTGTAAATTAAATTGATAAATCAAGTGGAATCAAGGGTTGAATACCTCTTTATTTTTTGTTTTATTTTTGATTTTTTGTGTTGGACATTGCTTTTTTGATATGGAAAATAGTTTTTTGGCCTTTTTACACTGTAATTTTTGGTGAAAATGAACTATATTTATAAAAAACAAGAAAAATGGTAGTATAAAAAAGTTTTGTCGTCACTTTAATTGTGTTTGGAAGGGAAAAAGCGACAAGTCTTTTTTAGACATTAGCATTATGCTTTATGACAGTGTGTTACTTTATCGGATTTTATGGAAACTAGGCTAGAAAGGAGTTTATTAGGCTGGGTCTAACCAAATTTGAAAGGGACCGGTCTGATACACACGTGTCCGAGAGCCGAGACTCAAGACCTAAAGCCAAGACCACAGGGACCAAATCAAGACTCCAAAGGCCTAGCTTAGGTTTCTGTAAATAGGATATTGGCTGAGACAAGACCAGCGGCCAAAAAGGCATAAGATTTTGTATTAGGTTGTTCAATTAATTCTGTGCCTTTATGCCGCAAAAATTTGTTTTGATAGGGGGCACATCACTACTTGAACAATCCGATATTTTTCACTTTTTTCTATTTAGGGCTAGTTTAATGACAAGTTTAACACAAATATAAACAAACGGAAACGGCCCTGCAGTACTGGTTGTTTGATAAAACAGAACGTTGATTTTAGTGATTTAGAGGTCGCAAAAAGCAGATTAATTTTGTGATATAAACGATTTTATAAATGATTTTTGGATAAGGACAGGCTTCACACTTTACAAAGTTGCTTTTTGATGGATAGCATGGGTTTTTATATGTTATAGGGTGTTACTTGAAGCTGTAAAGCTGTTTTTTTTAGAAAAAGGGGGATTGATTAGTGACATTTGTTTGATTGTAGTTATTTTATACCTAAAGATCAGGAAAAAATTGTTGCAAACTTGTTTCTTTTCTTAGTTTTGGATAAAGTAAGATTGTAAAGGGGTCTTGTTAGGCACAATTTTTTGGCTTGGCCAGCAATCTAGGGTAGCTTTGGACACCGGTCTTCGGGCACACGTGTGTCGGTATGGCCCGGCGACTTTCAACTTTGCTTTGGTTTGGGTTTATATATAAATTTATTAAAATTATAACTGAATTCGCTTTGGCAAGGCCTGTCCTCTTTCAAATGTTACTTTGAGGCGTGAAAAAAGTCTTGTCGCTTACTACCATGCAACAGAATGAAAATTGACGACAAGACTTTTGTGCCATTTCTAATATGGCAAAAAGTGTGGTCTATACCTAATAATTTTCTCTTTTTTTCAGATATTTAGTTTCTTCTACTCTTTATTCAATTCAAGTTTATATTCATTATATTCATCTCAATAACTAGTCCGAAATGTCAACAAACAACGTTGAGTACTATATAGCATGGATCAAGCTGTTCAAAGACGAAATATGTCAAAGTTTGATGACATTTACTGATGAATGGAAATTTCTGGAGCCCTTATTTGAATCCGACAAGATTTTACGATATCAAGAGATGCTGAAAGAGATTGGGGACCTGAATGAAGAGGATACCTCTAAATTGGAAGAGTTGGTCAACTTTTTGTGGATGGAAATGGTTGATACGAGGAATTGTGACAATTTATATGCTGTCTTGTTGGAGTATTTGAATAATAGTAAGTTTAAGTGCTCTAGCCTTAGCTTAACCCTACCTTTAGCTCCAGCTTTAATTTTACTTAGCCTTAGCTCAGTCTGAGCCTAGCTTTAGCTCTAGCTTTAGCCCTATTTTCAGCCCAGGGCCATATCCCAGCGTTAGTCTTAATCCTAGTCTAAGCCCTATCTTTAACCATATCCTAGCTTTGTCCCAACCTCAGCTTAGCCCAGCCTGAGCCCAGAGCTTTAGCCCAAAGCCCTTGCCTTGGAATCAAAAACATTAAACTTTAGGCTTAACGTCAATGTTTTAGGCTTAAAATTTGAAAAATTAAATTTTTAAGCTTATCTTAAAAAGCTTAGTTTTATAGTGTAGCCTTTGTAGGGCTTGTTCTAGCCCAGAGCTTTAGCCCAGAGCCCTAGCCCAGAGCCCTAGCTCAGAGCCCTAGCCCAGAGCCCTATCTCAGAGCCCTAGCCCAGAGCCCTAGCTCAGAGCCCTAGCCCAGAGCCCTAGCCCAGAGCCCTAGCTCAGAGCCCTAGCCCAGAGCCCTAGCTCAGAGCCCTAGCCCAGAGCCCTAGCTCAGAGCCCTAGCCCAGAGCCCTAGCTCAGAGCCCTAGCCCAGAGCCCTAGCTCAGAGCCCTAGCCCAGAGCCCTAGCTCAGAGCCCTAGCCCAGAGCCCTAGCTCAGAGCCCTAGCCCAGAGCCTTAGCCTAGAGTCCTAGTCCAGAGCGCTAGCCTAGAGCTTTAGCCCAGAGCCTAGCCGAGAGCAGGGTTACTGTCCTACCGTCTTCTAGACTAAAATTAACTTATATTTTTACTTTTTAATTTCCAGCCAATCCCCAAGTCCGTGAACTGGTCGACATCACACCATCAGATCAAGTCGACAAAGAGAACGAGAAGCCCTCTCTAGCGCGATGGCTAAAAATCATGAATATTGTCACCACTTTCTACAATGACATTGATGTTAAAGTAGCCTTAAGCTACATGGAATCGTATTCAGATTCAATCAAAACAGCCTTATCACCAATTAACTTGAAGCTCAAGAACAATGTCATTGATCTCGAGACGGCGAAAAGAAAATTCTTGAGAAATTCGGTACTATTTGGACCAAACGCGGAGTTACACTTGTTGAAGTGCCTTTGGGAGCAAGGTGGAGCGGTTCAATGTAAAGTTCGGAAGTTCAGCCATGATTTCGAACGGAAATATGGTGAGTATAGTGATTAGATGGGTATGTATATAAAAAAATATAAGAGTGGTTTTTTGGTATTTTTTTGATGACAAGAAAATTTTGTCGTTTTTTAACGGGAAAATCAGCTTAAATTGGCGACAAGACTTTTTGAGGTTTTAATATTGGATTATATGTATTAGCGTGGGGGGGGGGGAATTCCCCAGGAAAAAAATAAAAATAACGTTGAACGTGGTTTCCCTTGTGGGTTTTTAGAAAAAAAAATTTGGTAAGCTTATCCCGATTTTTTCGAACTTCAAGAGGGGCTAAAGTTAGGGCTATAAATAGAGCTAGGGCTAGATAGAATATAGTTTCGGGGTTGATTCACCCCCCAGAACCTATACGAAAAACATTTGTCAGGTAACTGTACTTAAAAAAAATAGAAAAAAATTAAAAATTCTATATTTATTAATTTTAGTGTGATAAAAGCATATTTAAAAAATTGCATTTTATAACTTTTTTAATTTTAGCTGTGGCCATCGAAGCTGAAAGTAGACGTAAGTTTTTGCTTTGTTAAACAAAATAATAGGTATGGTAAAATACGTTTGGTAACTCAAAATTTTAAATTTTTTTGTTTAGTGAACTAAATTTGTTATAAAAAACTGTCGTTATTTAAACTAAAAAAAGGTACGTTTTGGCAAAAATTTTAATTTTATTTTATAATTTTGAATAGGTGTTTTTGTTTAAAATTGGATTTTTTTGGTCATCAGAAATTTTTTAGCTAATCTATGTCTGGTAAACGCTGATATCCCAGCTTTGGAGGCCATGAAAAGGCTGATTGAAGCTCCGCCAAAAAATGACCCATTGAAGTCGGCCAACTTCCCCGACTTGCAAAGACGTTCAAGTTGATGTTGGACAAGGTATAGTGATTTTGATTACTCACTTTTGTTGAAATTACTTTGGCACATCTTGTGATAACCTATTCTACGTACATCGCTCTATCCTATCTTACCCTATCTTACCTTACTTTACCCTGCCCTACCTACCTTACCCTATTCTACTCTATCTTTGCTATATTTCTTCTGCAGTATTGACTAACCGACTCACACCTTATAGAAATGCCAATAAACCTTCGACCATATCAAGCCGAGCTGGCTGAAGGCGCTGTGAACGGCCAAAATACATTGATTTGTGCTCCGACCAATTCTGGTAAAACATTGACAGCAGTTTACATCTGTCGGCAACGATGGTACAGTGCTTTGAGGAATGGTGCAAAGTTCAAAGCAGTTCTATTCGTACCAACACGAGTGTTGGTTGAACAACAATGCAAATACTTCAAAAAGTTCATGAAACAGCTTAAAGTAAGGAATAAGTGTTAGATTTTTACTTAATTCTGTGCTTTCTTTTAAAGCTTTTGCATCAGATCTGTTTTACAATTTTTGAAACTAATCTTTCGTTGCGGGACCTACCCTTTTATTGGGCTTGCACGATCTGGCTTGTTCGTTATTTGTTTTGAGTTTAGCCTTGTCCGGAGTGGGCCGGGTCCTGTTAAGAGGGGGGGGGGGGTCGTTCAGGTCTAGGATGAGGATAAAAACTATTTTTTTAATTTTAAGGCTTGGTTTGGGCTTTGATTTTTGGGCTTACATGTGTCGACGCGGCTAGGTCTTTTTCAAACTTCTGGACTGGTCTGGCTAGGTATAGTAAGCCTTTTTTAGGCCTATTCTTTACCTTGATTATGAATAATTCAAGCTTTTGACTTTTTTTTTTATAGGTAATATCAATTTGTGGTGATGATACGACCTCACAGCCTCAACGTCAGAACATTCTAAACAATGATGTCATTGTTATGACTCCCATGGTCTTACTGTAAGTTGTTGAAATTTGAACGTTTATTTTTTCGTATTTTAAATAACTCTTGTTTAATGTCGACCAGGATAAAAATCTAAAGTTTTATGTTAATTTTGGTTTTTTCAGGAACATATTGAATCAACAAAGTGAAAATGTGAATGACCAAGTGACAATCAACATGTTCACACTATTGATCTTTGATGAATGTCATCATGTTAATGAAAAACATCCTTATAATGGTGAGTCTATGGCTTGTCTTACTTTACTTTACCATGCCTTACCCTACCCTACTCTACCCTACTCTCTCCCTTCCTCTCCAACCTCTCCCCCTCCGCATTCTTCTCTCCCCCCAGAGACGTCGCTATGGTTTTTCTGTGTGGGGGGGGGGTGGAGACCCAAAAAATTTTTTTTGGTCTACAGCTCCTGTGGGCGGATTTTTCGAAAAAATTTTTTTTTTATTTACAGGTATCTTGCCTGTGGATTGTTTTTCGGATCGGCTCTGAGTCACCCCCCCCTCCAACTCTACCGTATCATACCTTGCTTTCCTCAATTGTACCGTATTGTAGCGTTTCCTACCCTGCCTTACCTAATCATACCCTATTCTACCTACCCTACTTTACCCTACTCTACCTTATCTTACCCAACCTAACCTAATCTTTTAAATATTTTTAAATTTTAGAGATAATGAACTTTTATCACGATCGAAAATCATTTGGCTCTTCAGCTGGTCTACCTCAAGTTATCGGCCTTACAGCTTCAATTGGAGCAAAAGATGCGAAAGATGTTAACGACACTAGAGATTACTGCTCTAAAATATGTGCCAATTTGGACGCTAGACGTATCAATAGGGTTAGAAAGAATTTGGATGCACTTGCTAAACATTCACCATTGGTTATGGATGGTATGTGTTACATTACATTGGGTATATGTAGTAATGTTGAGGGTATCATAAGTTGGGGTTGAGCAGGACAAGGGCAAGTAGATTATTGTAAAGTAGGGTAGAGAGGGTTATGGCAGAGAAGAATACTGTAAGATGGGCTGTGATAAAATGGCATAACGTATGGTAGGGTAAGGTAAGGTATGGTATGGTTATATAGTGTAGGGGCAGTACAGGGAAGGGCACCGGCATTGCAATGCAGAACAGGGCAAGGCAGGGCATAGTAGCTTTGATAAGAATACGTAGTAATACTTTAACTTTTAGAAATAAAGCTATGTGAGAACATGGACATTGGTTGCATACACACATTACAAGTAGAAGCTACTGCCGTGTTAGAAGACATTATCAACTACCTGAAAGAGTTACTCAAGGAATCCGAAATTACTTCTCTGAAGCGGCAGATCAAAAACATTAATGTGTATTCATCAATTTGTGCTTTACAGAGAACGGTAGGCTTGACTCATATGGACGATTACAAAAGGCAGAAGGCTAATGACATGATCGAGTGGATTAAGGTGAGGTTTTCGTAAAAGTGGAAGTTAAGACCTGACTGTGCGGCAATTGGCTAGGGCACGGTATCGTATGACGTACTGTAGAGCAAGAAAAGAGCTATTTTTTACGATAGAATGATAATGATATTACTGTAATACTATTGCAAGAGGTATTAAGGGTACAGTAGAGATGGGTACTGTAGTAGGAATTGGCATGAAATATGGTAGGGTAAGATGTGGGGTAGGGCAGACCATTTCATAACGTAGGATAAAGCATACTATAAGATAATATTGGGTTAAGATGAGCGCTTAGAAAGGCTGAAGGTAAGGTTCAGCGTAAGGTAAGGCAAGGCAAGATAAGGTAAGGTACGTTATGACAGAGTAGGGTGAGGTAATGTAGAGTAGGGTAGGGCATATGGTGCAGCTTTATGACCTACAGTATTTTTTTCAGATTGTAAACAACGGTCTTTGCGTGGCCAGAATTCTGGACAAGTTTACAGCTGTTGAAGACATCAAAAAAGCTTATGAAGCGTTGAAACACAGAACTGGCTATTCCAATCAACATTATACTAGTAAAAACTTCTTTGATTTTAAAAATATGTATAGGGTTTCTAGCAAAATATTGATTTTAGAAGCATTCTACTCTATCGTTCTCTATATTACCTTTTATTTTATGCTTTGTGTTAGCTAGACTGGGTCAAAAATTAGATTTTGAAAAGACTGTTATAATAGAAAATTAAGTTTTTGTTAATACAGTGAATTTTAGGCCTGATTGAACGACTAGACCAAGAGCAAGACTTTAAATCAGCGCCTTTAACCGAGCTTTTCAAACTCATTGGATCAACCTTTGTTCAAAACAAAGGCTCAAGAGTACTAATCTTTGTCGAAACTAGAAACTCATGTTAACTTTTGGCCGAACGAATTGCTCACTACACTAATATAGAGACCAAGTACTTGACTGGCTATGCCTCGGCCGAAGAGGCCGGCCTGAACAAGGCCAAGCAGAACGAGGTTGTAAGGCAGTTCAGGGTGGGAGAGATCAAAATCATGTGTTGTACTTCGGTGGCTGATGAAGGTTTGGACATTCCGGAGTGTAATGTTGTCATAAAGTACAATGATACTACTAATGAAGTGGCACATGTGCAAAGAAAAGGTAGGGTGGGGTTATCTTAGAGAAGAATACTGTAAGATGGATTATGGTAAAGCGGCATGTGGCTTGGAGGGGGGGGGAGGGTAAGGTAAGGTACTGTAGGAAGGTACGGTACAGTATAGCAGGGTAGGGTTCTGGTAGAGAAAATTACTGTAAGGTGCATTATGAAAGACAGGCATGAAATACGGTAAGGTAAAATAAGTTAAGGTACCGTATGGCAGCATAGGGTGGAGAGCTAGGGTAGGGTAAGGTGGAGTACGGTATGGTAGAATTACCGTACTTACTAGAAGAAAAATGTAAAAATATTTTGGTACGTTTTAGGTCGTGGACGTGCCGAAAATGCCAGATCGATTCTGATTGCTGAAAATGATACTGTAAGGAGAATGGAAGAATCAAACCAGCTCAGAGTCACATTAATGAAAATGGCACTTGATGAAATTGATAACAACCGTATTTTGTTTGAAGAAAAGGTGAGTTTTAATATAGTATACAACGTTTGGTTTTTAGGTTGAGAATTATATATCGTTGAACAATGAAGAACGTAGAAAACGAAGGATTGCAGCTGCTGACGAATCGCGTGCCTACAGAAACAGGAGGAATGATTATGTTATAGCTTGCAAGTAGGGTTTTTTTAGCTTATTGTACTTTATCTTACCCTACCCTACCCTACCCCGCCCTACCCTTTCCTACCGTACTCAACCCTACCCTATCTTACTCAATCTTACTCTAACATATCCTACCTAGACATGAGGAATGGGCCGTCCTTGCCTTAACCCAAAGTTACTTCGGGCCGGGACTGAAAACCAAGGCCCGGCCTTAGAAATCCCCGCCCGATTGCACGTGTAAAATAAAAAAAAATTCGGCCGGGCCTAATTTTTAGGTTCTGCTTGTTCCTCATGTATAATTATACCTTATCTGTCTAATTATACCTTATATTACTTTATCCTGTCTTACATTACCTTACTTTAGCCTATCGTGCTCTATCCTGACCTACTTTATTCTACTTTTACTACTCTGTTTTGCTTTGCTCTTCTTTATACCAATTTAGCTAACTATCTTGTCTTACTTTAATATAATTCACTTTAATTTTCACTTACCTATCTTATTTTACATTAGCTTGCCTTTCTCTACCTTTACTACTCTGTTTTGCTTTACTTCACTTTGTACTAGCTTACCATGGTCTATCCTATCTTACTTTATTATGCCTGGCTCTATACTACTTTTTATTGCTACAAAAAATTATCTTTTAGAAACTGCAATGCCTTCATAATTCACTCGACAAAGTTGTTCAAGGAGAAAAGTTTCTATGTGGCAGCAGACGAAGCCATTTGGGATCGGGTTGATACATCGGAGTATGTAAAAATTGACCGGTTGGAATCAGCTGAACCGACGGTGGGAAAGGTAAGGATTTTCATGTATTATTGTGAAAGGTATACATTGTAATGTATCATAACAATATTTTCTTTGCAATATGTAATGGCAGTGTCCATCGAAATGATGTTGTTCTGCTGAACACTAGACCTAACGGTCTCTAATGATCCGTGCGATCTTTCTGACATTGTTATGTCATCTTGATCAGTTTCTTCTGACTTTCGGCCTTCAGGCCTGGTATTGAATTTAAGTATGAGGCTTAAGAATGCGTAGTATAAGACTTATAACTGGCTAGTTTAAGACCTATTACTGACTAGTATAAGGCTTATTACTGGGTAGTATAAGGCCTATAACTGGCTAGTGTAAGATCTTTTTATCGAAATGATAATGTTCTGTTGAACACAAGATCGAACGATTTCTAACGATCCCGTGTGATCCTTCTGACACCTTTGTGTCCTTCGATCAGTTTATTCTGATTTTCGGCCTTCAGGCTTTGTCTTTTGGCCTTCAGGCTTGGTATTGAAGTATAAGATCTATTACTGATGAGTATAAGGTTTATTATTGGCTAGTATAAGACCTATTACTGATAAGTATAAGGTCTATTATTGGCTAGTACATGACCTATTACTGAGAAGTAAAAGATCCTTTACTTGTAACGTAAACTTTTGACATGTGATGTCTTGCTTTGTATTTTAGGTCAAAAAAGAAGTCTTTAGCAGGTCTCTAAGTCTGACAAACCCAAATGAGGTAATTTTTTCTATTTTTGTATTGTCATTTCTTTCTATTTTTATGGATAACATATGATTTTAATACGAAAATATGATTTTTTTTTGAAAATTATGTTTGTCTGGTCTAGTTATAGCTATGTTTTGCTCTTTATAAGCTTTTTGGTACCTAAAACTTTGGTTTTCATATTTTAAACCGAGTTTTATTTGAGAAACCTTGCCAATTTTAATCAAATTTGTAAGCTTCGGTTTTACAAAAGTTTTGTCGTTTTTCAACATAAAAATGAATGTATTTTAACGACAAGACTTTTAGTACATTGATAATGTTCATTATTTTACTTGTGTTACAATTTTATATTCTCTAACTATATCCTAAACCATTTTCAGATCAAATGCAAAAACCAAACGCCCCACGGCAAATGCGGCCACGTATTAGGATCAGTGGTTGTCTGCAAACCCAACAAAACCTTCCTGCCGATTCTTTCCTGTAGCGAACTCGTCTTCGTAGAAGTATCACTAAACTACAATCGAACAGTCACTCCCAGCGGTCAACGAGAACAAAAGAAGAAGTGGGTCAAGGTGGAGGAATCCCTCTTCAAGCCTCGAGAACTGACTTCGTATGAACGTGCTGTGATGGCCAAAGTTCGGCCGAAACTGGAGTTTAGTAACGAACTAAGCCAAGTCATGAGGTCCTGGAGTGAAACTTCGATTAGCTCGGACTTTGAAGTGATTGATAGGGTCATGTAAATGGAAAGTTAAGCCTAAAATCAGGGGTTTTTGGTCTAAAATGAGGTTTAAAGTCTAAAAATAAGGGTATTGATCTACATTCTGACATCTGAAATGAAGTTTTTGGACTATAAATTAAATTTTCTGGTCTCTAAATTCAGATTTTTTAAATTCTATGCTAGTGGTCTTACCTATTTTGCAATTTTAGATAAACAAAAACGGTCAAAAAGTCCGTAGAATTGCTTTAAAAATGAAATTTTGGCTTTTATAACAACTTATTGGCTTGATTCTGGACGAAAAGTTTAATTTTTTAATTGGTTTTGATCAAAAAATTGATTTTGCTTGAAATCTTTTGGTCTAAAAGTTTATAAGAAAGCTTTAAAAGTGAAATTTAGATCTTTTTGATTTTGTTTTTAATGATTTTAGCCTTAAATTTTGACTTTTTATTGATTTTGATCAAAATTTTATTCTTTTTGGGCAATTTTCAAGTCAAAAATTGTAAAATGATACTTAATTTTAAAGTTTACGTATATTGTTTGTCTTTACCTTTAATAAAATTGCGTTTTGTTTCTAAAAATCTATCATACATTGCTATATTGTTGTATCATCTTATATAAAACTGGTATAAAATTAGGTAATTTTAATTTTTTTTTGAATTTTGAAGTCTTTATATTGTTTGTCTTTAAAATGCTTGTTTGCTTTAAGTGTACCTTATTATATACAAAAGTCGGTTAAAAATGACATATCTGAACTTGTTTTTTTCAAATCCTGTGCTTTAGCCTTCATTGCCACATATTTTTTGATATTAATGTAGTTTACTTATAGTTTTATGGGTATTTTTATTAATAAATATTGCGCTGAAGGGTTTGGAGTTTTTTTAAATTTTTCTAGTTAATTTTAAGCTTTAATCTTGTTTTTTAGGCCGCGTTGAAGTCGTACTTAGTTTGCGTATAAAATATCGCCGCAGTTCGCAGCAATTCGCACGCAGCTCGGAAGCAAAGAAATATTATTTTGCGAAATAATTGTTTTACTTTGATGTTCGATAAACAATTCACGTGTTAGTTATTGTAGATAACACTTTGGAATATTAATATATAATATTTTATAGCTTTGTTTTTTATGTTTTCAACAATTTTAACGCTTAAAGTTTTTAAAATATCGATTTTTAATAACGTTTTATTCAACTTGAACATAAATCTCTTTCTTTCAGGAGTTTAACCTCACTCTAACATTGTTTCTATTGCCGGCTACAAACACACGTGTTCTGGCAGTATTTTTCCATCAACTTTTGATACGCCTGGAATTGTATTTGTAAGTTTTTATTCGTTTTTTGGGTTTTAGGCTTACCTTAACACCGCACATGCTCTTTTTCTCTTGGCAATTGGTGTAGACGTCGGTACAGCTTGGATTGTTGTTTGCTGGAGCTTGAGTTGGGGCAGCTTGTGCTGGTTCTTTGGTTTGAGGGGTTAAACAACAAGTTGTTGAACAGAGTTGGGACATTAGGTTTTCATAGGCCTAAAGAATAAGATTTTGTAAAAACTGAATGTTATGTTTATGATGATGGCTTAACTTGCTTTGCGGGGTTAACTAAATGTGAAGCGTTGCTTTTTCAATGTGAGACGCAGCATTAGCAGCTACTTAGGTTAAGTTATAACAGTTTATCTTCACCTTGACGTCTAGTATAATATAATTTGAAAAACTCACCTTAATGGAGCACAGTTGGATCTTCTTAGCGCAGTCAGAAGTTGTATCTGGAACTGTTTGAACACTACAGCCTTGATTTGGTGCTGTAGGAGTTGTCGGTGTTGTTGGAGTTGTCGGTGTTGTGGGGGTTGTTGGTGTAGTAGGGGTAGTTGGAGTAGTAGGCGTCGTAGGAGTGGTTGGTGTAGTTTGTGTAGAATCTGTGTTTGGTGTAGTCGGTGTGGTAGGAGTTGTTGGGGTCGTGGGAGTTGTCGGGGTGGTAGGTGTCGTTGGAGTAGTTGGAGGGAACGTTCCATCGCCTTAATTAAGGTAGGGAAAATTTTGATTTTTTGGTTTATTAGATGCAGAACTTTATGTTTTTTTAAACTCAGCTTATAAAAAGTCAAAAAAAAGTCGTTTTCAGTAATAAAAATTGAAAAAGTAGTAAAAACCTACAACAATATGAAGTTCCTGAGATTTCCAAGCAGTTTAGCTCTGGATCTAAGTCGCACACACCTTCACAAGCTGAAACAAAATTATAACAATATAAAAATTGTATAAAAACTTTAAATTTAAAGGTTTTAATTTAAAAATAGGTATAAAGACATTGTTTTACATTGAAATTAGGTTTATCTTGGAATAAAACTTTAAATTTTGGAATGTTCAGCCAAATACGGCTACTCTATTGCCATATTTTCTCAAACTTACTAGCAAAAGCTGCATTTCCGTCAGGACAAAAGTTATCTGCACTAACAGAATAAGTTGTAAATACCAATAGAAACAAAAGTAACCGCATGATTTGGTCGGAAAAGGCTTTAAAAGTGATTACAAGTTTATAATGAACATGAACGTGTAGATGAATGTTTGTACAGATTTTTTGAATACATTCTTTGTTCTTTTTTGAAATTTTGAATCATTAGGGTCAAGGTAATATCAGGATGAAGATGGCTGAACAAACAGTAAAGTTACGCCGGATATATTGATTTACATTGAGATTTCTTGTTATATATTGAGCTTTATTGAGGAAATATGAATGTTTTACAAGGCTTTAATATTGTTTTACATGCTATTATTAGGGTTTAAAAAAGTGTTGTCGTTTTTGAGAATGAAAATGTGTGTAAATTGACGACAAGACTTTTTGAAGCTTTAAGATGGAGTAGTAAACAAAAATTTTGACTATTTAGGGATAAGTGGTGAGTAAGGCCTACTCTTCTTCTCCCCCCCCTCTCAAATTCTTACTTCCTACTCTTTGATATAACCCAATATTACAGTAGATACCAAGATGTTTCGAAAGCCCCGTAGTCGCAACGTACGTCAACGAATAAATCTTCAACACTCGGACGATGAGGACGGGTCGCCAATCAAATCGGCCAAATTGGAACAAGAGGTGCGCACTGACACTTTCCCCAAGGCGGGTCTGAGTTTTAATGACTGCGAAGGTCGGTTTATTTTTGAACCAATCTTTGCTAAAAAATGTCATATATACGACTTTTTGAGAGGTCTTATGTTATTGTAGATGGCAATCGAGATTAGTGTTAGAAAAAAAAATTTGTTACTTAAAAAATTTTTTGGTCGAAAGAAGTTGTTTCCTAAATTTTTGGGATCTTTTTTAACTTAAAATGACATTCTTAACTTTTGAAATTCAGAAAATAAGGCCTCAAAAAAGTTTTGTCATTTTTTAACTAACAAGCCAATGTAAAATGACGACAAGACTTTTGAAATGCCTTTCGAATTAATTTTTTTAAAAATATATTTAACTAAAACGTCTTTGCGGCTCTTTTGTGAGCTAAAACCTCTTTTTCAACATGTAAATTTAATAAAATTGATAATAAAACTTCAATTTTAGAAGATGACACAACAGAATTCGTAGTAAAGAAGGATAAGGCGGCTATAAAGACTAAGAAGTCACATAAATTGAGAAGAAGAGTAAAAAGCGAGGTGTCGGAGGATGAAGAAGATCACCAACTACATCTAAAAACTGAAATTCTAGAAGTTGAGGAAGATATCATTGTGGAAAGGGAGGTCAAACCAAGTAAAGTTAAGGTAGGATAATGTTTTTTTGAAGTTGGTTTTGGATTGGATTTTTTGATATTTTGAGAATTTGTTATCTAAATATAAAGAATGATAACAAATTATAATTTTCAGCCTGACCCAACCAGAATCCCGGACGAAGAATCGGACCGCTACAAAGAGTTGTCTCAATCAACTTCAACACAGTACTCAGATGACACCAAGAACAAATTCTCTTCATTATCCACGATTCCAGACCAAAAAACGATTTACGAAGCCAGAAAAAGACGACAAGCTCTAAGAGAGAACCAACAAGACCAGCCAGGACCATTAAACCTGGACCAACCTTTGAGTTTGGGCAAGGATTCTGATGCCAAATCCAAATCGAGATTAGTGAGAGAAGATGACGAACATGACATAAGTGACGACGAAGACAAAGGAAGGTTTATATCTTCATCGAATTTGTTGATGAATGAAGAAGAAACAAGAAGGAATGAACAGTTGGAAGCACTAAGAATGGAACAAGGCAGTGATGATGAAGATGCGAAGTCAAACAAGAGCGAGGATGAGGAGCTACAGAGGTGGGAACAGGAACAGATCAAAAAGGCCGTCAGTCAGAGGAGGGTAAGTTATTTGTTTGCTGTGTGGAGTTTTTAGTGGGGGCAGGAGATTTGAAGGGCGGGGTAAAAAAAAATTAGGGGGGGGGGATGGGTGGGTAAAATTTTTTTTGTGGGGAGAGTTTTAGGCAAATCAAAAATTTTTTGGCATGGAAAAAATTTTTTGGCATGGTAAAAAATTTTTGTGGCAGGGGTGGATAAAAAAAATTTTTGTGTAGGGGTGGGTGAAAAAAAATTTTTTTTGGTTAGGGTTGCGTCAAAAAATTTTTTTAAACTATAATTTCTAGATAACCGAAATGAAACACGAGTACGCAGCCAGCCGACGCTACAATAATCAACCTGCCACTTTGAGTGATATGGGTATGGTGCTGGAAGACGAGGATATGGAAATTGATTCTGTTGGCGAAACTCAAATGCCAGCCTTTTTCAATACAGATGGTACGTACAAAGTGAATCACAGTTATAGAAGTTTGGCTGGAATGATCGAACATTTGGAAATTGCGTAGGTTTCACTGTTGTTGTTTAAGTACAGTACACTATTGCTTATACTATTTAATGTTATTGTTTATCTTACTTTACCGTAATTGTTTTTTGTTTTATTATTGATGATAATGCTGATACTTTTAGTCGCGGCCGTAAAATTGAAGATCTCAAAGCGAAACGTGATCTGTACGAGAACAATCAACGAAATCTCAAAACCGACCAAAATACAGTATTTCAACTGGCCGAATCGAATGGTAAAATGGAAATCTACTTCAAATTGTACCAGGAAATGAAGTTTTTTACTGATAATGTGATGGACTGTCTCAACGATAAAATGACTGAAATCAACGAAATCGACCAGTTGATTATGGATCTTCAAAGGACGAGAGCTGATGAAATTTCAAGGCGAAGGGCGGCGGCTAGAAGGCGAGAGAAATACAATAGGAATGAGGGATGGGACAGTGAAGGAGAGGAGGAATACGTGGCTAATGCTTATCAAGAAACTATGGGTACGTGGATGTCATGGTTAATATAGTAATGGGTAGGGTAGGTCAAGATTATGCTGAATATAGTAATGGGTAGGGTAACTCAAGATCATGGTGAATATAGTAATGGGGAGGGTAGGGCAAGACCATGGTGAATATAGTAATGGGTAGGGTAGGGCAAGACCATGGTGAATATAGTAATGGGTAGGGTAACTCAAGATCATGGTGAATATAGTAATGGGGAGGGTAGGGCAAGAGCATGGTGCGTATATTAATAGATAGGGCAGGTCAAGATCATGGTGAAAACAATAAGGGGTAGGGCAAGATCATGGTGAATATAGTAATGGATACGGTAGGTCAATATCATGGTGAATATATAATAGTAATGGGTAGGGCAAGAGCATGGCGAATATAGTAATGGGTAGGGTAGGTCAAGATCATGATGAATATAGTAATGGGTAGGGTAGGGCAAGATTATGGTGAATATAGCAATGATAATACAATTCATTTTTTCAGCCAAGCTCCTCCAACGTACAGAACTGATCTTCGCCGACGCCTCCGCCGAGTATCATGATCTCAATCAAATTTACAAACGATTTATCGACTGGCTAACGACAGATGGACAAAGCTTTGAAAACGCCTACATCGACGAATGCATACCGAAACTAATAGGACCGTTGGTACGAATAGAACTCTTCCAATATAACCCGCTTATGCCAGGAAGCAAGAAGTTGGAAGAGATGGAATGGTACAAAGCAGTGCTACGACTAGGTTTCGACAACACTGAAGTTGATGTAGATCATAGGATGATCATTGGATTGATTCCTAATATTGTGGAGAAAATTGTGGTTCCTAAGCTGACTAGTAAGTTTTTGGTACTAATTTGGGGCTTAGGTTGGAGATTTTGGGTACAGAATTTTTGTTTGGGCTTAGTTTTGATGAAAAAGGAGTTTTTAGGCTTAACTTTTAGTAAAAAAGGTATTTTTAGGCTTAATCTTTAGTGAAAAAGGCATTTTTAGGCTTACTTTTTAGTGAAAACAGACATTTTTAGGCTTAATTGAGAGTAAAAAAGCATCTTTAGGCTATATTATAATCAATATTTTACTCTTTTCAGAGCTCATAACCGACCAATACGACCCATTATCATACACACAAACCCTTCGAATAACAACTGAAATTGACAACCTCACACGAACCTATTCCACATTGAATAACAAGTCCAAAATCTACAAAAAACTGTTAAATGCCTTAAGGCAGAAGGCCCAAGAAGCCGTGAATGAAGAAGGAAGAATCCCAGAACATCTACGACAAATTGTTACTGAAGTCATTCGGCCGAAACCTCAAGAATTCGCTGATCCAAATGACATTGCAGCTCTGTTGGCGGCTTCCAAAAGTGTGATGAAGTAGGATATGTTATGCATCTGTCATGGATAATATAGAGTTGAGTAATATTCGTTTTGGATAATATATATATTGAAGTAGTATTTGGCAAGAATATTATGATATATTGAAGTAGCATTTATCTTGGATAATATCAAATACATATATGAGAGTAGTATGTACTATGGTTAATATAATTACGGTTGCTTGTTTTTATGATGTTGAATGAAGTTTTCTTTGATGGTGGTATTGTGCTATTACATTTTCTGTCTGTTTCTGTTATAGCCTCTGTGGAGGGTGACTTGGATCTACTCTCATGCTGAACAATGTAATTTTCAATTTTTAGTACTAGGATCTTGCGTTCTTTGATTTTTTGACGTTCTCGTTATATGACTGTTAGTTTAATTTAAATCTTATGTTTTTTGTGTTGATTGGTATAGAATTAAAAATAAATTATTGAGTTAAAAATGGCGTTTTTCTTGGACTAATGGTTGTTCATCCATAATATTTTTGAGTTTTAATATGAATTTTTAAATTTTATTGTACTCTTAACTTTGCTAAATGATCAGATGTTGATTTTTAACGTCGGTAGCTAAAAAACAGAGCTTTAGGAACATTTAATTGTAAAATACGACAGCTGATTTAACCTTTTTGATATACCCATTACGTTGTGTTATAATTTTTTATGAACTAAATATTGTCCGTTGTGCCTTACTATGACTTTTGTTATTTGTATACTATCGAGTTACAGTTAATATAAGCCATGGATTGGAACCAAGCTTCTTTCACGGTAGATCGCTTCATACGGGTTTGTGATGAGAATTTGGCTGAATTGAGACAGAAACATTCAGTTATACAGAAGGTAACTTTTTCTTCTTGGTCGGGCGGGTGATTTTGATTTTTTTTAAATTTTTGGCCTGTGGTAGGCTTGAAAGGGGGCCTACTAGGCGTGGCCTAAACTCCGGTCATCGATGCTTCGGCCCGAGCCCGGATTGTACGTACTCGGGCCAAAGCATAGTTCAAAAGAGTGTAAACAGACCGGCACACGCCGACCCGAGGGTCAAGGCTTAAACTAACTTTTGTAAAACCCAGCGTTTTACAGGCCTAGTTCTACTTTACTTATACTTATGTTTCAGTCAGAACGAGAAAGAGATTACGAACGTGCCACGACAGAAAAAGAGGACGTCAAAAAGCTTATCAATCAAATACAGACAGCATTACAAGAGGTACGATATTTATCCACACACTTTTACATTTCTTTTTTGATGAGTTAGCTTCAAATCACAGCTTATACTTAACGAGTTAAGGAAAAACACTTTATTATGGTTACTATAGTTATCTTTACAGTTAACATATAGTTACTTTTTTAGTTATTATATCTACTTTTTTAGCTACTATCCCTTCGATCACAACTAGATCCATCAGTTCGAGAACGATTCGACGCTAGAATCGAAGGAACTCGGAACAGAATCACTCAAGCCATAACTTTAATCTTGCCAAAACTTGGAGGTCAAGCTGATAAAGCCTCAACGAATCCATTTGACGATGATGAACCTACTGGAGTACCATTGGGATCTAGTGGTACTAAAAATGAGAGTTCAAAAGGTAATGGTTTAGATAAAAAGATGATATCTAACCCTATCCTTACCCTTGTCTTTACCCTCACTTCTACCCAACCTTTAAATTTGCCTTACTGTAATTCTGCCTTACCGTAATCCTACTTTATCACAACCCTTTTTCTTTGTCATTCTATCTTAAACATAATATTTTAGACAAAGACACTCCATTCAAGCCAACCGGCCCATCAAATCCCTTCGATACAAACCTATTCGACGATTGTTTTGATGATGAACAACTGAATAGAGCCGCTTCTGAATACGAAGCACAACTACAGGTTGAAGCCGAGCGGTCGTATAAAGAAAAAAGACTTCAGGATCTAAAATTGAAGGCAGAACAAGCAAGAGCTGATGCTGAAGCCACTAAAAAGCTGAATAATGTAGGGAGTTCTTACCTTACTTTTATTCTATCTTTAAATCACTCTCTCTTCTCTTAACTAATCTTATCTTCTTTTCAGGACATTGAAGACCTAAACCAAATAATGGTAGACCTAGCCCAACTTGTTCATGGTCAAAACGAAATGGTCGATTCCATCGAAGATCAAGTTGAACGTACCGTCCACGACGTCAATACCGGCCATAGAGAGTTGAAGAAAGCGGTGCGGACAAAGCAAGCTAGAGTACCATTCTATGCGGCTGCCGTTGGATCTTTGGCAGCCGGAGGACCAGTGGCAGTGGCAGCCGGCTCAATGGTGGCCGGAGCGGCCGCTGCTGTTGGAGGAGCGATCGCTGGACTATATGGTGGAAGAATGATTAAGAAGAAGGTTGCTGATGAGAATTCTTAAAGGGTATTGGTATCAGGGATGTTGCTGGGGTGGTTTTTTGAAAAAAAATTGATGGGCGGGGTAAAAAATTATTTTTAGGTCTAGGGGTATGGTAAAACTTTTTTTTAGTCTACCTGAAGCCACATTCATGAATAATGTCGTAGTTTGAAAGCTATAGTATCAGTAAAATCTATAGTTTTAAAACTGCATCGCCTTTCTGAAAAGGCTTTAAGCATGGTGAATATTATATGTTGTCTTATAATTTTTATTGTACATGCCACTTTTTAAACAACTTGATTACGTGTCAAACCTTTCTTCAAGCATTATCTTTGGCTTTCACTATTATTTTGTACTAGGTTCTGTCAATATGAATGTAGTAAAAAAGTCTTGTCGCTTTTGGCCGTTCAATTACATTTGATTTGACGACAAGACTTTTTTTGGCTTCTTTATATTTGATCGGAATTTGGAATAAAGTATCTTTCTTTTTATTTTCGAACTGTCTAATACTGTAAATAGTACGTGCATGATTATCCACGCTTATATCACCTAATTCTAGTCACTATCTTCACGCCGAAATTCACTTTAGCTTACTCTATGTCTATTGTATCAAAATAAGATATATATTAAATTGGTTGTTAATAAAAGAAATAAATTTTTATAAATTATGGTAGGCAGAAGTATAAAATTTTTTGTATTAGCGATACAGGCAGTGAAAAGTAAAAAACATGAAAAATGGGCGAAGAAAGGGTTTAAAATGCCATTTTAAGTTGTTTTAGATAAATTTTCATTCCAAAATTTTTTTTTGGAAAACATTTAAGTATTGAACACTTTTATATATAACTTCTGTGTTTTACTTCAAAGCTTTTGTTATCTTGATGAACAATAATTTTTTCGTAAAAAAGAATTCGCAGGCTGCAAGCAGTTCGCGTCCTCTTATTTGGGTCTGGATTTTGACCGAATTTACTTTTTCGGCTGGAAAATTAGTAAAATAAGTTAATGCGGTACTAGTTTGTTGAAAATATGTGAGTATTATGTGATAATATTATTATTTTTGGTTGCAGTTTTAAAATTTTAAAAGATATTTTGTTTTTTAAATGTGTTTTAGATGTTTTAGACGGTTTTTTCTATTTCTTTAGGTTTAAAACTTTTATTATTAACTTATATTGTACCTGGATCTTAAGTTTATGAAGTTTGTTACGTTTTATAAGTGTTGTAGGCGTTATAATTTTTTATATTGGTTTAGACATGTCTTATTGGAAAAGATATAATTTTAGGTAACAATCGTGGTTTTTCTTATTACTATAGGTAACATGATGGTTAAGTGTTAGTTTTTGTAAGATTTGATACGTTTTTGACTTGGTATAAATGGTTTGAAGTGTTCATATTATTTTGGGCGTGTGCTGTTGATAAAGTTAGATTTTTAGGTAACAATCTTGTTTTATTGTGTCTATGATTTTTCAGTGTTTTTATGGTTATGTTTTTGCATTTTTTTATGATTTTCTATAAATTTAGATTTAATTTTTATAATTTATTGCTTTTTGATTGCACTGTGCGGACGGTTTGAAGAATTTTCAAATTTCAAATAGTTTTAAAAATGCTAAAGTTGGATGAGGACTTTTTCATGTTACTTTATGCACTTTTGCTTATTTTACAACACTTTATTGTTCAAAGTTTTATTTTGTTTTGCGTTTTGAGCGTTTTTTGAATTTTTGGGCAACACCGTGCAATTTTTAAAATTTTAAAACTTTTTTTGATTTTTTAGTTTAATATGACATTTTAAAGCTTTTATTTTTTAAAATTTATTCACATCTTTTTTCAGCTACAAACCTGCTGTCAATCACAACTTCGGCTGAACTTGATGACATGGGCGTCCAAATCAGGTTGGGCGATGACGTTGGATTACTATCGATTGATAACTCTTCTGACACTAACACAAAGCCGGTAGTTCTAAACTCAGTTCAGGAATTTAAGGCCACACAAATTCAAAGTCTGGAACTGGAATTGGATGCTTTGGCCAATATTGATAACGAACACTTGTTTGATAAGAGAAACTTTTTGGAGTTTGCTGCGCATGAAGACTTCCTCAAGGATGCGATTTATCGAGAATTAATGAAAATACGAATAGCAGCAGATGTGGATAAAGTCAAAGTTGGTCAGGTCGGTGATTTTTAGTGTAATGTTGTTTTAGGTCTTCTTTTAGGTCTAATTTGATATTATTAGTTGGTTTAGGCATAAATAGAATCTTTGAGGTTTTTTGAATGATTTTTATTAAAATACAGTCACTTTCTGTTAATTTGAGTTGATATTGAGCTTAAAAATGAAAATAGATTATGAGCAACGCTTTGATGTCTAGTATAATATTGCTTTTATTAATTTTGTTAGGTTAAGCTCAGAATTATGGATTGATTTAGATATGATTAGAAACTGTAAAAATCTGTGAATGATTTACGTTTATTTTTAGTTAGTTTGAATTGATATTGAGTCTAATAACGAAAAAAGTTCTGGATCAAGCTGCTGGTGCCTAGTGTAATATCGCTTTTAATAGTTCCGTTAGGTTTAACTTAAAATTATTAGTTGTTTTAGGTATGAATAGACAATTTAAGGTTTTCTGAATTATTGACAATTATTTTTAGGTAATTTAAATAAATATTGAGTTTAAAAATGAAAAAGGTTTAAGATCGGCACAGAAGTCCTCAATGTTCACACAATTTTTGAATTTTTAGCTATATAATAATTAATTTTTTCATAATTATAGACGATATATCCAGAAGAACTACGACAGAAACGAAAATATAGAATGCCAGAGGGCATTCAAAAGTTGAAATGGAAAAAGAAAGACAAAAAGAAGACTGAGAAGAGACCGTTACCTTTTATTGAGATGGAAGAAGTCGAAGTCGGCCCAAAGTTTAGGTTTTGCACCAGGATATGGAAGAATATTAAGGTAGGTATTGTAACATATTGGTATATAATTCTAAATGGTTTTGGTCTGCAAGTTCATGGGAAAGCTTACTTTTAAAAGGAAACCCCTATTTTAGATGACATTTTTATTTTTTTTTGGATATTTTGCTGATTTATTTTGAGTTAAAAAATGAAAGTGTTACCTGAAATTTCATTTTTAAGCAATATTTTTAATTTTCCAAATATATTTTTAAAAATATTATTTTAGGTAGAAGACAAGCTCAGATTCTCTCACATTCCCTACTTTCTAGAGCATGAGGAGGAAGGAGAACAGTTCGCCGACCAATTGAAAGCCATGTACCCAGATGGTGTACACGGATCATCGTACGATTGTACTTGGTTCGTGAATGATAAGATGATGTACGAGCTGGTGGTTGTGATGAAGAAGAAGTTTCGAATTGGTAAGGGTTTTTTCTATGTCTTATCTTTACTTCTGCTCTTACCTTTATTCTTACCCCCTACTCTCTATTCTCTACTATTTACCTTGTAACACTCCTTTTCAGAAGAAGACATTCTTTACAAAGCTATCCACCATCTCTTTCCAAACAAGTTTACTTGTGGCGAGTTAAAAAATATCTTTCCATGGCTCGAGGAACGTTTCTACTATCGTGTCAACGGCCTGAAATCACCATACCAACAGCAAGTGGACCAGCTTTGGGCAAAAGTACAAACAATTGACGTAACAGCACCATCACAAGCCAAAACAACATCACAACAGACACGTCAATCTAATACTCTAGTACAGTACGAGTTCACGAAATGTCAGAAACATTGTGAAGTGGCACGAAGAGCACGTTTGGAAGATGACAAAATCAATCAAGATCCGGAGGGCTACAGGAAATGCGCCGAGGTCTGGCTACAGGCTCATCGTCAGTTTTTGAATATCTTCCCAAGGATTGATTACGATAACATATGTGTCATCGCTAATGTTTTCAACAAGAAGTTCCCGACTACGTTCAAGTCATGTGATGACATTCGGAAGTATTTTGATCGGAATTACAAGACACAGAAGAGGCGTTACCTATCTGAAACGTGGGTTTTAAAAAAATTTTGAATTTCGATACTTGGATTCTGAATTAAAAATTGTTCATTATCAGAGCTCGAAAAAAGTCAGTACAAAGGTTCCGTCGAATGAAGTCTCAAGTCGAATTCCTCGAATTCGACAATCCGTTCGAGGCTTGCGATCACGATGGTCAATGTACCACAACGTGCAAATGTTTCACGTCAAACGCGATTTGCACCAAGTACTGCCGATGTTACGGAAGCGGGTGTTGTACGCTACAGTTCAGTGGGTGTCGATGTAAGGAGGGGATGTGTATGAAGAACAGTTGTGATTGCTTCAAGTTGGGCTGGGAGTGCGATCCTGATCTGTGCAGGTTTTGCTGTAAAGGTAGGTGGAAAGGAAGTTATTGCTATTTTGAGATTTGTAAAGAAAGTTTATGCATTTTTATGATTTGTAAAGAAAGTTCTTGCTATTTTGAAGTTTGTAAAGAAAGTTTTTACGCTTTTGAAGTTTATGAAGAAAGTTCTTGTCATTTTATTCTTTGTAAAGAAAGTTCTTGCTATTTTGAAGTTTGTAAAAAAAGTTCCTGCCTTTTTGTTTTGTAAAGAAAGTTCTTGCCATTCCATGTTTTGTAAAGAAAGTCTTTGCATTTTTATTGTCTGGAAACAAAGTTTTTGCTAAATGAATTGAATTTCAGACGTAGGCACGGACGATCAACGAATGATTTGTAACAATGTGAATCTACAACACCATATTCAGAAGAAAGTCTTCACAGCTCCGTCGACGGTGCACGGTACTGGAGCCTTTGCGGGCGAACCGTTTCAGCCAGGCGAATTCGTGTGTGAATATGTTGGAGAAGTGATATCAAACGAGGAAACGGACCGACGAGAAATCGTTTATGATCAATATAAAACCACCTTCTTGTTTCGTGAGTTATTGCTATTTTAAGCTCTGTAAAGAAAGTTCTTGCTATTTTATGATTTGTAAAGAAAGTCCTTTTGATTTTATGATTTGTAAGGAAAGTTCTTGCGATTTTATGATTTGTAATGAAAGTTCTTGCTATTTTATGATTTGTAAAGAAAGTTCTTTCGATTTTAGGGTTTGTAAAGAAAGTTATTGCCATTTTATGTTTTGTAAAGAAACTTCTGGCCATTTTTTGTTTTGTAAAGAAAGTTATTGCGATTCCACGATCTATATGTATTCTTTTTTGGGTTTTTACAATTTTCCAATAACCATTTTCCAGACCTAAACAACAAATACAGTGTGGACGCGTGGCACAAAGGCAACATAGCCCGCTTCGTCAACCACTCCAAGAATCCGAACGTCCAAGCCAAGATCTTTTGCGTGGATACAGAACAACGAATCGCCTTCTTCGCCAGTCAGAAAATCAATATTGGAGACGAGCTCTTCTTCAACTACGGATTCAATGCCGGCTTAACGAAAAGCCAGCTCAAAACAAACAGAAGAAAGAAGTCGTTGAGTTTGAAAGAACAAAAGAACCTTATCTTTGACTCAAGAAGAGAAAGAGATCCATTTCGAGAGGCCGAAATCATCGAAGCGACACGAAAGTGCTATCAGAGTACGAACGCGGAGACAAGGGTACCTTTGCAAGTTAGCTTCAAAGAAGAAGAGGATTCAGGTGGTGGCAGATGTTTAAGCTCATTAGCCGGTCAAGGCTCAGAGAACGGCCGTGTGTTAGAGAAAAGTACAGGTTCAGAAAGCTGTCGAGGCTCAGGAAGCGGTCGAAGCTCAGAGAACGGCCGAGCTTCAGAAAAACCCAAGAATTCAAAAACCGGTCGAGATTCGGGAATCGGCCCAGGCTCAGGAAACGGTCGAAGCTCAGAAAAATGCCAAGGCCTAGAAAAAAATCGCGGTTCAGAGGACGAACGAGATTTAACAAGCGATCAAGATCGTGGAAGCGACGGTATTTCCGGAAAACAACAAGATTCACGAGGCGGTCGAGATTCGAAAACCGATCGATCTTCAGAAGAGAACAGAAGAAGTCGACTCCAGATCAAGCCAAGCGTTGCCAGGAAGAACCGTCGTACGGAAAGGTCTTTTAGTGGCAGGAGAAGCAAGAAGAGATTCAAAACATCGTGAAGATAAGGAAGAAGAGATTCAAAACATCGTGAAGATAAGGAAGAAGAGATTCAAAACATCGTGAAGATAAGGAAGAAAAGAATTGAATAATCATGAAAATGTATAAATGTAATTTTTCATTTTTTCCGCTTGATGTTAGGGCTTTAAAAAACATTTGTCGTTTTTTTCGCTTAGAAACAATAGCAATTGACGACAAGACTCTATAGCCCTTGAATTGATAATGTTTACTTGTTCTTTATGTTGGTCTAATATATCTTCACATACCTTGATCTCAAGAGTTGTTCGTTCTGTTGCATTGGATGGGACACTTTAAGAAGGGGGGGGGGCGGATAAATTTTTTTTTGAAATTTGAGAAGGGGGATTAAATTTGGAAAAAATATTTTAAAAAAGAATTTTTTTTTTGAATTTTGTTTCTCTACTCCTCTCTTTCTCCTTCGACTTTACCCCCCCACTTTATTCCTCCCTACTGTCCCCCTTGTTTTGTTCACCCTCCCTCTCCTTAAGGCTTAAAAGCCTACTATATTGCCTATTTTATTTCACTACTGGACGTAATTTACATATACTCACCTTTTCATTTTACTAATTTCGTATTTTACGGTTATTGGAATTCCACTAATTTCGTATTTATTCTTATTTTGTGTTGGTTTTTGAATAAATTCTTTATTTGGTTATTCATTTTCATTTGAAACTTTATCGTTTTTCGATTTTTATTTGAATATTTTGGGTAATATTGCTGTAATATTTATCTACTTTTCTATGTAGATACCGTTCTTAAAAATTAGTTCACGATAAGGCCCTTTTCGAACTAGTTTCGGACTGGACCGGGCCTAGTAGGCCTCTTTCCGGTCTTCAATGAGCGGTTACTTTTCCTATGTAACAGTTGTGAATAGCTTTCATATATCATATTATCCGTAGCTTTTATATTATAGTATTATATATTACAGTAGATTTGGTTGTGTGTTCAATGTAGATTGATCAGTGACAGGTTCTGTGGCGTCATTCGAGAAATCCAATTGTTGGCAGTTGAACAATCGCATGGTTCGAACAGGGTAGCATCTCCGTCCAATTCAATCTGAAAATAAAAATAAGGGTTTCCTGATTAGACCAGTGTTGACACAAAGCAGGGTGCTCTTTGTCCTATTTTATGGTAGGGCATCGCAGGACACAGTGCAGAAGCAAGGAAACCCCTCGATGCCCTGCCGTATGTCCAAGTCTGGATAAGACCCAAAAAAAGGAAAGTCAAGTTTTCGTGGTAACCAAAAAAAAATTAAAAATTCAAGTTTTCATTGTAAGTCCCAAAAACGTTTTTTACTTGCTGATAGATTTATATCGTACAACTTTGATACTTACCAGTCGAGCTACATCCAATACCCTTCGAGTTCTGATACAAGAAGTTCGATTTTCATCGTTCGTATCTTCGTACAGACAGTCTCCAAATTTAAGTTCCGATAGCTTTATTGGGCATTGGTACACGTTACACGGCGCTATGTCCTGAAATTTTATTTTTGTTTTAAAAAATTTTTTAAACATATAAATTACAAGAGGTACATTGAAACTTCTGTATAACGAACTGCTGTATACCGAACAAATTTCCAATCCCCAAGCTATTCATTATACATGAGTTACACTATATAAGTAAAGAAAGCCAAGAATGGCTTCAAAAACCTACAATAACTTTAGACAATCTCTCCGCATCGCATTTAACATCAGACAACTTGCCTGCGGCATGAATGAATTGAATTGCTTTGCGGAATTTCGTTGGCGGTATCTCTCCAGTTCGACAGGTCGCCGAACATTCCGACCATTGGCCCCATTCGAAGAAGCAGGGCTTGGTTATGTTATACAGTTTGTACCACTGAAATGGACAAGTTAAGGGGTTTTTTTGGGTGGGGCAGGGTAGTGAAGGGCAAGCTAGAGTAGGGTCGGGTAAAGTAGGGCGGCTAGGGGTACGGTAGGTGTAAAGTAAGGTACTCTATGGCATGATAGAGTTAAGTAGGGTAGAGTATGGTTATCTCGGTAGGCTAAAACTAAGACTACCTCATCTAATTGTAGCTTGTACTGAATTGAGACGGTGGTTAGGAAGATGAGCATCGCAATGATCACAAGCATTTGGAACACATTGAACACGGTTATGTACTGGACATGACTACGCTCGTAGATCGCGGCCATGCGAACGAAAATTGATTTGGCATTGATTGAGAGTCGTGAAGATGTTCGAGTTCTGCCTGAATGGGAGCCGGTCACGTCCGAGATCTGAAGGTGGCTTAATTTAAAATTAGTAAAACAGAATGTAATTTGACGACAAGACTTATATGATGGCCTAACATAACATCAAAAACACCACTCATAAAACCACTTACATCTTCCGTATTTCCAGTCGGAAAAAACTCGTAATCCGCCTCCAACGTATCTTGATTCAATTGATCTTTATTAGGTATACCCACAGCAGCCAGCTCGAATGGATTCTCATGTGCACTACTAGTGGGAGGGCCCATATATGACACTTGTGGATCGCTGGATTTGTTCTTATTTTTACCCAAAAGAGAGCGTGGAGCAGCAGGAACATTAGGCTTCACATCGGCGCCATCAAGAATGCGAGTATCATTGGTGACATTGGTGGTATCCTGGGTAGGATTGGCGGTATCCTGGATAATACTAACCTTGTTATCTTGAACAGCATTGGCATTAGGGTTACGGTCTGTCATTTTCAACCGTTTTGTGGGGATAAATTTGCAAAAAATGAAAGATTTTTTGAAGGTTTGACGGAATTTTTAATTTTTCTTCGAATTTTGAATAACTTTAAACTTTTGATTTAACAGTTGATCATAGTTTTTTCAGGATATGGTACCGTAGAGTAGGGTACGGCATTGTAGAATATGGTAGGATAGGGTGTACCAAGATAAACATTCGTTTTTATTATTTGTAGAATACTTTAACCATGTTGTTTTTGATTTTTATGCTTGTTATTCAAATTTATCATTGTTATTTTAAGCTCATCATCTGAATGTATATGTTTCTGCTTTAAAATCTGAATGTAATGTTTATTTATTTACTCTCTGACCTTCAATAATCCCTGAGCAACGATGTTAAACAGCCTTAGAACAGAAGTCTGCCTGCTATGTCGGTTTTAAAACGCGGAAAACATGTTTCTAAAATTTTTATTGAATCTTTTGTTCTCAATAACAACTCACTTCATTGTGACAAAATTTTAGGGTAATTGAAGCAGTAGTTAGTATTTGATTTTGTTATAAATATGTACCCTTACTAAAACTTCTCAAACTTGCCATTTTGATTATTATCCTTAAAATAAATGTTTCTTTATTAAGTAACGACAATTCCTAACCTTTTACATTAATATTAACCTGAGTTCAACAATCTTTACCACGTTTCCTTTAACAAAACTCTAGGTTATAGATATTCAAACCCTTTCAAACGCCTCAATTTCCAAGAAAAACTAAAATAACGTCTCCAAAAGTTCATATTCAACTTCATAAGCCTAAAAACCAATAAATAATGTAAAGATAAACTTACAATAGACTAATCGGATTAAGAACATCAACTACAACTTGTTCTTATATAAATTTATATAAAAAATACGTATAAACCAACCGTCCGTCGGCCTGCGCCCTTCTTTCTATTCTGGTCGCTCTGAGTCCCGAAACGAATTTGGCGTTCTGTTTTTGTTACGGTAGAATCGTCGAAGATTTTTTACCTTTTATTTTCCGAATTTATTTCTTCCTCTAAACTTTTGGGGCTTTTCAATGTAAGTAGAGGTTTTGGTCGAAGATTTTTATTTGTTGGGTAATATTATGTTAACATTGGTAACATTATTGGTTTTTAACGTTTTATTATGTTTATCGTCCGTTTTAACTCTTTTTTGGCTAATATTTACGTGTTTTTGCACTATTTTTAATAATTGTTTAACTTTACTTTAATCTTATCCTTTCAGGTTACACCATGTCTAAGATTAGTCGTGATACCCTGAATGAGGTCGTCGCTGAGTTGCTCAAGGGCTCCCAGGAGAAGAAGAGAAAGTTCCGTGAGACCGTGGAGCTCCAGATCGCTTTGAAGAACTACGATCCTCAAAAGGACAAGCGTTTCAGCGGTACCGTCAGGTGAATATTCCTTTTGGATTGGGACTACGGACTTTACCCAAGGTCTTTAAATTTTGGGTAGGACTTCTGGTCGTGAGATCAAAAGTCCGACAAATTTAAAGTTGATTTGTGAAAGACCTTGGTGAGGGCCGTAAGTTGCTGTTTTTTATTTGTTTTATGTTTTTAGGTTTGATTTATGTTGTTTTTGACGTTTTAACTAAAAATGCTTTTGATAGTGTTTTAGCTAAAGAGGGCCTAAAATATGTTTATAACGTAGAATAATATTGATATTATTATAGACTGCGTAACATCCCTCGCCCAAACATGAAGGTTTGCGTTCTCGGCGACCAGAAGCACTGCGACGAAGCCAAGGAACAAGGACTTCCATTCATGAGCGCCGACGACTTGAAGAAGCTGAACAAGGACAAGAAGGCTGTCAAAAAATTGGCCAAGTCATACGACGCCTTCCTCTCGTCAGACTCCTTGATCAAGCAGATTCCTCGTCTTCTCGGTCCCGGTCTCAACAAGGCCGGCAAGTTCCCTTCAGTCGTTACCCACAACGATTCCCTGACCGCCAAGGCCGACGAAATCAAGGCTACCGTCAAGTTCCAGATGAAGAAGGTGTTGTGTTTGGCCGTCGCCATCGGACACGTCGAAATGAGCCAAGAAGAGCTGGTTGGTAACATCTCCCTTGGTGTTAACTTCCTTGTTTCTTTGTTGAAGAAGAACTGGCAAAACGTCCGTGCTCTGCACTTGAAGACCACCATGGGCAAACCCCAACGTCTCTATTAAATGTTGTTTTTTCTCTTATGAGGATATTCTTGTTGCTTTTTTATGGTTGATAAATGAGTGTTATGAAGGTTTTTGGCTTTTTTCAACGCTTTGGGACAATATTAAGAAAAAACAGTCATAGTAAATAAGAGGTCTTGTAAACAGAACTTCTAGTACCATTTAGGGGTGCAGCATAATGTGAGAAGAGATTTTTTTATACATGGTATTATAAAAGCTTTTTCGATATTTTAAAAGATTTAAATATTGATGAAGCTTCTGTGTTTTGCTATAACAAAAATTTTATTTAAAATTTGTTTATTTGACCTTCAAAATTGCTCAACGACGAGGTAAACAGCTTTTGAACATCTCTCTCTGTCATTTCACAGTTTCAAAACTTGGAAAACAGTGCTCTAAAGAGTTTATTGGATTCTGTAAGTTGAAAAACTCGATTTCAAATTATTTTTTTAATATCAGGACACAATGGAGAATACTGCAATCACAAGTCGTGCCGATGTTACCCAGATGATATTGGTTCAAAAGGTATCGAAAGGGCTGAGATGGACTGAAGTGGCTAACAAGCTGGGCCGGTCAAAAGAGTGGACTACTGCTGCTTGTTTGGGTAAATTTTTAAGTTCATTTTAATTTGCCTAGGATAAGGTATCGTAGGCGGAGTAGTGTATGATAGAATAGGTAGGGAAGGTTATGATAATGTTTGGTGGGTCTGTTAAAAGTTTAAAAGATTTTTCTTTCCTGGTCAAATGCAATTGACAGAAGAAGAAGCCGTAGCAATAGTGACGTTTTTTAATTTGCCTTCTCAATGTCTTCCATGGCTCCAAACAGTCCCATATAAGTCTCAGCCGGGTATTCCTAGTGACCCAGCTTTGTATCGATTATACGAAGCTCTGGGTGTTTATGGTCCAGCAATGAAAGAGTTGATTCATGAAGAGTTTGGTGATGGAATCATGAGTGCCATCGACTTTAAATTCAATGTCGAAAGGGAGCCGGACCCCAATGGAGACAGGGTTAAGATCATTTGGAGTGGAAAGTTCTTGCCTTATCAACGATTTTAAGTTTTAAAAATTAAGTTTTAAAAGGTGTAATGAATATTTTTTTTGAAGTTTACTATTTTACATTGTTTTTGAATAAAAAATTCTTATAAAGTTCAAAAATCTAAACTTCGAACTAACATTAAGTACTTCTACACTTGTAACAAGTATCTAAAAACCGTGACAACAGCATTCCTGGAAGTAACTCCATTTACATTATACGTAGAATAGCATTTTTTGCTAACTTTGCACCTGTTGACATCAAAAACCGCGTAAATTTACACCCAATTTCATGTTAAATTACACATTATTTATGCGTATTTACTATAGTTTAACACGTGATATTTAGTAAGTATACGCTTTTTACCATCGTATGTCATGAATTAGAAACGTTGCTACAGATTTTTTTCTGTTGAGGAAAGAGGGGGAGAAATAGCAAGAACTTTATTTACAGGACATAAAATGATAAAGACTTTCTTTAAAGGACATAAAATGACAAGAACTTTCTTTACAAAACATAAAATGACAAGAACTTTCTTTACAAAACATAAAATGGCAAGAACTTTCTTTACAGAACATAAAATGGCAAGAAATGTCTTTACAGAACATAAAATGGCAAGAACTTTCTTTACAGGACATAAAATGGCACGAACTTTCTTTACAATTCATAAAATGGCAAGAACTTTCTTTACAGAACATAAAATGGCAAGAAATGTCTTTACAGAACATAAAATGGCAAGAACTTTCTTTACAGGACATAAAATGGCACGAACTTTCTTTACAATTCATAAAATGGCAAGAACTTTCTTTACAATGTCTAAAACAACAAAAAGAATCTTTTGAGATAACTTTAATCTGTCACATCTCATGATACCAAAAAAAAATGTTTACGAATGTATGACAAAGTAACTAATCGTCATCTGAACTTTGTCAACACAAACTAATTACATTCTTATACTGTAGTGATAATCCATTGTGGGTGGGCATTTTAATTACTTTTTGTGACAAACATTCCGTAATCTACATAATTTATGTTGTGTCATACACTTCAAGTGTCATCTTGTTTGTTTCATTTTAAAAGCGGAAATTAAAACTATACATTAGAATTCAGGACATAAAGCTTAGGTTTATGTTAAGCTAGTCAAATCTAAGCTTGTAAACAGGGCAAAACAAGCCCAATTTTTTAGGACAGCTCTTGGGCTGTGCCTTGGTTTGTTGAATGTGCTAGTTTGGCCCGGTTTCCTTTAAATTTGTTTTGGCCTAGCCAAGGCCGGGTCGGCTGAGCTTATTTTAGGTCTACTCAAATCTTAAATGAAGTAAAACTTTTTGGCTTTTTTTGTTAGGCCAGTCCACTGGCGCTTCATTAGAAGTTCATTCGTTAAAATCCAGACAAACGAAACCTCGATTATTGGGTATTTTTTGTTGCCTATGACGAGTATTCCATCTGACTTCTTTGATTTTTAATGTTTTATAACTTTTATTTTTTCTATTAATTCAAATTTAATTTAGCCGCAGGCACTGGTCTATCATTTATTACCACGAAACGCCTGATCTTTGGCATTCTGTCGCATTGTCGCTTTTATGCTTTGTGATTGCTAAAAGAACAACTGTATATTTTCTTGTATAACGGAATTCTCGTATAGCAAATTGCTAGAGAGTTTTAAATTTGTTTTTTTAAAAGGAGTTTCGGTATACGTAAGCTCTACTACAAAATGTATATATTTTTAATGGTTTCTTTATATTTTTGCGTATACCTTGATTTGAAAACAATTTAGGTAACATTTTTGAGCATTTTTTAAAAATTTTTTTTGGGTTTCTTTGGGATTTTTTTGATCTTGACTTTGTTAGTTTTTCGTGGTTCTTCTTTGGTTTCGCCTAACAGTTGTAAAGCTAGGGCAAATTAAGATGTATTGTAGAGAAGGGCAGGGTAGATTAAAATACGCTAATCAATGGTTACAAATATTAATCTAAATAAAGCAAGTTCAAAATTGCTTTAAAAATTGAGAATCAATATGTTATGATACGACTTATTTCTTTTTCTAAACATTTTTTGTTTTGCAAAATACGTTTTACGTCCCCAAGATGTAAGGGAAAGAAATCTATTTTTCTACTAAAGTCCAATGACCATAGTAGTGCAATAAACAATGTTTTTGTCCTCTGAATTTGTTGGCGGAGCGTTTCAAAGAGCAAACAGAATTAAGTTTTCATCGAATTTTGCATCCGGACATCTATTTTGACGTACTTTGTTTTTGTCTGGCTAAAGTGCTGCAATTAGCGTAGTGACCTTTAATAGTCGGATATATTGTTGTAGCATCGGGTTACAGGATATGATTTCTTTTGCTAAAGTGATATTAGTAAAAAATTGTACTTTTGAAATATATTTGAATAAAAAAAGGTAAGATATGTCATTTCATACCGTAGAGTAGGGTGGGGTAGGGTAGGATAGGGTAAGATTGGGTATAGTATGGTATGCTAGGGTAGGGTAAGATAGGGTAGGGTAGGATAGGATAGGATAAGGTAACGTTGGGTATGGTATGCTAGGGTAGGGAGGGTAGGGTAGAGTAGAGTATGTTAGGGTAGAGTAAGGTAGTTTAGAATAGGGTAGGGTAGCTAAAGCATAATAAAACAAATTATGCTGAAAGGTACTGTAGGATAAGGCAGGTCATACTGAAAGGTAGGGTAAGATAAGACAATGCGTATTGCAGGGTAGGGTAAAATTAGCCTGGTCATACTGAATTGTAGTGTAGGTTTAGGCAGGTTGTACTGAAGGGTAGTACAGGGACGTCGTTTGGGGGAGGGGGAGGGGAGGGGGTGGTACTCCCTCCCCCAGAGCCGATCCGAAAAAAATTGCACAGGTAGGTACCTGTACGTGAAAAAACGAAAAAAACCTGTGGACGAAAAAAAAATTTTCGGCCTCCCCCTCCCCCAGAGAAAATCTGTAGCGACGTCCCTGGGGTAGTTATTTATTTAGGTCATACTGAAGGTTAGGGTATAATAAAAAAAAGCCATAATGAAGGGCAAGGTAAAATAAGACAAGGCGTACTGTAGAGTAGAGTAAAATAAGGCAGGTCTAAACATAGGGCAGGGCCGTTTCTTCCACTTCTGATTTTTTTGGTTCAAAAAAGCTACTTTAATCATGCCGGGCTTTGGTTTAGTAAGCTTATGCTTAATTTCAAGTTTTTTAAATATTTTTTTACTTCTTTTGTTTTGAAATAAAATAATTATTTTTTTTTGCAATAACCGCATTTTTCAAACTTCCAAATTGAATGTTTTTTATGTGACACGAGTATCATTTATCATATATAACTACGCAGTTGGCTGTGTATGTCGATCGGCAAAAGTGCTAAAACTCCCTGAAGGAATTATTTTAATGGAAACTCGAGCAAATAACATTCGAAAAAACATTTCCGCGAAAAAACTTTGTTTTTTGTTTACAAGTGCAAAAACGCAATTATGAAAAGGAAGAGGAATAAGTTGCAAAATGATCAAATAAAGTGCTTTTGGATAGAACAGTTTTTATATTACAGTAAATTAGTTTATGTGCAGCAAATTGAAATAGATGTATGAGAAATGAGGGCTTGAGAAAGACTAATGATGGGGTAGAATAAGGCAAGATTATTGTAGAAGTAGGGTAGGAGTAGACCAGGACTGCGGCAAGGCAAGGTACGGCAAGTGGGAATATGTCATGAAAAAGACAGGGGCAGAGACAAGGCTAGGCAAAAGTAGATTTAGGGTCGGATACAAAGCTTGAGAAAGACTAATTTCATGCTAGGATAAGATCCGCCTATAGCAGAAGTAGGGAAGGGTAAATCAGGGCTACGATAGGCCAAGCTATGGCATGAAAAGGGAAGGGCAAGGGTAGTGCAGGGCTAAGGTTATATTAGAATAATAGAAGGATAGAGCTAGAGTATGGTTTTTAGGGCTAGGGCTTGAACTTGAGCTTAGTATAAGGCTAGAGTAAAGTAATTTTGTTTGAGAAGGGTAGGACAGAGTAGGCTAGGGTATGTAGGTTAAGATAGGATATTATAAGCCAAGGCTAGACTAAGCTAATTGTAAGTTCGACTAGGATGTACGTAAGGTAGTGCAGGGTAGGGTAGCAGAAGTTACGATTGTGTAGAGAAAAGTAGGATAAGGTATGGTATGATAGGGTGGTGTAGGGTAGGGTAGGGTGGGATATGATAGGGTAGGGCAGGAAAGGGTAGCGTAGAATAAAGTAAATAAAGTAGGTGAATCTATGACAGGTTAATGATAAGGGACCAGAACTTTAAAATTTTAATTTAAAAAAAAAATTTTTAACGTTTGTTAACAAATAAAATTAAGCACAAATTACAATCAGATTATCCTACTATTGGGTCAAGATTATTAGACGCTAATTTAACATGTCGACCACAAATTACGTTGTAAAATTCACAGTTTTAATTTATTAAATTAGTTTTCGAACCGCAGTGTTTACTTATTAAATTATTTTATTCTGAATTCGATGGAAATGTATTTGGCGTCGAATTACGATCTCGTCTGAGCCGCGAATGTAGTAAACAATTAGAGGCTTATTTTTAGCCCGTGTTTTTATGCCATTACTTTTTGGTGTTAAATTCGGCTACTTGCGGAATTGATTTATAGTAATTTCAAAAAGGCTAATCTAGATGCTTACTGTAGTGTGAGGGAGGGTAGGCTTTAGTTGCTAGGCTTTTTAGGCTTAAGTTTACTGTTTTAGGAACGAAGTTAGGTTTGGGCTTGAGCTAGGTGTTGGGATTGGGCTTGGGCTTGGGCTTGGGCTTGGGCTTGGGTTTGGGCTTGGGCTTAGACTTAGACTTAGACTTGGACATGGGCTTGGGTTTGGGCTTGGGCCTAGGCTTGGGCCTAGGCTTGGGCTTAAGCTTGGGTTTGGGCTTAGGTTTAGGTATGGACTTATACTTAGGCCCAGGCTCAAGTCTAGTCACAAAGTTAGGCTCAAGCTTAATTTTAACTTTTTTCTTAGATTTAGGCTTAGACACGGGCTCAGGCTCTGACTCGAGCTCAAAGCCAAGATTAGGCGCAGGCTTATGTTTAGCTTTATTTTTAGCTTTAGGCTTAGAAACCGAATTAGGCTTAGACTCAGGCTCAAGATTAGGTCAAGGCTCTAGGTTAATCTTATTCTTAGTTTTAAGACTAGACTTAGGTTCTGGCGTGATCTTACCTTTAGGTTCAAGATTAGGCTTAAGTTTAGCTTTATTCCTAGTTTTAAGTTTAGGTTTTAGCTTAGGCTTTGGAAAGTGATTAGAATTTCAGTTTCTGGCTTAATATGCTTAGGCTTATCTTCATTGAGCTAAGTTTAACAAATGTATTTTTTAAAGCTTAGAATTTACTTAAAGCAATGTTACATAATATCATTTTTTTTGTAACATTGTTGGATTAAAACGGTTATATGTATCATAACGTTCACCCGGAACTCACACGTCACCGCAATCTATTATATCTTTGTCTGGTCGTCCAAAACAAGCCCATCTATCTGTTAGCTATCTTGTTACATCTCTATTCATACTATTTTTGTTCTGACTCTTTGAATCTGTCAATCCCAACACTGCCCGTGAAATCCGTCAATTCTTTGACCTCGAATGTTAACATCTGTTTCACATCCGGTTACTTTTCATTCGTCAAAACTTTTTGCGAATTCTGCAAACTTTTGACATTTTTAGGCGAATTCTTGCAAATTTCGAACTTTTTGCAAAATTTTCGGTCTTCATGCCATTCCGAAACGTCAGTAAACAAAGAAACTGTTCGAGTATTCTTCAAAAAT
Organism: Bursaphelenchus okinawaensis; assembly: GCA_904066225.2. Lineage (NCBI taxonomy): Eukaryota > Metazoa > Nematoda > Chromadorea > Rhabditida > Aphelenchoididae > Bursaphelenchus > Bursaphelenchus okinawaensis. The sequence goes on along the minus strand of CAJFCW020000001.1, from coordinate 9,132,475 downwards.
CCAATATTTTTTGCGTTTTTGGCGTTGGCGTTCCACAATGGACAAAGTTTTTTTGGGAGCAATTATATGGCTTTGTTGTTGCATATTGTTTGATGGCTGTCTGGCAATAAAAGGAGCGGTTTAAAATAGAAAAAAGAAAACAATTAAGGTCAAGGTTTGGAAAATACATGTGTATTTAAAAAGGGAGGCATTTAAAATTTAAAGAAGGGTGCAATGTTACCTAAAAATATAGTAGACTTTGATTTAGTAGGCAGAAAGCATAAATTATACGGCTAAGACAAAGATTAAAGTAAAGGCTAAGGTGCAGACTAAAGCTAAAATTAAAACTAAGTCTAAGGCTAGGGCAACAGCTAAGGCCAGGTCTAAGGCTAGAGTATAGGCTAGGGCTAGGGTTACAGCGAAGACTGGGGCTAATATAAAAGCTATGGCGCAGACTAAAACTAAGGTAGAGCTAGGGCTAAAGATAAGGCTCAGACGGACTAAGGCTATAATTGAAACAAAGGCTAAGGCTATGGCTTAGACTAAGGATAGAACTAGGGCTAAAGATAAGGCGCAGACTAAGGCTAAAACTATGGCTAAAGCTAAGACTAAAGCTAAGGCTAAAGCTAAATCGTAATCTTTCTAGTCTTACCCTTATGACTACTTTTAAAATGTTTGTTGTTGTTTCAATCAAAACATGTTATTATCATAAATACAAAAATTGTTTGCATTCCAGCTATTTTTAATGCAAGATCAAATTGGACTTTAAAGCGGAAAGAATATTATCATTTGGGATTATTTGTTCGACCTTTGGAACGTTCGGCCTGACCGTGATTTGTGACGTGATGAATTTTGACTTTTCGTTAAGCCGTTCCAAAAATAAACCACTTTTTGCAATTTTTGGGGAGCAAATAGACAAAATATTGTTTATGAAACGTTCTATTTTTAAATGCAAAGAATATTTTTAGAAAATTTTATTATAAAATTGACAGTTTAAATTATTTAAACAAACAATGGATTTTATACTGTAACTCATCACGGCTTAGAAAGCATAGGCTTAGTAGGATTAGGCTCAGTAAGTATGGGATTAGTAGTCGCAGGCTTAGTAGGCTTAGGCTTAGTAAGCCTAGGTTTAGTAGGCCTAGGTTTAGTAGGCCTAGGCTTACTAGGCTTAGGCTTAGTAGGCTTAGGCTTGCTATCCTTACATTTTGAAGACTTAGGCTTAGTAGACTTAGGCTTAGTAGCCTTAGACTTAGTAGCCTTAGGCTTAGAAGACTTGAGCATAGTTGGCTTACGCTTGATAGCCTTAGTCTTAGTAAGCCTTGACTTAGTAGGCATAGTCTTAGGTGTAGTAGGCTCAAACCTTGTAGCTTTAGATTTCTTAGGCACAGTGCTCTAGATTATAAGGCTTAAGCTTAGTAGGCCTAGCGTTGCTTAGGATTAAAAAGCTTAGGCTTAAGTTGTTTAGGCTTAGTTGCCTTGAACGTAGAATACGTAAGCTGAGGCTATAAAGGCATATAGTTGGCAAGCTTTAGCACGGTAACTTATTGTATACGTCACAAGTTAAAACGTACATGATAACATACTTTACCATGTGATGTTACTTTCAGATTCATCCATATCTATTACAGTATTTGCTTAAGCCTAGAACCAGACATCGTTTATGACAAATTTCCCAGGGTTTTACCTTGGAATCTCTAAAATATTTTATTTGCTTTGAATATGTACATTTTGTATGTTGTCGTGCCGTTTGGAACATACTTAAATAGTTTTATAATTTATACATTGCGAGCGTGAAATCCATAATTTACTGTGGTTTATTTTATTTATAGTGGCATGGTAATTAGTTATGAGGGAATATTAGGGGGTATTATTGGATCTTTATATATTTTTTTTAAATCTGCACTCTTATTTGACTGCAAAGAAGTTAACTTTAGCTTGTTAGGCTTAGCAGAGTTAGAATTAGTAGGCTTGTGTTTATTAGACTTAGGCTTAGTAGGCTTAGCTTTAATAAGATTAGGCTTAGTAAGGTTAGGTTTAATAAGCTTAGGCTTAGTAGGCCTCGACTCAGTAAGCTTATGTAGCTTTTATATGTTTGCTTTCTTAGTGTAGGCCAATACTTATGCACTGTACTAATGATTTTAAAAATGTTAGTGTGTTGTTGTTTGCCGGTAATCATCAGATAAAGCCCAGTAAATTACGTACAGATTAGTACGAGTCAATATGAGTACAAAACTAAAAATAATATTGAACTTGTTTATATCACAAGGTAGTTATTATCTTATGTATGTGCCAACGCTGCTAAAAATATTGTAATTAAAGGTTTATAGACAGGAATAAACGTCTGTGTCATAAGGTATAAATAGATTCTTTATTATTCTAGCTACAGCCCTAGCCTTAGCCTTAGTCTTAGCTTTAACTTTAGCCTTAGCCATAGCTCTAGCCAAAATATGTGGTATGGTTGGTACACTCGTACATACATAATACATATCCCAACCACATGTACGTGACGTTCTTAATGTTCTTTCCGGTGGAAATTGTAACGCAAGACTTTACTGACCTGTAACGATTTATCCGCCCGATTACATTTTACTTACCCTAACCTCCGTTTTACGAATTCATGCGTGCTAATGGATAAGCATGTTCATATTGTTTTTTAGCTTTTTGAAATTGTTTAGTACTGTTAATTTTTCATATTAATACTAACTCAATTACCGTTTTTGTTGCATTTTGGGCATGCAAAATTGATGATTTATGGTAGGGTGGGTAGGGTAATATTTTTCTTTAAAAGGAGTAGGGGTAAAGGTAAGGCTAGGGCCAGAACTAAGGCTAGAGCTAAAGTTAGAGCTAGAGCTAGTGCTAGTGCTAGTGCTAGTGCTAGTGCTAGAGCTAAAGCTAGTGCTAGAGCTAGGCTTTGTTTTAGGCTCAAAAATAAGCTTAATGTGCTCATACTTAGGCTTATATTAACTTATAGGCCCTGAGCTAGAGCGATGGACTAAGGCTCTGCGCTTGAGCTCTGGGTTAGTTTTATTAGATTTACAGTTAGACCTAGAGCTAGACCTAGAGCTAGACTTAGAGCTAGACCTAGAGCTAAAGCTAAATCTAGAGCTAAAGCTAAAACTAGAGCTAAAGCTTGAGCTGGAGTTAGAGCTAGAGCTAGTGTTAGAGCTAGAGCTAGGGCTGGGTCTAATGCTAAGGTTAGAGCTAGTTACGGTATAAAAATTTTAAAAAATTTTTTAAATATATTTTTAAACCGTATTAAAGTACGTAAATATTATGATTATATACGTACAAAATAAAATCGTACTATAATTTACGTAGGCCGTATTACCGGTCAAACATTTACGCTTTTGTCTGTTATTCAGATTAGCTAAAAGCATTTCCTCCTCTTGATAAATGAGATGGAAAGCAGCCGATGGAAAATTGGGTTAGGATTTGGAACATTACTATATTGGATAGTTAAAAAAGAATATAAATGAGGGTTTAACAGTAAAAATGAAAATATTATACTTTTACGTTTTTAAAATTTATTAGGATGTTCAAATAATCCTGAGCTTCTTAACGTTGAAAACTGACTTCGAAAGGGGCACATAATTATTTGAACAACCTAATGTATTAAATATGGTAGAAAGCAAGAGATATTGTAAAATACGAGTAAAAATATAATAGTATTTGTTGTAGCCCTGACCTAGTAAGCGTAGGTCAGGGCTACAACAAAGCGAAGTATGGCAAGGGAAAGGCAAGGAAGGACCAGATGGGCCAAAAATAGAGCTGGAGTAGGATAAAAAAGGTGACTGGGACAAGAGCTAAAGCTAGCATAAAATAGGATTGGATAGACAACGGTAGGATAGGACTGAGTAGAGTTGAACAAGGTAGGATATTAGAGGATATGGTAGAGCAGAACACAGCAGAGGAGAGCGGAGTACGGTAGAGTAGGGAAAAGTATTTAAGATAGGGTGTGTATGTAGGATAGGATAGGGTAGAGTAGGATAGGATGGGGTAGGGTAGGGTAGGGGTTGGTTGCGGTAGGATACTACATGATAGCATTGGATTAAGTACTGTAAAGCCCTAGGATGTAGGTTAAAGTAAATTTTACAAAATTTTTGTTTACTTTGTGTTCTTTACTTTTAACTTTTCATGCATGTTCTCTGCCCTGTACTCTGTAACACATCATAGTGGTTGCTTTTGATAATGGTCTGGTTAACATAACGCCATTACTATAAAATTGAATTTTTCACGGAAAACATTCGAAGGGAAGCCGGAAGTGGTCCGAAACCGAATTTGTCTGGACATGACTTGTCAAACGTTCGGAAACACTCTCAGCTTGTTATGTAAACATGCTTGACATCCGGCTGTACAAAGATTTAAAATTTTTAATTGAAATTTAACTAAAACAAAATTTTTTTATTGTTTATACATGTTGTTTAACCAAAAATCAGAAATTTTACGGCGAGAGTGTTAGGGCTAAAGCTAAGGTTAAGGATAAGTCTAAGGCTAAGGCTAGGCGTAGATCAGGAGACCGCTAAGACTAGAGTTTAGGTTAGGGCTAATAATAGGACTATCAATTAGGCTAAGGTTTTAAGATAGGTCTTTGGCCTAGGGGTCTGGGCTAGCACTCTGGGCTAGGGCTAAGGCTAAGACTACGACAACGACTAACAATTAGGGCCTAGGGCTTCGGGCAAGATCTCTGGGTTAGGGCTCTAGGCTAGGGCTCGGGCTTGAAAGCTTAGGCTACAGTTTATGCTAGAGCTAAGGATAGGGCTTAGTCTAGAATTCTGAACTACGGCTATGAGATAGGAATCTGGCTAGTGCTCTGGGCTAGGATTAAGACTAGGGCCCTAGTTTAGGCTAGGACTAGGGCTTGGACTTAGGCTTAGGCACACACATGAACATATGCTTATGTCTTAGACTAAAACACTGGTATAGGGCTCTAAGCTAGGGTTCTCGGCTAGGTCTTTGTATTAGGGCTTTAGGCTAAGACATTGGTCGGAGCTAGAGCTAAATTTTAGGCCAGTACTAGAGATTAAAGTACAAAATACAGCTCCAAGATGACAAATCTACCGTAATTTTCAATTCAGAAATCTGAAAGTAGTTTAGGCAAATGTATATATAGCTTCTAAGCTTCTTTTAACACAGTTTTAGCTCAACTTTCAATGTCATTGTGACAAAAAACGTTGAGAAATTTAAGACGGAATTACTCTATTAATCTGGTTCACAGGACAAAAAGAATGGATAGAGGCCTTAATTTAATGAAACCATGAGGTAAAGTAAGTAGTCTGACGTGCAGAAGACGATAAAATTCAAATCTTGCCAATTTTATTTTTGTGATTTGCTATTATGACAAAAAGCAATACTTTTTAAAAAACGCTTTCTGAGATCGTGAAGATGAAAATTATTTTCATAAACTACTGCATCATCTTCACTAGCAACTTACAGAGCGCTAAATATTCTTATGTTTAAAAAGCAATTTCTGAGACCGTGAAGCATCCTGAAACGGCCGTGTGTCCTAGAAATTTATCCCCTGTTTTTAATTGATAAAACGTTGACAAAGACAATTTTCAACTACAATTTTGTTCAGCATGGTCAAAAACGTATGTATACACATTTTCAAAGCTTTTGGAGCATTATTGAATTTTTTAAAAATTTAAACTGTTTTATGTCAAAAATGGCATAAAAATGCCAAGACGACATTTTAGCCCAAGTTGCTTTACCGTAGGTCTTCAAACAGTCCTAGTCATTGATTTATCCAGAGGGTAAATTTGTAGGGCACACCGCCGTTTCAGGATGCTTTACGGTCTCAGAAATTGTCTTTTATACATAAGAATATTTAGCGTTCTTTAATTTGCTAGTGGAGGTGATACAGTAGTTTTTGAAAATAATTTTCATCTTCACGATCTCAGAAAGCGTTTTTTAAAAAGTATTGCTTTTTGTCATAATAGCAAATCACAAAAATAAAATTGGCAAGATTTGAATTTTATCGTCTTCTGCACGTCAGACTACTTACTTTACCTCATGGTTTCATTAAATTAAGGCCTCTATCCATTCTTTTTGTCCAAGGCAAAAGTTAAGACCCAAAAAGATTTCTTAATGTAAATTTTTTGGCTGTTAAGCCGGTTTAACAGTTCTTAAAAATGGTTTCTTCTGTAAATTGAATCTCTTTCATCATCTGATAAGGTATTGTTCTAAAAATAGAAGAATAAATTATTGGTTCAACAGCCTTGCTATAACCGCCATATGGACTTCAAATTTGCTTTAACTGATTAATTTTTTAAAATTTTTTTAAAAAATATGCAGAATTTTTTAAAAGTTTCATTTTTAGTTTCATAAAACCAAGAATTCAATTTTTAATGTTTCTAACATGTAATTTTCTTTTTACAAAGCGGCTAAAATTAGTAGCTAATTGGTCTCTTGATAGGCCGTCGGAAACAATAATTGTAGAGTAAAACACTTTGCAAATCGTCTTTGGCCTCGTTAATTTGCAAAAATTTCTTTTTTTTTATCAATAGAATAACCGTTGCAGATTTAAAATAGAATGTACTCTTTAAAGATTTTGTAGATTTTAAATTTAGCAATGGGTCTTACAATGTTAGGATTATGAGTATTATAACATGTCATAATACACTGCATCAATCTTTATAAAAAAAGTGTAAAATACGAACCGCTGTAAAAAAATAATTAAAAAGAATATTTTGAAAGGCTATGGTTAGGCTAGGATTAGGGTTTTTGACTGGAACTAAATCCGGAATTAAGGCTAGAGATTGTACAAATGGCTAAAACAAAGGCTAAAGCTAGAGCTAGGGCTCTGGGCAAAGCCTCTGGGAAGAACTCTGAACTAGAGCTTTGAAAGGCTTAGGCTAAGACTGTGTCTGGGACTTAAAATATGGCTCTGGGCTAGAGCTCTGGGCTAAAAGTTTAAGCTAGGATTATGGGCTAGGGCTCTGGACTAGGGTTTTGCGCTCGGACTTTGAGCTAGGGCTTTGGGTAGAACTCTGGACTAGAGCTCTGTAAGGCTTAGGCTAGGACTAAGTCTGGGCCTTAAGATAAGGCTTTGCGTTAGGGTTTTGGGCTAGGGCTCTGGGCTAGGGCTTTGGGTTAGGGCTCTGGGCTAGGGCTGTGGGCTAGGGCTTTGGGCTAGGGATCTAGGCTAGAGCTCTGGACTAGGGCTTTAAGCTAAGGCGCGGGGTAGGGCTTTGTGCTAAGGCTCTGGGCTTCTAAACCCGTAATGACACTTCAACCTACTATATTATCTTTACTATGCTATTACTCATGCTATTATTTATTGTCTTCACAATAACAAACGTCTCGACCGTTTGCAACAACAATTATGTCGTACTGTAACTTTTCCAGACAACCATTATTTTGATGTTTTCCTGCGACTTGTCACATGAACAATCATAATATTATGCTTATTTACTTGTTTGTTTTTAGGCAATTTTTATAAATAAGCATGCTTAGGAGTTGATTTGTTTGGTAAATATGCCAGTTTTACTTGGTACGTTGGGTGTGCTAAATGGGGTAATTATCGTGAAGATGTAAGATTAAAGATTCTGGTTTTTGAATAGTGGTATGAACTAAAACGGCAATTTTGGAAGTTTTAAACGCTAAGAAGAAGATTGGTATGGGCAAAAAACTTATAAGTTTAGGCTTAACGGTCGTTTTTTATTCTTAAAGTTTTAAAAAAGTGAGCTTGTTAGGCTTAAGTTAGAAACCCCAATATCACTGTACCGCTTCTGAGCCCTATCCCAGAGCCCTAGCCCAGACCCTAGCCCAGAGCCCTAGCTCAGAGCTCTAGCTCAGAGCTGTAGCCCAGAGCCCTAGCACAGAGCTCTAGCCCGGAGTCCTAGCACAGAGCTCTAGCCCAGAGCCCTAGCACAGGGCTAGCCCAGAGCCCTAGCACAGGGCTAGCCCAGAGCCCTAGCCCTAGTGTTAGAAAATAGTTCCTTGAAGTAAATTGCTTTACTATGAAAATATTATATTATTGACCCAAAACATGCTTTAATTAGTGCACTAATTAAGCTTCAGGATTGTAAATAACATACGTTGTACTGTGTTAAACCAAGCTTACTAAAAACATCCGAAAATGAATTTTTATTAATTGTTACTCAGTAAATTGGAATATTAAAGAGAGGAGTTTGGAACAGGAAAGAATATTGTTTTAGTGCATCAACAATAAGATGGTTAGATTAAGGAAGTGCTATTTTCACTAGACTAAGGTTACGGTTATAAACGACAGGACCTGTAAAAGAGCCTAATCAAGCCTAATTTTTTGGACTGGTCACTCCTCAAAATTCTTTTGTTACAGCTAGGGCTAAGGCTAAGGCCAAAATACAGTAAAAGTATAAAGATTGTAAAATTTTAAAAAATTTTAAAAAATATGCTTTCCAAATCATAAAAAACATTGTAATCCGTTTACAATGTACACACATTGCCATTTCAACGAATTGCTCTCGTCTAAAGCTCTATGTTGTAGCCATAAATTTATTTATTTTTTACGTTTCTTTCTATTTTTAATTATCGGAAATGAAAATCTAAATTTAGCTCCTCGAGGCCTGAGAATTTGATTATTTACACAAATTGGTTTAAGTGAGAAGTAAGCGGGCCGAAACTTTACCATGCGTGGTATAGTAAACTTATCGTGCAAATAACAGTTTTTTATATTTTCAAATTTACAGTTTACTATTTTTATATAATCTTTATTTTTACTTTTTATCTTTGATATAAACTATATGCAAGTCTAGCCGGTTTCGAAGTAAAATTGTAATTCCGATGAAAGGACACAATTAGTTTGGTAATTGGCAACGAGTACAGTAAAATGACGCCTCGAATTCGGACATACGCCGAATTGGAATGGTTAATTGACATGTTTTGGCAAATGAAATGACTGTCATTTGATGCTTAAACTTGATGTTTAGAATCGTATATTAACTGTTTTTTACAAAGGCACGTTGTTAATAAGAAATTGGAGCTTAGGTAACATATCAAAGTGTTGCTTTTATTGCGCCAGCTCTAACCCAATCCCTAACCCAAGCCCTAGCTCAAGGCTCGTCGGCTAACGTTCCAAACATTGAAGTCCGAGTGCCAAAATTAACTGCCATAATTAACAGTTTTGTATTCAAAACGCGAAAAATGACATGACATACGACGAAAAGCTGTTTACTGAGTATTGTGTATATTTAGACAAAGCTGTCAATTGTGTGATGGGTAAATACTAATAAGTATAATACTTGAAACGAAAGGCCTACGCAAAATAGAAATAACTGCTAACGGGTATTGCGTAGGTAGTAAATACATTTTAAGCATGTAAACATAGTGTTTGCTGTTTTTTGATCTGTAAAGAAATTTTTTGCGGTTTTTTGTTTTGTAAAGAAAGTTCTTGTCATTTTATGTCTTGCAAAGGAAGTTCTTGCTATATTATGTTTTGTAAAGAAAGTTCTTGCTATTTCCATTTTTGAAAACAATTTTTTAATTTTTTTTTGTTTACCATAGCCCAATATACTAAATAACTTGTATTATCACTATCAAAACCTTGTTGACAGGTTTTACAAAACTTTTATGACTGATTGTCAATGTGTAATTACACTTGACGTCACATAGTTAATTTCCTATTTAAAAAGCGTTTTTGAGAAAACGTTGCTTTTCATGATAAGATACTACTATCGAAATCTTGCAAAGTTTCCGGAAAACTCTTTGTTTGCATTTGAAATTGAAAAAAATAAACCATTCAGAGTCTGAAAACAATATATTGCACCACAGTTGGTCTTGCATAAACTATGTAAACTTCAGGAAAATAAAGTGGTATTGCACTACCGGGTTAGGACTAGAGCTAGGGCTATAACTAAAACTGGGTTGATTAGGCTATAATAAAGTTAGATAAGATGGAAGGTTACTAAAAAATCTTGTCTAAGAATAAGCAAGGTAAGCTAAATATTTAATAAGATAAGGTTAACGTAGGCTATGCCAAGAGCTCACAGTTGGACTAAAGCTAGAGCTAAAGCCAAATCTAAACCTAGGACTAAAACTAAGACTGAGGCAGTCTCAGGCTCAAGTTCAGGCTTAAACTAAAGCTCAAGCTGAGACTTAGGCGCGGGTTCAACCTCAGGCTCAGGCTCAAGCTCAGGCTTAAGCTCAGGCTCAACCTCAAGCTTAGGCTTAAACTTAGTTTTGGGTTTAGTCTTAGGCTCATGCTCATGCTCATGCTCATGCTCATGCTCATGCTCATGCTCATGCGCAGGCTCAGGCTAAGGCTAAGGCTCAAGCTCAAGCTTAAGCTCAAGTTTGATCTAAAGCTGAGGCTAGCGCTAAGGCTAAAGCCAGAGTACAGTATCTTCTAAAAATTATGTATGCTTTTCATGTTTTTATTTTGTAAACAATGTTTTCACAATACTAAGGGTATTTCGAGCTTTACAATAATATTGAAGCCTTTTATGGTCAGCAATATCAAAAACCGTGCCACTATAGGTCTTTGAAGGTCTTCTAAGCCCTGTATATCAACCCCTACACTCTACTTTAATAAAGACAGTCTTTTTCAAAAAGATTCCGGAAAAATCTTTTTAATTTCAAAGCGATTTCGACTATTTTCGACAAACATTCAAATTGCCTTGTTTTTGTGAGAATTAAATTTTGTTGACACTAACTTAGGGACTGAAATAGCTTTTCGAAATTGGCTTCAATTGTCTGAAGTTTAATTGGAAAACGTTTTTGGACTCGGAATTCAGGGTTAGCTGGGTGAGTTGGGCTAGTTTATGGTATTTTTAAAAATGTAAACAAAGCTTTTTGCGCTTTGACGTTTTAAAGAAAGTTCTTGCCATTTTACATTTTGTAAAGAAAGTTTTTGCCATTTTGGATTTTGTAAAGAAAGTTCTTGCCATTTTATGTTTTGTAAAGAAAGTTCTTGTCATTTTAAGCATTTTAAAGAAAGTTCTTGCCATTTTACATTTTGTAAAGAAAGTTTTTGCCATTTTGAATTTTGTAAAGAAAGTTCTTGCCATTTTATGTTTTGTAAAAAAAGTTCTTGCATTTTGTCGCTTTGTAAAAAAAATTATTGCATTTTGACATTTTGTAAAGAAAGTTCTTGCCATTTTCCATAAAAACCAAAGTCATTGTTTCTATTCGTCATCCGTAAACAAAGTTATTGCGCTTTCAACACCCACCAGCAATTTTTTTTGCAAATCCCGGATGTAAACAAAGTTTCTGCACTTGAACAACAACACCCTTGTGACATTTAATGCGGCAGAAACCGCCGTTTATATTGTTTTCAACACGTACTCTGCCAACACGGAAATGTAAATCCATTTCCAAATAGGGGTTTCAGACAGAAATAACCACTGTTTACATTAATGTATTCCCCGTATTGTGATTAGAGATGTTTGATATTGTCATACATACATTGTTATTACAAGCCACGTAATTTAAGAGTACTAATATTGTAGTATTTATTGAGGTTTTTTCTAATGTTTTTGTAGATATTGAGGTTTTTTTTGATATTGTAGTAGATATTGACGTTTTTTCTAGTATTGTAGTGGATATTAAAGTTAGTTTTGTACTATAACATGTATATTAAGCTTTTTCTAATATTGCACTGGATATATATGGCAGTTTTCATTAAAATAACACAACATATACTACAAAATTTCTTAAAAGTATGACACATATAGGTCATTGTGATGGGTATGACAATAGTAAATAGTTTTTCTGGCTTTTTTTTTATCTAATACTGTCATAAGTGTAGTACAATAGTACACAAAATATATGGAAAGATAACATATACTGTAAAAGTTTTTAAAAAATCAAAAAAATAGTGACGTAAAGAAAATTTTTTGCCATTTTACAGTTTGGAAAGAAAGTTCTTGCCATTTTATGTTTTGTAAAGAAAGTTCTTGCCATTTTATGACTTGTAAAAGAAGTTCTTGCTATTTTTAGCCGTGTACAGAAATTTCTTACTATTGTAATCCTTGTAAAGAAAGTTCTGGCAACACTAAGCCATATCAGAACTCGTAAAAATCAAAAATCCTTAAAATTTCGAAAAAAATGTAAACAAAGTTATTGCAATCTAAAGTGTAAACATTGTTTTTGTAACAAATTTCCAAACTTTGAATTTTTATATTTCATCCGACTAAAATTAGTTCAAAGCAAATAAAACGGTGAGCGCGATGATAAGCGCCAGCCGGCTGGCGTCATCGGTTTTGAGGGGGTGGTGTAATTAATTTATGCGGCCAAGTGGAAAAGAGAACCGTTTATGACAAATCTTTTCAAATTTTGAAGAATTTTGTGCTGGCTTCTTATTGAAAGTTAAATTTTAGTTTTTTGTGCACACTTTCTTTACAGAGCTTAAAGTAGCAAGAAATTTCTTTACAGAACATAAAATGGCAAGAACTTTCTTTACTGCAGCCAAAATAACCGCAGTTGTATAAAATGTCACTCGCAGGCTGCAAAACTTACAAAATGTTTATTTTGAAGTCAAATGGCAAGAACTTTCTTTAAAACTCTTAAAAAGGCAAAAAACTTCCTTTACAAAACATATAACTGCAAGAACTTTTTTTAAAAAAAGTTAGAATGCAAGAAATTTCTTTACAAATCCTAAAATGGCAAGAACTTTCTTTACAAATCATAAAATGGCAAGAACTTTCTTTACAAATCATAAAATGGCAAGAACTTTCTTTACAAATCATAAAATGGCAAGGACTTTCTTTACAAATCATAAAATGGCAAAAACTTTCTTTACAAGCAATCAAGTAGCAAGAACTTTCTTTATAAAGTTTGAAATTTCAAAAACTTTGTTTAAATTTAATTTATTTTAGTAGTACTATATAAATATACAGTATCAGTATTATGTACTAAGACCTCTTTCATTTACTATACGCCTACAGTATAACGTAAACTACTACGTTTCAAAACATCTATTTACTTAAAGATCAATTTGGCTAAGAATACGATTAGTGGGCACGTTTTCCCACGCCCCAACGTTCCGTGAGATAATTTCTGTTTGTTCGTTTACTTTTGAGTTCATATGATATTTTACTGTAAAATGTAATTGAATAATAAAAAATATGGTCAGGTTCAACGAGTTGATAGAATATTCACAAAGGCAATATTAGAGTTGACTTGTTGTCATGTGGTTTTGAAATTGACGTTTTCTGAGGAAATGAAAGGTTTATAAAAAGTTCCTGGTGTAACTTTAGAGCTGTAAAGAAAGTTCTTGCCATTTTATGCTTTGTAGAGAAAGTTCTTGCAATTTTTTGCACTACAAAGAAAGTTCTTGCCACTTTATGGTTTGTAAAGAAAGTTTTTGTCATTTGATCGCTTGTTAAGAAAGTTTTTGCCATGTTATGCTTTGTAAAGAAAGTTCTTGCAATTTTGAAACTTGTAAAGAAAGTTCTTGCCATTTTATGGAAAAATTATTCTATTGCTATTTTTGACAGTTAATTTAATTTTAATAACATATTTTATTGTATTCCCATATATAACGTCTCTCTGCCGCTCTCCTCATATACCACACTCTCTAAATTTCCCACCAAAAGCCAAAAAGCGTATTTGAATTGTGACACTGTGCGAGACAACATGTGATAATTAAAAATAGTGGTTTAAAATTTAAAAAACAACATTCCAAATTGGCATAATTGACAAAATTGAGTGTATTAAAGACCGAACTTGTCGGTAAACAAGCGTCTACCATGGTTTGGTATGTTTGCGATGCTGATTATGGTCATTGAACGAGCGGTGTTTGGTCGCTTTGCTTAAATTATTAGAAGAAATTTTGTTTACAGGGCAGTCAAAGTATGGTTTGGTGCAATAACTTTCTTTACAAAGCGTAAAATTGCAAGAACTTTCTTTACAAGCTATAAAATAGTAAGAACTTTCTTTACAAGCCATAAAATGACAAGAACTTTCTTTACAAATCATAAAACGGCAAGATCTTTCCTTACAAACCGAAGAATAGCAAGAACTTTCTTTACAAACCAAAGAATAGCAAGAACTTTCTTTACAAACCAAAGAATAGCAAGAACTTTCTTTACAAACTATAAAATTGCAAGAACTTTCTTTACAAACCAAAGAATAGCAAGAACTTTCTTTACAAACCGTGAAGTAGCAAGAACTTCCTATAAATTTCCTAAGATAACAATATCCACTTACTACAAGCTCAAAAAACAAGCTATTTTTATTTACCACGCCCAAAATAGCTACCGTCTTACCTAACCCATGACCTTCGAACCTAAGAAAAGGGCAATTTCATTGTTGACAGGATAAGAAAGTACACGAGTATTACTCTTCGACGTCACAACAGAAGACGGAAACATATCAACACAATAAGAATAAACAAAAACTTTTTTTACAAATCAAAATTTCTAAAATTTGAACGCAGAATCACAAAAACTTTCTTTACAAAGCGTAAAATGGCAAGAACTTTCCTTACAGATTGTGACATGGCAAGAACTTTCTTTACAAGCTATAAAATGGCAAGAAATTTCTATACAAAGCGTAAAATTGCAAGAACTTTTTTTACAAAGCGTAAAATGGCAAGAACTTTCTTTACAATCCCTAAAAGCCTACCAGTATCATCTCAAGGTACTCTACTTGACCTTATGTTTTGAGTACTATACTTCACTTTGTTGTTCTTTAAATTTCAAGGTTTAAGAGAAGGAAGTACACGATCTGTCATCGTGAAATGTTTTCACGTAAAACTTAGCGGTTGTCAACAAGGTTTTGTTGATTTATTACCTAAAGATCAGGTCTAGACGTGGATTACAAGGTGAATTATAGCACAATTAAGAGCTTTGTTTGTTCGAAATTAACATTCTTGGCATTTTTTGTGTTGTAAACAATGTTCTTGCATTTTTTTGCTGTGTAAAAAATTTCTTGCCGCTTTAAGCTTTGTAAAAAAGGTTTTTGACAATATTAAAGCATAAAATATGTTAATATAGGTTTTACGTTTTGACGTAAAAACAGTAATAATCACTGTTATTACTGTTGACGGTAACAAACAAACTTTTAAAACAAAAAACAGGAAGTGCATGTTATTATTTTATCGTTCCTCATAAAAAGTCCATGTCCTTCAAAAGGCTTTTTGTAAAATTTGTCTGCCCCTGCCCTGCTTTGTGTTATCCTGCCCTATCCTAAATTATCTTGCAATACCCTGCCCTAACCAGCTCTACCTTGCCATATGGTGTCCTACCTGACCTATCTTGCACTATTATACCCTATCATGCTGTACCTTGCCTTACTGTGCTCTGGTTTGCCCTACCCTGCTCTATCCTGCCATATTATGCACTATTTTGCTTTGTTCTGTTCTACTCTGCCCTATCCTGCCCTACCTTCTTCTATCTTGCTCTACCCTGCCTTATATTTTTTTATTCTTTCTTATTTTTTTTCTTATTCTGCTCTGCACTTCCTTATCTTGCATTACTATGCCTTATCTGGTTCAAATTTATCCTAAAATACCCAAAACAACCTTTAAAATGCCATTTTTTTAAAATTCAAAACAGTTGATAAAACCCCAAAGCTGGCTATATTATGCATTCAAACAATAAACAATATTTATGTCTGGTTTGCAGTAACGCCAGTGTTTTGGACCGGCCCGGAGCGTTTTTTTCCGGACCGGTCCGGAGCTTTTTCTTCGGTCCGGTCCGCAGGTTTTTGGGTCCGGTCCGGTCCGGTCCGCAAAAATTTCTGTTTCGGTCCGTCCGGTCCGGACCGGTCCGGCAAAACACTGAGTAACGCAATTGTAAATGTTAATGTCAATCTCCGGAATTTCGTATTGACGCTGTATAGTACTGATAATCTGGGTGATAAAATAACTGTTAATCCATCCTGGATATTGCAAAAATATTTTTTCTTTGTAAAGAAAGTTCTTGCACTTTTACAAATTAGTGCAAGAAATGGTGGATTTCAGAAGATTTGCGTCAAGATACCGTATTTTTAGATATTTCAAGGTTTTTTTAAATTTTGAAATTGTGTTTGAAATTTAAGTTTGAAAAATCATAACATTAGAGGGTGTAAAGAAAATTCTTGCAGTTCCAAGAATTGTAAAAAAAGTTCTTTCCATTTTATGTTTTGTAAAGAAAGTTACTGCCATTCTCAGTCTTGTAAAGAAAATTCTCACAATTTTCCCTTCCAAAACAATATTTTTCCATTTCAACAAAAGTTAATGATTTTCGATCTGTAAACAAAGTTTTTGCATGTCGAAAACAATGTTATTGTATGGAAATCCTCTTCCTGTATGGAATTCAGTCCAGCTGCACCCAGACGCTGTAATAATAATCGGCAAGGGCCGGCCCTTCGCTCTGCACTGTGCGAACCAAAAAAGGGGCGGAGCTTATGCGGAATAAATATAAAAACGGAAAAGGCCCGGAGGCATTGTTCGAGAAATGTTTTACAGACAAACGGTTGGCTAGTTGTGGAGTGGGTTTTTAGGTTGTTTTTTTAAGTTTAAAAACAAAAATTTAAATTTAAAAATTTTTCGAAATTTTTTAAAATTTTTAAAATTTTGAAAAAATTTTTTACTTTTTGTCCTTACGCTGTATTTTTACCAAAAAAAGCTTTAAAAGCACCAGTTAAAAATTTTTTATTTTTCCTGCCCACCCTCAAAAAAATTTTTACCCCTCCCACCCCAATCTCAAAAAACCGTATAAACCCCCTGTAAACAAAGTTCTTGAGCTCCAAAAAAAATTTTACAAACATCGGAGAGCAATATACATGTTGTGTTCCTACGTTAAACCCCCGGTATTACTACGTTAATGTGTTTATAAAAGTACATTTGACCCATATATCACTCAGCGTAATGTTTACTATTGCTTTAATATAACATGATGATATTTTACTCTTATTTATGGTTTTGTTTTGAATTTTTTAATGGTAATTGACTTGTTTTTGTATAAAGGAAAGGTAAAAGTTCAAAAATAAGGTAATATTTAGAATTGGAAAGAAAGTTCTTGCTACTCGATTGCTTGTAAAGAAAGTTTTTGCCATTTTAAACGTTTTAAAGAAAGTTCTTGCTATTATATGCACTGTAAAGAAAGTTTTGCCATTTTAAGCTTTGTAAAGAAAGTTCTTGCCATTTGAAATCTTGTAAAGAAAGTTTTTGTCATTTTATCTTTTGTAAAGAAAGTTTTTGCCATTTTATAATCCACCCCTTTTTAAACGCCTTATCACTAAAGTTCAAACTTTAACCCTTCCTCTCTCTACCCAATCTCCTCCCTTCCCCCACACTCTAGCCTACTCTAACCGCTCTCCTCTTTTCTTCCATTCTCCTACTTCCCCTCCTACTTCAAGCCCCGCCTTTTTTTTCGCTTTTCCAAACCCACACTTTTCAAAAAAACATTAGTCAAACATTATACTTGTACTCGAAAGCGGTCTGAACGTTTTGCGCTGATATTCCGTTATCAATCTTCTATTTTTGGAAGTTGATAATGGCTTTGGCGATATTTATTTTGGGTTATATTTAGGTTTTGTTACGTTTTGGGTTGGATTAGGTTTTAGTTTTTTTAGTCTGGGTTTGACTTGGATTCTAGCTTAGTTATTAAGTTTGATTTTGGTGCTATTATACCTCCCTCTTAGCTTCAAATTTTTTTTGAAAAATATGAACGTGTTCCCCCCTGTTAACTATTTTAAAAAAAAAATTTTTTTTACCACACCCAAATTTTTTATTCTAAAGGAGGTGAGCAATACCTTTCCTTTGCATTTTAGAAAGTTTTTTTTTATACTATACCCCCTCCTCCCTACACTCACTACAAATGTTTTTTTTTCAAAAAAAGTTGAGCTTGGTTTCCTTAGTTGATTTTTTTTTGAAAAAACACAGTTTTTTTTTCACTTGTACCCCTTTTTTCCACTGAAACTAAAATAACCATACCCGTCCCTATCATACCCTTCCCTACGCTTCTACTCACCTAGTTATACAGTAATTTCCATTCGAGTTAAATTTAGCGCGTTTATTTTTAGCTTTTTTTGAAATAACTTTTAAACTTTTTTCTTCAGAAAAACGTGATTCGACTGCTTTTGAATATTCGATTAGTTCTGGTTAATTAAACGCCATTACTACAGGAATTCTAAATATAAGACACCGATTACTGAAACAAGCATTCAAAAGCGTCAACAAACTTTGTGGCTACAATAACCTACTACAAGGTTTCAAAAGTATACTACCATAACCTTATTGTTTTATCCCTATCTCTACTACAATAATCCAAAATGACTTCTGGAAGAACCGACCGTCGTCAAGCTCGCCGTGAAGTCTTTGAAGTTTTCGGCATTAACACTACCGTTCATCATGGTGTAGATGAGATCACAGTGAAACTAGAGGACAAACTACATCAACTAGAACAGGCTCACAACGACAGCCATTGTCATATGGACATGGAGTGTGGCATGAATTGTCGGATTTGCGAGGTAAGAGGTGTTTTCAAGTCAAAAATTTTCAATTTTGAAAATTTTTGAAAAAAATCAACAGGGAAAACCAAGCTCAATTTTTTGGAAAAAACAATTTATGGGAGGGGGAGTGCTGAAAACAATTTAAAACCTTTAAAAAAAGGTCAGAAAAGGTTATTTTTCCTTACTTTAAAAATTTTTATAGGGCGGGGTAAATTTTTTTTGGAGGGGTGTTTTTTAAAAATTTATGTAAAGCTTTATTTTTAAGCTTATAGCACCTTTTATCATTACAACAAGTTTGACTTTTGGTCTTAATCTCTCAAAAAACGACCAATGCCCTCCAAACCTCTTATTCAAAGCCCTACAGTAAAAACCAAATTCCTTCGAAACGCTTTATTAAAATTGAATTTTTCGAAATTTTTTGGAGAATTAGTGAGACGTGCAAAAGCAATTTTTATGCCCGATTTTGTCGCGAGAAACCCGGTTTATGCCAGCCAGTACGAGGATTATAATTAAGCTTGTATAGGGCTTGAAAAAAGGGTTTATCGAGGGTAGGGGTCTTGAGAGAAGGTTTATATTGAGGACAATCAAAACATGTTTATTAGGCGGTGATAGGCCGTGCTAAGATGGGTACGGGGCTTCTTGAGGCTATAGTTTAGACTGAGTTTGGTGGTGAAGAAGAATGGGGAAGGGTATATTTCAAATTTTTTTTTAAAAAAAGTTGAACTTGGTCCCCCCTGTTCATACAAAAAATTTTTTTACTCAATTTTTAAAAAATTGACCAATATTAACCAGCACCTCTTTTCAGGCTCAATCCACGCTGATTTCCCAGATCCGTAGCTTGCTACAAGAATTATTACGATCTCAAGTATCAGCCACTGAATTGTCATCTCTACCTCCAAAACACTTGAACTTCTGCCGTTCTTTATTGACTCAACCTTCACCCAAAACTTCATCTACAGTCAAGCCGAGAAAGCTGTCGAAGCCTGACATTCAGACTCATGAGCTGCTTTACATTATGTAAAGAAGTTACAGTTGTTTGCTTTTCTTATATGGTAGAAAGTAGTACGTAGTGTAACATAGTACATAGTCTAAGTAGTACATAGTCTATGTAGTACACAATACTAACTAGTACCTAGCCTTAGTATTACGTAGTACAATGTTGTATTTAGTCTAAGTACTACATAGTACAATGTACTACATAGTTTATATAGTACATAGTATTTAGTGCTTCACTCATGGCACACTATAGCCTTATGTCACCATAAATTGTACTAACCCTCCTCTCACTTATAAGCAAAATATTATATTTTTACTTATTATGTACAGCCTCTTTGACTATATTAACCCACAAATCATGTTTTATATACTTACTACGTGCAGGCCTATTATATGTAAGTGTACATCTATTTAGGTACCTATGGTATATACATGTAAGTATTAGCCTAAGTCTAAGCATACTGTAAGCACATGTATATAAGTATGATTTAAAGGTTAATATAGTCAACCAACTCCACAAAATTGTATCATATGTTGTTATCACTTCCATACGAGTAGCTATGTAAATAATATTTTTAATTGAACTTAATGGTATCAAACTGTCAATAAACGTGTATAAATTATTATCATTTGGCAATTTATTGATGAAAAGAAGTTAAAACCTTAAAAATTAAAAATACAGTATCTTACAGTCAAAAAAAAAAACTCGGCTTAAAATACAGTAACTTCTACTCAAAACGTACCCAAAAATACAGTAACTTTTAATCAAAAATCGGCTTAAGAGACAGTATCTTCTGCTCAAAGCTCTATGTTATACCACAAAAGCTAGGCTACAAGTCTTGGTTTGCCATAAAAGACAAGTCTTGGCTATAAAAAGAACCTACTATGCTTTTTAATTTACTGTACTTGTACATCTCACAGACAATTTTAGGAATACAATAACCTCATACATTCAGTACACTATTTTTATCAATTAAAGTACAATCACACTCTTAATCCACCACTTAGCGTACAAAGCCCTTTTCGAAATAGCAATTAATCTTTTAAGGAAAGCATGATAAATTTATATTAATCATGTCTAATGGGCTTTTGAAAAAGCATTATTAATGATCTTCGTTGACTAATTATAATCTTTAAGTCAGGCTTTAGATCACAGTATGTTGTTACAGTTAACACTTAGTAGCCATAAGCCGAAGCCATAGCCCAAAGCTTTAGCCCAGAACCCTAGCCTAGAGCTCTAGCCTTAGCTCTAGCCCTAGCTCTAGCTCTAGCACTAGCTCTAGCTCTAGCACTAGCTCTAGCTCTAGCTCTAGCTCTAGCTCTAGCTCTAGCTCTAGCTCTAGCTCTAGCTCTAGCTCTAGCTCTAGCTCTAGCTCTAGCTCTAGCTCTAGCTCTAGCTCTAGCTCTAGCTCTAGCTCTAGCTCTAGCTCTAGCTCTAGCTCTAGCACTAGCTCTAGCTCTAGCTCTAGCTCTAGCTTTAGCTCCAGGTGCCAAACTAGCCCTAGCTGTAAATATAAAACAAATCCAAAGCTCTAGCCCATAGCCTTAGTCCATAGCTCTATCCCAAAGCTTATAACTAAGTAGAAGCCTGAGCATACTAATCTTATGTGTAAATCTAAAACAATGCCTACAAGTAAACTTAAACCTAGACATACTGCGCCCAAGACTACTACGACTAAACTTTTGACGCCTTGCCTAATTTAAGCCTAAAATTAAGATAGTCTTTAGCTCAACATTTTGTTCCTCTGTTTTAGGAAATGAATTTTCCTAGCGTACAGTATCCTTTATATTACTATTATACTGTTTTAAAACACTTTATTTTAATTCGGCTAGTGTAAAAACGTGCAAAATGCGATTCTCGTCCGATCTGTTTTTAGCGTTTGAAATAAAAATTTTGATGAATTGTAAATCAGTTGCAGATTGTTTTGCTGTTCTCTTTTCTGTTCCCAAAATAGAAAACCAACAATAGTAAAGTTGTTTTGTGATCTGGTGATTCAGCGTGCTTAACGAAATATACGACATGATTTTTGGTTTTTAAAGTCTTCATTTCTCCATGTTAACACGATTAACATGGTTGTTTTGTGTTTTTGTTTAGTTACTGTAGATTTGTATGGTCTAAAATGTACTTTTACTTGAAATTGAAATTTCTTGTTTTTAAAAATTCCGAAATTTATAAAAATAGAAAAGTTCATATAGACCGTCATTATGAAAATCACAAAACTTGTCGCATATTGCTCATTATACTCTGTAAAATGGCCAGGTCAAGCCCAATATTTTGGCCCACTTTTTTCTAAACATGCTGTAGCCGAGCCCGGCCACAAAAGGGCCTACTAGACAGCTTTTTAAAGCTAGCCAAAACCAACAACCAAACCGCCCCCGGTTCCAAACTTGACTAATAGAACTTTGAACATTGAGCTAGGTTAGCTGGTCTTAAACTTAAAGAAACATAACTTTAGAGTACCAGTCAAACTGGAAAGTTCCACAATCAAGACAACTAGAGTTTCCCGGAGCTCTGGAGCCGGTGCTTGCAAATGTAACTTCAGAGATAAAGCCGGTACCAAACAGTTACAAAAATATTCATCTAGAGCAGGTGCGGCGGCTAAAGAATGTCAAATTTCAGAAATAACGACTCTTGCAGCCAACACGACTAAGTTTTGAAATTGGAGCCAAAGCGGTAACTAACAATTAAAAAAAGCGAAGACAAGGCTAAAGCCGGAATCAAAAGTTTTAAATTTAATAAACCTAAAGCAATTTTTGTAACAAAATCGATAGACTTAAATGTCCATAACTTTTTACATCTAATATCGTAAAACTCAAATTTCTTATGTATAGTCTAGTCAATTTGCAAACCATTCAACCAAACCTTATCATTTCTACTAATATTATTATAGTCTACAAAACGAACTGTTTATCGCTAATCTTGGTGTTTGATCAGCAAATCAGTAGCAATTTTGTACAAATCTTCCGAAACCTTAATTATCATTGAACCCAGGGCCGGGCGGGGACTTTTGGTCTGGGGGCAGGGGTCCAAAAATCCACAGGGGGACTACGTTCAAATTTTTTCGAAAATTTTTTTCTGGGGGGGGGGGTACCTCCCCCCCCCTCGCGCCCGGCCCTGATTGAACCCTTATCAATATCACTAAGCTTATACATCACTGAGGTATTATCAAAACCAGTAAGATCAAAATTACAAAGTGGTTAAGCCTACCTTACAAACCAGTCAAATCTATCTCACAGATCAAGCCGGCTCAACTAAACAGCTTGAGGTACCTATAATAACAGCCCGGTCAGATTTTTTATCAATTTAAGGCGAGCCACAGGCAAATACAATCCTGGCTCGCTATTGAACCTTTACCTACATTCTTTCGCTAAATCACTGACATTTCACTGACATCATAAAGCCCTCGTGAGTTGCAACAGCCTGTTTGCACAATAAATAAAAGTTTTCAGTGATAAGGTCATTTATGCACATCACGAGGAAGCGATTATTGTTCAGTTGATTTCATAGACAAACTGACTGTAAACAGTGTCTATCTAATGTTTAGTGAGGTCATTGATAAATCATGACATGTGTTTGGTTTCTGGTTTGATTTACATAATTAGATCAAAAACATGGTTAGACACAACACAGTGTCTTGCCTTGCCTTGCCTTGCCTTGCCTTGCCTTGCCTTGCCTTGCCTTGCCTTGCCTTGCCTTGCCTTGCCTTGCCTTGCCTTGCCTTGCCTTGCCTTGCCTTGCCTTGCCTTGCCTTGCCTTGCCTTGCCTTGCCTTGCCTTGCCTTGCCTTGCCTTGCCTTGCCTTGCCTTGCCTTGCCTTGCCTTGCCTTGCCTTGCCTTGCCTTGCCTTGCCTTGCCTTGCCTTGCCTTGCCTTGCCTTGCCTTGCCTTGCCTTGCCTTGCCTTGCCTTGCCTTGCCTTGCCTTGCCTTGCCTTGCCTTGCCTTGCCGTGCCTTGCCTTGCTTTGTTTTTACATTTTTCTCTCAATGATCAGCCAAACTGACGCCTACAGCAAGAATAACCTACAAGTATTCTCAGCTAAAAAGCCATTAAAGATTGACAAACTTGAACTGATTGATATTAAAGTGAGATCAATTAGTTAACCTATCAAATAACTGATAACACAACAATAATTCTTGGGAAAGTTGTAACACAGTTCAAATTAATTGTAATCTTTTAAACTAATTCTTTGCAAAATGTTTTAAAACATTTTTAAGTTACTTATTACGTATTATATATATTTATACTATATCATAAATATAAAAAACAAAACATTTTCTTGTAATAATAGCATAATAATGTGTCAAAAGCTTTTACCATGACTAGACTTGTGAAAAGGTTACACCAATTTTTCAGTATGCAGTTGATAAGATTGGTTTGAGCCTTTGAGGCATTGTGTCAGCACCTGGAGCTCTAGGCCTTTGGTTTGAGTTTCTGAAGCTTTGGTCTGACTCTCTGGGGCCTTGGATAGAAACCTGGGGCTTAAGTTGGAGCCCTGTCTACTTAGTCTGTGCCCCTGGAGTCTTAATTTAAGTTTCTGGGGCTTTTAGAATATTTCAGCTACGAAGCTTTTGATTTTGGCTTTAGAGCTATAGAACGTTGGTTTGAACTTTGGGACTTTGGTTTGAGTTCAAGGACTCAGTCTGATCTCTTGGAACACTGGTTTGATCACCGGCCCTGGGTCTCATGTGTGCCAGCTCTGTCCTTTTCACATTTGCTTCGGTCCGATTTTACATCTTACTCTCAAGCTAAGTTTATACTGTACTAATATACTCTACTTGATCAATTTTTCAAAATAATACATTATCACTCCAGAAATTGTGTAGAAACAGTCTAGACTTGACTCATGTCCTGTCATGTGTAAGGTTTTTAGTTCCTCCACTTTAAACTATGGTAATCGGTTTCCAAAGTTTGTTTTGCAGGCCTTATCACCCGGCTGATAACGTGTTTTTCGATTTAAAAATACATTTACGACTCATGGAATCTGAGGGTGATTTCGGTGCAAACAGGACAAAGAACAATATTTGATTGATATTTGCAATTGACAAAGATTCTAAAGTTTGACATATTGTGAACAAGAAGGTACAAGTGGTACACATATCTTAAAAAGCCATGTAATTCTAATTCAAAAAATTTATTTAAAATTTGAAAAGTTAAAATTTTTTATGTGTACTATTGGTGGTACAAAGCATTTATTTAATTTATTTTTTATAACGAATTGCTAGAGGATTTAAAATTAGTTTGTTATGAAGAGGGTTTGTTATACAGAGGTTTCAAATGCACTGTGTAGTATTAGCCAGAGATTTAACGGTTGTTCGTTATACAGTGTGCGCCAAAAGTTATGTTACACGGTTTTTTAAACAAATATTTATTTTAACAACAAACATAACTAAGACAACAACTAAAAATAGTAACATATAGTACTAGTTATAACATAGTCAATCAGTTTCGAAGTGACCCTCTTTTGCGGCTTGGCACAAGCGCAAACGCTTCAAAAAGTTTTCAGCGATGGGCCGCAACACTTCCGGTGACAGTTTGTCCCACTCTTCGATCAATGATTGTTTCAAAAACTTCAAAGTTTGGTGTCTTCCACAACACACCCTAGCTTGTGTACAGGAGTTTCATTACACCGAGTTTTTTTATACAGAGCTTCCGCTGTTTGAACGGATTCTGAGTGGGACAGATACTTTCTCTGTAAGCAGAACACGTTAGTATCTTTAGGAGCATATTATTGTGCGCTAAATGTTTTTGTTTTAGAGAGCAGCAATTTAGGTTATTAATATCTTTTCTTTTTACTTTAGATTATTAATTAGTATGTGTAGAATAACTAATATGTTTTAAAATAGTAAAAAACAATGTTTTTTACTAACACATTTCCAAATTTCATTACTTAAACCATTAAATATTCAAGTGAGTATGTATTAACGTCATTTTTCTGAAGCTACATTCCTTTTTTCATAAATATTTTCACACTTTCTGCTTTGTCCTAGCCAAATCCGTTTATTTCAACTCGAGTGAAAAAGATTTGAAGAGAGTTTTGGGCACTTAATGTGCCCAGTTTTGGCCAAAAGCAAATAACAAGTGTATGTCGTGCATATGTATTTGGTAGTAAACACTTAATCGTTAAAACTTTTTTCTTTTTTTATTTTTTTGTATTCTAATTGATATATTTGGGTATGTCATGAATGGTAATGGTTGAGTTTAAACTTTGAAGTTGAGGTTGAGCTTGAGCTTAAGTTTAAGCGTGAGCTTAAGGTGGCCTGAGCTTAAAACTGAGTCTGAGCTTAAAATTGAGGTATTAGAGCTTGAATTTGAGTTAAAGCTTGAGCCTCAGCCCGAGCCAAAGCCTAAGTCTAAGTTTCTTTATGCCTGAGCCTAACCCTGACTTTAAGCCTAACCCTGAGCTTGAGCTTAACCCTAAGCCTGAGCCTGAGCCTGAGCCTGAGCCTGATCCTGAGCCTGAGCCTGAGCCTGAGCCTGAGCCTGAGCCTGAGCCTGAGCCTGAGTCTGAGCCTGAGCCTGAGCCTGAACCTGAGCATGAGCATGAGCAACAGCTTGTGCCTAAGCTTGAAGGCGAGCCTGAGCCTAAGCCTGAGCTTGAGCCTGTGCCTGAGCCTGAAACTAAGCCTGAGCCTGAACCTAAGCCTGAGCTTTAGCCATAATTTTTTCCAATCTTATCTACCATACACAGTCTATCATAGAAATACGTAGCAGAACACGTTGTTTATTAGTGCTCAATTAGCTTTGTTTGTCTACATGGCAAAGACTAGAAAGCGAATGTTCTTCTGTGGGAACGTTATTTTGGTCTTATAATTGTACTTTGCAGAAAATTTTTTTACAATTATATTTTTCTAGGTCGCATAGGTACTAGTGTTTCTAGATGTAAAAGTCACACTTTTCTGGTTTTGGGACTTTGTAAAGAATGTTCTTACCATTTTCTATTTTGTAAAGAAAGTTTTTGCTATTTTAAGCTTTGTAAAGAAAGTTCTTGCTATTTTAAGCTTTGTAAAGAAAGTTCTTGCTATTTTAAGCTTTGTAAAGAAAGTTCTTGCTATTTTATAATGTTGTGAGTAAATATTCATATATTACCAACCCATTATCTCTTACTCTACTTATGAAGATATCTTGTTTTTACATTGTTTTACTTCCCCAACCGACTACGTAATGTGTTGTTTAGGTATAGTACGACAATAAAAAATAAAAATATTTATTACATGCACGTATACCACACAAGTGGAATTTACACTTGTATGATATATAGAGGTGCATTTCATTTTTTTCGAAATTTATCCGCTTTAATGCATTGTCCTTCTACATGGCTACACTTTTTTTATGCAATACTTATATGGAAGTCAGATTGGAATTTAAAAATTTGTTTTAGTTTGTTGTTTACATGTGTCATACGGAACTGACAGTAACTTTATGCTGTTGCAAAGCTTTATGTTTTCATTATACTTTTAAGGCGCAGAATTTATGAACTGGCTTCAAATCAAAGTTAGCTGTTGACTTAGGCTTAGGGTAAGAATTAGGCTTGCGCTTACGTTAAAACATAGACTTAAGCTTAGGTTTAAGCTTAGACTGAAGCTTTGGCTTAGACCCAGCTTCAAAATCAAGCTCAAGATCATACTCAAACTCAAGCTCAGGCTCAAGCTCAGGTTCAAACTTAAGCGAGGTTCAGAGACGCAGGCTCAGGTTTTAGGTTTAGACTCAAGTTTATGCTCAGGCTGAGGTTTTTAGCTCACACTAAGTCTCAGGCTCACAATCAAGCTCAAGATCAAACTCAAACTCAAGCTTACGCTCACGCTTTTTAAAACTTAGGTTCAGGTTCAGGCTTACGTTCAAGCTCAGGCTTTGATTCAAGCTGAAGCTCACGCTTAGTCTCAGACTCAGGCTTAGACTCAGGCTCAGACCCAAGCTCAGGCTGAACCCAAGCTTACGTTCAAGGTAAAGCTCAAAGTCAAGCTCAATGTCAACCACAAACTCAAAATTAACCTCATGCTCAAGCTTAGGCTCAGGCGCAAGCTCAGCGTGAGTTTTAGACTCAGACTTATGTCACGTTTCATTTTGTCATTGATTTTAATTAAAATTTCTTGAAAAACTACTTGGGCATAAAACAAACAGCCTGGGGGGCTTTTGACGATTTTCTTAATAACAGGAAACGGAAATGTAGATAGGCATGTGGAGTTGTAAACAGGGTTCAGGGGTATGTTTTCAAGACAAAAATGCCTTGGTCTCAAGCTCAACTTCAGTCTTAGGCTTAATCTTAGACTTATCTTTATGCTCAGACTTAGCTCATGACATATGACAGATTTAAGTTACGTAGAGATATTCATATTAATATTTTATGAATGCTTTAAGAAATAATTAAAAAATGAATAAAGTAAGGCCGGAAACCGGAGTATAGGTATTAATGCAAGCTTAAATGTATTAAAATTGGCATAATTGGGGGTATAATCTTGTTGGAGATGTTCGAAATAACTTTCAATAGCTTTCATAACGTTTGGTGGGGGGTTATCTGTATAGTGGCTTTCTGTTATTGCGCAATATTTTTGGTAAGGTTTGTTATGACTAGATTTAGACTTGGGCTTAGGTTTGGGATTAAGTGTAAGCATAGGTTTGGCTTGTGTAAGGCTTGGCTAGGGTTTGGCTAGGACTTGGCAAGGGCTTGGCTAAGGTTTTGCTAGGGCTTGGCTAGGACTTGGCTAGAGCTTCGCTAGGGCTTGGCTAATTCTAAGCTAGAGCTTGATTGTTGCTTGGTTAAGGCTTGGGCCGAAATGTAGCTACGCTGTGTCTTAAGTTTAAACCTGTTTTTAGGTTTAAGAATACAATGTGTTTATATGTATAGTTAATTTAAAATTGGATATAGATTTAAAAATGTTCTTGCAAACGTAAAGTTTGCTTAATTAAAACATGTTTCATGCATATGACATGGAACAATGAAAAAAACGAAACGCTTTTTTATGTATCTACGTATATCATAATTTAATTATACAGCAAAATTTTTTGAAGTTTAGGAGCCCACGCTTTCAATTTGAGCTTTGTTGCTGTTTATAGCTTTAAACTTTGTACCTACGAGGAATTTATACTAAAAATCCTTCGGTTTAAAACGGGGTTTATACGTATATTATAGAAGAACATCAAAACTTACCGGAAAAATTATTCCCAAAAAATGCTAAATGGTTTTAGCTAGCGCGTTACAGTACGTACCGTAATTTTAGCTGTTGTTCTAGCTTTGGAAATGAAACCGTTTGGGAGCCGGGCCGTTCTGGAACCGGGGCCTTTCCTGAGTTAGAACTGTTTTGGGGGCCTTTTGTACTGAAATTCGACATTTTTGGCCTTTAGCTCTGGCTCTGGCTTTGGCTTTGTTTTTTCATAAATTTTTGCTCCAGCTGCTGAGCTTTTGAAAGCTTAGATAAATTACTTTTGTATAACTAAACTTCTGCATAACAAAGTCATGTATAACGTGCTCCTCTGTAACAAACTTTTTTATAACAAAATCCTTGTATAACAAAACAATTTTAAAGCTCTAACACTACACTGCGCAATGAATACTTCATTATAACAAAAGTTTTTTATATAACAAAAGAATTCAAATTTTCTAGCGATTTGTTTTACAAGACTCCACTATACCTATATGTATGTAAAATATATATACAGTAGAACTCCTGTATAACGAATTGCTTGCGGGCTAGAAATTTGTTTGTTATAAGGGAGTTTCGTTATACAAGAGTTTTAAATGCACTGTTCAGTGGTAGACGGGGATTCAAAAGTTGTTCGTTATACGGGATTTTTGTTATAGAGGAGTTTGTTATACAGGAGTTCCACTGTACCTTTAAATATTTTCCCTTCACACATCACTTTCATACCAACTCGAATATAACGGCCTCAAAAAAGCGCTGTTTGAGTCGCATCTCACGTATGTACATTTTGAAGTACGTATTATTGTTTTTTAACTCGTATATAAAACATTCCTTTAGGGGGTTTTGTTTTTCCGTCGGTTTTCGAGGCCGCTTTTTGAATTTTATTAATTTTTGGCAAAATCGGAAAAAGTTGGGGGTCGTTTTGGGCGGGTTTTCTCAATTCCAAGCAACAGAAAACGGTTTTTTGTTTCGGAAATTGGCGTAGAAATTTGTTTGAAATAAAATGCTGGTTTGGGTTTGAACTCAATTTTTTGGTTTATGTGCTAGTTTGAGTTAAAATTTGATTTGTTAAAAGTTAATATAGGCTCAGTAGGACTAGGCGGAGGTTTAGTAAACGTAGGTTTAGTCAGTTTAGGCTTAGTGGGCTTATGCTTAGTGGGCTTAGGTTTACTATGACTAGGCTTTGCAGGCTATTACTTAGAAGACTTAGGCTCACTAGGTTCATCAGGCTGAGCACACTTAGGCTGCTTAGGCTTTTGTTTCGTACGCTTAGGCTTAATATCTTACAGTTAGTGTTCATAGGCTTAGTAGGCTGAGGCTTAGTAGAGTTGAGTTTAGGGCTCTTAGGCTTAGTGAGTTTATGCTTAGTAGGCTTAGACTTAGTACTCTTAAACTTAGTAGACATAGACTTACTACTTTTAGGCTTAGACTTAGTAGACTTAAGTTCAGCACTCTTAGGCTTAGTGGATTTATGATTAGTAGGCTCAGGCTTAATGGGCTTAGACTTAGCACTCTCAGGCTTAGTAGGCCTAGGCTTAGTGAGCTTAAGTTTATTACTTATAGGCTTAGTGGATTTATATTTGGTAAGCTTTAAGCTTAATAGGCATAGTAAATTCAAGCTCAGACTTTGGCTTAGGTTACGCTTTAGCTTAGAGTTAGGCTTAAAATTAAGCGATAGCTTTAACTTAAAATTACTTTTAGGTTTTAGCTTATGCTTTATTTCAATATTTGAGGCTTAGGATTAAATTACGACTTAATTTTTAGTTGTTTGGTTTGTTAGGCTTATGTTTTATTTGTTAGGCTTATGTTTCTACTGTATACAGTCTCATTATCTCCAAAATCACGTTTCACATACCTACGTAGCCCCTCAGACACCACTTACAGTCATTTCTTCTGCATTTTCAAACCCCAAGCGTCTTGTTTTAAAGTTTCTTGCAGAAGCACGCAGCCAAGTGATATTATCTTACGTTTTGGAAGTTTCCATTTCTTGCAAGTTGAACTTTGCCGTTCTCGAATTCGTCTCGAGAATTTTTTCTGGCCGTTTCGTTCCGTGTGGGCTTTGAATTTACATAAGTTCGGATTTTTGATGTTTTTGATTTATAAAAAGTTACGAATGGGTTGGGATTGACGTCAATTTTTATTTCATTTTTGGTCCATTGAAGATGGTAATAAAATATGAACATAAAATAGCAAGAACTTTAGTTACAAAACACAAAATGGTAAGAACTTTCTTTACAAAACATAAAATGGCAAGAACGTCCTTTACAAAATTTGAAATGGCAAGAACTTTCTTTACAGAGAATAAAATGGCAAGAACTTTCTTTTCAAAACACAAAATAACACTAACTTTCTTTACAGAACATAAAATGACAAGAACTTTCTTTACAAAACATAAAATAGTAGAAACTTTCTTTTCAGAACATAAAATGGCAATAACTTTCTTTACAAAACATATAACTTGAGTTTTTTTTCATAACAAGTAGCTTGTAACTCAATTTTAGGCTAGTGTACCAAACAAGAAATATCTGCCTTTACGCTTATTTAAATTCTCTACAAATCCAATTCCAGACGTTAAAAACTTTTGTTGTATTCCGTCGCGTAAACAGAAGCGGGTATTCAATACATATCAGATTGTGTTGGCTGACGTTTGTTATTTATTTGAATGAGTAAAAAAGTTCGAAGAAGAATTGAATCGTGCTTTATACGCCTAAAAATGGCTTCAAAACAACAAAAATGAAGCCGACGAAAGAGTAAGTGAACGGCTTCAAAGTTAGCCCAATTTCGCTGTCCCAGGTTTTGTTTTTGTTCGAACATTGGGATTTTGGGCGGCGGAGGATATTAGTATGATGAAGGTTATTACGGATTTTTTGGTACTATTTTTTCTACTTTTCTTGTAACCCACACCCTCTTTTAAAAAAGGGTGTAGGTTTCGTACTGTTGGCAATATTCAAGGTGCGCCAAAAGTTCTGTTACCAAAATTTACCGGTTGTTTTCTCTATGTTAAATAAAGGGTAAGAGACGAAAAAAGCTGAGCGAAACCTTGTAAGCTAGATAGAAAATGCCAGAGTAGGGTAGGGTAGTATGAAGTAAGATGGGATAGGATATAATAGGATACGCGATATGGGAGGATGGTTTAGGATGGGATAAGATGAAGTACAAAAAAGTACAATAGAGTAGGATGGGGTAAGATAGAGCAGAATGGAGTCAGATGGAAGTAGAAGAGTCTAGAATAGGGTAAGGTGGAGTAGGATTGAATAGAGCAGGGTACAGTAAAATACTTATAGTAGGATAGAGCAAAGTAAGATAGTACAGTGTAGAATAGACTAAGGTAGTGTAGGATAAGATAGGCAAGGCAAGGCAAGGCAAGGCAAGGCAAGGCAAGGCAAGGCAAGGCAAGGCAAGGCAAGGCAAATATAAATGTTGCCAAATATTTTATCTAGTTTTAACAACAAAGAACACGTTTTTTATGTCCGTGTTTATTCTTCATTCAACCTTTTTTTAAACTTCCGACACTTAAAGCTTCAAGCTTATTATATATTTTATAGCAGGTGCTATGTGAGTACATGGGTTAGGTTATTATATATGAATATTGCAGAGGTTATAATTGGAGTTTTATATTTTTATTATGCTAGGGGTGAGAGCCTGTTTTAGGAGTAGTTTTAGGGTTAAGAAGCAGATATTGATAAAGCTGAGGTTGAAGTTGATCTTGAGGCTGACGCTGAGGTGGAGATTAAAACCAAGGTTGAGGCTAAAACTAAGGCTCAGGCTCAGGATATGGGTCAGGTTCAGGCTCAGGCTATGGGTCAGGCTCAGGCTCAGGCTCAGGCTTAGGCATAGGTTCAGACTTTAGCTTAAAATGTAGTTTAAACTCAAGCTTAAGTTCATCCTCAGCATCTAACTCTAGGCGCAATCTCAGGCTTAGCCGCTATCTCAAGTTCTGGTTTAAGCTCAAGCGCAGTCCCAGGCCCTGGCTTAAGCTGAAGCTCAGGCCCAATTATAATAATATAGGTTTTTGAAGTCCAATTACGTAGTTGGCCAAGTTTGTCTGTTGACATTCGATCCGCTTCCATAATTAGTATGCCATTTGGTTTCTTTTTTCGTCTGTGCATTCGAGAGCAGAAGGAACGCTGTATTCTAGCGTGATTCTCTTCTTTTAAGTATACAGCTGCTTTAGACAACTCTAACTTATCATAGTTTCTATTTACTTTACTCTAAATTAAATTAATTAAACTAACTTTAACTTATTCATTTACTATGTAAACGAGCGGAAATCATATATCCAGCAGAGAATTAAAACGCCGTATTTTACAAAACTGCCATTTCAGGTAAAATGGCATTTCTCGGACAATTATCTGCCAAGTTCAACGAAGTTAAAACCCAACTCCCATTGAATTCGGTATTGGATAACGTGAACAAAGTCAAACAGAACGTTGTCAACAATCCTGTTTTCAACAAATGCACACAGCAACTTGACAGTCTTGGCAAGATCTTACAAGTAAGGTTTAGAAAAAAACGAGATAAAAACTTCAACTTTAGCATAAGCCGACCCAGTTAAGCCTAGGATTGAAGCTTAAAATTAAAATGAATTTTAAGTTAAAACTTAGTCTGTGCTTAAGATAGAAGCTAAGGCTAGGAGTTGGCTTGGAGCTTGTCTTGGGTATGATCTTACGCTGAAGCTCACGCCCAGGTCCAATCTCAACTTCAAGCTTTAGTGTAAGCTTAAATTCAAGCTTGGCTCGAGCTTATGCTTAATTCCAGATTTAAGCTTAAGTGCAGTCTCTGGGTTGGTTTTTGGCTGTGTTTTTTTCTCTGTATCAGGCTCAAGCTTAAGTTTTTGTTTAGACTTATGCTTTGGCTGAGTCTCATGCCAAAGCACGAACTGAAGCTCGAGTTCAAGCTATAGTTAAGCTTAGTCTCAAACTCAAGCTCAGGCTTGAAGTAAAGCTCGAGCGTAAGCTCAGTCTTAGATTAAGGCTCCGGTTTAAGCTTAGCTTACTTAATACCATGCCTGGGTAAGCCTAGCTTTATAAAAAATCTTTAAACTTTTAACGTTGATTTTTAGGTAAATGTGAACCTAAAGCAATCACCGATTGATCTCCTGCCTCTGTACACTGCGTTTGACCCTGCACTAGAAAACGCAACTTTTAGGTAGGCTTTAAAAACTTATCATATCAAAAAGTTGAAATCATAAAGTACGTCAGTCAGTCATTAAATAAAAATACAAATTATGACATCCGAAGCCACGGACGTCGTTTGGGGGTACCTGAGCCGATCCGAAAAAAAAATCCACAGGTAGGTACCTGTACGTGAAAAAACGAAAAAAAAACTTTTCGAAAAAACGGTCCACAGGAGACCAAAATTTTTTGGGTCTCCACCCCCCCCTCCCCCCCCAGCAGAGAAAAACCGTAGTAGCGACGTCCTTTTAATTTTAGATAATATTTTAATTGTTTTGAGAGGTTTTACGTATATACGACAAAATTAACCAATGTCTGATATGAGTTAAAAATGTCAACATCATAATTAGTTTCATTTTTGATTTTTTTGCAAAAAGCCTTAACTTTTTTTTAGGTGCAGCCTACTTTTTAACCTTACCATTAGCTATAGAAATCATCATATACTTAGAGTCAGTCAGTGTTTTGCCGGACCGGTCCGGTCCGCGGACGGACGGACCGAAACAAAATTTTTTGCGGACCGGCCCGGAAAAAATTTTTTTTTTATTTTTTTTAAAACTGCTTTAAAAAATTGCAAAGAAAACATATTTTTAAGTGTTTTTAAACGTAGAAAAAGCAATTTTAGCGCTCTTTGCTTTTTTTAAAAATAAAAAAATTTTTTTTTTGCGGACCGGACCGGACTTAAAAATTTTGGGTTTGGACCGGACCGGACCCAAAAATTTGAAGTTTGGACCGGACCGGACCCGAAAATCGCCGGACCGGACCGGTGAAAAACGCTCCGGACCGGTCCGGGCAAAACACTGGAGTCAGTCTTAAAAAGCAGCTTTAAAACTTGAAAAATTATTTATACAAATGAAAAGTGCATCAGAACATAATACATAATTAACTTTTTTAGCTGCTCTTAAAAATATAGTTGCAACTTTCAAAAATTTCTATACTATCCTTAATTCACTTATCAACAGTTTATAAATGGTTAAAAACAAAAACTTTTACTTTTTTCATATTATAGTTTTTTAAAAATGTCTTTTTGTATTTTCTGTAAAAATGAAATATGTAGTAACTCCCCCCCCCCAGCGCCCGGCCCTGCCTACTCTCATACCTATAAAAAGCCTTGTAAAACAGTCAAAAATTATGCTACGAAAGCGGATTACACTATTTTACGTCGGCGGAAGCTTTAACGGATATATAACTTGAATAATCTTGATTTCTTACAACATATATAATAATGATGAAACAATATTAACTAAATGCTAGCTTTATATTTAGCTTAATCTTCTGAATATCAAGTGGATTTTTTGAAACAAACAACTATTACTTATAAATTACTGCGTAAAAGATTACTGTTATATCAAAATTTTTTCAAAGTTTTAAAATTTTTAAAACTTTAAAATTTTCGAACTTTGAAATTAAAATTTTTTTAAATTTTAATATTAAAGCATACCTATTGCAGATTCGACTACGACGACACCACCCAATGTATCCTCCGTAACATTGGCCAATGTTTGTCCATCAAGTACCCGGATGGTGCTTCTGATGACATGGGTATCTCATTCTTGCCTGAAGAACAGTATCATCTGGATACTGTGAATCTTCACTGGGGATCCGAACCTATGAATGGTTCTGAACATACAGTTGGTGGTGTTGGCTATGCTGGGGAACTGCACTTTATACACCGAAACTTGAAGTACACCAGCCTGGAGGCGGCTTCTAAACAACCAGATGGCATCGTGGCTTTCGCTGTGTTTTTGAATGTGAGTTATATAGACTAGGGATTGGGCTAGGACGTTGGGCTAGAGTTCTGAGCTAGGGTTTCGAACTAGAGCTCTGGCTTGGGCTAGGACTCAGGAAAAACTTAGGGCTCATAAATAAAAAATTATTTCAGGAATCCCACGGTGACAATCTCAACTTCATTCCACTGACTAATATCTTATCTAATGTGCAGTACAATGGAAGTGAATCTGGACTCTCAGGCTTCAAATTCAGTGCTTTATTGCCACCGAATGAGAAAGCCAAAGAGTTCTGGGTTTATGAAGGATCAGAAACGGTGGAACCGTACCGTGAAACATTGAAATGGATCGTGTTTAGAGCTGCCATACCTATATCTTCTGAACAGGTAAGGGAATTTGTAAAAGAAATGCTGTTAGAAAAGTAAAAGGTTGGGTAGTGTGATGTAAGATACGGTAAACTGAGGCATGATAAAATATGTTAGGGTGAAGTAAGGTAGAACAGAAAAAAGCGGGGCAGGATAGGGCGAAGGCAGGAAAAAAGCAGGGCAAAGGCAGGGCAAAGGCAGGGCAAAGGCAGGGCAAAGGCAGGGCAAAGGCAGGGCAAAGGCAGGGCAAAGGCAGGGCAAAGACAGGGCAAAGGCAGGGCAAAGGCAGGGCAAAGGCAGGGCAAAGGCAGGGCAAAGGCAGGGCAAAGACAGGGCAAAGGCAAGGCAAAGGCAGGGCAAAGGCAGGGCAAAGGCAGGGCAAAGACAGGGCAAAGGCAGGGCAAAGGCAGGGCAAAGGCAGGGCAAAGGCAGGGCAAAGGCAAAAGCAAAGCAGGGTAAAAAAAAGTATTCAAATTTGATATTTCAGTTAGAGAAGCTGCGTCAACTCAACAAAACCAAGTACGAGGACGAAGTTGAAGCTAAAATGACTCCAATTCGGTCTATTCAACAACTAAATGGTCGTTTGGCACGGTCGTCGTTCAAGTCTGTCGCTCAAGCTGAACTACCATAACATCTACATTAATATTGTTTACATTAGCTTGTATTGTACTTCTACTAGAGCTAATAGTACTTTTTTAGTATACTAGTACTAGTACTAGAGCTAATGGTACTTTTTATAGTCTTAATAGCACTAGTTCTACAACTAATGGTACTTACTACAACATTTTATAAAATTCAAACTTTTTAAAATTTGAATTATTGCGTCATAATGATAATCATCGCTTATACTGATCTCTTTAAATAAACTAATTTTGATCATAATATTGATATTGTTACCTATTAATATATTTAAAGCTATATATTACCTAAAGTATCAAAATCTCCAAAACTTACCGATCAAGTCTCAAAATGTTCGTATTTTACCGAAAGTAACAACAAGATAGTTGTGTAAACACCATTACAATTTAGCATAACGCAGTAATAATGGCAATTATAATCCAAAAATAGGCTAATTAGCTGGTGAAATAATGGTCATATGACGATTGTTTTGTAGCAACTATTGTTAAATATATGTGAAATACAGAGTATTTGTCGTATTTATAGGCATTTTGTGCATGACACTTTGTAACATGTCTTGCAATTTTTGAAATTTGTTTTAATTATAGACTTTTATAGTTGTATATATATATATATATGTAGTAGTAGTAGTTTGGTATAGGCAGTAAATTGGTTGTATATTCATTGAAGTTTTTGTATTTTATGTAGCATATATACAGCTATATACTTGTATATACAGTGAGCTGTTGTATATGTAACAAATTGTTCAACAATTTAGAATTTTGTGCGTTGGTATACAGAAGTTTTAAATAAAAATTGCGTTGGCTGGGAATTTCAAAGGTGCTTGTTATACAAAAGTTTTTGTTATAGAGGGGATTGTTTTGCACGAGTGATATCTTTGTCTTACTCTTGCCTAAACTTTGGCTTACTCTTGTTTTCTATTGGTCTTGGTTTTGCCTTACTCTTGGTTAAATCTTGCTCTGCTTTTGCTTTGCTTTTAGTCATGCTGTTCTTTTTTGTTTTACATTTGTTCTACTCTTGCGGTGCTTTTGCCTTTTCTATGTCTTTTTGTTGCCCTGTCTTCATCTATTTAACACTTGTCTTGCTTTTGGGGCTTACTCTCGGCTTTCTTTTGTTCTTGTCTTTGTCTTGCATTGCGCAACTCTTGGTCTTGTCCTTGCCATTCTCTTGCTCTGTTATTGGCCTTGTTTTAAACTTCCCTTCCTCGGCTCTGCTGTTTAGCCTTTGCTTTTTCATTGATCTGTTTTTGTCTTGCTCTGACTTTGCTTTGTCCTGGCCTAGCTTTTGCCTTACTATGGTCTTACATTTGTCTTGATGTTATCCTTGTTCTTACCTTGACATTGCCTTACTGCTGTGTACCTTTGTTCTTACTTTTCTCTGCTTTTTGCCTTGCTTTGTCTTAGTTATGTCTTACTTTTCTCCTGCTGTTTGCTGCTGTTGGCTTTGCTTTCGCCTTGTCTTTTGGTCTGCCTGCTATGCCTATGTCTTTTAACCAATACCAAAA
Source organism: Bursaphelenchus okinawaensis (assembly GCA_904066225.2). Lineage (NCBI taxonomy): Eukaryota > Metazoa > Nematoda > Chromadorea > Rhabditida > Aphelenchoididae > Bursaphelenchus > Bursaphelenchus okinawaensis. The sequence goes on along the minus strand of CAJFCW020000001.1, from coordinate 9,094,598 downwards.
ACTTGCTTTGTGCTTAGCTTTAAAGCGATATCATATCACATCCTCCTACACCATCGAAAAAAGTGTTTTTGTACTATACTACGTTGATCGCTTAACGTCAACAGATTAACACCCTACAATTTAGTATAACTTCCGCTAATAAATACTCTTCCAGCCTTAAATTACAATGCTATTTGGGGATAGTACGAAACATAATACTATGGTTGAAAGCAGACATTTCAAAACATTGCAAAACACTTTCCTAAAGTGGGGATTAACTACAGTTGTACGTAATATAGGGACGTCATCACGGTAGTAAGTCATTTTAGAGGGAAGACAGTGTGATGTTGTAAGAGACGGCAGAGTTGGTTACAGTTTGAAGAAGAGGCAATTAAAGAGTGTAGAAAAAGTGGGAAGTTTAGACAAGATGATGGTGCTAAATAGTATCATAGTAGCTTTTAAAGTAGTGCCTTGGAAAGAAGAGAGTGAGAGAGTAGGAATTACGAAGAGACGACAGAGTATGGTCAGACAAAAGGGGGTGGATCCTAGAGATAATTTTGAGAAAGACGTTTTGTTTATATAACTGTAGATTACTACTGACTATATACCTCATAGTAATATGGCATATATCATGTAGTTCTACTGGGGCAATAGGCTTATATATTTATGAAAAAACTTTACTTTACTTTCTATGACAAAGTTTACTGTACTGCATTTCAATGTTTACTGTACCGTTCGTGTTAAAAATGACTGTACGTTCAATGATATACTTTATCGTACTTGTATTATAGATGGCAAAATTTACTCTACTGTCTATGACACTATTTACTGTGCTGAATAGGACAAGATTTATCCTCCTATCTAGAACAAAATCTATTGTACTGTCTATAACATTGTTTTCTGTACTGGTGATGACAAAATTTATTGTACTGTCGAGTAATGACTGTGTACTCTAATAAGTCTATAAGTTCGTAGAACTATAATAAGGAAAATTTTCTGACTTTAATAGGGTTGGTTGGTACATTAACAAAATTACAGTAAACTTAGGACACTACAGTGAACTTTACGTACCCTACTCTGCTCTACCTTGCCCTGCGTGCCATGCCTTAAAAAATCTGTGAGGGGAGGGCCCTCCCCCAAAAAAAATTTTCGAAAAAAGTTGAACGTGATTCCTCTTGTAGATTTTTTGAAATTTTTTTTCGATTCCCGCTCCCAAACCAAAAATTCCCGCCCAGCCTTGACTGCACCCTAAAACTTTTTTAATTCCTTTACCATTCCATCTTTACTACACCTTCCTTACCGTTAAAATACCAATCCTACACAAATTATAACCCTTACCTGTCAAAATCTAACCCATGCCAGTTTATTTACCTCATTTTTTTCATAAACATCTTGCGAAATTTCTGCGACATAACTTTAGTGAATACGATTCATAGAACGGAGGTAAATTATCGTGCTATAATCCAAAAATTACTCTTACAAATGTGATATCACATTACTCGAAAACACTTTTGGAGAGGTGTTTTTGAAATAAAGTGGGTTTTTAAAGGTTGATTTCACATTTTGAAATTTCAAGTGTTGAAATATGTCATAGTATTAATTTGGCTAGACTTTTATTATAAACATGGCAAATTGGGTTGGAGATGGAATTATGTGTGTGATGATGGACATATGATTACAATTGTCAATTTAATATGATTTTTTGGAGGTAAGGGAAGAGAGAGGAGACGGAGAGAGAGAAGGGTGATTTTTTTGTTGAGTGGTCTTTGTTGCGCTGCCTTTGTCTTACCCTTGCCATATTGGAGATCTACCTTTGTTTTCAACTTTGCTTCACTGCACTCTCCTTACTTAACCCTACCTTACTCAATCTTGCTATATATTAGTTTGCCTTACCTTACCCTACCCTACCTTACCCTACCTTACTCAATCTTGCTATGTATTAGTAGTTTACTCTACCTTACCTTACCCTACCTTACATTACTCTTCTTTGCTTTATCCTATTTTGTCAAACTTTTGTCCTACCCTAACTTTTGGTTAATTTTGCTTTATCCCACCCATTACGTCAGATATAATTTACTGTATAATTTCTAAATATAGCCCTACTTAACCTTGTTACCATAACACAGATGCATAGATAATCATTATTTTTGTAACTTTCGAGATGAATTGAATAACAACACAAGTGGTAAACATGTTGTACATACTATTATCATGCGTGCGTCACATATTTACCGTGTTTTTTCTACAAAAACAGTAATGACATATTACTCTTCAGCGCTTCTTCTTGACGTCAATTAGCCTACAAATCGGCTGTTTTTGACTTTTAATTGAAATTTTTTGTCATTCAACTACAACAAATCGTCGTATCTTTGGCCGAACGTAGTGTGACATACCATTGTGTATCATCTACAACATAAGCTTTTTGAATTTTACTGTAATTTTGGAAGTTACTGTAGAATACCATCTACTATAATATACTGATATACTACTAAATTATCAGCACTACCTTTTTACTTGCAGTACTAACTAAGATTTTTACTACAGTACTACCCTACAGTAACGTACCTACTAAACTACTAACAGTTAATATCAAGTCTTACTGTAAAAGTTACAGTACAAGAACAAGAAATGGGTCTAGGAAAGTGTTTGGTCAAGAAATTCTTCGGTAAAACTGATAATTGCTTCCTGGATGAATGTGAATTAGAAGAGCTTATCAACCGATTACTGGTGATTAAAGGCCTTTTATTGGGCGGGTATACCGATGCCGAAAGGAATATGGAGCTACAAGGAAGGCTACGGTCCATTGGGTACATGGGCGAGGAGGTAAATTATTTTTTATAAACGTATTTGGATAGTAGGGTAAAGTCGGGTTGTGTAAGGTAGAATAAGGTAAAGTAGAGCATTGTGGAGTAGGGAAGGGTAGGGTAGAAAAATTATTTTTCAAAAAATTTTTCTTGAAAAAGTTGAGCTTGGTCCCTCCTGTTGGCCCAAAGTTTCAAAATTTTTTTTTAAATTTTAAATTTTTTTTGCTATAAGCTAAAATGACTTTTTCAATGCAACTCCCAACATAAGCTTCATATTTACTATAGTTTCTGTCCATATCTAACCGAAACCCATTTCAGAACATCCACGACATGGAGGAATACCTAGTCGAGCGTATTGAAGATCTTTTGATCAACTTTGACCTTGCCGATAGACTATCATTTTTACACGCCCAGCCTAGAAACTACGTGTTGAAAGTGGCAGAAGATATGGGAATTGACCTTGAGGATGAGATAAAGACTCCAGTACGTACTCCTGATGGCCGACGTTCTGTTGAAGAACGGTGTGCTAGGGGGGAGTTTGACTCGATATTCTGATTATAATTTGCCTTAACGTATCCTACCGTATACTACTGTATTCTACCTTACCCTATCTTACCCTACCTTACCTTTACTCACCCTAACTTACCCTACTTTACCTTACCGTACCTTACCTTATACTACTGTACCCCACCCTAACTTAACCTACCGTATCTTACTGTACCCTACCTTACTCTCAATACTATGATGCTACGTTCATTACTGTGATACTTAATCAATGACTTATAACAATGATGTACATACATAAGTCGTATTTCTTTATCAATAACAATACCGTATCATAATATTTTTTACTACTTATGTAAACCAATATTGTACATAAATATAACTTGTCATATCTTCATTACTTTTGTTTTTCACGTTACTATTCTTTATTGAATTGTATTCTAGGTATGATTACCGTAATATTGTACTGTACATAGCTTTTTAATATTGTATTTTCTGTATACTCATTATATTATCTTTACGATGCTGTACTGTACGAGTACGTAGTACAGAACTTTTGACATGTGTGTTCTTAGTACAAGTTTTTTGTCTTACAGTCCTGTAAAGTTACTATTTTTTTGTATAAGTCTTTACTACAATACTGTAGAGCATCTGATAGTCATAAGACTTATTGTATTATAAGAACCTTCTTCATGATATAATAGTATTTTTAATTTAAAATGTAATAACTACAATGTACTATGCATTATCACACTAACAATGAATGCCTTACCGTACACGTTACTTCTTTCATTTTGTATTATCTTTTAATAATAAACTTTGTATAAAATCAGCTGAGAGAAAAAATAAAATTAACTACAAGATTCTAAATTTTAATGTAACGGCAACACATACAAAAAGTAAAATTGTAACTTACATGTTGTAAAAAGTCAAGAACCTTGAAAATATTGACAAAGTTAAAAACCTTCTTACTCTACGCAATTAAAGACAAACAATATGCTAATAATGACATAACTGCTCTACCCTACACTTACCTTACCTTACCTTTTACCTTTATTCTGTTCTACTTCTTAACACTATTCTACTATTCTTTACCTTACCTTTATCTTGTGATCCTCTTTCTTTTATGTCGACTTACTCCTTATTATTACTCTCCCTACCTTAACCGAAACTTGCCCTGCTTCTTATCTTTATACTGTTTTCCCGTTATTTTTACTTTGTCCTACCTTGCCTTTATTCTATCCCCTTTTATACCTCGCCCTGACCCTACTCTACCCTATTTTACCATTATCTTGAAATACCTCTTACCTTCATTCTGTTCATACTTCATAACTTTACCTTATTTTACTCTAAAGTTTACTATGCCCAATCCATTTTTCCTTCTGTTTGTTTGCTTTTTTACCTCCTTTACCCAACTCACCTTCAATACCTTTTATGAACTTTTTCTAAAGAAAGATTGAACAATTTCAATAACAATTTTAGCTTTGAGAGATCAAAATAAATACATATTTACTTTTCTTTATGATTTCACGAAATTCAGAAGCTTTTACTACTTTTGACCTATATTATCACAGCGTGAAGAAGCGATAACTGAGAAGAATCTACCTTACTCGAACCGTTTTAGATTTTAAAATTTTTTCAATTTTTTTGTATGTTAGTTTTAAAAATTTTTTCAAATTGAAATATTTTTTTTTCAGAATGCAAAAACTATTAGTATTGTTAACACTTGTAGTGGTGTATGTCAACTGCTGTGACATTCAATTGAGTATAAGGTCGCTAACGCCAAAGCCCTTTCAATTTCAAGTTGAGATACCAGCCTTGAAAAAGAAGACAGATAAGGCTACACTAACACAAGTTAACCAGCAAAAGAAAGTAAAGGTAAGTCAGCATTGGTGAAACTTTTTCTCTTTCTACTCTTCCTTTACCTCTTTCCGCTCTTCCTTTACTCCTTAGGCCAAAAAATCATAGTAAAGTTTCCTTCTCTCCTTTCTCCCCCCCCTCCCCCGTCCTTCTACCGCCTACGCCATTACCAACTTTTCTACCCCTTTAACAATACCATTTCAGATTGACGGCCCAAACTGTGCGAACAAACAATGGATTATAAGAACATTCAAACAAGTTGGTGGTAAATGGGTACCAGCACAACAACATACTGCCAAACTCGACGGTTTTGGACGAGTATTAGTCACGGTAAACGATGACTATTTGCCATTAGTTACAGATCGAATTGGAGTTTCTTGTTCTGAAGGCGTGATTTGTGCTCGAGGATAATTTTTTATGATTTAACGTTGCTATTACTGTATAACCCTTAATAACCTTTTTATTATAAACATACAGTAGAACTCCGGTATAACAAATGTCTCTACAACAAACGTATTATAGCATACTTAGCTTGCTAAGTAAATTAATTTATTGCTTTAAAACTTTAAAAAATAAGGTAGTTTGAATTTTAAAAAGCTATAGCTTCACACTAAGCAAAACATTTTACTACTCCATGTTGTAGTAGTCAATGCCATATAATTCTGCTAATATGTCTACTAAATAAGCGGAAAAATATGTTTATATGTACCACTAGTAATACGTTAATATTAAAACTTTTATATAACTGTAAGCGTTCCACTTCGGCGATGTTCCTAGACAATATAACCGGATCTTTAAAATTTTATACATAAATATAATATCTAATATAAACTTATCCTTTATTCAAAAATCTATTTCTCATTCAAATTGACGTTCTGTTATTCTACTCTATCTAACCCTATTCAAAAACTTTTCGAACACTGTTGTAACACTGACTTCACTATTATATCTTCAACTTCAGGAATTTGATTTTAATCGTCTTGATTTGCAAATTTTAGTTTGCAATCAAAAATTTTTTACTATGTCATTCATTAAACTAACTTTTCTAATAATTATTTCTAATTTGATAACCCTAAAAGCCTGTAAAATAGAACTGAACGTACATTCTTGGTCCAACAATCTTGTTCAGTTTCAAGCTGAAGTACCATCGTTAAGTATACATTCAGAACGTGTACAACTGAGTCGGTTTGGTGATCAACAAAAAATTGTTGCAAGTTTTTTACCATGCCTTTCCATAGCCTTAGATATTGCTGTAGACTTAGCCTGTTTCACTGTCCCTAGCTCTAGCCCTAGTTTAAGCCCTAGCCTAGCCCCAACGCTCACTCTAGCCTTCAACCAAAGCCTTAGCCTGCGCCAAGAGCCTTAGTCTTCGACAAGAGCCCTACCTAGCCTCAACGCTAACTCTAACCTTAACCCAGAGCCCTAGCCTTCGCCGAGCGTTCTGGCTTAAAGCCCTAGCTTAAAAGCCTAGCTATAGCCCTACCCATGCCTTTATAAACATGCTTGCTTTAGATATCCTCTCCCGATTGTACGAACAAAATGTGGACGTTTATAACCTTACGACCGCTTGGAAATGAATTCGTTGTTGCTCACGTTCAAACGGCTAAACTTGATGGTGAAGGCACAGTATCAGTCAACATTAACGACCAATATTACTCATCAATTGGCCATAGATTCGGCGTTACTTGCTCTGAATCGTTGATTTGTTCTAGAGGTTAAAACAACGTATCCTACTCTACCTACCCTACTTCACTCTACCCTACACCACCGTACCCATCCTTGTTATACCTACCGTACTGTACAATAGTAACTTTGTAACTTATTAAACTTTATGAGTTTACCTTTATTGAAACAACATCACAAAATAAATCAAGATCAAACGTGATCATTGAAGAAGTTCAATTGAAAGCCGCTAGGCCTGTTGTTACCCATGTTAAAACCAAACAAGACTCGAGCTTTGTTTTCTTTGACCACATATTCGAATACCAACATCTTTTCTTGTAGTTGAAGGTCATTTACAGTGCAGTTAAAGTATGTTTTCATAAGTTCTGACCAGTTAGATTCTTCGACTTCCTAAAATTAAAAAAAAATTTTTGTGTTACCCACCTTACCATATCCTACTATACTCTACTCTACAGTACCTTACCTTCCTCTACTCTACCCTTCTTTGCTATACTTGTGTTACCCACCTTACCATATCCCACTCTACTCTACCTTACTCCACTCTACCTTACCTTACCTTACCTTACCTTATCCTACCCTATCCTATTCTATCCTGCTCTATACTTCCCCTTACATTTATCTTGTCCTACCTTTGTCTTTATCCCATCCTGTCTTACACTATGTTTTACCTTGTATTATAACATAAGAAATTCTACCTTACAATATGCACCTCTTTACAATAAAAAAAAAGTATTTTACCTTCTCATCCACCACCAAATCGACAATTAAAGTAGATGTTCTAATCTCCATTTTGCCCTCCAAAAACGCTTCGAAAATCCCATTTAAATTTTGCCTTAAGGTATCAAATTCGGCCTCAATATCTCTCGTAACTTCATTTGTCGATTCACAATATAATCCTAAAGGTTCGTCGATGTAACGATATTCCTTCAGGATATTAACACATTTTTTGTAGAATTCAATTGGATTCTTATGCCTATTCAGAGGATCGATGTAGATACGCTGGAGTTTGTGAAGAGATCGAACAGCTGACTCGGTGAATGGTTCTGCGATATATGGAAGGTCTTCCAAGAATTTAATCTAGAATTTAGGTTTTAGGAAGTTAGAAGATAATTAACCTTATCTCACTTTACCATACCCATCACTACTTTACCTTACCCTACCCTACCTTACCCTGCCTTACCTTACCCTACCTCACTATACCCTACCCAATCACGCCTAGACATAATAAAGAGGCCTAGACTTGAATGTTAGGCCCGGCCCGATCAAAGTTTTGCTCAAGCCCGGCCTGGTCCAAATTTGTTTAAACGTGGAAACGAGCCGAGCCTTTCCGGGATTTCCAAACCTTGGCCCGACCAAAATTTTGCTCAGGTCCGGCCCGTTCTCTATGTCTAACTACCCTACCAAACCCTACTCTACCATACCCTAACCTACCCTACCTTATTTCATACCACCCCTTAATTTTATCCTGGCCTACTATACCTTACCCTATCGTACCCATTACTTTTGTCCTAATCTACCTTGCTCTACCCCTGATCTTTACCTTACCTTATCTTACGGTATGCCTCGCCCTACGTCATAAAATAATCTGCTGTACCCTTATAGTATGCTTTACCCAGCCGTAAATTATAGTTTACCTTGCCACTTCTACCCTATATGGCCCACTCTACCCTATTCTACTTCTTACTTCCTTTCTGACTAACCACTTATCTTTACCTACTATACAATACATACAGCACGCCTTACCCTACGTCGTTAGAGCATAATCTACTCTACCCTACAAAATGCTCTACTGTGTCCTAAAATGTGCTCTTCTACCCTAACAATCTTAACCTTTTTCACCTTCTCCATCCAAACCACCTTGCATACCATCACCCCCTCCCTCACATCCTTATATCAATCCCACACTCAAACAATAACAACAGTAGTAAAACATTACCTGCAACGTAGTAGAAGTAAGATCAATAAAACTTCTAACCGGATATTGATCATTTGTGTAAAATGCTTGTTTTTTCGGAATTGGCACAGTAAATGGTCTTGAATCAAATATCATTCTAATATGAACTACAACAACTAGACCTTCAACATTGTAGTCAAAGGTAAATGTGTTTGTATCCACAGAATCTGTGTTCACATATCGTTGAATTATCTTTTCGAAATCAAAGCTTTGGGGGCGTTTCTAAAGAAAAAAGTTTTTTAATTGAACTCCCCCCCCCCTTTATAATCAAATTAAAAAATTTTTTTTGCTCGTTTTGGTTTCACCCGTCCCCACTCCTGCTCCACCCCCCCCCTTTTTTTAAATAAAATTACTAGTAGCACGTCTTAAAACAATAACATTCAACTTACACTGTAATCGAAGTACCATTCAGTATGATAAACAAAAAATTGTAGAGGCAGTTCCGCTGCTTTTGAAGCCCGAACAACTGATCTTATTGACGTTAATAAGGTCTTTATTTCATTGTCAAGGTCTTTGGTGGACTGAAAACAGAAGTAAGCTTGACTGTCTGTATAGGCACCATCAGAAAGCAATTGTTTTTACTATTATATAAGAGGCATGAGTGTTATAATATGTTTTAGTGAATAAATAGCTCCAAAAAAGTTTTTTTTGCCTTTTACTCCACCGTGTCTTAACCAACCCTACCTTACCTTACTTTACGTTAACTTACTGTACCATACTGTATCTTAATCTACGCTACGCTACCCTACCCTACCCTACCCTACCCTACCCTACCCTACCCTACCCTACCCCACCCTACCCTGCCCTACCCTACCCTACCCTACCCTACCCTACCCTACCCTACCCTACCCTACCCTACCCTACCCTACCCTACCCTACCCTACCCTACCCTATTCTACCCTACCCTATCCTACTCTACTCTACAGTATACTCTACCCTATTAAATCTTTCTCTACATTACCCTACCCTATCTTGCCTTACTCAACGTTACCCTGACCGGCTGTGTTCTAGTTTTACCATGCCTTACCTTAAAATTACTGTGCCCTACTCGAGCGTTATCATGCCCTATTTAAACGTTAGCATGCCCGACCAACCCAACCCTACTTTATGTTACCTACCCTACCTATAAATAAGTAAAATATCGTCTTTTGTTATTAAAATATAAGATAGGAACATCTAATAATTACTCTATAGTGAAACCTACTATAAAATCTAAGCAAATCTTAAAAAAATAACTTACATGAGTAGTAATCCTGACCTTATGACCTCCTTCGATTGTTAAAACTTTAACATTCTCATTACTCTTCTTTAAATTCTCAAAGCACCTAACATAATATTCTTCATCGACACTACCCAAGTACGTATCAACAGACACAGAACCATTCAAACTGTCAATGACAAGCTTATTATCTTCCAATTCAAAAAAGTCATCCAACTTAACATCTTCTCTATACCTCCATTCAGAACACTTCATTTCGGCTCGAAAAGGTGTGACCTGGTTATGCAAATTAGTAGGTATAAAGGTTGGAAGTTGTAGAGAGATCAAGTGGGTTTCTTGAGAGTTGAGAACATAACCATAACGACCCAGATGTTCCCGGTAAACAAGGTGTACAGAGTTTTCAAATAGTGTCGAGGGATCGGCTTCAACAATTGCCTAAAATACATTTTTAGTAATTGTTAATATAATAGCTTACCTTACCGTATTTTATCGTACTTCACTCTCCCGTAATCTCTTCTACTTTTCTCTACTTCATCTTACCCTACCCTACCCTATTTTACCCTACCTTAACTTACCGTACACCACCCCCTACTCTACCCTACCCTGCCAACCCCTACTCTACTCTACGCGACCTTAAACCAACTAACCGTACTGCACTCTACCGTACCCTTACCGTGCTATACTTACATTACCCTACCCTCCTCTACTGTACTCTGTTCCAATTTGCTTTAAATTTTATTATAATACCGCTTCCTTAGTCACATTACTATGAATAACCGTACCTAACATTGTTCTTTGGCCATTAACATAGTCTACTCATGACAGTCATTTACCTAGGTCTATCATTAGTTTTAACTCTAGTCTTAGCCTTAACTCTAGCCTTATACCTAAAGTCGTACCCGTCGCAATCTTTTAGCTATTATCATACGTATAAAACCTACATTATAAGGAAAAGCAAGTCGTATATCAGCAAAAAAGTGATCGATAGTAATGTCATACTCTTTAGCAGCCTGACAAATGCCTTGATAGGCTTTAGTAATGTTTTCAATTTCATCTAACCAGTCTTCTGTTGTCTGAAAATGCATTTATCCTTATAATATCAAAAGCCTAAGCCTGAGCTTTAGCCTAACAACATAAAAAGCATATAAACCCTTTTTTTACAAAATAAAACTTCAAACTCACACCATTCATACACCCGTACATGTATCCACCATTCAGTGTAACAGAAGTCAAATTTGGAACACATTTTTTTAAATTTTCAAAAATTTTTCTGTAAAACACGACGAAACCTTCAGTATAAGACGGAAATAAGGTTACGTTGAGCCCAATAATCTTGCAAATACCAACTTCTTTATCAAGATCTGTAGCATCGTGAAAGTACTCAAATGGTCTGTACTTAATACGTTGAAATAGGTAGTCGTAGCTTAAGTTTACTGTGTCTTTGTTGGTGTTGAAGGCTGAAAGTACAGTAGTTAAACAATATACGGTAAAATGGCCTAAAATAAAAATTTACTGAGATTAACATAAGGCTCAAACTAGGTCTTGAACAAGAGCTAGGAAGAGGGCTAAGGCTACGGCTGAAGCTAGACATGGGACTAAGACTAGGGCTAACGTTAAACCTAGAGCTAGGGTTAAGACTAGGGCTGAGACTACGGGTAACCTAGAACTAAGGCTAAGACTAGGGCTGGGGCTAGGGTTAACCCTAGAGCTAAGGCTAAGACTAGGGCTGAGGCTAGGGTTAACCCTACGCTAAGGCTAAAGTTAGGGTTGGGTCTAAAGTTAAGCCTAGAGCTAGAGTTAAGCTTAGACTTGAGGCCAGAGACAGGGTTCGAGCTGAAGCTAGAGCCAAAGCTAGTGATAAGCCTAAGGCTATGGCAAAGGCTAGAACTAGGGCTAAAGCTGAGGCTATAGCCAGAACTAAGGTCTAATATTAAAGGCAGGGCTAGCGCTAAAGCTAGACCTAAGCTCGTAAAAAGCAAAAAAAATCCACCCCTTAACCTAAAATAAACCTTTCTAGCATTGAAATATTCTAAAATCAATGTAAAATACGACGCAATGACATACATATAAATAAAGCAACTTACCTTTCATAGCTCTACTATAAGGCTAAATTTAAAAACAATAGATCAAGAATAGCTATGATAATATAGAAAAATACCCACAAAGTATAAATTTAACAGAAGGATTAGAAGCAATATAGAAATAAATTTAGATATCAAGCAAATTCACAGCGTTTGACTATATTTTCAAACGTTTTGAGTTATATCTCAAACGTTGTTCATGCTATTGAAAACATTAAAAGAAGGTGGAACACCTGACATTTTATAAAGCTCATGAACTTTTTACGTAAAACGTTCGAAAAACATTACTCACACGTAACAAAACAGTATTTTAGTTTTAAGAAGCTAAAATAATATACGAATTATATAGAAAATGGCAAGATTTGGACAAAACTTTGTTTACTAAGTTTAAAATGGCGCGAACTTTCTTTACAAAGCACAAAACTGCAATAACTTACTTTGCAAACAATAAAATTGGAATAACTTACTTTACAAACATCAAAATTGCAATAACTTACTTTACAAACCATAAAACGGCAAGAACTTTCTTTACAAACCACAAAATTGCAAGAACTTTCTTTACAAACCATGAAGGGGCAATAACTTTCTTTACAAAAAATAAATGGCAATAACTTACTTTACAATCCATAAAATGGCAAGAACTTTCTTTAGACTATTCTTCAGCTTCAGACTTCTGTAGACATCAACTTTCCTCCGCTGAAACAAAAAATCACAAAATCGAGAACGAAATGTCAAAACTTTGAAAATCGGAAAAAAATAATTTTGATCGCCTTTTGAGGTAATGTTTCTTATTTGTGAGTTACATGGTTTAACTGGATTTGTAAATGATATTTAAAGCCTGTTTAAGATTATTGTTTTTTATTCTTTTAGTATTCTTTATTTTGCTACCTATTTTTATGTTTTTCACTTGCTTTTTGAGTTTTAAACGAATTGCTTATCAAATATATGAGGTTTTTGCAAAATTTGCTTTATTTTAGGATGGATAATGTTCTTTTTTGATAGAATTATAGAAAACATGTTTGAAGAAGCGGCTAATTTACCAAATTACAATAATATTGTACTAAGAAGAATAGTTATTTATTTTATATTTTTTGTCTGTTTTTAGGTAACAAACGGATAAAGCATGTTGATTATGTTTTTTTAGGAAATTGTTTTGAACAACGGGCTGAACAGATAGAATACAGCCAAAAAAACCGTCGAAGGTAAGTTTATCTTATGTTTTTGTTGATTTTTAGGTAATTAGGTATCAAACGCATTCACTTAAATGGCAAGAACTTTCTTTACAAATAATATAACGGCAAGAACTTTTTTAAAAGCAAAAAATAGCAAGAATCGTATATACAAAGTATAAAATCGCAAGGACTTTCTTTACAGACCATAATATGGCAAAAATTTCGTTTACAATCTAAAAAATGGCAAGGACTTTGGTCAAAATCTATAAAATGACAAAAACTTTCTTTACAAAGCGTAAAATGGCTATCCTTACAAAACGATGCAAAGAACTTTTTAAAATTTCGAATTTTGAGCAATTTTCAATTTGATAACATTTTTTACCGAGTATGGTCGTGATTTTAGTATTTCTGTTGAGCATTACCTTTATTCAAGCTCAAAATGAAGTTTTCATTTCGTTGGATGCGCAATGTAAATTATCGGTTTCACCTTCTTCTGATAACGAGCCCGGGTATGTTACTGTTATACCTATATCATTTCTTTATTTTTTTGAATTTTTTACGTTAGTAAGGTAAAATATATTATGGTTGGGTAAGTTATGATAGGGTATGGCAAAAAAGGGCAGGATGTGGTTGAGTAGGATAAGGTAGAGTCGTGTAGGGTAGGGTTAGGTAGTAAAAGGTATGGTATCTTAACTATATGTTAAGGTAATGTTATGAACTCCCATTTTTCAGGCATTGCTCCAAAATCACGTCGGTTAACATCGATGAAACGACATTTCTGGTGTTGCGAGTAAAAGACGCATCCACTTTGGAATATGCGACTGTTTTCATGTCACAACAGATGATTTCACTGCTGGAGGCGAGCCCAATTCAATTACACTTTGAACAACACGATTTTAAACATGGTAAGAGCCAAAATTTTATGTAACACACTAATTTTATGTTATGGTACGTCTAAATTCATCCTACTTTGCTTTTTTTGAAGTCTAAAACCATGCCTTTTCAGCCCTCCGAACTGACTGCGTTTTTCAATCCGAAACTTTCAATGCGTTTGTAGACGATCGAGTCCTGTACGTTTGGGCATCATGTGGGCTGAACCTCGGCCTAGTCAGAACCATAATTCACAAGACTCGAATCCTTGTCACACCGCCAGTACCACCAATATACGTGAATGCGGAAACGGACAGTAACTTTTCGACCGTTGGATTCACTGACTTTGTTCGTCATTTCGCTCCAGAACAAGTGGATTCGAATACGATCATCTATGAAAGTATGAAAGACTCTGAGAAGTCAGTGATAACCAAGTATTTACATGATGTCAATGTGTCTTATCCAACGCCATACAAGTTCAAATCGTTCTATGTGGTTGGCTTTGATCCGATGGATAAGTTGGTGTACTGCGCGGTCAATGAATTCGACAATGGCAATGTATCGTTCTATGTGGCTGACGTAGAAACTGGCGATTTTAACTATGATGGTAAGGCTTTTAGTTTTTTGAAGTTTATAACAGGGCTGGGCGGAAAAAAAAAATTTTGTTTCGCGAAACACGAAACGAAAGTAAATTATTTTCGCGCGAAACGAAACACGAAACGAAACAAAATTTACGAATTTATTAAAAAATCTTCATAAAAATCAAATTTTATGCCGTAAATGGGTATTAACCTTAAGGAATAACAAGTTCTGAAGCATCTCACTTGTCATGCTTCTTCGATAGTCAGTCAAAACAGTCCTTGCTGTCGAATTTTGATGTGGTTTATTACAAAAAGAATGTAACCTTTCCTATAAACCGAAATACTTGTTTCAAAAGACTTACATTATCCAGAATATTACGCTCTTTCTTTGCTGGTGCCCCGTCCGCTACAATTTCTTTCCATACGTCCGGGTGTTTCTGTATTAAATGGTGCCGGAAAGAGCTAGTTGAGGAATGATTTGTTGTGTTTCGCACTTTTGCCTTACATGTTATACAGACTCCTTCGTTAAAAAAGGGATTGTATTTCGGCATTTGTTTATGCCAAAATATGTTTAAAATTAAAATAAAAACAATTTCCAACAGTATAAAACAGAATGCCAAAAATTTTTAACATTTGTTGGTTTTCGGGTTGAGAAATATTTTTTTTTGTTTCGTTTCCGAAACAAAATTTGTTTCGCGAATCACGAAACGAAAGTGCCTCTTTCGCGCGAAACGAAACACGAAACGAAATTTTCGCCCAGCCCTGGTTTATAATGTAGGTTTACAGGGAGAGAGGGAGATTATCACTGTTTGTCTATAAGGACTAGGGTGTGGATTTGAAAAAGAAGGTTAGTGTAAGAGTTAGGAAAAAGGAGGGTAGGAGTTTGAAAAAGAATGGCTAGGGTAATGGTTTGAAAAAAGTAAACTAGTTAGGGTAGCTCACATCATGCCAAAATAAAAGAAAAATGGAACTAAGGTGGCCGTGGCATTTCGTTAACTCAAAAGTCTCAAATATTGATTCAAAAAATAAATATTTAAAATGTTGAACGAAACGTGTGAAATTATCAAATAATAGTTAAAATAAATCAAATTTTGAGCTGTAACAAATATTAAAAAATTCGCTATGTTTCGACGGTTCTTTGAAGGCCAAACTAGTCTTGATCGTCAAAGAATCGTCCAGATATGACTGACACTACAAGTTTACCACAAACGAATTTCATTTTCAAAATTCCGACCGCTTAATTTCAAACAATTTTTTACAAAAAATAGAATTTCACACTTCGCATCGTTTTTTACACGAAATGTCACTCTGTCTTTATTTCCTCTTTTGGCATGAGCTATAGCTGTTAAGTCAGAGGCTTCAATGTAAAACGGTAATGTAAGAGACTGTAGAGCAGGGACTAGAGAAGGAGCTTGGATAGGGTAAAGATCGAATAGTGCTAGGTTAGAAAAGGGTAATTAACGTTATACTAGGGTAGGGTAAGGTAAGGTAAGGTAAGGTAAGGTAAGGTAAGGTAAGGTAAGGTAAGGTAAGGTAAGATAAGGTAAGGTAATGTAAGGTTAGGTAAGGTAGTGTAGGGTAGATTGAGGTGAAGTAAGATAAGGTACGGTAGAGTAGCACAGGATAGAGGAGAGAACTGTAAGGGATCAGACAGTAGAAATTGAGTTTTTATTTCAAATGCTAAACTTTTCAGCTAAAACCAAACCAAGATCAGCCGCATTTACCTACTTTTACAGCCCACATATAGCACAAGAGCATGTTACAGCTGAGTATAAGTGGATCAGTCATTACCTTGTCAACGATGACATTAATAATGTAAGTCTTTTTTTTTCTCTGTTGCTCTACCTTTTATGTTCTTACTTTATCTTACCATACCCTACTATACCTTACCTTACTATGCGCTAACCTACCCTACCTTAACCTTATCTACCTTACTATACTTTTTATCTTACTCTACGTTATTTTACCTTTCTGTGCCTTACTCACCTACTTTACTTTATCTTATCCTACTCTATCTTACATGATTTCACCATGACTTACTCCATCTTACCCTACTATTTTTACTGTATATTAATAATGCAATTGTTTTAGCACTACACCCAGCCAATGGAAACGATAATAGAAAACTGTGTTACAGTGGCAAAACGGTAAGAATCAAATTTTGACTATCTACTGTAATGTTCTTTTAGAAAAAAGGATATAATTGGGGTAATCGTCGTGTTCATAATGATTGCACTATCATTGGTCATTCTTACTGTAGCCGGCTTCGCTTTAGGCGTGTTGATTAGGAAAAGGGACGCTTTGAAGGTAAGTTGTGACATTTTGAAGGTTTTACATTGTTTGAGAGGGATGGGTTTGTATGGATTTTTCGGCAGGTGGGGTAGATAAAAAAAGGGGGTGGGGTGTAGGGTTGATTTTTTTAAAATTTATTTTTAGGCATAACTGAAAGAATAGAAGCTAGATTAACACACAATGTCACATATGATCACTGTTGTCTATACAATTTCACTGGAGTACAAATTTCAAATTGTATGGTCTATGTATTCAATACAAGATCAATATGTTGAATTTGGAATAAAGTCTTTAAACCAAGCTTTTGGAATTTTAACAATTTTTTTTTAAATTTTGGTTTTTTATCTTTATTATCTACTGGGCTTTGATGGCATGGATAATATCAAAATCTTTGAAGTTTTTTTAAATTAAAAGTTGGTTATTGAAGCCAATATAGTTTTTAGGTAATCTTTGTGGTCTTCAGCATCTTTTAAAATTAGAAACTTTTTGTTTTTTGTCCTACAGATTAAAATATTGATATTGACAACAGATGATCATAATATCAAGACCTTGATGGTGGTCGTTGCCGATGGTTTTTACATTGATAAATGATTTCACTAGATGAAGATAAGTCTTGTCGTCGGATCGTTATTTAAGTTTGAAAATATTAGCTAGTTTTGTTTAGAATTAGTAAATATTCACTAAAATGCAAGATGTGTCATGGATAATATAAGAATATTTGTTAAACCTTGAAATTAGGTTTTATTTGATCAAAAATGTTTTTTTGTATACCTTATTTGATCGGTAATGATCTTTTTATGTTATGCTTGATAAGTGTTTAGCTCGATTTTGTTATACTGAAAAAAAAGTTTTTTTCAAAAATTTTGAAATTTCAAACCCTCAATTTTTAAATTTGAATTTTTCATTGTTTGATATTTCTGTCACGAAAAATGGTTGCCATCTTGAGTTGGGCTCTGTTTTGTTTTCTAATCTTGAATTGCAAAGGAGATGACTTGAGCTTGATTTCGTTGAATTCAAATTGTCAGTTGATGGAAAAATGTAACGCAACGGATGTTGTTGGGTATGTTTACAGTTTATCAGTTTATTTACTAGCTCAACTATCAAATATTTTAAAAAAAGATATTTTTTTTGAAAAAAAAATTTTTAGCTAAAAAAATTTTTTTGGATTTTAAAATGTTTAAGGTAACCTTGGTATTTTAGACCGTGCAGTCAAGCCAGAATTGTTTTTGTTGATGGTATTACGTTTCTTGTGATGAAGGTGAAAGATTCCTTTACTCTCGACTATGCTACCGTTACTTTGATCAGTTATATTGGTGAAGCTGTGAAGAATAGGCCATTGAATGTCACCTTCAGAAGCCATGACTTTCGACCGGGTAAGTGGGATAGAGTCAGATAGTGTAAAATCGTCAAACTTTTTTTTACTTAAATTTTTTTTATTTTGAAAAATCATTATCATCTACCCTAATTCTACTATTCTCGTTTGTCATATTAGGCTGAACCAAAGGTAGCGCGACACACTCTATTTATAGTTCAACTGCAAAGTGTCCCGCTACTTTTGGTTCAATTTATTAGTGGCGCGGGGTAAGGTAGAGTAGGGTAAAGTAAGGCGTGAAAAAAATGAATTTAGCAATTTCACATGCTTATTAGTCATAGAAAATGCATTTAGATTAATTTTTAAAAATATTGAAAAAAATTTTTTTTTGATTTTTAAAAAAAATTTCACAGGGGGACCCTGTTAACTAAAATAAATTTTTGTCCATTTCTTACATTTTAATTTTTTAAAAGTTTTTAATAAATATAATATTTTAGTACTATAAAATTCATATTTTCAGTACTAAAAGACCACTGCCATTTCACCCCCACCACCTTCAACGCCTTCATCGACAAGGAGGTGTTATACATGACAGCCATTTGTGGTGATCATCTAGCCTTCATTCGTACCGCAATGTACAGAACTCGCTCCCTATACACACCGACCGTCAACCTCCTCTACACCAATATGGAAGTAGCCAAGACGGTATCATTCATTGGAGAGACGTCGTATGTAAAAGTTCCCAATACAGGTAACGATGCAGAATCACAGATCTTCGAATCAAATGGCGCAGAAGTCATGGTGCAAAGACGATCGCTTCAGAATGTGAATACGACCGTGCCGGCATACATGACTGACACTCTATTTGAGTTATTCTATGTTTGTGGATTTGTTAGAGATGACTCCAAACTTTTGGTCTGCGTGCATGTGGATGACAATGTCAATGTGTACACACAAAAGGTTGACAATACAACAAATCCAATGACAAAATTAGGTAAGGAGTTATATATGTTAGGGTAGGATAGGGGTACTGTATAGTTTAGGATAAGTTAGGGTTGGGTAGAGTGCGTTAGGGAAGGGTAGGGTAGAATAGCGTTGGGTACAGTCAAGTAGGGTACGGTAGAGTAGGGTAAGGTGGGGTAGGGTAGGGCAGAATAAACTAGAACTAGGTAAGGTAGAGTGGAGTAAGGCGGGGTAGATTAGAATAGGGTAAAATGAAGTAGAGTAGGGCGGATTACGGTAAAGGAAGATGCGATAAAGTAACGTACAGTACAGTAGGGTAGGGTAGGCTTGAGTAGAGTACGGTAGAGAAGGGTAAGTTGATGTAGAGTAGGGTAGGGTACGGTAGGCTAGAGTAGACTAGAGTAGAGTAGAGTACGGTAGAAAAGGGAAAGGTGATGTAGGTTATGGTAAAGTAGGGTAGGGTAGGGTACATTTTTAAAATTTTTATTGAATTTTAGATGTTAATGTCAGTAGAAACTGTACTTACTTTACTTATGTTGGCGATTTGCTTCCGTATGTTTTTCCGATGGACTTTATATGGCTTGATCACTACCTTGTTAATGATGCAAGTCAAAATGTAAGGGTTTTTTTGATTTTTAAAAAGTTTAGGAGACTAGAAAGAAAAACTACATGTATTATAGCTATAGTAATGTAAATCTAATAAACATTTTTCAGCGTAACAACGAAAAGATTTTTGAAGCGGCCAAGGTTTGTATGGACACTACGAGAATGTGAGCTTTTACTATTCTTTTCAATGTTTTTTCTTTTCTCTGTTGTGTCTGATAATAATAATAAGACTACTTCTACTCTTACCCATACCCCTTTCAGAAAAACCAAGATTATAAGAATATTTGCAACGGTGATTGTGGCAGAGCTGGTCATCATCATTATCAGTGTTACCGTCTTTTCAGCTTGTGTCGATAAGAAGAAAAGGTCGGAATTGAAGAAAGGTAAGTTTAAATTAGGAGTTAATGTAAACTAGGGTAGGTTAAGGTAAGGTATAATAGGGTAGGTTAAGGTAGAATAGAATAGGGTAGATTAAGGTAGATAAAACAAGGCAGGTTAAGGTAGATAGAATAGGGTAGGTTAAAGTAGGATAGAATAGGGTTGGGCAAGTTAGAACAGAGTGGGGCAAGGTGCGTTAGTATATGATAGGACAAGGCAGGGTAGGGTAAACTAAGATATAATCCGGTAGGATAAAATGTCTTGGTGTATGATTGTTTTTGACTAATATGTATTTGTCTCATTTTAGGTAACAAGAATGATTGAACAACTTTTGATGCACTAGTGGTCTACCTATGTCAATACCCGATCTCTTTGCCGTATCTACTACTGGTCTTATCATCGTCGCCTCTTCTTCTTTTTAACTTTTTTTATAATACAGGCATTAAAGTAATGATAGAATAAATATGAAATATGGTTTTTGTTGGCATTTTTAACATAAGTTGTTTACGAAATGTCACAGAAGTTATTGGAAAACTTCCAAGTATATTACTATAGTTCATTGAGTTACAAATGCTTTAAAATTTACGTTTAAAATGTTGTACTAATGTCTTTTAACTTGTTATGGTACTATCTTTTAACAAAACTTCAATCTTTAATTGATGCAACGAAATGTCACAAAAGTTATTGGAAAATGTCCAAGTGTAATATTATAGTTTATAATGTTAAAAATGCTTTAGAATTTACGTTTAATCAATTATAATACTGTATTTTGGTTTTGTATAACGCTATCTTCTGAGAAGCCGTCAATTTTTAGTCAATGCAACGAAATGTCACAAAATTTAAATTTTAAATTTTTGGTCGATTTTCACTACTCTTGTTGGGTCCAATATTCAACGATCGCACCCCTTCTGTAACTGCCTCTTGAGTAATGCTGGCCACAAGTTCTCCAGAACGAGTCCAAATTCTGTTGTGGGTTACTGCACGGCCTAATGTGTACATAATACATTCACCTTCCCATAGCAAATAGTCGTCGGTGGTGAAACTGAAAATTATTTTAATACTGTAACTAAAATGGTCATTTTTTCAACGTTTTTTAACTGTGTAGCCATTTTTATGCTGACTAATAGAGAGTTTATCGGTTTTGGCAATTTTATTAGAAAATGCAACGAAATGTCACAAAATTATTGAGAAATGCGAAGGTGTAATATTATAGTTTATAGTGCTACAAATGCTGTAAAATTTATAATTAAACTAGTTTTTAATACTATCTTTTGATAAATCTTTAATTTCCAATCAATGTAACGAAATGTCACAAAACTTATTGGAAAATAAAAATTTTAGAATTTGCACAAATTTTGCAAAATAAATCTAAAAACTTGATTTTCAACAACTTTTTTGACGCAATTTGAGTTTTTAGCCAATGTAACGAAATGTCACACAATTTATCGGAAATTTTAATTTTCAAAAATTTGCAAAAAAAACTTTTTGGAAATTAAAAAACCGGTAAGTTATAGTAAAGCAAACTTACTTCACATCATGAATCCATCCAGAATGGTCTAACGACCCCAGTAATCTAAAGGTATTCACCTGATCACTTGTTTTTGAATAGGTTAGGCCAATATCACTAACGTAGGTCAAGATAAGTTGGTGAATGAAATTGGTTTTTGACTCTGTAATATGCCATTTGTACTTTCTAATTATATTTTTAGTTATGAAATGTTAAATTAGCTGTATGTACTACTAGACCCACCTGTTCCCTTGTACTTGAACCAGAAATGTTGTTTTAGCACCTCTCTTTGGGGTCCCGCAACGAATTCAATATTGTTGCAGGGAATGATTTCGAAATTTTTCAAAAGTTCCGAAAAGACTGGTAAAATAGCTTGGAACTTGTTGAAACCAAACCGCGGCAAATCTTCCAAAATTGACTCAAACGAACGCAAACGTTCTGGTTGTGGAACGACTGGAACGTTGACTTGGGTGAATTTTAATGAAGGCTGGACTGCTCGCTAAAAAGATGGGATAAGATAATTGTAAGGCAAGGCAAAAGTGAAATGTTATTGTACGATTAGGTGGTGTAGGGTAAGGCTAGAGTTATATTAGCTATGCAGAGCAAGGTGGGACTAGTTGGAGTTGAGTAGGGCTAGGTGAAGTAGGGTAGTGTAGAGCTTAAGCTAGCTCAAACAGCACTCATGGAAAGAGATTTGAACTAGGGCTAGTTCAATATTAAACTCACTTTCTTGAAAGTAAACTCAAAATGATAGTAAACATCTTCATTGTGCAAGTTTTTATCCTTCTGAATCAATCTTACTGATCTGAAGGCAAAGTTTCTTCCATTTCTAGTCTTTTCAACCGCAAACCTGTAGGGTTGGGAAGTGTCTACTGAAAAAAAACAAAGATTTATTATATTTGGTAGAGTTAAAGTAATGTATGGCTAGAGTCAGAGTTTGTCCAGGGTAGGGCTGTGATAATCTTAAGGTGGGACTAGTTGGAATAACAGGAGGGTTAATTAATGCGGCTAGGAAAAGGCTATTGTTGAAATACTTTAAGGCTAGTATAAAACTAATGTAGTAAGGCTTTGGTAGGAACTAATGTAAAGATGTAATAAAGTATTGATTGAGCAATGATAAGGCTATTACAAGACTAAAGTAAAGCCAATAAAGTGCTTGAATAAAGCTATAGTAATTCAGCTAAGACAAGGCTACTACAGCTAAGGCTATTACATATAGGAGGCAAGACTGGAGTAAGACTAATGTAGAGCTACTATAAAGAAGGGGTTAAACTTACAATTTTTAACAAAATAACTATGAAAACTGTTCAAATCAAAGCTGCTGTCGACTGTCTTCTGGGCACAATAAACTGCTTTTGCTATTAAACTGCCAAGATAAACTCTAGGTTCACGAATGCTGGATAAAGGCGGTACTCTAAAAAAGATTTTTCTTTAATTTAAAGTTTAAATTTAAAGTTTAAATTTAATGACCAGATTTCAAAAACAGCTAGCTTGGGTTAACAACGTACGTATAAGTGATCTCATTAACTTGTGTTACATCTTGGTATAAAGTCATTTTATTACTTTTTTGAATGCTTTAACGAAAAGGTACAGTTCCTTCAATAATTCAGAGAAAAATACAGGTATTTACTGTAGTTAAATTTAGAAAGCTTAAAATTTATGTTAGTTTAGTTAAAAATGTCATACAAAGTTGGTTTTAAAGGTAGTGTAAGTTAAAATATAAGCAAATTAAGTATACGAATAAAAATTTGTGTTAACAAAGGTTAACATAAAGAGCGACGAGAATAAAGGAAAAGTGCTACAACACTTGTAGTCCGTCATACTTTAATGTCTAAATTAATTGTTGAGCTGAATTATGGAACAATACTTTAACTTTTTGTGATTAAGAGTACCATCTTTACGTACTCTGTGTGTACGTAGTCAATAATTTGTCAAAAGCGAGTAATCTTTATTAAAAAGAGGAAGTAATGTAGGGGGTTGGGTAGATGAATGTAGGGTAGATGGAGGTAACAATGTATAGATAAAACTCAATGACAGTAGATAAGAATAGGCGTAGGTCAGGGTAGTTGAGGGTAGGTAAAGGTAAGTGACGAGCAGCTGAGGGTAAGTGAAAGTGGATGAGTTTAGATGAGGGTAGGTGCAGGTGTGTGAAGGTAGATGAGGGTACATGAGAATGAATGAGGGTAGGTGAGGGTGAATGAGGGTAGGTGAGGATAGAGTAGGGTGAAATTTAATAACATTTTTGAGAAATAAAAGATTTTTTAAAATAATTGTGGGGGGAGGGTCAATGAACAATTTAAAATTCAAAGTAAACAAAAATGAAACTTGAAATTACATGCATTACATCTGACATGGCTTATCATTGAAATTTAAAAATTATCAAACAATTATTACAACTGATAAACAATTAAATAAGTTTTAAAACGCAATTTGTCAAGGAAAGACAACATTAAGGTTGTTTAAAATTAGTTTCTAGAAGCTTTTTAAGGCTTAGTATTTACGACAGAATTTGTTTACTGTAAGTAGTTGTAAATTAATATTTTTTGTGTTTTTTAAAAGTTTTTTTGGTTGCACTTTTGTCTATGACATGCCCAACATGATGTGGGGTCTTATGATACAAAATAGATGACTCTAAACCTACACTTAAATCAACTGCCAATTCTAATACAGTTTCGACTTTTTTCAACTCTAGCCCTAGCTCAAAGCCCCAGCTTAGAAACCTAGCCCAGAGCCCTAGCCCAGAGCCCTAGCCCAGAGCTTTAGCCCAGAGTCCTAGCCCAGAGCCCTAGCCCAGAGCTCTAGCCCAGAGCCCTAGCCCAGGGCCCTAACCCTAACCAAGAGCACTAGTTCCGAGTTTTAACCCTAGTTCTAGCTAGACCCTTAACACTATATTTAGCTCTATCTTTAGCTATAGATTTAGTTCGATTGCTCTAGCCCTAACACTAGTTTTAATGCTAGTTCTAGCCTTAGCTCTAACCCTGTCTTTAGCTCTTATCACAGGTTTAGCTCTAGATTTAATTATGACTTTAATAGTATCTTTAGGTCTATTTCGCGTAGGCCTACTTTAATTTTAATTTTTGAGTTTTCTTTACATTATCTATTCGTTTTAGCGCCTACTCCATCTTACCCAACATTTTTTGCGTGCATGGTTAGTCTCTGCCTTTATTTTTTAATCTCAAAGCAATTCTTCATTCAAGAATTTTACTGTACTATTTTAACTACCGTAATTACACATCATAACAAGTAGTTGCAACTTATAATTCTATACATATATATATATATGTTTACAGCTCAATTAGCGTCCGTTTGTTTGTTCACATGAAATTCACACTCTTATTAAAACCCTTTAGTCTGCAAACGAATGTACCTGTGGGCAAAAAACTTTCATTTCCAGACGGCTTTTTCGAGGCTATTCAGGGCCGCAAAGAACGTTCCAAAAATATACACCGTGATAGCTGAACAGGGAATTAGAGGTTCGTTAAGGGCGTGTAAAGTGTTCGCTCGTGTCTAATTTGATAAAATATTTTTTCGATTATGATTGTGTTAGATGTAAAGCTGTCTAATGAATGTAGTCGGTTGACTTGAAAAAGCCGGCTGTTTGTAAAGTGGCTAGTTTTTTGGTGTTTCAGGGAAGTAAAAGTTTCTGTGACGAGGGTTTGTATTCAGTAATGTTTAGAAATGTTATGAAAATGTAACTTTTTTTAATTTTGTTTTTTAGGGCTATTTCTAGCCTTACTAGTTGTAAGTTTAACTTGGATTTAGCTGTTGTTTTTAGCCCTAGCTTTAATCTTAGGCTTAGTCTCAGTTTATGCGTTAGCCTTAGCTCGGATCTTATCTAAAGCCCAACCTTGAATTTGGGCTTCATTTAAAGCTTGCGGGCCTGAGCTTAATCTTGGCCCTATGTCCTAGCGTTAGCCGTAGCCTTAGCCTTAGGGTTACTGTTAGCTTTAGTTTAAAATTCAGTCTTACTCTTGGGCTTCGTCTTATCTACTGTCTTTTTAAAATGTAATGAATTTTAATTTGAAACACATTACAAATTGCCGTTGACCGATTTGACCATGTAATTAAAAGTATCTAAACCAAAGTAAGCAGTCGACTTTTATTGCAAAATGGTTTTGTCACAGTCTTTACTTCTAAAGGATGTTACACTAAAGAACACTTCAGTTCACCCCTATAGTTTCTATTAGTAAAAAACTATTATAAGTTAATTAAGTTAATGAGGGTAGGGTAAATGTTAAAAAAAACATGGGTTGGGGGGGGGGAGGGGGGGAAGAGAGGAAAGACAACACTCAATTAAAAATTTTAAACGTTTTTTCACTCCAAAATAATATCCTTGATAACGTTTTTTTGGTCATAAATAGATTTTTTTTAAATTTTCTACTATAATACTATGCCGTTTGGGCTAAAATTTATAATCCAACTTTATAAAATTTATAATTCAACTTAATATTTTGTCTGTCTAAAATTGTACTTACATGTCTAGTGTATATGGCTGTAAAAACAAATCCAAATCTGGCTACTTACATATAATAAACAACAAAATAATATTTTCAGTTGGGATTATAAGCTCTTTTTAAATACTTTTACACAGACTTACTATAATATTACATTTAACCGTTCACGACTGACTGTTTCTAGGGCAGAGTAGGGTAGGATAAGGAAAGGTAGGGTAGGGTGGGGTAGAAGTATAAAAAAATTGTTCGTTCTGAGATATTGCAATAAAATTGTAGCCTTATTCGTGACTATTCCCACAATTTTCATGGTTTGTCTACTGACAACCATTATCAAAAACGAAAATTTAATTTTTTTTGTGCTCTCTTATGTGTTGAACGGTGGTTTTTAAAAATTAAAAATTGTAAAAATTTGGTATATTTTTCAAGTTGGTAAGTAAATTTGTTATTTAAACCTCTACTAGGGCTGGAGCTCAAACTAAAGATAGCTTTTTGTAAAGCCGGAGCTAATTCTATGCTACAGCTATTTCTAAACCTGAGGCTAGCTTTAAAGCTAGGTCTACGGCTAAGCCAAAGACTAGGGCTAATGCTGAAGCTAGCGCTAAGGTTAAAACTGGGACTAAGCATAGGAATAAGTCTCGAGCTAAGACTTAAGCTCGGACTACGTATAAGCTTAAAACTAGGTTTAAATTTAAGGCTAAAGCTAAGCCGATACCTAAAGCTAGTGCTTAGCCTATGGCTAAGGCTAAAGCTAAGCATAAAGCTAAACGTAAGGCTAGGCCTAAATCCAGGTCTAAAAAAGAGACTAAGCCCATGCCCAAAGCTAGCTAAGGAGGCCATGCAAAAATTAAGGCTAAATCTAGTTAAACCTAGTTAAATCTTCATAATTTTGAACCTTTGATTAAAGTTTTTTTATTCCAGTGTACTGTAGTTTCATTACAATTTCGAAATTTCCCATCCCACGTGACCTTATACCTTATGTATGTTTACCACACACCACACATTCACATTACAATCGAATGTGAATTCGCTGTGAACGTGAATCGAGTAATTTTAGACCAAATTTGTTTAATTTCAGGGTTCAAATTAGGCGCTTACTGTTCGATTTACAGTAAAAAGAAGCGGTTGGGTGTTGTCACGTTGTTGGGCAGACCGAGCCCCAGGCAAATCGGTTAATTCGACGGCGATTTCACTCTGACACTGCTTACAACTGCCCGCGTTCTACTGTAAGTTTTTTTGAATTTTCGTGTAGATTTGGAGGGGTACTGTAGGTTTTGTGCAATGAAGGTGAAGTATATAGTCTTGATATAGTTTTTGCATCGAAATGAAGACTTAAGACTGTTCTAGGTCAACATAATGCATAAAAATCAAATTTTATTACCTAAAATACCAAAAAAACCAAGCTTTAATACCTGAAAACCACTATGTCTCCTCTTTTCAGTCCAGACCCCCACGAATCACTCAGTATCTCCAAGCACAAACCATGAAACTCCTATATTCACCAACCTTTTGGGCTTTCAAGTTCAGCACCGCCGCCGTTTTCAGCATTTTAATTTGGAATTGGAAGTTTAGGTTCGCAGAAGAAACAATCCCACCGGTTTCTACACAGCTACAGGCTCGAGTACCGGCCGAAGACATCTTCCTGTTCTCACCAAAGTTCTCATGTGGTGGAGGGCCTTTCAGTAACACAATGGCATCACTGGTCAGCTTCCCTTGTGATGTGGAGGAAAGTGAGTTGGTTACGGTATAAGATAGCACTACAGTACCTTTCTCTACCCTAGCTCACTCTACCCTACCCTGCCCTACCCTACCATGTCCTATCCTATACTATCCTGCCCTACCCTACTCTACCCTACCCTATCCTCTCAACTTTCATTACTTTACCCCTACCCAAATTTCTTTACTTACCCTTACCATGCCCAAAAATTAAAATTTCCAATTTTCAGTCCACGTATGTTGCCTAAAACACGACCAGTGTTACGACGACAAGATCGACCAGACCTCGTGTGACACTTCGTTCTGCAACTGCCTGGCTCAATTACCATGGCAAGGACAGTTTTGTGAAGTGGCAGCACATAAAGGACTGTGTCTGGCAACTCACTTGTTTGGCCACATGTTCTACGAAGGCGATGAGGCCAATAACACGATGGAAACGACTCATCTACTCACTTAGGATAAACTTTTACTGATTTGTGGAGCTAATCTTGATCTTTTTGAAATTGCAATTAATTTTTTTACTTTTTAGGTAGTATCTTTAGATTTTTATTGTTTTAGGTAACATCTTTGAATTTTTATTATTTTAGGTAATATCTTTGAACCCTTTATTGTTTAGATTATTGTTTAGAATTCTAACATTTTCAATTATTATTAATAATATCTTGATAGTATTTTCTTATTTCATTGTGGTGACATCAAATACGGTTAATTTTATTGATATAACTTTCATTAAACATTATATTGTTGTAGGTATCGTCTATATATTGTTGAAATTATAGTTTTTGTTCTATATTTTTAAATTGTAAATAAATATAATATAAATCAATATAATGTAAACCACTTTACCCAAAAATACCTTAAAATCAACCAGCAAAACTTTCTGAAAGCTGGCGAACCTAAAATCAAGCCAATCAATGTTGACACTTCGCAGCCACATGTGACACTTCGTTAAAACGCGCAAAATAATTTTTTAGATTTGGAAATAAATTAAAATTGTTGAAATAACCACTATTTTTTGTTTTATAAATACTACAAATGATATATTAATGTTTGTAAGACTATAAGTTGTTTGTTATATTACTATAGACATGTCAGTTTTGCTTGAAACCACATTGGGCGATATTGTCGTGGATTTGTTTTATGAAGAACGTGTGGAAGCGTGTCAGAACTTCTTGAAGCTTTGCAAGATGAAATACTATAATTTGAATCAGATATTCACTATTCAGGTAAGTTGATTTGGGTTTTTATTGAATTTTAGATAACAAGATGAAGTTTGAAAGCGAACGAACTGTTTTATAAAGTAAAAGCTGACCTTTAGTTTCTTATACTGTTGTTTTTACAAACATACTGAACCTTTTTCATATCAAAAGAAACCATTTTATGACCTGAGACAGCTAAAAATAATCCAAAACAATATATTTTCAGAAAGACTTTATTGCTCAAACTGGAGACCCAACGAATACGGGAAATGGAGGAGATTCAGTATATTCGTAAGTTCATTTTAATCTTAAGTTTGATTTTTAGGTATCTTTGCTTATAATCTTCTTCATGATCTAGCTTAAATAATTTGGAACAACATTTTGTTGTTTTTGTGGTGAACATAGTTATGGCCGTTTGTAACTTTTGGCAATAATTTAATGTCATTGTCTGTGACCTTTTGATATGGGATTTTGATTGTTTTGGTCAAAAAGTAGATAGAAATGATAGGAAATTAAAGTTAGCTTCAAGTTATAAAAAAATCTCGGCGTTTTCAGCCGAGAAATGTCATTTTTTACACACTTTGTGTCCCCAAAACTAAAATTTGATATCAAAATAGAAAGAGTGTTATTTCAGCTTTGTCCTAGACAAGAAATGCCGTTACTTTCCGGACAATAGTATGATCAAAATGGACCACAGACATAAAGGAACCGTCTCTTTTGTGAATTGTGGACAAGACATGTTTGGAAGTCAATTTTTGTTTACATTAGATGATAACCTGGACTATCTTGATGGAAAACATTTGGTATTTGGTCAGGTAGCTGAAGGGTTGGAGATTTTGGATATATTGAATGAGGAACATACCAATGATAATCATGAACCTTTAAAGGATATTAGGTAAGGATCAACTTTATATTGATGGTTTTTAGGTTGGAATGGAGAGTTTTGTTATTTGATTTCTTTCTAATATAATCTTTATGGTTTTAAGGACTTTTTTGAAGTGTTTGATTAAAAGATTATTTTAGGTAACATTTTTCAAAAAAATTAGGGAAAAAAGGGAAAGAACTGATGATATAGGTAACATCTGTAAATGAATAATGAGTTTAATATTTTGCAGAATAAGTCACACAATCATTCTGAACGACCCTTTTGCCGATCCACCAAACCTACCAATACCTTCAAGAAGTCCGTCGCCTTCCAACGAACTTATCGAACTCTCAGACAAGATTTGTCTAGATCAAGATGTAGAAGAAGATGAGAATTGTACAGAGGAGGAGCGCCAAAAGAAAAACGAAGAACGAGAACTTCGAGCCAATGCTCAGGTCCTGGAAATGATTGGAGACCTAAGGGACATTGATGAAAAACCTCCAGATAACGTGCTGTTTGTGTGCAAATTGAATCCAGTCACAACAGATTCGGATTTGGAAGTGATTTTCTCAAGATTTGGAGAGATTAAGTGCTGTGAAATTATCAGGGAAAGAAGGACTGGCAAGTCATTACAATATGCTTTTGTGGAGTTTGAAACTGTAAGTTAACATTTAAGGACAGGGTGAGGGAGGGTAAATGGATAGCATAAAAAAACAAGAATTTTCTTTGCAGAACAAAAAATAGCAAAAACTTTCTTTACAAAACATAAAATAGCAAGAACTTTCTTTACAGAGCGTAAATTGGCTAAAACTTTGTTTACAAAGCAAAAAAATGTCAAGAATTTTCTTTACAAAACAAAAAATGGCAAGAACTTTCTTTACGGAGCAAAAAATGGCAATAACTATCTTTACATAGCGTAAAATAGCAAGAACTTTCTTTACAAAGCAAAGAATGGCAATAACTTTTTTTACAAACGATAAAATTCATTATTTCTTATTTTAGGCAGAACAATGTGAAGCAGCATACCTAAAAATGGACAATGTCTTAATTGATGATCGCCGAATCCACGTCGACTTCAGTCAATCAGTAGCCAAAACTCACGTGTGGAAGAAGAAAGAAGACGAGGAGGAAGAGAAGAAGAAAAAAGATAAAGAAAATAGAGAAAAGGACAAGGATAGGAAAAGACGCCGCTCAAGATCTCCAGCAAGACGATCACGATCACCAACACGAAGATCAAGAACAAGATCACCGCCACGCCATAGACGAAGGCCATCCCCAAGAACGCGATCTCCACCTCGAGGCACACGAGCAAGGTCACCAGTTCAAAACTCAAGAACAAGGTCACCAACAAGACGATCACGAACACGATCTCCACCACGGCACGGTAGAGGTCTACAATCGAGAACGGCACGATCTCCGCCAAGACAAAGGAGACGAAGAAGGTCGTCGTCCAGCGAGCGGTCGAGGTTTTCGAGGGACAACTACCATAATCGGCACAACAGGAGATGATCTTAGTTTATGTTATAATGAGGAATACGTTATGTTATTACAGTAAATTTTTGAAGTTTGTGTTTTGGAATAGTCCTGGCGTTTTTGAGAGTGAAAAGCAATGCAAATTGGCGACAAGACTTTTCAAAGCTTTTGATGTTATTGTGAATGGTAAATTATGATATTTTAGCAAAAAATTTTGTTATATTATGCTACAGTAAAGAAAGTTTGTTAACTTATGTTACATTAAAGGTTTCATAAATTTTTGGAGTTTTTTTTGATATTAATGTCGAACGATGACAATAAATACTGACTTTTAAAGGTTTTTTTGGGTAGATTATAAAGGCTTTTTGGCCTAGGCTACTAGGCATAGGCTTCTAGGCTTACGCTTCTAGGCTTACGCTTCTCGGCTTACGCTTCTAAGCTAGGCTTAGGATTCTAGTAATGATTAAATCAATTTCAAGGGTTTTGCCCATAAAATTAGTTTATTTTCAAGTTTTGAACAAATTCCTACTCTCCCACTTCTTATAACTTTATTTTACAGACATTTTACGTTTAAATATTGTAGTAGGCTAAGAAGAAGTTGTTTGTTTCGTGCGGTAAAAGCGAACGATTATTACTTTTTGTAGCTGTTTATTACATTTGAACACTTTTTATTGTATTTTTGAAAAGAGTTTTTGTATCTTCAATTATATTTTCTACAATAACATTAATTCATTCTGATACAAAATAACGTTTTAGATGTTCTGCTACAAAAAACGATACTGTTGCTGTATCTTTGATAAAATCGTACTTGAACTCTTATATCTTCGTGTAATTGCAGGTTTATTGTTTTTTGTTGTACAATAATACTTTAAAGCAGTTAAGTGTTAGTACAATAGCTGTTCTTATAAGTCTTCAAAATGTTTTTTTGTAAAAATTGAAAAACCAGTTGAAATATATATTATAATAAGGGCCGGGCGCTGGGGGGGGGGGAGTGAAAGGTGAAAGTGGTCTCCACTGTGGATGATTCGGCTTCTGCCCCCGGACCAAAAGTTCCCGCCCGCCCCTGATTATAATATAATTTAGTTTAAGAGTAGTTCCACTAGCTATACAATAGTCATAATTTAGCTTTTTCCTAGCTTCATCCTAGTCTTACATTAGCCATAATCTAGGTTTACACTAGCCTTACTTATTTTTACTCTATATCTTTACCCTTTCCTTATCTAACTTTACTCTAGTCTTCCCGAGCTTCGCCCTAGCCTTTCACTATTTTTATCGTAGCCTTAAATTAGCCAGATTTCCGCAGCACTACCTTAGTCTAAGCACTACCTTAGCTTTACTCAAACCATACAGAAACCTTAATTTCGTTTTATACTAGCCTCATATAGCCTTACATTAGCCATAATCCAGCTTTACCCTGGCCTTATTTTCATTGAAAGTCTGAACAACCGAAAAAATTTTTTAAACGATTTTATTAAACTAATAACAGTCAATAGTGATAGTAACATGAATAATATAAAAACAAATAGGTTTGAAACAAAATTGTCAATTAATAATAAAACAACACGATAAAGAAATTAAATATCAAAGAAAGTTGATAAAGATAGAGTAATATGTCTATTGTAAACTCATATTTCTAATAATTTTGATACAAAACTAAAGGAAACTGTAAGGAATGAGGTTGTAACAGAAAGGTGTGAGATCAATTTAGGATATCTAATGGGAGAAAATAAGGAGAAGTAGTGCAGCATTGTCTCTTTACATTGTTAGATAAGTATGTAATAACACAGATTCTTGTTACAATAGTAAAATTTTTTAAAATTAAAAGTGCAATTTAAGAATATGGGAATAAGAGACAAAGTATATCATTAATATACTTTGTTCATTAGTGGTAATATAAACAATTTTTAAAAAATTTTCAAATACAAGAAATTGAAAAGAGCAATAGTAACAAAAGGCCTTCTACTAATATTAGTCCTATATTTAGTACCTAGGGCAGAGTAATCAAAAAAATGAGGGATGGGGTGAAAGGGGTACATCTAAAAAACTTTACAGGTAAGGGGGAGGGGATAAATTTGTACGTGGAAAGTTTAAAAAAACGTAAAATGGATGCAAAAGTCAGGTCAAAAATTTTTTTTGTTTTTATCAAAAAAAGCAAGGTTGGATGATACAAGAGCACCACTAATTATCATGTTTTTCACGTAATTCTGCGTCTTCTCTCAAAGCAAATTTTTGGGGTAAGGGGGCGCAGAATTATGTGAACAATCTAATAGTAAAGTATGGTCTGTATAGAGCTGGAATAGGATGGTAAGGAATAGGTAATGTTTTATATCCTTGCTCTACCCTTTTTGTGACTAATGCGTGTAGAAGAAATTGCTAGATAGTAAACATAGTACCAAATAATATAAACTTTAAAAATACATAAATATTACCATACTATTTGATAGTAAAACGGAGACCGGTTTGTATGTATCAAAGACGAAGTAACAATGAGATTTTAGTCGTTTTTCTTTCAAATTTGGCATTTTTTAATAGGGGTGAGAAACGGGTCGAGCTAAGCCAACTTTTTAGGCCGGCTCAGCCTCATGTCTCAACTTTTAAACCCGGCACGCTCAAAAAGTTTCAACGTGTGGCCGGACGAAAACTTCAAGGCCATGTTCACTTTTACAATTTGCCAAACTTGAACACATCATACTCTGTAAATTATACAATAGTTTTGCTGTACCATGCTGATATTGAAATCAGTAAAAGTTGTGGTTTCGTTACATACAGTAACACTGCTACAAATTGTCATTACGCAACGTTACGTAACTTTCCGTAACTATTTTTAATCTCTCCGTCTCCGCTTGTGATGTGAATGTTTGTGCACGGAACGGCGGTGCTTCTTTTTGTCTTTCGGATTCGATTCGTTTCGTAAATCATTGTTGATTTCGTCTTCGTCGTCGGTGACTGTGTTATCTTGAGCCGATTCCTTTGATACACAAACTTGTCGAAACACTCGCATTCTCATGTCGGTACGGTCGAAGACGCATTCGTGGTCGTCTGAGCATTTGCACCTGAAATTAGTCATTATTAGATACGTAATGTTACTTTTAATTGTACAGAGTGACTGTTAATCCTTTACTTATATTATTAAAGCAACAGTACTACTTATAGTATTGTAATTGTAGTTTTGGAGTTACTGGGGTACTTTTAGGGGTACAGTAATACTTATAGTGGTTTTAGAAGAATAGTATGATTTTTGGGGCGACAGTAGCACTTTTAGAAATAAGAAGATATACTCAAAGTTACAGTGGTACGTTAGAGTATTAGTAGTATAGTTAGCTACCAAAGTTCTTCTAAACTATAAAATACTTTCAGTGCTAAAGGGTTCTCATAGCACTAAAGTATTCTTAGAGCTACAGCGGTACTTTTGGGGCTTTAAAAGCACTATAAAGGCTACAGTGGGAGTTCTAGGGCAATTTTAGTTTTCTTGGGGCTCCAAGAGGTACTTTTAGAGCTATAAAAGTATTTGAGCTACACTGATAATTATAGTACTAAAATTGTAACTTTAAGAATACAGCGCTGCTTTTGTGTAGTATTGTCATTGAGGCTACAGAAGCACTTTTAGATACTTTTAATACGGTATTAGTATTGTTGGGGCTACAGTGGTACGTTTGGAACTTTCGATGCACTTTTTAAAATTTGTTTTAAAGTTTAATTTGTCATCAAAACTTTTAATTTATAATATTTTTAAAATCTTAATTTCTGATGAGTTTTCAAACTTTTCAAAGCTTAATCAGTCACTTTCAATTCACGTGTGGTCTTTTTGGGTTGCTCAAAGTCAAACCGCAGCTTATCAAGCGATAAGGTTTGTGGTATTTGCCCTGGGGTTAAAACACACTATATTATAGTTTAGCGAGATCAGTCTCTTCGCTCTATTTTGGACTCTCCTTGATCTTTTTGGTCATTAAGGTCTGTAGGCTAGTATGAGGTCAATTTTTGGAAGTTCATCTACTGTAATCTCGATTTTCTTGGATTTATTGAGACTTAGGTTCTATTGAAAGGCTCTGTCTTACTCTAATCTACCCTACCTTACCCGACCCTACTCTACTCTTCTCTATTCTACCCTATTACAATATAAACCCTTATGACCCTACTCAACCTAACTTCAAAATCAATAAATGATAAGAAAATTTCTTGCAACCTAAAGTGCTTACTGTAATATAGTACAAAGTAAAGATAAACCAAGGTTTATTTGCATCAAAATTACTACATTTCTCATTGATATCAATATCATAATATTGACAATGATGAACTTCGTACTTCCGTCACGTGCTCCTGGGCGCGGTACGGAAGTGATAAGTCAGAGAAAGGCAGCAGCTGATTGTTTGATATTAATTACTTATGTTAAACATCCATTTTTGGGCAATTTCCATTGATAAATGATAAAAAATTGTGATAAAAGGGATTACATTATCTTTGGGAAGTTGGGTTTTTGCTTCTTTTAAACTTTGGCGCTGCACAAGCTTGAGCTTGAGCATACGCATGAGCATGAGCATGAGCATAAGCACGAACATGAGCATGAGCAAGAATGAGCATGAACATGAGCATGAGCATGAGCATGAGCATGAGCATGAGCATGAGAATGAGCATGAGCATGAGCATGAGCATGAGCATGAGCATGAGTAGAGCATGAGCATGAACCTTAGCCCAGAGCTCTCGCCCAGAACCCCGAGCCCTATTCCCAAAGCTCTAGCCCAGGCCCTAGTCCTGTGCCTTAGCTGCAGCCCCAGACCTTGCCCTGATACCAAGCTTTGCCGTCTGTATATGCTTACTCGAGCCCTAGCCTCATTTCTAGCTTGTCTTTACACTATTTCTTTCTTCAACTCTATTCTTAGCCCAGTCCCCTACAAATACCTCCCCCCCCGCCTACTAAATACATACTACAATATACCCCAAAAAACGTGAATTCAATGACAACTCGGAATCGGCTACGATAAGAGATGATTAATGTAATTTTATTGGTCAAAGAACCAACATCGCTTTCTTTGAATCCAATTTAACTAGCAGGCTACTTTTAAAAAAGGCTTTATTTGCACAGTGCAAGGTTTGCAACTCTATTAAATGTTTCTTATCAGCCCTGTTTAGTGATCATTAAAAAGAACTTTTTTTTAATTGTAGTCTTGACTACATGATGGTATTTGAATAAATAATCTCAAAAACTGTTTTAAATATCATATTTTACCATTTTAGCCTAGTATAATATAACAAAGATTTAAAAATCAAATTTTTTTAAATTTTCAATTTAAAAATTTCAATTTTCATCACAAAATGCTATTTTTTAACCATCTCTAAATGAAAAACCTACTGTATTGCCAAAAATAGCTTATCATGCGGCGATTGATAACCAATTTGTCAATTTATCTTTTTGCCGTGACCAAATTCATGATTAATTCGTTCACACAATTCACCGTATTCTGAACGTTCGCCTTTTCTGATAAATGAGAGCGCAACAATTCAAATCAAAAAAATGTTTAAATAAAAAATGCAACTCGGTAAGCTAAAACTATTTAACTCATAAGTTGCCCAAATATGAATGAACTTTTTAGAGCGGGCAAATTTCATTGGTCTTTTTCTTTGGTGATATCTGTACCTAAACCTGAGTTTTAGCAGTAGCCTGCTTTTGAGTCTGAGCTTGAGCTTGAGCTTGAGCCTGAGCCTAAGCCCAAACCTGAGCCTAAGCCTGAGCCTGAGCCTGAGCCTGAGCCTGAGCCTGAACCTTAGCCTGAGTTTGAGCCTGAGCATGAGTCTGAGCTTGAGTTTGAGCTTGAGCCAAATCCTGAGCCTAAGTTTGAGACAGTGTCTATGTCTGAACCTTAACCCTAGTCTTAGCTTTCTAAAATACCAATCTTTTTGTTGATTTTTTCGCAAAAAAGGACATTTTTTAAATAATTTCTTAATTAGTAAGCGTTTTATTAGATAATTTTTAAACCGTTCGTCTAAAATTCTATTTAATATCAACTTACCAAGACTTGACCCACTTGAAAGGCGTCGTTCCAAAGTTGTGGCCGAATGAGTAAAACCCGCACGGTTCACGGCCAGCTATACAAATCGGCGCATTTTTGTCGAATGTGGGCTCTGGGAAGGCGTCTCTCTGGAAAAATTTTAATATTAGAAAAAGCATGTTCTAAATTTCACAACACTCAAAATTTTTGTTAACCCCCCCCCCCCCCCCTGTTCCTTATTTTCTACCCCTGCTCCCAAAAAAAATTTTTTTTGCCAAAAGTTTCAAAAATCCCGTTTAAAAGTACAAAAAGCAACAGCTACAGTATTAGAATGCATAATGCCATTCTGATTATGCTCGTTGACGTCGTTCAGCATTAAAAATCTGCGTGCTATTGTCAGTTTTGACACATTTTCCGTGTTCAAGCGAAACGTGAAATTTCCGCCGAATTTCGATATAAAATGTAAAATTTAAATTAGCCAAAACCCGGCCGAGGTTTGAATTTGATGCTTGGAGTGTAAAGAACGAAATAAAGGTAGATGATCGGAAGTGGCATGGGCAAAAAATGAAAAATCTTTTTGGCGGTTTTAAAATTAAAAAAATGTTTTTTTTGGACCCAACAGGGAGGGAGCAAAGCAGGTTTTCCAAAAGTAAATGGATGGGAGGGGGGAACCCAAATTAAACCAATTGGAACTTTTTCAAAAAAAGTTTTGTGATAGAGTAGGTAGAGCTTGTAAAAGGTTTAAGCCTGGGCCAATTTCCCGACTTGTCCTGGCCTTCAAATTTGCTTCAGCCTGAGCTGACCCAAGCCAATCCAAGTATAACCTTTATTAAAAAAATTTTTGGGTAAACGGAGGGGGTTAAAAGATTGTAATTTTTTTGGGTAGGCGGCTTGTAATAAAAAAATTAATAAAAGTGCATTTAAGACCTTAAATGTTTAAATCAAATTTAATCCCGTAATTCGAAAGAATTACAAAACTTTCCACAGATAATCTGACTTAGAACCAAAAAAGCACAAACCACCCGGTTTTAGCGTCTGGGTGGATGCTAAATTTATCATTTTAATCCTAAATTTATTTATAGTTTGGCATTCTAATAGCTTTATGTATTTATATTTATAGTCTTGATTTGAAACATAATAAATAGTTTTAAAAAAATTTGAAACTATTTTTGAATTGAGAATAATATAAAAATATCTTTTTAAGTTAGGAATTCGAAATTAAAAATTATAAAACGCAAAAACTTTCTTTCCAAGCGTTGAAATGACAAAAAAATACTGAAAACTGCAATAATATGGTTTAACGTATAACTTGTCACCCGCAGGTTGCATAAAGCAAAATGTGCTCAGTTTTAGCCGTTTTAGCAAGAACTTTCTTTACAAGACATAAAATGGCAAGAACTTTCTTTACAAAACGTAAAATGGCAAGAACTTTCTTTACAACTTATAAAACGGCAAGAACTTTCTTTACAAGACATAAAATGGCAAGAACTTTCTTTACAAAACGTAAAATGGCAAGAACTTTCTTTACAACTTATAAAACGGCAAGAACTTTCTTTACAAACCTAATTTTCCAAAACAACCGCAAAAACTTTCATTCCACTTAAAATAACTTACCGGAAATTTCCTACCGTTGATTTTTTTCATATTCATAACAGCCTCGACATAACCCATAAGGACACAATAACATACGCTTATCGATATGGCTGCATTGTATAGGTTCATGATGACAAAAAGAAGGCACTAGTGTTTAAAGCACCGTCAACCCTCGCCGTCTTTAATGTCAAGTTGTTTGTGTTCGTCTGAAATTGTAATTACGGTTAAGAACAGTATTGACAAGTTACAATTAAAACTACATTTAGTTTGTAAACCAAATGTTAATTGTTTTAATGAAATCTTTGCAAAAATAGCAAATGGCACGGTTTTAAAGCTCGAAATGACAGAAATCAAAGGCTAGTGGGGGTAGAGAAGAAAAGAAGAGAAGCAGGGCAAAACACCTTATGGTATGATAGCAAAAGGTAGGACAGGGCAAAGCAGAGTAGAATAGGCTAGCGTAGTGTAGGATAAGATAGTGTAGAATGAGGTAGGGTATGTCAAAGCATGTAAAAGCAGAGCAAGCCAAGGCAAGGCAAGGTAAAGCAAGGCAAGGCAAGGCAAGGCAAGGCAAGGCAAGGCAAGGCAAGGCAAGGCAAGGCAAGGCAAGGCAAGGCAAGGCAAGGCAAGGCAAGGCAAGGCAAGGCAAGGCAAGGCAAGGCAAGGCAAGGCAAGGCAAGGCAAGGCAATGGCGCTATGGCTACACATTTATACCACCTCCTTCGACTAAAGAACTTGTTAAAAAATAATCAAGACGGCGGATATAAACTATATTTTTGGCTCCAATTTTTGAGTGCCATAAAAATAGACAAAAACTCTAGGTTGTATCGATATTGTAATACTATGAAGTGACGATTACACTCAAAGTAACTGTTTTGATAACTATGCTTTCAAAATTGTAGGAGTATTGCGAAAAGTTGGTTGTAATAGTACAAACAAAAGTTTAGAGAGTTGCATAAAAAATAAATGTGTCATATGTAACCGTAGTGGTACGTATATTTTGTCATAAATATTTTTTTTCTTGGCTTTAAAATACAATTTGAACAAGATTTTAATTTTTTTTTGTTACAAAAGTGCAGACATTTTTTAAAAATTTAAGAATGGGTTTAAATAATTGAACTGTAACGCGATACTGTAGTAAATAGTTAGTTGAAGCAGGGTAAATGCGGATAAGGCAAAGAGATATGGATAGAAAAAGTTTGGCGTACCTGAGGCAAAACACTAAATGGGCAGGGTAGGGTAGACAAGAATCAGAAAAGGTAGGGTAAAGTCGGGTAAAGCAGAGCACGGCCGAACAGAGCAAGACAAAGCAGGGCAGAGCAGGGCAGGGCAGGGCAGGACAGGACAGGACAGGACAGGGCAGGGCAGGGCAGGGCAGGGCAGGGCAGGGCAGGGCAGGGCAGGGCAGGGCAGGGCAGGGCAGGGCAGGGCAGGGCAGGGCAGGGCACGGCAGGGCAGGGCAGGGCACAATACTTACTATAATAAACTTATACTTACTACATATACCCTACTACATGCACAACAAAATTACATTTCACCTCCAGTAACAACCTATTATGCTACAACATAATTAGTAGCATGTTCCTACCACAATATTAAAATGTCAAAAAAGATACCATAATGAGGTGTTATTATATTCCGTATAAACCCAAAAATTAATATTTACTTTGTACACAGCCCATTGTTCTGTTGTCTCCTAGAAGCTTCTTGACATTTGAAAAGTACAAAAAATGTGCAAAAATTGTAAAATTGTGGTAAAACTACTTATTACATTGAAAAAATATTGTAATACGTAAACAATGTAAAAATAGAAAAAAGTAGAAAGAAGCCTACGTTTGTAAAGTTAAGCCTACTAAGACTCAGCCTACTAAGCCTAAGCCTAGTAAGCCTAAGCTTGCTAAGCCACAGTTTACTAAACCTAAGTCTACTAAGTCTAAGCCTACTAAGCCTCAGCCTACTAAGTCTAAATATACTGAGCCTAAGCCTGCTAAGCCTAAGCCTGATAAGTCTAAGCCTACTAAGCTTAAGCCTATCAACCCTAGCCTAACCAAATACAAGTTCGCTCATATTGATCTGCTAAGCCTAAACCTACTAAGCACGTGCTTAGCAAGCGTAATTCTAATAAGCATAAGCCTACTAGGTCTAAGCTTACGAATTCTATGTTTTGCAAAAGTTAAACCTGCTAATTACTTTACTTAGCAAAACTTTAAACATAAACTGACTAAACCAACGTTTAATTAGCCTAAGGTCATAAAACCTAAGCTTATTAAGCTGAAGTATACTAAACCTACTAATCTTAACATAATTAACCTTCACTTATTGTAATAGTCCTAGATTTAAGCCTTATATTTTAATATTAAGCTTACAAGTTAATGAGCATAATGAACTAAAGCCTACTAAGCCTATGTTATAAGTTATCTTACTTTTTTCCTTTGCAACCATTTTTTTTAATTAAAAGTTAGAAACAATAAAATTTGTCTTTTTTGCATATCTTTAATTTACCAGAACGCCTCAGCTTTTGGTCATTACGTGTATAAGATACCATACAACGTCTTACACCTGTTATGTAGGTGTACACCTACATACAGTTATGTAAAAACAATAAAAAACATAAATAATGACAAGTATTAAGTTGTTCACTTAATTCTGCGCCCCTTCTCAAACTAACTTGTGAAGTACGGGAGCGCAGAATTATGTGAACAACCTAATACTTATACATATAACCTATTTTTAAGACCCCTCTTCTATATATACCTACCCAAACTTGCAAAACCAGTAAAAGTGCTACTATATCTTCTCAATTACTGCAGTAAAAACATTTAAAAATAGCCAAAAGTAATAGAACGCCTTTTTATAAACGTAGAAGATAATGTCAAAACCAAAACAAGATGTATTAGTGGTACGAACGAGCGGAGATTTCAACAATCTCAAGTGTCATATTATAGTGACATAAAAAGTGCGTCACAAAACTACAGTAAAAATTGGAAATTTCAACAGGTTTCAAATGTGAACAACGTTAGAGTACATTGGAAATGGAAGTAGCACTTCAGTACGTAAAAAGTAAAAATATATTTTTGTCGTTTTATGTACAAAGTAGTAGCATAGTAGAAACAAAAAGCAAGTTTTTACGACCAAAAATAGGGTAAAAATAAACAGTAAAAGTTAAGAATAAAAATTAATATTCAAAAAGAAAAGATCCCCATGTAAAAAACTCGTAAAATTAAAATAATAAGTAACAAGGTTTAAGGTTTAAGTAAGCCTAAGCCAACTAAACCTAGCTACAAAAGTAAAAGCTTAAGCCCACTAAGCCTAAGCATACTAACTTACAGACTAAAGCCTTAGGTTTTTAAGCCTAAACTTACCAAATTTAAGATTACTAACCCTAAGACTTCTAAACGTAAACTTACTATGCCGTCCCCTACTAAACCTAATCCTACTAACCCTAAGATGGCTAAATCTATGACTAAGCCTACCAAAGCTTTATAACTCAAGTTTACTAAGTCTAAACCAAAGCTTTCTAACAGGCTTGGACACAGGGCAGGGCATTGGCAAATTTCCATGCCATGCCCTGTGCCCTGCAATGCCCTGCCCTGTACAGGGCATTCAACTTTCATGCCCTGCCCTACCATGCCCTTGCCCTGCAGGGCATTAGGGCATTTACAGGGCATTTGGGTAAATTTTGGCGGACGCCTCCGCCGAGCGGTCGATAATCGGCG
This sequence comes from Bursaphelenchus okinawaensis, assembly GCA_904066225.2. Lineage (NCBI taxonomy): Eukaryota > Metazoa > Nematoda > Chromadorea > Rhabditida > Aphelenchoididae > Bursaphelenchus > Bursaphelenchus okinawaensis. Next base: position 9,051,839 of record CAJFCW020000001.1, on the reverse strand, counting down.
AACGCCATAACTTGGTTAGTTTAGCAGCTAGAAACATGTAGTTAAGTGCAGAAGTTGTTATCTGTTATAATTTACACATTAAGCCAGTAATTTTATGTATGTTTTTAAAAACAATATTGTTATCGACCGGTCGATAATTTACAAATGTTTAATTTGTACAAAAAACAAGGTTTTTTGCTTAGAATTGTATTTAATGCAATTTCTATACAATTTAGAACACCAGAGCGATAAGAATATGTATAAAATTTGCAATTAAAATATACTAAAAATTATCAACCGGTCGATATCAATACTACATTTAAGGTCTTAAAATTATGTTCTTATTTGTAGCCTATGACGTATAATAATTTCTGAAAAGAACTATATGTTTCTAGCTACTAAACTAATCAAGTTATGGCGCCCGCCGATTATCGACCGCTCGGCGGAGGCGTCCGCCAAAACTTACCATGACACAAACATGGCATTTGCAGGATAATACAGGGCGTATGCCATGCCCTGCCCTGTCCCAAGCTATACCATGCCCTACCATGCCTTGTAAAAAATTTTTAAAACTTGCCCTATACCATGCCCTACCATACCCTGTAACAGGGCATGGTACAGGGCACCCTGCCCTGCGTCCAAGCCTGCTTTCTAATCTTTAACCTACGAATCATGCGAAAAGTTTTGAAAATGTCAAAATTTTTAACTTTTAAAACCAAAAAGCCAAAAAAAGATCTATAATCATGCCTTTTTTCATAATATTATATCAGGTTTAGTTCCAATTTTAAACTCATAAATAATTAACATCAAAATGAACACAGTTATAGTAAAAGTTTGAATAAATTAAAATCACAGAATCCGCGGGTCGTGCGTCATTGTTGAAAAGAACACTATTAATAAGATTAAGATATCTCGAAAATGTCAACACAGAAAGCAACACAACCCTCGGCTTGACTCCGCCTTTAATTCGTGTTTAACGCCGCCTCCACAAATGAAAACGGTCGTTTCGAGTGGAGATGAGTCAGTTACTATTAATCAGTTTTACATACAGTTTAAGATTGTTGTTAAATTGAAGTAAAGATAAAAAAGTTAAATTATTTTTAGGTTACAAAATTGAGAAAAAATATCGATATGTTTGAAGCGTAAGCTTAAGGTTATGTCGACTAAGCCTGAGCGGGCTGCGCCAAAGTCTAGGCCTAGTATTAATAATCATGTAAAGTCTAAGTTTGCTAAACCTGAGCCAACTAAATTTAAGCTTTTTAATATGAAGTAAGCCATCCCTAGACCTACTGTATCTAAAAATAGGTAATTTAAGCCTACTAAGACTCTACTTAGTAAGTCTAACCCTGTAAAGCATATGCCTACAAAATTAACGACTAGTAATCTCCTAAATTACATACTCTCTAACCAGCCTAAGCGTACTACGCCTGAGCCTGCTAAGCCTAAACTTAATAAATCTAAGATTAGTAAGCATATGCCTACTTAATCTCTCCCTACTAAGCCTAAGCATATACTATTACTAATAAAAACATCCTACTAACCAAAACCTAAAAAATTTTAAAAAAACTAAAGCTAAGCCTACTAAACCTCAGCCTAGTTAACTTAAGACTGTTAAAGCTGCGTTACTTTAAATTAAAAAAAATATGAAACTGTACAAACTACTTTACAAGGCTTTACTGTACAACAACACGCTTTAGTATTTTTTTGAGTAAATTAAAATTTGCAAAAGTAGCATCGATCTTCAGCTTATGATACTTAATTTATTAAAAAAAGACAAAATTGATACGAAACGTGACAAATGTTCTTGTCTGCTTTATTTATAAAGAGTAAAACGAATTGTAAAAAACTGGTTTTTACAACAATGTTTTGGTATCTCTGTCCAAAGTTACAAATTTAAGTTTTAAGCCTTTAGTAGACCAGACTCAACTGTAAATATGATTCTTGAGCTTTTTGTTACAAAATATCGTAAAAACTCCCACATTTTTGATTTTTTGAATTTTAAGTTAGGTTTACAATTACAAATTTGTTAGGTAAGAAAAAAAGATGACATACAAATTTTTAAAACTAAAGTCGAGGCATAGGCTAAGGCTAAGACTAATGCTAACATTGAGTGTATAGTTCAAGTTAGCTTTATTTTTTTTTAAATTTCAAAATCGTTTTTTAATTTAAAGAACTGATTAATTCAATCGTTATCGTGTAATAAAAAGTTTCAGCTTTGGGAATTTCTTGATTGGCAGGAAACTATTACTTTTTTTAAAGGTTTTACACAAAGAACTTGTTCAGTTAATGGGGTTACAATAGTCAGAACACTTACAATTTTACAGTAAAATAAAAAAACTAGATCGGTGACGTCAGCAGGGCCGGGCAGGACAGAGGTCGAAAAAAACCCGGGTGCCGATTTTTTGCAAAATTTTTTTTTCTAAAAAATTACAATGTCCTCCCCACCGGTCAAAATACTCAAAAATTTCAACTTTATGTAATTTTTTTAAAAATTTACAAAACTTTTTTAAACTTTTAAAATTTGCTCCGTTTGTCACGTTCATTGACGTCATAATATCGCGAAAAAAGTTACGAAATCCACGAAAATTTTAAAATATTTGAAATGACAGACATCGATGATAAATTTTTCTTTTTGCGTTGTCTACTGTTACACGTGGTGAACTTTGAAAGGGCATTGCGTTAAAGAACGATCATCTTGTGATAGTGAAAAAGTGCTTCAATAGTTGTAGTAAGCTTAAAGTTTAAACTTGGAAAAAATAATTTTAAAAATTTTAAACCAATTTGAAAAAGCCTTCTCTACCAGCCAAGCTTTACCCTACCCTAGCGTACCCTTGTACTACTAAGATTCTACCGTTACCTTAGCTTTGTCTTACTTTTACTTTACTCTTCCCAACGGTTACTTAACTAATGTTTTTCTATTGATATACGTTGCTCTACCATTGTCGTATCACTTTAAATCTTGCCTTACTCATGCCCTACTTTGTGCTACATTGCCTTACTTTTGTCCTACTCTTGCCTTAAAATTGCCTCACTAATACTTGTCTACTGTCGTACTCTTGCGTTAATTTTGCCTCACGCTAGCATTTCCTTTGCCTTTTTTAGGCTCTAACTTTGATTTACCCTTGCCTTATATGCGTCCTACTCTTGCCATACTCTTGCTCTATCTGTGCTCTACCCTTATTCTATTCTTGTGCTGTACTTCTGCCTTACCCGTGCCCTACTCTTGCTTTATCTGTGACATACCTTTGCCCTATTCTTGCCCTAGCTTTACTCTAGCCTTGCCCTACCCTTGCCCTACCTTTGCCCTGCTCTTGCTCTTTATTTAACTCTTCCCTTACCCTTGTTCTATCTTTGCTTCACTTTTGTTCTACTCTTTCCCTACTCTTCCACAATCTTGCCCTACTCTTGCCCTTTGTTTTACTCTTTTACTACCTTTGCACTTGCCTTTCTCTTGTCTTACTCTTGCTCTACCCCTGCACTGGTCTTGTCCTAACTTTTCAATGTCCTAGCCTTACTCTAGCTTTACCTGAACTATAACGTTAAGCAACTTCTTTTGCTTTTTTTTGTCATATCCTTGTCTTACTCTTATCCTACCCTATTTAAAAACACCGCCCCAACAAAAAAACCCAAAAAACCACCGAAATTTCGAAATTTTTGACAACGAAAAGCAAAAGATAATGGTTGTATTGAAAACTGTTTCTCATCCATTGATAAGGCTACTTTTTTCGATTACTTTTTTACAATTTCCCGCAAATGGCTCAAGAATGTTTCTTATCAGAAATGACCATTTATCAACCGATTGAGTGATTTCTGCACTTTTGCGTCGTTATCAACCGCGAAACGTGGAAACCAGCCATAAAGAAGAATTGTTTAATTAGAGAGCTTGAGTTTTGTGATGGACTACAGTTTTCTTCAAGACCAGTTTAAGACTAATGGCAGTTTTTACGACTAAATTGGGTTACATTAGGTCTTGGATTGAAGTGGGCTAATTTAGGTATAACAGCCAATCAAAGTTCTCCACAAATTCAGTTAAACCTACCCTACCCTACCCTACCCTACCCTACCCTACCCTACCCTACCCTACCCTACCCTACCCTACCCTACCCTACCCTACCCTACCCTACCCTACCCTACCCTACCCTACCCTACCCTACCCTACCCTACCCTACCCTACCCTTCCCTACCCTACCCCTACCCTACCCTACCCTACCCTACCCTACCCCTACCCTACCCCCACCCTACCCTACCCTACCCTACCCTACCCTACCTTACCCTACCCTACCCTACCCTATCCTACCCTACCCTACCCTACCCTACCCTACCCTACCCTACCCTACCCTACTTTACCCTACCCTACCCTACCCTACCCTACCCTTCCCTACACTACTTTCCAAATATTCTTATTTTGCCCCCACACTACACTAAAACCTATCTTATTCTATAGTACGTTCTATATTGCCTTACAGTATGCGTACCGTACTAAACAGCTATTCTTACTACGGGATAATACATTGTACCGCATATTATACCTAGCCCTATAATGATAAGTTTTTTTCTACATTGTCCTATCTTATTCTATTCTACCCCAATTTTGCCACGCCTGTCTTCCTAGCGAAGCCCAACCTTCACTATACTCTCTAACTCTGCCTTATTTTGCCTTAATCTACCCCACCTCATTTTGTCGATACTTTAAAATTTTTTATAAAAAATGTTTGTCAAAGTTTTAAAAGCTTAGTTTTGACTTTTTCATCTTAATTTAATTTAATAAGTGATAAGGATTAGTCTTGACAGTTTGTGCTGGATTAGACTTTCTACATTTGATACGCTTTTTTTTGATTGAGCTGGGTGTGAAACATGATACTACTATAATCAGGAGTGATCTTTGGAATGGGCTTTCATGTTTTCTATTAAAGTTTCAATATTTGACATAAAGTAGAGTAGTTTAAGGTAAAGTAATGAATACTATATACGACAGGTAGGATAGAAAATAGCGTATAAGATAAATAACGTACATTCGAATAAGGTGAGGTATGTCAGAAAGTACCTTGTACAATAAATGACATAAATCACAGTGAAGAAAGGTAGAGTAGAGTGTAACTTATAGATACGTAACACAGAGTAGGGTAAGGAAGAGTAATGAATAGCTTTTTCAAACCATGACAGAGTAGAATAAGGTCACATATAGTAAAATAGGGTAGACTATATTTATTAAGATACGTTAAAGAGAACAGGGTAGAGTGAGATAGGTTGGGAAATACTTTATACGATACATGAAATAGAGTAGGTAAAATAGACAATAGTTTCTAAGATACATGACATAGAGTAGTGTAAGATATACCATGTACGATACATGACATACCGGTCAAATTACACAAAAAGTGATGGGCCAAAACCAATAAAATGTTATTGTAACGGTTAATTAGACATTGTACTTGGTTTTTTTTAACCAAATATGGCTTCAGAAGCATGTAATTGAAAGATTGTAAACAGTATTTATAGTTTAGCGTTGGCTAAGAATTAATGTCCTGACTCTGTAATTACAAAGTTTTTAAAAATTGACCAAATTGTGGGAGGTTAAGGGCAATGGTTCATTATGACAAATATTTTAAAAAAAAGTATTTTTAGGTAACATAAGACTTTAAAAATAGATTTTTGAAAAAACGTTCTAACATGAGAAAAGGGATCAATATAAAAAGTACAAATTTAAAAATTACCCTAGCTTTTGCTGTAAAGAATAGTAATTACAGTACCATACTACCACCAACAGTAAAAGTACCCCTGCCCCGCTCTGATTGACTTCAAAGTTTTTTTATAGAAAGATTATTTAAATGAGTTCTTCAGCAAAGTACTAAATCTCGCTTTCCATGAAATCTCCAGGAACTCGAGATCAAAAACTACATTTTGAGTTTCCCGCCAAATTGGCATTGTGTTTCAAGCTTGTAACTTTGCCATTTTTTGACTTTTAAGCATTTGTCTTTGATATACCAGTAGTAAACCTTTAAATAAACCTACACTTTTTAATTTTTTAAGCGTAGCTTGTCTGGAAAGTCAAAAAAGTGCTTGAAACACAATGCCAAATTTCCCAAATTGGCGGGAAATTCGAATACTTAAAATTTAAAACTCAAAAGCGCAAGGTAAATTTTTTTATGGGTACTATTAGTAGTACAAAGAATTATTATAAAAAGTTTGAGTTGCTTCTGTGCGGGGCAGGTAAGATACTCTTTTTGTAAACTCCCTATAGCTATCACTTTAACGATTTCACCTCTTGCTTCTTTTTTTACAGTGCATTTAAAACTCCTGTATAACGGAACTCTTTTTAACGAACAAATTTCAAGTCTCCAGGCAATTCGTTTATACAGGAGTTCTACTGTAGTAGTGATACGAAAAAGTTACATAAACATTTTGAGCTGATTCAGAGCGGAGCAGGTAAGATACTTTCTTTGTAACTAAGAATCATAACATCTCGGAAATCGAGTTATGATTAGTATTATATACATAGTAAACCAAAAATTTAAAAAAAAATCACAACTCACACTAAAATACATCTTACCATGAAAAAAAACACTAATTACATTGAAAAAACACAATCATCAAGTTGCAATCAAACATGTTATCACATGCAAAAAAAACTCGTCAGCTCGAACGACCGTGATGATTAATGTTTACGCGTTCAAGGTTAGCACAAATTATCGAAATTCCGCCAACTTATCCCACACACGTTCAGCGACGCTTCGTGTCAGCCCATCGGATATGCAAATTTTTTTGGGATGACACATCGATTGATTCGATTTTCACGATGAGAAGGAAACGCGATTTAGATTCAGAGAAAGAGATAAAAGCCTGCGATTTCAGCTGGTTGATCAAAATTCTAGCCTTGCAAAGCTATAGCTTAAAGCCCTAGCCCAGAGCCCTAGCCCAGAGCCCTAGCCCAGAGCCCTAGCCCAGAGCCCTAGCCCAGAGCCCTAGCCCAGAGCCCTAGCCCAGAGCCCAATAACCAGCCGCCTTTTTTGACCTCAATCATGCCGAATCCGCGCAATCGTACTGCCACCTGTGACCTCAAATTCCGCTCTTTTGCCCGATTCATGGCAAAACCCATCGATATCTGACCTCGTTATGTAATTACATAACGGTCCGCTAGCCAATAGTCCAAAAATTGTCGTCAAATCGCGGAAATATTAAAGAAAACGTTCTTTCGGAGGCCAGAGATTGCATCATAATGAAAGAAGAAAGGTATGAGTATTTCGAAATAACTAGAAAAAATTCTTTATTAACCCTCCTCCCTTACAATTAAAAAAATAAAAATTTTAGACTTGAAAAGAAGCCGACTAGGCTAAGCCGAGCTAAAGAAAGTTTAAAAGAGGCCAGGCCAGCACACGTTGATTCTAAAGCAAACCTTTAATGACCTGGCTAACGTCAAAGTTAAATATTTTTAAAAAAATTTGTAGGTTGGGAGAGGAAGGAGTAAGGGGTTAGACTAAACCTAAAAGAGGGCCCATTAAGCCCGACCAGACAGGGCAGAAGCAATTTTTGAAGAGGTTTAGCCGGCACATGTGAGGTCCAATCCAAGCTATCGGTGGTTTAGATTAGGTAAATCAAAGTTTAAAAAGTTTTTTAGATTACGGAAGGAGGGGGGGGAGGTGGAAATAGCTTTGAAACGGGGCTTACTAAGCCCGGCTAGACTAAGCTGAAGCAAATTTGAAAGGGTCGGGCCAGTAAAGTCCGAACGCAAACCAAAGCTTTATGGATCTATCTTGGGTCCCGCAACAAAATATTTGACTTGCAAAAAAGGTAAAACAAAACTATTTAAAAAGCCGGGCTTGGCTGGTACACGGGAGCCCGAGAGCTGGAGAACAATTAGGCCGGTCCTTTTAATGTTATACCTTCTCTAAGCCAAAAACAACCGCTCGGCATTGATAATACTATCTTTATAAATATATAGTATACTGCCTTCTGAAACAAATTGTAAAACTAAACCTAAAAACCAAAAAACTATTTTATTTACCAACATATATATATCCTTACCACCAAACCTTAACTTATTCACAATATTTATAATATTATATGCACCACCCCTAAGAGTTGTGAAGACCAAGACTATATATGTAATATTTATGGCCCCAGCCGTTCTCCTACACAGTTCAATGTGAACAGAGGCGTGGCGAAAAAGCCAAAGAATGTTTGGCTGCAGCTATTAGCGGCGTTCAAGAGTCCTGTAATCCAATATGCATTACCGTAGGGTGAATGTTTGTCAATTCGTTATTAATTCATCAACAAAACATATGGTTTTACGAGCTGCAAACACACCGAATGCATAAATGGAATACATGGTTTGTGGTGCAAACACATAAAATTTTTAATCTTTGAACTGATGGTTAAAATGCCGTGGAACACCTCTATAGCGAATCTCTTAGGAGTTTTAACTTACAGAGAAAGTACATAGTGCGCCAAAAGTTTTGTTACACGGTTTTTTAACCAAATATTTATTCTAACAACGAATATAACTAAAACAACAACTAACAATAGTAACATATAGTACTAGTTATAAAATAGTCAATCGGTTTCAAAGTGTGTCCCCCCTTTGCGGCTTGGAACAAACGCTTCGAAAAGTTTAAGTGTTGTAACATAACTTTTGGCGCACCATGTACATTGCTTGCCCCGCTGAGCTCAAAATCAGATTTTAAAAAATTTTTATATGAATTCTTTGTACTTCAATAGTACACATAAAAAATTTTAACTTGCATTTTTGAGTTTAATAATTAAAATACTGGAGTTTCCTGTCAATTTGACAAAACTTGGCATTGTGTGGCAAGCACTTTTTTTGACTTTCCAGACAAACTACGCTTACAAATTTAAAAATGTAGGTCTATTTAAGGGTTTTCTACCATTATATCAAAAAGCAATTCTTATAAGTCAAAAAAATGACAAAATTGTAAGCTTGAAACACAATGCCAATTTGTCAGAGATTCGAAACGTAATGTCTTGATCTCGATTTTCTTGAGATTGACTGAAAAGCGCGATTTAGTACTTTGTTGAATATCTTATATTTACGTTATCTTTTTATATAAAAAGTTTGAAGTTAATCAGAGCGAGACAGCTGCGGTACCTTTCTTGTAAGTATAGGCCAGAAGTAAGAAGACCAGCCAAAAGACCAAGAACAAGATGGGACAATGAACTGAAGAAACGGATTAGATTAGGTTAATGGAAGACCGATGAAGGTATTCGGGACAATTTTCCGTATATACACGGAAAATTGTCCCGAGCGACTACACCAAAAAGATCAAAAGAGAATGTGATGTAGAAATACAGTGGTCTATCTCTGTAGATCTGTATAAGCAACTCTCCTTATAATAAACAAGAAATTTGGTCCATCCACTTCAATTTGCACTAAAAATCACTTTGTAAAGGCATCACCCCTTATAGTAAACACAAAATGTCGGTCCCTTTGAGTTGCTTATATAGAGAGTGTACTGTACTAAACAAAAAAATTTAAAAAAAAAGCAAATCATATCTTTTTTTAAAATTTTTTTGCTATTTTTAAATTTAAAAACGTAAAAAAAATCATTTCAAAAAATTTTAAAAAATTTAAAAAAATGAACGTATAAAGTCAAAAGGTTAAGTTTCCGCTTATAAAAAATTTATTCAACCGAATAGTTAATTTTGCGTGGGGTTTAACTTTGACTCAAAGTAGTGTAAAACCAAGTCTTTCTAAACTTTGTTACTGTAGCTACGAACTTAATAGTGCGTTGCCTACACAATGACAAAGCTACAGATTTTTTAAATGTTTCGAAATGAGGTCAAAGAGTTTTTTTTTATTTTTAGAAAAAGAGTTTGTGGTTCAATGAATAAACGTGCAATTTATAAAAACGACCGTGCAAATGTTGCAAGGAAATGATATTTTTAAACTTTATACTTTGTGTTAATTTTAACTTTTTTATAGGTTTTTCTAGAGACCTAAAAAGACGCATTAGGCTTGGCCCGATTGAAACAAGTTTAAAAAGTCCAAGGCCAGAACGGATCTTGTGGGCCAATAGTGTAATAAAAAATAAAGTGTATTACCTGCCCCGTCCTGATTAGACATGAGAAACCGGCCGGGCCGGGCCTAACTTTTAGGCCCGGCCCGTTTTTGATTTTGGTCTGGCCCGGCCCGTTTTAAAAAATTTTAAAAATTTTGAAGCTTAAAAACTAAACGGAAAATTGGCTTTAAATTGTTTTTTTAGACCATTTATGGATCATAGAACCCAATAAAATCTAAAAACATAAACGGGGATTGAAATAAAAAATTTTAAAAAATTTAGAAATTTTTTTTTCCAGCCCGGCCCGATCTAAATTTTGCTCAAGGCCGGCCCGGCCCGTTTCTCATGTCTAGTCCTGATTGCCTTCAAACTTACTTATATAAAAAGATTATGTAAATATAAGACCTTTAGAAAAGTACGAAATTGCGCTTTGCAAGAAATCTTCAGAAAATCGAAATCAATAAATCAGGTTTTAAATTTTCCGCCAAATTGGCATTGTGTTTCAGGCTTATAACTTTGTTGTTTTCGACTTTTAACCATTAGTTTTTTGATATACTAGTAGAAAACCTTGAAATAAGCCTAAATTTTTAAAATTGTAAGCGTAGCTTGCCTGGAAAGTTGAAAAAAGTGCTTAAAACACAATGCCAAATTTACCAAATTGGCGGGAAACCAAAATAAATTTAATTTAAAACTCAAAAGCACGAACTAAAATTTATTATGGGTACTACTAGTGGTACAACAAATTCGTACAAAAAAATTGAGTTGATTTTTATTGGGGACCGGTTAGGTATATGCTGTTCTGTTTCTGTAAGTTGCAAAAACGCGACTAACTTTGAACTGATTTCACATTACCGCCGAAGCCGTGATTTTTCTATAGTATTCAAATAATTGAAATGAAAACAAGAGGAAACATAAAGATATGGCTGAAAGTAACCACAATTTATAAAAATTTAGGTATTAAACTACAGTGAAACCACTAAGAACTCCGCTTGTGTTTCTTCCTGACTGCAGCCTTTATGTCCAAGATAATCATGTCAAAGCTCAACTAAATATTTATATTTTCATTTTTTAATTTATATTTTTGTAAAAACAATTCAAATTTCAAGTTTTTTGATTGCGTGTTTATTACACCACATAACGGTTCGAATGTAACAAACAAAAACTTATACATGAGTAATGGTTGATATGATGAGTGGTTATAACGAGTGAGCAACGGTGAGTATGTTTGGGGGAGTGAATAAATTAAACAGTTACTGCAGCAATATGTTACAGTAAGACGTATTTACAACGAGAGTGTAAATGCATGTTCGCGTGTGGAGTGAAAGATACGACAAAGTTACAATGTAAAATACAAAATTACAGGGTAAAAAAGTAATTGGAAAAACGGGTTGGATCGACTGGTCGATTACAATCAAGGCGCTTAAAAAAGGGTAGTAAAGTGTAACATAGTATGGAAAAGTATGATATGTAATAGGCTGGAAGGTACGATCATATGAAGTTAAGTTACAGTGCAATAATGTAACTTTACAGTATGCTACTGTAATGCTCAATGTGTATATGAACATACCTAACAATTACATTGTAAACAGAGCGGAAAGACAGTACGAAATAGTGTGTTGAAAGTAGGAGAGGGTAGAGAATGAAAGGCAGTACGGTTTTGAAAGCTCTTTTACTACGGTAAGATGTTAAAGTTGATACTAGTGTAAGGTGTCGTAGTATGTGGGGTTATAGAAAGATTCATAAGTTACTACAGTAAGTACCATGGAACATACTACAGTAATTACTAAGGTACATACTACAGTAAGTACTATAGTAAACACTACGGTAAGTACTATAGTAAACACTACGGTAAGTACTATGGTACATACTACAGTAACTTTAAATCATACTACAGTAAGTTATAAACTACAGTAAGCTAAGTTGAAGTTAGTTGAAAGACAACATACTATCAAGGATAATATTGCACATATCCGGCCCCTACAAAGGTTACGGTCGATAGTAAGAATGTTACGGTTTTCAAATAGAAACTACAGTAAGATTTGTGCGCTTGAGTTGCTGAACGACTACAGTAATCGAAAATGGAAGACGCGGACCGACTGTTTTGCAAATCTGTTCAGTTTAAAGGGACCAGCCGCTTAAGACAATCCTCGTGTTATATCTTGGCCCTTTTCGCGCGTCTTCAGGTCCGTTTTCCTATGGCAATTTGGGAAGGAAAGTGACATACGATGGTATCGTAGCATGAGTATAATCAGATTTTAGTTTGAGATTTATAAACTAAGGTCTATAAGATACTTTTGGCTTATCCCTGGGGTAAAATGAAAAAAAAGAGCTTAAGAATAAGTAAAAGGAGCTTAATATATGGTATAAGAAGGCCTGGTTTAGAGCAACTTTATAGAACATTAAGGTTAAGCCTAAAATGTCGTTTGTAAGCCTAAACCAAGCTTTTCTAAGCTTAAACTAGCTGCGTTTTCCAGCCTAAATAAGGTTCTTTTTCGGCTTAAAATAACCTTTTTTAAGCTTAAACTAAGCTTTCTTTTTAATCCAAATTATTGGTTTTTAAGCCTAAACCAAGTGCTTTTTTAAGCCTCAACGAAGCTTGTTTTTCAAGCTATTTTAAGCCTAAAACTGAACTCTTTTTTAAACTTAAATTAAGCTTCTTTCTAGCTTAAACAAAGCCTTGGCTAAGCCTGAACCAAGCCTTCTTTTTAAACCTTAACTAAGCCTTTTTTAAGCCTAAACCAAGTTTTTAACCCTTAAACCCGTAAAATCTCAAAATCTTTTTAAAATCCGATTTTCCACTACCACAACACCCAATCGTATGTTCAGGGTTAGTAAGAAAAGAATTGAGTTTAAAAGACATACAATGCTTTCATAGTAAGGAAGAAAGTGTCCAGCACGCGCACAGAAATAAATTACTAAGCTATAACGAAAATAAATACAGTTAGGATGTAACGAACAAAACAACAAGGATAATACGGTATGGGAACAGTACGGTGATGAAACGAAAAGAGTAGGTGATGGGTCGTTTTGTAGGATTTTGGTTGTTCAATTAATTCTGTGCTCTTTTTCAAAAAAATTAAATTTTTTGGAGTTTGGGGACACAGAATTATTTAAACAAGCTAATAGAAAAAAAGAGGTAACTAGAGGGCGGTTGTAGTAGAATTACAGTAACTAAAAGGTGTTTGTAGTAGAATATAGAGTAGATGGGTGTAAGCTAGTAGTAGTTGTATATAAAAATGAACATAAGATAAGATAGAGTAAAATATTGTAAACTAATGTAAAAAGCTACAATAATAAATAGTAAAAAATCAAAAAAAAGTTTTGTCGTTTTTTAACACTGAAACCAACGCAAATTGACGACAAGACTTTTTTGACCTTATACTACTATTAAAACTAATATCAAACTGATTGTTTTCTTTACAACTGGACATGATTAGTAATTCCTAAGCCCAGAACGAGCACAGTACATGATGACATTCCAATTGGACAAACACACCAGGTCATGTTGTTGTACATGACCAATGGTCTCACGGTCCGATGGTATGTAACACATTCGGAGGCATCTAAAAGTAAAAAATTAGGTTGTTATAGTTTGAAATTTAAAATTGTGAAGTGATGTCAATTAAAAATGGCAGTTGTTCAAATAATTCTGAGCTACCAAACCACGAATATTTGCTTTGAATAGTAGCTCAGAATTATTTTAACAACTTGATATTAATATTTTTAGCAACTTTTTTGCATTTTTTACCGCAACTTTAGCAACTTTTTTTTTTAAAAAAGTTTTTTTTGAAAACTCTTACCGATCCCCAACGCCCAGCTCAGGACTAGCCAAGTGTAGTGTCTGACAACAATGCCTGTTATCCTTAGCGCGATTGGCACAATGTAAAATCGTCGAGAGCCATTTCAAGTCACAGCCTTGATGTTGAATAGCATTAATGAAATTTTTAGCCGCCAACTTCTCCCTATGTTCGTATGTACACAACGAATGGCATGATGAAGGGATTTGACCTTTACAACAGGATAAGAAGCGCTCGTCTGCTATGTCACGATCTACACATGGTGCGAATGGTGGTGTCGCGTGGTCGGTGCCACAGTGAGGTTGGTGTTCGCTGTCAATGACGTTTTTGAGTTGTGGGATTAGTTGACTATGTTGACTATGTTGACCATAGTTGTCTTGGCCACTGATTTGCTGACCATTTTGATCACTTAAGGTTGGACCATCTTGTGGTAGTTCACTACCTACAAACTGAGCTCGAGAGATTTGTTCAGGCGTCTTGTCGTTGAATATTTGAGGCGCTACAGCTTCAAAAGTGTTGTGAATGTGAACGGGACGTGACGATTTGGTACGTTGATGTTCTACAGCCTTGCTTGAAGTCAAAATGCTTTGAGATGGTGAGTCGTGTTGAGCTAAAGAACTTGTAGATGCTCTAGAACCTTGAGCACTAAAATCTGGTTTTGAAGCTTGTGCTCCAGATGCTTGAGCCCTTGAAGCCTCAGCTCCAGAAGCTAATCTAGAGTTTCCATCTCCAGTAAAAGTTCTAGAACTACTCAATTTATTGTTGCTTCCAGGGCTAGCCAAGATGTCTCCAGCCCGTTGATTTAGATCTCGTGGAGGTAGAAGAGCTCGAGCTGTAGACTTCAGTTTCTGAGGGTTTAAGTCAAAGACTTGTGAAGGCTGAGAGATTGCTCGTGGAGCATTGTCAGCATCATGATCAACTACTCGACGTTGATGTGGTTGTTGATGAATCTGAGCTTTTGATCTTTGATTTTGAAGTCTACTATGACCTTGTTGGCTATCTAAGATGACGTCATTTTGGCTATCAACTGGTCTAGGCTTTCTGTAGCTTTGAGTAGTTCTCAAGGTTGAACTAGATTCGTCATGATCTTCACTATGTTGATGCTGTTTATCCTGAACTTTAACATGTTTATGTTGTTCTCCATTACGTTCCAGCTTTTCATTGTGCTGTTCATGTTCTTTCAGCTTGTCCCAAACGCTTTGAGTTACAGTAGCTTCAGATGTTCTTCTAGTTTCTCCCGGCTTAATAGATACTGTACTAGCTTTTCCAGCTTCAGTAGTTGCTACAACCTCACCAAAGAGCTTCTCAAGCTTATACGGACACTTCTCTTCAATATAAGGTCGACAACCCCTTGGACAAGCCAAGGCTATACGATCTATGCAGCAAAGAACACGTGGTATCTCGCTACAACTTGGTAGAGGTGGGTTGGCTAATGTTGATGGGATTATTGTAGATAGAATGTAGAAAACAGTCAGTAGAGGTAGGTAGTTCATTTTTATGTTATTGTAGGTGGTTTACTTTGTATGGTAGATTGTTTTACTGTATATTGTAGTTGTGGCTAACTATGAGATGCTAAGGTTTTGTATGTGGTAACTATAGGTTGATGTAGATATGAAATAATATTCTACTGACTACTGTAGCTATAATAGATTCTTCTACAGAGCTATGAAGATATAATTTAAGTTGATATAAGCTTACTGCTACAAACGTTGATATGTTGTTAATATAATGTAGATAAAGGTAGATATAACATTAATACAGTAACGTTTCTACTACAAAACGTTCTATACAATGGGTACTACAAAACGATAAAATCACGGCGCCTAACGTTCCAAAAATCCACTGTTCCGGTTTAATTTTTGAAAAGTCCGTAGTCACTGGACGAGATACCGCAGTTCTGCATATACGAGTTTCCGAAGCCGAAATTCTGAAAATAGGGTTCTATTAGTGGTGTAAGGGGTATAGTGTGATAGTGAGTGTTCTTAGTGTAGTCAGATAGAGTTGAAATTAAACTTTAGTATCAAAGCTTATAGTATAGTGGTAAGTAGCTGTAGGTTTTGAAGTTTTAGTGATACTAGAGTTACGTTTTTAACCTTTTGCTAGTACTAAACTTAAGATTTTGAAATTTTTTTAGTACTAAACTTAAGATTTTAAATTTTTCAACACTGCTTGTAGTCTAGTACGCCTAGCACAACTTCTACAGTAAATACTTACATAAATTTGCATTACTTCTTAAATCCCTTCAAAACCTTATCAACTTCTTCCTAAAGGCCCTAAAGACCTTATCTACCCCTTTCAAAAAAGCATAAAGGCTTTAGCAACCTCTTTCGATAGGTCCTATAGAACTTATCCTCCTTAAACCCTCAACTTTACCCTTTCTCATTTTTAAAACCCCCCTACATCACTCCCCCCTTCCCCCATTCTCTTTCAAAGAAAACCTAATAAGCCATCGAAACACCCCTTAACGATAAAGGTAAGGAAGTAAACGGACAGCCGTACCTAATCCCATCGCCCAAGGAATGATGAAAAAACATTTCAATGCCTTATATACGAAGCGACCGCGCTAATTCGAATGACCGACTTTTGGGTTGATTAATCGAACTGTGCCCGCGGGCGGCTTTCTGGAATCACAAATCTGGGAAGTCTACCTGGATTAGTGAAAGTCACTTTCAATTCGGAAATTTTTTGAAATTTTGACATTAAAAAAATTTTTTTTTCAAATTTTTTAAAATTTTTAAAAATGTTAAACATGGTCCCCTGTGCAACTTAAAATTTTTTGTAGTTTTTTTACCACCCCTTGTTCTCACTCCCTTCTCCCTATCTAAAAATTTCAAAATTTTAATGTTTTCCATGTTACAGTATGCCCGTACTTTTATCATCCCATTTTATGACCTCACTGTTCCGTTCCTAGCCTCTATTTTCCAATTATACAGTATTCTTACAGCCTAAAGACTATTGACTTACATACTAAAACAAATTCACCCCTAATTCGCCTACGAAACAACCTTGACCACAAACAAAACTGGGACAAATCAGCTGCGGAAACTCGAAAAATTTACAAAAAACCCCGCATTTCGGTTTTTATGAACAAAGTGCGTTGATGAACCCGCTTGACCATGACCTGGATAAAAAAAACTTGCCGAAAAACGCTTATAATTTTTTAAATCAGGACTTTAGGCTTGCGAAAAATGATTTTTAAGCTTGGAATTTTAATTTCGGCTTAAAAAATTTTTTTTTGGCTGTTAGTAGGTTTTTAGCCTTAATTATGGTTTTTAAGCTTAAAAATGATTTTTAGGCTTAAAGATGATATCTGAGCTTAAAAATGATCTTTTAGGCTTAAAAATAGTTTGTTAAGCTTAAAGATAGTTTTTAGGCTTAAAAATGATATCTAAGCTTAAAAATAATGTTTATGCTTAAAAACTGTTTTTTAGGCTTAAGAATGATTTTTTAGGCTTAAAAATGGTTTTTTATGTTTAAAAATAGTTATTAGGCCCAAAAGGTGTTGTAATTTTAAAACGTCTACCACACTCTGCCCTACCCTACACTACTGTACTCTACTATACCTTAACTACGCCACACGATTTAAACACTATCATACAAAACAAAAACTAGCCTAAAACGCTAAATCACGTCCCTAAAAACTCTAAAACACCCCCGCTACCTCTAAGCCTAAGCCCCTCTAAATAGTGCTAAAAGAGTGCAAAACCGACCTCAAAAACATACCGATGATCCGTTGTTGCCGGCGCCAGTTAATCCGCCCAAACCTGCACCACCACCAATGCCAGCACCGCCGCCAACGCCAATGCCTGCGCCAATACCGCCCACGCCTCGTGTGGACCAGTTGGAGCTGCCGCCGTGTGATGAGATTGCCAGTCCGCTGATGCCTGCACCGCCCACCGAGTACGAGCTGGTGGTGGTGCCGAGGTCGGAGAGGGCGAGGCCAGTGCGTGGAGATTGTGGTTCTGGGAGAGTCATTCTGTGTGTGGGTATGGGTAGATTGTGTGGGTAGATATGAAGTTATTGGTGCTCAACTGTACGTAGTACTTGTTGAACTTTGAGAAGGTTGAAGATAGATATCTTGTGTTGAAGGAAGATATCCGGCGGGTTGAAGGTAGATATCTAGTAGATATTGTAGTAGGTCAAAAAATTGTAGTTTGAGAAGCAAAGTTAATAACTTTGTTCTCTCTAATGTACCAAAGTCAAAAGCCTAAACCTTGATATTCTATAAACCTCTAAACTTTTGCTAAAGGTTGCTAATGGTATTCTAGGGGGATATGTTGAGTATATTGCACTTTTCAGTTGATTTAAAGCAGTGAGAAGTTGAAAGACAAGGGTATTCTGAAAAAATCAAAAATTTTTAAATTTAAAATTTTTTTTAGTTTGAATTTAATTCGATTTTAAAAAGTTTAGGTACTTTCACGTAGCACGATAAACAAAATTTGATATGAAATGATAAAAGAATGTTAAGGAAAATACAGAAAACAAGAAGTAAAAGTCAAAAATGCCTTAGGCAATTAAAAAATCAAAAAATTAAAAAAAACCAAAATTTTTAAAAAAGTTTCACCGCTTACGAAAATTTTTTTAAAAATACCACGCCTTGCTCAAAATTATACTAAAAAGCCCCGCCCCAGTCTATAAATTTTACATCAATTTTAAAATCAAAAAAAAAAATTTTAATTTTTAAAAAATTTTTCAAAAATCACATCACCCTACCCTACAATACATCTCTCCGACCCACTCAACCCTACCCTATCCTCAACCCTTCCCCAACCCCCCTTCACCCCATAAAAGGTCGTTGTGCTGCAAGAGTCCGACCGTTCCACCCGAACCCGCCGTCCCCAACTGACCCACTTTCGAAAGTGTGTCGATTTTGTTTTTTCCTCCGCCCACCTCCAATCGAAAAAACATTGTGTGCCCCGCCTCCGCCGAACACGGGATTCTGAAGCGAAGAAGAGTGAAAGAAGTGACCAGTCCGTCTTTTTATAGTCCGAACAGCCACGCCACGCCCACCAATTCGAAATGTTCTGGAGCCGTTTTTTGCGTCGGTATTACACATGATGACATAAGAGAGGAGGAATAAAAATAGAAAAAGGAGTGGGCGGGGTGGAAAATGTTGCAGAAAGTTGAGATTTTTAAAATTAAAATTTTTTTTTAATTTTTAAAAATTAAAAAAAAATTTAAATTTAAAAACATTTAAACTACTTTTCTGTATAACAAATCGCTCGAAGAGTTTAAAGTTTTTCATTATACCAAAGGTTCACAATTAAAAAAAACTCAAAGTTTTAAAAATTTAAAAAAAAAACTTCAAAAAATTATTTTTTATACCCAAAAACTTTCTACAAACTTCCAGACCGTTTATATTAAAAAGCCTACAAAAAACCATAATTTTCAAAAAACCCGCTTTTTTAATTCAAAAAAGAAAAAGAACGGTATTTCAAAAAAAAACAACTGTGAAACATGAAGGAACAGTGGACAATAGTGGGAACGGGCAGACCTTTTTTGAACCTTTTTTGGAATTTTTGTCCACATTTCCAAAAATACGAATATCCCGCTAAAATTAACTTGACACGCTTAAAAAAAGAATTTTTAAAAAACATGAAAACATTTAAAATTAAAAAAAAAATTAAATTTTTTAAAAATTAATTCTGCTTCTTTAGCATATAAAGTGCAGAAAATTGAAATTTAGTATTGTTTTTTATACAATAAATATTTGATTAAAAAACAGTGTAACAGAACTTTTGGCGCACTCTGTAAAAGACTCATTTTTAAAACAATTTTAAAATTCAAGAAAATTAAAATTTTCAAATTTTAAAAATTAAAATTTTTATGTAGTAAAATACGCCAAGTCGCAATAAGACAACTTAAAAATTTTTTTTTTAATTTTTCTTCCTTTGAAAGCAAAAGAAGCCGTCGTCGTGCTGTTCCACAAGCATTCGTCAAGTTTTGTAAAATTCGAAATAATCATTAATATGCTTTCGTAAAGCCCGCTGTAGATAAAAAACGATCAAAAGTGTATTCAAGGAGGCTTTTACGAACACCGATTTGATGATAGCGTTTGCCAACATCAAAAAGATAACAATGTTTTGAACGTAAATACGAACATCAAAGTGTAGATTTTCGTAGAAGGCTCAAACTTCCAGAATAAACTTAAATTTCTAAACCCTATACAACTACAAGAAGCTTTCATTAAAAAAGAATGGCATTAATATCTAAAAAAGTTCCATTCCCTAATGCCAATCCAAAATTACTTGCCATCCCCTTCTGAAGATTAACAAAAAACCAAAACAAAAGTTTTCACTTTGGAGCCGGCGCGACAAATTCACGACGCAAAAAAAAACAAAATCTGCCTTGACTTCTTGAAACTGCGGAAATCCGCACCTGATATACAGGTATTTAAGTGGGGGCAAGATCAACACGCCGCGGGCGGGGAGGGCGCGCCAAAAATGGTACGGACTGGTTCGCAGCGATCAGGGCGGGTGGAGACTGCCGCCGGCTTTCCACGGCGATTAATCAAATTTATTATGAATTTTAACACCGCTACAGATTTACGGTTGTCGTAGGGGTGAAGAAGGGTAGAGAAGCGGCCGAAGAGTAAAAATAGATGGAGTGGATATGGAAAAGCAATCTAAAAAGCCTACTGTATGTAGCTCATAGTACACTTAGTAGCCATGAAAAATATTAACAAGCTTGATTGACTTTTGACAGCTAGAGCACGACTTTAAATGATTAGGACATAACTTCAAATATCTAAGACGTAACTTTAAATAGCTCGGGCATAGCCAGAGGTAAGTAAAGCTAGAGTAAGAGACATGGCTAAGGAGTCAAAATTTAAACTTCCCGTTAATGTGGCATCCCGTTTCAACCGTATACCGTAACCACAGCACAATGACAAAGCACTACAAAATCTACAATTTTACAAAAAAAATCGATTTCTCGAAGATCAACCTTCATTCAGAAAATGATATTGTTCGTACCAGACGTTGTCGGTACGAACATTATCCTTCATGTCCATACAAGACACATTCACCTTCATGTTTGTAAAAGTCATCATCACCTTGACGTTAGCAAAAGCCATCATCACCTCCTGAATGCACTTTCGATCATTCTTCATCTACAACGGGCTTTACAAAAGAATATTAATGATTTTTTCGAATTTTACAAAACTTGACGAATGCACGTGGAACGGCACGACGACGGCTTCTTTTGCCTTGACCGCAATTACCGTCCCGCTTCTTCGTCACTAACAATATACTTTTTCGACATTTTCTTTCGAATGTTGTTTTGCAATTTCTGAGACGCACTTTTTTTAAAGTTTTTGTAAAATATTGCACTACTTTTGTGATGCAGAAGTAGTGCAATGTCTTTGAAAAAGGATGAGTAAATATAAAAATGAAAAAAAAATTGTTTTAGGTCCAAATTAGCTTCACCCTAGCTTTGCCTTGCCTTAAGGTTTCCTTAGCTTGGCCTTAGCCGTGCCCTAGCTTTTCTCTAGAATTGTCCTAGCTTTGTCCTGGTTTTACCTTAGCCTTGCCTTGACCAAACCCAAAACGTCAGGTCTACCAAGCCTTAAGCTTCAGAGCCATTGTGCCTAAAATTTCAACTTCATCAAGCTTAAATCTTCAGCTTATTCAAGCTCAAACTTGTAGCACAAACCTTGCACAAGCCCAAATTGGCAGCAGTGCAAAGCCTCAACCTTCAAATTCATTCTGCCTAAACCTTCAACTCTGCCAATCTTAAATTATCACTTGGTTCAAACTCGAACTTCAAACCGAAATCTTGATTAAAATCAAACCGTTAGCAGCATAAACCTTTTTCAAGCTCAAACTTAAAGCAGAAACTTTATACAAACAAGCCTTACAATATAACCTCAAACCAAACCCAATCAAGCTCACCACCCTTAGCTCCTCCATCAAGCTCGTGAACCGAGTTTGCAAGAAAAATCGCATAGTCAAATCCCGATTTTTTTAGCAACTTTCGCCCTATTGTTAATGAGTCTCGACTGACAAAAAAGGGAAGAAGAAAAGATGACATTATCCACTTAATGAGTTTTGCGCGTCGGAACAAGATCATGATTGAGTTTCAAGCTGTTTGTCTCTAAACTTGACGCATCTTCCTAGACGTTTTTTTCTCGCGCTCGGTCGTTCCGAGAAGCTGATAAAACAAAGGCGATTTCGCTGATGCGACAAGCTTTATGACAATGTTAGTCTAGCGGATCGGTTTACTGTTCAAGGATCAAAAGTTAAAGGGTACCAGCGCGTAAAAATTTGTTGAGGCAAGGGTGATAAAGAGAATTAGCAGAAAGGCTAAAAATAGAAATTTGGAACGTGATAACGGTGAGAAAACGTTGGGTTACACGTTGAAAACATAGCAACGTGTGAAGAGTTGAGTTGTTATGAAAGAAATACGACAAAGGTACAGTAAGGTTCTTGTACTTAAGGTGTTTATCCTTGAAACCTAATAAAAGAACTAAGCTTGCAATCACTGACCGTTAAATGTACCAAACCAGCAAAAAACTCCTAAAGCTAAAACGCTTCTGAACACTAATAAACTGCTCAAAATCACTCTCCACAGCTCAACTTACACCACCACACAACTCGCATTACAATAACCGCCCCAAAGCGCAACGCTTACAAAAGTAACCATGCTTGTTTACGGCCTTGGACTTTACAATACTACTAACAACAAAAAAACCATACAAGTGTGGGCGTTGCTCCTCTTTTCATTAACGTGAAAGTCAAAAAAAATTCAATTTTCAAGTCGAAAAAACCGGCTCTTATGCCATTACGCGAGCAAGAACATGTATTATATCATCGTTTACACGCGAGAGAGTAATAATAGGATCTAAAACAAGTAGAGAATGGCATCGGCATGAATTGCTACAAAGCGCAAGCTACGTTAGAACATCTTCACGCGCTACGATGATTTTTGGTCGGCTTTGGAGCGCGAGCGCTTCGAAATGTAAATTGTAGTACGATGTGTGCGATGTTAAAAATAAGCTCGATGAACGAAACGTATTTTACAATAAACTGTTTTTCAACGACACAGCTATATAAAAACTAAAAAAAAACATTTTTACTTTCTTCCCCCACTAATCGCCTTTCATATCACCCTTACCATCGTCGGCACAAACCCTCAAACTCCCAAAATCAATTGTCTGGAACACGGTTTTAATCACTGTGCCGTACCAGGCCGTACCTTTGCAATGAGTTGTTGATAACAACTTTTCATATCCGACATAGTTGAAAATCGCCCCGCCCTATTAGGATATTGCATAACTACCACGCCTTTCAACGAAAGTACGATGAAACGTGAATTTCATACGGATATAAATTGCAATTTGATACAGATGCCGCGCAATCACGTCAAGATATTAATTTTTTAAATCTAAAAAAGCTCACTTTTAGCTTTTTATACAATCAAGATTTGACGAAGTGTCACAGAAATTATTGAAAATCTCAAATCATTTTTTAAGACTATTTTTCTATAAATAATCGGCTACCATAACAAACAAGACCTCACGTGCTGCACAACAATCTCAATTGTTTCATAGATCTCATCTTTTGCTCGCCCTCGGCTTTGCTACGGCTAGTCCCGTTCTCCTTCAACGTGTGCCTTCGCTTTTCTTTGTTGCAGCCGTCTTCCTCAACGCACGACGTTTGATTATTTTTTTGCAATTTGTTGTGCAAAACGCGTCAATAACCCCAATTGGGATCAGTCATAAATCGGTCGGGAGCCGCTTCTTCATCCCCCTCCATTCACGTCCACACACAGAACAAATGGCTGATCATGACTTCCGGTTCTTTGTTGGCTCCAACGATAACACGGTATCCATCTGGGGAGGCGATTGTGTTATCGACGGCGTTTTGAAGAATTATCAATGTTAGTGGCGAGCGTTTTGAGCAATTATTTCAAAATTTATTCTTCGTACCACTCGTAACAATGTACGTTGTTTAACGACGATTTGTTGTTGCTATTAAGATACGTCGCCAAAGTAATCAGGGATTTTAATAATATAAATTTTTAATACACTTAAATCTAAACCAGTCTCAAAAACCCAAAAAATGATTTTAGCTTATAAATAACAATCAGTTACAAAAAAGCTTACAGTGCCGCACAATCGAACAAATGTTAATTGTTTGTATAAAAGTGCCTCTATTAATTGAAAGAAATTTGTCTAACTCTAAGCCCCCACTTTACATTTTGCTCCCGTAACGACAGCAACATTTGGCATTTTTAATTTTGATCATGGCCGCAAAGAAAATAGGAATTTTTAAATAAAAAAAATAATTTTCAACAAAACAATCTTTTGAGATGGTTGTTTGTTTATAACTCTAACAGAGCAATGCTTGCACGTTGAGTTTACTTTACTTTACTTAACTTAAAGACTATAAAAGTAAGTTCGTTTTAAATGTTTTATTCCTTTTCTGTTTGTAATTTGTACCGATAACTTTATATTTTATATTTTAGCTCATGTATTGTTTTCTGTGCAAGTTTCTCTACTACTATTGTAATGGCAAAGCTATATATTGAAATAAACTTCTAAAAGCGATCATTACCTACTGCTGCTATTCCTCTCTTTTAAAATTCACAACTTTCCTCAATCACATCAGTTATTCTATCAACAAAGTATTTTCGAGTTGCGATTTGCTCGGCTCGCGCTTAAACCTCCGGGATCGAGATTGCGTCGACGTTTTTTTGCTATTCCACATTACGTCGAAATTCCACAACCTAACAAATTTTGATTCTTGTTAGGGCTTATCACGATTTACAAATTTTATCCTTCCTTAACAAAAAAAACTATATTTATTAAGAAAGCACTTAATTATAATATTTCCACTTGTGTATTACAGTACCCAAACGTTAACTTGCTTATAATTTAATTAGGTACTGTTACTTTTAAACTTCTTGTCTCTCTTTTTATTGCAGGATAGCATTTTTGCAAAGTATTGCTGCTCTATAAATCTGTTTCCTGTTTTTCTGCTACTACGCTAACCCTTATAACGTATCACAATATAAATTCAAATAGCCTCGTTTAACATTACTATTCTGTTAAATCATGAACACACATCACAACTGTCTTAGAAAAGTAGTTGCTCTCGCCCAATTTTTTTCCTCCGCCGAATCGAAAGTGATTCGTTGGCGATGGCGCGAGTCGCGAAAATTTATGGCATTGGAACGTAAAAAGTATTGTTATTAATGAAAGTGATTACAATGCGGTTGCGTCGTCGAATGGATTTGTTGGACCGAGCAAATTCAACTAGTTTTTGATTCAGACAAAAGTCTCGAGGATTAATCAGATCGCCAATAAAAAAATTATTTGTTTGTCGTGAGCAACCTACCGTATGCTTAAAAATCTACTATAAAAATGTAAAATCTATCTTCTTTTTGTAAATTGCTTTAAGAAGAGAAGGTACTACTCTGAATCCCTCAGAACCTCTCAAATATTATATATGGATCCTTTGTAGTACCAATAGTACACATAAAATATTTTTAATTTTTCTACCTCCAGTAAATATCAAAAAATATAAAGCGACTGTCGTATCAAAGATACAAAAACAATTCCAAAAATTCTTATGAAATACGACAGTATAAAGTCCGACTCCAAAAAATGATACCCAATATCCGTGTTTATCATGTCACATTCGTATTACCGAACACAATGATCGAACGAGATAAATGACAAAAGCGGATATTCGTCAAGAAATAGGAAGTTTGGTCATCTTTAAAAGTAGGCTTTACAGTCTGCGTCTACCGACTGTTAAGTCTGCATCTACAGAATTTTTAAAATGATCAACTTAGACTGTTAAAGCCGATAGACTCTTTGTGTGGTAAAATACGAAATAGCTAACTAATGCACTTTATTACTATGCTTAAATGTTTCATCACATATTACTAAAAATTTCCTAAAACTATTTTAAGACACTTTATAATAATCTTTGTTCAACTTTCAAAATCTAAACCAAGTGTAAGTTTAAGTAGTCTACCGTAAATCCCCAAAAAATAATCATAAGTTCAAGTACAATTTGGTGTCACTTACATTGTCATTAATCATACAAGGTTTCGAGAACATGTTATCAAAGAAAATCTTTTACCTCATTAATTATTTCAAGCCCGTTCGTCGTATCTAGTAAATCGTATCTTTACAAATTGACTTCTACTTTTAAAACAACTGCAATGTTTAACAGTACTAATGCATACGTTAGCAAGTAATAGTGTAAGGATTAAAGATGCCAATGCAATTCTTAACAGTACTAAAGCAAAGCTTAACAGCACTAGTACAAAGCTTAGCATCTGCATCGCTACTCGCTATTAGAGCTTTTGTCGACTCCGCACCAGCCTAACCCAGGCGCCTTTAGAAATAGGTAGTGCTGAATGTACGGGGAATGAATACTGGCCTACATGTTGTATCTGAACGCCAGAATTTTTATGGAGCAGCTTACCTAACAGTGATGCAAGCAACAATGAAATACCTTGAGAGAGGCTCATTTATAAGAAGTGTCAAACACAAGAATAGCTCCATTGGCCTTCATTTGAATTTTATACATCCTTGCACATCAGCATAGTACGTTAAAGTGTACGGCATCAAAACGATCAGCTAATCTAATCTATATCTCTTAATTTGTAATTGTAGACGCTTGAAGAACATAGCTCTTTTTAATACTTCAAAAAATTGCTTTCTCATGTGCTTGTAATAACTCATATCGCATGTTGCAAACAAAAAGTCTTACATGATCAGTCATGTTGCTTTTCCCAAAATTCTAACCCCAAGTTCGTTTTCTTTGTTCTTTAGCCTCCTGAACAAGCAACTTTGGTGACCATACATCATGTCGCTGCACAAATCGAATCACTCTTTCTTATCTGTCTATTCAAAATTATATCTCGCCGAGAGCACGTTGGATCTTAATTTAATGGCCGTGAACTTGAAACGCACCCTCGACGTTTTTTCTTTTGGCGGCGGATTTCGAAAAAAAAATAAAAACTCATAGCGATAACCCTCAGAAACCCCCAGCGATAACCTTTGAATACCCCCAACGACGACCCTCAGAAACCCCCAACGACGACCCTCGCGACGTCTTTTTTTTCAGTCTGAGCGCCCCGCAAAAACCCCCCGAGCAGTTTTCACTTTAACGGGGCGAACGGTTGCACTTTCGTCTCGAGACGACAAAGGTTAGAAACAGCGGCGGAAGATCAGCTCAAGCTCGAAACGACGTTTTTCCAGCTTTCGAGACGTCGTCTCGGCTTACAACAAGCTTTGACAACGTGACTAACCCGAAAAGTTGCAACATTGCAATTAGCTAGAGAAAATTAAAATTGAAAATAGTTTTTAAAAGTCGAAAAATCTTTAAAATTTTTGATTTAAACGAGGTTCATACGGTAGAAATCCTATATGACAAGCTCCTCTATAACGGACTCTTCCGTAACAAACTTTTCTATAACGAACTCTCTGAAAAAATCCTCTATAACAACCCCTAGTAACACGAACTCCTGTATAACGAACTCTTGTATAACGAACTCTAGTATAACTACTCCTCTATAACAATCCCTTGTAACACGAACTCCTGTTTAACAAACTTCCGTATAACGAACAACTGTATAAATTCCCGGTCAACACTATGTAGTGCATTTAAAACTTCGGTACAACAAAATCTTTTCATAGCAATCAAGTTTTTGAGCAACTTGTATACATGAGTTCTACTGTACTTTTGACATTAAAGCTTTAAAAAACAATTCCTCTATAAAAAGATCCCGTATAACAAACAACTTTTGAATCCTCGTTTACCACTACACAGTGACTTAAAACTCTTGTATAACAAAACTTCTATATAACAAACAAATTTCAAGTCCCCGAGCGATTTGTTATACAGGAGTACCACTGTACTTATAAAAGCTTAGATATACCAATGCAAATGCAAAATAATACTTTATGTATGCAATCAATCATAGTAAATTATACTTTTAAAAAGCAAATAAAAAGCGTCATGCTTTAAATCGGAATAACTTATAATGTTAATTTTTTAAAACGCATATGTTAATGAGACGTTTTATAGATTATATATTAATAAAGTAAAACTAGATCATCTTATCCCATTACTGTTTTTTATACAAATATACACTCTAAATCTAAACGTAAATTTCATAATAAAAAAATTTCAAAAATGGCACCCCCACAATTTTTATCTTATCCACCAACACCTCCTTGCCATTTTCGGCCAAAACCCAGCCCAAAACTTTAAAAATCACATGACAATGTGGTCGGATCTGAGGCATTGAAATTTGAGGGAAAATGGATTGGTTTAAGAAAAAAATGGTGGTACCCGCCACCGCCATTGCCCCGCCGGCCTTTTCTTGCGTTTACCGGCTGCGGCGGGTGAGAAGAAAGGAGAAAGCCGAGGAACGTCAAGATAGTTGGTTTTTTTCCACTTGTAGACCCGACTATGGAATGACCAGTGGCCATTTCTTTCTAAGCGAACGCTTTTCGAATACAAAAACAGCGCAAAATTTTGTGAAAAACGAGACAGAAATGGAAGAAAATAGAAGTAAAAGAAGACGGTTTGGTCGGTTTAAACCGAAAAAAAAAATTCAAAAGGACTGGGCCGGACCGAAAAAAAAATTGGAAAAAAGCCGGGCCGGGCTAAAGAAAACTTGAAAGAGGTCGGGCCGAAATATTTGAGCTAGGCACAAACTAAGGTCTCAGGGACCATTGCTTGGACCCCGCAACGAAAGAAAGAATTCTACGAGAAAAAGGTTTATAAAGATCGAACTGTTGTATAATGCACTCCTTATATAACAAACTCTTCTATTACGAGCTCTTGTATAACAAACTTCTCTATAACAAACTCTTGTACAAGGAAGTTCTGTATAACAAATATTAAACCTTCAACCTATTTGTTATACAAGAGTTCCAATGTCTATTTTTTTCTATAAGGCTCATTCCTTGCCAACGCATTCTTGACACTCTGTAACTTTGACGTAACACGACAATGCACTTTAAATTGTCGTCGAGAGTTTACTTTCAAGATGCGCAATTTTTTTTGAAAATGCCGGCGGCGTTTTGTTTTTTTTAAACGAGACTTGAAATCCGACGACGGAAGAAGATGATCAAAAAAAAGGGAAATGTCTGACAATTTGTGATTGCATAATTTTTTTAAATTTTTTAGTTTTGCGCAAAAAAAACGGAGCAAACTTTAGTTCCAACGTTTTTTTGCGACGGCGAGGTATGAAAAAAAAATGATGACAAGTTTTTGCAGTTTGAAAGTTTTTAGAAATGAAAACTTTAAAATAATGGCATAAAGCAGGGACGTCTTACAGATAGTATCGGTGCAACTATAAACCACAAAAAATTTTTTTGATTTTTGTTTTCCCTCCCTCCCCCTTGCGTCCGAAAAAAAAACTAAAAAAAATTGTAGCATCGTTAATGGCTTATAGGCACCTGATGAACTTTGCGGCTATACAGTTGAACTCTTGTACAAAAAACTCCTGTACAACAAATCCTCTGTATGACGAGCAACTTTAAAATTCCGTACTAACAATACATAGTGCATTTGAAACTATTTTATAACGAAGCCCTCGTATAACGAAAAAATCCTCCGGCGTTTTATTTTACAAAATTCACCACATAATAGTTTATCACAATTTATAAACTATTGTATGTAACAAAAAAACAGAAACAACTTTCCTTTTAATAAATCTTCAAAACCAAAAAATTCGATTAATTCCAGGAATTCAAAGAAAAGTAAAAAATTTTTTATGTCTAGTCATAAAAGTAGACTGACACTTTCAAGTCATAAAACAACACCTAATAAACAAGCCTATTAATATTTGTGTTTTAAACCGATTTGCAACAACAAGGAAGTTGGATTAAACTTTATCTATTTTTGAACTTTTCGAATGACGCTTTTTATAAATTGTGCGTCATGTACATGAACTTTGTTTACGTTTTTAATAAACTTGAGTTTTAGACGTTTATCAAGTCTAACAACGGACCCAGCTTAGGTCTCGCAACGAAAGATTTGACTTGAAAATCTGGTTTTGAAGTTATTTACGTAAGAATTTATTCAAAATTGTTTTTAAAACTTGTTGTTAAATTATTGATTTCTTAGAACACAGTAGCATTGCAATACAAGTTGTTTTAGTTATTATTTTTATGGGTTTATACAAAAGGTCAGGCCAAAGCAAACTTGAAAAAACTCAAGCCAAGCACAAAAAACTAGGCTTAAAAAATAAGCCTGACGCAACCTTTAACCAGAGTTTTTTGTTCTTCCCGAACCGGTTGGACCAAATGCGAGAGTCCGGAATTTGAATTTTGTTTTCCCGCGCTTTTTTTTCTACCGGTCGGATTAGTCTGAAAATTTTTCTACCCTTTGTTTGAAATGGTGCTAACTCTTCTAGTTGCTGTTAATTTTTTGCTATTTATAGTAGTTTTCTAGATATCAGTTTGGCGGGAAAAATAAATTCAAAAATGTGAACCGTCCGGATCGGACCTTACCCAAAAGGTAAAACTTTGCTTTTGACAGAGCTAGAAGGATTTGAAAGTTTATAAGTTTCCTTTATACGATCTTTTGCTTATAGAGAAGTGAGATATACAGAAGTTCCACTGTATACTTCTGTATGTAAAATTACAAAAAATGCAAATTTTAAATTTGTGCTTTCAAAACTAGCTAGCCTAAACCTGCCAATTCTTCTAGCTACCCCAGAGTCTTTATCTCTTTAAACTTTAATGCTTGACCACTCAAATTGTGAAAGATTTTTGTTATTCTCTTCAAGCTCCCTTCACCGGCTGACCTTTAAGCGATGTTTGTTAGCGAAAGTCGAAGGAAATCTTCGAAAGCGGATATCAGGTATCGACGAATTCCTGATAAATCATTCGAGAAATTGAAAATACCTAAACACTGTTTATATCCCGTGTCAAGCGAGTCAAGGTCGGTTCAGATGGGCTGACTCATGGATAACATACAGATCAGACATCCTGTCAAGTTTGATGATAACGAAATTGGGATAAAGAAATTGTAAACAAAGTTAATGCTGATAAAACTATAAAATTTGTGAAATTTTTCTTGCTTTTTAAAGGAAGTTGTTACAACTTTTTTTGAAAAAAAAACTCCAACTTTACGTTGCGCAGCTTAAGAGTGACAAGTTATGCAATGAATGTTATTTTGGATTTTGTAAAGAAAGTTCTTGCCATTTTATGTTTTGTAAAGAAAGTTCTTGCCATTTTATGTTTTGTAAAGAAAGTTCTTGTTATTTTTTGTTATGTAAAGGAAGTTCTTGCCACTCATTTTTTGAAAACAAAGTTGTTGCCATTTTAAATTATGTAAAGAAAGTTTTTGCCATTTTATGTTCTGTAAAAAAAGAAAGTTCTTGCTATTCTATATTGTGTGAAGAAAATTCTTGCCATTCTACCTTTTGAAACAAAAATTTTCGCCATTTTAAGTAGTGTAAAGAAAGTTCTTGCAATTTCATGCTTTGTTAAGAAAGTTTTTCCATTTGGTGTTTTATAAAAAATGTTCCTGTCAGTTCAAGTGTTGTATATAAACTTCTTGCCATTTTTTGTTCTGTAAAGAAGCTTCCTGACATTTTAACGCCTTTATTTAAAAAAACGTATTTTACAACGCCCCAGCAACAATGCCACAACATTTTGTAGTCTCTGCAAAAAAGTGACCGGTACCGGGTCCATTCCGGCTGCAACGCCAAAACGTTTGACGCACCGATTCACGGCGAAATTTCGAAGAAAAAGTGGGAAAGCGGTTGACCTCGACCCGCTGCCCGGTACCGCCATTTGACACTGACCCCCGTTGCCTAATTTCACTCCATAATCCCGAATTTGAAAAAAAAACCCGATTCAAGACCCCCGGGTTCATGAATATCCAACAAAAACAAAGTGCTCGCGGCGAACACGGCGAATGGTACGGAAGTCTGCGCGGATTCGAAAAAAAAATGAAATTTAAAAAAAGTTTTAAAAAAAAGTATTTTTTAATATAGGTTACTGTAAAATGGCATTTTTGCTATTTTTGGGCTAAAAATGAGTTTGTAAAGAAAGTTCTTGCCAATTTATGATCTGTAAAGAAAGTTTTTGCCATTTTACGGTTTTTAAAGAAAGTTCTTGCAATTTTACAGTTTGTAAAGAAAGTTCTTGCTATTATATGGTATGTAAAGAAAGTTCTTGCAACTTTACGGTTTGCAAAAAAAGTTCTTGCTATTATATGGTTTGTGACGAACGTTCTTGCTATTTTCATTAACATCAAAATAAATTTTTAAAATTACGTTTTCTCTTCTCATCAACTACACCTTATACGTGTCATACCAAATACAAACCCTACGGGTATAAATTGACACTAACTATAAATTCTCCAAATCATAAGTTACATACCTCATATAAGAACAGTCTGCGCTTATCTTAAAAAGCGTATCAACATAAACTATATGTGGTTTTCAAGGTCCTAGCCGTAGCTCTAGCCCAGAGTCCTAGCCCAGAGCCCTAGCTCAGAGCACTGGCCCGGAGCCTTAGCCCAGCGCCTTAGCCTACGGCTGAAACCTAGGACACTAACCTAGACCCCTAGCCCAGAGCCCTAGCCCAGAGCTCTAGCCCTGAGTCCTAGCCGAGAGTCCTAGACCAGAGCCCTAGCCCAGAGCTTTAGCCCTGAGTATTAGCCCAGAGTCCTAGACCAGAGTCCTGGCCTTGACGTAGCCTAAGCTCTATTCTTAGCCCTAAAATGGACACTAATCCAAGCACTACCTTAAGTGTTAGCTTGTCTTATTCTAATTTAGCTATAACTTATTTTATTTTTATCTTTAGCTCATTTTATGCTCAACCTAGCGCTAGCCCTTAAAATTTTAGCCAACCTAACTCTACGTCATCATAACTTCTCCAAATTCCTTCAAATTATCAATTTCCGGATATTTTACGCAACTCGAGAATTCGACAGTTACGAAAGCGAGAGAGCGATTGTCATATGTTATGATAATCGAATTAGCGATTTCGAGTTTTGATTTCCCCCAATAACCTATATACATGTCGCGCGCGACTAACTGGCGAGTTTTGAAACAAAACACACTGAAGTGAGTCACGGATTGGCGTGACATTGTGACACAATTAAAGTTAGAAAAATCAAGATTATGTCATGGAACGTGTATTATCGCTTTCGTCAGGAAAACATGATTTATTGAGGTTTTGAGCTAGCGGAAAGCCTTGTCAAAGCAGCTCACTCCAATATCTTTAAAAAATAAACGAAAATTTTATACAAAAACGACAAGAACTTTCTTAACAAAACAAAAAATGGCAAAAATTTTCTTTACAAATCATAAAATAGCAAGAACTTTCGTTACAGATCATAAAAGGCAAGTACTTTCTTTACATTTCACAAAATGGCAAGAACTTTCTTTACAAAACATAAAAGGGTAAGAACTTTCTTTACAAAACATGAAATGGCAAGAATTTTCTTTACAAAACATAAAATGGTAAAAACTTTCTTTACAAACTACAAAATCGCAAGAACTTTCTTTACAAAATATAAAATGGCAAGAACTCTTTACAAAACAGAAAATAGCAAGAACTTTCTGTACAAAACATAAAATGACAAGAACTTTCTTTACAGTATTAAATTAGCATGAACTTTCTTTACAGAATTTATAATGACAAGAACTTTCTTTACAAGTCACAAAATGGCAAGAACTTTCTTTACAAAACATAAAATGGTAAAAACTTTCTTTACAAACTACAAAATCGGAAGAACTTTATTTAAAAAACAGAAAATAGCAAGAACTTTCTGTACAAAACATAAAATGGCAAGAACTTTCTTTCCAATGCATTAAATGGCAAGAACGTTCTTTACAGAGTAAAAAATGACAAAAACTTTCTTTACAAACCTTAAAAACTCAAAAAACACCTGAAATGCCCAAACCCCCCTCCCACATCAACAGCAAAAAATGTTGTTGTAGGGGGGCGATTAGATGTAAAAAGTGAAATTAGTTCATCCGCCCGCCAATTTTCCCTTTCCGCTGCCAAAAACAATCGGATGGGCGCGAGAGTGACCCAAATCCGGGCAAACGAAAATAACAGTGAAATCAGAATGAAGATTCCACGATGGAGAGAGTGTGGAACGCATCGATTCAGAAGCCGGAATCGCTTTTATGCAATCACAACAAAATTTGCACACGGAAGCAAGCTACAGGGTGAGACACGTTAAAATTGTTCCGCCTTTAAGGTTGATGGCATTATGATAAAGATACACTAAATAAGTCTAAAGGAAAATTGTTTATAGGTAAAATACGTAGCGGAGCAATTTCTGAATACTATGTAGAAGTAATCAAAGTGCATGAATCAAATTCTTGAGAAATTTTAAAATTTACAGATTTGCAACAAGATAAGTCTAATAAGCCTACGCATACTTACTTTTAGCGTTCAAAGCCACCAAAGCTTAAGACTGAACTTAAGCCAAAGCTTATAGTTAAGAAGACTAACCTTTTCAGAAGGCGTAGGCTAGAGCTAGGACTCCAGCTGAGGTTAATATAAAGACTAAAGCTAGAACAGAGCATAGACAAGGCTAGGGCAAGGCTAGGGCAAGGCTAGGGCAAGGCTAGAGCAAGGCTAGGAGTAGAGATAAAGCTAGGACAAGAACATTGGCTGAAGCTTTGGCTAGAGCGATAGAATTTTGCTAGGTCTAGCTCTAGCGCTAGTTCTAGCTTTAGCTCTAGGTCTAGCACTAGCTCTAGCTGTAATCCCTAGACCAGAGCCCTATCTTTAGTCCTAGCTTTATGATATAGCTGCCTTATATTATATCTCACCTAACCTATCCCCACTAGGCTAGGTATAGCTCTCAGCCTTAACCTACCAAGCCAAAGCCTACTATAGCCAAGCCTAATAAGCCTACACGTACTTAATTTTAGCTTTGAAAGCCTTTGGAGCTTAAGACTAAATTTAAGCCAAAGTTTATAGTTAAAACAGCTAGCCTTTTCAGCTTAAGCCTATTTTAACCTTAATAAGCCTAGATGTAAATTTACAGTGTTGAATTCTGCCTAACTGTCATACAGTTTACTACTGTAATTTTTAAAAAATTATTGTACTTTTTTGTATTTCGCTTTTCAAAATGAAACTTCCGCATTTCAAAACAACATCCCATTAACCGCCACTTGAATATACTGTATTCTCATTATTTCATCACAACAATTTCAACCCAATTACTTTGTTTTGGCAGGCGATTCTGTCGATGATTTCCCTTTCATCTCAAAAAAATCTGGAGCACACTTTCACCTAAATAACCCGACTTTCACTACCTACTTTCACCTTTATTATGCCATCCCGATTCATGTTTTTTACGTAATGACCGAGAAACGAAATTGGTGGAGGATTTGCGACTTTCATAAATCTCAAAAAATCGCGCAAATTGGAAGCGAAAACACTCGAAAAGTCGCGAAATTCGTCAAAATTTCAATGAAACTCACATGAACTTAAAGGTACTGTACTTTTAAAAGTATTTTATTATACTTTACTTCCTAGATCAACCAACGAAAGATTAAATTTAAAATTAAAAAATGTTCGTAAATAGAGTTTCCAAGGCTTATAGAATTTGAATTCTGAAAATAGCCGGAGCCAAAGCTAGAACCAAAGCCTCGAAATGTCATATTTTAGCACTGAAAACACCCAAAACCGGCACAGATCCGGCGCTAATCCAGCATTGGCCTCAGAACTAAAGCCAGGGCTTGAACTTTGAAAACGACCGATGCCGTAACCGAACATTTTAAATTTCGGCACACTACTTGTAAGCTTGCTTCAAATTTTATAAATTTTTCAAATTTTAAGTTTAGTTAAAGAAATTTGGACTATGATAAACATAAGCGTAAAGCTATAACTTTACGTTTAAAGATAGGGCTATAACTAAAAATGTGGCAAAAAGCAACATTAGACCAAACCTAAAGTTAAAACTATACCCTGAAGCCTAAAGGTGAGGCTAAGGCTAAAGTTAGGCCTAAAACATACGTTAGACTTAATACTAAAACTAAAAGACTTGGCTAAAAAATCCAAAATTTTTTCCACGTATTTTACATTTAGTTTGCTTAATAAAATTTTTAGAATTTAACATGTTAGAATTGAGTGACGTTTTCAATAAAACGTTTAAAATTGATTGCGCAAAGATATTTCACCTTGTTTTTTATGTAATCGTTCCGGAAGAACGTCTGAAAATCCAGCCATTTTTTGCACGTTTCTCAACAGACATTCTGAATCAGAGGTCATCAATAATTAAACGATCTTAAATGACATCTTTTTAATTGAAAAAAATTAAAATTTATGGTTTTTTACAAAAAAAGATAAATAAAATAGCCAAGTCCGTTTCATAGCCTTAGCCTTAGTCTTAGCCTTAGTCTTAGCCTTAGTCTTAGTCTTAGTCTTAGTCTTAGTCTTAGTCTTAGTTTTAGCCTTAGCCTTAGCTTTAGCCTTAGCTTTAGCCTTAGCTTTAGCCTTAGCTTTAGCCTTAGCTTTAGCCTTAGCTTTAGACTTAGCTTTAGCCTTAGCTTTAGCCTTAGCTTTAGCCTTAGCTTTAGCCTTAGCTTTAGCCTTAGCTTTAGCCTTAGCTTTAGCCTTAGCTTTAGCCTTAGCTTTAGCCTTAGCTTTAGCCTTAGCTTTAGCCTTAGCTTTAGCCTTAGCTTTAGCCTTAGCTTTAGCCTTAGCTTTAGCCTATAGCTTTAGCCTTAGCTTTAGCCTTAGCTTTAGCCTTAGCTTTAGCCTTAGCTTTAGCCTTAGCTTTAGCCTTAGCTTTAGCCTTAGCTTTAGCCTATAGCTTTAGCCTTAGCTTTAGCCTTAGCTTTAGCCTTAGCTTTAGCCTTAGCTTTAGCCTTAGCTTTAGCCTAGCTTTAGCCTTAGCTTTAGCCTTAGCTTTAGCCTTAGCTTTAGCCTTAGCTTTAGCCTTAGCTTTAGCCTTAGCTTTAGCCTTAGCTTTAGCCTTAGCTTTAGCTTTAGCTTTAGCTTTAGCTTTATAGCTTTAGCCTTAGCTTTAGCCTTAGCTTTAGCCTTAGCTTTAGCCTTAGCTTTAGCCTTAGCTTTAGCCTTAGCTTTAGCCTATAGCTTTAGCCTTAGCTTTAGCCTATAGCTTTAGCCTTAGCTTTAGCCTTAGCTTTAGCCTTAGCTTTAGCCTTAGCTTTAGCCTTAGCTTTAGCCTATAGCTTTAGCCTTAGCTTTAGCCTTAGCTTTAGCCTATAGCTTTAGCCTTAGCTTTAGCCTTAGCTTTAGCCTTAGCTTTAGCCTTAGCTTTAGCCTTAGCTTTAGCTTTATAGCTTTAGCCTTAGCTTTAGCCTTAGCTTTAGCCTTAGCTTTAGCCTTAGCTTTAGCCTTAGCTTTAGCCTTAGCTTTAGCCTTAGCTTTAGCCTTAGCTTTAGCCTTAGCTTTAGCCTTAGCTTTAGCCTTAGCTTTAGCCTTAGCTTTAGCCTTAGCTTTAGCCTTAGCTTTAGCCTTAGCTTTAGCCTTAGCTTTAGCCTTAGCTTTAGCCTTAGCTTTAGCCTTAGCTTTAGCCTTAGCTTTAGCCTTAGCTTTAGCCTTAGCTTTGGCCTTAGCTTTAGCCTTAGCTTTGGCCTTAGCTTTAGCCTTAGCTTTAGCCTTAGCTTTAGCCTTAGCTTTAGCCTTAGCCTTAGCCGTAGCCTTAACCTTACCTTTAGCCTTAGCTTGAGGTTAAAGCTGAGCCTAACTATTAAGTTTACTTATATTTTTAGCCCAACAATGGTCTTCATGGCTCATAACATCAGAAAACATAAGCTGATACTGTAACCATTCCCATGCCAGCTTATTCAAAATCTAAATTTCCTAATTAACCTCTAATTATGCTACCATATCCCAAAAACGTTAAATTATTCCGTGGCACCCAGTGCCATGGCACTTCTGATCAAACCCAGATATTCATATTACTATTTTGTTCTGTTTTTCCAAAAAAAACTGTGAAACCGTCTAAACAAAGCCTAGTTTTTATGTACTTGAGTTGGAGACAAAACGGTTGGGCGCCTGAATTTGAATGGATTTCGATTCGAATTTTAAGTTTCCTCATTATGCAAAAAAGTTAAAACAAGAAAAATAGAGAGAAAATTCGTATTTTGGTTTTAAAAATTTCGATTCACTAAAAGTAGACTTTAAAAAAGACCGGGCCCAATTTTGTTAGCCCTTCCTTCGTACTCAACTTTAGCCTGGCCCGGCTCTTTTCAAATTTGCCTTGGCTTTTATAAAAATTTATTAAAACATTATGTTGAACCAAAGTAGCGGAACACTAAGACAACGTGTATCGTACTTCTTCTGTGCCTTAAGTAGTAGTAAGAGGCACTTTCACACAGGAATGTGTGGTATTTTTACACAAAGTGTGTGGTATTATTACACGGTGCGCAAGCTGTGTAAACAAAGGGACGGGTAGATCAAAGGGTTTGTTTGAATTTCGCAGTGCGCGAGAGTATCAAGTTACAGTATCGTGATGTGATTTGTAGGTGTTTTTTGAGTACGTGACCTAGTTATGTACAACTGTGTAAACAAAAGGTTGCTGGGACCGGTTGGGGCCTGGAGCATATTGTAATATGATATTTAGTTTTGCCATTTTTATGATTTGTTGTCCGATTGTGTTACAGCACGGTAATTTTATTATTTACAAAGTAACAATAAAGTAAGTAAATAAATTGGGATATGATTCTTGCAAAGCCTTTCCCCTCGTTGCGTTTGTAGGCATTGATACGGCATATTTTCATACCACGGGATCCAAGTTCAAACAACTAAACGTTATATTATACATAAAGATCATAAATTTGTTTCTTTATATGTTCGTATTTTAGCGCACTTACATTTAAGTTGATCTCTCTGATGAGGATCGGTTCTAAATCATCGACATTTGTGTCGTAGAGTCTTTTCAAGTAAATTTTAAAAAAAACACATATATGTATAAACGATGTCTTCGTTTCTCAGGATGGGGATTTTGGTTTTACGTCCGCGTATTAAGAATATGTTATCATTGTCGAGTGTTTCGACAAATACATATGTAAAACCCTTTACGTCCTTGTGGACGTAAAGGTGCCAGCGAACCTCATCTCCGTCTTTCGAATTGTACACCTCGGCCGAATCTGGATTTTTCTTACGCGGAAAATACGTTTCCGATTTCGATGTTGCCAGTTGTTGAATATGAATAATGGACAGGGCATTCTGTGAGGTGGGCTTGGCAGTGAGGTGGGCTGGGCTTGGGTGAGGTGGGCTGGAGGACATGGCACGGCTGGAGGAAATGGCACGGCTGGAGGACATGGCACGGCTGGGCGGTGAGGTGGGCTTGGCGGTGAGGTGAGCTGGGCTTGGGTGAGGTGGGCTGGGCGGGGAGGTGGGCTGGGCTTGGGTGTCGGAAAGTCTGCTTTTGGTGCTCATGCTAAAATATTTAGAACTTAATACAAAACTCAAAAAATAAGTTAATATTTAAAGAAGAATGTAGATTAGTTCCACAAGGAATACAAAATGTTTTAAAAAACTTACATATGTAAACAGTTTCTTCGTTTCTGAGGACTGGAAGTCTGTTTTTTCGCACACGTATTAAAAATATGTCCTCATTGTCAAGAGTTTCAAGTAGAACGTATACGTATTTCTTTGTAGATGTCAAAGTACCCGCATACCGCATAGCCATTTTTCGGAGTGTCCATTTCGGCCGGATCTGAATTTGTCTTGCTCGGAAAATACGTTTCCGATTTCGATGTTGCCAGTTGTTGAGTATGATTAATGGACAGGAGTGATAAGTCAGCCCCGGCCCTGTAAGCTTGTCTTCCCCGAAGACCTTCGCGGCTTCTTGCCACGGATACCCCTCTATCACTTAAGAACAGCCCCTTCTCTGGACGGCTGGGTCGACCTCGAGTGATCGCCATTATCGGCTTAAATAGCCGATATTGTAACGGCCTGTAGCCAGCCCACGATCCGGCCGCCTTCTGCTTATCGCCTCTCCCTGCCTTCTCTTTATTGAAGAGGGCGCAGGCGACTGCAGAAGAAGGCCGGATTCCAAGCCTAGTCGATGTTTAATGTACTTTAAGAAGTAATTAGAATATTTGAAACCTCACTCAGGGCATTCTGAAAAAAACCTTGTAAGAACCAAGACTTTATTAACAAAAAAACTAAACATTTAATAAAACTGTGACAGTACCTGTGCCTGCCATATAGACGCAGTCTCAAATGACTGTTGTGGCTATATTGGTGTGCTAAAGCCCAGGTCGTCAGCAGCGGAGGTATTTGAAGTTTTCTGTTTACCAAATAAGACGATTATGGGTATACGCCGATAAAGTATCGTTTTTCATAATTAGAAACTCTTATTGTGTGTTCGAGAATTGTATTATGTAAAATTGCTTTTTGGAAGTTATATACAGGGTGTCCCAAGAAAAATGTCCGAAACTAAAACGATATATCTTGGTTACAAAAATAGCTAAAATTTTCAAACTTTGTACTGTGGTAGTTTACATGGGAAGTCACTTAAATCGTACCTCGACTTCAGGTCGAGACCTATATATTCTTAAAGCCCTGTAATCACTGAGTATGGATCTGAAAACCGTTTTTCCGTATGGCGCTTAGTTTTCGAGAAAATCGACTTTAAATTTTGACCGTATCCCCAAAAGGAAAGCGCGCGAGAGTCTATCGGAAATAACGAAAACAAATCAAGTAGCGGCGTGGCGCAAATGGTAAAGCGTTGGGTTTCCGATTCAAACTACGTGGGTTCAATTCTGGAGCCTCTAAATCATTTTTTAACAAAACTTTCAATATGCATACTTATGTAATTTTTGTAGTTTTAAAAAATGAAGATTGACATAATTTCTTTAAATAAATAAAAAATTATTAAAGAACATTACCTAAAGCAATAATATATTAAAATAAACAAAACTCATGCTTTTCGTTCATTGTGCTTTGGGTGTCACCCTCGCACTTGTTGTGGGGTTCCTGATGTTCGATTTGGACACGGCGACAGCATCGATGCTGCCTACAATGACCGAATCGTGAAGACAATGTTGTAATACAGCAGATGTTAATTTCGACGATGAATCAGAGGAGGACTTGATTGAGGATAGGAATAAGACGGCGGATCCAACGTACGAAGATGTGACCGACGAAGATAGACGAAAAATATATGTCGTTAAGATTATGCAATTTTATCTAACAATGATATTACAAAAATTACATAAATTTGCATATTGAAAGTTTTGTTAAAAAATGATTCAGAGGCTCCAGAATCAAACCCCCGTGGTTTGAATAGGAAACCGAACGCTTAACCCTCTGCGCCATGCCGCCACTTGATTTCTTCAATTTATTTCCGATTGAGTTTTCAGCGCGATTTCCTCCTTTTAGGGAGTCGGCCAAAATTTAAAGTCGATTTTCTCGAAAACTAAGCGCCATACGGAAAAACGGTTTTCAGATCCATACTCAGTGATTACAGGGCTTTAAGAATATATAGGTCTCGACCTGAAGTCGAGGTACGATTTAAGTGGCTTCCCATGTTAGTACTACAAGTTTTTCGTCGCACAATTTTGCTTTTTTTGGTTACATTTTAAGGGCGTTATGTTTTTTTGAAAAATCGTCATTTTCACCAAAATTACACATATTTTCATTTGAAAATGCTTTTTTTGCTAAGTTTTTCAAAGGTTTTCATTGAGATTTTGCTTGAGAATAGATTTCTCGCAAAATTTTCTGTTTCTTTTGGAAATTTTGCCGCGACCGCATTTTCAAATCTCGGCGGAGAGTCGGCGGAGGCGCAAAAATATCGGCGGAGGCTATAACTCACCTAAAAATCAACGTAAAAATATAAAACAAAAAGCAATATGTTTCAAATTACAGTACCTGTAAACTTATCTTTTCAAATATTTCAAATATGCTAGAATATAATAAGTTAATGAGTATCAATTTATTATAAATTTTAATAAACATAATTAAAATGTGTTTTGATAAAACTGTCAAATTATTCAAAAGTTTGAATTTAAAAAACGTGGAAGTAAAAAATAAAAATAATTTATTGTTTTATAACTTTGTCGTGATAATAATGGTGACAATGTAGAGATTCGTTAACTATATATAAGTTTTAATATGATTTATAATTGAAATAAAATATTTCAAAAAACCTAAAGTATAAAAACATAGTTAACAAAAAATATTACATTAAAATATTTTTTAGAAAATAAAATATTTTGACCCATAAGTTTATAGATACTGTAATTTGAAACATATTGCTTTTTGTTCTATATTTTTACGTTCATTTTTAAGTGAGTTAAAGCCTCCGCCGATATTTTCGCGCCTCCGCCGACTCTCCGCCGAGATTTGAAAATGCGGTCGCGGCAAAATTTCCAAAAGAAACTTAGAAAATTTTGCGAGAAATCTATTCTCAAGCAAAATTTCAATGAAAACCTTTGAAAAACTTAGCAAAAAAAACATTTTCAAATGAAAATATGTGTAACTTTGGTGCAAATGACGATTTTTCAAAAAATCATAACGCCCTTAAAATGTACCCAAAAAAAGCAAAATTTTGCGACAAAAAACTTGTAGTACTAAGCTACCACAGTACAAAGTTTGAAAATTTTAGTTATTTTTATAACCAAGATATATCGTTTTAGTTTCGGACATTTTTCTTGGGACACCCTGTAGTATTGCTTTTTAGGTCAAACGTATCATGCGATCTTACCATCTGACGCCAATCGATTTGCTGATGAGAGCCTTTGAAAAACCGGCCAAGGCGACTCACTGGCTTTAGAACGCATCTCTTGCTTGAACAACAAGAACACCAGTACGAATCCTCATGAGCTGCTAAAGAGACTGTGGATACCAAGAAGAGGACTGACGAAGGTACCAAGAGGAAGGCCGAGGCTGACAAGAAGAAGGACGCGAAAGATACCAAGAGAACCAGCAAGGATCAAGATGATGACTTTGTTTTTGTTAATCTCCGAATTGACAGCGATTGGGTAATTGTTTGAACACCTATTTAATATTTTGTAACAAAAAATGTTTTTTTGAATAGATTTACAAGTTTTTTACAATATGATTAGTTTATTGGATTGATTTAAATCTTTTTACGGTGTAATTAGATTATTAGGTTGTTGTTACATGGAATGAAAATTAGTCGGTATGTTCCATTTTTCCTGGAATGTTCCATGGCTTCAGGGACCGAGTCCTCGAGTGTCATTTTTTTGGACTTAATAGTTAATTCCTCGACCTTATGGGTACCCAAGTCATCATTACAATACGTTTTGATCTCGTCCATGTTTATTGTAACAAACGTCTCTGTAAAAACCATATAGTACAAAAGACAAATTAGCAAAATTATTACCTTTTTCCTCTCTTAAAGCAACAGTAGAAACACATCCCGAACAAAAATGGCAAAAATAAATACCATATCACAATATGCTACAGGCCCCAACCGGTCCCAACAGCCTTTTGTTTACACAGCTGTACATAACTAGATCACGTACCCAAAAAACATCTACAAATCACATCCCGATACTGTAAATTGGGGTACCCCCCCCTCGCGCCCGGCCCTGCTTCTTACCTACTGCCTTAAATAAGCCATAATTGAACAATTTTAATTGTTAAACACAATTCAAAAAGCGTTCTTAAGTAAGTAGCTTTACGTTCATATTGTTATTGTCCTTTTCGCATGTCAAATCTTTCGTTGCAGGACCTAAGCTGAGCTCCTGAGGCTTTCGGGCCCACATATGCCGACCTGGACTATCGTTGCGAGACCTAAGCCAAGCTTCATTTAAGCACAGCCTTCAGATCAGCACACTCTAGCCCGGCATATTTCAAATATGTTTCAGTCCAGCCCTGCCGGGCCTAATGAGCTCTGTTTCATATCCAGGCCAAAAACTGATTAAAAATAATAAAAAAATCAAACTTCAATAACCATTTATTTCGAAAAAACATCAATAAAACAATAAACTGAGGTAGGAAATAAAAAGTAGATGGTATTACAAATCTATGCAGTGTTCTAGCTTATTCTCTGCGTATATTACGTATCCGGGCCTAGCGATGAATTACAAAAAAAAAAGAGAAAAAAAAGGTAGTTGAACAACAAAAAGTAGCTGAATAACCGCAGTGTTTGATTGATAAACTGATATGGCAGTCTAAAACAATATTTTTCAAAAATAAAATTTTGAGTTCATGACAATACAATTTTAAGGTAAACATAACGACATAAAATTTAGGCCACTGTTTTGAGCTCAGTTACAATATATACATCATGTTCTTTAATTAAAATCTAAAATTCCTTTGAAAGACAATATAAGAGTTTATATTATTGTTGTTTAAAGCATTCTACGTTCCCTAAACCCGCTATATCAAGCGCTAACTAACTTTAGAGAAAAAGCACAGAATTACTTAAACAACCAAATACTATGCGGAAAACGTTCTTTTAACATTATATTGCTTAAAAGCTCTTTTAACCATAACAATACCCATTTTCTCGAAAAGCTTTAAACTCTATATTATACATGGTAAAAAGAGCTTTTAAGCCTTCTCTATCAATGATAAAAAAAAGCTCTTAATGCTTATATTATCCATATTCAAAAAACCTTCAAAACCCTACATCATCCTTGATCAAAAGAAC
The DNA here is from genome assembly GCA_904066225.2 of Bursaphelenchus okinawaensis. Lineage (NCBI taxonomy): Eukaryota > Metazoa > Nematoda > Chromadorea > Rhabditida > Aphelenchoididae > Bursaphelenchus > Bursaphelenchus okinawaensis. The sequence goes on along the minus strand of CAJFCW020000001.1, from coordinate 9,007,490 downwards.
TTCTGAGGCCTTCTCACCGGCGTTGTTGGGCTTTGCTGACTGTCCACCGTGCTTCTCGATATTGTAGTACTTCGTTCACTCCTCGTATAGGTCTGTCTGACCACAGCTCTTTGTTCTGGCGGTGAACCTCGTGGCAATGAGTCCTTTGATCCGGCTCTTGATAAGGCGACTTGATCTCTCGACGCCTGATCGTGTTGGAGTCTCTGTACCCGTATCAACAACTGTGCTCTGTCCGCTCGTACTGTATATAGTTCTTCCTTCACTTCGTTCGAGTACTTTTCCAGCTCTTTGACCCTTATCAGTAGGGATTGAATGGCACGGTCGTGTAGCTTTGTCATTTGATCTTCTTTTTGTCGCACAGCCTTCTGAATCTGGCGTTCTTGTTCCTCTTTCCGGCGTGCTTGAGTCTTTTTGGTGTTGTCGTCGAGGAGATCGTTCATTTTGCGTTCCAACGCTTCACAACTCGACTTCCAGTTGGCCATTTCGCGTTCTTGTTGGTTCAGGGCGAGGGCGATGTTGCCTTTTTCGGCCAAAAGTTCTCGGAAGGCGGCGTCTTTGCGTCTCAACTCTTCTTCGATCTAGAACAAAGTGGTTTAGATATCAATTAAAGTCTACTACAATATAGAGTTAAATATTACGTTGTTCAAATAATTCCGCGCCCCTAGCCAAAAAAATTTGCTTTGACTTTTTGACCAATAACAACATCATTTCAAAAGCTAAAATAACATTAAAAACCCTCTAAATCAACTAAATTTAACGCTCTGAGTTCCATAAATTAATATAAACTTACACTTTCTTTCTTATGAATCACTGAATCCAGCTCCAACCTCAACTTATGCAGTTGAGTTTTGTACTCGCTCAGTTCTGCATAATATTCACCTTTCTTCTTCTTCAGCTCCTCGATTTCTCGTTGTTGGTCGACCTTTTCGACCAGTAAGCGGTCGTTTACCGTCCGACAATCACTCAGTTCATGTTGTAGTTCTCTTTCTTTCTGAAAAATTTGAATTCAGTAGCTTAAAAATAATAGTTTACTCGCTTAAAAACAAAAAATTTCTCTCGAAAATTGGGTTTCGTCTGATTTTTCAACTTTAACATAGGTAACTATCCTATCAAAACCCTTACAAAATCACCAAAAATTACATATTCTTAAGCCTATTAAAAGAAGAATATAATCTTTACTCTCTCAAAGAAGCCGACACGTCCCACCAAAACTTGATTTTCGTTTTTCTCGGCCTTCAACTGATTCAAAACTTCATTATAACGCATTTCAGCCCTCTTCAGTCGTTGAACAGTATCTTCCAGTTCTCGTTTTTGTCGGTCCGAAATTTCATCCATACGACGGAGATCCTAAATATTAACAATCATAAGTTCAAACGCGTATCAAAAAACAATCGTCCAATTCCTAATAACCTTCTACTAAAATTCTTTGAAAGCGTTTTAATTCATCCACTAAACATCTTCACGCCTTTTTAAACTGTCGTACTTCAGTTGCGCTACTCATGTTGCAGTAGGAACAAAAGTTTACGTAAAATCAAGTGTTTTAGTAAGAGTTTTTATTTCTAGCTCAAAATCATATTATTTTAACTTTGTCCGTTATGAAAGGGTTTCGCTAAACAAGAGTTTGAAATGCACTGCATAACAATAGTCAGAGATTTAAAATTTGTTCTTTATACAGGATTTTCACTATTTTTAAAGTAAAAAAATTAAAACTTACAGAAACCATTCGATCCAATGACACCTTCTCTTCACTGAAACAATTAAACAAATTAAAATTCACGCAAACAATAAAAAAAGAGCACTTATACACGATTTTAAAATCACTCTTTCAAAAATTTTTACCACGCCTCCCACCAAAAAAAAAATTTAAAAACAAAATGAAAACTAGTCCTATAAAAACAATTTACTTCCTCCCTAAAAAGTTACAGTATTCCCCTGCCCTCGCAAAAAAAAAGTTTTTACACCACCCTTACCCCCCCCAAAATTAAAAAAAACCAAAAATTTTTTTTAGACTTTTTCACCTGAACAAAAGATTCGTATAAACACCCCTCAGACCTAAAGAATCAATACAAACACCCCTCACTAGACCTAAAAAATCCCCTCACCAAACCTACTTCAAATCATCCAACTGGTGTCTCAGGTCGTTGATCATTTCAGCTGCTTTGTTGTTCCTCGACTCCACATCCAAGAACCTCTCTCTGTAGTCCGCCAGCTGCACTTCTATACTTTCTTTTTTGTCTTCAGAATCCTTTAGTTTCTGAGCCCATTCCTGACTATGTTCATCGTTTTCTCTTCTCATTCGACTAATCTTGTCTTCATAATCGTTCCTCTCGTGTTCTAAGGCTTGTGTCACTTCGTTCAGGTCTTTGCTAGTTTGTGAATATAGATTCTTGATGTAGCTGTACTTTTGGTTGAATTCTGATGATATTGTAGTTATCTCGGTCTCTTTTTCTTGGATGGTTTCGTTGGCTGTCTTTAGCTGAATCGAGTGTTCGTTCAGATCGAGTAAAAGGCGTTCCTGAAGCAAAGAAAGCGAGATAAGCATAGATTAAGCAATATTTTCAAAAATAAAAAAAAAATTAAATAACAATCTTCGAAAATGTTAAAATTTTTAAAAAAACCAAACACTTAAAATTTAAAGTTTCAATTATAACTTAAAAAATTTAAAAATAGGCCTAATAACTACCAGCCAAGCACCGAAATGTTAAGCTATATTAACATAATTAGTGTCCAAAGCAATCAATTAACCTATAATAATATCCCAATCTACAGTAATACTTAAAGTACTCAAAGATATAAATCCTTACTAAAATCCTTAGAACTAGTATAATATGATTCTTCCAGTACTATCATGCCCCAAAAATACCAAAATAACATCCCTAAACTAAAAAATAACAATTTCCCTACCTTCAACTGCTGCAAAGCCTCAATTTTCTTCTCCAGTTCGTCAATCTTTCGATCTTTCTCCTCTATAACCGATGACTTTTCCTTTTCCAATCGTTTTTCAAATTGACTTTGAACGTTGGAGAACAGATCAGCTACAGCTTGAAGCTCCTCAGCCACATCGTCCCTTTCCCTGGACTTTTCGGCCAGCTCTGCCTTTAGGCTTGTTTCATTTCTATGGAAAATGTCAATCTCATCAGCGTGGCGAGCTACCTGAAATTTTTAAAATTAGTTTACTTATTAGCTAGCTCAGTACATGCCCTACCTAACCTGCCCCTGGATGAGCAGGGTAAGATAGCACATGTGTTAGACGATGGTAGAAGTAATTTTAAACCTCCTCCTCACCTCATTCTCCAACTCAATGATCCGGCTGTTATAGACCTTTCCACTGTTCTGTTCTTCACTCAAACTTGTCTTCAATGATTGGATTTCAGTTTTCAAAGACTCATTCAACTTCATTTCGTCCTGTAACCGTGCTTCTAGATTCAGAATCGAGTCATCAGCCAATGACAAATCGTTAGTCTTTTTAGCGTTTTCCGCTTCAGTGTGATCTAGCCGGCTTATCAGCTGAAATAACATAGATTTTAACTTTAAAAACTTTTTTTTTAAACTTTAAAATCATGTTTTTTCATTTTTTTTTGACAAAACAATTGAATAATCTTACCTTTTCATTAAGGACTTTGTACTTTTCATTATCGTTCTTGGCCGCTTCGAGCGCTTTTTCCAGCTCTTCGATCCGTTTCGATTGATCAAAAGCTTCTGTTGCTTTAGCTGAAAATGAAATTTAATGCAAAGTTCTAAAACAGTTCATAGTTAAAGAGCCAGCCACTTTTCAGTATTACAACTTTAAAAGCTAAAAAAATTAAACTACCTTACCTTTGAACTTCAATACCTCATCGTCGTTGACTTTCTTGATTTCCAAAATTTCGGTTCTCATTCGAGTCACAACTTCAGTCAGTTCTACTCTTTCTGTTTCCAATGTCGCTTTGCTTCTTGACAACTAAAATATTTCCTTTTATAAAAAGTTTTTGCTATTTGATATTCTGTAAAAAAAGTTCTTGCCATCTTATTTCTTGTAAAGAAATTTCTTGCCATTTTACACTCTTTAAAGAAAGTTCTTGCCATTTCGTTTTTTAAAGAAAGTTCTTGGCATTTTATGTTTTGTAAAGAAAGTTATTTCCCCTTAAATTTTTGAAAAGAAAGTTTTTGCCATTATAAGCCTTTTAATCTCTATTAAACCACAAATCCTTTAAAAATTACCCTACCTGATCAATTTTGTCTTCATGTTTCTTCAGAATCTCGTTTTGTTCATTAACTTCTCGATCCAACGCAGTTATGGTCAATTCTTTGGTCTCTAATTCTTCCTTTAGGGCTTGAATCCTCTCTTCGTGTGTTTTACTGGCTGATCGTGCTGTGCTCGTTTCTTGTTCTGAAAATTAATACATTAGACTACCGTAAACTACCGTACCTTGTCCTACCCTACTCTGTCCTACCTTACCCTAAACCCCCACGATAAAAATATGTACTTCAAAAGAACCTACGAAGCTGCTGGATTTCTCGTCTTAAAGCATTCAACTCCACATTGGCATCGACCAGTTGAATTTGAACTTTTTGAAGTTCGGCCCGTGTCTCTTCTGTGATTTGTTTTTGAGCGTTTACCCGTTCATCGGCCCGTTTCTCGACTTCTGTGAACTCCTCAGTTATTGTAGTTTGTCGTTCCGTCCATTCAGTCTCTAAGCGTTGTCTGAGTTCACTGACATGACGTTCGCTTGAGGTTCTGGTGTTCTCCAACTTCTGATTCAGATCATCGATGTTGGTCTTTAGACTGTGTTTTTCATTTTCTAGGCTTGTGAATCGTTCTTTCAATTGTTTTATCGATTGTTCTTTGAGTTGAATGTCTTCTTCTCTGAAAAAAATATATTTTATCGTATAAATTGTCGATTGCAAGCTGCAAAACTCATAAAACGGCATGAACATTCTTTACAAAGCATGAATTGACATAAACTTTCTTTACAAAATATAATATGGAAAGAACGTTCTTTAAAAAACATAAAATGGCAAAAACTTTCTTTACAGAAGATAAAATTGCAAGAACTTTCTATACAAACCTCAAAATAGCAAGAACTTTTTCTAAAAAGACCAAAATGGCAAAAACACTAAGAAATCAATTTTTGAAACTTCAAAACTTACAACTTTTTTCTATGTTCCTTTTCAATATGAATAATATCCTCCAGCGTCTTTTTATCAGCCACCAGACTATGTAGTTGGATCTCCAAACTTCCATACTTTCTTTGCTCCAGACTGGCCCTGTTCTCGGCAGCTTCACATTGATCTTCCAATCGATTCAATGTTGTTCGGACTACTCGAACAATATCTCTTGGAGAAATGTCACCTTCTCCATTGGCCATGTTGGGAAGCTTCATGATTCGTCTGATGGCATCTTCTGCTCGTTCCTTTTGATCTGACAATTGTTTTAGCTGTTGTTCTAGTGACAGGAATCTTCTGTTTGTTTCGATTTTTTCGTTTTCTAACTCGGCATTCTTTTGCACAATCTAAAATGAGGTTCAATGTTTAGATATTGTTATAAAAAGGTTTTTCACCTCAATACTGCATCTATATTCATATAAATATGGCCTTTATAAAGCTTATACCACATGATTCTCACATTTTTCTACTTTAAAATTCATTTTTATACCTAAAAAACTAATTTTTCCTTCAAAACCCCCATAAATGTCTATGAAAACCACACTTTTTACCATAAAAAGACCAACTACAACATCCATGGACCCAAGAAATATCAAAAACAAACCCAAAAACCTAAAAAACTCAATTCCTTACCATTTCGTACTGTTTCAGCACCTCAGTCTTGGTCTGTTCCGCATCCACATGTTGGCTAGCCCTCTCTCTGACGCTTTGAGCGATCACAGCAATGATGGCTTCAGAAGATCGTTCAATAACTCCACTCTTCTTGATACGATTCGTCTCATCTTTCAGGGATTTCATCTAAAATATGTTAGCTATATTTATTTTTAATATGATCATGTTTTAGGTATTTTTGTTACCTAAAACTTACCGTTTTCTGAAGTGATTGAATTTCGAATAAGAGCTCACGAACTTTGAGGTTAACTGACTGCGTCTTGATTTGATGTCCCTAAAAGTGAGGTATAACAGTGATAAAGGGGTGAGAGTGTCACAATTTATAGTTTATCAGAGTTCAGTTTTTTAAAGAAAGTTTTTGCCATTTTTTGCTTTGTAAAGAAAGTTATTGCAATTTTAAATTTTGTAAAGAAAGTTCTTGCATTTTAAATTATATAAACAAAACCTCTGCCATCTTAAGCATCACAAAACAAATCCCTGGTATTTCCAATCACTTACATGTTCAATTCGCCTTAATTTATCCTCCAGTTGAGCTTTTTCTGTCTGTAAACGTGCCAAAGTGGCATTGAGCTCTGTTAACTGATGTTGTAGTGAGGTATTGGCGCTTAAAACTTCCCAAAGTTGTGTACTCATCATTTTGTTCACGTCTTCAAAAATTTTGTCTCTAAAATTTTCGAAATTTAATAAAATTTCGAAACAAATTTTTTTAATTTTTTTGCACCGTGCAGTCACAATAAAAGCGAAATTTCAAAAAAACAAAAAATACTACCTAATAAATTGAGTTGTTAACCCATAAAACAATTTAAATACAAAAAATAATGATTTTACCACAAAAAATAATAACTAACCTAACCGCATCCTGATACTGGAGATCCCTTCGCTGATCCTCGTTGATCCCTTGATAAGTTTTGCCAAATGACAATGGTAATCGACCATTTGGATCCAAATTATCGAAATCATCCTCCATTCTGTATAATAAACTGTTACCCAAAAAATTTTTGAGAAACATCGAGTTTTGACTTCAAAATTATATTATACTAGACTTGAAGCTGATATCTTAATGGTTTAGACGTCTTTTGAAGTGTAGTTTTAAAAAACGTAAATATAAAACATTGGAAAGACTTAAAAGAACCTTGTTAAGCGTATACAAAGATATTTTAGCCCATAAAACATCAAGAAAACATAAAAAATATCGAAAAACCCACTCGTATCTTCGATGTCCAGCTGTTGCTGGCCTCTGTCCTCCGCTAGTCGATGGTCTACAAAACACCACGTCTTCTATCCGTTCCAATGTTTCCAGTGAACGATGTCGACGATGTTGTGAGAGTTTCGGGCTGCTGAGCTGTGAAATGCTTTCGGCTTCGTGTTGTCTAAGATTTCTCAACTTATCCTGAACCCATTCGATCATTTCCCGGTAACGACGCTGCTCTTCCACGCCTGCCTCTATGCGGCGTCTGTAGTAGTGCAGATCCGACCCGAAACGATGCAAATCTGTAAGAAAATTTAATTAAAGCGGCCAGAATTGAGCAAAAACGATGTTATAGTAGATGAAATTGGACTTGTTGGTCATAAATTAATTTTTGAGCTGTAAAACCCAATTAACGGGTAAGAAAAAATGTAAAAAAATCTACAACAATGTATTCTTCAATTTCCATCAAAAAACAAACATAATTCTTCAAAAATCAATAGATATGACGCATTTTCTGAACCAAACCTTCCAAAAAACCTGTCATTTTTTAGCGTTCTTGTTTGTATTTTCGATAAAAAAACGTAATTGAATTCAAATTCGTCTTCCGAATGACCAGCATCACGGCAGGAAACCGAGCTTTGATAAGGAAAAAGCGGGAACACCCGTTTGTTTGAGGAAGTGACCTCCAAAGCCAACGAAAAAGATGTTTTGATCCCCAAAAAAGATCTTATTGTTGTTGCGAGTGTCATAAAGTAGTCAGATGGCTCGCAAATTTATGGAAAATATTTTTGGAACTTGGAATTTGGTTATGGACGTTTGAAGTGGTAAGAAATTCAATGTTTTTCTATGTTTTAGAATTTCGGCGGGCTTGAGCTATGATGGGTAATATAATTGACGGTTTAGCACTAGATTTACTTAAACGACAGATTATAAGGCGTTCGAAAAGGGCTAACATACCCTGAAGATTGTTTTACTAAACTAAAATTCAAAAAAAAATCAAAACAGAACTAAAACGCGATATTACACTAGACACCTCCTTGGTCAAAATTTCAAATTAAAATTGCGGGCCTTCTGGCTTTTAGATTTGGCTAAAAATTTGTATGCAACTTATTAATGACATGCCTATTAACTATGCAAAATTTTGACTCCGCCTCTGCACTTTTAAAAATGCGTGTTTAAATTTCGCGCCAAATTTGCAGTGCGTCTAAAGGTGGTAATAATTGCTTTTCTTCTTAATTTTGCCAGTTCTAACCACTTTCTGACAAAAATCTTACATTTGTATAAACTTTTTAACCGTTTTTTTATTTTGCTATAAACTTTTAGACCCAAAAACTAATTTAACTTCACGTTAGCTCCAGTTAAGCCTATTTTTCCACTTTTTCCTGGCCAAGAACAACATAAACAGCTTAAAAACCGACCGATCGGATCGATGCTAGCAGCGGCTGGTAGCGATTCCATCGACGAGTGGTCGTTCGTATAGAAGGAGTCATTCGTGCCCGTATTGTGTAGGTTTTGCGCTGACATAATCCGCCGATTAGTGGTTAAGGCACGGCTCGGTTGAGCAATCCGGACCCGTTCGGAGCGCTGAAAATCCCATTTTTATATTAGATTACATCGATTCGGTTTGTGTAAGGTGAGATGAGAGATTGGTGAGGATGTGGAGGATGTTAGAGATAGATATATTGATATTGGCCATTGATAATTCGGAGGGTGATAGAGGTATGTATGTATATATAGATATCGGCCATTAGGACTTTAAAACTTGATTTTGGCTATCAGTTTTGTAGTACTAAAACGTCTTTGGTATAGAGATCAAGATAGATAATGTAATACAACAGATGCTTCAGGTCAGGTAAGGTATGAAAGAGTAACGTAGAGTAGGGTAAAGAATGGCAGAGGATGACAGAATAGTTTAGAGCAACGCAGTTATAAAAAGTAATGAGCTATTTTTCATAGCTAATATGGAGTTCAGTAGCTCTTTATTTTTTATGCAATTCAATAAGGTAGGGTAAGGTAGATTAAGGTATGGAATGGTGGGGTAGAGTAGGGTAGGATAAGATGGAGTAGGGCAGCGTAGAATGAGGAGGGGACAAGGGAAGTCTTTTGAAAACAAATTTTAAAAAATAGCAAAAACTTTCTTTACAACGTAAAATTTGAAATTTATTCATAAAATGTCATTTTAAATAGACATAATTTTAAAAAATTTTAAATTCGAAAAATTGCAAAAATTTTTTAAAAGTACGAATTAATTTGGCTTTTCAAGCCCAAACCACCCCCTAAACACTTAATTTTTAACTTTCAACCCTCCAAAAATTAAAGAAATTACTTTTGAAAAACAGCTTCAAAAACTTTGAACCGTTCCGAACGCCAAATTCCCCAAGGCAAACGAGTTCGAACCCTTTCAAACCGTCGATTCTGTATGAATTTCCGCCATTTTTTACGTTTACAAAAAATAATTGTTGGGGAATTTAAAAAGAAAACAAGTGTTGTTGTTGTTTTATACGTGTGTCGAAGATAATATAAACGGTTTTTTCGCAAAAACAATTTCCCTACTTTTACTGGTAAATAAACAAATAAAAATAAATTGTAGACAAGGGAGTGAAAGAGCTGGGGGAAGGGTGAAAGATGAGAGATTAGAGGGACATAATGGTGGTTTTTCAAAGTGACAAAAAAGGAGTGACAGTTTTAGGAGGTGAGGATAGGGTAGGATACGGTAAGGTAGGGTGTGGGTAAGTTGAGGTAAGATAAAGTCAGATAGGGTAGGGTAAGTGAAGATACTGTAAGTTAAGGAAGGATAAATTAGAGTAAGGTAGGGTATGATAGGGTAACTTAAGGTAGAATAAAGTAAGTTAAAATAAGGTAGGGTATGGTAGGGTAAGCTAAGATAAGATATAGTAAAGTAAAGTAAATAAAGTTAGGGTAGAGCAGGGTTAGGCAGAGAAGGGTAGAACAAAGTAATGTTGTACATAGAAGCTAGGGAAGGGTACGGTAAGGCAAGGGCAGGGTAAGCAAGAAAAAAATTCTAAAGGGGAAAATAAAATTTAGGAAGCTGGTAGGTTAAACCAAAAGTAGCGGGACACTTTTTACTTCAAAAATAAATGAAAAGTGTCCCGCTACTTTTGGTGCAATCTAATGTTGTTTTGTTTTTGGGGGATAGGGCGGAATAATGGTTTTTTGTTGAGGAGGCGAGGAAAGGGGAGGGGTGGGAGGTGTAGTAACCCTATAAGCTTCACTATGTATTATATTATCAGTCTTTCCACTAAAGAATGTTACAGCTGCACGGTGCAATCCCTGGTAAAATCGCGCCCTTTTTATACCGCTGCATAGTGCAGATTTCCTGCGCGATCACCCGATACAGCCAGCGATGTTAGGAAAGACTGCACAGTGCAATCCCTTCAGTGTCGCACCGGTCGGTTGTCGCAGAAGTCAGGGGACTGCAACAGACAAAAAATCTTGTCGCAAACCTTCCACTAAACACAGTGTTGGTTTGAGCGTTGCGACAACAGCGACACGCTGTCGCATCGCCATTTGAATCGCGACACGACGGTTTGTCGCAAAGCTTTGCACCTGCGACATTGCGATTTCATTGGGATGTCGCAAGGTACAAGCGACTGTCGCAGACCTTGTCGCTTGTCGCCCAATTCTCAGCGCGACAGCGATTCCTTCAAACTGCACAGTGCAGTTTTGTAACATTCTTTTCCGGAAAGACTGATATATGAAGTGGTGAAAAAATATGTAAATTTGTTAATCCTTATATTTTTTGGACTTCTCTGTAGCTTTATGTCCATCCCTCCCGCCTCCTCCATTCTGTAAACATTTTTCCTGCCCTATTTTACCTTACCCTACTCTAACCTATTCTACCTTACCGTACCCAACCCTACTTTACCTTCCTCTAATCTCTCCTACTCTACTTTATGTTATCTTATCCTACCCTACCCTTCTCTACCCTACCTTCCAAAAGCCACTAAAACCCTATGCCAAGACAGATATGATGACACAAAAAGATCATCATAATATTATATTAGCCTTACTAAATCGAACAGAACTCCGACATTTGGAGTGAATAGTAGCATAAGCCGTAATGGAACACCAGTTTTCCGTTTTTTTTTGTAACTCCACCTTCTTTAACACTATTACTATGATACTACTTTTTGTAGTATTTCAGTTAGTTTATAATCATACTGCTATGTTATACTTGAAGTATAATAGGCATAGCAGTAGGAAAATGGTGGAAAACGTTACAGAGGGTGGGGTGTTTATTGCTGTACAATAAGGGGTGGTTTGTGACTGAAATGGTACAAGTGTTATTGTAGGTACACGACTAAAGATTGGGCTCGGAAAAGTTATCATGTGTAGATAATTAGGTATAGGTAATACGTCATAATGACGGTTTTAATGCACAAAATTGTGAAAAATGTTTTAAAATCGCTATTAACCTACTATAATATAAAATTTAATACAAATTTAAATTGAAAAAAACATATAAAACTTCTTGTTATACCTCAAAACTACACGCTTCTTATCGCCTCCTAGCCTATATTACTTTCTCCAGCGTAAAAACAATGACCATTACTCCCCAAGTATTTACTCGCCGGTTATGGAGAACAAATAAATAGTAAAAACAAACAATTTCACGGCCCTTTTATGTCGCCGGGGGGTGAGGGGGAAAGTCAGCCCAAAAAACATATTCGAATAGTTTTGGCGGCCTTTTATTGTCGGAAACGGATATTCGCAGCGTTTTCGCCGTACGTTCAGATTATATACATACAGAATGGCAAAGTAAAAAATGGCTGCGGGGTTTAAGATTTTTTACGTTGTTCAAAAAGTTTTGAGCCAAAACAGTTTTTTTAAATAGAACTGATAAAAATGATGAGAGGGATAATATCATGGTAAAACTATTTTCGTCAAAAATTGGATAAAAGTGAATTAAAAAAAAATTTTTTTTGGCTCAGTACTTTTTGGACAAGCTAATAATAAAAGTAGCAATTGGCAGGCATACGAAAATCTTAAAACTTTAGTATTTTCGTGCTGTGGGAGGGCTGAACACTAGGAGCGTTTAGGTTCATTTTTTTGTTTGTAGTAAGGGAAGATGATTTTTCTAGAGAGGAAGTTAACAAAAAAATTTTTTTTGCGTTTTTAAGAAGGGTAAGGTAGGGTTGAATAAGTTAAGCATAGGACTAAGTCTAGAGCTAGAACTAGGCCGAATGCTAGTGTTAAGTCTATAGCGAGGGGTGGGAATACAGTTAAGAAATAGATAGGGCTAAAGTTTAAGCTAGACATAGACTTTGGGCTAAATCTATAGTTAGGGTTGGGCCAAAGGCTGAGCTGTGGCTTTGAACAAGGGCTAGAGCTAGGACTAGGACTACAGCTAGGGTTAGGGCTAGAACTACAGCTAGGGTTAGAGCTAGGGCTAATGCTGGAGCTAGAGTTAGAGCTAGTGCCAGAGCTGGGGCTAGAGTAAGGGCTGGAGATAGGATTAGAGCTAGGGCCAGAGCCAGGAATAGAGTTAGAGCTAAGGCTGGAGCTAGGGCTAAAGCTAGGGTTAACGCCATTCCACCCTTTTTGCTAGATCTGGAGATAGAGCTAAGGCTAGGCCAGAGTTAACTAAGGCTATTCCACCCCACTTCACATCAAAATCACCTGCCAAATTTTAAAAATACTTCAAAAACCCTCAATACTAAAAGCTAGTCTAAAAAACCATGTTTTTCGTATTGAAGATGCGCCAGCAGTAAACAACAATTTGATCCCATAAACAAAATGATTTTGTTCACTTTTTAAATGCGTCCAAAAAGTATTTTAATTCACTTACAAAAAGGTGGAAACCTCAGCCAATTTGAGGGAAAGACAAAACTTTTGCTTTCATTGTCTTCACAAGAGCCCTCAAGCGATTTTGGAAACGCAAAAGATCGTTAATCGAATATGCAAATATGTTTCGAGATTTGTATAATGCACTCTAAATTCTTGGTTTTAAACTTAAAATTCTTTCGTTTTAGTTTTAAAGTTTGTTTTAGGTATTTCTGAGGGGCTTTGAGGGTTTAACTTGTAGTGTAATATCAGGTTCGTTATGGTAATGCGGGGTGGAATTATTGTAGAACAGGGTAAGGTAGGGTAGGGTAAGGTAAGATATTGTAGGGTAGGACAAGTAAAATTATTGCCATACTTTTTTACACAGCAGCATTACTGCAAAAAAGTGTAAAATTACACACAGTTGAATATAAATTAGCCGACCCTCAGACTCACACAATGGCATTACTCTCCCTCTCTCTATATGAAATATAATAGCCATCTATTAGCTTAATATAGACGTTTTTTAGCTTTGCTATGCCTATTAATATAAAAGTACTACTGAGAAATTTGAAAAAAAACGTGGTCGTTGCCTCACCTTACCATAACCCACCTCGCTCTATCCTAACTTACCTTACTATAATTTATCTCACTATACCCTGCCTTACCCTAATATAACTTTCAATACCATGCCTTACCCAAACATAACTTACTCTTGCATAACATTCTTGTCTTGCTCTATCTTACTTTAGAATGACCTACAGTTCCATGACCTGCCTTGCCCTGCTCTTTCTTAACCTACTTTATTCTACCTTAACCTACAATATTATAACTTGAAAGCCATAATCTACACAACATAACCTTACCTCCCCTATCAAATTTTAACATACTATCATAAAATAACCTACAATACCTTACTTTACTGAAACGTACTTTCTTATTGTACCTTACCTTACTTTCCTACTATAGTATAACTTACTCTACTACAAACTTACTTGCTTACCATAACTTACAATGGCATAAGTTACTAAACCATGACCTTTGTTACTCTGCCCTAATCTACCCTATCATAACCTACAATACCATAACTTACTTAATTAAATCGTGCCCTATAATAACCTTCTTTACCGTACCTTCCTATAACATTTTCCTATAACGTATTCTACAAAAGCTGTATAGCCCAAAAGAGTTTAAATTCAAATTTACATTACAGTGAAACTTCTATATAACGAAAAATTTTTTAATTCTTTAGCAATTTGTTATACAGAAGTTGTACTGTATTAAAAATTTGGAAACCGTACAATGAAAATACGAAAACAAACGTGCAATGCAAAGAAAACATACGCCAATGTTGGTTTAAAAAAATAATAATAAATTTCATTTGGCAAATGAGAGAAATCCGTTTAAAAAACGGCGGAAAGGCCAAGAATGGCCGAATCTTTTGCAAAAAACGCTGGACACACTCACTTGTTGCTTTGACATTTTTTCTGGCTTCGATAATGCCTTATTTATGGACGTCTTTGTTTCTGTGATGGTATGGAGTGATGTATTGCTTCTTCTTGAAGATGATCGTTTTGGTATTACTGCTGATAATGTTATTATAGTAGGAAATGGTAGCACTGATGATGATGATATTACAGTAGGTTAAAGTATGTAGAATGAGGGTTTGAATATGAAAGTTTTAAAGTTTACAGTAGTTTGGTAGTACCAAATTGAAATCAATCTCAATCTCATTTGTCGTATAGAAGAAAAAACAGTAATGAGAGAAAGGTACCAAGTAGAAGTAAGTTGCAGCCTACTGTAACATAACGTCAGTTATTCATGTTGATAAAACAATAAAATTGGTCAGCGCGCAAGTTAAACAAATTTTCCCCTACCCTACCCTACCCTACCCTACCGTACCCTACCGTACCCTACCCTACCCTACCCTACCCTAACTTATATTATCACCTTATCTAAAATCCTTTCTTATGCCATGCCTACAGTTATAGGCTTCCAACTTTACCGTATGGCCTGGTATACACTGCTGTACTCTTTACTTAAGTAACTCTTGCTTTATCTTACAATAACCCTTATTATATTAGGTCATTCACTTAATTCTGCGCCTCACAACTCCAATGATTTGCTTAGAAAAGAGGCGTAGAATTAAGTGAACCACCTAGTAAATGACAATAAGCATTGTATAACAATATGTTTTATACTACTTTGTAGTACGCGTTAGCTTATAAATGACCATTCATTCACCCTGCCCTTTCCTATCCAATTTTTCTAAAAACCCTACGACTCACAGTTTATTCACCCTACCCTTTCTTACTCAAACACCTAATACCAGAGCATTCATTCATCCTTCCCTACCCTTTTCTAACTTACCCTCCTAACTTAATGCTGACTATTCATTCTCCCCCCCCACCATTAAAGTTCAAAAAAAACCCTAAGCCTTGCGCTACCCGCCAAACCAAGTTCAACATTGTTCAACAACAGCTAAAACATGGCGATTAAGCTCAACCGTCAACAGTATTCAAATACAGCCGCAGGGTATTTAATTTTTCGAAAACGTATTCGAATTACGCCATCTCCGTCTTACGAGTTCTGTTTGTGGCCAGCCGGCTTTCTTTAGCTAAATCTTGCGGTCTCTTTGGTTTGCGTTGTCTTTTCCGTGGTTTAGATGAGTAATTGGTTGAAGGTGTATATGTGGATGGTTGTTGAGGGGTATGGTAATGTATAATGTAGAATTTTTTATTTGGTTTTTCAAATTTGACAGGCTGTAGATATCAAAACGTTGTAATAGAGTTGGTTTTTTGGTAAAATTTCAAAGTTTTTGACATTTTTGATGATATTATAGTAGATTTTAGAGATTCTGTGTCTTGTTTTGTTATACTTTAAATAGTTCTGGTACTTTAGTAGTTATACAAATACTTTTTATTATAATATTAAGTTATCTGGCAGCCTAAAACAAGCTTTATCCATACCTATATACCTCAACTTCAACCCACTTCCTATTTCTTTTTTGTCTCTTACTTCACCCTACTCTCTCACATTTTTCTCTAACGTCTCCTCATTCCCTAAACTCTCTAACTGTCAACCTAAAAAAATAAAAATGCCCTCAGGTCATTCTCCAACCGGCTGCCCCGCCCAGTCTGTTGAGACATGGAAACAGTCGTCGAAACACTGTAGCCATGGTAACGTAGCTATAACATAGTCGTTACAGTGCCAGGTGGAAGTCCATTTCTGAGGTCGTAAAAAAAGAGAAGGAAATTGAGGCCATTAATTACTTGGCCATAATTAGAAACCGGTGTGTGAAGATGGGAAGAAGCAAAAGGTGAAGTTGTTAGAGTGATGACTATAGGGGGATTAGATGTAAGAAATGATAAAAAAAGATGTATATACAAGACATAACTTAACAATAAAGGCTTTTATCCTATCCTACCCTACCCTGCCCTACCCTAACATACCCTACCATATCCTATGCTTATCCTGCACAACACTGTTTTGAAGCTTGATACAGTAGTATAGTTTGACTACCTTACAAAATGGCCTAACCAGGGCGGGGCGCGAGGGGGGGGGGACGGGGGGGTACCCCACAAAAAAAATTTTTTTTGAAAAAAAAGTTGAACGTGGTTTCTTTGTGGATTTTCGGAAAAAAAATTTTTGGAAAAAATCGGCACACCTGTGCCGATTTTTTGGACCCCTGCCCCCAGACCAAAAATCTCCGCCCGGCCCTGAGCCTACCCTACCCCACCTTTAACTTTGCTCTAGGTCTACCCTAGTTCGTGATCACACTATACTCAACCTACGTTACAGTATGGTCTGGCCTACATTATTATTTCTTTTACCACAGTATATATTGGCCTATAATACTGTAATTTCAACCTTATATTACAATAGGCCTTGTATGTATATTTTGCGATATGCCTTAACTTATAATATAGTACAATACTTTATATTACAGTAAGCTACATATAAATACAATACATAATGCATACCCAAAAAATACTTCACCCCCACACCTACCGCGACAAAGCACTGTATGATACGTCGTTCCGGTTGGACCGTTGCCTCCACAGATTCCTCCTTGATCGTCTCAATTTTGAATTCCAAATTGACTGAAACTTCAGTCGATTTCTCACCGGGAATGATTCGGAACTTTCGAGGTACGCAAAGTTTAAATACGGTAACTGAGAGTACGATGAACCAAGTAGAAACGTTGAATATGTCGAGTAGAAACAACTCCACGACACATGAGATCAATCCAATTGTCAGACCACTATGGTCCAACATCAGGCCATTTAGTCGGCTATGTCAATTGTTTTTGGGTGGAAAGGCATTTTCTGAAAATTAAAATTTTTGAAATTTTGTTTTAAATTTTTAAAAAAATAAAAAAATAAATGAAAATTATTTAAAATACGTAAAATTCAAACCCTTATAATTGGACCTGCAGCCCATCGCTGAAAACTTTGTGAAGCGTTTACGTTTCTGCGTGGCGGCAAAGGGGGACAACTTCAAAACCGCTTGACTATATTATAACTAGTACTATACATTACTATTTTTAGTTGTTGTTTTAAGTATACTCATTGTTTTAATAAATATATGACTAAAATAATGAGTCTAGGGACTTTTGGCTCACCCTGTAAAAATTTTTTTAATGAATAAACTTAAAAAACACAAATTGAAAAATTAGCTAAATCGAAGCCCTATCCCACAGCCCTAGCCCAGAGCCCTAACCCGGAGCCCTAGCCCGGAGCTTTAGTCCAGAACTCTAGTCCAAAGCCTTAGTCCAGAGCACTGACCCAGAGCCCTAGACATGAAAAAAGAGCCGGGCCCAATTTTCAGGCTCTTAGCTTGGACCGGTCCGAACCGGTTCTCATGTCTACAAAGCCGTAGCTTAGGTTTAGCACCAGCTCTCTTTTATATTGATAGTTACCTTATATTATATAATAACTTACTTAACTTATCCCCACTAAACCTGAAAAACGCCCATTCGGTTTGGCCCTAGAAGCAAATTTGAAAAAAACCGGGCTAAAAACCTGGGCACGGCTCGGCTTCTTTACAACTTTAATCTCCAATTTAACTCTATTTTCTACTCAAGCCCGATCCTTACATTGCCTAAACTTGACCCTAGTTAAAGACGTTTACTTACCCTACTATTACTTTTCCTTAGTTTTCCTTTACCACTGTTACAAAACACATTTCAAAAATTAAAAAAAAAGTTTTTACATTGCAAAACAAATCCCTGGTAACCCTATTTACAAAACAATAAACTGCGTCGAATCCTCGAGTTGAAGTAGCTAGATAAGTATAAGATCGGAAGTAATAAAAAACGGAGTTGGATATTAATAATAACTGAGCTTGCGCAGTAAATCATTCGTTACTCAGTGGTAATTAAGTTGCTATCAAAAAGGTTTAGTTTAGTTTAAACTTAGTTCTGTGTACTATTCTGAAAGCCCTATACAACAGCCGTTTTTTAGTCAAGCCCGGGTTTTTTCAAACGATTTTCTCGGGCCAATGCTAAAGCGGCCTAGTGTACTTTTGGTCCTAATATGTACTATATCCTATGCTAAAGCCCTCAAAACTAAATTCAAGTTTAATAAAAAAAAACCCCAGAGGCCAATAACAATATACAATCGCAAAAGTGGAATATTTTTTCGAAATTCGCCTTCTTTTTGACCATCCGGAGGAGAAACGAGGCCGGCTCTCCGCCGTGCGCGCACTCTCTCCCACCGGCTTCGGTCGAAAAAGCGCATGGCTTTTTCAGTGGATTCGAAAAAAATATAAATACGACAGATGTCTTCCTCTTTTTTGTTGTTTTGGCTATTGTTTTTAGTAGCGACACAGTATTCTTATGCCTTGCCTTGCCTTGGCTTGGCTTGGCTTGGCTTGGCTTGGCTTGGTTTGGTTTGGTTTGGTTTGGCTTGCCTTGCCTTGCCTTGCCTTGCCTTGCCTTGCCTTGCCTTGCCTTGCCTTGCCTTGCCTTGCCTTGCCTTGCCTTGCCTTGCCTTGCCTTGCCTTGCCTTGCCTAAACAAATAAAACAGAAAAAAGAGGTCTACGAGTCTGGAAAAGCCACAGAAGCAATGCAAAAGATGTAATCACAAATAGTGTATAATTTGTAATGTAACAAATAATCATTAAAACCTATTTGTCACTTACCACAAGGAATTTATAAGTTTTTTGAACAGGTTGTGTTATACAGAAGTTTTAAATGCACTGTGTAGTGTTACCCGAGGATCTGAAAGTTGATTGTTATTAAAGAGTTTACTATAAAGAGCTTCCGCTGTAATTATAAATTAGCTCGCAATTTTTTCATTTTATTTTTCTTTATTGCCTCGGGCGCTATTTCGAAAAAACGATATTTTTTTGAATTTTTGACTTGAAACCTAAAATTGCTAATTTAAGGTCCTGAGGCAATCCTAACAAACATTTGTTTTACGACTTTGCACCATTTTCATTTTGGTGCATTTTATTCGCACTTAAAATTTTCACATTGCACTTTTGCATATCGACCGGTCGATTTTTCAAAATTTTTTTAACACGATTATTCTTCGTCCTAAAATAATATGAGTTTGCTTTCAAACTTTTTTTTGCGTCTGCACTCATTCCCGACTTATGATTTTTTGAAACTCGCACTCTTGCTTAAGCCTAAAACAAAATTTTTAAAGTCGAAGTTCAAAAATCCGCCATCATGATTGTCTTTGGAATTTGATTAAGTTTTTTCGTGCAAATTTGCAGCTTTCAACTATGACTTTGAATTTCGATACGATTGCAAGAATGAATGACACTTCAAAATTTTTCTTAAATTTCGCCCTTTGGCGGTTTATAACTTTCGACCGGTCGGTTGTAGAAAGCTGTTATTTTGGTTTTACAATTTCCTACTGGCATGTTTAAAAGGAGCCAAGTTTCAGAATTGCAACTTTAAAACTAAGCCCTCCGGGAATTTTTAAAGTTCAATATTTTTACGCCCCCATTTTTACAAAAAGTTTTTTTTAAAAATCAGCCAGAGGCGCTATCAACCTAATTCAAAAATGCTCCCTGGCGATTTTTGTTTTCTTGCTGTGCACCAAATTTCAGACTTGTACCATGCCTGGGGGCCTCACAGTCTGCGTTCAAAAATTTCGCCCTTAAATTTTTTTGCAAAATTGCGTCATTTTTGCCATTTTTCGATATATAGTTAATGTCTAATCAAAAAATTTTGTATCATAGAGTTGTAGAGCATGCTAAATAGTATCATTATACACGTTTTGTTTGTGTCCCCTCTCTCGCGTGTGGAAATGGAGAGAGAGCGCAGAGAAACAAAGAGCGAGCGAAAAGACAAGGGAAAATATTTTCTCTAGCCACTGTTTTAACCCACGCGAAAAACAACTACCCGATTGATGGCTTGGCTGCCAGCTCGATCGCCATTGCGAATTTCATGGTTGACACGAAGTCGACCAAAATTGGTAATTCCGGGTTTATTGAGGAACCAGCCGGATGAAATTTTTAAAATTTAAGGATCGGCGAAGCCGATCGTTAGTCAAATATTATATAACTTTGCTTGAATTGAATTTTCTATGCTTTTAAAACTGTTTTAGGTATCAAAAACAAATTATTGTTAGGTTAAGCAAGATTAGGTGTTAATTGTGCATTTTTTTTAAATTAGTTTTTAGGTATTAATCAACATGGACGTTATACCAATAAAGTCTATTGCGCCGTACAAGGCACAGTTTGAATTCTGTGGCCAATGTATGGTTAAAAATGCCATCAAACGGTCACCAATTGGCACTTATGTTCTGTCGTGTAAAATGATGGATCGAGACGGCACCAGTATTGTCGTAACAGCGTTTGGAAAAAAGGCAGTGGAGGTAGATCAAATGATTGTTGAAGGGGATTTTTCACTTTAAATGTAAAGGAAGTTCATTGGTGAGAAAGAACAAAGGAAACGATACAAACCATCGGTTTGATCTATATATAAACAATAACTGTTCGGTAAGACAATTTTTTGTAAATATATATTCTTTTATCTAAACAATTAACAGTAGACTTACTACGTTCTTAACTTAACATTTTTAGGTCTTCCAATGCGTTTGTCCCACAGACGAACAGTTAGGATCGTACACAAACGATGGTTCGGGATCTGTTAATCAATATCAGAAGACCATTGCTTTTTATGAAAGATGGACGTTATGGGTTACAACGTTGCTAATTGCCATTAGCATTGGACACAATTTCTTCGGTTTTCAAATACTAGCCCTACTTTTTGCTTTTTTGGGATCAGTGTCCGGACTAACATCGAGCACTTGCGCGTTTCTCTACGAAAGAACGCAGTAAGTTTTATTTTATTATTAATACAATGTAAATCATTAAAACTTCGTGTTAGCCGGCGTATTGAAGTTTATTTTTTGTTCTTTTCATTTTTAATTAAATTTTATTTTAGGAGCTATTATGAATCCAAAAAATTATTATTCTGCCTTACGTTATCTGCAGACACAGCAAACCTCATATACTCGTATTTGTCACTTTGTCAAGTCGATTACAGAATTATCCACGGAATCATGTCCATTATCTACGGTGTTCAATGTACAATTTTTTATATTTTTCTTTCAGGTTCTAATGATCCAAATGACTCTTTTTTAAAATTCTTGATTTGTTTGACATCCGCTCTCAATGCCATTACGTCTCGTTGTAAATCAACTTCAAAATACCAGCAAAAAAATGTAATTTTTTGTGGGTTTTCAGAATCTGTAACGACCGTTTTTTTAGCTTACAGCGATACAAAGTCATCCCTTGCTATATTACACATGGTGATTATAAGAACGAGTATCACAAAAAATCTTGTTGTTAGTTAACGTCGAAAAACCAACTAAAAACGTATTTTTTGTGGGTTTTCAGAATCTGTAACGACCGTTTTTTTTTAACTCTAATACTCATCGAGTTACAGGAATTTAAATATTTTCTTGCTTTATATCTACCGCGCTTTTATCTGCTTGATTTGACCTGCCCTGCCCTGATCTGCTCTGCCTAGCCTTGCCCTGTCCTTATCTGCTCTGCCCGGCCCTTATTTGCCCTTTTCTGCCCTGCAGTCAATCAGAGCGGGACAGGTTAGGCACTTTCCTTCTAAAAAGGAAGGTACCCGGCTTGCAATGTTGTGCCAATTATTTGAAATGTAAAATCTATAATATTTTCTAATTTTACGTATTAACCAAAGCCAAGTTAAAATTATAAATGTGTAGTTAAAGCGCAGAGTCATTAGCATGTGGCCAATTAACTTGCTCTTCTTCCGCGACACTTTCCGGTTCGAAATGCAGATGCACTTGCATATTGCGTAATTTTTTCTTGAAATTTGTATTATTTTAAAGAAAGTTTGAATAAAATGCTGACAAGCTCTCAAAAACTTCCTAACTTTACTTTTATTGTCTCATGTGGTACCATTTTAAGTAACGGGTACCAAAAGTACCATTAGTACTATTTTTAGCTTTTACGCACTTTTTATGGCTTAGGCTTACAAAACAGTTAAACTAGATAACCTTACTTTTTTTAATGGCTCATTCGTATTTGCATAACATAGAAGTACCAAAAGTACCATTTATAGCCTTTACCTTCTCTTCTTCAGTCTCAAATTGCGTTGTGTATAGTGTTATCTTACCGAGCCATCTGAGCGATCGTCCCGTCCCTTAATGTTCTCTGGGTTTTACTTTCTTTTTACTCAGTGTCGTGACTCATCCCAACTCTCGAAACTGCTTCGAAATGTGTCAGGAAAAGAGATGTGCCAAGATATAAGGAGATATGCGCATTTTTGTTTACTTTTAAATGCGGTTTTATTTTTTTCAACTTTTTAAGTTTTTTTTATCAAAGGAGTGGTTTAGATTCTTATATGACTTGGATTGCGGTGGAATAGGCTAGTGCTAACTTTAGGAGCAACGCTGAAGCTGAAGCTTAGGCTCAGGCTCGGACACAAGTTAAGATAAAGCCTAAAGCTGAGCATAAAGATAAGGCTAAGGTGCATGCTCAGGCTTAGGCTCAGGCTAAGTTTCAAGCTAAAGCTAAAGCTCATGCTCAGGCTCAGGCCAAGGCTAAAACTAAAGCTAAGGCTCAAGCACGGACTCGGAATGAGGCTCAGGCTCATACTAAATCTAAGGCTCCGGCTCATGTTCAGGCCAAGACTAAGGCTAACACCTACGTTTACGATTAGACTCAGCCTCAGGCTTAAGCTCAGGCTCAAGTTAATGTTGAAGCTCAGGGTTGGGCTCAAGTTTAAGCTCAAGCTTAAGCTTAGGTTCAAGAGGCTCACCCTAAGCCTCAGGCTAAAGATAAAGCTTAAGCTAATGCCAAAGAAAAAATGACAATTCAGCTATTAATAAGGCTAAGCCAAATCTGGGCAAAACTTAAGACTAAGCCTAAGTTTAATTGTAAGGCTAGTACTAAAGCTAACCATAAACCTAAGGTTACTTTTTTTATTTTTTAAACACGTGGTATCCACGTGGACTTTCTAAATTTGTGTTTTATATCTTAACCATTTGCTGTCTTATTGCTCAAATACTTCTGAATTATAAATGTGTAACATCACTTTTCTAGATTACATAAGTAACAATATTAAGGAAGACAAGAGTAACACTATCGAATGTTGAAACCTTCCCCCCCGCATTTCGTTAGCCAAACGCTGAAATTTGTAACAAATTCGACTAACACATTTAGTAACTTGACTTACTTTTTTCGAATTTCAAAGAACTGTTGGCGAATTAGACAAAACATACCATAAGAAAAGGTAATTCGCCAAATTGGTCAAGTAGTGTATGCATATAACCAGTCATTTCGAGTGGATTGTAACATTATTAAGGTTAAAAATTAAATGATACTGTATTTGGATATGGTATCTTTGGTTTAATTGCTGTTTTTAAATTTTATAAAGTTTTAAAATGCCATTTTGAAAAAGAGCGTGGGAAAGAGAAAAATATAATGAAAAGAGCAAGAAACAGTAAGGAATTTGGGTAGGAAAGGGTAGAGTGGGGTAGAAGGAAGGTAAAAATGCATTCAAAATTTTTGATTTGAAATGTTAACGCGTCATTTTGTGAAGGTGATTTGACAAATTATATTATGAATGCCAGCCGATTTGATTAATTCCGTTTTAAACAAATTTTGGCATGTTTCGACGAAAAAGAGGCATTTTACAAATTTTTGCTAACGATGCAAATTGCAAATTTTAATTTTAAAAAATCTAAAGTTTGAAACGTTTTTGAATTTTAAAAACAGTTTAAGCCTACTTAACGCAAGCCTACAAACTCTAAATTTCCTAAGGATAAATCTACTTAATCTAAGCTTACTAAAACTGAGCATACTGAGCTTCAGCTTAACAAGCATAAACCTGCTAAACCGAAGCCTACTAAGCGTAAGCCTAGTTAACGCTAAGTGTACTAAGTTTGGTTTTAACACGTTTAAGATTACTACTTCTAATTCTCATAAGCCTAAGAATATCGAGTGTAAAGACACTAAGCCTAAGTTCTCTAAACATAAGCTCACTAAGTCAGCCACTATTATAAGTATAAATTAACTAAGTTGATTTAAGCTTAAGTCTACTAAGTCAATGTTCACTAAGATTAAGCTTGTTACTCATAAGTTTTAGAAGGTTATGAATACTAAATCTAAACCTACTAATCGAACAAACTAAGCGTTAGCTAGATGAGCGTAAGCATATGCTTCTGTCTATGAAGTCTAATTCGAACAGTACTGATTATTTTTTACTATGTCGATTGAAAACTTTTCTTTTTTATGTTTTATAACATACCATATCATATAAATGTTTTGTTACACTTTTTATGCTGTTAAACTTTTTGCGTTACCACGTTTTACCCACGTCTTCCTAAACGTGTTAGATTGGCGCAGTTTCTGGCCTTTTACTCTGGTTTCATGAGTCATTTTCGCGAAAAAGTTTCCGATCCGAGGACCTCCCAAATTTTGCATAAACTTTCTCCCTAAAACGGCTTGTGGACAGGGCGCGCTTTAAGCCTTGAGGGTCAGTTTTTTCCGGAGACTTTTCAAATTGGAAAGAAGCGTTTTTGGACATTTCTTTTTTGTGGTGGGCCCGGATGCAGGAAAAATGAGGCCAATTGCGGGCCGCGAATTTCTCATTTTTTCGCTTCGAATTTTGGTTCTGAACATGTCATGATGTTTGTATTGGGTTTATAGGGTATGTTTTGTGTATTTGGGTAGGTTGGTACTTGTCGCTTGGGATAAGACTGGTTAAGATTATTTAAGGAGGGGGGGGTATAGCTGAGACTAGTTTGATCGAAATGTTTTGAAAAAAGTTGGGGAAAGGAAAAGTTTGACATAATGACCATAGCTGAGTAGAGTATTTTTAGTCTTTTGAGAGGGTAAAATAAATGAAATGAGGGAAGAAAAGAAAGGAGTAAATAGACTAAGTAAAAAGTAGTGTACAGTGAAAGTTTGGTAGTATATAGAAACAGATTAGATACGCTAAAGAAAAGTTTGGCATAAGTTAAGACTGGGACTAAATTAAGGCAAAACCAGGGTAAAACTAGGCTACAGGTTGTGTGGTAAACCTTCGGCAGGGCTGAGGCGAAGATAAGACAAATCTAGAACAAGACTAGGTAGAATAAGAATAGGTTAAGGCTACGGCAAAGCTGGCAAAAAGAAGGGAAAGGCTAGGACAAGACTATGGTAAGGCTAGGGACAGAATAAGAACAAGAGCTAGAGCTAGAGCCAGAGCTAGAGCTATGACTAACGCTAGAACTATATAAATGTACAGTTATCACTTAAAACCAATCTTATTGTATTTTCAATGTGATCACATCTATAAACAACAGAATGACTGTTGTTTTTCCTCTTCCGTGATGCATTTTATATTAGCCATTTTAGCGTGGTTTTGAACAGCATTCATTATAGAAAAGAACGTGTGTTTAAAGGAATTGTAAACAAAAGCTGGCCAATTTTCGTCGTTCTGTGACTGTTTATATTAGTATTATTTTACCTTGTAAAGCGGCTGGGCGTATTTTACATTTAAAGAAATTTTTTAAAATTCTATTTTTTTTTGTTACAGTTAAGTGCCTTTTCTATTCAATTTTTGACCGATTTGAACTTATTTTTAGTTAAAAATTCCATTCTTCCTTGAAATTTAAAGCTTTTGTAACCATATGCAAAGTTTCAATTCCAAAATATTCTACTCAAAAGTTTAGAGACCAGTAAAATCTAATTGAATTGGCCATAAAAAATTCGCTGAAATGGGACCACAATTGAATTCTTTCTCAATTTTTTTTGTTTTTGTTCTAAATTTGGGTAAGATAAGACTTTTTTTACCGTAGGACACAAAATGGCATTTTAAATTTTACTTTTGTTAAGCCTAAGCTTAGAAGTTAGAGTCTAAAAACTTAAGCTTAGAAGCATAAGTTTAAGCTTAAATTTGAACTGAAGCTCAATCCTATAAAAAAAGCTAAGCTTAAAAGCTTATGTCTGGAAGCCTAAGTCCAGAACTTTAAGTTTAGAGGCCAATCCTAGAAGCTCAAAGAGTTTGAGGTTAAGCCTAAAAGCCTAGAAGCTTAGAAGCATAAAATCTTAGAAGTCTAGAAACCTAAGCCTAAAAGCTTACAAGATAAGTCTAGAAGGTTAGTAACCTAAGAGCTTAGAAGCAAAAGTCTGGAAGCACAGAAATCTAAGTCTAGAACTTTAAGATTAGAGTCTAATCCTAGAAGCCCAAAAGGTGTGATCCTAAGCCTAGAAACTTAGAAGCTTAAAAATCTAGAAGCTTGCAATCCGTAGCTTAAAAGCTTAGAAGCCTAAGTTTAAAAGCCTAATTTTAGAAGCTTACAAGCCTGCCTTGAAATATAGAAGCTTTAGTCTAGAACTTAAGAAGCATAGAATGCTAGAACCCCAGAAGTCTAGAAGTATAAGCCTAGAAGCTTACAAGTCTAAGTTTTGAAACTTGGAAGTCTAAATGTGAAAGCCCAAGTCTAGAAGCCTAAAAGTATAGAAGCTTGAGTTTAAGTTTTAGCCTATGCTTAAACCTAGGTCTAAGGTTAAAACTAGCTTATTTTTTTAAGCTCTAGCCTAATTCATAACCTAAATTTAAGCAAACTGCTGTTTTTAAGCCTAGTTCAAGTTTAAAACCTCAGTAATTACATATTACATTTTTGAAATTTTTGAAACCCAAATGAAAATCGTGGTAAACCGCCATTAGGTTTTGAGTATTTGGCGATAAATTCGAAAAAATTGTTTGCACTTGAGAGAGCTTATAATAAATCTCTCACCGCGCACTTGGATATTATTCCCGAATCAAGTTGAAGCAGATGTTTTGGGCTTCCGTTTGTTTTCCCATTGTTCACAGCTCGAGACTAAAATGAGAAATATTTTTTTTTGAAAATTTTGACACAATTTTTTTTAAAATGATTTTTTTGGCGCGGGTTGAGCTATTTTTTAGGTTTTTTATTGAAAAAGGGGTTGAATGTTGAATTAAAGGAGAGAGAGGGGGTGCTTGACCTGGGCAAAGCTTGACTAGAGTAGACCTTGACAAGGGTAGAGCAAGAATATTGTTAGACTGCGGTAGAGTAAAGGTAGAGCTAGACTAGGGTGGGGCTGCCTAAAAAAATATTTTTTTTATGTGAGGGGATAGGGTCTTGCCCAATATTCAAAAAAAAATTTTTTGAAAAAAACGCATTTTGAATTTTTTTTAAATTTTGTATATTTATTTATTCGTATTTTACAAAATCTTTTCTATTTTTTTTTCAAATTTTTCAAAAAAATTTTTTTAATATAAAAACATCCGCCTTATTTTTTCTCTAATTCTCCGTCTTTTTCTCCCCAATCTAAATACTCTCTCTCCCCCCCCAATTCAAATTGCGTCCAATTAATCCTGAACGCTCATTAACAATCCCCAACTCATTAACCGTGACATTTTTATAATCTTTGGCGAGTTGAAAGAAGTCGCCGCAAAGGTGTTAAGCGACCAAAGGCAACTGTTTTTTGCGTTTTGTCAGTGTCGCGGCATTTATTTGAAGTCGATTCTCTAGTGGTTGAATTTGAGGGTGTTGTTGAGTTGACACGATATCGAGGTTTTTGGTCTTGGGTGGGGTATATTGGGTTGTGTTTTGAATTTTTGTTGCCGAGAGATGCTAAGACTAGGGATAGAGCTAGAATCAAAGCTAGAGTTAAGGCTAGAAATTTCGCTAGCTTTAGGACTAGAGCTAGGAACTGGAGCTAAGGATAGGATTTTTTAGTGTTAGGGATAGGAGCTAGGGCTAAAGCTAAAACTTAGGCTGGGTTAAGGCTAGGGCTAGAAATAAGTCTAGAACTATGGTTAGAAATTCGGCTAGAACATTAGCTAGAAATTTGTCTACGGATACGGCTAGGACTCTGAGCTAGAGCTCTGGGCTAGGTGTCTGGGCTAGGGCTTTGTGCTAGGGCTCTGGGCTAGAGCTCTGGGCTAGGGCTCTGGGCTAAGGCTCTGGTCTAAGGCTTTGAGCTAAGGCTAGGGCTTCGGGCTAGGGCTCTTGGCTAG
Source organism: Bursaphelenchus okinawaensis (assembly GCA_904066225.2). Lineage (NCBI taxonomy): Eukaryota > Metazoa > Nematoda > Chromadorea > Rhabditida > Aphelenchoididae > Bursaphelenchus > Bursaphelenchus okinawaensis. The sequence goes on along the minus strand of CAJFCW020000001.1, from coordinate 8,979,227 downwards.
GGCTCTGAGCTAGGGCTAGACATTCTATTATATACGGTAAGGCAAGACTAGTTCTAGAGTAACAAAACTAAAATGATATTTTGATTTTAAATTTTAAAACACTAAAAAAAGTTTTAATAATGCGATTTTTCGTTACACTCACCGCTCTCAATTGACCTTGTATGCCCTGCCAAAACTTATTCGGTGATAAATATGCATATATTTATTTAGTCTGATCGTTATCTCATTCTTGATCGAGACTTTATTATTTTAACGATTGGCAGCGTATTACTGCGCAAAAAAGTTTAGAGTTTCTGTATTTTAATGGTTTTTGAATTGAATTTTAGATAATAAATTATTTTTTGTCTAGCTTACCTTCCTCTATTATAGTCTGGCTATACTTTAGCCCCACGGTAGTGTAGCTCAACCGTTGCTCTAATTTAATCGAACCCTAGTCTAGCAATATCCTAGTCTAGTTCTACCTTTGCTTTACTTCTTAGTCTAGCTCTAATTTAGCTTTACCATGGTGTAGCCCCTTCCTCTACCCTAATCGGCCCTAGCCTAGTTCTACTCTAGTCTAGCTTTACCCTCGCTCTACCTTAGTCTAGCCCTACCCTACTTTAGCTTTACTCTTACTCTAAACTATTCCAGCTCTACCCCTGTTCTACCTTAGTCCACCTTTAACTTTGCTCTTCTGGTTCAGCTCTACCTTTGATCTACCTTAGTTTGGCCTTACCCTAATCCAGCTTTTTTGCTATTCTTGTCTTACCGTGCCGCTATCGTATTTTCAACCTAATATTAACTTTATAAATTTCAGACTTAACCTTCCCACTCATCTTTCCAACATATTCACCATCATTCACCTGTGTAAATTAGCCTTCCGTAAAACGACAATTGTGTCATTAAAGCTGGAGGTGTTACCTGAAAGGGAAGGAAAAGATTCCAAAAAGGTCTTATTCTTCTTGGATTAATGACTTTGCGCGAAAATGGGGAAATTAAAGCGAAAGTAAGGGCATGGGAAATAGTATAGGGATTGGAGAGAGTTTTAAGGATCTAGATTTACATAAAACATGGCAGATCGTTAGGAAATTGAATGCGAAAGATTAAGTCGATTTTAAAGTGGGGCATGGGTTTTATAGTTATTTTGGTTTTTTTTGTGAAAGGAGTTGCTTAGCTCTATCTAAAGCCTTAGCCTTGCCCTAGCCTTGCTCTAGCCTTGCCCTAGCCTTGCCCTAGCCTTGCCCTAGCCTTGCCCTAGCCTTGCCCTAGCCTTGCCCTAGCCTTGCCTTCGCCTTGCCCTAGCTTTGCTTATTTTTGCTTTAGCCTTGCCTTTGACTAGCCTTACTGTAATTTTACTTTGCTTTTGTTTTCATGGCGTTTGAGACGCTACGGCATTTTTTAGCTGCTTTTATTGTAAGTAGCTGTTCTATATTCTTACCTCTCTTACTCTGAAGTATTGGCTCAATATTATTGTTTTTTATTTTATGGTAATTTGTTCAATTGTCGCATTTTACCTTACCTAACTCAATTTTTTACCTTATATTCCTCAATTCTTTTGTCATCTACATATAAGCTTCCCAAACCGACTCAATTACTATTTTTATTGTAAGCAGAAGAGTGTACGCATGAAATAAAGGTTAACTTCCATTGTTTTACCGTGAGACACGTTTTCAAGGACGTTAAGCGAAACGGATTACATAACCACCTTAAGTGGAAGAAGATCGTTTAACGCGACAAGGCTTCGAAATCGCTTTAAAATCCACAAAATCGTCTACTTTTTAAGCTGTTTTTATATGGGTAGAAGAAGAAGAAGATAATGGTTTTAAAGTTTCGGGGATGTATTTTGTACTGGGCAAGGCATTTTTACGTAAAAATCTTCCAAATTCGCTAAAAAAAAATTTTTTTATTTTTTTTAAAATTTTTTAAAATTTTGAATTTTTTTTTAGTTTTTATTCTTTACCATGTTGATTTCTATGCCCGACTCAATAACTTTCGAACATAGTAAGTCTGGACAGAAATTGGTTTTCGATTATAAAACCCGAACGGAATGTGAGTCCGGGGCTTTTCAAGGTCGGCGAAACCGACAAGTCTTATACGGCGAGAAAATTTGCATTCTCGGCTTTTAATTCGTGTACTAACACGGATTTGTATTGTTTTCATTAAGTCAGTTTAATTAGGTTTGTCATAATTTTAGCCCTTGCAAGAGAAGCACCAGCTAGCCCAGAGCCCTAGCCCAGAGCTTTAACTTAGAGACTAGCCTAGAGCTTTAGCTTAGAGCCCTAGTCTTAGCCGTAGCTTAACTGAGGCTCTAACCCTAAGCTTAGCTTTACTCTAGCTTTTTAGCCTTGTTTTAGCTTTGATCTAGCTCTAACTCTAGTATTAGCTTTAGTTATAACCCTAGCTCTAGCCCTAGGTTTAGCCTAGACTTTTCATAGCTTTATAGCCTTGCCTGAGTCTTGGCCATAGTCTTGAACTTAGTCTTGGATTTTCTTAGCCCTAGTCTTAATCTTTAGCTCAAGCCTCAGGGTTAGTGTTAGCTTCAGATTCAGTCCCAGATTTAGCCCACGCCTTCTACTAACCTTAACTTCTTTTCCCCACCTACACCTATTCTTCCGCCCTACCTTATAAAACCTTTATCCTATGTTATCTTCTATTATTGTATTCTCTTTCCAATTCAAATCCAAAAATCCGACGCATTCATAAAATTTGATGTACATATCCATATAAACGTCAAAAGCGAGCCTGTTTGTCTATCATAATACACTGGTCATTCAATATGTTGTTCAGAATGAGGGCAAAAAGGTATTCCTTCCCATTACTTTATATAAAGCGCGCTAAAATCGAGACTCGCTTTTTGAAATTTGTTTGGAAAAGTAAATATTATGGGAGATTAGAGAAGAGATGGTACATGGGGGTTATTAAATAATGTCAGGAGCTGAGGTTTTAAAGCTAACTTTTTATTTTTTTTTAAATTTTTTTGTTAAAAATGAAAAATATTTTTAATTACAAAATGCGCAAAAAATTCTGTTACAAAACTTTACCGGTTGTTTTCTCTATTTTGCCTTTATTAGATGCCGACATAAAGAACCCGCCATTTTTTACAAGAAATTACAGGCATCTAATATAATTTTTAAAAATTTTTATATGAAAAAGTGGCACAAGTAAAACTGTAAAGGATTCCCGCCCAAATACGTTTTATATGTTTTGTAAGGCACATTTTTTGTTTTGGGACCTAAGGTAGGCCTTCGGGGCTCTGTTCTTGGTCTAGTACTCAAGACCTTTTGTGCTGGCCCAGCTTCTTTCAACGTTGCTTTAGACTGAGGCTGGGTTAAGCCTAGTGGGCCTTTTTTCTGGACTAAGCATGCTACAAAATATGTTTTTGTAGGGTAGGGTAGGGTATTACAAATTATTCCAAAATTATACTTCGATAAAAACAAAAGTTTTAGCGGTTTCCCTCTCATCATTTTTACTTATATTTCGTTCGAGACCGCAGCGAACAAATCGGAGGTTCAAATAAATAAAAATATTATACAATCGGGGCACTTGAAAAGTCGAGGAAAATGCTTCGAGGTTATAAAAAAAGGTTTTTGCGGATGTGTTACAAGCGAAAAATTATTTTTTGGGTTTGAGTAGTTATTGAATACGGAAATTATTTTAATTTTGGTTTTTTATTAGAAAAATTTTAACTTTTTTAGCCTTAGCCTTAGCTGCTTTGATCTTAGCCTTAACTATAGCCTTAGTTTTAACCGTGATGCAGTCTTATTGTAACTTTTTTCGGTTTTATTTTGTGTTTGTTCTTAATTATCTTGGCCATACCATATAATCACTGTATTCACCGTTTCTTGCACTTACTTTCCTTTATACAACTCAATATTTATCATAATCTTTATATGTATTTGCCTTCCATCTTTATTTTTTCACATTTCTACCACGTTTTAACATATAAATCTCCGAACATTTGTGTAAACGTCACATCATTTTGTGTCAATAGTGGTATGTTGAACATAGTAACGGCGATTATCGTGTTATCAATCTGCGAAAAAACAAAAGCCTGCATATGTCAAAAAATGACAAAAAATAAGGCGTTTAACTTTGTTGGACACCTCGTTTCTAGCAATCTGTCACTCTTTATGTCCTCGTTTCTACGAATTTTTTTTTTAATTTCGGACAAAATTTTGAAGAATGACTTTACGAAAAGAAAGTAAGTAATCAAGTTGTGGGAAGGGGGTGGTGATTTTTGTGTTTTTTATGGTTTATGGTATTGCCTTGCCTTGCCTTGCCTTGCCTTGCCTTGGCTTGCCTTGGCTTAGCTTAGTTTAACTTGATTTGGTTTAGCTTGGTTTGGCTTAACTTGATTTGGCTTGGCTTGATTTGACTTGGCTTGGTTTGGCTTAATTTGGCTTAGCTTCGCTTGGCCAGGCTGGGCCGAGCTAAAGCATGTTTAAAAAGCGCCGGGCCAGTACATGTGAGCCAAAAGGCGAGGGCCTTAACCGAGTCCCAACCTATAAACTCGGCTGAAAAATCGGGCCAACTTTTTTACAGATCCATTTATATATACAGTCTTTTTGCGATAAAGAATATCATAACGATAAGTTACAGTATTCCAACTATTTGCGTTATTTTAAGACGAATATCTTAATCATGCCGAAAAAACATCTGGAAGTCGTTAAAAAGTAATATTATTATTTTCTAGAAATGCGGATGAGGAATTCGAAAAACTGCTGCAAATTATTAAACTAGAGTCTTCATGGCTTGACTTGGCTCTTATTAATAGTAGTAGTTTATTCGTATTTTAGGTAACATGTTACGAGTTATATTCTATATGGCTAGGACTGAGGCTAAAGCTATTAATGTACTGTTAGACCCGACCGCGTGTTTCAATTGTCTGTTTTCATAATTGCGTGATGTAATTACAATTGAAAATCATTTTTACTTTTACTAACCTTTTCACTTTCAGACATTTGGCAATAACTTTGACCAGTACGTTGCTAACATAAACTACTTCTGTGTACTGCCGCTACAAACTATAAATTGTGTACTACTGTGTATAACTTAATTACTCCCAAAACAACACGTCGTATTTTACATTCCAACCTCAATCGTTGTCTATATCGCGTACTGACTTTATAGAACATACCCAACACACAACATCACCAAGAAATGATAGAAGAAGCACAGTACGATGTGCCATGGGAGTTTAAACTTCGAAACTCGCTAAACGCGTTAAAAGCTCGGCCTCAATCAGCCGGACCTGAGCCCGGTCCATCAACTAACTTCAACGACCTCATCGCTTCGCATCATCGTGACACTTCAACGAGTTCTTTCTCTTCGGCCAAGGCTGTACCAAATGGTTCGCCAGTCCATGTCAAGTTTATGAATGAGCCCTCACCACCGGTGTTACGCGGACAACGACAAGTTAGTGTACAAAGAAAGCAGAATGAGTACTATCCGAGAGTTCAGTGTGGAAGTGAGTTGAAATATACTATTTTAATTTAACCTACCTAATGATACCCTGCGTTAACTTACGCTACCCTTAAAACTTTTACTTTTTTTAATTAAAAAATTTACTTTGAATAATAAAACAATGTTTCAGTAGATCAATCAACGGATCCACACCCGCATTTACATAAACCTCATAAAAGTACACCGATCTTGTTCACCGAGACTCCTCACAGTGAACGGCGACATCGCTCACGGTTTGATGAAAAGGCAATGATTCATGAAAATATGGATCGGATTGAAGCTGAGAAAATACTTTCAAATGGTAAGGCAATATCTTAAGTTATTAAGCTGTAGAGCACAATAAAAAATATTAAAGCACAGTACTCTCTCTATATAAGCAACCCGAAGAGATACTTGTTTATGTTGTTTACTATAAGAAGAGTTGCTTATACAGACGGTTCACTATATAGAGAGACCACTGTATTAGGTTGTTCAACTAATTCTGCGCCTCTTCCCAAAGTAATTTTGGAAGGTTATGGGCCCAGAATTATTTGAACAACTTAATATTGTTTTTTTATTGTGTGCTACTTGAGTTTTGCTCTAGCTTACCTTACCCTACTCTCTTCTACCTTACTATTACCTTATCCTAACCTAATTTATCCTATCCTATTCTACTCTACCATAACTTACCTAACTATCACCCTACTGTATTGTGCCTTACTATTATCGTTTTTACAATTTTCAAAAACCAGTTTACAAATAACGTATTTTACCCAGAATCCTCTTTTAGGTCAAGTAGGTGACTACCTGCTTCGTCATCGTCCCGAAGGCAACTTGGCCATGTCGTTACGGGGTCAAAAAGCTGTTTTACACATAAAACTCGAGCAAAGAAACGGAAAATGGGTATTGGGAGAAGGACCAGAATTCAAGTCTTTAGGGCAGGTACTACGATGCTACCGTAGTAACGAGTTGCCAATCAAAAACGCTGAAAATGTTAGGCTACGAGAGCCGGTTAAAACCGATGACATTCACATTATTACACAGAAATTGTGACGTAAAGATGTATATTATAGGTGACAGTTGAAATGTATATTATAGACGATAGATGTTATACTATATTACGCAGTAGACTGTTGTGATTGTCATTATTTATGTAAATTGTAAAAAAACCATTGTCTACTGTAATGTTATAGAATTTCGGTCAAAAACAAGTGTAGTTGTTGACCTTTCAAAGCCGGTCTAGCACAATTTACTTTTTGGTACAGTATTTTGTCCTATTTTTTTATACCAACTTTGTTTTACTATGTTAATGCATGTATTGGGTTGTTTAAAAAATTCTGTGCTTCTAACACTAAAATTTGTTTTAAGAGAGGGCACAAAATTATGTGAACAACCTAATACTTTTAGCAACTTTTTGAATATTTGTAACAACTAAAAAATGTCTATATTTTACTATGGTAAAGTTTTATATATGCATATTTTCTCAAAAATCAAAGAAGCTTATGCTTTCATGGTAAATTGTCGCTTGTAATCAACTAAATTTTCATTTTTTGTACATTATCTTACTCAGCATCGTATGTATTTCAAGCATAAAGCCTATGTCACTTCCAAACCAAAAATATATTAGCAATGATAGAAGATTACACTCGAGTTTTTTATTACAGTACTCTCTCTATATAAGCAATCCAAAGGAACAGACATTTTGAGTTTACTATAAAGGGTGTTGTCTTTACAGAGAGACTTTTTAGTGCCATTTGACTTGGCGGGGCCACTTTTTTTGTTTACCATAATGAGAGTTGCTTATACAGATGGTTCACTATATAGAGAGAGCACTGTATTAAATTTTATTTGTTACTTTTGTATTATTTTTATAATATTATTCAATACAGTTAACTGTAATAAAGAAGCTTACATTAAATATTACAATTAATTTCGAGTTTACAAATTTTTTACCTTGATTGATATACCTGGTAGTAGTATTGTAGTTAGCGCGTTTAGAACGACAGTTGCTCGATTTGTTCAAATTGTTAGCAAATAACAAGTTATTGTTTTTTTATGCAAACTTTGTCAAACTAAACCCAACTCCAATGTTAACTATAGCTTGGTAACAAAATACGACTCAAACAGTTTTATTGTAAAAATGAGAAGTAAAACTATAATACAGATGGGTTTGGAGCTGCTGGTTGAATACTCGAAGGTGGTGTTACAGGTGGTTGAGCTGGATCTGGTGGCGCTGCTGGATTAAAATTGGCATCTGGAGGTTGAGTACTAACATTTGATACGTTTGGATCTGAAAAAATGGTCACTTTTAAAAAAAACTTAAGCTTAAATGAATGACAAGCGAGAACTTTCTTTACAAACCTCAAAATGGCAACAACTTTTTTCACAAATCATAAAGTGACAATAACTTTCTTTACAAAACATAAAATGGCGAGAACTTTCTTTACAAACCTCAAAATGCCAAAATTTTTTTTCACAAAACATAAAATGGCAATAACTTTCTTTACAGAAAAAAATAGTTAGAACTTTCTTTATAAACCTCAAAATGGCAAGAACTTTCTTTACAAAACATAAATTAGCAAAATCTTACTATACAAAAAATAAAATGGCAATAACTTTCTTTCCAGACTACAATTATGTTAACTTACCTTGAATAACACTGTCATTTACATTACTTGCCACATCTTTCTTAACTTCCTTTGTAGGCGATGTTGCTTTAGGTGTTTCTTCAACTTGTGAACTGATTTCTGACTCTTCTTTTTGCACATCTGAATCTTTCTTTTTGAAAAATCTCTTGAGCAATAAGAGTACAAACAACGTCACTAAAATGGCATTTCCAATGTAAAGCATATTGTCGCGATTCGTCTCAAATTCTGATTTTCTTTTTTCTTTATTCTCAATGTCTGGCTGAAAGGTAATGTAATGTTACTGACATTCTTTTATGGCTGAACCACCAGGACATATTTTGAGCTGGGGATAAGGCTAGGGCTCTGGGCTAGGGCTCTGGGTTACGGCTCTAGGCTAGGGCTCTGGGCTAGGGCTCTGGGCTAGGGCTCTGGGCTAGGGCTCTAGGCTAGGGCTCTGGGCTAGGGCTCTGGGCTAGGGCTCTGGGCTAGGGCTCTGGGCTAGGGCTCTGGGCTAGGGCTAGGGCTCTGGACTAGGGCTCTGGGCTAGGGCTCTGGGCTAGGGCTCTGGGCTACGGCTCTGGGCTAGGGCTCTGGACTAGGGCCCTGGGTTAAGGCTTTGAGTTAGGGCTAGAGCTGTGGCTAAGCCTAGTAATAACAACTTACATTAAGATACTTTTCCACATCGCCAAAGTCATAGCTGTCGAAGATGATATCAGTCAAGTTTTCGATCAAATCCAAGTTGTAGTGATAAAATTTGTGCGGCTTATCAGTCGCAACTTCCACAATTTGCTTCACTTCTGTTGCATTTACTGGTTGTCCTTTGCAATATTGAAAACAAGCTTTTGGTTCGACCAGAAACTCAAATTGTCCAATCCAGGCTGGTCGTTTGTACTTTTTGTACTGAAAAATTAATTTAAAAATTTGTAAAATACGGCGTTAAGCAGTTTGAACAGGAAAAGCGCTACTCTACCTTACCCTACCCTACCCTACCCTACCCTACCCTACCCTACCCTACCTTACCCTATCCTACCCTACCCTACCCTACCCTACCCTACCCTACCCTACCCTACCCTACCCTACCCTACCCTACCCTACCCTACCCTACCCTACCCTACCCTACCCTACCCTACCCTACCCTACCCTACTCTACTCTGTCCTAATTTACTTTACCTTATCTTATCTTATATAATCCTACTGTACTTTATCACATTTCTTATCCTTAACGTCTTTACTTTAACTCTTCTATGCCCTGTCTTAGCTCTAAAAACCCGTACTATTACCTAGATTTTTTATAACTCTCTCCGCAACCTACTATAACATTATCTGAACCTAGTCTAGTCTTAAAAAGCAAAAACTTTCTTTACAAATCATAAAATCGCAAGAAATAAAATCTTACAAAAATTTTAAAAAAATAAAAAAACCATACCTTAACATAGCACCAAGGACCCATTTTAGCGTCAGGATAGTCCATGAAAACATGTCCCGGGGCGTTATTTATACCTTCTGTTGGACTATAAGCGTTCAAGTTCAACGAGCGACAGAAGTTGTGGTCCTCATTCTCTTGAGCAAAGAAACTGAAAAAAAAATTAAATTTTAAATTTTAAAAAAAAATTTAAAAATTTTGTAAAATAACTTCAATTTTTTAAAATAAAGTTACAGTAAACTCACTACTGCTCAACATCGCCAGTTATACCAAGTATATGTTGACGAGCTTCAGACCATTGAGCACACGGTATTCCTTGAGCTGACTTGTTATGTAGACCATAGTAAACGTAATGTTCTTGGTCTTCTTTCAATATACAGTCGGCGTCTGAAAAGTTAAACCAAGTTTTCCTTACAAAACATAGAATAGCAAGAACTTTCTTTACAATTTGCCAAAAAACAAATTCAGGCTTTTTTTAAATAAAAATGGCAAAAACTTTCTTTACAAAACATAAAATGGCAAGAACTTTCTTTACAAATTATAAAATGACAAGAACTTTCTTTATAGAGCATAATATGGCAAGAACTTCGTTTACAATATATAAAATGACGAGAACTTTCTTTACAGATCATAAAATAGCAAGAACTTTCTTTACAGATCATAAAATGGCAATAACTTTCTTTACAAAAGATAAAATAACAAGAACTTTCTTTATAGAGCATAATATGGCAAGAACTTTCTTTACAAACATTTAAATGGCATGAAATTTAAAATACTTACGTGTAAAGTTATTGAATTCATAATAAAGTAGCCGTTTTCCATCTTTATAATACTCACAACATATATTATTAAATATAAGTATTAGAAACAGAACAACCAATCTCATAATTCATATAAAATATTGTTATCAATTTTAAAAAACTTTACTTTTTCAATTTCGATGTTTTGATTTCAATTTTATTTAACAAAATTTTAAAATTTAGGTAGTTATAAGCAGTGTGAATAAGACAATTCTGGTAGGAGTAGAGAAGATAAAAGAAACTTTTTAAAATGACATTTTTAAAATAACATGAGATCAAAAGTATTACACTGTAATTAGCTATTTCGAACCTAATATAAGAAAGAAATGCATAAAAAACCCTAAGATTAGGTAGAAAATACTGTAAAATACGTATGTATAATGATAACACAGTAAAGTACAGTAAGATAATGATCAATGTCGGGCCCATATTATGGCCATGGAGGCAGATGAAGATACCCCATCCTCTCTTGTTGTAGATTCATAATTGATGGTTCGAAGAAGAAGTTGAGCTTGATATGACAAGTAACGTCAAAGATCTTCACTTCCATATCCACAATCTCCATGTCAATTTCACGTTGTGACACAACGTGCCCGAACAGTTGTTGTACTAGCTTAGGGTAAGCGGCTGATACTACAAACTGAAATGAAATTAGGTTAAGGTTACTGTAAACAGATTTTAAGGTACAATGATGAACATAGTATGCTAAGGTAAGATAAGGCAAGACAAAAGGTGGGGCAAGGATAAGCCAAGGGTAGAACGAAGGCAGGACAAAAAGAAACAAGTCATGGAGAAGGGTAGAGCAAGAGTAAAGAAAGGGTAGGGCAAGGGTATGGCAAATCTAAGGCAAAGGCGAGGCAAAGGCAGGATAGCGGTAAGGAAAGGATAAGGCAAAAATTATACAACGGTATGGTAAGCATACGGCAAGGGTAGAACAAAAGCAGGGTATGGTACTCAGTAAAATTACCTCTTCTTCAAAGTTCATGTAAGCTTCATAATCCAGCTTTTTGATTCTGATCCCAACGTTCTTGAAAGCTCTTAACATGGATTCAAGGTTTTGTTTCAAGTTACGTAGCTCCATATCAAGCTCGAGTTGTTTCTGTAAACATAATACATAATATAATGTATGTTGTTGTAAGTTAAAAATAGCATATCAGATTAAAAACAAAAACTTATTAGTAAGTCAACAATATTAAAGTTACCAAATACAAAAAAGAAAGCCGGCCGTAGCAGCGTGGGGCAGTGGAAGCGTGCTGGGCCCATAACCCAGAGGTCGGTGGATCGAAACCACTCGCTGCCAGTGTTTTGCCGGACCGGTCCGGATGAGAATTTTTTCGGTCCGGTGCGGTCCGAAAAATTTTCGCTCCGGTCCGGTCCGGCTTTATTTTTTTTCGCTCAGATCCGGTCCGGTCCGGAAAATTTTTTTTTTAAAAAGAGCCAGGAGCGCTAAAACTGCTTTCTTTACGTTTAAAAACTCTTAAAAATATGTTTTATTTGCAATTTTTAAAACAGTTTTACTAAAATAAAAAAAAATTTTTTTTCCGGAGGGGTCCGGCAAAACACTGCTCGCTGCTAATCTGCTTTTTGGTTTTTTTACAATTTTTTATAACTTTTTAATACATAAATAGTTGTAGAACAGTATTATAAACGTAAAAAAGCTATTTTTGACTTAAGATCTATTCAAAAATGGCATAAAACACTATTTGTTTTTTTTGAAAACATACGGGTGTTTATGGTTTATTTTTGAAGTTTTAGTACAAAAATAGTTTGATATCCCATTTTAGATAACATATTATCCTTTTTGAGTCAGTGGATTTTAAAAATTAATCCAAAAATAGCCATTTTTCTTAAAAATTTAAAGATTCTTAACAAAAAAAACTAATTTTCCATAACCTTGTAGGTACTTTTTTTGTTTTATCTTTACGTTTTTGCTTATTCTCTTAAATGGTTTTACATTTTATGGCTTGGAGCTCTTTTTCCATTTAAAAAAGTACCAAATTTTGACAAAAAAACACTGAAAATTAACTGAAAAATCGGCCGAAAATTTCATTTTTTATAAATTCTAAAACCTTTTTTCAAATAATTTTGCTTTATCAGCTTTACACAAACCGAGACCGTACCTTCTAACCCAACAAAAACATTTAAAATGTAGCAAAAAGAAGAAACCTACCCCATGCTTCAAATGAACAGCAGCGCCACCCCACAACTCCAACGTCTTCAACATTGGTGCAGCTTCCTTTAGATGTTGTACTGCATGTCGATAAAAGTAGTCGGGCTTAATAGCTTGGTCATGGATCAAAGTCACCAATAAGTAGTAAATGTCATCAATGTTCTCGTTCAAAGCGTACATTGCCTTCAGTTTGTCGTTGAAGAACTTTTCCAGTGTGAAGAAGTAGCGTGAACGGACTTCTGAAGCCGGATTGAAGGCTTTTTCTCTGGACTGACGGTTTCTGACCAGTGGGTGACGTCCTTTGTTGACTTTGTCAAAGACACGGTCGTTGTAAAAGGTGAATTCAGCGTCGATTGGGACACCGTCGACTGTGAAAAGGCATTCTACAACGTTCCGTTCTAGATCATAGTCGGTCACGGTCTTGTTGTAGATCTTTTTGAAAAGTGATGGGTAGTTGGAATCTTGGACTAGCTGGAATTTATTGAAATTTAATTTAAAAAAGCAAAAAAAAACTTCCTAGCCCAGAGCCCTAGCCCAGAGCCCTAGCCTAGAGCCCTAGCCCAGAGCCCTAGCCTAGAGCCCTAGCCCAGAGCCCTAGCCCAGAGCCCTAGCCCAGCGCCCTAGCCCAGAGCCCTAGCCTAGAGCCCTAGCCCAGAGCCCTAGCCCAGAGCCCTAGCCCAGCGCCCTAGCCCAGAGCCCTAGCCCAGAGTCTTAGCCCAGAGCCCTAGCCCAGAATCTTAGCCCAACGTCATAGTCCAGAGCTCTAGCCCAGAGCCCTAGCCCAGAGTCTTAGCCCAGAGCCCTAGCCCAGAATCTTAGCCCAACGTCATAGTCCAGAGCTCTAGCCCAAAGTCCTAGCTCTGGCCTTGCCGCTAGTTTATGTCATTTAACCATACCCTACTCTGTTTTACTTTCCTCTGCTTTTTCCTACTTTATACTACCATTCTCTACCCTGTCCCAATTAACATTATTCCCTTGAATCAACCTTACCGGAAAAGGTACAAACAACGAAACAGCCAACACAACACTTGTTATCTCAATCCCAGCACTCCTCGCAGCTCGAATAACAAGTTGAACACCAGCTTTGACATCTTCCAGTTCAATAGGAATCGTTTCATGATCAGGCTCTTCTGGATAATATTGATAACCACCTTCCAAAGCGACCATTTTCAAATTTGGTGCAGTTCTCTTCAGGTTTTGAGCACACACTTCGTAGAAATGCTCAACATCATCAGTATCCCATTGAACCATGGATACGTCAATGATAAGGCGTTGTAAAGTGGTCTGAGGAATGGTCTTGGTTTTGTTGTAGAAATCTTCAAGACGCAAGAACTTTTGTTCATTTAGTTCGACTGCGCCTGAGGGAAAAACTGAAAAAAAAAATTTTTAATTTGAAAAAATTTAATTTTTGAAATAGCTATTATATAATTTTAAGACCACAAAATTCTTGTTGTCCTAAAGTCAGGACCTGAACTAAAGCCAGTGCCAGGGTTAAAGGTAGAGCCAAAACTAACTAAATTTTTTAAAATTTAAACTCAAAAACAAAATTAAAAACAATTTTAAAATTTTTTCTATATTTTCTAAATTTCAAAAGACACCTTTTTAAGTCTATGTTAGTAAATAATGTCAAAAAACAAAAAGAAAGCCGGTTGTAGCAGCGTGGCGCAGTGGAAGCGTGCTGGGCCCATAACCCAGAGGTCGGTGGATCGAAACCACTCGCTGCTAATCTGCTTTTTGACTTTTTATGGTTCGTTTTGAATTTTTTAGTATAAGAATAGTTGTAAAATAGTATTAACATTAACTTATCTTTACTTTGCAGCCAATTTGGTTATAAAGTTTATAATAAACTTCGATTTTCTCACAAATTTTAAAACTTTTTTGAGCAAAATAATGGTTAAACTCATGTTTAAATAGCTTATCAAAAACTTAAAATTACTATTAGTTTGATTAAATAATTCTGTGCCCCTATTTCTAAAAAATAACTTTGAAAAGGAGCACATAATTATTTGAACAGCCTAATATAAATTTTTTTGAGTTGTGAATATAGAACAATATGTTGTTGTACTTACTTTGTTCACCAGTAGCTTCATCCCAATCACGGTCTTCTAGACCTACTACACGTTCTACGGTAATCAGCACGATAGATATCAATAATGCTTTCATAATACCCATTTTTAGCTTTCTATCTATGCCACAGCTTTTTGTAGTTTCAATATGATAAAGCTTAATGTAGTCTCTATATAACACTACCGTGTGCTGTAGCAATGATGTAGGTATCTTCTAGCAGTTTGTCCTTTATCTTCTTACTGAGCTTATTTATATACAGGGTCAGTAAGGTTAACTGGAACCTAAAACAATATAAATTGCTTTGTTGTTACCTACCAACTCATTCTCGAGACCTTTTTTGGCTGATTCTTTGTCAAACCGTCTTTATCTCTATAGCTATACTATTGCCTATCATCGAGTCTACCTTTTCTGTTTATGACCATAACAATCTCCTTGATCATTATAGTATCCACGCCTTCGACCAACCCATACCTCTTTCTTTGGTAGTTACTATAGTCATTTCTTTGTTAATATCCGTAAACGCTTTCTTCAAGTGTTAGTCCTTAATAAAGGTCATAACTTTACTTTCTTTTGTTAAGAATAAACAAAGTTGTTAGTAACAACACTGCTCTTTAGCCCATTGTTAACTTTTTACTACGTTCTTTGTTATCTTTTGAAATCAAAAAGCTTTTACGGACTTTTTAAGCTTATTAGTAGGAAAAGAGGTAGGTGGTAATGAGTTAAAGGTTTGTTTATCTATAAGATAATGAAAAAAACATTTCTGATGACATATTGGGATAGATCTAATCTTAAAGGCTATAAGCTAAGAGGATTATAAAGGATAGGAGACCAGAGGGCGAGAAAAGCCGGGACGACTAAAAGGTATATAGGTACTAAGAGGAGTAGGAAGACTAGGAAGACTAGATTTACTACGATGACTAGAGGAGCTAGAAGGTGTAGGAAGGCTGGGTAGGCTAGGATGGATAAGAAGACTAAGAGTTTTAGGAAAAGTAAAGGGACGAGGAAGGTTAGAAGGGCTGGGGCTCTGAGCTAGGGCTCCGGGCTAAGACCCTGGGCTAGGGCTCTGGGCTAGGGCTCTGGGCTAGGGCTCTGGGCTAGGGCTCTGGGCTAGGGCTCTGGGCTAGGGCTCTGGGCTAGGGCTCTGGGCTAGGGCTCTGGGCTAGGGCTCTGGGCTAGGGCTCTGGGCTAGGGCTCTGGGCTAGGGCTCTGGGCTAGGGCTTCGATCCACCGAGCTCTGGGTTATGGGCCCGGCACGCTTCCGCTGCGCCACGCTGCTACAGTCGGGTGTCTTTTTGGTTTTTGATATCATTTCTTAACACAAACTTAATAATATGCGTTTTAAAATTTAGAAAATATAAAAAAGTATAATACAATACCATTTTTTTAAATAAGCCACATGATTAAACAAGTTTATTAAACTAACAAAGCGTTTATCACAATATCAATAATAATATAAAGACAAAAAGTAGATGTTTAAAAGTAAGATGATCCAAAATTATCAATTTATCACCAACTACAATATTGCACTTATCCTTCTTTCATATTTTTTAAAAAATTTTTATAGTACCATGTCGTATAGTACAGTACTAAAGATTATATTACACTAGGTCCCTCAACCTAAGCCCAAAAATCACAGCAAAGATAATGATTTCCCTCAGCCTGACTTTGTACATCAACTCGACGATCAGTATTCGGAACACACAACGATGACGAGTTACCACGAGATGCCTTGATACATCGTTGAGGTAGGTTGGCGTCGAATCGACGATGACCAAAGTTCCATCGAGTTGAAGTTGGAGCTCCAAGTGATGGCATGAGTTTCTGAACATTCTCATTCAATCGGAATAGCTCCATCGTGTTAAAGTCAAACGTTACGACGCATTTGACACCATGAACATAGATGGCTACATCAACATCAGCCTTGATCAGGTCTTTTTCGAAAACTTTGGTGGCTAAGAGCTCGCTCAGAACTTCGGACATATAGATCTGAAAAGCGGGCGTATTATTACTTGTTTTAATTATATTTTAAATAAAAAATGCATGATATAAAGTTTTAGAGATCAAAAACGTTATGTTATCTATGAAAAACTGTTCGAAATAGCTTTGAAGCCTTCAAAAACGTGTCTAAAGGTCTAAAAATAAGCTAAGAATAATATGATACTAAACTCCAAAGGCATAAAATAATATTTTTCTGAAAATTTTATTTAAAAAACCTTTTTTAACATTTTAAAACTATTTTTAAGCTCAACCGTCCCCATTTATACAGCAAAAACCCATGAGAACAGAAAAGAAACGAGAAAACGGCTGTAGCAGCGTGGCGCAGTGGAAGCGTGCTGGGCCCATAACCCAGAGGTCGGTGGATCGAAACCACTCGCTGCTAATCCCTTTTTTTGGCTTTTTAACAATTTCTTTTTTGACTTTTCAATAAATAAATGTTTGAAAAACAATATTATAGACATAAAAAGCTATTTTTAGTTTAATCTCTATTTAAAAATGGCATAAAACACTCTTTTCCATCATATTTTTGCCTTTTTTTCAAGAAACCACGGCTAAAATGAAGTTGTTCAAAGCTTTTTGCTCGAAAAAAAAGTAAGAATAGTAAAATACGTATTTAAAAGTAAACAAAAAGAATTTGGTCTGAATTTTAAAATTAGTACTTACATCCTTTTCGAAGATCAAATGGTCGAGGAAATCGCATTGACCGACACGAATCGACGACTTCTTCAAAGGTGAGATAATGGCGGCAAATAGACGTTTCAAATGCTTGGCTTCTGGCACTAGCACGTCTGGTGAGTCCTTAAAAATATGTAAATATATAAATACATTTTTATGACTTGTTTACAATATATATACTGTTTAATCCCAAAGCCGAAATATTGCATCTTTAAAATTTTTAAATTTATCCACCCCCAAAAGTTTTTTACACCGCCCAAAAATTTTTACCTAACCCAAGTTTTTTTAAGAAAATTTAGTTTATTCACAAGAAAAACTTTCTTTTTTATGTTTACGCCCCCCCCCCTTAAACAAATTTTTTACCCCGCCCAAAGAATTTTTACCCTGCCCAAAATTTTTTGTATTAAAATTTGTTTTGTTCACAAGAAAAAAAAATTTCTGAATATTTACCATATTTACCCTGACCCCGCCCCCCCCCCCTTCCCAAAAAAAACTTTCTTTACCCCGCCTAAAAACAAATATCCCGTCCAAAAAATTATGACCTTTTTTAAGCTAAAAATACCTGCTAACCCTAATTATCATTGACATAATACATACCGAGTTATCCGGATAGTAGATATATTCACCACCTTGAAGATGGATCAGCTTGACGTGAGGCCACGCCTTTCTTACGTTTTCCAAACATCTAGCGTAGAAGGCTTCTGGAGGCAGATTGATATCGTAAATTCCATGAACTGGAATGACCAATGTCTCAACATCGACTTGAGGTGATGGGTAATGTTTGTCAAAGAACTCTTCCAGGGTTAGTTCGGTCACTAGGGCGTTGCCAATCTTTTCGATACGTCTGATGGCTGGAATTTTAAAATTTTGAATTTTGAGGCTTTACTCTATTCTTTTCTGCTCTGCTCTACACTACCCTACCCTAATATACTCTAATCCGCCCTACTCAACACTACCGTACTCTATCTTACCCTGCCCTACCGTACTCTTCCCTTCATAACTTACATCTTTCAGTATGTAGACTAGCCAAAGGCTCTTTCTCTTCAACATTATGCCTTCCAGAGTACACAACAGATATAATAACAGCTACAGTACCTACTAGTAACCTTAGTTTTAACGTCATAATTAAGTTTTAGTAGCCCAAACTGACTTCGCAGTGGTCAAACTTTGGAATGAAGACTCAGCTCACCTCCGACTGGACTTTCGTTTTTCTTCGCGATTTATGGGCGGATATCACTAATTAGTGAGGGAAAACGTTATAGTTAGGTTTTGGTCATTATTTTTATAAAGTTTTTACTTTACCATGTTTTGGCTATATTATACATGGTACCTTGTATATCAAGTTACAGTTTAAAAAATCCAAATTTTCAAAAACTAAAAAATGAAAATTGAATTACGTTATAATACCTATTAACAAATGACGTATTTTAAACAAATTTGACTAAATATTTTGTTTTTTTTTATAATTTATTACCTAAAAAGCTCGAAATAAGGTATTTTAGGTGTTTTTTCAAGAAAAAATGGCCCAAATTTGGTTAAAAACGTGTTTTCATGCCAAATTTAAAAAGGAGTTAAATTGGAAATCATAATACCTTATCTACAATACCTTCTTCAACTATTTCTGTCTTAAAATCTTTAAAAAACAACCGTTAAAAACAAAAAAAACCGGCTAAAAGTGCATATAAAGCCTTATTGTCCTCAAAAAAGCTAGCCTAGGACTAGACAATAATAAAAATATTATTTTTTGTTGAACAAATAATATTTGTGGAACTTCCTTGTAATTTCAAAAATGTTTTTACGTAAAATTTAAAATAAAAAGTTTCGCAATTCAGTGCAAAACCAGCTTTTCAAATTTTCGAAAGGTGATCGACGCCTGAGGCAGTTAGTGAACGTCCATTTTCACTTTTCGTCCGAGCGTCTGTTCTTCAGCGTGATAACGTTGATTAACGTTTTAACTTGGAAAAGGAAGATTAATAACAAAAATTTTTTAAAGTTTTAAAAATTTTGAAAAAAATTTTAAAAACCAAAAAAAATTTTGATAACCATAAGGAAAGTCGGCCGTAGCAAGCTACCCTACCCGACCCTACCCTACCCTACCCTACCCTACCCTACCCTACCCTACCCTACCCTACCCTACCCTACCCTACCCTACCCTACCCTACCCGACCCGACCCTACCCTACCCTACCCTACCCTACCCTACCCTACCCTACCCTACCCTACCCCTATCCTACCCTACCCTACCCTACCCGACCCTACCCTACCCTACCGTACGCTTCCCCTACCTCTTCTCTTTTTTCTCTACCGTTGAACCACTCTTACCCAAACTCTTAATCTACCCTTGCCCTCCTATTTCCTTAACTTACTCTACCCTTGCCTTACCGTAGTCCTGGTTTGAAGGGAATAAACTTACAGATTTCTGACAACCACATCTTTTGTTTATTTTCAATTTTTTAAAAAAAATTCAAAAATATATAAGGATTATTCTATTCAGAATCGGAGTCTTCTCTCAACTGTTCTATTAGTAACGTCGCACTGACAGAACTTGGCAAGAACTTAATGTACTCATTGTTGCTGATCAAATTACCATCTAATAACTCTCGTTTAACTGTGCCATCGAATGTCCAAACAGCCGTTTGCTTTGTTTTCTTATCAAACTTTATGTAGATTACTGCTGGTCCTTCGTAGCCATCACCAGATCGTATGTCAGTTGGTATACGAACATCTTTACCTTCCAAACTCAAATCACCACGCCGAACATAGACAGCATTAGGACGGACGTATAGAGAGTATTGGTCGATATTTCGCCCAATTTCAAAGTTTTCAAATGGAATTCTGTTGATATTCAATGAGACGGCGTGGTATGTGGTACATGATAGAATTAGAATGATGGATATTAACATAGCCAAAGTAAATAAGCTAAAAAAATTTTTTAATTTAAAAACTATTTTTTAACAGAAGGTATAGTGACTTCACGTTCTGTAAAGAAAGTTTTTGCTAGTTATAGCTTACAAGTTAGAGAAAACAAAAGTTATGTTTTGCGACCTGCGGATGACAAGTTATACGACAAATGCGAATTTTGCAGTTTTTAAAGGAAGTTGTTGCCAGTTGTGGTCTGTAAAGAAAGTCCTTGCCGTTTTATGTTTTGTAAAGAAAGTTCTTGCCATTTTATGTTTTGTAAGGAAAATTCTTTTCATTTTATATTCTGTAAAAAAAGTTATTGCCATTTTACATCTATTTTACTAAATGCAGCCTGCAGGTGACAACTTATACGATAAATATTGTTTGTCCAATTAAAAGCTCTTTGTTTCCATTTTTCCTTCTTTTGTAAAGAAAGTTATTGACATTTTTGACTAAAAATCAAATTTTGTCTTCATTCTATCACGTCTTACAATACAATTCATAAAATGTATAAATTAAACTCACACCGCAACAATTTTTCCAAAAACGCCTCGAGGAACTGGGTCAAAAACCGTCAAAATACACGTTTTTGTCTCGTCATAACGCCTTAAATACGAACCAGATGTAATGTCCGTTCATAAAAACAACATTACTGTTTAAAACCACGGAATTCGGAAGCTACACGCGCCGACAGTAGTCGTAAATTCAGAAGGTGGTTCTTGGGGAAATAGACTTTTTATAACACAAAATTAAAAAATAGTATAAATTATGACTTTTCAAAAGTGAATTTTAATTTTAATTGCAAAAAGTTGTTTTAAAAATCTTATAATGATGATAACTTACTTTACAAAACTGAGGCTATCAAGATCTTAGATCATAATTACAAAATTGTTTCATCGTATAATATGTCACCCGCAGGCTGCAAAACCAATTTTTTTGCTTTTTCCAGTAACTTTTCTTTACACACCTTAAAATAGCAAAAACTTTCTTTACAAAACATAAAATGGCAAGAACTTTCTTTACAAAGCATAAAATGACAAGAACTTTTTCTACAAAACATAAAATGGCAAGAACTTTCTTTACGAAACATAAAATGGCAAGAACTTTCTTTACAAAACATAAAATAGCAAAAACTTTCTTTACAAGTCATAAAACGGCAAGAACTTCCTGTAAAAACGTAAATAAAAGACAAAGACTTTCTTTATAATATTTAAATTGTCAACAAATGCATTCGTCGTATAAATTGTCGCCTGCAAGCTGCAAAACCTTAAACCAGTCTTAGTTTGAAAAGAAATGACAAGAACTTTCTTTACAAACCATAAAACGGCAAGCACTTTCTTTACAAGCCACAAAATAGTGCAAAACTTTCTTTGCAAACCCCAAGACTTCATTTTCTCATCGATACATTTATCGTATAACATGTCATCCGCAGGCTGCATAACCAAAGAAGTGCTTATTTTGAATAAAACGGCAATAACTTTCTTTACGGATTTCAAAATGACAACAACTTAATTTACAAAACAAAAAATGGCAAGAACTTTCTTTACAAACTTTAAAATGCCAAGGACTTTCTTTACAAGTCACAAAACGGCAAAAACTTTGCATAAAATCGAAAAAATTCTAATACTTTAAAAATCGCAATGTTTTTTCAAAAAAAAATATTTTATAAATATCGTTTGGAAACACGTCATTTTAATATTTTTGTTCACCAAAATGAAGTGGCCGCTAGTTTTAGTTGTAGTCGCCTATTGTTATATTCAAGCAAATCAAACTGATGATAACGATACGGTCGACCATGTTCTTGCAATTGGTCTTGGAGATGCGGTAAGTTATTTTATATATGATTTGTAAAGAAAGTTATTGCAATTTTATGTTATGTAAAGAAAGTTCTTGTTACTTTTACTTTTGTAAAAAAATTTCTTGCCATTTCATGAACTTTAAAGAAAGTTTTTGCCGTTTTATGTTTTGTAAAGAAAGTTCTTGCTAATTTATCGTTTGTAAGTAAAGTTCTTGCCATTTCAGAACCAAAAATTATCTTTTACAGAACACTACCCTTCCCCCAATAACCGACCCACCTATAACTGATCCGCCAGTAACAGTACCTCCAAAGCCAAAGCCCACGGCACCACCAAATGAAACAAAACCAGGCAAAGAAGAAGTCTTTGTAGAGCAGGGTTTGCTGTGAGTTTTAAATAATTTTTGGTTTGGGGGTGGTGATTTTGATTTGGGGGTGGTGATTTTATCTTGGGGATGGTGATTTTGATTTGAAGGTGAATAATTTGAAAAATAGGTCAAGAAAAGGCGTGTCAAAAAAACTTTTTAATTAAAAAAAAATTTTTAAATTTTAAAAAAAATTCCATTTACAGCCAATTCTACACCCGCTACACCCATACCTACACGTCCATCTCGATGGAAGACGAATATATTCGTATCAGGTACAAGATGCATATATTGGGCAAGCTAGTCATAACAATCGGATCCTGCAAAGCCATATTGGCAATTAGACCAAATGATAATGGAGCAGCTGCGACAACTTTTAATCAGAAGATCTATAATTTTTATATCACCAAAGCATCGGCCAGGTTCAAATCGGACTTTGCAGAGCTTTTTCTGGATGACAAGTAGGTTCACATTGGTTTTGAAGTGGCTTTAGGCTTGAAAAGGGAAAGAACTTTGTTTACAGTTTATGAAAGCGCAAGAACTTTCTTTACAGATTATAAAATGGCAAGAACTTTCTTTACAAAACGTAAAATGGCAATAACTTTCTTTACAAAACATAAAATGGCAAGAACTTTCTTTACAAAACGTAAAATGGCAATAACTTTCTTTACAAATCAAAAAATGGCAAGAACTTTCTTTACAAGTTTTAAAATTATAAAAAATTCAAACTGAATTTTTCAGTGTCGAAAAATACGGCAATGTTTTGAGCGGCGCCGCAAAGTGCCCAGAAGTCATCAGAGGCAATACTGTAATGTTAGACATTGAGACCAGTGTTCCAGTACACATTTCGATTCACCAAAGACTAAGAAGCAAGACTCTGGATGCCAGAGGCAGCGCCGAAATCTACATGTATTGGCTGTTCATCGGCATTTTGTGAGTTAACCTTGAGAATATTTGCTTTTCGTTTTAAAATGATTTTTTGAGCACTTGAGCACCTATTATAACATGTAATGTTAGAAAATATCAGAAAATTATTGTATTTTCAGACTCCTGATCGACCTCTTTATCCTAGCTGTATTCATGTACAATTTGATCAAAATATGCATCATCTCAGGCCCAGGAGTATATCATCGAATGAAGAACTCACCACTTTCGGATGAAGACGATTATACCCATGTATCAAGAAAAGATCAAGCCTTGGCGGCCGCTCAGAAGAAATCACAAGAAACGGACTCAACTCAAAGCGGAGAAACCACTTGTGTATCAAATAGTAAATCTAGAAGCCAGAGATTCAGAAGACGAACTATTGAAGGGTCCAAAAAAGGTAGTAAAGAATCAAAAGATAGCGTCAAGAAGTCAGGGAGATCGGATAAAAAACAAAGTGGTACGTTGAAACAGACTGCTAGAAGCGATGCGACTCAAAACGATGGTACTTGTGTTACTCAAGCTCCCAGTGAGAATAGCAAGGATAAGTAAATCTATGAAGTTGTTGATGTTGTTTTACATATGTATTAAATATTACGTATTATTATTAATTCTAATTTTGGCTGTATATCAAGAAATATCCATTTCAGATTACATTAATTTTAAAAAGTATACTTAAAGTCAGTTTTAAGTCAAGTTTAAAAAACGAAAATATAAGCACTTCAACATAATAACAAAAACTAGTTTAAAATATAATAATGGAGACTTTATTCAACAAAACAAAAACAAGATCCAAACAAGGAATCACACCGCTTAGTCTTCTTGGTCCACGTTGACGGTGGTAAGCTTCTTGAAGTCGGTGACTGGGACGTAGGTGACAAGGGTGTACAGTTTGTTCTGGCTGTCCTCGTCTTCGTTGCGGCGACGGGAAAGGCGGACTCTGATTCTGTATGGGACGTTCCTGAAAAGTAGGAGTTAAGATAAGAGTAATATTAGCTTTAATTTAAAAGTTCGTTTATTCCTTATCTGACAACTAATAGCTTTAGCAAAAATATGTTTCACTGCTCTCAATAAACGACTTTTACTAAAAATTCACTCATGACACATTCAAAAATGAGCAAAAACATAATATAAAGCTTTATAGTCTTTCACTGTATTTTCTGTTTACTTATTGACCATATTTACACATTAATTTTAAAATGAGACCAAAAGAAAAAAAGCACAAAGAACCTAACATAATATAACGACAACTTACTTGATTCCCTGGCTCCAGATGAACTTGTTGACGCGGGTATCAACACGGACATCGCTCGTTCCCATTTGCTTGGTGGCAAAGTCACGGATGGCTTGGATGGCGCGGGGAGCTCTTCTCTTGAATCCACTAAAAAATATAAGCATTAAAACGGTAAAATTAAACTTTTACGACTTATATCAAACATATTTTATAAGTTTACGCTATAAAAAGCAATTTTACAGAGTAAATCAAAATTTGTTGCTTTATTGACAGATTCTCAACCTAGTTGATCTAAAGTAAAGCTAAAACGGCTCAAAGAAATTCAAAAGAATTTGTTTTACCTATAACAATATACAAGATCATTGTAGAACCTATAAAATTACTGCTTTCCAAACGAAAAAAGTAAACAATGAAGGCTATTACGTTCAAGACTTCCCTAATCACAAAATAACCTTGCTTTAAATTAAAACACTAAGCCTATATTGGTGTAGGTCTCCCCTATCTTCGCCTAAACACAAAAGGTAATAATAAAAGAATAAACTTACATTCCGTGGATGTACTTGTGCAAGTGGACTGTGTATTCACGAGTCACCAACTTGTTCAAAGCGTTTTTCGATTTACGTTCGGTCTTCTTGGCCACCATTTTATAAACCTGAAAGAAATTTACCTTCAAAACTTTAAAATCAAATATTAAACGCGTTCTAAATATAAAAGTCGGCAATATTCAGCATAATATAGGTAAAAAACACAATATAAACTATCTTTAAATATTAAATTACGCCTTTTTAGCCCAAAAATCCACTAAAAATCAAGTGAAACAAAATCTAAAAAACCTAAAAATTAAAACCACAGAAAAGTCTAATACAAAGGATAATATCAAAATTTTAAAAACTGTCAAAACCCCAAAAACAACGACAAATTCAACGAAATTTGTAAAAAATTTATTTTTGAGGAAAAATTTTCGTCGGAAAAAGAAAATAAGGCCGTTTCACCGTAGTCTGGTTTTCGTTGCGGGACCAAGTCGTGCCTCGTGTGTAATAAAAAATTTTTTGACTTCGCTGTAAATTATTACTGTAAACAAGGTAAATAGTATAGTATGTATTAAAAAATAATTTTGCAACTATATTATGATATACATTTTCTAATTTTTTATGTACATATAGTTTATCTAGAAAAGTAACAATATATTAACAATTATTAACCCGTATAATGTTGGTAAGTGATATGAAGATGGCAGTTACAAACATGAGATGCTGTGAATGTCCAGATTGTAATTCCGTTCAAAATTCTTAACTGAATTGCCAAAAACTAGCTTATATTACAGGGATTTCCAGGTTGTAGTAGTCACCAGCTCGAATCACCTAAAACAACACATAAATTTTAAAAAATCGGCAAAATTAAGCATTCAAACATTCGAGAAGTCCCTGTAGACTATAAAAAACCTTTTTAAATTACACATGACCTGTAAAATCAACTAACCTTATTCAAGCACGAGCTGTAATGTTGAGGATTAACAAAAGTAGGTAAGGACGAGTTTCCAATGTTGATTGGTGGTGCTATAACGAAGTCACTGATCATTATATTAAACAAAACTGTTTGACATTGTCCACTCTGTCCTATATTTTTCAGTTTTTGAGTAAAATAACCGAATTCGTTGATAAAAGAGCTTGGAAAAGCCGCCAAATTCAAAAGCCCAATTTTGGAGCTGGCTGGTTCTTTTGATACTGCGACTGTTTTGTTGGGTAGAGCCTGAAAAATTTGTTAATAAAAGATAGTGTTCAGCATAAAATTAATTTCTAAACCTTTTTGACTTATAAAATCCCTTTCTAAACCTTATTTTGGCCCGGAACCTTACCGAAGCATATACAGCATGATAAGTGACCAGTCGATTCTGGGCCGCTATGGCATTTTTCATCAAGTTCCGGATCTCTTCTTCTGTCACCTTGATTCTCTCGTCTATGGTAACAATGTATGCTCCTAATATTGTTTTACGGTCCAGATCCAAAAAATTTCTTTGATCGAAGTCATCAACTTCTCGTATTACAACTGGCCGATTAAGATGGTCAAAAGCTGATGAATCTGGGGATTGGCCACGGATTTTTGGCCATAAAATGACTATCTGAAAACCATTTTCTTTATTTTTAACCTAAGGATTTATTAAGCGATTTTAAAGCGACTGCTGCCAAAACTTACTTGCTGAGCCTTGTCCAATCCCTTGACAATGTCGACAATCTTGTTTAATCTATTCGAGTACTTTCTGTGACATTGTATGACAAAGGTGAATATTTCCTCGTATTTTACATCAATATCAAAGAATTCAAAAGGCTTTGGCTGATATAATCTGTTAAACACTATCTGAAAATCAATTTTTATATTATACTGGCCATTAACTGATGTTCAAAACATTTTTTTTAAATCAAGCCTAAAAGAAGGTGGAAACACCTTATTTAAAAAAAAGATAAGAAAAGTAAAAGAAGTTACCTTCAAAGTAGAAACAACCATCTTTTCGATGCTTCCAAAGAACTTATGGTTCAAAAGCTGACCAAATGTGCTCATTCCCACTATCTGGGACGTTGAAATTTGAGAAAGATCATCGGTAATCTAAACAGAAACATAAAGTCTTATAACAATCTTACATTTAAGAAATCTTAAACTTCTTGAAGAAGAAATATAAATTATTAAAAATCTTTGACATACAAAGAAAACCTGATCTTCAGGAGAGTGTATAGCTGCCTTCTTCCAATCAATGGCTTCCGAGAATGGCAACACCCATCCATCTGATAGTACCACCGGAATACAGCCAGTAGAGAGAGCTTCCAAAAACCTATATGAACCCAGCCTTCGCCCTCGAGGAGTTAAGCAAAATGAGGAGTTGTAAAGAAGGTGTTGATAGTCATACCTATAAAATTATATTTTTAGACATTAAAACAAAATGCTTTCATTTTAAATATTGAAGATACAAACCTTCATAAAATCAACAATAACCACTCAACTTACTTATCATACTCTTTGTTGTCCCTTTCACATCGAGAATCCTTGAACTTTTCCCAATCAGTGTTATGTTTACAAGTGGTGGCAATAACACTTGAATTTCCATTATGAAGATGATACAGATTGTCTCTAGTTGTTGATCCAATACCATAGACATACCTTTTACCTTTAAAACTCACAAGGTGTTCATCTACATTTGGATTCTTAACTCGAAACAGAGATGGCCTTCTCCTTAACGGATGAGTAGTGTGGAACAAAGGAAAAGAGATGTCAAAGCCGTGCCGAAAAGTCTAAAAAGTTAAAAATCTTGATTTGTAAAGCATAAAGATTAGTTTTACCTTTTAATAACAACATTAACTTTATAATATTTATTAAAAAGTGTAAAAAGACCATTTAAACATGCTAAAGGTAATCTATACTGCCGTTGATCACAAAACCATCCAAAAACAATATCAAACCTTCTCGAATAAGCCTAAAATTTAAACAAACAATAAAAAAAACTTACAACTTCATTAGCAGAAGCCCATGCCATCATAGCATAGCCTGGATCAAACCCAATATCCTTCTGAGAGTATTCAGGGTACGTCCCATAGTACAAGTTGTATATCAAGTGATTCCGGCCTTCGTTCCACAGTTCTAATGAACTTATTTGTACCGGTAGATCCTTGACATAATTCTCACTAAAATTAAACTAACGTTTACAAAATTTCAGCTACCTAAACATTTAAAACAAGGAAAAGTAAAGCACCATACCTCAATCTATCCCGATCTGTCGTGTCCAAGCTTAAAACAAATATACAAGCTTCTTCTGGCTTGTCTGTGTAGTAAAAACTTTCCCTTAACACTCGAAGAATCTTCGAGTATGCCGGAGAAATAATAGTAGATGGATTTGTTGGATAGACATACACTTTCATGTTGTTGTTTTGACACTTACTCCAATCAAAGCATTTTTCCATCGTGCATTCGTGTAGCTTGTCAAAACTTAAAAAAAGTCTCATTAAAAGAGTTCAAAAAGCATATACAAATTGTAAAAAAAAGATGCTAAACTGACATTGTTTCATGAACATGTTCCTTTTCTTCTGCGTTTTCTCCTCTGGGTTCTGTAAAACACAGTGAAAAAATAATTGTGGGCAATATCCATTTCATTTGAATGTTTTTATTGCAAAATCTCAGCGTATGTCATGTGGAATTCCGAGTGTTATACACAATAGCTTTCAGGAAAGATCTACAAAGTGCCAGAAAAATAAAAAATAATATATATTTAGCGCGATGCGCGCCCAGAGATTGTGCAGTTAGAAGTTAGCTTATTATACGTATCTTCGTATTTTACTGTTTACAAGTTTATGAATAAGATTGCAATTGTAAATATGTAATAAATAATTTAATTAACTATATTTTTAGTAACATTATTACTTTACCTTTAATTAGAGCTTTAAAAACTACACTAAGTTTACAGAGAAAAACGTGGCGCCATTTCGAAAAAGTGCGTGAAACACTTGACCGAGACGTAAAATTCGTGAAAATTCTGGACGAATCTCGCGTATTTCGTGCTTCACAACTGCGACGCAGGCGGAGCTAGGTGCTCTGGTGTGTTTTAACGTTTACGCCTGTTTTTTCTACATTTTTGGTTGTTTTAGCGACGGTTTTAGCGGATTTCCGGGCCAAGGTTAGCCGGCTTTTACAGTTTTAGGCTAATTTCTTGGGTAAGTCGCTTTTGTAATTACGGTTTTTGGTTTTTAGGCTAACATGAATAAGCGGATGAGTGCATATAAGGCATGGCGTTTAACAAAGACGTTTTTAAGTTTATTTTGTAATTTTTACAAAATTTCAACTTTTTTGTTGCATGTTGACATTGGCACGTGTAATGTCCTCATCCTTTTGATAAGAATTGGGAAGCCTGATATGTTAGAAATTTTAGGCAGATCTTCAGCATGGTTTTTACTTACTTTTAAGTTTAGATTTGCTAGGTTTTGATTAAAAACAAAAGGGATAAAAGGGAAAAGTGCTGGACGGTTTGAACTTTTAATATAATGTCTGTATTGTTTTTGATTTCAACTGTTTGCTTTGCTTTTTTTTGCGTTTTTAGACAATTTAAAACTAAAAATGTTTAAACCTTTTTTTATTTAGTTTTTATTGTGCTTTTCTAATTTTAATTATATTATATCTTCTGTAATATACTTTAATATTTGCGCAGCTTTAGTGTTTTGCTTCTTTAATACTTCATATGTTTAAATATGTTTAATGGTTTTAGATTTTTTTAATGAATTACAAAAAATCTATTAATTAATGTGCTTTTTTGGGTAATATTTTTAATTTTATTACGTTTTTCCGTTATCCGATGTTGTAGTAGGTATTATCGCGATTTTCGAATATATTAACGTGAATTTGTAAGTTCTAACTTAATGTTTTACATTTTCAGCGATTGATAATTATAAGTTTGTATAATGTCAGTTGTCGGATTTGATTTTGGAAACCAGAACGCATTTATTGCGGTTGCGCGAGCTGGTGGCATTGATGTCCTTATCAACGACTATTCTCTTCACGCAACACCGTAAGTTTTTTTAGTTAATGAATTGAAAACAAAGTGAATGTCCTTGAAAATGCGATGAGTCATTTTATTAATTAACTGTGTAAAAAAAGGTTATCATCAAAGTTTTTGGTATAGTTAAGCTAATATGATATTAAGTTGAAAAAAGAGGAAGATGATTAGAAGGTTGATTTAGTAGGATGAAATAAAGCAAAGTTGAGTGAAAGACGTTTGTAAAATTCAAAAAAAACGAAAAATCTATTTGAAAAAATTTAAAAATGGCAATTTTTAGAGCTGCCGTGTCTTTTGGCTCAAAGAATCGCCAGATGGGCGTAGCTGCTCGTCAAGGAGTGTCAACCAACTACAAAAACACTGTCCTTAACTTTAAGCATCTAGTCGGCCGCAAATTTGACGATCCAGTGGTCCAAAAGTACGCCGAATTTATTCCAGCCCAACTAGCCAAAGGTCCAGATGGTGATGTCGTGTTCGACGTCAGTTACATGGGCGAGAGACATCAAGTTACCCCACAGCAAGTCACTGCCGCTCATCTGACAAAGCTAAAGCAGATAACCGAGGCTCAGATCGGGGGCACGGTTAGTGATGTTGTCATCTCCGTTCCACCGTTCTGGACCAACGACCAACGTCTGGCCTTGTTGGAAGCGGGTCAAATTGCCGGTTTGAATGTGTTGAAGGTAGTAAATGAGAACACTGCAGTTGGTATTGCATATGGCATTTATAAGAAGGGATTCTTGCCTGGTCTAGAAGAGAAACCGAAGCTGGTGGCTTTCGTTGATGTCGGTAACTCGACTGTCACTGCCTCTTTGATGGAATTCAATGAACGACAATGTAAAGTGAAAGCTTCTGCTGCTGATGATCAAGTTGGAGGATTGTTCTTTGACAATATTATCAGAGAACACTTCAGAAGAGAGTTCCAGGAGAAGGTAAGGCTTGATATAGATTTTTTTCATAATATTTTAGAATTTTTTATCATGTTTTTTGATATTTAAACTTATCTTTTATAAGTTGAAAAATCTTTTTTTCATATAAATAGGTATTAAGTTTGAGAATAGGTTGAAATTAAAGCTAATTTTGGCTTTTTTAGTACAAGATTGATGCCAAAACTAACCCTAAATCATGGCAACGACTTCTGGATGAATCGGAGAAGATCAAAAAGCAGATGTCAGCCAACAGCACTGCCATTCCATTGAACATTGAATGCTTCATGAATGATATTGACGTTAGCGCGAAATTGGCTAGGTAAGAAGGATAACAATATAAGTCATCAAATAGTTAAAAAGTTTTAATAGCTCTTTGTCAAATTTTATTGCTTTTGGCATTTTAGGTATAAAAAGTTTAAAATTTTGACGGTAGACTTGAAATTTGTGTCACTTGATAACTAATTTACCATATTTTCAGAGCTGAGTTTGAGGAAATGGCCGAACCTTTGTTCCAACGCATCCGAAACGTCCTGAGCTCTTTAATCCAACAGTCCGGGATTCAAAATCTTCAAGATATTTCAGAAGTTGAAATCATCGGAGGTTCTTCCAGAATCCCATTCGTGAAACAGATCATCACCCACGCCTTCAACCGCGAACCAAAAACTACTTTGAATGCCGATGATGTTGTAGCCAGAGGAGCCGCCATGCAATGTGCCATCCTTTCTCCATCAGTCAAGGTCCTGGAGTTCAATGTAATTGACAATGTCAACTACGACATCACTATCGACTATCTGAACAAGGAAAATCAGCCGGTAACACAACAGGTCTACAAAGTTAACGACGAATTCCCGGGCTACAAGAACCTGCCACTTCACAAGGTGGAGCCCTTCACGATCTCGGCCCAATACGAACACCCAAATCAAGTACCATACACTGACTGGAAGCTGGGCACGTGGAGAGTGAACGGAGTCACAAAGCCAGCCGACGCCGACTACAGAGTGGTCAAAGTTCGATTGGGGTTGAACCATAATGGCATCTTTGCCGTTTCAAAAGCAATGTTCGAGGAGAAGGTGGAAGAAGAGGTTGAAGAACCAATGGAAACTCAAACTCAACCACCAAAGGAAGGAGAGAAGCAAGAAGGCGATAAAGGCGAGGAAATGGAAGAAGCACCACAAGAACAGCGGACAAAGAAGGTGAAGAAGGTGCGCAAGGTGGTCCACGAGCTCCCAATCGAACAGCTGGAAGGACGTCTTGTCAATCTGGCACCGTACGTTGAATTCGAAAGACGAATGCAACAGAATGATCTCAACGAGAAACTGAAGGCCGACGCCAAGAACGCCGTGGAGGAATATGTCTACTCGATGCGTGACAAGCTGTGTGAACAGTTCGCTGAGTTCGTCACGGAAGAGGTGAGTTTTTGAAGGTTTCTTGGGATTAAAATGGCATTTGAGTTAATTTAGGTATAAAAAATTTAAAATTTTTTAAAACTTTTTATTTGTGTTCGAAATGACATTCTACTTGGAATCCAAATAATCTTTCATTTTTAAAAGCCCACCTAATCATGCTTAAAATTTCAGGAATCCGAGAAGTTCCGCGCCCTCCTCACCGACACCGAAGACTGGCTGTACGGCGATGGCGAAGAAGCCGAACGCGACGTTTACGAGGCTAAATTGGCCCAAATCCGCGACGTCATCGAGCCACCGATCTCGAAACGTCAACGCGAAAAGCTCGACCAGGAAGAGGTGGAACGAAACCTACGCGAAGCCGAAAAGGAGTTCCAGGCCGAACAGATCAACGAACCTCGCGTCGAAGAGCCGATGGACACGAAATAGATGATTTTAACTTTTAAAATTATCGTTTTGAGTAATTATGTTAATTAGAAGAGATTTTTTGACTATATTGTAATCAATAAGAAGGGTTTGTTTGATTGTCTTGGTCGATAATATTGTCTTTGGCTGATCTTTTTTATTGAAAAGCAGTTTTTGAGCAACTTTATTCCAAAAGTTCCTCTTTTGATCGATATTTTAGTCTAAAAAGCCTTCTTGGTTACTATAATTAGTCAAAAAATTTATATTGATTGATATCTTATTGATCAATTCGGTTGTTCTATTAATTATGTTATGGATCTGCACTTTGAAGGACATCCACAAACGTTCCTGGTTGTCTGTTGGATACTCTTCGATCTTAAAATATTGCCTCCGTCTCTTATATTGTACTTGTTTTAAATATTAATCGATAAACATTATAGTGAAGACGAGCTAATCAATCCGGTATAAACATAAAATTACAGTAAAATTGCGAACTTTAAGCATTTGTATCCTTTGACTCTGAAAAAATATTGAAAAATTATTTTTTCGAAATAAAAAAATTTTCAAATTTCGTTCATTTTGTATTTTTACTCTTGTATGTTGCAGTCTGGTTTTTGTGACATACAGGCGTTTAAATTCTTTCAACTTGTAGCATAAGGTTATAGCTAGAGGGTTTCTTCATTCAGCCCCATCGGCAGTCTGACAGTGCCATTATTGGATCATGGTGAGTTATTTATGAAAAACATAGAAAAGGACGTTTTACTTAGCTAAACTCCTTAGATATCTTACTTTATATAAAAGCTTTATCCACTAAAAACCTCAAACTTTCAGTCCGACGAAGAGAAAGGTGACCCATCAAAGCGGAAGACGGAAAACGCGAACGACAAAGATGAAAGCAGCGAGAAGAGTCCAGCCACCAAATCCCCAAAGAACACGGATCGTCCGCTAGGCCAGCCCTTGACTAAGAGCCCGCAAAGCCAAGCCTTGGGTCAAAGTCCACTAGGCCAGCCGTTGGATAGCAGTCCAAAGGACGAGCCGCTCGAAGAGAAAACCTTTATGGACACTGATGACGATGAGGTTAAGGATGAAACAGACAAGACCAAAGACGAAGGTGAGAAGCCGAAAGAAGGAGAGGCTGAGGCTAAAGCACCATCAGGCGATGTTAAGGATTTTTTGTCGCTGGCTAAAACTCAACGTGACGTTCCGGAGCCAAAAGGCGGGAGAGGGAAGCGAAGTCCGAAAGGAAGGTAAGAGTAGTCAGCAAAATTTTTTACTTTTTTTAAACTTTTTATGTACCTATTCCAATATTTTCGCTATTGTTATCTACTCTAATATTATTTGCTTTCTTTTTTTTATAAAATTTCTGTTCCAGACCCCTATCACCAGCCGAGAAAACCGTAATATTGGAAGGGAAACGAAGTCGCTACGTTGACAAAAATCTCACATCGAAAGAAGAAGAGCCGGACGATGGACGGAAAAGCAAGTACTCGCCAGTTGTCGACACAAAACCAGCTAAACCAAAGAAGGATGACTCGAAACGTGAGGCACGAAAGAAGAAGAAAACGGACGAAAAAAAGCCCAAGAAGAAGCCGAGAGAGAAGAACAAAGAAACAAAAGAGATTAAGGAAGCCAAGAAAGAGTCGAAAGGAGTCGAGGAACCCAAGCAGAAACCCAAGACTGAAGTGAATGAAGCACAACTAGCCAAAATGACACTGGAACCGACTCAAAAAGAGAAGCCTCCGAGGGACAGAAATTCTGATTCTATGGTAAGTGGTCTTAGTGTAGTAGAGCAGAGTGGCGTATGGTAGAGTAGAGTAGAGTAGAGTAGAGTAGACATTCATCAATGTAGGGTAAGAATAGTGCTTGGGTAATGCATAGGTTGATCTACAGTAAGGCATGACTACTATATGACTGCGGTAGGACTATTTTAAGTTAATGAGCAGAACATAAGGTATGGGTATGTAAGGTATGTTTTGGTACGATCACGGTGGTAAGGTAGAACATGTAAGCAATGGAACTACAGTAGTAGGTAGGGTAAAGTAGAGTAAGGGTAGGGTAGGGTACGGTAAGGTAGGTTTAATAGTAGAATACGAGTAGTTAACGATACTAAAACAATATTAATCCACAAAAACTTATTACAGTACTCCCCAGTGTCCAAAAGAGAGAAGAAACCCGAAGACACGACCACAATTCAGTCGAAGAAGTCCCAAAAGAAGAAGAAAAAGCCTCGCAAAAAGAATTCCAATGAAAACAAGCAAAAGGACCAGGCCAAAGTGACCACAACCAAAAACTACCTCAACGCACTGTGGACGAAGCTCACGAGCGTCGGTGAAGTGTGGCGTCTTACAGAGAAGGAGAAGAAGAAGGAAGAGAACATTGTACCAGCCACACCGTACCAACTGTACGATCGTGATCCGAACGTGCAAATCATGCTGGACGCGGTCAAACTGGCTCGATGTCCAATGGAAATTGCGAGGAAACTGGAGGTTACCGTGGTTTTTCCACCTGGATCGCCGGTAGGGCTTTAAAATTTGAAATTTCAATTTTTTTTTAATTTTAAAAAATTTTAAATTTTTAAAAAAGTCGAAATTTTTAAGTAAAAAAAATATTAGGTGTTTCAAATAATTCTGTGCCCCTTATAAAAGTAAATTGCCGTAGTTAATGGCTCAGAATTGTTGAACAACTTAATAGATAAGCTGCTATTGTTAACATGACCATACCTTTTAGAAAGACGTCCGCCTGTACAAAACGATGCAAGTAATCAACATGCCAGCCGGTTTCGTAGGTGATTGTGAGCTGGAAGAAACCGATCCGAAACATCTCGATCTAGGCGACTGGGTCTGCTATGTTAACGGTACAGTGGTGCGCGATAGAACCGAGTACACAGCTGTGGTCACGAAACTACAAAGCGATTTCGAGGCAAATGAGAATAAGGTTGGTTGTTTCACATTTTTTAACATTTGTTAAACTTTTTTTTACTCTTTATATCACCCCTTCGTTGCCTTTATTATTTGTTTGGCCGTTAATGGCTTGATCTACTGAAACATTTTGGGCCATATCTTTTTGGATATCGTAGTTGGAAACTTGAAAATTTGTGTGATTGTAGATGACTTTTATTGTCAAAGTACCCTGCAAACTAAATTTCAAAAGTTTGCCATTTCAAAAAGTTACAGTAATTTTACCACACCTCTATCTTTTTTTCAAAATTTTCAATTTTTTTTAAAAACACGAAAACAAAAAAATATTTTTCAGCTAGAAGTCAAATACACAATAGTCCGAACCCTGAGGAAGCTAAAAATACCCAGCAAGTCCCAATTAGGCCCTTTGGTACCGTTAGGCTACGAATTCAGTATAGGCTTCACATATCTAGCCGGCTTCCTAACTTTATATCCGCTGAGCTGTCTTGGAATCAATGTCAAAGCTTACGATGGGAAGGTGTTAATCTCCAGTATTGATAATGGCTTCAAATCTCTGGGCAAACGAACCTTTGTCATTGGCGACACCATCATGAGTATCGATGGACAAGGGGTTGGCTCGGTCGCAACTGCCAAAACGGCCATTTCCAAAGCGCTGCAGGAAGGAAAACGATTCGTAAGTGAAGGTTTTATGTAGAAGAAGGTTTTTCAAGTTTATATTCATCATAGCTTTATGTTTTATTATCAAAACTCCAAGTGTTTTAACTAAAATATCGTCGAAAGTTTAGTGCGTCGTTGGAATCGAACGCCCCCAAAGCTCCCAAGCCCTACTCTGCATCAAAAACGCACTGCTACAAGACAAAACAATCCCAATCAACCCTCGAATGATGGACGATGTTGTAGCGATTTGTGACGCCGAGAAGGAGGTGATCAAACGAGGTGGTATCCAGCCAGGTAAATCCATCTACACAGGACCACCCGCCAAACGAGACCCAGATCGTTGTGTGAGAATCAACGATGAATCACAGGAAATCCCAATCCAATGCGATCCCTACAATGCCAAACTCCTGGTCAACGCACCGCCAAGACCCGCCGGCGGCTCCAAAAAGAAGTCCAAACATTAACCTCGGCTTATCATGGACAAGACAAAAACGAATGAATAAACCTTTGAAAGCTTGAGGAAATGTGTATTTTAAATTTGAATAAAATTCAATTGTAAAGATAAATAGAATAAGGTTGCGCTCATATTTTCCATGTTGTACTAAGTTAGCTCACCTATGATAATATAACATCAGTTTTTAAAGCTAAACCTAAGTCTAACGTCTTGAACTTTTTATTTTATGTCTAAAAAGTCCTCAAAAACACTCACCTCAAAATTTTTTCCTAAACTAATCAAAAATGATAGAGTCACGATGACACATTTTATAGACATTCAACCGAAAATCTAAAAAATATGCCTTATAGCATCCTTTTTCGAAATCGACGGCAAAAGTCGTTTATTCGACTGAATTTCAACATTATCGTCAAGTTCAAGCGACAACATGTCGTTGCACAAAGTTCGCGAAGCTACTGTCGAAGAGCTGATGGCCGAAAGAGAGTCTGAGGAGTTCAAAGCTGCTGAGAAAGCCGTCATCGACCTTATTGGTGAAGGTCGCGTCAAGTTGCTGCGCAAGCTCTGCGAAGAAGCAGTTGAGCTGAGCCAGCACACAGATCGCAATGGTATTCTTAAGGATGGAGTTTTGGAGGAATTCAACAAGAAGGTTGGTTTATTTTGATTCGTTTTCTTGGCTTATAGGATGGATAATATCGAAGAGAAGTTAATAAGTTTAGATGTTTCTGTGGACTAGTTTGCTTATAAAATAAGATTAGGTGTAG
This sequence comes from Bursaphelenchus okinawaensis, assembly GCA_904066225.2. NCBI lineage: Eukaryota > Metazoa > Nematoda > Chromadorea > Rhabditida > Aphelenchoididae > Bursaphelenchus > Bursaphelenchus okinawaensis. The sequence goes on along the minus strand of CAJFCW020000001.1, from coordinate 8,941,774 downwards.
ATCTACGATTTCAGATGGTTTTCATTATTATTTGCACGTTTTCGAGGCATGAATTAGCTCATTTGCAACGTTAACATCTGAAATAGTTATGAGTTGGGTGATATCGATGAAAAATGGGATAATATTGCATTCTTTAATCTTAATCTTTTAAAGTTAAGTCAATGTCGAAACTACAATTTTCAAACCGTTTTTTTTAAATTTTATTTGATATCGTTTAAATTTCGAGATTGCAGATGGATGAACACAAACTGACTGAGTGCGAGGTCGCTTGCGTCACTTACTACATCAACGATGGTATTCAACGGACTTTGGCCGAGCTCAAGAAGATGGACGGTCACAGCCAACGTGCCAAAGACTCCACGAATCCGCCCGGAGAAGCTCGTATGGAGGCACTGATTGAAAATGAGGAGCACGTGGGCGAACGTGAAAGTGACGACTCAGGTTGCTGCGATAGCGAGCCATCCACTTCTGGCGAAGTATTATACAATTAATTATAATAAGTGTTATAGCGTTTGATGGAGTTTGTATTATTTTTTGCTGAAGTTTTAGCTAATAAACCAAGTTTGTTTCGTTTTGTTTTTGATATTTTAGGTACTTTTGCCTCATTTTTGTTTAAAGACTTTATTTTTCAGGAAGTTTTATGCATAATTTTTATGAATAATGAAAATGAAAGTTCTTTCAACCTTTTTCAATTTTGAATTTTATTTTTTTTGTAAATTTTATAACTCGCCGAACGGTTTGATTGTTGTTTCTATTTCCTTTCGTGATAAATGTGGATTCAACCGGTTTTGTGGTATTGTAGCTTCATGGTGTGGTACCAAATCTTCACCACGGCGTTCTTGACTTTCGTTGCTATCGAGAATTGGACGTATCTTTGCATTATTTACCTAATTTACGTTGTGGTAAGTGTTTTGATTGATAATCTTGATGTTTTGGTTTTAATGTTAAATTCTTTTCCTATTTTATGATTTGTAAAGAAAGTTCTTGCCATTTTGGGGATTTCAGATAAAGTTCTTGCAATTCTATGATTTGTAAAGAAAGTTCTTGCCATTTCCCTTACTGTAAAGCAATTTCTTGCCATTCTACGTTTTGTAAAGAAATTTCTTGCCATTTTTAACCTCTCATCTTTTCAGCTCTTCTCATTCACATTAGGATGTCTCTTTCAAGCCTTCTACGCACCTTTTCCCACGTTACCTCCTGAATATCATTTGCCAGCGAATTGGCTTGAATTGGCTGAAACTGAACACAAGAATGAGCCAGAATATGCTAGAATGTACTACAAAGCTCGAAGTTTTGCTCGCGGCCTTACAAACATACGAAGAGAGTAAGTTATGGTATTTTTAGTCTTTGCACGGTGCAATTTCATAACAGGTTAGGCACTGCACTGTGCAATTTTAAACATTTTAGAGATTGCACGGTGCAGTGCCTTGTAAGTTTTGAATTTGAATTTGAAAAGAAAAATTATGAAATAAAATTTTAGGACAATAAGATTGAACGGCAAAACGATGAAATTTCCGAGCTTTTGCCTCAAGTGTAATATCATCAAGCCAAAGGACACTCGGCATTGTAATCGATGTAAAGCTTGTCTACCTAGAATGGATCATCATTGTCCGGCGTTAGGTAAGACTTGTAAAGAAAGTTTTTGCTATCTTTTGCTTTGTAAAGAAAGTTTTTGCTATTTTATGCTTTTTAAGGAAAGTTCTTGGCAGTTCATGTCTTGTAAAGAAAGTTCTTGCTATTTTTAGCTCTGTAAAGAAAGTTACTGCGTTTTAATTAAAAAATTTTAGTGTAAAAGCTGAAAGCAATAGTATTATAGGTAAATGTGTCCACTTTGGGAATCACAAGCATTTTCTGGTGTTTCTCATCTACTCCGTGCTGATCTGTACCTACACGGACGTTGTCGCCGGCTACTACACGTGGGCCGCTTTCGTGTATTGTCGAGAGAACATGGTATCAGAGCTGCTGGTACCGATTTCTGCCGCTGCTACTGGACTGATTCAGACGATTGTGAGGTTTCTACCGTACCCTACCCTACTCTTCCCTACCATACCCTACCTTACTCTACTCTGCTTTGCTCTATCTTACTCTACCCTACCTTAACGTTAACCATACTTACCCTATTTACCCCGCCCTATCCTATCCTGCCTTGATCTGCTCTGCTTTCTACCCCAAACTTATTCTACCGTACTCCATATTCTCTTCTTTTGATTACAGTACGTTTCAGAGTTTTCCAATAATTCTCGCCTGGTTCCAGTACGGACTATGGGAAAGCGTACTACAAGGAATACTGACAGTCGAAGCCTGCTACGAAGATGAAAAGGCAAAGAAGGTTCCAAGAAGCGCCTGGCTCGGCAATGTAAAGAAGATATTTGGCGAGCATTACTGGGTCTGGCCTCTGCCCATTCAAGATCTGCCTGAAGAGAACGCTTACCTACTGTAATGTAATAATTACGAACAGTCCAAGGTCTACTTGATGATAATACTTATCTACTGTAATATAATGAATAGGTTGATAAATAAATGAATTTGAAGTTGATATTAGGTAATGTCGACAATATTTGTAGATAATTGATTTTTTCACAATTTATTAAGTATTATGGACTAGAATCAGCTTTCCTTTTTATTTTTGCTTTGTACTGACTTTCAATGTCATACAGTTGAACTAGGTTCTCCTTGAATTCCTTGTAGACGTGTTGTTCAATGTCTTTAAACGCCATTCTTTCCGAATCAGAAGAAAGCGAAGAAACCTTGCCAATGGAGTATATGTCAGACATGGGATCAGTCTTCTCAAATTTTCCAAAGAGTTTTGTGAAATTTCCTGAAAAAGGTCCAGAGCATCAATAGAGATAGGTTTTTTGGTCAAAAAGATGTCATTTCACAGAGAGAATGGGCTAGGATGAAAAGTAGGGCAGGGGTTAAAACTAGGGCTTGCGCTAGGACTTGCGCGGCGCTAGGCCTAGAGTCAGAGCTAAAACTAGGGGCAGAGCTAGGGCTAGAATTAAGGCTCTGGACTAGGACTCTGGACTAGGTCTCTGGACTAGGGCTATGAACTAGGGCTCTGGACTAAGTCTTTGAACTGAACCCAACGTTAGACACCAAGATAAAGCTATTATAATAATAAGCCTAGGGTAAGATAGAGCGAATTAAAACCCAACTAAGAAAAGCAAAACGAGATAGTTAACTTCAGTGTTTTGCCGGACCGGTCCGGTCCGGATTTTCAAAAATTGCAAAATTGAAAATAACTTTTTAGTTTATGGTTTGAAGTTTTAAAAAATAAATAACTTTTGTGAAGGTCCGTCTTTGGCTATCAAGTTATTACCGAAATGGACCACCCGGGCCGGCAAGACCAATTCGGTCCGGCCGGTCCAAATGTTTAGCGAGGAACTTGTATGAGACGGACCTTTACAAAAATTATTTATTTTTTAAAAGTTCAAATGATGAGTTCAAAAGTTGTTTTCAATTTTGCAATTTTTGAAAATCCGGACCGGACCCGGTCCGGCAAAACACTGGTTAACCCCTTATTATAATATAAATTACAAAAAGACTACAGAAAAGGTGCTTTTTAAAATATAAAGTTTTAAGTTGAACTTACTTTTGGTATTCCAATCAAAATACGCCAATCGAATTTCACGTTCTGTGTAGCGAACGTAATTCAAATCTAAAAAATATTGTGTGTGAGATGTAGCTTTTACCATCCCTAAAAACTGGCCATTTTTCTAAGCACCATACTTCTAAACATCACCCAGCTGAATAGGTCACCCAACCAAATAGGTCATCTCACTGAATAGGTCACCCAACTGAATAGGTCACCCAACTGAATAGGTCACCTCACTGAATAGCTCACCTCACTGAATAGGTCACTTTACTGAATAGGTCACCCCACTGAATAGATCACCTCACTGAATAGGTCATCTCACTGAATAGGTCACCTCACTGAATAGGTCACCTCACTGACCAGGTCACCTCACTGAATAGGTCACCTCACTGAATAGGTCACCTTACTGAATAAGTCACTTTAAATTAGTTTTTCTTACTTTGTGAATGCGGTGGAGGACGTTTTTGATAACTTAGTTGATAATTCTCATATGCAGGGAACTTATAAGGGCATTTTCCAACATTTTTCCAGTTGCTTGACTTTTTATTGTATCTTAAAATCTGAAAGTATAAAAAAAGTTACAATAACTACAAATAATTTCCCTCGAAATAGGGCTGGAGCTAAAGCTAGGGCTTGACAGTGTTTTGCTTGTTGGGTCCTGTCCGGACGGTCCAAATTTTTGAATTAATTTTTTCCGCCAAACTCATATCTCGAAAAGAGATATCAAAAAATTAACAGCATCTAGAATAGTCAGCCAGTGCCGGGTGGGGACTTTTAGTCCGTGGGCGGGGGTCGAATTTTTTTTTCAAAAATCCACAGGGGAGACCACGTTCAACTTTTTTCGAAATTTTTTTTTCTAGGGAGGGGGGGAGGGGGGGGGGGGTAGAAAAAAGTTTCAGATCGATCCGACCGGTAGAAAAAAAAACGCGGGGAAACGAAATTCCGGATTTTCGCAGTTGGTCCGACCCGGGGAGAAATCTGGGGCTAGATAAACTTGTGTTAGTAGAGGAAGGGCAACTTATAGACAACAAAAAATAAATAAAAATTTTTTGATGTTTGTGATAATGGAATGCCTAAATCCTTTCTTTTTCTCTTCTCTCCCTCTTGCCAAATATAAATTTAACTTTTTCACTTACCTCCCCAGTACTTTCATTATAAATATTTTCAAACAATGTGAATATAGACCACTTCTCTTTGCTATCTTTTTCTAGCACTGTCTTTTCCTTCTTGGTATCATAAATTAAAATTCCTGAATCTTCACCTATAAATGTATTATTAATTTTGATGTAAAGGCCTTCTAAGAGTCCAAAGACGATATGTTTAGCTATATATTGTACAGTTTTTATTATGTTTACTATTAGAGTGGCTTACCTTGTAATATGACAAACTCATCCTTGAGCAACATGTAAACATATTTGTAGGCTTTTCCTTTCATCAAACACTTATATCGAGTTTTGTCATCATACAATATTACCTCATTGTAATCGTTCATAAATACGATATGTCTCCTGTAGTCATATGATTGTATATGTCTAGGGTTGTAGGTCAAAACCCCTTCATAGTGAAAGTAGTTTAATTGCGTGTAAAGATCAGTGAATTGAGCACAGTCGTAGATACGATAATCATTCAACTTACTACCACTGTATTCTCTTATCACTTGATCAAGCTTGAAGTCGTATATCAAGACCTTGTGGTCGTATTTGCCTAAGATCTGTTTTACTACAATCAACTGTGTGCCACGATTAATCAACTGCACTTTGTTGATTATCTTATCATCTACATTAAAGTTGTGTGGATTACTAGTAGCACACTTGGTGCATATTTGGTAGAAACCTTCTCTAAAGTCTACCAGTTTGAACTCGTTGAGACCAAGGTCAATATTGGTGATAAGTACTAGTCTGTCGAGTACGACGAAAGCCATCTTGCCAGAGTAAGGACATGAAACGGAATGCTTTTCGTTTATGAATGATAACTCTGTATATCTTCCGCCATATTCATCACAATAAGGTTCAAAGTCGGGAATAGTGAAGAGGCGGCGTGGAGCGCTAAAATACAGTACATTACTTACAATAAGAAACCTAGTAAAGATAACAAAAGAAGCATTGGGTAAGGGAAAAAGTGGTAGGGCAGTCTGGTTAACGCTATGCTTGAAGCGGCTAAAGCTAGAAGGCAAAGGCTAAATCTAGAACTAATGTTAAGACTACGGCTAAAGCTAGGTATAAGGCTAGAGATAAGGCTAGAGATAAGGCGAAGAGCATAATTCGAGCTAAGACTTGGGATAAGCCTTGAAAAAGATATAGTAAATTAGAGTTAACTTACAGGAAAAAAGCTTCTGCCCAACATTCATTTTCCAGCCGGAATACTGTATTTTCAATGCAAACTTTGCGAAAATCAATGTTAATCAACTTATAAAAGCTTTTGTTGACCAAAGCCAAGGAACAGAGTGCTTCCATTGATTCCACATACTCTAACACAAGTCTCCATACCTAAAAGTATGTTTCTTAAAATACACGAGACAAAATGATGATAATACCAAGACATTGATTAGAAAAGTTTAAAATAATATCACTATGACAAATTTAAAAACCTACGTCAATAGAAAGTCGACTCATTGGTAACAACTAAAAAAGACAAAGCGTATATAACGAACACTTTTATTATTTTTTGCGAGCGCTATAGCTCAGCTTTGGCCCGTTTTAAGTCAACGACAATCGTAGATCTAATGCATCTTTTACGTCTTTTATTTGCATCTTTTCCAAGAGCGAACATGACTTTTATAATGTAAACTACAGCTTTCAAAAAGTGTACCAACTTTAACTTATAACAGTGACATTTCCTGCCAATGTATTCTGATATCCTTATTTCATGACGTTACAAATTTGGCGAGCATTACTAGATCTAGCCCCTGCACATTCGAGACCTGCTTGAAGAGAACGCTAACATACTGTAACGACAGTCCAAGATCTACTTGAAGATATTATTTATTTACTGTAATATAACAAGTAGGTTGAGATTGACAAATAAATAAGTTTTGAAGTCGGCAGTAGTCAACAAAATTTTGATTAGTTTTTCACAATTCATTATGAACTAGAACCAGCATTCATTTTTATTTTTGCTTTGTACTCCCTTTCAATGTTGTAGAGTTGGAATAGGTTCTCCTTGAATTCCTTGTGGACGTGTTTTTCAATGTCTTTAAACGCCATTCTTTTCGAATCAGAAGAAAGCGAAGAAACCTTGCCAATCGAATATATGTCAGGCATCGGATCAGTCTTTACAAATTTTCCAAAAAGTTTCGTGAAATTTTCTGAAAAAGAGCCAGAGCATCAGTAGAGATAGGGTTTTTAGCCAAAAAGACGAGGGAATTAAAGGAGGAGTGATAATTTTATTGAGAGTATGCCGCAAAGTAAGACGAAGGCTGAACCTAAAAGGATATGAAAAAAAGATTTTAAAATTTGAAATTTTATTTTTAACTTACTTCGATTCCAATCGAAATACGCCAATCGAATGTCATGGTGTCTGTAACGAACGTAATTCAAGTCTGAAAATTTTCAGTGAAATATAGGTTTTATCACTTCTAGGGACAAGGAAACATCTTATAGGTCACCCTACAGAATAGGTCAAATCATTAAAAAGGTTACTTTAAATTAGCTTTTCTTACTTTTTGAATGTGAGGGAAGGCATTTGTAGGGCTTCAATAAATTCTGCTTTTCATATCCAGGAAACTTATAAGGACATTTTCCAACCTTTGTTCAGTTGCCTGACTTTTTATTGTATCTTATAACCTGAAAGTAACGTGAATTACTATTAGGTCGAACCAAAAGTAGCGGGACTCTAGTAATTCATTACAGTTTTTAGTTAAAAATTGTCCCGCTACTTTTGGTCGAACCTAATATTTTGTTTATAAATAAGTGATTTAAAACAAAGTTAATTTTTAGTACAATTAGGGCACTTCAATATAGGGTGTAAAGTTATGGTTAAGGCTAGATAACCTTGTGCTAGTAGAGAAAGGGCGTCTTATAAACTATTATAAAAAACATTTAATATTTTTGATAATGTTTATTGGCCTAAATCTTTTATTTTCTTTATCTTGTACCCTCTCTTCATAAAAACTTTTTTTTTACTTACCTCTCGAGTATCTTCATTGTAAACTGTTTCAAACAGTGGAAGTATAGACCAGTTGCCCTGTTTTTCTAGTACTGTCTTTCTCTTCTTTGTGTCATAAATTAAAACTCCTGTATTCTCTTCTACAAATGCATTATTACTTTTAATTTGAATACTTTTTAAGAACCAAAAACAGTGTTTAACTATATGTTACACTAGACTTTTGAGTGTTTGTTATGTTCTGTGACTAGTTTTTCAGAGAACATGACAAACCCTGTCCGAGCCAGGAATTTTATAAAAAGGCGGAGTTTTTTTATTTGTAAACTTTGTTTACTGTACCTTATTGTAGAACTGTAATTTTCTATTTATTCTAAAGACAGTGACTGACCTTGTAAAATGACAAACTCGTCTTTGAGCAATATGTAAACATATTTGCACGATTTTCCTTTCATCAAACACTTATATCGAGTTATGCCTTCAAACAGTATTACCTCATTGAAATCGTTCATAAATACGATATGCTTTCTGTAGTCGTATGATTGTATATGTTTAGGTTTATAGGTCAAAACCCCTTCATAGTGAAAGTACTTTAATTGCGTGTAAAGATCAGCGAATTGAGCAGAGTCGTATCTACGATAATCATTCAACTGACTACCAATGTATTCTCTTATTACTTGATCAAGTTTGAAGTCGTATATCAAGACCTTGTGATCGTATTTGCCTAACAAGGGAATGTTACAAACTACTCCACGCAAATTATAAAACGAGTTATACCGTTGGAAAGAGCGTTAGAAAGTAATTTAAAATCAGCTTTTTTTAGCTGCCAAAACCATGTGGCACGGCAGCTACAGTTCGTTATATATCCTTATATGTTTAAAGAGTATACCTTTAAAGTTCAGAAAATGCTATTTTTTGATAATTATTTTTTTCTAAAATGAAAGAAAGGTAAAAAATAGGACTTTAAAAAATATTTTTTTTAATCAAAATATTGTTTGGCTAGCCAAAACTTCTGGTCATGATAGCTGGGCGCCAAAAGGAAATCGACGGGATTCGAACTCTCCGCCTTCTGCACTCCAGACTAACTTGTTAACCACTCGACCACACTGCAAAGGTTCAATCCATTCGTTTGCTTAAAACGAATAAGAAGAGTCAAATAGCAAACCCTATGTAAATCCTTTGCTCGCTAATACATGCCGTGCCATATGGTTTCGGCAGCTAAAAAAAGTTGATTCTAGGCAACTTTTTAACGCTTTTTCTAACGGTATAACTCGTTTTATAATTGGCGTGGAGTAGTTTGTAACATTGCCTTGTAAGATTTTTTTACTACAATCAACTGTGTGCCACGGTTAATCAACTGCACTTTGTTGATTATCTTGTCATCGACATTAAAGTTGTGTAGATTACTAGTAGCACACTTAGTGCCTATTTGGTAGAAACCTTCTTTAAAGTCTAACAGTTTGAACTCGTTGAGGCCAAGATCAATATTGGTGATAAGTACTAGTCTGTTGAGTACGACGAAAGCCATTTTGCCAGAGTAGGGACATGAAACGGAATGCTTTTCGTTTATGAATGATAACTCTGTATATCTTCCGCCATATTCATCACAATAAGGTTCAAAGTCGGGAATAGTGAAGAGGCGACGTGGAGCGCTGAAATACAGTATATTACCTACAATAACACAGCTATTAGAGTTAGTAAGGCAAGCATTGGGAAAAGAAAGAAAGTGATAAAGTTAAAATAATTAGCGCTTAAGGCAGCGCTTGAGTAAGAGCTTAAGTCTAAAGCTAAGGTTAAGGCTGAGCCTCTGGATTAAAGGTCTGGGCTAAGACTCTGAGCCAAGGTTAGGACAGGGCTAAAGCTAGAGTTAGGGTACGAATAAGGCTAAGGCTATGAGGATGATTTGTGCTTAGACATGGGATAAGCCTTGAAGAAGATATAATAAAGTAGAGTTGACTTACAATAAAAAAGCTTCAGCCCAGCATTCGTTTTCAAGCCGGAATACTGTATTTTCAATGCAAACTTTGCGAAAATCAATGTTAATTAACTTGTAAAAGCTTTTATTTACCAAAGCCAAGGAACAGAAGGCTTCCATTGATTCCACATGCTCTAACACAAGTCTCCAAACCTAAAAGTTAAGAAAATTTTTTTTTATTTTAAGAAAACTGTTTTAAAAATTGCAAATAAAACATATTTTTAGGAGTTTTTAAGCAAAAAGAAAGCAGTTTTAGCGCTCCTTGCTTTTTTTAAAAATTAAAAAAATTTCTTTTGCGGACCGGACCCAAAAAATCGCCGGACCGGACCGGTGAAAAACGCTCCGGACCGGTCCGGGCAAAACACTGGTTCCAGAGATCAAGCCAGAGCTAAAACGTTTAAAAAAACGCAGTTGGAGCTGGAGCCGAAGCTACAAAATGTAAGATTTAGTACGAAAATCTATCTAAAAATCTCCGGTACGGCTCCGGTTCTAAGTGGCTTTAACCCGCGTCTTGCTCTGGCTCCAATGCTTGAATTAGAACTACTACTTAAAAAAGCGGTGATAAGGTTAAAGCCAATGCTAGAACCGGAAATTTTCTATTTATGAACTTTGTCACTTATTATTATGTTAGGTGCCGACATAAAGAACCCGCCATACTTTTCCTGTATTTTCCTCTAAAAAATGGCGGGTTCTTTATGTCGGCACTTGATATTATTGTAGAACTAAAAGAAGGGACTCACCGTGTAAAATGACAAACTCGTCCTTGCTCAACAGGTAAACATATTTACTTGCTTTTTGAATAACACACTTATCATACAGCACCACATCTCCGTCGTCGCTTATATATACGATATGTCTTTTGTAGTCATATAATTAGATATGTATAGGGTTGTAGGTCTGAACTGTTTCATCAGAAAAGTAATTTAATTGCGTGTAAAGATCTGTAAATTGATCGGAATCGTAGATACGATAATTATTCATCTCACTACTACTGTATTTTCTGATAACTTGCTTGAGTTTGAAGTCGTATACCAACACCTTGTGATCGTTTCTGCCAAAATTTAGTTTTACTACAATTAACTGCGTGCCACGGTTAATCAACTGCACGTTATTGATCATCGTGTTATCTACAAAAAATTTGGGACGATAACTTGTAGTAGGCTTACTAGGGTTTTGGTAGAACCCTTCTCTGAAGTCTAAAAGCTGGAATTCGTTGCGACCAAAATCAATATTAGTGATAAGTACTAGTACGTGGAGTACGACGAAAGCCAGCTTGCCAGAATAGGAACATGAAACGGAATGCTTTTCATTTAAAAATTTTAACTCTCCAAATCTTAAGGTATATTCATCAGAGTAAGGTTCAAAGCTAGGAATACTGTAGAGGCGGCGTGGAGCGCTGAAATACATTATTCACAATAAGACGGCTAGCGGAGTTAGTAAGACAATTCTTGGATAAAGATAGAAGGTCATAGAGCAGTTTATCAACTTCTATTGGAAATTAGCTAAGTAAATAAGTAAGATCGGGGCTAAGGCTAGGGTTAGGACTCGGGCTATAGGCATGGTTCGGGATAAGACTTGGAATACGCCTTAAGAAAGATATATTAACGTAGACTTGACTTACAACAAAAAAGCTTCTGCCCAACATTCATTTTCAAGCCGGAATACTGTATTTTCAATGCAAGCTTTACGAAAATCAATGTTAATCAACTTGTAAAGGCTTTTATTCACCAAAGCCAAGGAACAGAGAGCTTCCATTGATTCCACATGCTCTAACACAAGTCTCCATACCTAAAATTATTATAGTTGTAAATAGATTAGAACCATATTAGTATGATTAGAAAAATACAAAAACTACGTCATTAGGAAGATTTTTCATGGGTAACAATTAATAAAAAATAAAGTTAATTAAAACGAACACTTTTATTATTCTTGCAAGCGCTATACCCAAACCTTGGGTCACTTTAAACCAAAGAAAATCGTATACCCTATGCTTTTACGTCTTTTCTTATTCGTATCTTTTAAGCGCCAACACAATTATTAACTTCCACTTTTTAAAGGTCTTTCATCTTAAAATTAAGAAAATACTATTATACCATACAACTTTACAAACCCAAAAATATTTTTCATAAGTTCACAAAAATCGGCAATTTTAGCTAATAAATACTTTTATTACTCATAAAATCTAAAATAAATAACAATAAAAAGGCTGATCTCCCGTACAAAGATTGTTTACATGATACAGTAGTATTTACTTGGCCTTCTGTACGCGACGGTTTCGTGGAGATCCAATCTTGGGGGATTTGTCGGTCAGGTGGGATCGTGGAATCCATTCGTAGTCAACCTCGTCGCTGCTGGTTCCGGTTTCGTATTTGGCTGGACGAGAGATGGCGGTGGCCTTGCGGGTGAACTAAAACGACAATATTAAAATTACAATTGATATAGAAACAAAGATATATTGTTTATGTTCATTTTAATACCTTTTCTTTAAAGATTTTATAATTTTAAAACAAAATTGTAAGTTATTATCTACTACAATATAGATAAACCTGTTTTTTTATCCTAAAACTCGGTGAAGTCTGCAAAACTTACCTTAGAGAACAATTGTGAAACCAAGAAGAGAATTGCACCACTAATGGCGATCAGCACAAGGAACAAGAATCCGGTTTCAGTGTTGAAGTTGCTCTCGTCTTCTTGAACCAGGATGGTTTCATTGAACACGGTGTTGACATAGTAACCTCCAGCAGAGTCAGTGTAGTGAAGGTTGACAGTCAAACCAAGTGGTCGGCCAATGAAGGCTTCGTTGGGGATGAATCGGTAGTCGAATGAAGCCTCTTGCTTTGGAGCGACTGTTCTTTCAACACGGCCGGCAGTCAACTGTAAGAGTAGTGTTATAAGCTTGATATTACTTTAGTAAAGCCAGTTTTTATTAATTAATCCAAAATTGTATTTAAAACTACATTTAAAACTCTTTTTGCCTTAAAAAACTTAAAACTTATGCAAACAAGGCGTAGGATGCAGAATAACAAGATTTTTAATAGCCAAACATGAGAATCAAATTCGTCTTGAACTCATAGTCAAATAATATTAACCCTGAACACAAAAACGAACTAATAAAAAGACAAAACTTACGTTGAGCATGATCATGTTGAAGTCGAATGGATACCTGAATGATGGCTCGATGGCGTGAACAGTGAAGTCCTTTTCTCCCTTGTTAACAAATCCAACCAAGAATGTAGATACTTTTCCAGCTAAGAAGTCTAAAAACTGAATGTTATTTCGAGTATCAACGATTAATTAAAGGATATAGCTCCACATTTAGAGTCCACAATGTAAATCGACCTTTTTCAACACAAAAAACAAAAATTTAAACTAATAAACTTATAAAAAATACTCTCAAGACAATTTCTTAGCCAAGCAGTAGTAACTTTCGTCCTGAAATAAATGAGCTAGCCAGAAATTCAAGTTTTGGTACCTAAACCTCATATAGATAATATAAATCAACTTACTTTGAGTGTCTGATGGCTCTTGGAAGTAGAATGATACTTGAGCATCTTTGGATGGGCCAACAGTTTTTACTTCTTCCTCCTGGACGGTTCCTTCACCATCAACTTCATCTTCTGGACGAACTGAAAGCAAAAATATTATAGTAAACATCAAAAGCCAACGTTATTCATAACTTTTACTGTTTTTACTAAATATACTTCAAGATTTCAAAATACTTTACAAGGTAAACATAGATAACCATCCATTTTCGTTGTTTTAGATATAAATTTCCAAAAAATCCTCTATTTACTTACCTGTTGAGATTAATAACACACTGCAAAGGCAAAACAAAAACTGCCTTGAAGACAACATCTTGTAATATAATCAACTGAAACTTGAATGTATCAGTTTTATAAGTGAGATGACAGACGTCCTTCTCGTTGCGCCAACTAGAACAACTAGAGAAGCTCCAACGAAAAATATTAGCGAGAAAACTGCAAATATTTTCGCGGTGGGACCGAAACACGCGGCCCGTGTTGAGATAATTTACTCGAGTTTAAAGGCGTTTTTGAAGGAAAATCAAGGTGATTGATGGTACAAGGAGAACGAAACAATAAGGAAATGTTAATCACTGTAATCTTACAGGTTTGGTTTCCTTTTCCAGCTATATTTGGACTTGTAAAAAGGAAAAAGAGCGAAGCTATGGCGAGAACAAGCAAGGTGCTTTAACGTCAAATTGTTTTATTTAAAACTACGCAAGACTCACTTTAAAAAATGTATAAAATATACGTTTCTAATAGAGTAAGGTACTAGTAAAAACATATTTCTTGCTTTTTAAAGTGCATTTTTTTACAGAAATTATGCTTTTTGCTTTGAAAAACGTCAAAATATTTAAAAAATCAAAAATTTTCAACAACGTATTTATGCAAATTTACCGAATAATCAAACACCTCACAAGAACTGTTATTTGCTGTCATTTTCATTTTGTAAAAGTGTTGTGATCCCATCTAGTCGACATGGCCGAGGAGCCCAAACCAGATGGAACCTCGAAGAAGTCGGTCAAGAAGTCGAAAAGGTCGGTCAGGAAGTCGATGCGGTCCAAGCGGAAGAAGGTGGCGAAGAAGGACGAGGAACCAGGCACGCCGGATACTACTGGGTCCACGCCCGAGAGTAATGATGGTGAAACTGGCACTACAGCAACATCGATAAGTCAAATGAAGACGGTCATGGAGGACTTGCGTCCGGACAAAGCTGGAGAGTACACTGATGAGGTGGGTTTTATTTTTTGTTCTTTTAGGCTTGGTAAGGAAAATTTTTGCCATTTTATACTTTGTAAAGAAAATTTTTGCATTTTTACGTTTTTTAAACAAATTTCTTGTCGTTTTATGCTTTGTAAAGAAAGTTCTTGTCGTTTCATGCTTTGTAAAGAAAGTTAACGCATCTACTTTCAGTTGTCCGACCTCACGGATGATGAAAACGCTGATGGAAATCGTATCACCCATGGCCGTGGATTGATGGGCAGAATCCAGCCAATGATGTACAACAAGAGGATCCGCCACTTTGTCATTACCAACATCACTTTGATCATCTTGAACATCTTCTTGATGTTCACCTTCTTCGCTGGGGTCGTTTATGCCATTTATCTTCATGGAAACGTAGGTTTATATTTTTTTTTGGGTCAAATTTTGATTTTAAAATTTAAATTTGAAAACAATTTTTAAAGTTTAAACTTTTCATTTTCAATCTAAAATGATCTTTTTTGTATTGTCATTTCAGGTAGTTCATCGAAGTCAATTCAACAAACCATGTGTCTACGAATGGGGTGAATGGAGTAAGTGTTCAGCTTCTTGTCGTCCACAAGGCCAAGATTACCCGGTCAAAACTCGACGGATCAACCCGAATAAGATTGTTAGAGCACGAGGCATCTTCGCCGACATTGCACCATGTCCACTCAATTTGGATAACAAAGTGGTGGGCTTTGATAGTTGATATTATAGTAGGGCAGAATAAAGTATCGTAGGGTGTGTAGGGGAGAAGTTTTAAGAGTAAGAAATAATTTTTTATTTTTTAGAAATGAATTTAAAATAATATTTTTAGGACTTTGCTCCATGCAACACCCACTATTGTCCACTCCCACTCTCCTCGTATAAGTTCCAAAAGAGATGTAACAG
The DNA here is from genome assembly GCA_904066225.2 of Bursaphelenchus okinawaensis. NCBI lineage: Eukaryota > Metazoa > Nematoda > Chromadorea > Rhabditida > Aphelenchoididae > Bursaphelenchus > Bursaphelenchus okinawaensis. The sequence goes on along the minus strand of CAJFCW020000001.1, from coordinate 8,926,452 downwards.
AAGAAATGTCAACCAACCGGACGCTGGATGCTACAGAATTCGGGACATTCCGTTGAGTGATTCTTTGGTATGCTAATTTGATATTTCGATAAAAAAACAAGATTTTGAATTTTTTGAGCTTTGCACGGTGCAATTTAGTATTTGAAAGTTTGCACCGTGCAGTGCCATTTTGATGTTTTCAAGTATTTATACCTAAATTCATGGCTACATATTGTTTGTATGAGTAGTAATAGACAGTAAATTTGGTTTTTAAATATTTTTAGATTTTAATCGACACCCCGGAGCTAGTAAAAGAAGAAAATTGCACTTGTCAGAACTCAACTGTAATGGAGAGAAGTTTAACAAGGTAAGTTCACTTTTTGTTTTATTCTTAGCGACTTTCGGAACAATATTTTTCATTTTTTTATTTCAGGATTTAATCACCATCATTGAATTGAACGTGCCAACTCAGGAACACACTCGGCCTATATTATACTTGATGTTGTACCATAATGTTATTGTCGAATAAATTTTTGTTATTTTTCATTGATTTTTTGGGGAAAAGGTGAGTTTATAATGGCATTCTTTTACCTTTTTGACTACTTTTGAGTATTTTCTTGCTTGTAGAACTCATTTGCGCAGCCTGCAAACCCTCGGGCGCTTGTTGCGTAAAATAAAATAGATTTTTTATTTTGTTTTGGTCTCTATAACAATACAGTGTCCTAGAAAACGTGATGATTGTCTGCTGGGCGTTAGCATAATTTTAAAAATATTTCATTTACGAATATGCTTTTGGTTATTAACCTTGTTTCCATTTAATCGTTAATATTGATGTTGGTTTTTGGGTTTTTTATGTAAAAATGAAGTTGTGATATTATTTTTGAGGAAAGCTGAGGTTTATTGGTATCTAAGGAAGATATTCTTGTTGTTTAGAAGGTTCTTGAGGCGTTAAGCTAGCTGTGAGGATGAATATTAAAATATTTTCGTTAATAAACTATTTCGAGGATGAATAATACATTTTACTCAATTTTAAAGCAGTTTTAAACCTCCACACTCTTTCAGATGGTCTAAAACATGGCGGAAGAGATATCGTTGAGTGGTGTGGCATTTAAGTATACCAACTTTTTGTTTGGCTATCAAAAACGCTTCTTCAAGCTTCACAAAGGCACGATCTACTACTACTTATCGAAGGAAAACGAACGAGATGGTTGTCGAAAGTTCCGAGTTTTGCAGAACTTCAAGTTAGAGGTAAGAATGTTTGTTTTTGTTGTTATGAATTTAGTTTGACGATGATCCGAATCGATTGGACATTTGTTTTCCTGACGAACGTTGGTCGCTGAGATTCAGTTCTGTTGATGAACAAAACTTGTGGAGAGATGCGTTGGATGCGTTCTTGCAGCCACAGAGCTCTAGTAAGATATTGTCGACGGAAAAATGGAATCGTCATGTAAAGGAAGGTAAGAATGAGACGAAGTCAAGGTTATTTGATTGAAAAGGACTATAACAAAGTAAATTATTGATAATAATATCAGGGTTTAGGGGAATGCCGAAGTATATTTAGTGTTAGAAGCTAAGAAGAGGCTTGCGGATTTTGTTTTAAATTTAAACAAGATTTTAATTAAGAAAAGATCAGATAAGGTTTACAAAAAATGGACGTCATTTTCGATAGGTATTACAACAAAGAAAAAGAAAACGTACATGATAAACTAATAAAAGCCTGTATTTCTCATTTTCAGAGCCAGAAAAACCTCAATCTAGTTTAATCTCACGGACCGAATACCTCTCCGAACCCACCTATACCTTCAACCCGCAACGGCCGGTTGATTTGGACCTTCATCGCCTCGAACACATGAAAGAAAACCTTCCTCAGCAGTTTCAGCTAGTCCACGAAGTTTTGTCAAAAATCGTCGAAACCCGCGCCGCTCCATTGGATTTGGCCCTTGTTGAGCAGAGTGTGGACAGATGCAAACAAATCGCCGAAGCCATGAGATATTTGCAGTCCGTCCTACCCACAATCCAGGTATCCCCGGCTGAGGACGCGCTCGAGGTGTTGGCCCCATCAGAACAGGTCATTAAAAGCGTTCGCGCCACGAATTTTAGGGTGTTTTTCATTAGTTTGGGACTTGGGAAATGAAAATTTGAAAAAAGGATTTTAAAGTTAAATTTTTATTTAAATTTCTAATTTTGATATTTAAAAAGCTTCATTTTCGTCTAGTCCTGGCAATTTTCTTAAGCAAAACAGGTCATACCGAAAGGTTAAATTCGTTTCCAGTGCAAAACCTTATTTTAAAATATTGTTTCAGTTTGACCTGCTTAAAAACCCAAATTTTGTTGTTACAAAAAACAAAAATGATGTTATTGAACTTGGAAAACATTAACAAGACGAATACTAATTTTTACTTCAAAACAATTTGTTTCTTTACTGCTTGGGAGTTTCGTTTTGGGCTGATTAGATCTGTCAAAGCGCTGTTTCAGCCAGGTGAATGAGGGAAAGTAAAAAGGGAGGAGGAGTGGAGGGGGAAGGGTATTATTACCTATATTTTTAGCATGATTTTTGTATTGTAGATGGTACTGCTTAAGCTTAAAATTAATATAGTTGAGTTTCTGCACCGTGCAAAAAATGAATTTTTGGTTTTTTTCAAAATGAGGGTTTTTCAAAAATTTTTTTGATTTTTAAAGATAAAATATGAATTTCTATTTATTTTTTGACCTACATATTATTGTAAATGGCATCATTTTACTGAAGACCTTAAGAAATGAAATTGGTTTTTTTTATTTGAAAAGAACAGGTTTTGAAAATTTTTTGATTTGTAAAAGTAAAATTTGTATTTCTACTAACTTCTTGACCTATATATTCTTAAAAAAGGCATCATTTTAACTTAAAAACCCTAAAAAATTAACAACTTTACCAAGTGGCCATGCCAAGCTCAGATGCGCCTTCATTGAACTGTCTAACATTCAAAAGAACCTAACCACAATAGACAGAAAAACCTGTCACAATAATAAGAAAGTAACGCGCTAATGAGGGAAAACAATGTCGGGCCACTAACACGCTTATTTGGTGCAAAATAACCTAAAATATCCGTGTTAACGCGAAATAAACTGCCATTTTCAGTTGAACGAAAGCATGCTCAGTGACGACGAATGGCACGACGCAACTAGTGACAACATTTTTGAGGATGCTTCGAACGAAATCTACGAATCTTTGAGGAATCGGGTAAGGAGAAGGGTTTTGGTGGGGGTTTGATGGTATTTGGGTTGCTATGAGGATGAGAGAAAAGTCTTGTTGTTTTTCAACATTGCTTTAAATTGTAAAAAACGACAAGACTTTTTTTTGAATTATTAATACTGGTACTTTGAGTAAGATATGGTTTTGCGAGTTTAAAAAGTTTTGTCGTTTTTTAACATTGTTTTGTATGGTAAAAAACGACAAAACTTTTATAGTTTAGTAACAGTGTTGTACTATTAAATAAAGGTTTAAAAGTGAATGAAAAAAACATAAAGTAGCTTATTCTTTTAAAAAGCTTGAAAAATTCTATTTACTTTTGACCCTTTTCATAAAATTTTGATAAAATATTCAAAATTTTTACGAAAAATTAAACTAAAACGTTAATCATGACAGTTCAAAGAAACCTGAACACAAAGCACGTTCAGACAACAAAATATAAAACCAACATCCAGATAAGAAAAGATAAAACAAGCCAAAGACAACATGATATTATCATAGGCACGTAACTTTACACTAAAATCCAGCAAACCGTATTTCCACGAAACGGAATGGAATTAAGAGATCAAAAGAAGCAGAATGATTCATTTAATGGCCAAAAGAGTTTCGTTTACATCGCAAAAATAAATATTTTTGCGGTTTTGACAAGCCGAAGTGATAATGTCTCGTTCGTTTTTGCTAAAAAGTCTGCTTTAATTTGGCTAGAACTGAATGATTAATGAAAAGTTGGCTTTACTTTGGGTAGAAATGGAAAATTAATGGGGTTGGGGTAATATTTTTTCTTAAAGATTAATTGTGTGTGATGGGGTTATATTTTTTTCTGATACATCAATGGAGTTGGGGTAGTATTTTCTAAGGGAAAATAAATTTTAAGGGAACGTGGCAGTATTAGAACTGGTTGTTATGCTAGACTTGAAAATCTTCTTTGCCTCGGCAATTTGAAGTGGATGTTGAGCGGCTAGTTTGAAGTTTTAGGAAGCGCTCTAAAATTTAAAAATTTAGGCTTTGACTCCAGCTCCGGCTCTGAATTTTTTAAAAGTTTTAGCATTTGTTCCAGTGGGTATTTAGTAATGAAATTCGACATTTTCTGCCTCGAGTTTGGGTTTCGCTTTTTTACGAATTCTGGGTCCAGCTTCAAAGCCGGAGCTGCTTCGGAGCCACCTTCTGAGCACTTGAAAACTCTGGTTGTTGGCCATACTGGCTTGAAAGCCAAGTACAGGGTGGAGAGGGTTGTGGAAAATTTTTTTTGGAAAAAAGTGTAACGTTGCTTCTCTTCATTTCCATATGGATTTTTCAAGTTTTTTTTTTAAATTTTAACAAATTGGTGGTCAAAAAACTTCAAAATTTGTTCACCATGCTTAGATCGGAAAGGGACCGAGCTGGGCTCATTTTTTTTCAGGCCTTGGTTTGGGCTTCGGCCAGGGACGTCGCTACGGTTTTTCTCTGGGGGGGGGGGAGGTCGAAAAAATTTTTTTTGGTCCACAGGTAGCTGCTACCTGTGGACCGATTTTTCAAAAAACTTTTTTTTTTGTTTTTCCGCGTACAGGTACCTACCTGTGGAATTTTTTTCGGATCGGCTCTAGGGCTCAAATTTACCGGCTCGGCCTCTTTCAAACTTGCTTTGGTGTGGCTCTTATGTAAATTTAATAAAATGATAACATGTATCGTACCACTTTTTAACTGGGAACAATAATAGCATGTATCATACCGCTTCTGTGCTCTAACCAACCAATAATTTAACAATTTTAATTTTTAACTAGAAAAAGGTTATTTGGTTGTCGACAGACACTTCTTACCTTTTTCATTTCGTATTTTCGAGATATTTTTTGCGTAAAATTTTTGAGAATTTCGAAAAAATTCGCAAATGTTTTTGCTCATTAGCGCTTTTCTTGTTTGAGCAGCCGTTGATCTTTGGCTAGTTAATATCGAAATTCGAACTTTATGATTTGTTTTTGAAAATTGAATGTGACATTTAAGTTAGTGGCAGCTTTTTATTGTTGTTTTTAAATTTTTAAATATAGCTTGGAAAATAAAAAGAGGCAAAAAATGGGTACAAATGTTAAAAAAAAGCGGGAAAAAATGGCTAAAAAGAGATTAAAACTTCAAAAAATGGCAATAAATTGATTAAAAAAAGGGGAAAATGTAATTAAAACAGCTTTAAAATAGCTGAAAATGATTTTATAAGGCATATATATACCTTGCTTTGGCGTAGAATAATGTAAATTTATTTAAAAATTATCTAAAAATTAAAATTTGGGATTGTTTATGCTTAAAAATCATTAAAAACTCTTAAAATGTACCTCAAAAAGACTAAAATTGTGATTTTTATGCGATTTTTAATAGCTTTTTAAAATCTTCTTATTAACTTTTTGAATTTTTAATCTAAAATTTGTACATTTTCAGAATCTCACACCTCAGCCAACTCGTCTAGACATGAATATTGAGGATGAAGCTCCGATCTTTGCTGAAATCCGACGAGTTGTTGATGAACAGTTGAATCATGCTTTAGCATCGGTCGATGAAGATGGCCAATGGGAGTTGTTTGTTAAGGATGGAGAGATGAGAATGTACAAAATGGAAAACGAAGTTGATGGCGTCGTATCGGATCCACTTAAGGCTATTCACTTTGTTGATGTAGGTCGGGATCATTAGGTTTTTCGTATGGGGTTGTAAGGTACTGTAGGCAAAATAAAAAAAGACTTTTGATTTTACTATAGCTGAAGGTTACTTTATTAAACTTGTTTTACATGGCATGTGCCCATTCTCCCTACCTTAATCTGCTCTACCGTGCTTTAGTCTATTTTACCTTGTCTTACTTTACTCTATTCTACCTTACCTTATCCTGTCAATTCGCAGCCAACTTGTCATGGGGTAGAACCCAAAAATTTTTATTTAGTTGTAGTATGACTAGTCAAAATATTATACTTTCAGGGAGTAACAGCTCGAGAGTTTATCGAACATTTCTATGATCCAGATTTGAAAAAGGAATGGGACGGTAAGTTAGTTTATAACAGTTTGTACTCTAATTTTAAAATTTTAAGTTGATTTTGAAGTCGTTTTTAAAATTCTAAACCATTTCTTTACTGCATTTGAATTGTGGAAGTCAAATTTTGGTCAATATTTTGGTTTTTTGAAGGTTTTTTAAAAAATTTTTATATTGTGGGTGGCATAGTGGTCAGGTTTTGATAAAATTCGATGCTTGGTAGATTGTTTTTTATAAACTGCGTTAAAGGAAGGCAATTTGAGTACAATAAAAGTAAATGTTTATCATAGTTTGGACCCGAGTAGGGCAGGGACGTCTTTTGGGGGAGGGGGTAAGGAGGGGTACCCCCTCCCCCAGAGCCGATCCGAAAAAAATTTAACAGGTACCTACCAGTACGCGAAAAAGCAAAAAAAAATTTTTTTGAAAAATCGGTCCACGGGTACCACCTACCTGTGGACGAAAAAAATTTTTTCAACTTCTCCCTCTCCCAGAGAAAATCCGTAGCGACGTCCCTGGAGTAGGGTATGGATGGGATAAAGTAAGGTAGGATAGATAAAGTTAGGGTAATATAAGTTGAGATAGAACAAGTTAAAGTAGAGGAGAGTAGTGTAAAGTAGGGTAGAGTAGGGTAGGGTAGAGTAAAATAGAGTAGGATAAAACAGTGCAATATGACTAGGGGTTTCTTTTAACCTTTCTCTTTACATTTACTATAACATCAAGAATTCAAAAACTACTACTCCTTTATCCCCAATGTAACCCAACACCATTTTTGTTTTCGTATCTGTTCGCAATGAATCGTATTTCGGTTATAAATAACCGAGCCGAAAAAATAGTCATCCTCGAGGGAGAACGGTCAGCAACGGCTCCGAATGTTTGTGTTTGGGTTTAGTGTTCCCGGGAAATAAAGCCGGATTTGGGGACGGCGTTTAAGTACGGTTTGTCTCAAGTTGGCTTTGAGTTTGGGATTCTGAATGAGTGGACATTAGTCATAGTTCGAGGAAAGTAAAGTTTTTGTTTTGGAGAGGTTTTGTGGAAAAGGACGTTACTGGTTGAGGTGTTAGGTTGAACCAAAGGTAGCGGGACACTTTTTATTTATTTTTTTAATTAAAATGTGTCCCTCTACTTTTGGTTCAACCTAATATTTTTAACTTTGGAGGGGTGGGGTAAAAAGAAATTTTTTAAAGTGGGGGTGGAATAAAAAAATTGTTTTTGCAAAACATTATGAGTAGACGTGATAGAGGAATTACTAGGCTTGGTTTCATCGCGAGCCGGGCCGAAACAAAATTTGAAAGAGGCCGGGTCAAAATAAAGCTTCAAGGAGCCGGGTTAGGTCCCGCAACGAAAGATTTGCATTGCAAAAGACCGAATTTCTATGAAAGAGGCCGGGCCGAAAACTTGGGACCGGCTTTTTTTAAAGTCTTCGCAGAAGGCAACACTAGGTGGGCTACATTTTTACCTTGGGAGGGGTAGGGTAAAAATTTTATTTAAAAATAGGGATGGATTAAGAAAAATTTTTTGCGGGTTTTAACAAGAGAGGCCAAGTTTAATTTTAAAAAAATTTTTAGTGTATAGGAAGGTCGATATTTTAAAGTTTATTTTTTCAAAATTGGAAGTTTATTTGCCTGATTTTTAAAGTTTGTTTGTGGGCCTTAACCAGTGTTTCTATTTGTTTACATTCGTCTTTCTCGTTCCTTACATTCTTTAGAACCTAAAAAAGATGATTTAGTAAGTTGTGTTTGATCACTTGGGCTGGTTTTAATTCTGTTTAATCGTTTTTTTTTGTAAAATACGGAAAAAATCGGTTTTTTTGGTTTAAAAAGTCATTTGAAGACCAAAATTTTGCGAAAAAAATTATTTTACATTTTTATAGAGCTAATATTCCTTATCTTATCCTTACCTTCACATTTATTTTTACTTTGAACTTCTTTTTCAGACACTCTAGTATCATGTAAGCTAGTTGACAAACTGAACGAAGAAACCGTTGTTCTGCACCAACTACATAAAAGGGTATGGCCAGCCGCTCAAAGAGAATCTTTATTTTGGTCTCATTATCGGGAAGTTCATGAGCAGCGACAAGATGGACATAACGACGCTTTCTTTGTTTGTAATCACGATTGCGAACGAGAGGATGTGCCGGTGGGTTTTTATGGGTAATATAGGATTTTGGTGTTACTGAACATTGAAGTTGGGTCAAAATTTCGTTTTTTTGGGGCAGGGCAGGGTATTTAAAACATTTTTACAAAAGATGGTGTAACTTAGGCTTGAAAGAGAGTTATCAGACTCTGGTACTGGGCCAGGACATGGAAAATTTGAAAGGACTTGGCCGAAATATTGGGCAAGGCCTAAACTAAGGCCCCCAAGTTGAAGCGTAGGTCTTGCAACGAAAGAAAAACGGCTCTTTTACAAGTTTAGTGTAACTTCAGCAACTTTTTTGGGTGCTTCACAGACAATATGAATTTTTTTATAGTGTACTAGCTTAACTAGTTATTGGTTTACTATAATTTAACTTTACAAGATTATATAGTTTCGAGTTAGACCCAAAAAGCTATAAAAATTGAAATAGAACCGGTTGGACGTTTTAAATTAGAGACATTTGGATAAAACGATGAACATTTAAAAAAACTATGGGATTTGCGATAGAAAAAGTTAACCTAGAGGTCGGTATTTAAATTTTAATGCTGAACATCTTGCTTGAGCTAAGAAAGTTTTAGAAAAATGAGCAATCTCTTTCGTCTCTTTACTTCTCTATGTATATCTTCCATTCTCTTAGTATATCGTCGTATCTTACAATCCAAACTTAAATTTCATGAACTAATATGATTACAGCTGACCGACTCGTCATGCGTTCGTGTTGGTTTAACAATAGCGATGTTATGCCAAACCGAAGTGAAGGGTGACCCGGAAAATCCGTCGCGCGCCAATGTTCGCTGTAAAATCGTCTACGTCGCTCAAGGTCGGTTATTTTTTAAAGGATGTGTCAAGAGTTGAGTAAGAGTCTCGGAAAAAGTTTATTCGAACTTTTGAGGTCATTCCTGTTGGGTGGGCTTATTAATACAGCTGATTTGTTGGGGGAGATTAGATAAGATACAGGGACATCGTTGGAGGTGGGGGAGGGGAGGCAATTAGGGTTGGGGCGGGCGCAAGGTTAGGGTTAGGAGTTAGGTTAGTGATAGTGGTAGGGGTACGGGTAGGACTAAGGCGAGAAGAAGAAGAAAAAAAAGCTAGCGACTTCATTAATTTAGGTATACGTTGCAGTATTTTCGAGTAGCTTTTTTTTAATAGAAAACCTTATTTTTTGATTTAAACCTACATTTGAATCTTTTCATGTTTAACATTGGTATAACATTGGTATTAAAAACAGAGGGGGGGGGAGTGTAGCCTTCGGTAGACCTTGTCCTGAAAGGGGACTTACCAGGTCCAGCTTTGGTCCCGGGCCCGGCCGAAGCAAATTTGAAAGATAACGAATTGAAAAATTGGACCAGATGCTGTTCTTTTACATGTTAGCTATGTTAGCTGGTCACTAGACTTAAACATTGAGTTTATTTGGCTTTGTAGCTAGTCTTTTCGTTTCTTGGCTATAGTACCGGGAGTTCGGTTTGAACTGTTTGCTGGGAGGGCAGGTGTAAGTCAATTTCTAAGAGTTTGATTTTTTTAAAATTATGGACATTTTACAATGTGAAAAAATTGCTTTCATTTTGTACAAAGGTTAGAAGAATGGACAATATGTTATTCTTGGTATGATAACATAAACTAATATATTATTAGTCTTCAAAGGTGATTGTTTATAGATAAGAGAATTATTTATTTTGAATCGTATTTCGGTTATAAATGACGGTGTCGGAAAAATATTTTTTTTAAATGTTTTAATTTTTTTTAATTTGAGCATTTGGGCTTTTGAACAGTTTTTTGACTTGTTTAAGCCTTAATCTTAACCTTTTTCCTGAAAACTTAAAAGTTCAACGAAAACATTCAAAGAAAGTATGAGAACTAAAAACAATAAGGTTGTCTAAATAAGAAATCAAAATAAAATTGAATGTCAATGCAATAATATTAATTAAAACGACATCAATATGACATTTAACAGCAATCTAGTAATATTGCACAATACGAAACTAATATCACAATATACGTTAATACAATATGTATATAAAAGCAGATCAAAACAAAAAATTAATATAAATGGTTGTGTTGATATTACAATATGAAAAACAAAACCAATATGACATTAGGACTTTTACAGGGTATTGTCTAAACTATTGTAAGCCTTGTTTTCCTTAAACGTAAGCCTTTTCTTCAAAAATATAGTAAAACTTTCGTGGAACAAGTTCTCGACGTGAAAATACGAGCTGATTCTCGTTGTGAGATAATGTCTCATGTTTACAAAACAAGTTTACAAAAACGAAACATGCGTTTGTGAGTTTGAGGGGAGTAAAGCCGTTGTGATAAGGAGAAGATTTAGTTTTTAAGGGTAAAATACGTCTTTTAAATTGTCACAAATTTTTTCGTGGAAGTGTGAAAAAAGACATTTCTGGTTTACAGCTAGCTATTTGTGCCATACGTCTATTTTTTTTATTTTTTTTGCAATTTTTCACGTACAGATCTTACCCACCTCTGATATTTTTTCCGTTTTGGCTTTGGGTTGATGAGAGAGGTGAACGGGGTTGAACCGCTTTTTCTCTCCTCCCCCCCCTCTCCCCCCTCCCCCCCCTCTCCCCCAGTGAGGCTAAAAAAAAATTCTACAGGTGGTAGACATGTGAAAAATTAGAAAAAAAATATTTTGTTTTTATCTTTCTTCTGAAAAAAACTGCAGCGACATCCATTAACATAAGGGTATCACGACAATACTTTTTCACTTTAATTTATAATATGCCTTTTCTCTAAGGACATTTTTATAGTAAATGCAATAAGTAAATCCGTATAGTAAATGCATAAACAAAACAGAGAAAGAAAAGTCAATATACGTTTTTATTATAAGGCTTCTGCTCTATATATTATAGTAGATATACGCATGATTTACTCTTCATTCAACTATATGATCTTTTAAGCTCAAAAGTAAATAGCCTGGCGGCTGGAGCGAGATCTAAGTTTGATGTGGGTAAGGGTATAATATGTTGTTGTTTATGCTTACGATGATTTTGAAGAGTATGAGAGGTTTTTACTGATAGTGTTATCAATATAGGGTTAGTAGTGTTGGGAGTTAGAGAATATTTTTGGTTTGATGAAAGGGAGGGGTAACTTCCCCCTTTTCAACCCGAACAACCATATTAGAAAAGTATCATTTTGGGTTTCAAAATTTTCATCATTGTCAATATTATTTTATGTCATAGCTAATAACTACCAAGTAAGCTAAACCACTTGACGTAAATATTGCCGAAAGCTTCCGTATGCAATTAATATCTTAAATTTGAGGAAGCACTTCCTTTTATTAATAGGCATTGACCCGGATTTTCGTTGACTGAAGGGCATCGCGTGGTTTACACTTGGAGTTTACTGGATATTACTCTCTTGTTCTACTGAACATGTGACGTTTTTAAAATCTTAATTTGAAGGATAGGGTTTAGGTTATAAAGTAGGGCAGAGTAGGGGAAGGTAAGGGAGGCAATGGCCAATTAGGATATGGTAGGGTTGAGGAAGGTAGGATATGGTGGGGGTGAGAGAGGTAAGGTATACTAGGGAAGCACAAGATAGAGTATGATAGGGAAAAACAAGGTAGGGTAAGGTAAGACAGAGAACGGCAAGCTAGGGCATTGTAGGACAGAGCAGTAGGGTATGGAAAGACGGAGTAAGGTAGGGTATGTTATGGAAAATCACAACAGGGTATTCTCAACAACTCTGTCTTACTCTGCTTTACCTTTCTCTACTCTACTTTACTATAACTTTCTCTTCTCTACATTTTACTACCCTACCTTGTCTTACCTCATCCTACGCTACTTTACCTTACTCTACCCTATCCATCATACTGTAAGTCTTAAGCTCATAACTAAAGTTTAAACCAAGTTTGACAAATTTAAAAGTAAACACTGGTTCTAAGAAGGTTTGAAAGGCAGTTCGAAGTAAACCCTCCGGTTTTTATGACGTGATATGCGTGGAAAAAAGGGTTAAAGCGGAAATTTATGGTTTTTTTGATAGTTTTGCTCTGTCTAAACGTTCCTTTTCTAAAAAAATTTTGTTTTTTTTTTTGCTTTTTGTGGACTTGGGGTCAAGGTTGATAAGGAAAGGTTGTGAGTCTTCTACGTTTAACCCCTACGGTTACTTCTACTTATTGTTATCTCTACCGATATTCTTATCTCTACCTCTATCTTTACTCCTACTATTACTCCTACCCCTTACCTCCAACTATATTTTCTACCCTTATTCATACTGGTACTTCTAGCCTTACTCATACCCTACCCGCTATTTGGCTTTGTTTGTATTACTAAAACATGGCAATAACACTTGAGTATATAATAATATTGTACTAGATAAAACAACTACATGTTGACAAAATAAAACCAAACCTCAAACGGCTTATCACGTGTGTTTTGATATTATTTTTGAAAGTTGATAACATTCGAACAACTTTTTTTTGTTTTAAAATTGAAAGCATTAATCATTTGCAAAACTTTCGAACGCTTTGAAATTCAATCTTTTTTATAATTTTTAAACGTTTTGATTAAATTTTTGTTTTTTTGAGGTTGTAAATTTAATTTTATGATAAATATTTGTCTTTTTTGTTTAATTATTGACATTAATTTTCATTTTTTGGTCGAAAAATAGGTAGAAAAATAAATAAGGAATGAGTGGTCGGCGAGGGTGGGTTAAAGGGAAAATTTTAATTTTAAGACAAACCTTGAGTAGAGCTGGGTAAGTAACTTTTATTGGTTTGGGTAGGGTAAGGGGATTCTTTTGGGTTGGTGAATAACTTTTTGGTTTGGATGGGGTAAGAGGGTTTGTCGGGAGGGGTAGGGGGAGTATCACATAAAATTAAAAAAAATTTTTGGGTTGGTTATTTTTTGACCTATTCATTTCCTCTATATAAGTTTCTTCCTACACCTCTCTCTATTCCTTCCCCTACACTCTACACCACCTCTCCCATATTTTATTTTCACACTATCTCCTAATTTTTTTTGTTGGTTATAAGCGGGAGTCAGTAAGACATTATTTACTACAGCATAAGTCAGTAAGACCATTCTTTACCAAAAAACCTAAAATCTTACTTTCAGTACATCCGGGAGGCTGGGTGCCGGCCAGTGCCCTTCGCCAGGTCTACAAACGCGAATACCCTAAGTTCCTGCGGCAATTCAGTTCGTACGTGCTGAAGAAGGTGAACAACAAACCGCTGAAGCTCTGAAAACGGTTGACTAATTTATTTTTTCTTTCTATCGGGTACTTGTTTAAGCTGTGATTTTAAGGGCAAAGTTGTGTTTTATGTAATTAACGAATATTTTAACAGATATTTTTGAAAAAAGATAAATTTGTGTGTCATTTTTTGTGATTTTCACTTAGAAAAGGGGTTTTTTTGAAGTTTTTTATTGACTATCACTTGGAAAAAGGATTTTTTTTTTAAGTTTATTTTTATGAAAAATGGCTTTTTTGATCACAACATTGGCTTTTTTGTAATGCTTTTTAATTTAAAAAAAAGTAAATTTTTGATATTTTTTAATTTAAAATGCTTGAAAATTAAGATTTTGAGATAAGATAGTGGAGTAATGGAGAATTTTCTGTCCAAATAAGGCTAAAATAACAAAAACTTTGAAAAACAAAATTTTGAAAAAGTGGGAAAAATGAGGGTAAAATGGTAGATTTAGGCCTAAAACCAAGCCATGTTTAACCTAAATATCTTTTCTTAATTTTCCTCATGAGCAAGCTTAAATGATGAAGTTACAAGTTGATTATGTGTGAAGACCTAAAACGCTTTGTAAGAAGGTCTAAAACAATATTTTTTTGAGGTTTTAAGGCCTTAAACTTTTAGATTAAGCTTTTTTAAAATTGTAGAGCTTATGAAAAACGTTTGAAACACGTTTTTTGTAAGGCTCGATGCCTGGTCGACATAAAAAAAATCGATGTCCCCAAATTACTTGAAATTTTCAAAATTTACCCTTCGTAGCAAGACAAACAAAGTTGCTTAAACAAGTTTTTCCAAAATTACCGTATTCGGGGTTACGGTAATGTCGGTCAAATTTTTGTATCTCGAGAACTAGGCATTGTAAAATTACGCGGTTTTCACTATATTAATCAGCATGAAAAAATACGTATTTTATCTTACAACAACATTTTTGTAGCACTTGCGCATCAGTGCGAAAAAATTAAAAAAGTGTGCACAGCTACCGTAATCGTACTGTAACTCAAAAACTACGTTTTATTTTCTTAAATTTTTATTTCATACCATTAATCTACTGTTTATTGCGGTTAAAATGAGCCTAGGCACATGTGCTAACCCCGAATTATTTGGGGTCAAATGTGCATTCAAAGTTTGCACACCTACTTTTTTTAGTATAAATATCAATATATATATATTAAATTTTTATTAAATTTGTGTCATATCAATAAAAATGACGTTTTAATTTACATAATTGATCTTACTGAACTTACAAAAAATATTAAAAGTATTAAAAGTTTGCATATTTAAAAAAATATGTGTTTTTATTATTTAAGCCTAATAAGTAAGTATGTTTGGAAAGCATGCGAAAACGAAATTACATATTTTTTTGTCTAAAACTAAAAAATTCAGTCTCCGCCGACCTCTGCCGAGCCTCCGCCGAATACTCAAAACTAATATACCTATACCAAATCCGCAAGCAATTTCTAGTCTAGTGCAAAAAAATTGTCCAAATCGGACCAGTACTTTTTGAGAACGGTGCTTTTACTTCCCTTCAAAAAAGTTCGGACGTCCTACACTACATAAAAAAAGTAGGTGTGCAAACTTTGAATGCACTTTTGACCCCAAATAATTCGGGGTTAGCAAATGTGCATAGGCTCATTTTAACCGCAA
Source organism: Bursaphelenchus okinawaensis (assembly GCA_904066225.2). NCBI lineage: Eukaryota > Metazoa > Nematoda > Chromadorea > Rhabditida > Aphelenchoididae > Bursaphelenchus > Bursaphelenchus okinawaensis. The sequence goes on along the minus strand of CAJFCW020000001.1, from coordinate 8,911,293 downwards.
TAAACAATAGATTAATAATACGAAATAAATAATTAGGAAAATAATTATAAAAAAATGAGTAAATCATCAAAGTATCCTTACTTACTTATTAGGCTTAAATAATAAAAACACATATTTTTTTAAATATGCAAACTTTTAATACTTTTAATATTTTTTGTAAGTTCAGTATGATCAATTATGTAAATTAAAACGTCATTTTTATTGATATGACACAAATTTAATAAAAATTTAATATATATATATTGATATTTATACTAAAAAAAGTAGGTGTGCAAACTTTGAATGCACATTTGACCCCAAATAATTCGGGGTTAGCACATGTGCCTAGGCTCATTTTAACCGCAATAAACAGTAGATTAATGGTATGAAATAAAAATTTAAGAAAATAAAACATAGTTTTTGAGTTACAGTACGATTACGGTAGCTGTGCACACTTTTTTAATTTTTCGCACTGATGCGCAAGTGCTACAAAAATGTTGTTGTAAGATAAAATACGTATTTTTTCATGCTGATTAATATAGTGAAAACCGCGTAATTTTACAATGCCTAGTTCTCGAGATACAAAAATTCGACCGACATTACCGTAACCCCGAATACGGTAATTTTGGAAAAACTTGTTTAAGCAACTTTGTTTATCTTGCTACGAAGGGTAAATTTTGAAAATTTCAAGTAATTTGGGGACATCGATTTTTTTTATGTCGACTCAGGGTTCAAAAGCGCTCGATTATTAGGAAAAACGCGTTTTAACAGGCTTTAAAATTTTTTATTTAAGTCTTAAAACGCTTTGTAAAAAAGGTTTTAAAGCCTAGCACAATATTTATAGAGCTTTGAAGGCTTTAAACCTTTATATTAAGTCTTTTTAAAATTGTTGAGTTTAAGAAAAACGTTTTAACAAAAACATAATGCACGTCAATGCAAAAGAACATTTTGAACTCAGGACAAAAGCCTAATGTTATGTATTATTCAAAAACGGCCCAAAAATGTTTTGTTTGTTTATTTTTAAACGAAGCTCTTCAAGATTTTGTGTTGGGTTTGAGATTAGAAGTGCCATAAGTTAATATGCGTGTTTGTAAAAGCTAGTTTTTGGGTTGTAAAAATGGAAAAGATGGTGCATACGTGGGTAGAGTATCTTTAAAAAAGCAAGCTAGGGTTAGGTAGGGCATCTTTTTAAAAAAGGGTAGGGTCGGGTATGGCATCTTTTGCAAAAGGGTAGGGTATGGTTTGATATCTTTTGTAAAAAGGTATGGTTGGGTATGGAATTTTTTTAAAAAGTGTAGGGTTGGGTAGGGCATCTTTTGAAAAAGGGAGGGTAGGATATCTTGGTCACGGGGGTTAAAAATCTCCGCCCGCGAAGCACTCTAGTTGGGATTAACCTGCTACCATACCTTACTTTGCTCTGCCTTACCATACCTTACTTTGCTCTGCTTTACCATACCCTACTTTGCTTTGCCTTACCATACCTTCCTTTGCCGCCTTGTGTCTTACCTTAACCTACTCTGTCCTACTTTATAATCTACAGGGTGTCCAGAGAAAAGTGGAAGAAAGTCCAGGCTTCGTTCTCAAAAACTAGAAGTCCAAATTGGCTGATTCTTTTTTTGTTAAGCTTCTAATAGCATGCGGATTTGTTCTGTATGATTTTTTTGATCATTCGGCGGAGGCTCGGCGAAGACCGGCGGACGGTATTTTTAATGTTTTCATGGCTATTCCAACCTGTTTCGTATTGCTACTCATGTTTTGGCCATTTTTCAATTCAATTTTAAAATTTTATTAAAATTTGGTACAATCGGCGGAGAAACCCGGCGAACGCCATAACTCAGCCAAGTATTGATATTTTTTTTCCAAACAAAAACTAACATTTTCTATGTTTCTTTGCCATAAAAGTGGGCTAAATTTGGTAATTTTTTAAACTTGTGCACAAAAATCGGCGGAGAGCACGTTTGTCGGCGGAGGCCATAACTCTGTTCGAAGTCAATATTTTGACTTCAATCAAAAAACATTATGCTTGTATGAAAATCTTCTTTAAAATGATAGAGTTTGACAAAATTTAAACAAAAATTAAAGAATTGGCGGAGGGTAGATTTATCGGCGGAGGCCATAACTTCGTTCAAAGTCAATACTTGAACTTGAAGCAAAAACTATTACGTTCGTATACCAATTGTCTTGGTACATATTAGTTAAGTTAGTAAATTTTTACAAAAAATATCTTGTTGATACAAATAAGGTTGCGGTCTCTTGACGTTAAAAGCAAATGTGTAACAAAATTTCTTTATGTTAAAGAAGTATCACATACAAACACACTGTTTTTTGTTTGAAATAAAAATATTGACTTTCAACAAATTTATGGCCTTCGCCGATAAACATACTCTCCGCCGATTTCTCAGTTTTTATTTGAAGACAATCAAATTTTATTATTTTAGAGGATATTCACATACAAACATGATTATGTTTGTTTGAAGTCAAAATATTGACTTTGAACGAAGTTATGCCCTCCGCCGATAAACGGGGTCTCCGCCAATTCTTCCGTTTTTGTTTAAAATTTGTAAAAATTTTTTAATCTAAAGAAGATCTTCATAAAAACATAATGGTTTTTGTTTCAAGTCAAAATATGGACTTTGAACAATGTTATGGCCTCCGCCGATAAACAGAGTCTCCGCCGATTCTTTAATTTTTTGTTTAAATTTTGTCAAACTCTATCATTTTAAAGAAGATTTTCATACAAACATGATTATTTTTGTTTGAAGTCAAAATATTGACTTTGAACAGAGTTATGGCCTCCGCCGATAAACGTGCTCTCCGCCGATTTTTGTGCACAAGTTTAAAAATTACCAAATTTAATCCACTTTTATGGCAAAGAAACATAGAAAATGTTAGTTTTTGTTTGGAAAAAAAAATATCAATACTTGGCTGAGTTATGGCGTTCGCCGGGTTTCTCCGCCGATGGTACCAAATTTTAAGAAAATTTTAAAATTGAATTGAAAAATGGCCAAAACATGAGTAGCAATACGAAACAGGTTGGAATAGCCATGAAAACATTAAAAATACCGTCCACCGGTCTTCGCCGAACCTCCGCCGAATGATCAAAAAAATCATACAGAACAAATCCGCATGCTATTAGAAGCTTAACAAAAAAAGAATCAGCCAATTTGGACTTCTAGTTTTTGAGAACGAAGCCTGGACTTTCTTCCACTTTTCTCTGGACACCCTGTAAATGCTTTAGTTTAAATCACTTCTCTTGCTCTCTAATTTCAAAATTTTAAACCTTTAAACTACCTCAAACACCAGTTTTATGTTTTAAAATTTTTGCTTTCTGATTTTCTAAAAAGTGCTTATTAAATTTCGAAAAATGCAAATTTTTGTTGCAAAGCTCCCGCAAGGCTAATGCATTATAATGTTGTTTTTCATCTGCATTTCAAAATCCATTTCAAATGCTTGAATCTTTCCAAATATTAAAATAGGTATCTAAAGCGAATGCTTCAAATATTCAAATTCAAACCTAAAAAGAGCTAAAATATTCAAATTTGCATAAATGGAGCGCAACAATTTGTTTGCGAATTGTTTGTCATGACAACTCGAATTCGTTCAATTTTCTGGGTTTTTGGCTGAAAATTGTGAAAACGGAAGAAAAATAAGAAGAGGAGGGGGGAGAGGGTTCAAAGCAGGAAGTTACACCACATTTAAATAAGGGTTGTGAATGTCTGAAAGGGGAGTGAGGGTGGAGTGTATGTCTGTAGAAGCAGGGAAGGGGTTGTGTATGTCTGTAGAAGCAGGGACGGTGTTGTGTATGGCTGAAAGCGACAGGGACGGTGGGTGTTGTGCACGTCTGAAGGGGCAGGGCGGTTTGGTGTGTATGTCAAGAAGGGCAGAGAGGTTGGTACAGGAAATGGAGCTGTCTGGGCTTGTTTTTTGGGCATTGAAAATGAGATGAATCAAATGATTTTTGAGCAAAATAAGGAAGGAAAATATTTTTGAAAACTTGAGAATAGGAAATGAGTGTTTTTGAAAAAGCTTCAGCGAAGTTTGGTAGAATTAAAAAAGTTATATATCAGGTTGCTAAAATAATTCTGTGCTTTCTTACAAAGCAAATTTTCGGGGTTAGGGGCACAGAATTATTTTAAAAACTTAATACAATCTGTTTTTTTCAGTTTTAAGACCTGTCAAAGGCTTGACTTGCTACTGTGATTAGTTTTTGGCTCTCCTTGGCTTAATTTTGATTTGGTATGGCTTAATCAGGTCAAATGTAGTAAATCTATATAAGAAACCCTACCCCATAGAGTAGGGTAGGGTTTATCATAGTTAAAGCCAAAGTAGATCAGGATAAGAGAGATTAGGGTAGCGTAGGGCTATGGTATGGGCTTGGATAGAGTAGGGTAGGATAGAATAAGGTAGTTAAAGAGCAAGTCAAGGTAGAGGAAAGTAGGGAGGATAATAGGGTGGGATGGAGAAGAATAGTGAAGGATTGGGTAGGATGGATAAGGTACGGTAGGGTAGAGCAGGGTAGTAATACCTAAAACCTTATTATAATAACCGTTTATGAATCTTCTTGAAGACCCATTCAATAAGTCATGCGCCTGTTTAAAAAAACTACAACCTGTTCTATAAAAGTTTCTCTACTTTATCATATGAAAGACATGTCATGTCGTTGCAACAGTTATCAACGAAGACAGGAACCCAAATATTCCTGAGATTAAGTTGCAGATGACGTCCCGGGGGGTCTGGTTTTTAAGACCGTCTGCAAGGGACGCTACCATGAAGTTAGTGGAGAATATACTGATAATATTCTCGATCGTTCCCCATTTTAGCATTATATTCATACTTCTTAATGATTGTGTCAGCATTTCTACAATTAATATTATTAATTTTTTGATTACTTAAAACTAAAACCCTTATCACAATTATATACCTTAAATATTACCCAAAATTTTTAAAAATAGTTTTAAAAAAATCATAAAAATATTTTAAAATACGTTTTCGAGTATTTGACCCCTTAATTATGTAAAGTACGACGGTTTTAAAAAAAATCGACAACTTTTCTTTAAGTTTTTCGAAAACGTTTTGCTGAGAAAACAAATCCGAACTTCGAAATCATCTGTGGCAATTTAACTTGGTATTTATATATGACTATTTTAAATTGAAAATGGCTATTGAACCATCTTTTTCATGAAAAAAAGAAATGATAAATTTCACACTTGTGGCTTTATATACACAACTGTTGATTTGTCACGACTTCTCAGCCGCTTTTTAATATTAGAATATAAAAATAGGACGTTTTTATTATTCCGCAAGGTTTATATCCCGGAAGGAAACGGGATTTATATTGTTCTGTTTTGTTTCATTATGAATAATATTGATAATTACACTTATTGAGGTTAGAATAGGTATATCTTCGCTATAGCTAGTCATAGACGACGGACTGGGCAGGTTTGCCGTTCTTTTCTAGCTATAATATAGACTTACGTAATTTTTTAGGGTTTGTATCGCTAATGTATGGCATATAAATGGTTTTTTTAAAGGGAGGGGGTGTTGCATGGAGGTGAGGTTAAAAATTTTAAATTTGAAATTTTTTAATAATTTTGTCGATTTCCCTGTATGCTTTTCTAAATTTGACTTCCGGGACGAAGCTGTAACAAACAAAACGAACAACCTTTACGAAGAACATCTACCTTGTGATAACACAAGTTCGCAGACAGCTATATCAACTTGAACCAAACCCTTATTTAACATACGTAATCAGAGCTGCCGGAAGCATTTTTCGGAGCTTCTGTAACATCCTCAACGAGTCTTGGGATTCCTCAAAGGGCAATGTGGGTGTTGTGACAGGGTTTGTACAGCCGGTTGTAGGGCGTTTTGCTAATTTTTTTGTATCTTTCTAGAAAAAACTTGGATATCTTGTTATAAATATGAGTCTGGGGATGGAGTGGAATTCACTTTTAAAGTTTAACTATTAGTTTCTGGGGCTAGGGACTTAGAAATTTAGAAAAATCTTCAAAAACCAGGACGTTTTCACAAGTTTTGACGAACTTTTGATGGTTAAATTAATATTTTCAGTAGAATACAAACGAAAATCAAACTTTTTGTTTATTTTTTGTGCTGTGGGTGTTCTACTTTATCCACAAAACGTATTATGCCCATAATTTATGCTAATCTCTTCCGTGTACATAGCTTTGTAACGTCAACCAGCTTTGACGCACGATTTCCTTCAAAATTTATGGTTTTTTTTGCAGTTTTTTGATTTTTACTAAACCAACATAGATTAAAGTGTCTATAAAACTTTTTGTTTGTTACAATACACCGAATCGGCTAAAGTTACAGCCATTCTTCAAAATTTTACCGTGCTTTCAACGGTAGAGAGAAAGTTGACTCGCGTTATCTTTCACCTTGAATAATATGTTTTATGTTTTTTTGAGAAATAAACGATAATTTGTTTGAATTGGATTGACCTTTGCCTTTTTTTAGCCGTTGACACTGTCCGGAATTATATCTATTTTGTTTTGCTTTATTTAATTTGTTTTATTTGGGTTTCTGGATATTAACGTAGATGAAGGTCGGAAATGTCTTTGATCCGCTGCCATTTACTTATGTTATCTATGAAATTTGATGTCTTTAGCAAGATAAGAGATTAATCTTGCTGTTTTTATGTGTTTTAGAAAGAGGTTGTTATAATGTTTTAGTTATTTGTTTGATTTTTAAAATTTTGCGTTTCGATGTCATGAATAATATTTTTTGGACGCGTTCGAGCTGCTTTTTATTAAAATTGTTTAAATATAAAAATTTCTTGTTGAAGAATCTATGGATGACTAATTTTGTTACGTTTCAGAGGCATTGAAAAGGTTTCAGCAAGGCGAGCGGATAAACGCCGACTTGAACTTTGTTTCTACTGATCTAATCAGTTTGACAAAGCAGCAAGCTCTCAACTCGAAGGGTAGAGTTTTTCGTTTTTAAAACGACTCATTATTCTGCCTACCTTTGACTAACTACAACTTGGGTGTAACGAAAATATTTTAAAAAAGAAGGTCTTTCTACATTTGGATTATAGTGGCTACTATAACATCGCGATCGGCATTAATAATGAAAAACGTTATCATCTTTACAACAGTAAGTTGTTTCCTATTTTATTTTTAATTTTTAGATTAACTCTGGAGAAGTCTTTGTTGAAAGGGGCAGAGATATTTCAGTTTTAGTGTTGTGGTAGATTAAAATTTAATTATTTGAAGTAAAACTCCCTTTTTCAGCTAATAACCTTTTCAATTGCCCAATCAGACTCAGGGTTTGCTTTGCTGGATGTTGAAACACATGATCATCAACTGGTCGATCGAGGGATTTGCGTGAATTTTCAACAATACTTCAGGGAGTCGCTACCTACAACCGCTGATGAATCAAAAGAAAATAACAAGGTAAATTTTAATTTTCCTGTTTTTGATTTGTAGGTAAATATGAAGATACAAATCTCGGCTTTATTTTGCCTAAAAGGCATGTAATTTCGTCTATTTTAACAAATTTTACAGCTTGTTTTATCTAGTAACATATGATATTATTTTAGTTTTCGTTTGATCTAAATTGGTGGCGAGAAGAAGAAGACAACTTGGATGTTTGTAAGGGAAATGAAACTGATTATGGAGGAGAGATCATACCAGCCTTGTATGTGTCAGAGATGATACCGAAAATGACTCCATGCAAGGACAAGACCTTGTATTACATTGAAGGACAGGTAACTTAATATTCCGTTTTTTAACGAAATAGTTGTTTATTATATTGATGAAAGTTTGTTATCTGTTTGAGACTTTAAATTTTAATTTTACTGTTGTTTTTAATAGAAATGGCAGGAAAAATCATTTTATATTATCTTTAGAAGCTAAAATGTACTTTTTTAGATGAATCAAATTAAAAACTCAGGAGCCTCAGCAGCTCTCTTCATTGTCGACAAGGGTACCAAAAGTGACTTCCACAAGCAGAACTACCTGTTTTCGAGGTTTTACAACCCTAAAGTTAGAAATGACACGCCAACCTTCTACATGTACAGATACACATTTGACAACATCAAGAACTTGATCAATGTGGAGCGAAATGAAGGACCCATTTTGACGTTCTACAGGCCAGCTGATCCGTTTTTGGATGCTGGAGTGTTTGTGCTGCTTGCATTGGCTGTGGGATGCATTTCTCTTGGATGTTTATGGTGGGTTTTTAATTTGTTTTTTTTGAGTTTAGGTAACGAGAGCTTATTATAAAAGGCATTTTTGGGTAACGGCTTTGGTTTTTAGGTAACAAAAGTTTAAAAAAGGTATTTTAGGCAAAAAAAGTCTAAACCTTGTTTATTAGAGCCATTTTTCAGCAAAAATGTTGAATTTTAGGTAACAAAAACTCGAAAAATGACTTTAAGCTACCTTAATATAAAAATTTAATTCAACTTGCTTTCAGGTACGTTCATGACTTGAGGAAAAGAATTGAAAATGGTGTGTTAAAGTCAAGTCTAACCGAAACCAATAATGGAGTTGAAAGTGAAACCGGAATCCTAACAAGAACCTCGTCTCCAGATTCCCAACACGATGAAGAAGTAGTGCCACAGTCAGGGTGCTGTAAAGTCAATGGATTGTGTATTCACCTTTGCCAAGCCAGCGTTTCGCTGGCTGTTGTTGTTATTGTATTGTTGTTGAGCTTCTTCTACAGAAGTGTGGCTGGTGAGTTGAATTTAGTTTTTTGTTTAAGGGATGGTTTAAGAGTTTTTGAAATTTTATGAGCTGTTAAGAAAGTTTTGGCAATCCTATGAGCTGTAAAGAAATTTTGTAATTATAAGGTTTGGAAATAAATTTTTTTTCGTTTTAAGATTTGTAAAGATAGTTTTTGCCATTTTATATTCTGTAAAGAAAATTCTTGTCATTCTATGTTTTGGAAAGAAAGTTTTTGTTAATTTATGATATGTAAAGTAAACTTTTCAATTTCAGTTGAATTCTTCAACGTTTTCTTGGTAATCGGTGGCACTTTGGCCATCTGCAAATGCACTCTAGCCTTAACTCGCATTTTCTTTGACGATCCCGCCCTATCAGCCCCAATGGAGTTTGTCACATCGGACCTTGAGGAACAGAAATGGTATTTACCGTCCATATTGTACAAGCCCTTCCGCCCATTCGCATTTATGGTATTCCTTCTTTCATTGGCATTTGCTCTGACATGGTACTTTGCCAAGGACGACTCGAGCGCATTCCTAATGCTGGATATTATGAATGCCTGCATTTGCGTGTACAGTGTACGATGTAGTGAGGTCAGGAGTCTTAGGGTAAGGCATTTTGAATGCTTTTTTGGTTTTAAAGAGGGTTTTAGTTTGTTAGGGGTGTTTTTGATTTTATTTTTTATTGAAAGTTTGAAAAAGCCGATAATTTTTGTTACATTTCGTGACATTTTTGTCATTAAAGGTTATTTCACAAAATTTGGGTTGGAACCAGGGCTGGGCGAAACAAAAAAATTTTGTTTCACGAAACACGAAACGAAAGTAAATTATTTTCGCGCGAAACGAAACACGAAACGAAACAAAATTTACGAATTTATTAAAAAATCTTCATAAAAATCAAATTTTATGCCGTAAATGGGTATTAACCTTAAGGAATAACAAGTTCTGAAGCATCTCACTTGTCATGCTTCTTCGATAGTCAGTCAAAACAGTCCTTGCTGTCGAATTTTGATGTGCTTTATTACAAAAAGAATGTAACCTTTCCTATAAACCGAAATACTTGTTTCAAAAGACTTACATTATCCAGAATATTACGCTCTTTCTTTGCTGGTGCCCCGTCCGCTACAATTTCTTTCCATACGTCCGGGTGTTTCTGTATTAAATGGTGCCGGAAAGAGCTAGTTGAGGAATGATTTGTTGTGTTTCGCACTTTTGCCTTACATGTTATACAGACTCCTTCGTTAAAAAAGGGATTGTATTTCGGCATTTGTTTATGCCAAAATATGTTTAAAATTAAAATAAAAACAATTTCCAACAGTATAAAACAGAATGCCAAAAATTTTAAACATTTGTTGGTTTTCGGGTTGAGAAATATTTTTTTTTGTTTTGTTTCCGAAACAAAATTTGTTTCGCGAATCACGAAACGAAAGTGCCTCTTTCGCGCGAAACGAAACACGAAACGAAATTTTCGCCCAGCTCTGGTTGGAACTATGATTTTTGAAAGCATATGCCATATGAAAATGTATATTTTTAATTTTAAAATTAATTTTTTTAAAATTGATATTGTTTTAGTTTATCACATTCTTCTTGATCGCAATGTTTGTCTATGACATCGTGATGGTGTTTGGAACAAGGTTAATCACCGAAAATGGATGTTCAGTTATGGTCCAAGTCGTTACCGGAATGGATTGCCAAAAAACGAGGCCAATCGACTTTAGCAACGATTGGCCGATCGCACCAGTAGCCAAGGGATTCGACAGACCGAGAAAGGTAAGGTTTGAGGGGAAACGGGGCTTAGAGGGGTCTTTTTCACAAAAATCTACAAAAAATTTAGAATTCTAAAGATTTTAAATAATTTCTTTTTTTTCCAGATTCCAATCCTCTTCTACGTCCCCCTCCTCTCCAACCCAGTCAATCACTGCTTCGATCCGGCGGTCGAAGGCGAAGCCCAACACATGATGCTCGGCTTGGGAGATGTCATCGCCCCAGGTTATCTAATTGCCTTCGCCTTCTTCATGGACGTCTGGCACAAATCACGCTTCATGGAGTACGGATTGACCGCCCTATCCGGCTACACAATCGGCATGCTAGCCACTTTCGTATCACTGAAACTGATGGCAACAGCACAGCCAGCTCTAATCTACCTAGTTCCATTCACGTTAGTACCCTTGGTACTATTATGTTTGGCCAAAGGTACACTGAAAGAAGCGTGGAAAGGCGCCCCGGGTCATTAATTGAAAATTGAAATGATTTTTTGACAAAATCATACCTTTCAAATTACTGCAATCTCAAATGTCATGTTAGTATTGTAAGGTAAATGTTGTAATATATGAAGCCTAAATTGTGGTAATATTGTCTTATCTTTGATTTGGAATGTTTTTGTTGTCTAAAATGCCTTAAGTGGGGTTTGTCTAATAATTTGTTGATTATTGAAGTTTTAAACGAAATGTCAAAAATTTTATTGTATTTTTGTTTTTCATCAATACACTAAAGATATACCTTTTACAACCATTTAACAGTCTTTATAACATTTAAAATACATTTTAAGCTATTTTTGAAAATTAATATTTTTTGTGACATTTCGTTCTATCTTTCTATTTTTTAATCATATCAAACAAGGATTTCCGTCCTAATAACTTATATTCTTGTAAATTTATCTTAACTCGTATTGTTTTATGGTTTGTTAGGATGTGGTATTAATGTTAACTTGTATTTGATGTTAATATCAAAATAATAACTTTCATACAGTTCCAAACTGTATTGTACGAAGAATCTTTGTACCAAAAATTGTGAAAACGGGCATTCTCTTTTTTATAATACTACTTTTTGTATTATACTACTCTTTATATTCTTCATTGTACTGGTTTTTGTTGCATAAATGCGTTTGTGATAATAAATTTGATGAAAAATGGAGCTTTTGTTATTTTATTGAGCATAATAAGTTATACAGAATAATAAGATTGACAATTAAACATATTTAAAACGCAAATTACAAGGTTTGTGATGTTATACGGCACTTTGTAAAACATAAACAGTGAGATTTGGTCCCACCACGAAAGATTTCACTGTTTGGCCTTGTGTGGCATTTTGATGATTCTTGAAAAATATTATTTTTGAAAGCTTCTTGAACTTGTTCACGATGGAAACCATGGATAAAATTATTCCAACTACTCATACTTTGTAAGTTTTTGTTATTTATATTGTTCTTGATGTTTAGGTTGGAAGAATGGAAGAAAAACTAATGTATAAAGCAAGATAGAGGTTGTTTTATAACTAGTCTTTGAGAAAAGTCTTTTTTCTTATGTTCTTGACAGATTTTAAGTATTTTCGCTAGTTGGAAAATTTTTTTATAGCTGCAGAAATATATGTTTTAGTCAATATGCCCTTTCGGCTTTGGTAACATTGTTAACTTTTCAGAAACCCAACTGTTACTGGTACCACTGCTTTGGCTGTGGCTTATGATGGCGGAGTTGCTATTGTGACTGATCGTGTAGCATCTTACGGAAAGACCGCTCGTTACAAACAAATCCCACGTCAATACCGTGTGAACGAGAATGTTGTCGTAGCTTTTGGCGGAGACCACGCCGACTTCCAGTGGCTACAGAACGTGATTGAGAGAGTGGAGGAGGAACACAAGACTTATGACAGGAGCATTAAGGTGACGCCGAGAGGATTGTACAACTATTTGACTTCTTTGTTGTACTACAGAAGAACCAAGATGGATCCGCTGTGGAACACGTTGATTGTTGCTGGTAAGTTATTTATTGATGCTTTTTTGGTTAGGTAGTTGAATAAGACATTTATCAAGCTTTTTAAAACATATTTGAAGGCGTTGGATTAAAATTTAGAGAGGTGTACCTAATTTTATATTACACTACCTTTAGTTTGTATAGGTCGATTACTTTTAGCTATAAAACTGTTATATTGGTGCAATTTCTTGATGTTTATGGCTCAAAAGAAAGCTAGTTTAACGTAAAATTTTTTGAAATAAGCCGCGTTTTGTTTCAAAGTAAAGGTTTTTGGAAAATTAGGATTATATTAACCATGATGTCTTCAAACGTTTTTTATTAGAAAATTGAATTTTTGGCAAAAAACTGCAGTTAAACTTGCTATAGTTAGTAAAAACTATGTTTCATATTTTTAGGTATGAACCCAGAGCCCACATACGACGAACTGGCTCCATTCATTGGTGTCATTACTCAACGTGGTGTTGCCTACGAAGCCAAGAGTGTAGCCACCGGATTGGGACAAATGTTGTTAAACGAATCTATGGAACGAACAATTCGTGAAGAAGGAAAGCTGACCAAAGATGGTGCTCTGAACTTGCTTCGTGAGACGGTAAAGCTTGGCTACTACCACGATTGTTGTGCTGACAACGAGATTGACTTGAGTGTGGTTGATAAGGAAGGAACGCACCTGCTGAAGCCGGAGAGATTCATTGGCGACTGGTCGTTGGCCGAATACAACTGTCAATACGAATAATTATGTATTTTAAGTCTAATTAAATTTATTTCGATGTAACCTTGTTTTAGTGATGATTTTGTATTGGTTTATATTTATTCCAAAAACCCATGTTCTCGACAAAGTTAAATTAATAGCGTACAAAATGACAAGCCATCATTTGTTATACTAAACATACTACAATATATTTTTAAATTAAAAAAATAGCAACATACTTGAAGGATCTGATGGTTTAATCCATAACATGGAAAAGGCCATGACATACTTTCCCAAAAAAATATTGTGCAACTATGTTATGCGTTTAATCTTTTAGCGTTAGCATTAAGAATGTCATCTTATCTACGAAAAGTAAGTAGTTTTCAAATTACAGTAGTATTTACTGAACTGCAACTTCATTTCGAAGCAAGTTAATTAATGAAAGTTGGCACTCCTTGATTCTTCAACGCGAATGCAAGTCAATACACTTCTACATACCATAACTACCGTATCTCGCTAAAGCAAACAAATTTGGTTATCAATATGATAGAGTACACATTTTTCTACTGCACAGTAGATTCTACTAAACCGAGAATACATTATGAAGCAAGTTATGATTAATTAAAGTTGGAACACCTTGACTTATTCAACGATTACTCAGCACAATAGTTTGCAATATATCATAACTACCGCAGCTTACTATAATAAAAATTGTTTTACAGTATGATAGATTATTTTTCACTCTACATTTCAGTATTTTTAGGTAGCTGGAGCGCCCACTTTAAAGCAAGTTATGATTAAATAAAGTTGGCGTACCTTATTTTTCACTAATGACTAAAGTCAATATATTTTGACATACCATAACTGCCGTATATTGTTAAAGTAAATAAATTTGTCTTATAATACAATAGAGAATACGTTTCTCTACCATCTAGTATTTTTAGCTAGCTGGAGCTTACTATAATAAAAATTGTTTTACAGTATGATAGATTATTTTTCACTCTACATTTCAGTATTTTTAGGTAGCCGGAGCGCCCACTTTAAAGCAAGTTATGATTAAATAAAGTTTGCATACCATGATTTTTCAACAATAACACAAGTCAACAAATTTCAAATTACTATAACTGTCGTATCTTGTTAAAGTAAAAAAAATCTATTCACAGTATGATAGACTATATTCTTCTCTACCATCCAGTACTTTTAGCTAGCCAAAACACCCAATTTGAAGCAAGTTATGATTAATCAAAGCCAACGTACCTTGATTTTTCGCGATTTTTAGAGAAAACTCTCCTCATTTTACGTGATCTCTCGCCTTTGCCACCATTTTTTCAGACCACCCGCAGCGGCCACCCGAAATTCGGCTGAAATTCGGCAAGATCCTTTGGTTTCCGCTGTTGAAAATTGCCAGCCGCTGCGGGTGGTCCAAATAAATGGTGGCATTTGGTGATAGATTACGGAAAACCCAGAGACCATATATCTTTTGCAGACACTGATCGGAGTTATACCAAATTGTTGCAGAAAGAGCGCGCAAATCGAGAGACAAGTGATTCGGGGTTAGAGATAGGGAAGCGGTCATACAAAAGCGCCGCGGGAGAGCGGACGAAAAGAAGAGAGCGCAGAGAAAAGAATGGGCGAATGCGCTGATTGGCTGAAAAGAGTGTGCGTACGAAGAGACATTAGAAGAGCTAGAGAAATAATTAGAAAAACAGCAATAACCTTTGTTTGGCTCGATAAAATTTTGTGAAATTTTCAAGTTTGATCATATATTGCATTTGCTACAGTTTGTGCAAGTTAAAATTTAAAAACATTTTCAAAAAAGTTTTATATATTGAAAAGAAATAATAGTAGCGTAATAAGGTATGTTATAAGGTATGGTAAGATAAAGTTGAGTAAAATAAATTAGGCCAAAAGGCAGCGTAGATCAGATAGCATATGTAGAATAGGGTAAAGTAGAGAGCAAGACCAAAATTCAATTTTTCTCAAGTAAAAGTTGAAAATTTCAAAAAATATTGATTTATTGAAACGATTTAAGTATAATACAATTTTTAAAAGGTACAAAAATATATGAACATTGTTGGCTTCTCCAAACACCAATAATTTTGTAATTTTAATGATCAATTGAAATTCTTATCCAACGGCACATTTTCTTGGCGTATTGGATTCCTCGCTGGCGAATTATGTTGTGGTAGAATCGGTTCTTCTCCAGGTGGATTATGTTTTCGTAATTTGCTTTTGAGCCATGGACAACACTGGAAAAAAATATTATAAAATCACTATTTTTTGTAAAAATTTTACTCTACTCCACCTTACCGTACCCTACCCAATCTTACCCTACAGTACCTTATATACCCTATCGTATCTCTACCCAACCCTGCAATAACCCTACCCAACCCTGCAATAACCTACCCTACCTTACCCTATCCCGGCCTACACTACCCTACCCTACCCTCCCCTCCCCTACCCTAACCTACCTTACCCTACCCCGGCCTACACTACCCTACCCAACCCTGACCTACCCTACCCATACCTACCCTACCCCGCCCTACACTACCCTACCCCGGCCTACACTACCCTCCTGTATGTAAAATTGAAAACGATACCTTACCTATTCTCCTACGCCCCCACCCTCCCCCTCCTCTCTGTTTTTAACCTTCTCCCTCCCTGTCTTCTTTTCGTTTCGCCCCTTTCATCATCTATTAAATAACCGTAAATCTTACCATAGCCATCAATGAAGAGAAAACTTGGTAAGTGACACTGTATGTCACCATGAAAAGGACCAAATTTTTGGTATCCCACTTTACGATGTACTTGTCTTCTTGTATTGAGATGGTTTTGTCAAATACAGTGTGTACAAAAGGCCTTTGATTTGAGTCGGTGTAGGTAATGTTGACAATCAATCTAACTTGTTGGTCAATAAGAGTTTTGTCAGGATCAAAAGTGTAGGTTAACATGGCCATTACATTTGGCGGTACAGTTAGGTTCTGATGTTTGGCAGTCATCTGAAATTGTATTTATGAAAAAAAAACGTCGTTTTAAAAAAATTACCCTACCTTACCTTATCGTACGTTATCTTACCTTGCCTTACCTTATTTTACCTTATCATACCTTACCTTACCTTATCTTACCTTAACTTACCTTACCTTATCATACCTTACCTTATCATACCTTACCTTACCTTACCCTACCCATACATTACCTTATGCCCCACACATACCATAACCTTTACCATATTATGTTCAAAATATAAGATCAATAAGATAAACTTAAATTAGCCATAATAACAGAAAAGTTAGATGGATCTCTAAGTGATGGCTCAATACTATGAAGGATCATGTCATTTTGTCCTTTGTTTTCAAATCCAATTAGAAACTTTGACTCCTTTCCAGCCAACAGATCTAAAAATACGTAGTAGACAAAGAACTAAAATCGTGTCCTAATCTACCCTACCGTGAATTAACTCACCCTATCATACCTTGTCTTACCCTACCCTACTTTGCTCTGCCTTACTCTACCGTGCCTTACTCTCCCTACCCTATTCTCCCATACCGTATCTTAAACTGCCTCACTTTACCCTACCCTGCCATATCACACACTATCCTATCGTTCCTTGTTCTACCCTACCTACTCTGATTTATATATCTTGTCATTAGACATGAGAAACAAACCGAGCGTGAACTTAGGCCAGGCCTGATCGAAATTTTACTCCGGCCCGGCCAGTTTTTCGTGTCTAATGACAAGATACATACATTAGAGTAGGTACCTGCTTTACCCTATATTTGCCTCATATCATCATTAACAACTTACTTTCGCTATCAATAGGCTTGATTAAGTAGAACGTTGCTTCAACATCTTTGGATGGACTAACCGTTCTTTCCTCGTCTTTCAAAACAATCCCATTTCCATCAACTTTAGCTTCCGAGCAAACTATAAGAAAAAATATATTGTAGTAGGCATGAATCCTCAGATTAGTTGATATTTTATGTAAACTTTAAATAAAAATGATTACTCACTTACCTGAGATTAACAAAACGCTGAAGACACATAAAAACAGGTTCCTGATGGACAACATCTATTCGTAAAAAGTTGGGTCATTGACTAAAAATAATATTATTCAGTGGGACTGCCGTATAACAAACTGCTCTATGAAGAGCAGTCTGTATAACGAACAACTTTTAAAGCAAACATACAAAAAAGACAAAAACTGAGAGATCCCGAGCTTAATTGGCCGCCAGCCTTTTTAAAAAAAATACAAAACGTCTTTGCAAAACGTTGGCCTCAGACTTTTAATCATTTTTCTTTGATATAACAGTAAAGAATCTTTAAATGTACCTCAATTTTTAAAGTTACAATCTTAACCCATTAGAGACAGCAAAAAAGTGATTGCAACACAATGCCAAATTGCCGAGAACTTCATCTATATAAAAATAAGCATGGCGCAAAAGCAGGGCATTCACGATTTTTCGTGCCCTGCCCTACTTACAAGGAAAGTACCCAACCTGTCCCGCTCAGAATCAACTCAAAATTTTTATATGAATTCCTTGTACCATCAATAGTACCCATAAAAAATTTTAGCTGGTGCTCTTGAGTTTTAAATTTAAATTATTTGAGTTTCCCGCCAATTTGGAAAATTTGGCATTGTGTTTCAAGCACTTTTTCGGCTTTCCAGACAAGACACGCTTACAAATATAAAAATGTAGGTTTATTTAAAGGTGTTCTACTAGTATATCTAAGAAAAATAATTAAAAGTCAAAAAATGACAAAGTTACAAGCTTGAAACCATGCCAAATTTACGGGAAATTCAAAATGTCATTTTTTAATCTCGATTTTCTCGAGATTTCCTGGAAAGCGCGATTTAGTACTTTGCTGAACATCTTATATTTACATGATCTTCCAATATAAGAATTTTGAAGTCAATCAGAGCGGGGCAGGTCGGGCACTTTCCTTGTCAGTTCTATGCCCTGTCCTGTGTCCAAGCCTGCCCCCTAGATTTTTCAATAAATTTTTGTCAAAAAACCGTAGGTTTTTCAAGATTTACTCCGCCATGTGATAAACCAAAATATCGTTAATTAAAAATGAAGCAAAAAATAGGTATTTCTTCAAGAAAAAAAACTAAAAAAAAATACAATCAAGTAGCAAACTTGATCAAAAACCAGCCGCAGCTTATTATAATAGTTTATTCAACAAATCTCCAGTAAAAATATGTTTTCTACATGAATTTACAATAATAACATAAGATTTTGACTTTTGTTTTCGTTGCGAAACAAAAAACCCGCGTTACAGTAGTCGGTAAAAGTGAAAAGAAGGTGTGATATGAAAATGCCAGTTCGATATGCAAAGTGAGCGAAGTTCGGGGGGGGGGTGGTCAACTCGAAAGTTTTTCGGATAAAATTTTTTTTTACTTAAAATTTCAAATTTTAAACGCAAAAAATTGAAGAAAAACTAATATTTTAGGTAAAAATCTGTCTAAAACAGCCTGTTTTAGGTATTAACTGTCGTTTTTAATCGAAACAATCCATCTAAAATAAGGTTTTTGCATATAAATCACCAGTTATTACCAATTTAGTCCAAAAAACCTTCGAAATTGACCAAAAATAACATTAAAATTGAGCAAATTTAGATAAAAATAGTTAAAATAGGTATCTATTCTCCTTCTTCAAAGCCTAAAGACTTGGTTTAAGCCTAGAAACTTATTTTAAGCCTAAGACTTTAAATAGAAGCCAAAAACTTAGTTTAAACCTAAGGCGTTAAGCAAAGCCTAAAAACTTAACTTAAGGCTAAGACATTAAGCCAAGCCTAGAAACTTAACTTAAGACTAAGACTTCAATTTAAGCCCAAGACTTTAACTTAAGCCTATAAATTTAGTTCAAGCCTAAGGGCTTGAGACACGTGAAGTAGAAGGAGTATCGGTGGGGTTGGAAGCCGATTCAAGGTTGGCTTGGGCCGCTTCCAGCTCGTATACTGGGTTCGTGAAGGTCGTTGTAGTGGTACTAGTTGGTTCACTGATCTCACTTACTGAATAGTCGTCATCGTGCTCGATTTCACTCTGAAATTTCAAAATAATATAAAAATTTTGGTACGGTAAGATACTGTAGGATAGGGTAAGAATACATAAGTTAGGTAAAACAGAATAGGTAAGGTATGGTAGAGTATGATAGAGTAAGGTAAGATAGGGTAGTGTAGGGTAGAGTAAGATAGGGTAGGCTAGAGCAGGATAGGATAGAGTAGTATAGCAGAACGTAAGACAGAGTATGACAATATAACACCTACCTTATTATCCAAAACCGGATTGCCAAATGAAATCACGTTGCCACGGAACGACACCGTTCCATCAGCCAGCTCGTTCTTCTTGTTGAACAATGTCCTCTTCTTGTACATTGTCATAGCCAAAACAGTCACAACGCCAAGACAGATCAGCATGGCCAACATCAATAACATAGCCAGCATTCCACCCGATCCTAGTCGACCGATCAGCTGTCTTGATACGGTCGATCCTTTCTGGCAGAATTCGCCTTCAAATTCGCCACAATCACAGTTTCCATTCAACAGACAGCGCCCACCGTTCTCACATTTGCACTGCTTGGGGAGTGGGCGTGAGTCGAGTTTTAGACCGGCGCAGGAGCCGTCCTGAAAATAGAAAGATTTATTAGGGTAGTCAAGGTATGAGTAAATTAGTACTGTACATGCATACTTTAATAAAAACTTTTCAAAAAAAAATTTTTCGTCAAAAAATCCACAGGGAGGACCAATTTCAATATTTTTTCAAAAAAAGCAAGTGCAGGTAACCAGAATGTCACTTGGCATCTACTATACAATAAAAAATTTTAAAAAACTGTTTTTTAACAAGTTGGTATTACATTTTTGCAAATTCTTAGCTTTCAGAAAATAAATCCACAGTGGGGACCAAGTTCAATAATTTGACATTTTTAAATTACTTTTTCCAAAATTTTACTTTTTAAAACTTCTTTTTTTTTGAAAAAAAAACGAAATTTAAGAAGCAAAGCCTTTGCAATTTCTATAAAGATCTTATTTTTTTCATAAACCATTCTTTCTAAATCCAAAAATATAAAAAAAACTAAATTTAACCTTAAAAAGAAAAAAAACTTTCAAAAATCAAAAATTCTTACCGCCAATTCGGTGACATTCTGAGGACACAAGCATCTAAACGCATTGTTAGCCAAAGGTACACATAGATGAGTGCATTTGGCTTGTTCACAAGGGTCGTTCTGTTTCCTCACATCCTTGGCATATCTTTGTTGTACTCTAACTGAATGTACGTCTGGCAATGCTGAAGCCAGTACGTGGCTTCTGCCTCGGCCAAACTTGTCCTGAACGTACAGAGTCTGTGTGTCCTTTGAGACCCAGTACACGTGATTCTCGAAGACATCTAGAGCCCATGGAGCGTGCTCGGAGTGTACCACGAGATGACGTTTGTTGCCATTTGGCAGTACTGACTCGATATTCTTGAACTTGGGGTCGGACCAGAAGATGCGGTTGTTTTTGCCTTCGTCGACGGCTAGCGAGGTTGGAGTGAAGATAAGTTGATTCACAATGATGGTACGATGATTACCGTCCATGTCGGAGCATTCGATCTTGGCGACGAAGCCGGCATCTGAGTAGCAGATACGGCCCAGCGCTGGCAGGATGACGATGCTGGTGGGGACGTGTAGATGGCCTCCGATGAGTTTCTTCACGTAGCGACCGTCCGAGGTGGCTAGCCAGATGGAGCCGGTGTCTGGGATTCTGGGTTCAGATAAGCGTTTGTATCGTCGAGACTCGACCTCAGAATCCTCTTCCACCTTCTTCGTGTCCCGCTTCTCCACCAGAATCGAGTTGGTATCGCTTGACATGGCCGTAAAGTACACGTTACCGGTCAAATAGTCCACAGCCAAAGCAGTTGGAACAATGTTCAGTCCGTCAAAGTCAATGTCGAGAGCCTGACCTTCGTGACTTTGATTGCCTTTGGCTGTAGCCGATCGGAAGATCTTCTTCTGAGCACTATCGATCCAGTACATCAGCTCTCGTCTCGGGTCAAACTCAACCGACACAATGTCACTTTCGTCGTCCTGAGCATGAGCTGCTGCATTCCTGTTAACACCTTGAGCTCCGGCCAAAGAGATTTGGACCAGTTGGTCGTCTGAAGCTACAACAACTTCGGCGTAGTCGCCTTTGGCGCGACAATCCTTTCCGCTCATCGCTCCTACTACCACGTTGTTCTCGTAGTCGTCCAAGCAGCGACAGATGTAGGATCCCTTGGTGTTCATGCATTCTTGGGTACAGGTGTTGTTGCCTTGACATTCGTCTATATCGATACAGTCGAGTGGGTCCAATGGGTTGGGTTGGAAGCCGTCACGACAATGACAATAGTAGCCGCCTTCCACGTCCGTACACAAATGTCTACAGCCGCCGTTGTTCGCCGCACAGGTCTTTCCATTGTGTTTGTCTGAAATTGTAAAATTATTTTAAAGAACGACAGTTTGACGAAATGTCACAAAAACTATCGATTTTTTTTTAAATTGTAAAATTACAAAAAGTTTGTTGTTCTTGACTTTAAAATTACATTTCTGGATATTTCTAGCTATTTGAAATCGTATATTTTGACGAAATGCCACAAACATTATTGATTTTTGAGGTTTGTCAAAATTTTAACTTTTAGACATCAAAAATCAATACTTTAGCATTTCTAACTATCCCTTAATTTCCAAAACCGTTTCGTGACATTTCGCAACATCTTACAAAAATCCAATAATTTTGTGACATTTAGTAACATTTTTTCAAATTTATATAAAAATGTAAAAAAAGTTAAAATACGATAGTTTGCATTAGTTGTCAATTAAAAAATCAACTTACTGCATCCAATTTCATCCGAAGCATCACCACAATCGTCATTTCTGTCACAAGCCAATGTAGCATTGATACATTTTCCATTGGCACACTTGAACTCATCCGATGAGCAATCACCGTACTCGCTGAAAGACGAACACATACTCAAATGCTCGTCCGAATAGTCGTTCGGTCCACAATCATTGTAGCCGTTACAGAGTTGAAGAATATTGACACAAAGTCGAGAGTGGGCGCATCTGAAGCGGAGTGGAGGCTCGCACTGTGCGGTTCGGCATTGAGCGTTGGTTTCGTCCGAGTTGTCGCCACAATCGTTGTCGCCGTCGCACATGAACTTGCGTGGAATGCACACCGAGTTTCCACATTCGAACTCGTATGGTGAGCATTGGCGACGATTGGGCTGAAAAATATAAATTTAAAAAACGCTTAAAAATTAAAAACTCATAAATATTTTAAATTAATATAAGAAAATGGCAAAAAAAGCTATTGAAATAAGCTATTTGGTTGAAAAAGTTAAAAAAATCAAAAATTTTGCCAAAAATTTTAAAAAAATTTGATTTTTCTCTTAAACTCCTAAAATTTTTTCTTCTAAAATAAAAATGCATTTTAAAACTGAAAGAAAAAAAAAAATCAATAATTTTCAACTTCCGAAAGTTTTTTTTTAAATTTCAAAAATCAAACTTTTCATTTTCCCA
The DNA here is from genome assembly GCA_904066225.2 of Bursaphelenchus okinawaensis. Lineage (NCBI taxonomy): Eukaryota > Metazoa > Nematoda > Chromadorea > Rhabditida > Aphelenchoididae > Bursaphelenchus > Bursaphelenchus okinawaensis. The sequence goes on along the minus strand of CAJFCW020000001.1, from coordinate 8,888,664 downwards.
AAAAATCAACTTACATGATCCTCACAATGTGTTTCATCCGACGCGTTCGCACAATCTCTTCTTCTGTCGCACCATTTATGTTCTGGGATGCATGTTCCATCGTCGCATTGTCTGAAGCCTTCGTTGCACTTCTTCAGATGGCAATTGCTTTCGTCCAGTCCGTCGGCACATTGGATGGTGCCATCGCAGACCTTGCTCTGTGGTATGCATCGTCCGTCGTTGCATCTGAATTCAGATTCGGAACATGGCCGTGACGTTCCTCCGCACTCTCCGTCGGTTTCGTCCGAGTTGTCGCCGCAATCATTCTCCGAGTCGCACATCCATCTTTTTGGGATGCATTTACCGGTGGTGGCGCATCTGAACTCGCCGATATCGTCGCAACTTGGGCACCTTGACAAGATTTCGTCCGACTCGTCACGGCAATCGTCTTGGCCGTTGCAGAAGGCCCAGTCGGGGATGCATCGGTAGGAGGAAGCACATCTTGACCAGCCCTTCGGGCATTCCATGGTGGCACATTCGGCTGGTTCGTCCGAGTTGTCGCCGCAATCGTCGTCGTTGTCGCACTTCCACGCTTTCGGGACGCACTTGTTGTTGTTGCATTTGAACTCTTCGGCGGTGCAGTTTTTGGCTGGGTTTTTGCAAATGGCATCGGCTTCATCTGATCTGTCGCCACAATCATCATCGCCGTCGCATGTGAATCGGGTGGGGATGCATTTGCCTGTGGCTTTGCACTTGAACATCCACGGGTCGCAGGGTTTGTCGCAGTCTTGTTCGTCGCTGCGGTCGCCGCAGTCGTCGATTCCGTCGCAGAGTTGGAAGGGGCGGGTGCAGTTGTGGTTTTTGCATTGGAATTCGCCCACGGGGCAGATTCGTTCGCCACAGACGTCCTTGCCGGGCTCGTCTGAGCCGTCGCGACAATCCTTTTCGCCGTCGCAGTACCACAACTTGCTGATACACTTGGCGTCTTCACCGCCGCAGGCAAATTGGCGTTCGGTACAGTGTGGTTCACAAGTTTTCTTGTCCGATAGCAATATGAATTGATCTGGGCAGGCACAGGTGTAGCCTTTGCCGCCTTCTGAGATCAAGCATAGGTGAGAGCATCCACCGTTGTCATTACCACATGGGTTGGGGTATAGTGGCTGCCTGAGGGGGTGTACTACTCTTAGATCATTGGGTAACTGAATGGTGGTTTCGAGTACTGTTTCGTTTTGTCCTGTCCATTTGTAGGCACTGATGACTTGTCTTAGGTTCCAATCGCTCCAGAATAAAGTGTCATCGAATACTGTAAGTGAAGAGATGTGACTGGTCCTCTTGGCTGGTATGTGGTGCCTGTTTTGGCCGTCCAAGTCCATCCAGCCGACTTCATTGAGATGAGCATCAGCCCAGAACAGTTTATCGCTGTAGTAATCGATGGCTAGAGCATTCGGCCAGCCTAGGTCGTTTTCGGCTAGCTTGAAGATTGGATCACCTGTACCATTACCTCCATCAAGTGCTACTCTTCCAATGTAGGGTTGTAGGGACCATTCAGAGAAGTATAGGTAACCCTTTTCAGGATGGACTACTAGAGCCTTCGGTTGTTGGATTCTGTCTCTTATCAGTGTTTTACAGTATCTACCGTCCAGTTCACATACTCTTAGCGATCGGTCTTGTCTGTTGAGCATGTACAACTTCTTGGCCACCCAATCGACCGCGATGCCTTCGGTACCAAACACATTATGTCTGACCACAGTCTCGTAGTCTCGGATTGGTGCTCCCAAGTTGTCTAGTCCAACTCGGTACAGTCTTAGCTTGCCCGCATCCATCATGTAGATCTTGTTGTCATGTACATCCACATCCATTGATACAACGTTCTCAAAGCCTCGAGCTACAAGTTCGTACACAGCACCATCCGCACTCAGCCTTCTGATGTAGTGCTTGTTGGCCAGGAGCAGGTAGGGTTGAGGTTCGGCATTGTCTCGTTTGCAAGTGATCTGATCGTTGGATAAGGTAAAGCCATCATGGCATTTACACTTGTAGGACCCAACCTTGTTCTCACAGATCTGGGAACACTTGGCCGTTCCATCAGCACATTCGTCCGCATCAATACACGACTTTTGGTCCTTGTCAAGTTGGTAGCCTTCGAAGCAGGCACATTTGTAGCCAATGATCTTGTCCACGCACTTTTGTTCACACAATGGGGTTTCGGCCAGTTCACATTCGTTTACGACTAAAAATTGAAAAATTTAGATAAAAATTTTTAATAAAATTTTTAATTTTTATCTAACTCTTTATAAAAAATTTTTAATTTTTATCTAACTTTTAAAAAAAAATTTTTTAATTTTTATCTAACTTTTAAAATTTTTAAAACCATTAAGATTCGAAATTTCATTTCCATTACCTCCCTAGTTTAAAAATGTCAGTTTAGAATCCAAAAAGCTTTAAAAAATTCAACAAATTGACAAAAATCCTATTTTTTTGCAAAAAAGTTATGTTTTTTAAGTTACAGTAACCTAACCAAAAAACTTACAACTACAAAGTTGTTTGCCATAGTAAAATCTGTATAATATGTCAATTTTGAACACATCCCAACAGCTAGTTTCAAGATAACATCGATTTTAAACTTTGATAGGTAAAACAATACTTTTTAAATTTAGCAAACTAAAATGACACTCTGCGGTAAAATATTCAAAAGTATCCTTTTTTCTACCTACATACGCCTTGCCATGTTATAGCAAAGAAAAAAATTACATTTCAAAAAACTTTTTCGTGTCCTGGCACGAAAACCTTCGGAAACAATTTTTTGTCAAAAAAGCATGTTTTTAAGTATTCATGATCTAAATTAATGCCTTAATGTACTATGCTTTACTTTACCCTGCCCTAACTTACGCTACCCTTCCCTACCTTACCTTTTACCCTAATACACTCTACCTTACCCTACTTAATATTACCTTATCCCAAAAAATTTAAAATAAGACTTACAACACTGTGGGCTTTCATCATCTCGATCCGGACAATCATAGATCCTATCACAGACTTTACTATTCTCGATACAATCTCCACTTTGACAAGCGAATTGACCAGCTGGACATAGAGCCTTATCAGTGCCAGTTGTAGCCGATTGTGCGTCACAACCTTTCTCATCTGATCCATCATCACAATCATCATTACCATCGCATTTCCAGGTGTTTGGAATGCACTTATGATTAGCACATTGCCAGAACTCAGGTTGGCACGCCGAGTATGTGCAGTTGGTGTGCTCGTCTGATCCATCTAGACAATCGTTATCACCATCGCACTCCCACGCCTGATTGATGCAGTGTTTGTTGGCACAGCGGAACTCCCCTTTGTTGCACTCCTTCTTCGACACGCCGCACAGTTCTTCGGCTTCGTCCTCGCCGTTTGCGCACGTCACATCGCCGTCACAAAGCCATGACTTGGGTATGCATTCGTACTTGGGCTGAGCCAGGTTCGCGTTGCTAGGACAGTGGAACTCGTCCGGTCCACAGGTTCGGTTGCCGCAGTTGTGGATGGTAGATTCGTCCGAACCGTCGCCACAATCGTCTTCACCATCGCAGATGAAGGCACGGCTGATACACTTGCCATTGTTACATTGTAGTAGATATTCGCCCACACAGACGCGTTTACCAGTCGTATCGGTACAATTGGCGTGAGTTTCGTCCCATGCTCCTTCACCACAGTCGTTGTCACCATCACATTGCCAGGTTTCGGGGATGCAACGGCCGTTAGGGCATTTTACACTAAAAAAGCGGGAGATTTATATTGTTTTAAGTACTTTTTCCTAAATTTTTGTAATTTTTAGAGTTTTTTGACATTTTAAATTGCACTAGGTTAATTTTTTATATTTTTCAAATAATTTAGAAAAGTTTTTATTAACTTTTACCTTGTTTTACATCGTTCTTCTTAAACTTTTACATTATTTTCAGTTTAAAGATGCATGTTTGATAAGACAAAGTAAATTATTGCCTTATGACATTTTTAAAAATTATTACCCTTTTTTATAGTTTTTTTTTGTTAAACTGTCAAAAGCCCAAAATGGCTTTTACATTAGCCAACTTTTTAGGTCCCACAACGAAATACCCTGGTTCTTGGCATTCTGTTTTTTCGCGGCTAAAAAGCTCGCCTGAGGCAACTTTGTTGATAGTTTTTTAATTTTTAGAATAAATAGTTGTTAAAATTAACAAGAAAAAATTTTTTCGAAATAAAAACGGCATTTTTAGCTAAAAAAACCTCATTTTTCGGCCTAAAACCGCATTTTTTAACTTTAAAATCCGATTTTTCAAAATCGTTGTACTTTTTTATATCTTCTTGTACTTCTAAAGATCATATTCAACTTAACATGATCGTTAACCCAGGTTTTAAGATCCTATTCTATTCAGGTCGTCCGAATATGGACGAACCATTCAAAGCGCCCGAATTTGAAAATTTTGGCTCATCCAGCTTCGGACAACCTAATGCCAAATATTATAATTGCCTCAAGTCAAACACTTACTAATGAGCAGCGCACTGTTGATTCATGCAGAACAACTTGTTCTCATCCGCCTTATCACCACAATCGTCATATCCATCACACAAATCGGCCGGTTGGATGCAAATATTCGTCGTTGGGCACTTGATTCGAACTCCACGACAATCGATGGGTAAGCCGGGACAAGTTTTAGAGTTCTCGTCAGAGACGGCTTCATCGTGACAATCGTTTCGGCCGTCACAGACCTTGGAATGAGGGATGCAATGGCCGTTGGCGCAGGCGAAAGTGCCATTTGGACAGGCTGTGATTGGGGAACAGTCCAGTTCGTCTGAGCCGTCACCACAATCGTCGATACTGTTGCATTGTTTGTTGTCTTGGATGCAACGACGGTTGGCACAGAGGAAGTACTTTTCGGGACAGAAGCGGGTGACTGAAATTTTTGAAATTAAAAAAATTTTTTTTTGAAATTTTAAAATTCCTGATTTGTTAAAATTTTTTTTTGCATACTGTTACTTCAACAAAGTTATATATTATCATTTTAAGCCCCACCAGAATTTGAATTAAAAAACTTCATTTTTTGACCTGAAAGATCATGAACAATACCCAAAAATAACCTTTTCAGACTAAAAACAATCACTATTTTAAATTTCAGAATATTCTATACTAACTCAGAAGTTATTCAACATTAAACTTTGGCATCTCATAAGAAAAAAAGCAAAAATAAATTTTTTTTGGGAAAAAATGTCCGTCTTTTGGCTTATTTTAGTCATAACTTTTTTTTAAATTAGATAAACCTTAAAGTTTTATGATAACGTAGCTTATTTGTATTGTCATCTAAATTGCCAAAAAATTTTTTTCAATTTGTATACTTTAAAAAGTTACAGTAATTCTACCGCACCCTAGTTTTTTTTTCAATTTTCAATAATATTGAAAAAAGTGACATCCAGTAAAACTACAGTAACTTTTTAAAATCTAAAACTTAAAAAATTTTTTTTGTGAATTATAATGACAAAATAAATAAGCTACATCCACTAACAATTATAGATTAATATCTTTATTTTTTAAAAAGTTATAGCAAAAAAAGCTGAACCCTTTTTCTTCGAATAAACCTTATTTTAGGGTGTTTTCTAGTGAGAAGCCAAATTTAAATGGTGGATAACAAAAGAATTTGAATACAAAAATTTTTAAAATTTAAAATATAGATAGCCTAAAGTTTAGAAAATTCATTTTTGTATATTATTTATGCTGTTTCATTTTGAAAAATCAATTTTTTGAGTGTTTTATTGCTTGTGGACCTACAATACAGGGCTGTCAAAGTAAAATGTTGCGAGTTATTTTTTCATATATTTTCATAAAAATTCTTTTGAAAAACTTTAAATTTCAATTTTTTTTTTAAATTTCAAATTTTTTAAAAATTTTTTTCAAAATTTAAAAAATAGCTTTTTTTTCAAATAAAACCCCCTCCAAAACCTACAACAATAGTTCGGATGTTCATCAGATCCATCCGAGCAGTCTGGCTTTCCATCACAAGTTACATCCAGTGCGATACATTTACCATCGCCTTCACATACAAAATTGTATGGTCCTTCACAACTCTCGTGCTGTGTTGTTCTCAGAATACATTGTGTAGCAATGTCTTTGCCTGGTTCTTGGACCAACTCGTAGGTATCGTTACACGCGCATTGTACTCGGCTTGCGGCCACACCAATCGTGTGTGGAACGACATGGCACAGTTGATCACAGCCGCCATTGTTCTTTTTGCAGAGATCTGAGGTGTGGGCGTTGCACCATTGGTTTCTGGTCTTCACGTCGGCTTCTGAAGCAAAGATCCGCACTGTGCCTGGGATTCGTCGGTCGGTGAGGACGGCTTCAAAGTTGTTACCGGTCGATTTGTCCATTCGGAAGACGCCGTTCGCCAGTGGGTCGGTTAGGTATAGCCAGTTGTGCCAGATGTCGAGGGACTTTGCGCGGTAGCCGACGCCGATTAGGACACGGTTGTTGCCTTCGTAGTCGCAGGATTCGATGCTCAACCGGTTGATATCGGCCCAGTAGACTTTTTGTTCGCGGAAATCGACCGTTAGGGCAGCTGGGAGACTGATGTCAGTAGCAACGATAACTTTTCTATCACCGCCTGCGGCATTTGCTCTTTCAATTCGAGGTTCATAAGCTCCACCTGATAGTTTGTAGCCGGAATCTGACCAGAAGACTAGGCCAGCACATGGGTCGATAGCCAAGGCATAAGTCCAGTCGCCTGTAGCTATTGTAGCCAGATGATTACGGTCGACATCAAGAGCGTATAATCGACCAGTTCGGCCTGTAGTCCAATACAACTTTCCAGTGAGCCAGTCCAGTCTTAGATCGCTGATGTGCCGTGAGTTAAGCTCAGTGTTGCGATTGCGGTCTGGGCTGAATATTAACCTGGGTGACTTGGGTTGATTCATGTGGAACCAGGAGATGTTGGCACCTTGCGGGCTTTCGGTGACGTAGAAGATCTTCCTCAGGTTCACGTCGACGTCGAACATCTGAAGGCCTGGGATTTGTGGGAAGGATTCTTTGCGCGGGGCAACGTTCTTGAGGCCTGGAACGATGGGTGCGTCCACAATGTTCTCACCGTCCGCGAACATCATGTAGGTGTCCGGTTCTTCACAGGTTCGGCCTTTTGGTACTCCACGGGCACAGTCGCAGATTGGAGTGGGGCTACCGTTCACGGCGAAGCACAGTTGAGGGCACGGGGCTTTTCTCAAGTTGTCTGTGACGTGGCACGGCGAAGAGGCTTTGGGCTGGGCTAGAGGGTCGAATGCGATCACATCACCCATGTCTTGAATGCCTGCGGCTATTGTGGTTGGGGAGAGGACCATTTGGGTGGTGTTTGGTTTGGAGGAGGCTGAGAATATCTTTTCCAGTCGTCTGTCAGTCCAGTACATCATCTGGCCTAGCAATGCAATACCGGTGGCTTCGGCAATGTCACCTCGTACTAGCTCTGGCTTGCCTCCATCTTGTCGTACACGGTAAATGCCGTCCATGCCGGCGTCGGTCCAGTAGATCATGTGGCTGTTGGGGTCTACTATAACATCGGTTGGTTCCTTGAGGTCTTCTGATACGATGACTTTTTTGTTTGATCCGTCCAGATTGGCACGTTGAATACTAGGTTTTTGGCCTTGGTCCGCCCAGTAGATATAGCGACTGATCGGGTCTACAGCTATACTTGTTGGGGTTTCGGTCTTCGTGCTGAGGAGAATCTTTCGGTTCTCGCCTGACAGCTGACATACCTCAATATGAGTCCGGTCCGAGTCGGCACTGATAAAGTATAGGTTGTAGTTGACCCAGTCTACCGCCAACGATCTGACCGTGAAGCCGCCAAAGTTGTTTTTCACGATCTCCTTGACTTCGGACTCGCCGATCGTCATCTTGTAGATGCCTTTGTTAGGGCCGCCCGCGTCCGCGATGAAAATCGACTTGGATTCGTAGTCAAAGTCGATGGAAGTAATGGCAGTGCCACCAATTGGCTCTAGTGCTATTCCTGTCGCCTTACTCTGGTCCACTGCTACACCGGCTACACGATTCTTGCTGGCCACGACCAGGAAGCTGTGATCGTAGACCTTGCACTGGTTTGAGCTATCCATTTGGTAGCCCGAGGCACAGATACAACTATATTGACTGTATTGTTTTGGGATGCACAGGTGGGGACAATTGCCATTGCTGATATGACATGGGTGAGAGGCTGAGGCGCCTCGGGGGTCGACTACACGAATGTTCACCAACTGGTCGATGTCCTTTTTGTAGTCGTGGAATTCTGGAGGTTGTCCGTCGCTGACAATGTCACCAACCATGATCTTGTCGAAAGCCGTGTCACCGTAGTAGAGTTTGCTTCCGAAAAAGGCTACACCGTTGGGTTGTTTGCCACCGTCGTTCAGGACGTAGTGCTTGTCTTGGCCGTCGTAGGCTACGGAGGTGATCTGGAATGAAAGTATGGTAATTTTTAAAGGTAATTAAACAATACACAAGTTTGAGCATCAATTCAGTATCCTATAAAACCAATTTCAACCCATCAAACCAAAAAAAAACCACCTACCCTTCCAGCCTTGGCTTCAGTGTAATATACTCTTTGACCGGTCGTATCCAGTGCAATATGATCCAGTTCAGACAGATCTGAACTCACAATAACCAATGGGTTCCCTCCGTCCAAATCGGCTCTAGCCACTTTTCGTGTCGCGGCTCCAGCGCCTTGGTCTAGCCAGAAAATGAGGCCACGGTCCGAATCCACCGCCAATGAAACTGGCTGGGCTACTGTGGTTGGGGATTGATCGTTGTGGAGGATTACTGCTCGGTACTAAAGTAAAATCAGTGATTTTGAACTTCACAGTAATTTTAAAAATCCAATAAAATTTTTTACATTTCGTCACACTTGAACAAATTTTCAATAAAATTTGTGACATTTCGTCAAAACTTTAAATTAACTAACAAAAATAAAAAAATATGTTTAAATTTCGCATTTTATAGCATATTGACAAAGTAAAAAAAATCCAATAAATTTTTGACACTTCGTCAAATTTTCCAATAAATTTTTCGACATTTCGTCAAACATAAAAATCCACCTAGAAAATCATGTTTTATCTTACCCTAGTGCCATGAGTCCTCACAACTTCGATCGTTTGTGACACTTTGTTACCAATGTACAGGTTTCGGCCGTTCCAATCGAACGCTACACAGTATGGGTCGTTTACAACTTGATTCGCACTGAACTGAGTCTTGTTACTGGTCGATAATTGTGTGCGGAAGATGCGCGAGTCCGATATCAATGTAGCGCCAATGATTCGTGCGGTTGTGGCGTGCTCCAAATGGAAGAGTTCACGATCTTGTGGATCATAGTCGGCGTCAAAAGCGTTGGTCAAGCCGGACAGTGGAGTCATACCGCCAAGCTCGGGAGTGCCGTTCAAGAACTTGTCCATGCTTAAGCCAATGATGTTGGTCTTTTGAATCATCATGAGGAAAGGCTTGTGGTCTTCTTGGCATTGATGGTCTGGGCCGGCTGTGGTACCCATGGGGCAGAGGCAGGAGAACGTTGTGGCGTTCACGCCGATGAGACAAACGTGCGAGCACGGATTCTGATGGCATGGGTTTTTGTCGATTTTAGGTTGAAGAACGGGGTGCACTGCTACCACGCCCAGGGCTTTGCTGAAGGTGTGGCTGGGGTAGTCGCGAGTGGTTCCGTTCGGGTATTTGGGGTATACCTATAAATTTTGAAATGATTTATCATTATGAATGTTTGTAAAACTTAATAAAATTTAAAAAAATGTCGGAAAAGCTTTAAAACAAGGTCCGCCCAAGAATCAGACATAGGCGATGAAAAATTTCAAACTATTTGAAAATTGCTCATTTTTTGATAAGAGGTAGCACTTGGGTATAGAAATGCAAAAATATAAAAAAATTTTAAAAATTCGGGTTACGGTAGGATTACGGTAGGTTTTAAGATTTTTTTGTAACTGTTGTACTAAATGTCAGAAAGGAATGGGACTTTTTTTAAATTGTTTGTCACTATAAGACAATCATTTTATTTGTTGACAACTTTTTTTTATTATGCCCGGAAGGCATTGAAAAAATTAAAGTTTCCAAAAAAACCATCAAAATTTTGAAAAATTTGAAATTTCTCGAAAAAAAGTCACTATGTAACAAACTTTTGACAACAGATAATGAAACTACATGCTCTTACAGTTCTAATGACACCGCGCATGGGTCATCTTAGCGGGGCCTGCGGTAGCTACGAATTTTCAAAGTTGACATCCTAAGGTCAATTAGCACAGAATTTGACTGTAATGTGGTTACAAATGGTTAAAAAAGGTGTTTGACACATTTTGAGCGTTTTATAAGTCTTTAAAACAATTTCCTTTCTATTGCCTCAGGGAATTTGTAATTTAAAAAAATTGATTTTTTTTTAAATTTAAATTTTAAAAAATTTTTAAAGCTCGGAAATTAAAATAATATGACTTGGCTTTTAATAAATGACCTATACAGAGACGTCGCTACGGATTTTCTCTAGGGAAGGGAAGGTTGAAAAAAATTTTTTCGTCCACAGGTCCCCCCCTGTGGCCCGATTTTCCAAAAAAATTTTTTTTTGTTTTTTTTGCGTAAAAATCTTGTATATGTCACTTACCAAAAGCCAAGGCATTTATTTTGATTTCCAATCTTTAAAAATTTTTTAAAATTTAAATTTAAAAAAAAATTTTTTTTTAAATTACAAATTCCCTGAGGCAATACACAAGAAATTGTTTGTAAACACTTATAAAACTTGCAATATGTGCCATGCATCTTTTTTAACCATTTGTAACCATATTACAGTCAAATTCTGTGCTAAATGACCTTAGGGTGTCAACTTTGAAAATTCGTAGCTACCGCAGGCCCCGCTAAGATGACCCATGCGTGGTGTCATTAGAACCGTAAGAGCATGTATTTTCATTATCTGTTGTCAAAAGTTTGTTACATAGTAAATTTTTTCCAAGAAATTTTAAATTTTTCAAAATTTTGATGGTTTTTTTGAAAATTTTAATTTTTTTCAATGCCTTCCGGGCATAATAAAAAAAAGTTGTCAACAGATAAAATGATTGCCTTATAATAAAAAACAATTTAAAAAAAGTCCCATTCCATTCTGACATTTAGTACAACAGTTACAAAAAAATCTTAAAACCTACCGTAATCCTACCGTAACCGGAATTTTTAAAATTTTTTTATATTTTTGCATTTCTATACCCAAGTGCTACCTCTTATCAAAAAAATGAGCGGTTTTAAAATAGTTTGAAATTTTTCATCGCCCCTGTCTGACCAATGTTCGATTCTTACGCGGACGTTGTTTTAAAAATGACAAGCATTTTATGAATAAAAATTGTGACATTTCGTTACAAAAAGTAAAATTTCCAATAAAATTTGTGGCATTTCGTCACAAAATAAAATTTTAATCAAATATCTTAAATTTTGAATTAAAGTAAAAAATCAGATGCAATTTATCGTTTTTCACAAAAATTAGATTTCCTATAAAATTTGTGGCATTTCGTCAAAGTCAAAACTCAGCTACAATATCAAAACATTTAATCTTACCTGCAATCTCTGCAGCCTTCTGTCACTGTAGTAGATCATGTCTTCGAAGATTGCCATAGCATGTGGATGTTGTACATACTTGGTGGCAGCCAATACTTGTACTCTGCCACTTCCATCATAGTTGACAAAGTCGATGTAATCCAGTTTACTGTCAGCAAAGTAGATTCTCTTCGTCGTGTAATCAATGGCGATGGTGTTTGGCCAGTAAATCTTTGTGTGTACGATGATTTTCCGATCAGTACCATCCATATTAGCACGTTCGATCCGTGGGTTTTGGCCCCAATCAGTCCAGAACATTAGGCCTTCTCGTGGGTCTAGGGCCAGTCCTCTTGGTTGATCGATGTTCTCATGAAGTAGTACTGCTCGTACGCCTTTCTTGTCTAGACATGCTACTTCGATCGTGTTTAAGCTGCTGTCTACCCAGTACAGGTTGCGGCCGACCCAGTCCACAGCGATTCCTTCTGTTATGTCTAGTCCTTGGCCGATGAAGACTTCCACGTCGGTGCCGTTGCGGCTAGCCGAGTAGATTTTCTTGTCTCGGATGTCAGACCAGAAGATACGATCTGATACTGAGTCCCATGCAATTGCTACCGCATTCTCGACTTGGGCGGCGAAGGTTCGCCAGTTTTCGAGTGATGGGTCCGACCAGTAGATGCGGTTGCGATTTGACACGTAGACTCTCATGTCAGTGCGGTTTTCGGCTACTTTGCAAGTTCTTTTGTCCGGTGATAGTACGTACTCCATGTCACATGAGCAGGTAAAGCCGTGCTTCTCATCGGTACAGCGTTGTGAGCACGACCTTGGGTCGAGACATTCATTCTCTGGCTCACAGTGAGTTTTGTTGGCCAAGGCTTCACCGAATGGGCATGTGCACATTGGACCGTCCGGAGTCATTTGGCATTTGTATTGGCAGCCGGCTCGGTCAGCACTACATAGATCACGGGCACATCGGCCGCCTTCGTCCGTTCCTCCGGGGCAATGATCCTTGCCATCGCAGAGCTGATGTGTAGGTATGCATTGTTCGGGTGAGTTGGGGCATGGTACCTCTTCGAATGGACATTTGGTGAGTTCGGCTTCTGGTCGACGACATCCATGTTCGGGAGACTCGTCCGTTAGATCTCCACAGTCATCTTCACCATCACAAAGCCAGGTTTTGAAGACACATCGGCCGTTATTGCACTTGATGTGATCCGATGGACATTGAGTTTGGCCACATAGTGACTTGGGTTCATCCGATCCATCGTCACAATCTTCTCGGCCGTCGCATTTCCACGCCTTCGGGATACAGATGCCGCTGGTTACGCACTTGAACTGGTCGTCTGTGCATGCTCCTTCGTTGATGACACATGAATCCTCGTCTGATGCATCGTCACAGTCATCTTGGCCGTCACAATGATTCTTCAGCGGGATACATTGGCGACCGTTGGCACAGCGGAATTGGTCGGAACGGCATTGTTGAGGTGGGCAGCGAGCTTTGTCTTCATCCGTGTTGTCGTAGCAGTCGTTATCACCGTCGCAGAGCCAGTAGACTGGGATACAGCGGCCGTTGCCGCAAGTAAACTAAAAAATTTAAGTTATTAGTAATTTATATGATTTATATTACAGTAGATTAGATTCCCATTACTGCAAAGCTAGTTTACCCTCCTTACATTACTATGCCCCACCCTACTTTACCTTAGCCTACGCTAACATACACTACCCTACCTTATCTTCATCTATCCTACCTTACCCTACCCTGTCCAGCCTCACCATATCCTTCCCTACCCCACCATACCTGATTAGCAGTACAAGTTGAATTCTTGCAAATCTCAAGTTTCTCATCCGATCCATCTCCACAATCGTTATCAGAATCGCACTTCCATTGCTCTGGAATACATCTGTGGTTGTCACATTGGAACTTCTTGGCGCCGCACATTGGGTGTTGGCCGTCCTTACAATACTTGGTGTCTTCATCCGAGTAATCTCCACAATCGTTATCACCATCACACGCATATTGCATTGGGATGCACTTCTTTGTGTTGTTACACTTGAGAGTTTGGTCTGGGCATGGCTTTTCCTTAAAGCATTTCTCACCGTTCTCATCCTTTTCGTCCGATCCATCTAGACAGTCATCTTCACCATCACATTTCCATTCTTGTGGAATGCATCGGCCGTTATTACATTGAAATTGAGTGCCATTCCTTGGGCACAGGCTTTCCACGACTTCTGTTGGGTCTGGTGTGCAGGTTCGTTGGTTTTCTGGGTTCAGTTTGAAGCCTTGTTTGCAGCCGCATCGTTTCGTGAGTGTAGCCGATTCGGAGTTCTTGGAATCGTTCGGAACGGCGAAGCACAGATGAGCACAGTCGTGTTCGTGACAAGGGTGTTCTTGATGGGTTTCTGGGATTGGTTGGTTTTCGAATGAACAGGCTTTGAGTGAGAAGACTGAACGTTCTTCCTTTGAAAAGTCACGGATCACGGCCGCTGTTCCTCCGAACTTCTTCGAGACCTTGCGGATCGAGTAGGGACGTTGGTGGATGAAGAAGAAATGGTCTAAAAGTGGAAATATTTTTCCGATAAAATTTGTGACATTTCGTTCAAAAACTTTTTTGCTACAATTTGAATAACCATGTTTATAAAAGTCATATTTGATCTATTTTTACCATTTTTTGTAAAAAATATTTTTCCAATAAAATTTTGACACTTCGTCGAAAACATTTTTTCATAAAATTTGTGTTCATAAATACATTAAACTCATTCTCATGCAATTTTTGACATTTTAAATTAAAAATATTTTTTTAATAAAATTTGTGACACTTCGTCTAAAAAAACCAATAAAACGTGTGACATTTCGTCAAAAACGTTTTATATTTATATTTTGATAGTTCGCTTGAAACCCCACCAAAATTTTGACATTTAGTCCAACCTACTCACCTTCCAGCAATGTCAACGCGACCGGAATGGCATTATCGACCGGTATGGTGGTCCAATCCGAGCCGTCAAAGTTCATACAACCGATGAATTTCAGAAGACTGTCACTTATGCACAACTTGTTGTCACTGTAGTCGATTACCATTCCTGATGGTCGGCCTAACGATTGGTTTCTGATCACTTCACAGCCTGTGGCATCGATATTACACTTGATGATCTTGGCTGGACGTGATGCTTCGGCGTAGAAGAGAAGACCTTTCCATGGATGAACCACGATGGCTACTGGATCGTTGAGGCCTTTCAGAAGCTGACGACGTACTAGTTGGTCTGGGTGGACCAGGCCCTAAAATCAATTGGTAAGATATAAAATTGGCTTAAATTTTTAAATTCAAAATTTTAGGTAACAAAAAAGCCCAAGACTTTTAAAATATAAAAGTTTAGGTAATAAAAATCCTTCAAAATTTAAAAAGTCAAATTTTAGGTAATAAAATCTATTTAAAAGAATTAAAAATGATATTTAGGTAACAAATACACAAAAAAATTATAAAAATTAAAATTTTAGGTAACAAAACACCTTGAAAACATAAAAAAGTTATTTTACAAGTAACAGAAAACATTATGAATTATCAAAAATTATATTTTAGGTAACAAACAAGGCTTAAAATGATTTAAAAAAAGAAGTTTAGGTAACATACTATCCTTTAAATGGTTAGAAATAGAAGTTTAGGCCCCAGCAAGCAATCTCAATTTAAAAAATAAAGATAACAACCCCAAAATCTACCCCAAGCTCTCAATTTAATTATTCACCCCAAACCCTCAATTTAACAACCCCAAACCCTTGCCTTCCCTTACCTGTTCAGCCACCTTCACCACCTCCAACGAGTTCCTGATATTATCCACATAATACAACTGCTTCGACAGCCAATCAAAGCTCATTGCAATTAGTCCATCATTGTGAGTGACTAAGATTGGAGCCGATCCTTCTCCATCTGGCTTTACTCTGTAGACAGTGTTGTCCATGATGTCGGCGTAGAAGAAGCTGCCACCGTGAACGTCACATTCGACCGAGAAGTACATGCCAATTCGTCGTTGTGAGATTGGGCTGATCGGCAGGATGGCTTCAGCTAGTGCTCCTTGTACCATGTTGGGGTAGATGCCTCGAACGACCTTGTTGCTGCTGAAGAGGAGATAGTCGATTGATGGAGCGCATCGTTTGCCGTCGACCAGCTTCTGACCGATGGGGCAGGCGCATCTGAAGCCCACGCCAAAGCCACTCGCGTCTTTGCCAATGATGCACATGCCTTGGCAGTCGGCGTTGGCGCAGGGATTCTGAATCTGTTGTTGGAAGCACTCGGAGTGTTCGGGACCAGGCTGCACCAGTGGATGATACGCAGCGATGCCCATAGGGAACACGTTGTTCTCCTTCTTGATCCAGACCTCTTGCGTTTCCGACCCGAACTTCTCCACCTTCATCACACCAAGCCTAGTCCAGTCAGTCCAGTACAGGTATTGGTCGAATAAAGTCAGACCAAATGGATGTGGTACATTGTTCATGCCTGTAGCCACAATGCGACGATCGTTACCGTCGTAGTCAATGGACTCGACTCGGTCGACTTTGGGATCGACCCAGTAGACTCGCTTGCCTGGGATGTCTACAACAACACCGCTGACTTGATGAGTATGAGTGTTGATGAGAGTACGGCGACGAGTACCATCCATGGAGCAAGCTTCCAGCTTGAACTGGTTGGAGAAGAACATGTCACTGAAATTAGGTAACATTAACCAATTTTAGACTTAAAACTTGCTTTTTTAAATCTAAAAATTATATTTTAGGCTTAAAATTATTAAATTTAAGCCTAAAAAGCCAAAAAATCAATTTTTATTTTAAAAATTTTTATAAACCTATCCTTACCCTCTCAACGGATCAAGTGCAATATCCAGCGGCAAAGTCAATCCATCAGCCAGCAGCACCGTCCTCTTGACTCCTTCATAATCACTGACATCAATCCTCCTTGATCCAGATTCCACAATATACAAGTTGTTGGCAATCCAATCAACAGCCAGATTCCTGGGATAAATCAAGCTCTTCAAGTCCAACTTCTTCAGATTCTCAATGTCACCATCCTCCTTCAGCTCGGCTCTAAAGGCTGAGTGGCCTAGTCTGTCAGTCCAGAAGATCTTACGATCCGAGTAGTCAAACGCTACACCGTAGATGAATTCACCGGTCGAAATTCGTTTTACATCGTCAGTTTTGGCCGGATTCAAAAGATATAGACCTTCACGTCGCGCCACGTAGAGCTTCATCTTCTCGGCTTCGTTCGAGACACAGTAGCCGCGGATACTGTTGTTGCCACTGTGCATCATCTCCAACGTATAACACGACCCCAAGCATTGACAAGTGAAGCCGGGTTTGTGATTCTGACAGTTCTGATCACAATATCCAAACTCAGAGCATTCGTTTATATCAGAGCAAGTTCTTTTAAACCTCGAGTCAAGTTTGTAGCCCTGAGGACAAGTACAGACCCCACCGGTTGGCGAGGCATGACAACCGGCTTGACACCCCAGACTAGGACAAAGATTGTGAGTACAGTTCTTCTCATCAGCTCCATCTTTGCAATCATCTTTTCCGTCGCAAAGCTTCTCCTCGTCAATGCAGTGCCCACTTGATGGACATGGCCACATTTTTGGCGGACAACGATATTCCCCACAGTTCTCTTCATCAGAATTGTCTCCACAATCATCGTAGTAGTCGCAATGGAACTTGCGAGGAATACAACGTTTGTTTTTGCATTGGAAATCTCCGCCAGAACAAGGCTTGAACTCTGGAATAGAATCATGGGTAATATTGAGGTATAAAGTGTGATTTGAAATGTTTTTTTGTAATAATAATTAAAATGTTATAATTATATCAACTTAAAATAAAAACATTATGTTTTGCTATTTTTAAAAAAAATGAAGAAATGCGTATTTTACAATGTTTAAATAGCAATAACCATTATATTTTCAAATGAATTTTTTTCAAGAATAGTATAAATCTAAAGTGATGTTACTGTTATTGCTCCAAAACATAATAAAACCATTTTGAACTGACATAAAACTATTGTATCTACAATTATAAAAGTTTATGCTTCTTATTTTATCCATTTCAATTAGTATTTTTCTCCAATTTAGTTTAAATTCATCAACGTTTTCAAAGGTAATATAACTTTGATGTGTTGTTCTTACTTTCCCTCAAATACCTCAGTTAATTCCATTTTTAACTATTCAAAACAAATTTCAAAAATTGCATAAGACTATATTCAAGCTTTCAAACCAGTTTTCCTTCTGTTAAAAACTTCTTTCGCAGTATTATGTTATCATAGACCGAATCTCTCATCAAAATTCGCCCTTTTCTCGCGCATTTTCGCTTTTTAATCCGTTCAATAGTTTTCGCTTCGAAATCTCACATCTAGACTTGAAGATTTGAATATCTAGATTCGAACAAAATCACAAAGACCTACCACAAGTCGGGGGTTCATCCGATTTGTCGGCACAATCCGGCGTTCCATCGCAAACCCACGACTTTTGAATGCACTGGGAATGGTCGGCGCATCTGAACTGATACTGGAAGCAAGCGGTGTGATTGGAGCCACAAAAGTCCTTTTCATCGCTCAAGTCTCGGCAATCGTATAGGCCGTCGCATTTCTTGTTCATTGGGAAACATTGTCGGCCGTCCGCGCATTGGAACACAGATCCATCTCCAACATCGCAGGAAACTGGGGCGGCGGCTGAAAAAGGTCATTAAATAATAAAATTTAAATTAAAAAAGGATAAATTAAACTTTAAAAGGCTTATCTTAATGTTTTACAGGTATTTACTATCCAAAAAACATATTTTACAATAAAATCGCGAAATATTGTTTTTGCAACCTGCGCCCAAAATGCGCAGCGTGCAGAACCCTCATTTTTGATTTTACAGTAAAAACGGACTTAAAATACAA
Source organism: Bursaphelenchus okinawaensis (assembly GCA_904066225.2). NCBI lineage: Eukaryota > Metazoa > Nematoda > Chromadorea > Rhabditida > Aphelenchoididae > Bursaphelenchus > Bursaphelenchus okinawaensis. The sequence goes on along the minus strand of CAJFCW020000001.1, from coordinate 8,870,224 downwards.
AAATGTGTTAAAATATAAATAACTTACGACAATCCTTCTCATCTGACCCATCAGCACAATCAGTAATGTTATCACATCGTTGGTATTCAGCGATACATGATACTGAGTGCCATTCATACCTATCACACTGCCATTGGTCTGCTTTGCAGCCGGGATGGGCTGAAAATATATTTAAAATACGAATATGTTTTTCAACTTTCTTTATAAATTAAAATTTTAAAAAGTTTCAGGAAGTGGCTGAAAGCCGATATTATAGTAGATAAGCCAAACTTACGACAATCTTTTTCGTCCTCGCCGTTGGCACAGTCCCCAGAACCGTCGCATTTCCATTCCAGGCGAATACAATGCCCGTCATCACAGCGGAACTCGTTTTCCGCGCAGACGGTTTGGCCGTGCCGATTCGTCGTTCCAGAGACTAACGGCCGCGTTCCTGGTGGACTGGATCGGAATGGGGCTGATACTGTAACAGAAAATAATTTTTGACATTAAAAATGAATTTAAAACAGTATTTTTAATTATTTTCAAAGAAAAGTTTTTAAATTTTGGAGAGATTTGAAAAACCGCAAGAACTTTCTTTACAGCGCCATAAGGATTTAAACGGAAAATTGGGATTATGTTACTAATGCCATAGTTAACCCTCAAGAAAAATTTCAGCTTGAAATATAAAGTTTTGAAGAAAACCGCAAGAATTTTCTTTACAGTCAAAAAAACCCTAAAAATTGCAAAAATTTTAAAAATATACCATTTTAAAGTTAAAACAACTAAAAAACAAACAAAAAATTAACTTTTTCCAAAATCCGCAAGAACTTTCTTTCCAAAAACTCACATTGCACTGTAGATGCGTCCGAATGTACGGACTTGCTGAACAGTACGAAGCTGAGTATCCAGACTCGCCATCGCACAAAATTGTGTAAATTCATGCTATTTTGTTCGCAATCAAAACATCGAATATTTACGCGGAAATTTGCATAAAACAATAACAAATAACAGAATACCCTTTGGCGTTAAAAATCTGAAAATTCAAAAAATTTTAAATTTATTTTTTATTTTTAAAAAAAAATCACGGTAAAATACGCAATTTACTGTAAACATCAAAAGTTTAAAAAAAATATTTAAAAAATAATAAATTTATTAATTATAATATTGACTGCACGGTGCAGTCGAAATCACTGCACGGTGCAATCATTTAAAACCCTGTTTAAAATTGATAAAAGTTTTAAAATGTATGTAAAAAAGATTCAAAATGGCATAAGCTTTCTTTAGAAATCACAAAAATCAAAAAAACTTTTTTTTACAAATTAAAAAATGGCAGTAAATTTCATAAAAATTTGCCTTGCACGGTGCAACTACAGATAATGCACAGTGCAAGTAAAAAATTATAAACTTGTACTAAAACTAGCAAAAACTTTCTTTACAGATTATGGTATGTCAAAAATTTTCTTTACAAAAAAAATGACAAAAACTTTCTTTACAGACCACAAAATTGCAAAAACTTTCGTTACAGGTCATAAAATAGCAAGAACTTTCTTTACAAATCTAAAAATGACAAGAACTTTCTTTACAAACCTTAAAACGACAAGAACTTTTTTTAAAATCTATAAAAAGCGCAAAAACTTCCTTTACAACCAAAAAAGTACAAAATTATTTTAAAAATTGCGTCCATTTTTCAAAATTGCCGCCACTTCTGTTATGAAAAACAGTAAAGTAAAGTATAATGTGCGATGGAAAAATGACAAAAATTACAAATTCGATCCATCTTAACATTATTATTATGCTATGAAGACGAACCAGTAATGAGATGCGTCATGTTTGTTATGTAATGGCTACTGAGTAAAAGTTGGAGAGATATTGTTTGTTATGAAGAGATGGTAGAGGGATATTAGGAAAATAACACTTGTAAAGAGGAGACGTGAGAGAAAAGAAGAAAGAGCCAGAAGGCACAATGTAAAATAAAGTAAAAGTTGAATTTCATCATGTTTTATCGTCGTATTTCAGGTTTTTACTTCAATAATAAGTGGCTTATGATAAGTTTTTTTTAATTGAAATAACTTTCTTGCCCAATCACGAAATAGCAAAAACCTTGTTTACAAAACATAAAATAGCAAGAACTTTTTTTACAAATTATAAAATGGCAAGAACTTTCTTTACAAAACATAAAATGACAAGAACTTTCTTTACAAACCTCAAAATAGCAAGAACTTTCTTTACAAAACACAACCCTCAGTCAAACAGTGACAATCCCCTTTTTCAACCGAAAATAACAAGAAAAGTGGAGTTAAAGACCAAGAACTGCTCCCAAAAAACCGATTTTCCTAAATGAAAACACACTTTTTTACCGTGGTAAACTTTGCTCGGCCCTTGTTTTGTCAGACATATCACATAATTGAGTGCAGTAAGAGAATGTTGTAAATCAACCGCCCAAAGGCAATTCCATCAATCGAGAGTTTTCGAAATTTGCAGTTTTTTAAATGAAAAAAAATTGTAATAAATGCTTTTTGGTGGATTGAAAGTTATTTTTAGAAAGTGGAAAGAAATTTCTTGCCATCTTATGTTTTTTTCAAGAAAGTTCTTGCCGTTTTATGTTCTGTAAAGAAAGTTCTTGCCATTTCAATTGGTGTAAAGAAAGTTCTTGCCATTTTTTGCTTTTTAAAGAAAGTTCTTGTCATTTTTTGTTTTGTAAAGGAAGTCCTCGCCATTTTAAGTTCTGTAAAGAAAGTTCTTGCTGTTTTATGGTCTGTAAAGAAAGTTCTTGCTACTTTAAATTTTGTAAAGGAAGTTCTTGCTATTTTAAGTTTTGTAAAGAAAGTTCTCGCAATTTTAAGAACTGTAAAGAAAGTTCTTGCAAAATCTATTCAAACTAAGAAATTCTGGAATTTTTGCAGCCTGAGGGTGACAAGTTATACAATAAAATGCTATTTTTGGCTTTTTAAGCAAAGTTTTTTTTATAATCAAGGCTCTGTAAATAAAGTTCTTTCCATAACCAAGGGTCTGTAAACAAAGTTCTTCCGATTACAAAGCATCTTTACTGGAAATGTTTTAAAAAATTAAAAAATTTTATGTCTACAATAATATAGCCTTATATCTTCGAAAACAAAGCCGTATGTCTTCAAAAATAAAACTTATGTCTACAATAATATAATTGATGAATTGGTGTGAAAAATTTGGGCGAATCCTTTCAATTTTCCGCAATAAAACTTTTTATTTTGTGCCGTTGGCGATTTTACAACAGTCGATTCCACGACGACCTTCTGAATCTCGCAACTGACTTTTCCGAGTGAGAGAGTGAGGAGAGGCGAAAGATTGACAGAGAGTTTGGGAAAAAATACAAATTTTTCGATTTTTTTAATTCGATCTCAACGAAATGCCATCAGATAAGGCTACCTTTCGATTTCTATCATCGTAAAAAGGTGGAGACGGTAGGGTGGGGCAAAAGATTTATTACTGGGAAAGAGGTGGAAACAAAGTTTTTGCGTTTTTAAGTTTAAAAAGTAAAAAAACTTCTAGGTTACACAAGATTTCAAAAACATACTGATAAAACCCCCCAAAATCACAAAAAAATCCCAAAAAACGCGTATAACTTGTCACCCGCAGACTGCAATATACAAAATCTAGTAATTTTACAAATAATTAGTAAAAACTTTGTCTACAGAACAAAAAATGACTGAAAATTTTAGAACAGATCATAAAATGACAATAGCTTTCTTTCCAAATCAAAAATAACAAAAAATTGTTTAGAAAAAGCCAAAATGGCTTTCATCGTATAACTTGTCACCGGCAGGCTGCACTGCAAAAAATATGTTTCATCTGAAATGATTTTGAAAGAACTTTCTTTACAAAATGTAAAATGGCAAAAACTTTTTTTTAAAAGACGTACGATGGCAAGAATTTTCCTTACAAACATAAAATTGAAAGAACTTTCTTTACAACACGTAAAGTCGCAAGAACGTTCTTCACAAACTTCAATAGCAAAAACTTTTACAAATCTCAACATGGCAAGAAGTTTCATTACAAGCTAAAAAGCGGCAAGAACTTTCATCAAAAACCACAAAATAGCAAGAACTTTCTTTACAAAACGTAAAATAGCAAAAACTTTCTTTCCCAGCAAAATATCTTTAAAATCTATTAAGAAACGCCGTTAAAATTTGCAAAAACTTTCTTTCCACACGCTTTTTTCCGAAACCAACAAAACTGTAAGCATCGGAAGCCACCTGTCAATATTACCCATGGTAAAAACCGCGAAAATCATAAAACTAGACTGCGCGCTAACCTGACCCCCCTCCGGGCACTGATCTTTTCTCTCCGCTTTTTTGACCACTAACAGCACAGAGGGGGTTTCGTTGCCCCCGTTCCGGGCCGTTCCGTGCGCGAAACAAACGAACACGCCCAAATCAGCAAGTAGTACAACATTGGGTGGGGGTTTCTTGGATTAATGATAGGGGTAGACGTGTAGTAGTATTAGGACACAACAGTGAATAAGAATGGTACAACAGTAGCTTTTTATCGTTTAGGCTTCGTAAGGAAAGTCCTTACCATTTTAAGATTTGTAAAGAAAGTTCTTGCTATTTTATGACTTGTAAAGAAAAGTTTTGCCATTTCATGTTTTGTAAAGAAAGTTCTTGCAAATTATATTCAAAATAAGTTGCATTTTGCGCAGTACAGCCTGCAGGTAACAATTTATATGATAAATGTCAGTTTAGCTGTTCTAAAGAAAGTTCTTGCCATTTTATAGCTTGTAAAGAAAGTTCTTGCCATTTCATAGCTTGTAAAGAAAGTTCTTTCCCTTTTATATCTTGTAAAGAAATTTTAGTAAAAAACATTTTTTTTGTGAACGAGTCCTCGCTCACTTCAAAAACGAAAACCACGTACTACAACTCGTACAACAATATTACTTAAATCGGAGCCATATATTAAACATCAGTAAAATAAAAAAAAACTAAAAGTAAACTCATAAAATTGAGCTGCGCTACCAGCTCGTCATGGCTATCAAGCCGTAGTGTAACAACGCCGGTTAACATGCATACACGTATAAATATAGCTATAAGAAAAAGGTCAGTCGACGTCATAAATAAATTTGATCACATACAAGAACTTTCTTTACGATGCACAAAAATCAAGAACCTTCTTTACAGACCATAAAATGGCAGAAACTTTCTTTCCAAAACATAAAATAGCAAGAACTTTGTTTACAAAGCTTGAAATAGCAAGAACCTTTTTTACAAAACATAAAATGAAAAAATCTGTGTGAGATTCAACATAGGTTTCGTATAACTTGGCATCCGCAGGCTGCAAAACATAAAAATTTGTTTTTTTAAAACCAAATAAGCAAAAACTTTGTTTACAAAACATTAAATATCAAAAACCTTCTTGACAGGCACTAAAAGGCAATAACTTTTTTTACAGGTTATGAAGATGAACTTCAGTTAAAAATAAAAAATAGCAAAAACTTTCTTTACAAACCGAAAAAATAACAAAAACTTTCTTTCCTATGCCTAAAATGGCAAGAACTGTCTTTATAACAACCAACATGGCACTCACCGAACAACTTGTGACTCGCAGGGTGCACATCACAAAATGTTTAAAATAGCATAAACTTTCTTTACAGAAATTAAAATAGCAAGAACTTTCTTTACAAAACATAAAATGACAAGAACTTTCTTTACAAGACATAAAATGGCAAAATCTTTCTTTAAAAAACATAAAATAGCAAGAACTTTCTTTACAAAACATAAAATGACAGGAACTTTCTTTACAAATCATAAAATGGCAAGAACTTTCTTTACAAAACATAAAATGACAGGAACTTTCTTTACAAAACATAAAATAGCAAGAACTTTCTTTACAAAACATAAAATAGCAAGAACTTTCTTTACAAAACGAAGAACGGCAAAATTTTCTTTATAAAACATAAAAAGGCAAGAACTTTCTTTACAAAACATAAAATGGCAAGGACTTTGTTGACAACACGTAAAATAACAAAAACTTTCTTTACAGATCATAAAACAACAAAAAAAATTTTTGTTATTATAAATTGTCAAAAACTTTCTTTACAAAGAGAAAGAAACAAATCACCAATGATCCCCTCCCCCCCCTCCTTTTTTTACAAATTTACCACTGGTTCTCACCCTCCCGTTTACCTAAACCACTATCCCACCCCTGTCGAAAATCTTCACGCCCCAGGGCTGTGTATCAAAGTTTTTGAAAAAGTGGGCTTGGAATAGTCGCCGATGCCTTGCGAAGGCGACTTTTCTTCGAGATTTTGCGCAAAAAATGGGAGAAAACGGAACGTCCTTCACTCCCCCCTTACAGCCCTTTCACAGCGTCAAATGTTTGTTTCAGAAAATGATTTGTTAGATGAAGAAGTCACGTTACTCAGGTTGTTTAACATCTTTTGCAATGGCTAGAGGTATCAAAGTATGCCTATTAAAAGCGTTTTTGGAGCAAAAATGTTGATGTTATGGGCTTTTAATGACAAAAAATATTGTTGTTAAGAGGTTTTAATGACACAAATTATTGTTGTTAAGAGCTTGTGATGATGAAAATATAATGTTTAGTAACATTAAAGACTTTAATGACGAACATAAGGTTATTAATGGCTTTTAATAGCAAAAAATTGTGAAAGGCATGGTTTTTGTAAAACTTTTTTTGGGGCAGGGGTAAGGTTGAATAAAAAAAGTCAGCTAGAAGTCAGGCAGAGTGATAGTAGAGACAGGAAAGGCTAGACATGAGGAACGAGCCGGGCCCAATTTTCAGGCCCGATCTGATTAAAATTTTTCTCAGGCCTGGCCCGTTACTCATGTCTAGGAAAGGCTAGGGTAAAAGTGTACACAGTTTTCACTTAGTTCTAGCATCAACATGGTAAAACTAAGGTAAAGCTAAGACATGGATAAACCTTTAGTCTGTAAGCATCAGAAACCACCTGTCAATAAGACTACAGCTATAGTATAGAAAGGATATAAGAGGGCAAACGTGGAGATAGAGTAAGATAGGCTAGGGTAGAGTTAAATTAGAGGTAGAGTATGCTAAGGCTAAAATAGGGCTAATGTAAGGTAGAGCAAGAATAAGTTAGGCTAAACTAAAGATAAGGTATTGTTAGGGTAGGGTCAGAATAGTTTAGTGCTAGAGGTACAGCTAGAATAAATTTTAATTACTTTAAAAAAAAGCTTTTTAAAGAACAAAAACTTTCTTTACAAAACAGAAAATGGCATGAACTTTGTTTACAAAATTTAAAATAGCAAGAAACTTCTTCACAAAACGTAAAACGGCAAAAACTTTCTTTACAGATTGTAAAATGGCAAGAACTTCCTTTACAAAACATAAAATGGCAAGGACTTTCTTTACAAGGTATAACATGGAAAGAACTTTCTTTCCAAAGCATAAAATGGCAAGAACTTTTTTTCCAAAGCATAAAATGGCAAAAACTTTTTTTACAGAGTTTAAAATGAAAAAAACTTTCTTTACAAAACAGAAAATGGCAAAAACTTTCTTTACAAAGCCTAAAATCGCAAAAACTTTCTTTAAAAAAGCCTAAAATAGCAAAAAATTTTCTTTCCAAAGCATAAAATGACAATAACTTCATAAACAAAAAACAGCTATAAATCTCTCCACAAAAACCAAAAGAGAAGAAACTTTATTTACAACCCTTCCACACCCAAACCAATATGACTCATGCCATTAACAAACGTGTTTTGCATCAAAATTTGTGACCAAATCGACCAGATTCGTTCTCAACCCAGCAATAAATCAAAAATCAACCGAAAAATTGCGTCACAATGACATGTTTTGCGAACGTTTTTGTCAACAATCACCAAAAGAGGGATAACATCAGCGCGTTCGCTTAAAGAAGAGCTACCCTCGTTTAGTGCCTCCTCAAGATGACAGGTTGTTTTTGCAGTAGAATGCGGTCAATGTTGACAAATCTACTATTGTTGGTAAGAGTTTATGGCTCTGGGATTGGATAAGAACGTTGAAAAAAGAAAAATTAAATTTAAAAAATTGTCAGTTTAAAATACTAATAGTAAATTTAAAAAAATATTAATCAAAGCAAAAGTTTTGTAAAATTATAGATTATTTTAGGTTATTCACATAATTCTGCGTCCCGTACCCCACAAAGTTGCTTTGAGAAGGAGCGCAGAACTAAGTAAACAACATAATATATAACATTCAGACCAAAAATACTGGCAGAAAAATTTCAAAAATGATCCTAGCTTTAGTCTTAGCCTTAGCGTTGATAGCCTTGGCCTTAGTTTTGGCAGCCTTAGCTTTAGCGTTAGCTTTAGCCTTAACTTTAGCCTTAGCCTTAGCTTTAGCCTTAGCCTTAGAGTCTTAGTTGTAATCTTAAGTCCAGCCCCATTCCCAACCTCAGACTCAGCCCTAGCCATGATCCTAGCTTTAGCGTTAATGTACAATTCTACCTCGGCCTAACCCTAGCATTAAAATAGCTGTACTTTATTTTGCGATGCCTTATCCTAACCTTAGTTCAGCCTAATATTTTTCTTGAACATAAAGAAGGCGTGTCAAAATAAAAAAGCATTTTTTCAACTTTTTAGAAATTCAAAAAGTCCATATAACCACCCCTTATCACCCCAAACCGCCCTATACATTCAACTTTCACTCGATTCCGTTGCCCAAATCAGCGGCATCGAAATTAAGCGGCAATCATGTGAATAATTAACTCGCAAAAACCGCGATGATGAAGATATATATGCGGCGTTCAGATCGAATCTCACAAAAATACACACACAGATCGTGAAACCAGATTCGTTGGTTGGCGGAGGAGAAGATCCGCCACACAACTGTTTTGACACATCAAACAAACAACTGTAATATAAGTTTGGAATCCTGTTAAAATGCAACAATACGTTAGACTAGTGTAACGTAAAACTAGAGCTAAGACTAGAACTAGAGCTAGGGCTAAGACTAAAAAGACTGTTTTGGGGCATGGGTAGGGCAAAGAATAGAAAAAGCTACGGCTAAAGATAGGCATAAGGCTAGGGTTAAACCAGAACTAGGATTTCAAATAGAGCTACGGCTAAGGCTAATTCTAGGGTTAGCGCTCCGGACTAGGGCTCTGGGCTAAGCTAGGGTTTCGGGCCAGGGATTTAGGCTAAAACTTTAAACTAGGGCTTTGAGCTAGGGGCTAAGCTACGGCTTTGGCTAAGACTCTAAGCTAGAACTCTAAGCTAGGGCTCTAGGCTAGGGCTCTGGGCTAGGGCTCTGGGCTAGGGCTCTGGGCTGGAACTCTGGGCTAGGGCTAGGGCTTTGGGCTAGGGCTCTGGGCTAGAGCTCTCTGCTAGGGTTCTGGCTAGGACTAGAGCTAGGACTAGCTATAGTAATAAAGTTTTACTGTCCAGTAACCAAAAAGTATTTTACAAAGTTAAGGTAATGAAATCACTATAACCAAACATAATTTGGTCTTTAAGAAAAATGATGACAAAACGATTTAACGAACAACTTGGGCGGTAAAAACAAAGAAAGTTTTTGAGAATTAAATTAGAAAGAAACCAATTTGACCCCGATTCAGCGCAAAAATCAAGAAAAACACTTACACTTCGATGGCTACTAAAAATTTCTCAATGAACTATAACATATTTTTACTGCGGTTTCGGACAAAAAAACCATTTTTAAGTTAAAAAACATTTAAAAGTCCTAAATTGCCCAAAGGAATTCAAAAATATAAATCACTTTAAACTCAAAAACTCAAATTTTCAAAATTTAAAAAAATTTCAAAAAATTGTCGTATAAAACCACGTATGACGTGTCGTATAAAACCACGGATGACCGTCTTTATTACCTAAAATATGAAACCAGGATATCACTTTTGTAAAAAGGATAAAGTATTTATAATGTTGCAAATCAAAGAACGTTTTTCATCGCGTAACTGCAAGAAATGACCAGTCTTTTCTCAAAAATACCACGACGTACGGATTAAATGTCATCACATAAACGTTTCGTAATAACTAAACTAACTGAAACTTTGTTTCTAGATTGTTATGAAAACTAAAACTAACCAAAAATTTTTGATTTAGGTTATAGTAGACTACTGAAAAGCTAAAGAAGGGCTAGAAATATATGCAAAGTTAGAAAAAACTAGTAAAATACGGCTAAAGTAAAGTTAAGAAATGACTAATAAATTGCAAGGTATTGCACAGCTAAAAAAACCAATAACTTAAAACTAAGGTAAAAGTAAAAAAAGATAAAGTAAAACTCAAGTAAAGATAGAGTAGAGCTAGAGGAGGAAAAGCGTGAACCTACAGTAAAACTCAGAAATAGATACGGTATGGCGTTGTAACAGCAGGATAAGCTAATAGAATAAGGCTACAGTAAAAATAAGAAATGGCTAGGGTATAACAGTTTTAAGCTAATAAGGTCAAACTAAAGTAGAGCTCGAGCAGAAGGCTAAGCATACAGTATTGAAGAGCAGGACCCAAAGACATAGTTAGAAATGTGTGGATTCAAAAACTTGACAGCCGACCCTTTACAGGTCTAAGCTAGGCCTGCAAAGAGACCTGGCTCACTTTTATTGCCTGTCCAAGCTTTGGCTTGGGCCTCCAGCCTCTGTCTGCCTGCCCGATCCCTTTCAACTTTGTTTCTGGCTCGGCCGGAGCCGGTTTAGGCCTGACTATTACATTAGACCTTTCAGTTTTTTCCTAGCTTTTTCTTAGCTTAATAAGCCTATTATAACAAGTCCGCAGGGAGGCATGTAAACCAAAAAAAATTTTTTTGGGTCTCCACCCTCTCCCTCCCCCCCCAGAGAAAAATGGTAAAAAAAGTCCAGTCTACAGTCAATAACAATTCATTATTGCACTCACATCCAAAGTTAAGTTCAAACCCATCACTACCCTAACTTTCCCCACCACAGTCCAGTCCACCCCAAACCGTCAACTCGGCCCACTCCCGTCTTTGACAGTTTCGAAAATCCTACGCTCTTAATTACCGCTCGGGAAGGGTAAAAGCGAAAGACCAGGGGGATGATTAGCCGCAAAAAGTTCTGACGTGTTCGAAAAGACGAAGCACCGAGCTTCTCATTCATTTCACGCGCAGGCATGGCCACTGATCTCTAGGGTCAGGTCAGGGGTGGGGGGAAGACGGTTCTTTGCGCGCTTCGAAACCCCCCATAATATTTCTTGGCCAAGAGCGGGAAATGAATGAGCAAGAGTTTGTTATGAGAAGGGACAGTCTCGAACAACTCGCTTGATAACAGTAACATTTGGTAGTTGTAGTACTATAGACTAGTCTAAAGAGGGCAATAAGGTTAAGGCTAAGCTAAGACTATGACTAGAGTTAAGCTTGGCTAGGCTAAGCTAGGCTGGGCTGGGATGGACTGGTTTGGACTAGACTGGGCTGTGGCTGAGTTAGGGCTTGTGCTAAGAATGTTTAAAGCTAGGGCATGGGCAAGTCCTCATGAAAAGAAAAAAAACAAAATTTTAAAAGAGGGGGGGGATATTTCACAAAATATAAAAAAAAATATTTTTTTGAAAAAAAAATTATTTTTCCACCCCCTTCCCTTCGAAAAATCACCCTGCCCTTTTTCCCAGCAAAAATGGGAAAGAGGAGGTGATTTAACACGCCCAAAGTTTTCCTAGCAAATCGACCGTTTTCTACAAACTTTTTGACCAAAAAATCCAATTTTCCACAAACATATTGACCGCAAAATACAAAAATAAGATTAACACCCTTAAATTATTAGCTCACGATAACTGTTTGGTCGATTAAACGGTAATTGCGCGAAACGCCGATTAGTTGTTGTTAAGAAGAGCGAAAGGTCAGCCGAGACGAAACAATGGACAGTGTATCGAATTCGAGCATGAGCAACCGCCGTCGGAACGTCACGAATAATGCACACCCAGCTTCAAATTCAAACGTCCGCGTTTTTTGTTTTTGCAAGTGTAGCTTGTAGTGATAGGGGGGGGGGGGATGAAGGGAGAAGTAAAAGGAGAGTACGGCTAAAGTGAAAAAAATAAAGTTAGGTCGATAAAGGTACCGTAGGGAAGGGTAGGTATAGACGTAGGGTAAAGAGTCAAAACTCTTATCATGATAGAGGCGGGATTAGGGTATACTGTCGAGTACAGAAGGGTATGCTTTACGGTAGAGAAGAGCTTACTGTCAGCTAGGAGAATATGGTTTCGGGAGTAAGGGTAGGGGTAATGGTAAGGATGAGGGCATGGGTAGGAGCAGTTTTAGGGGCAACGTTAGCGATAGGAGGAAGGAGAGGAGTAGGGGGAGGGAGGGGGGGGGGTATTGAGATAGAGGGTATGGAGTAGAGGGTAGAGAGTAGGGGTAGGGAGTAGACATGATTAACAAGCCGGGCCTGACCAAAATTTAGGTCGGGCCGGGCCTGAGCAAAACTTTGATCGAGCCGGGGCCAACATTCAGGCCCGTTCCTCATGTGCAGGAGGTGACAGCAGAAGTAGCAACCAGCTCCTACTCTCCCCACCCCATTAATCAGAAACCATCCCCATTATCAAAAATCCACCCCCAAGGCCAATAAACCCTTTAATTTAACAAAACATAACCGTATACAACTGTAATATCATTTTCAAACTTTTAGTTTGTCTTTTATGGCTTCACCCGACTCCACATCACCTTTGTTTATGCCACTCGAGCCAGGTTGATCACCATCATCTTCCTCATCATCATCATCGTCGTCCAAGTCACTTGGGAGGTCTTCTTCAGCATTGAAGACGCTTTCATCGAATACCAATGGTTTGGTGTCTTCTTTCTTCTCTTCTGCCGGCTTTTGTGAGCTTTGAGGCTCTTCCAGATCATCATCCAGGTAGGCACCTTCTTCTCCGATGTTGTAGAAGGTGCGCTCGTCGATGGCAAACACTTTTTCTTCTGGGTCCTAAAGGTAAAATGGTATAAAATACCCAAAACATTATTAAAAAATGAAAAATAAGGAAAGTTACATACCAAAAAAGGTATGAATATCAATGATAATATAATTCTTCAAACTTTTTCGCAAAAAAATAAATACAAAATGCATTTTTTAAATTTAAAAACAAATCAAAAAAATTTTAAATCCGCCCCAAAACCCTATTTACCCCTTCCTTACCTCAGTCTTTTCCCTTTCAATATCATCAGCATCTTCATCATCATCACCTCCAGCTTGTGGATCATAGGTGAACAACTCACGACCACTCAGTCCAGTCTTTTGGCCGCTCTTGAAGCTGGCCTTCTTTCTCTTCTCTTCGGCCGCTGCCGCTTCCTTACGTTCACGGAGCTTCTTCTTCTTCCAGGCAATGAAGGATTCTAATGTCACTTTAGTCTGGGGTTTACCTGCTAATTGGGCTCGCTAAAAATTGAGTATTTTATTAATAAAACGCTACTTTTTCATATTATAGTAGATAGCATGAACGAAAAAATGAATGAAAGACAACTTTTTTATATTATAGTAGATTACATAGACAAAAAAAGTATAAAACAAAGTCTCTCAAAGTTTTTGAGCAAAAATTTGTCAGCCTATACCTGATCCAAATCAAAACCTACCTCTTTTTCAATCAATTCCTCCAAACTGATCTGTTCCAATCGCTTCATTTCCTCCATTTTCTTCCTGTCCTTCTTCAAAATGTAACCCTCAGGCAATGCGTGCCGATAAATACACTTCTCACCATTAGGACACTCCCAAAACCATCCGTATTTGGCTTCTTCCACGGCTTCCAAGAAGTATTTGCACACGATCGTCGTCTGATTTGGCCGTTTCCGATCCTTCTCACCGTGCTTCTTTTCGGCTACATCGTTCAATTGCTTCTCATCCCAATTCTCATTGGTTTCTTCTTCTTCGTCCTTCTTAATATCTCTACTGTCAACGAACAAGTTCCTCTTGGCAGTCTTCTGTTGAACAGCCAGATCGTGGCTGAACTTGCACTTCTTGCCTTTTGTGCACATTCCTTGCTTGAAGAAAACGCATAACACTGACTTTGGATCAACATCTAAAAGAATATAACTTATATTAAAATATATTACCAAAAAATACAAACTAAGCCGAAAATTAGAAGTAAACTGATCAAAAATAGCTTTAACATCACACAGTATGACCAATATCACAAAAAATTAACAAAACTCAAAAACAAAGATAAAAAAAAAAAGTTATATAAACAAAAATAAACTAAATACCCTCCAAAAAAATTAAAAGCTAAAAGAAATTCCCAAAGAGCACCACCTTATGCTACTTTCCATCGTCAGATCTCAATAAAATTAAACTTACCAGCCGCAACCTTTGGCATACTCTGCACAGGCTTGAAGATCTTGCTCAAATCCTTCAAATCATCAGCCTCGTCCTTCTTTTTCTTCTGTTGTTGTTGACGAGGATCTTGGCCTTTAACCTAAATACCAAAATCAACTTAAGAAACACAAAACCCACCTGGTTCTCCAAGTTTTTAATAAACTTCTGCATCTTGGCACCCTTCTTATTCTTCAAACCAAAGGTCATGTCCTCGACCTTCTTGGCCATCTTCTTCTGATGCTCCTTCGTGTTTTTGGGCTGATTTTTCGGCGGCATTTTGTCTCTAAAGTAATATAATTAAAATAACCATTAAGATGATAAGAAAAAATATAAAGAATAAAACATTTCACAAAAAATTGATTAAAAAAGTAAACAGATCACGAATTTTTATGATGGTAAACCAAAAGAGGGTTCATCAGTTTCCTAACATTCGCAAAAAAATTATTTTGATCTATCCGAGTCGCTTCCTAGCTTCTGCAGTCTGCGCAGACTTTTTATTCTTTGTAAATTTGGATTTAGTTGGGCGCGGCTGAAACGTCCGTATTTGTGCCATTTTTCGATAAACTGATATTTTGTAGATCAAGATGTGTTGATTGCTTTTAGATGACCAAAATGTTCGATCGTGTGCGAAGCCAAAGCACCAGCAGAGATGCTGAAGCGCCTGGAGTGCAAAGCGTCGAAGGAGATGTGAGTTCTCTTGTTGTTTTAGCTCATATATAAGTTTGGTAAGCTTGGTATTAGTTTTTAGAATAGTGTTTAAAGATATTCATGTTGTTTGCTTTCAGTCACAGCGTATAACGGATTTAAGTTGGGAGCTGCGAGTATATTGCTTTATTGGTTGCTTCGTTTTATCCATGGTCTGCAGTTTGTTGGTAAGTTTTTAATAATTTTATTATTTGGTGTTTAGATGGGATGTAGTAGAAGAATATACTCTAATTATACGACAATATGCTTGTAGAGAAGGTTGTGAACAAGTTGAAATACTCTGATTTTGTTGAAGAATAGTGAATAATGTTCGTTTTCAGGGTTCTCCGTTCGTTTTTGCTGGAAAATTGACCGAATTTGCTGTGATGGTATCTTTGGGTAGTATGATTTCCATAGGAGGGTCAGTTTATCCGTTTTATTATCTATTTACAACTATTCAGATATAAATATACGACATCTGATGTTTTATATAATTTTAAAAGTAAATCTTCAAATTTAGGGCGTTGAATGCCATTTTTAGTTGTCATAACCTATACTTTAACAAATATAGCCCTATAAAATTCATATTTCAGGACCTTCTTTCTGTCAGGACCTCTAAACCAGCTCAAGAAGATGTTTGAGCCAACCAGGCTTGTGGCTACCTTAATATACATCTTGATGATCATCCTTACTTTGATTACGGGACTACTGTTAAGGAATGGTGTTCTAGCCGTTATCTGTATATTGGGACAGTATTTGAGTATGGGTTGGTACTCGTTGTCATATATACCATACGCCAGGGAGGTTCTTTGGTCATTCTTCAACAGATGCTTTTAATTTATTAACTTATATTGTTCCTAAAGGTTGTATTACTTAGCAATGAATGTTCTACTTATGTATAAAGTTGATATTTTATGGTTGTATTTGTGGATTAATAAATATTATAAAAATGTTTCAATATTGGTATGTTTGGACAGTTTTGGCTGAAACTACACAGTAAAAAACAGTCAAATCAAAAATAAGATAATATGCTTTTCAGATTATACTCAAAAATAGAAATATACAGTTTATTACAGTAATAATTAGCCTATACATCACCTATTCGCCCCGTTTTTTGTAACTGGCAGCTGATGGTTCCTTCACAGCTTCCAACCATCGCCATTCTTCACGTATCTCCAGAGGATTATGCTCACCAGTAGCACGACGTTCCTCATCTCGAGCTCTCATCTTTTCCTCAATGTCACCATGAAGGATTCGAGAGAAGTAGTCTAGCTGAAAATAGCTTTATACATTAACATAAACACATCAATATAAACCTTTAAAGTATCAAAAAACTCAAAATTTTTAATGAAACAGTACAATATTCATTTTTAAAACAATAAAACAAGATTTTTCAAAAATGTGGGAAGCATTTGACCCCCAATAAGTATACAATATATTGGGAAACACTTTCTTCACTACAATATTGCAACGGTTTAGATGTTTACGGTAACCAAAAGTTCAGTAAACAGTCAAATAAACCGTTGCGTTCGTTGCGAATCGAACCCGTGACCTTCCAACTACACAATCGGTCTCTTAGCCACTGCGCTATTGACGCTTCATTGAAAAAAGCGCTTAAAACTCCCCAAACGAAAAGATAGGTTAAAAAATCATCCGCAAGAGTAATATTAAGGAAATTGCTTCAAATTTGAGAGTATGTTCACATTGATTTTAAGTAACTTCAAAATTTTTCAGTTTAAAAAATTAAATTATAATCAAAAAGAACTTACGGCCAAATTGTCGTCCTTTTGACCTCGCATATCACGTTGACGAAGATACGTACGTGCAATTTCGTCTTTGGCTATCAACTTGCTTATTCTTTTCTCTTCTTTGACTATCAAGTACCTAAATTTAAAAGAATAAGACCTTCTGAACTTGAAAAACAGATAGTACATGTATACTTCGAAGGGCAATAATAATATTATGTTGTTATGCTTCAAAACAATTAGGTAAAGATATTTTGGCATATATATATGAACGAACAATAATAGCATAATAAGGCTTACCATAGAAACATATTGTAAGCCACAATAAACCCACAAGCTGCGGCTGTAATTCGCATCAAGTTCTTCCAGCTTCGCTTTCTTTCTTCATGTCGTTCCCTCATGGTTCTGAACTGCATATCATCTCCACCATAACGTTGTTTCCAGTATTGTTGCCAGTCAACGCTAAAAGTATAACTTTCAATCTGATTATTACCCAAAAAAACTTATTTTACATTAAACTTTCAAATTATAAACTAAAACCGAAATATTTATAAAAAACTAGTTAATAATAGAAGCATAACTCAACTTATAACACAACCAGAAAGCTAATCTATCATAACATAGCAATTAAACTCCAGATAAAGCATCTTACTTCGCATAATCGGCCCTAGCCCGATCTGAACCATAAGAACGGTGGGATTTCGGCTGGGCAAGATTGAAATCATAAAGTTTTCGATCAGCTGGACGTCTCAGAACATCGTACGCTACCTTCAACTCCATAAAATCCTTCGTATCACCATCATTTCGATCCGGATGAAGCTGCTTTGACTTCTCAAAGTATGCCACCTTGATCTCATGAAGTGTCGCATTCTTTCCAACTCCAAGAACATCATAATGAGTTTTCCGTCTCCTAAACACAAAAACAATAATAACATCGTCGAAAGACGTAAAAGAACTTACAAAATCTAAGCTGCATAAAGCTGTATTCTCACAAAAACTCAAATATAACTCACGTGGCGCTGATGTGCAAGAAAGAACGACTCTTCAGTTGTGTGACAACCGAATGTCGTAGTAGAGACAAATCCATCTGATCATTAAAACAGTTTTTGTACCCAAAATCCCTTTAATCACTCCATAAACAATATGTTATATTGTTTTTGTTCGTTATTTACATTTTGTCAATTTTTCTTTAAAAATTTAGAAAATAAAAATAAAATTCGATACCACGTAAACAAAGCGCCACAATTGATTGAATTGAACAGATAATTACAAATCTTGCTCAAATTAGTTCAAGTTTAGCCTAAAGCTTAGGCTTAGGCGTGAGCTTGAGCTGCTGCTTAGCTTTAGGCTTGAACTTAGGCTTTTGCTTGGTCTTAAGCTTAGACTATTGCTTTAGCTTAGGCTTGGGCTTCTGCTTAGGCTTGTGCTTTGGCTGCTGCTTAGGTTTAGGCTTGAACTTATTCTTTTGCTTGGTCTTAAGCTTATGCTATTGTTTTAGCTTAGACTTGGGCTTAGGCTTCTGCTTAGGCTTTTGCAAGGGTGTAGGCTTATGCTTATGCGTAGGCTTACGCTTGGGCTCTGGCTTAGGCGTGAGCTTGGGCTGCTGCTTAGGTATAGGCTTGAACTTAGGCTTTTGCTTGGTCTTAAGCTTAAGCTATTGCTTTAGCTTAGGCTTGGGCTTCTGCTTAGGCTTGTGCTTTGGCTGCTGCTTAGGTTTAGGCTTGAACTTAGGCTTTTGCTTGGTCTTAAGCTTAAGCTATTGTTTTAGCTTAGGCTTGGTCTTTTGCTTAGGCTTTTGCAATAGTGTAGGCTTACGCTTGGGCTCTGGCTTAGGCGTGAGCTTGGGCTGCTGCTTAGGTATAGGCTTGAACTTAGGCTTTTGCTTGGTCTTAAGCTTAAGCTATTGCTTTAGCTTAGACTTGGCCTTGAGCTTAGGCTTAGACTTAGGCTTAGACTTTTTCAAGGGTGTAGGCTTACGCTCAGGCTCTGGCTTAGGCTTGAGCTTTGGCTGCTGCTTAGGTTTAAGCTTCCGATGGGGCTTAAGCTTTTGCTATGTCTTAAATTTAGGTTTAGGCCTATTGCTTTAGCTTAGGCTTTTGCAAGAGTGTAGGCTTATGCTTATGCGTAGGCTTACGCTCGGGCTTTGGCTTAGGCGTGAGCTTAAGCTGCTGCTTAGGTTTAGGCTTGAACTTACGCTTTTGCTTGGTCTTAAGCTTAATCTATTGCTTTAGCTTAGGCTTGGATTTAGGCTGCTGCTTAGATTTTTGCAAGGGTGTAGGCTTAGGTTTATGCGTAAGCTTACGCACGGGCTCTGACTTAGGCTTGAGCTTTGGCTACTGCTTAGGTTTAGGCTTGTGTTTAGGCTTTTGTTTGGCCTTAAGCTTAGGCTATTGCTTTAGCTTAGGCTTTAGCTTTGGCTACAGCTTATGCTTTTGTTTGAATTTAGGCTTATGCGTTGGCTTACGCTCAGGCTTTAAATTTTTGCTTAGGTTTGGTCTTCTGCTTAGGCTTTTGCAAAAGTGTAGTCTTATGCTTATGCGTAGGCTTACGCTCGGGCTCTGGCTCTGGCGCTGGCTTAGGCTTTTGCAAGGGTGTAGGAATAAGCTAATGCGTAGGCTTGGGCTTCTCTTTAGACTTCCTTAAAAGCTTAGGTTGACGCTTACGCTTAGTCTTGAGCTTTGGCTACTGCTTAGGTTTAGGCTTGTACTTAGGCTTTTGCTTGGTCTTAAGCTTAAGCTATTGTTTTAGCTTAGGCTTGGTCTTTTGCTTAGGCTTTTGCAATAGTGTAGGCTTACGCTTATGCGTAGGCTTTTGCTTGGTCTTAAGCTTAGGTTATTGTTTTACCTTAAGCTTAGGCTTATGTTTAGGCTTAATGTTGAGCTTTAGCTGCTGCTTAGGTTTAAAATTGAACTTAACTTTTGCTTGGTCTTAAGCTTAGGATATTGCTTTAGCTTAGGATTGGGCTTCACCGATCATAAATTGTAATTGTATAGCGTAGAAAATATGTTAATAAACCTTAAAAAAACCTTAGGATTGGGCTTAGGTTTAGGATTAGGTTTAGGCTTAGCCTAGGCTCACGCCTGGGTTCTGGCTTAGGCTTTTACTTGGTCTTAGGCTTAAGCTTTGGCTTAGGACGTTTAGCTTAAAGCTTGGGTTTAGGCTTGTATTTTGGCTGAGGCTGGGACATAGGCCTCCGTTTAGGCTTAGGAGTAGTCTTACTCTTAGGCTGCGGTTTTGAATTAGGCTTTTGCTTGAACTTTTGGGCTTGGACTTTCGTATTCTGAAGTCCAAGTCTAGTCCAAAGTCTAAGCCTGTCCTATCTCGCACTAAAAATCCAACCATACTTTACAATATATAAAAGTTAGCGTTCTCTACTGTAAGAGTACGACAAAAGTCAGGTATATAAAAGTAGTTGTTGATTGTATTCAATGAGTCACAACTGGTCTTAATTACCAATGGCAGAAACATAAGCAGTCAGGTAACAATGAGCTCTAAACTGAACACTTGATTACACTACCTTACAATATATATTTAAAATGAAAGTAGGCAATCTCTGTTATAAAAATAATATAAAACTCTTATAAAAAGTAATAGCGTTTTTTAGAAAAATGAAGTTCAATGTATTTTGTACTGTGCTGTTGTGTAAGTTTTATAAGACAACTTAATGAAATAAATTATATAGTTATTCTAGAGTTATATTGTAATATTTTATGTAGCTTATGTTATCTGTTTTTATTCGTTATGTAAGACGTATTTTTCCAAACCTTGTCAACCAAGTTACAAAGCATCGTATCTTCTCCTATATATAACAAGACTGAATTTTGTAACTTAAATGTATATTGATAAACATACGGTGTGTTATTACAATATATATACAGTAAACAAAAGCTCGTCTTCTTTTCTACACGTTACATCAAGATTTAAAACATATACTACCCATTGTTATTCAGAACAACATGTTAAATCTGAATTCAACCATAAAGTAAGAAGACATCTTTGGAGTAGAAGTTTGGCCTACAGTAACCTAAATGCTGATTGGTTAATATAGCAGATGCTTGGTATTAAATATATCAAAATTGAGTTGTATGTATGAATAGAAAGTTTTGAAATGTTGAAAATCATCATCAGTCTAAGCCATAAAGAGAAAAGCACAAATGGGCTGCCCATACCTAGGGGCGATTTTTTTTGGGCGATTTCCTCAAGGGCGATTTCTTTATGGGCGATCCAAAATATTTTTAAAAAAATACCCTTTTGGCCTTACCTGACCCCATTCCTGACCTTTTAGGCCCTACCTGACCCTACCCTTGACCTTTTTGGTCCAACCTGACCCAACCCCTGACCCTTTTGGCCCTACTTGACCCAACCCCTGACCCTTTTGGCCCTACCTGACCCAACCCCTGACCCTTTTGGCCCTACTTGACCCAACCCCTGACCCTTTTGGCCCTACCCAACCCCTGCCCCTGACCTTTTTGGTCCAACCTGACCCTACCCCTGACCTTTTTGGCCTTAGTTGACCCAACCCCTGACCCTTTTGGCCCTACTTGACCCAACCCCTGACCCTTTTGGCCCTACCCAACCCTGCCCCTGACCTTTTTGGTCCAACCTGACCCTACCCCTGACCTTTTTGGCCTTACTTGACCCAACCCCTGACCCTTTTGGCCCTACTTGACCCAACCCCTGACCCTTTTGGCCCTACCCAACCCTGCCCCTGACCTTTTTGGCCTTAGTTGACCCAACCCCTGACCCTTTTGGCCCTACCCAACCCTGCCCCTGACCTTTTTGGTCCAACCTGACCCTACCCCTGACCTTTTTGGCCTTACTTGACCCAACCCCTGGCCCTTTTGGCCCTACTTGACCCAACCCCTGACCCTTTTGGCCCTACCCAACCCTGCCCCTGACCTTTTTGGTCCAACCTGACCCTGCCCCTGACCTTTTTGGTCCAACCTGACCCTACCCCTGACCTTTTTGGCCTTAGTTGACCCAACCCCTGACCCTTTTGGCCCTACCTGACCCTACCCCTGACCTTTTTGGTCCAACCTGACCCTACCCCTGACCTTTTTGGCCTTAGTTGACCCAACCCCTGACCCTTTAGGCCCTACCCAACCTCACCCCTGACCTTTCTAACCCTACCTGACCCTACCCCTGACCTTTCTAGCCTTACCCAACCTCACCCCTGACCCTATTTGCCCTACCCAACCCTACCCCTGACCTTTCTGGCCCTACCCAACCTTATCCCTGACCCTATTATACCCAACCTCACCCCTGACCCGTTTACCCCTATCTGACCCCATCCCTGACCTTTCTAGCCCTTCCCAACCTCACCCCTGACCCTTTTACCCCTATCTGACTCCATCCCTGACCTTTCTAGCCCTACCCAACCTCACCCCTGACCCTTTTACCCCTATCTGACCCCACCCCTGACCTTTCTAGTCCTACCCAACCTCACCCCTGACCCTATTAGCCCTACCCAACCCATTTCAGTCCTACCCGACCCTACCACTGACCATTTTAAATTGACCCTACCATACCATAACCCATGCTAGCTTCTATATACTACTCATCCTACTTGACATACCATAGCCTATCCTACTTACTATGCTATACTCCTATCATACTCTATATTACCTACCATTCCATACCATACTATACTATACTATCTCATACCATGCCATACCCTACCATACTTTATACTACCTACTATATTTTACCATATCATACTCTATATTAACTACCCTTCTCTACCATACTAAACCAAGATATAACATATCATATTATACCCTAACATACGCTACACTACCTACTGTGCCATATCTACCATACCATACTATACCCTATACCAGATCATATTTGACGAGTGATGTACACTTCGCGGGTGGACACTTCGCGGGGGCACCCGCGAGTTGGGATGTCCCACTTCGCGGGAACCAACGAAGTGTCCATAAAGTATGGACACTTTTCGGGTGGAGATATATAGTAACTACTATGGAGTTGGCAATATTTATGTAAACTGTCAATATTACTAGGGTCTTTTAAGCCTAAAGTAAAATCAAAATAATAGAAAAAAATGTTTTTGTTAAATTTGTTTTTTTTTTAATTTTTTTAAACTTTTACATTTTTATGGTTAAAAAAGAGTGTATTTTTCGAAAACCGTGCCAAATACTATAGGAAACTGACGTCGACTTATAAAAATTATAATTTTGACAAAAATCAACTAATTTTAAAATTTTAAAATGGTTTTATATGCATTTCAACCTGAAAACTTCAAATCTGAAAACCGTTTTGTTCTATCATCGCTTTAAATGGTAGAAAAACGCAATGCCAAGATTTGCCAATTTGGCGGAAATTTAAATTTTTGACAAAATTTAGTTGAAATGTTAATTGTGTTGGTTTTTGTATCGTATAAGTACTTTAACTTCAAATTTTAGTAGAATTTTACCAACCGATAACAAAGTTACTGCATCTCAAGTCAAAAGATACCACAGTAACCCAGTAAATACACATGATAAAATAAGTAAAAATCAGAAATACGAGTTTTGTTAGTGTTTATTTGTTAAGTTTTACAATTCTGCAAAATAGTAATTTTGGTAAAAGTTGACCAATTTAAAAATTTTAAAATGCTATCATATGCAGTTTGGCTCAAACAAGCTAAATTTATACTTAATTTTGTTTTAGCTTCATTGTAAATGGCCGAAAAACACAATGCCAAGATTTGCCAATTTGGCGGAAATTCAAATTTTTGTTAAAGTTTAACCAAAATGCTGTCACTACTGTTTTTTAGAGTGTATCAGTAGTATACATACAAAGTTTGGTGAATTTTCATCACCTGGTAACAAAGTTACTGCCTGTATTTTTACAAGCCCTAATCACTTTCCTATAGAATTTTACTTCATTTTTTGAACTAAAAACTTATAACTATAAAACGACTTATCCAAATTACTTCAAACTTTGCAGAATTGTAAAACTTAACAAATAAACACTAACAAAACTTGTATTTCTGATTTTTACATTTTATCATGTGTATTTACTGGGTTACTGTGGTATCTTTTGACTTGAGATGCAGTAACTTTGTTATCGGTTGGTAAAATTCTACTAAAATTTGAAGTTAAAGTACTTATACGATACAAAAACCAACACAATTAACATTTCAACTAAATTTTGTCAAAAATTTAAATTTCCGCCAAATTGGCAAATCTTGGCATTGCGTTTTTCTACCATTTAAAGCGATGATAGAACAAAACGGTTTTCAGATTTGAAGTTTTCAGGTTGAAATGCATATAAAACCATTTTAAAATTTTAAAATTAGTTGATTTTTGTCAAAATTATAATTTTTATAAGTCGACGTCAGTTTCCTATAGTATTTGGCACGGTTTTCGAAAAATACACTCTTTTTTAACCATAAAAATGTAAAAGTTTAAAAAAATAAAAAAAAAACAAATTTAACAAAAACATTTTTTTCTATTACTTTGATTTTACTTTAGGCTTAAATAGACCCTAGTAATATTGACAGTTTACATAAATTTTGCCAACTCCATAGTAGTTACTATATATCTTCACCCGCGAAGTGACCACCCGCGAATTGTCCGTTCCAATGGTATGAGATACTATGGTATAGTAGGTAAGTTAGGTAGGGTATACTAAGTAGTATAGGGTTTGGTATGGTATGATGTAGTATAGTATGGTATATAAGATAGTGCAGAGTATGTTAATATAGCTATATACATATAGGGTTATAGGGTATGACAGTGCAGGATACGGTAGGGTATTGTACGGTAGGTAGTATAGAATACGATATGGTAGGTAAGGTAGAGAATAGTAGAGAACGTACGATATAGTATGATATGGTATGGTATGAGACACTATGGTGTACTAGGTAAGTGAGGTATGGTATAGTAGGTAGCATAGGGTATGATAGGGTAGGGTTAAAATAGCCAGGGGTAGTGTTCGGTAGAGCCAAAAGGGTCAGGGGGTAGAGTCAAGTAGGGGTAAAAAAGATCAGAGATAAGGTCAGGTAGGGGGTAAAAGGGTAAGTGGTGAGGTTGGGTAGGGCTAGAAAGGTCAGGGGGTAGGGTCAGGTAGGGCCTAAACGATCAGGGGTAGAGTCAGGTAGGGCTAATAGGGTCAGGGGGTAAGGTTGGGTAGGGCTAATAGGGTCAGGGGGTGAGGTTGGGTAGGGCTAGAAAGGTCTGGGGTGAGGTTGGGTAGGGCTTATAGGGTCAGGGGGTGAGTTTGAGTAGGGCTAGAAAGGTCAGGGGTAGGGTCAGATAGGGGTAAAAAGAGTCAGGGGGTGAGGTTGGGTAGGGCCAAAAGGGTCAGGGGTGAGGTTGGGTAGAGCTAGAAAGGTCAGGGGGTAGGCTTCGGTAGGGCCAAAAGGGTCAGGGGTAGGGTCAGGTTGGACCAAAACGATCAGGGGGTAGAGTCAGGTAGGGCCAAAAGGGTCAGGGGTGAGGTTGGGTAGGGCTAATAGGGTCAGGGGTAAGGTTGGGTAGGGCTAATAGGGTCAGGGGGAAGGGTTGGGTAGAGCCAAAAGGGTCAGGGGTAGGCTTGGGTAGGGCCAAAAGGGTCAGGGGGTAGGGTCAAGTAGGGCCAAAAGGGCCAGGGGTTGGGTCAAGTAGGGCCAAAAGGGTCAGGGGTTGGGTCAAGTAAGGCCAAAAAGCACAGGGGTAGGGTCAGGTTGGACCAAAAAGGTCAGGGGCAGGGTTGGGTAGGGCCAAAAGGGTCAGGGGTTGGGTCAAGTAGGGCCAAAAGGGTCAGGGGTTGGGTCAAGTAGGGCCAAAAAGGTCAGGGGTTGGGTCAACTAAAGCCAAAAAGGTCAGGGGTAGGGTCAGGTTGGACCAAAAAGGTCAGGGGCAGGGTTGGGTAGGGCCAAAAGGGTCAGGGGTTGGGTCAAGTAGGGCCAAAAGGGGCCAGGGGTTGGGTCAACTAAGGCCAAAAAGGTCAGGGGGTAGGGTCAGGTAGGGCCAAAAGTGTCAGGGGTTGGGTCAGGTAGGGCCAAAAGGGTCAGGGGTTGGGTCAGGTTGGACCAAAAAGGTCAGGGGTAGGGTCAGGTAGGGCCAAAAGGGTCAGGGGTTGGGTCAAGTAAGACCAAAAAGGTCAGGGGTTGGGTCAGGTTGGACCAAAAAGGTCAGGGGTAGGGTCAGGTAGGGCCAAAAGGGTCAGGGGTAGGCTTGGGTAGGGCCAAAAGGGTCAGGGGTAGGGTCAAGCAGGGCCAAAAGGGCCAGGGGGTTGGGTCAAGTAAGGCCAAAAAGGTCAGGGGTAGGGTCAGGTTGGAACAAAAAGGTCAGGGGCAGGGTTGGGTAGGGCCAAAAGGGTCAGGGGTTGGGTCAAGTAGGGCCAAAAGGGTCAGGGGTTGGGTCAAGTAGGGCCAAAAGGGTCAGGGGTTGGGTCAACTAAGACCAAAAAGGTCAGGGGTAGGGTCAGGTTGGACCAAAAAGGTCAGGAGCAGGGTTGGGGAGGGCCAAAAGGGTCAGGGGTTGGGTCAAGTAGGGCCAAAAGGGCCAGGGGTTGGGTCAACTAAGGCCAAAAAGGTCAGGGGTAGGGTCAGGTAGGGCCAAAAGGGTCAGGGGGTTGGGTCAAGTAGGGCCAAAAGGGCCAGGGGTTGGGTCAGGTTGGACCAAAAAGGTCAGGGGGTAGGGTCAGGTAGGGCCAAAAGGGTCAGGGGTTGGGTCAAGTAAGGCCAAAAAGGTCAGGGGTTGGGTCAGGTTGGACCAAAAAGGTCAGGGGGTAGGGTCAGGTAGGGCCAAAAGGGTCAGGGGTTGGGTCAAGTAGGGCCAAAAGGATCCGGGGTTGGGTCAGGTTGGACCAAAAAGGTCAGGGGTAGGGTCAGGTAGGGCCAAAAGGGTCAGGGGTTGGGTCAGGTTGGACCAAAAAGGTCAGGGGTAGGGTCAGGTAGGGCCAAAAGGGGTCAGGGGGTTGGGTCAAGTAAAGCCAAAAAGGTCAGGGGTAGGGTCAGGTTGGAACAAAAAGGTCAGGGGCAGGGTTGGGTAAGGCCAAAAGGGTCAGGGGTTGGGTCAAGTAGGGCCAAAAGGGTCAGGGGTTGGGTCAGGTTGGACCAAAAAGGTCAGGGGTAGGGTCAGGTAGGGCCAAAAGGGTCAGGGGTTGGGTCAAGTAAGACCAAAAAGGTCAGGGGTTGGGTCAGGTTGGACCAAAAAGGTCAGGGGCAGGGTTGGGTAGGGCCAAAAGGGTCAGGGGTTGGGTCAAGTAGGGCCAAAAGGGTCAGGGGTTGGGTCAACTAAGGCCAAAAAGGTCAGGGGTAGGGTCAGGTTGGACCAAAAAGGTCAGGGGCAGGGTTGGGTAGGGCCAAAAGGGTCAGGGGTTGGGTCAAGTAGGGCCAAAAGGGCCAGGGGTTGGGTCAACTAAGGCCAAAAAGGTCAGGGGTAGGGTCAGGTAGGGCCAAAAGGGTCAGGGGTTGGGTCAAGTAGGGCCAAAAGGGTCAGGGGTTGGGTCAAGTAAGGCCAAAAAGGTCAGGGGTTGGGTCAAGTAGGGCCAAAAGGATCCGGGGTTGGGTCAGGTTGGACCAAAAAGATCCGGGGTTGGGTCAGGTTGGACCAAAAGGATCCGGGGTTGGGTCAGGTTGGACCAAAAAGGTCAGGGGTAGGGTCAGGTAGGGCCAAAAGGGTCAGGGGTTGGGTCAGGTTGGACCAAAAAGGTCAGGGGGTAGGGTCAGGTAGGGCCAAAAGGGTCAGGGGTTGGGTCAGGTTGGACCAAAAAGGTCAGGGGCAGGGTTGGGTAGGGCCAAAAGGGTCAGGGGTTGGGTCAAGTAGGGCCAAAAGGGTCAGGGGTTGGGTCAAGTAGGGCCAAAAGGGCCAGGGGTTGGGTCAACTAAGGCCAAAAAGGTCAGGGGTAGGGTCAGGTAGGGCCAAAAGGGTCAGGGGTTGGGTCAAGTAGGGCCAAAAGGGTCAGGGGTTGGGTCAAGTAAGGCCAAAAAGGTCAGGGGTTGGGTCAGGTTGGACCAAAAAGGTCAGGGGTAGGGTCAGGTAGGGCCAAAAGGGTCAGGGGTTGGGTCAAGTAAGGCCAAAAAGGTCAGGGGTTGGGTCAAGTAAGACCAAAAAGGTCAGGGGTTGGGTCAGGTTGGACCAAAAGGGTCAGGGGTAGGCTTGGGTAGGGCCAAAAGGGTCAGGGGTTGGGTCAAGTAGGGCCAAAAGGGTCAGGGGTTGGGTCAACTAAGGCCAAAAAGGTCAGGGGTTGGGTCAGGTTGGACCAAAAAGGTCAGGGGTAGGGTCAGGTAGGGCCAAAAGGGTCAGGGGTTGGGTCAAGTAAGACCAAAAAGGTCAGGGGTTGGGTCAGGTTGGACCAAAAAGGTCAGGGGTAGGGTCAGGTAGGGCCAAAAGGGTCAGGGGTAGGCTTGGGTAGGGCCAAAAGGGTCAGGGGTTGGGTCAAGTAGGGCCAAAAGGGTCAGGGGTTGGGTCAACTAAGGCCAAAAAGGTCAGGGGTAGGGTCAGGTTGGACCAAAAAGGTCAGGGGCAGGGTTGGGTAGGGCCAAAAGGGTCAGGGGTTGGGTCAAGTAGGGCCAAAAGGGCCAGGGGTTGGGTCAACTAAGGCCAAAAAGGTCAGGGGTAGGGTCAGGTAGGGCCAAAAGTGTCAGGGGTTGGGTCAGGTAGGGCCAAAAGGGTCAGGGGTTGGGTCAAGTAGGGCCAAAAGGGCCAGGGGTTGGGTCAGGTTGGACCAAAAAGGTCAGGGGTTGGGTCAGGTTGGACCAAAAAGGTCAGGGGTAGGGTCAGGTAGGGCCAAAAGGGTCAGGGGTTGGGTCAAGTAAGACCAAAAAGGTCAGGGGTTGGGTCAGGTTGGACCAAAAAGGTCAGGGGTAGGGTCAGGTAGGGCCAAAAGGGTCAGGGGTAGGCTTGGGTAGGGCCAAAAGGGTCAGGGGTTGGGTCAAGTAGGGCCAAAAGGGTCAGGGGTTGGGTCAACTAAGGCCAAAAAGGTCAGGGGTAGGGTCAGGTTGGACCAAAAAGGTCAGGGGCAGGGTTGGGTAGGGCCAAAAGGGTCAGGGGTTGGGTCAAGTAGGGCCAAAAGGGCCAGGGGTTGGGTCAGGTTGGACCAAAAAGGTCAGGGGTTGGGTCAGGTTGGACCAAAAAGGTCAGGGGGTAGGGTCAGGTAGGGCCAAAAGGGTCAGGGGTTGGGTCAAGTAAGACCAAAAAGGTCAGGGGTTGGGTCAGGTTGGACCAAAAAGGTCAGGGGTAGGGTCAGGTAGGGCCAAAAGGGTCAGGGGTAGGCTTGGGTAGGGCCAAAAGGGTCAGGGGTAGGGTCAAGCAGGACCAAAAGGGCCAGGGGTTGGGTCAAGTAAGGCCAAAAAGGTCAGGGGTAGGGTCAGGTTGGAACAAAAAGGTCAGGGGCAGGGTTGGGTAGGGCCAAAAGGGTCAGGGGTTGGGTCAAGTAAGGCCAAAAGGGTCAGGGGTTGGGTCAGGTTGGACCAAAAAGGTCAGGGGTAGGGTCAGGTAGGGCCAAAAGGGTCAGGGGGTTGGGTCAAGTAGGGCCAAAAGGATCCGGGGGTTGGGTCAGGTTGGACCAAAAAGGTCAGGGGTAGGGTCAGGTAGGGCCAAAAGGGTCAGGGGTTGGGTCAGGTTGGACCAAAAAGGTCAGGGGTAGGGTCAGGTAGGGCCAAAAGGGTCAGGGGTTGGGTCAAGTAAGACCAAAAAGGTCAGGGGTTGGGTCAGGTTGGACCAAAAAGGTCAGGGGTAGGGTCAGGTAGGGCCAAAAGGGTCAGGGGGTTGGGTCAAGTAAGGCCAAAAAGGTCAGGGGTTGGGTCAGGTTGGACCAAAAAGGTCAGGGGTAGGGTCAGGTAGGGCCAAAAGGGTCAGGGGTTGGGTCAAGTAGGGCCAAAAGGATCCGGGGTTGGGTCAGGTTGGACCAAAAAGGTCAGGGGTAGGGTCAGGTAGGGCCAAAAGGGTCAGGGGTTGGGTCAGGTTGGACCAAAAAGGTCAGGGGTAGGGTCAGGTAGGGCCAAAAGGGTCAGGGGTTGGGTCAAGTGAGACCAAAAAGGTCAGGGGTTGGGTCAGGTTGGACCAAAAAGGTCAGGGGCAGGGTTGGGTAAGGCCAAAAGGGTCAGGGGTTGGGTCAAGTAGGGCCAAAAGGGTCAGGGGTTGGGTCAACTAAGGCCAAAAAGGTCAGGGGTAGGGTCAGGTTGGACCAAAAAGGTCAGGGGCAGGGTTGGGTAGGGCCAAAAGGGTCAGGGGTTGGGTCAAGTAGGGCCAAAAGGGTCAGGGGTTGGGTCAACTAAGGCCAAAAAGGTCAGGGGTAGGGTCAGGTTGGACCAAAAAGGTCAGGGGCAGGGTTGGGTAAGGCCAAAAGGGTCAGGGGTTGGGTCAAGTAGGGCCAAAAGGGTCAGGGGTTGGGTCAACTAAGGCCAAAAAGGTCAGGGGTAGGGTCAGGTTGGACCAAAAAGGTCAGGGGCAGGGTTGGGTAGGGCCAAAAGGGTCAGGGGTTGGGTCAAGTAGGGCCAAAAGGGTCAGGGGTTGGGTCAACTAAGGCCAAAAAGGTCAGGGGTAGGGTCAGGTAGGGCCAAAAGGGTCAGGGGTTGGGTCAAGTAAGGCCAAAAAGGTCAGGGGTTGGGTCAGGTTGGACCAAAAAGGTCAGGGGTAGGGTCAGGTAGGGCCAAAAGGGTCAGGGGTTGGGTCAAGTAGGGCCAAAAAGATCCGGGGTTGGGTCAGGTTGGACCAAAAAGGTCAGGGGTAGGGTCAGGTAGGGCCAAAAGGGTCAGGGGTTGGGTCAGGTTGGACCAAAAAGGTCAGGGGTAGGGTCAGGTAGGGCCAAAAGGGTCAGGGGTTGGGTCAAGTAAGACCAAAAAGGTCAGGGGTTGGGTCAGGTTGGACCAAAAAGGTCAGGGGTAGGGTCAGGTAGGGCCAAAAGGGTCAGGGGTAGGCTTGGGTAGGGCCAAAAGGGTCAGGGGTTGGGTCAAGTAGGGCCAAAAGGGTCAGGGGTTGGGTCAACTAAGGCCAAAAAGGTCAGGGGTAGGGTCAGGTTGGACCAAAAAGGTCAGGGGCAGGGTTGGGTAGGGCCAAAAGGGTCAGGGGTTGGGTCAAGTAGGGCCAAAAGGGCCAGGGGTTGGGTCAGGTTGGACCAAAAAGGTCAGGGGTTGGGTCAGGTTGGACCAAAAAGGTCAGGGGTAGGGTCAGGTAGGGCCAAAAGGGTCAGGGGTTGGGTCAAGTAAGACCAAAAAGGTCAGGGGGTTGGGTCAGGTTGGACCAAAAAGGTCAGGGGTAGGGTCAGGTAGGGCCAAAAGGGTCAGGGGTAGGCTTGGGTAGGGCCAAAAGGGTCAGGGGTTGGGTCAAGTAGGGCCAAAAGGGTCAGGGGTTGGGTCAACTAAGGCCAAAAAGGTCAGGGGTAGGGTCAGGTTGGACCAAAAAGGTCAGGGGCAGGGTTGGGTAGGGCCAAAAGGGTCAGGGGTTGGGTCAAGTAGGGCCAAAAGGGCCAGGGGTTGGGTCAGGTTGGACCAAAAAGGTCAGGGGTTGGGTCAGGTTGGACCAAAAAGGTCAGGGGTAGGGTCAGGTAGGGCCAAAAGGGTCAGGGGTTGGGTCAAGTAAGACCAAAAAGGTCAGGGGTTGGGTCAGGTTGGACCAAAAAGGTCAGGGGTAGGGTCAGGTAGGGCCAAAAGGGTCAGGGGTAGGCTTGGGTAGGGCCAAAAGGGTCAGGGGTAGGGTCAAGCAGGACCAAAAGGGCCAGGGGTTGGGTCAAGTAAGGCCAAAAAGGTCAGGGGTAGGGTCAGGTTGGAACAAAAAGGTCAGGGGCAGGGTTGGGTAGGGCCAAAAGGGTCAGGGGTTGGGTCAAGTAAGGCCAAAAGGGTCAGGGGTTGGGTCAGGTTGGACCAAAAAGGTCAGGGGTAGGGTCAGGTAGGGCCAAAAGGGTCAGGGGTTGGGTCAAGTAGGGCCAAAAGGATCCGGGGTTGGGTCAGGTTGGACCAAAAAGGTCAGGGGTAGGGTCAGGTAGGGCCAAAAGGGTCAGGGGTTGGGTCAGGTTGGACCAAAAAGGTCAGGGGGTAGGGTCAGGTAGGGCCAAAAGGGTCAGGGGTTGGGTCAAGTAAGACCAAAAAGGTCAGGGGTTGGGTCAGGTTGGACCAAAAAGGTCAGGGGTAGGGTCAGGTAGGGCCAAAAGGGTCAGGGGTTGGGTCAAGTAAGGCCAAAAAGGTCAGGGGTTGGGTCAGGTTGGACCAAAAAGGTCAGGGGTAGGGTCAGGTAGGGCCAAAAGGGTCAGGGGTTGGGTCAAGTAGGGCCAAAAGGATCCGGGGTTGGGTCAGGTTGGACCAAAAAGGTCAGGGGTAGGGTCAGGTAGGGCCAAAAGGGTCAGGGGTTGGGTCAGGTTGGACCAAAAAGGTCAGGGGGTAGGGTCAGGTAGGGCCAAAAGGGTCAGGGGTTGGGTCAAGTGAGACCAAAAAGGTCAGGGGTTGGGTCAGGTTGGACCAAAAAGGTCAGGGGCAGGGTTGGGTAAGGCCAAAAGGGTCAGGGGTTGGGTCAAGTAGGGCCAAAAGGGTCAGGGGTTGGGTCAACTAAGGCCAAAAAGGTCAGGGGTAGGGTCAGGTTGGACCAAAAAGGTCAGGGGCAGGGTTGGGTAGGGCCAAAAGGGTCAGGGGTTGGGTCAAGTAGGGCCAAAAGGGTCAGGGGTTGGGTCAACTAAGGCCAAAAAGGTCAGGGGTAGGGTCAGGTTGGACCAAAAAGGTCAGGGGCAGGGTTGGGTAAGGCCAAAAGGGTCAGGGGTTGGGTCAAGTAGGGCCAAAAGGGTCAGGGGTTGGGTCAACTAAGGCCAAAAAGGTCAGGGGTAGGGTCAGGTTGGACCAAAAAGGTCAGGGGCAGGGTTGGGTAGGGCCAAAAGGGTCAGGGGTTGGGTCAAGTAGGGCCAAAAGGGTCAGGGGTTGGGTCAACTAAGGCCAAAAAGGTCAGGGGTAGGGTCAGGTAGGGCCAAAAGGGTCAGGGGTTGGGTCAAGTAAGGCCAAAAAGGTCAGGGGTTGGGTCAGGTTGGACCAAAAAGGTCAGGGGTAGGGTCAGGTAGGGCCAAAAGGGTCAGGGGTTGGGTCAAGTAGGGCCAAAAAGATCCGGGGTTGGGTCAGGTTGGACCAAAAAGGTCAGGGGTAGGGTCAGGTAGGGCCAAAAGGGTCAGGGGTTGGGTCAGGTTGGACCAAAAAGGTCAGGGGTAGGGTCAGGTAGGGCCAAAAGGGTCAGGGGGTTGGGTCAAGTAAGACCAAAAAGGTCAGGGGTTGGGTCAGGTTGGACCAAAAAGGTCAGGGGTAGGGTCAGGTAGGGCCAAAAGGGTCAGGGGTAGGCTTGGGTAGGGCCAAAAGGGTCAGGGGTTGGGTCAAGTAGGGCCAAAAGGGTCAGGGGTTGGGTCAACTAAGGCCAAAAAGGTCAGGGGTAGGGTCAGGTTGGACCAAAAAGGTCAGGGGCAGGGTTGGGTAGGGCCAAAAGGGTCAGGGGTTGGGTCAAGTAGGGCCAAAAGGGCCAGGGGTTGGGTCAACTAAGGCCAAAAAGGTCAGGGGTAGGGTCAGGTAGGGCCAAAAGGGTCAGGGGTTGGGTCAAGTAGGGCCAAAAGGGTCAGGGGTTGGGTCAAGTAAGGCCAAAAAGGTCAGGGGTTGGGTCAGGTTGGACCAAAAAGGCCAGGGGTTGGGTCAACTAAGGCCAAAAAGGTCAGGGGTAGGGTCAGGTTGGACCAAAAAGGTCAGGGGGCAGGGTTGGGTAGGGCCAAAAGGGTCAGGGGTTGGGTCAAGTAGGGCCAAAAGGGCCAGGGGTTGGGTCAACTAAGGCCAAAAAGGTCAGGGGTAGGGTCAGGTAGGGCCAAAAGGGTCAGGGGTTGGGTCAAGTAGGGCCAAAAGGGTCAGGGGTTGGGTCAAGTAAGGCCAAAAAGGTCAGGGGTTGGGTCAGGTTGGACCAAAAAGGTCAGGGGTAGGGTCAGGTAGGGCCAAAAGGGTCAGGGGTTGGGTCAGGTTGGACCAAAAAGGTCAGGGGTAGGGTCAGGTAGGGCCAAAAGGGTCAGGGGTTGGGTCAAGTAAGACCAAAAAGGTCAGGGGTTGGGTCAGGTTGGACCAAAAAGGTCAGGGGTAGGGTCAGGTAGGGCCAAAAGGGTCAGGGGTAGGCTTGGGTACGGCCAAAAGGGTCAGGGGTTGGGTCAAGTAGGGCCAAAAGGGTCAGGGGTTGGGTCAACTAAGGCCAAAAAGGTCAGGGGTAGGGTCAGGTTGGACCAAAAAGGTCAGGGGCAGGGTTGGGTAGGGCCAAAAGGGTCAGGGGTTGGGTCAAGTAGGGCCAAAAGGGCCAGGGGTTGGGTCAACTAAGGCCAAAAAGGTCAGGGGTAGGGTCAGGTAGGGCCAAAAGGGTCAGGGGTTGGGTCAAGTAGGGCCAAAAGGGTCAGGGGTTGGGTCAAGTAAGGCCAAAAAGGTCAGGGGTTGGGTCAGGTTGGACCAAAAAGGTCAGGGGTAGGGTCAGGTAGGGCCAAAAGGGTCAGGGGTTGGGTCAAGTAAGGCCAAAAAGGGTCAGGGGTTGGGTCAAGTAAGACCAAAAAGGTCAGGGGTTGGGTCAGGTTGGACCAAAAGGGTCAGGGGTAGGCTTGGGTAGGGCCAAAAGGGTCAGGGGTTGGGTCAAGTAGGGCCAAAAGGGTCAGGGGTTGGGTCAACTAAGGCCAAAAAGGTCAGGGGTTGGGTCAGGTTGGACCAAAAGGGTCAGGGGTAGGCTTGGGTAGGGCCAAAAGGGTCAGGGGTTGGGTCAAGTAGGGCCAAAAGGGTCAGGGGTTGGGTCAACTAAGGCCAAAAAGGTCAGGGGTTGGGTCAGGTTGGACCAAAAAGGTCAGGGGGCAGGGTTGGGTAGGGCCAAAAGGGTCAGGGGTTGGGTCAAGTAGGGCCAAAAGGGCCAGGGGTTGGGTCAACTAAGGCCAAAAAGGTCAGGGGTAGGGTCAGGTAGGGCCAAAAGTGTCAGGGGTTGGGTCAGGTAGGGCCAAAAGGGTCAGGGGTTGGGTCAAGTAAGACCAAAAAGGTCAGGGGTTGGGTCAGGTTGGACCAAAAAGGTCAGGGGTAGGGTCAGGTAGGGCCAAAAGGGTCAGGGGGTAGGCTTGGGTACGGCCAAAAGGGTCAGGGGTTGGGTCAAGTAGGGCCAAAAGGGTCAGGGGTTGGGTCAACTAAGGCCAAAAAGGTCAGGGGTAGGGTCAGGTTGGACCAAAAAGGTCAGGGGGCAGGGTTGGGTAGGGCCAAAAGGGTCAGGGGTTGGGTCAAGTAGGGCCAAAAGGGCCAGGGGTTGGGTCAACTAAGGCCAAAAAGGTCAGGGGTAGGGTCAGGTAGGGCCAAAAGGGTCAGGGGTTGGGTCAAGTAGGGCCAAAAGGGTCAGGGGTTGGGTCAAGTAAGGCCAAAAAGGTCAGGGGTTGGGTCAGGTTGGACCAAAAAGGTCAGGGGTAGGGTCAGGTAGGGCCAAAAGGGTCAGGGGTTGGGTCAAGTAAGGCCAAAAAGGTCAGGGGTTGGGTCAAGTAAGACCAAAAAGGTCAGGGGTTGGGTCAGGTTGGACCAAAAGGGTCAGGGGTAGGCTTGGGTAGGGCCAAAAGGGTCAGGGGTTGGGTCAAGTAGGGCCAAAAGGGTCAGGGGTTGGGTCAACTAAGGCCAAAAAGGTCAGGGGTTGGGTCAGGTTGGACCAAAAGGGTCAGGGGTAGGCTTGGGTAGGGCCAAAAGGGTCAGGGGTTGGGTCAAGTAGGGCCAAAAGGGTCAGGGGTTGGGTCAACTAAGGCCAAAAAGGTCAGGGGTTGGGTCAGGTTGGACCAAAAAGGTCAGGGGGCAGGGTTGGGTAGGGCCAAAAGGGTCAGGGGTTGGGTCAACTAAGGCCAAAAAGGTCAGGGGTAGGGTCAGGTAGGGCCAAAAGTGTCAGGGGTTGGGTCAGGTAGGGCCAAAAGGGTCAGGGGTTGGGTCAGGTTGGACCAAAAAGGTCAGGGGTAGGGTCAGGTAGGGCCAAAAGGGTCAGGGGTTGGGTCAAGTAAGACCAAAAAGGTCAGGGGTTGGGTCAGGTTGGACCAAAAAGGTCAGGGGTAGGGTCAGGTAGGGCCAAAAGGGTCAGGGGTAGGCTTGGGTAGGGCCAAAAGGGTCAGGGGTAGGGTCAAGCAGGGCCAAAAGGGCCAGGGGTTGGGTCAAGTAAGGCCAAAAAGGTCAGGGGTAGGGTCAGGTTGGAACAAAAAGGTCAGGGGCAGGGTTGGGTAGGGCCAAAAGGGTCAGGGGTTGGGTCAAGTAAGGCCAAAAGGGTCAGGGGTTGGGTCAAGTAGGGCCAAAAGGGTCAGGGGTTGGGTCAACTAAGACCAAAAAGGTCAGGGGTAGGGTCAGGTTGGACCAAAAAGGTCAGGAGCAGGGTTGGGGAGGGCCAAAAGGGTCAGGGGTTGGGTCAAGTAGGGCCAAAAGGGCCAGGGGTTGGGTCAACTAAGGCCAAAAAGGTCAGGGGTAGGGTCAGGTAGGGCCAAAAGGGTCAGGGGTTGGGTCAAGTAGGGCCAAAAGGGCCAGGGGTTGGGTCAGGTTGGACCAAAAAGGTCAGGGGTAGGGTCAGGTAGGGCCAAAAGGGTCAGGGGTTGGGTCAAGTAAGGCCAAAAAGGTCAGGGGGTTGGGTCAGGTTGGACCAAAAAGGTCAGGGGTAGGGTCAGGTAGGGCCAAAAGGGTCAGGGGTTGGGTCAAGTAGGGCCAAAAGGATCCGGGGGTTGGGTCAGGTTGGACCAAAAAGGTCAGGGGTAGGGTCAGGTAGGGCCAAAAGGGTCAGGGGTTGGGTCAGGTTGGACCAAAAAGGTCAGGGGTAGGGTCAGGTAGGGCCAAAAGGGTCAGGGGTTGGGTCAAGTAAGACCAAAAAGGTCAGGGGTTGGGTCAGGTTGGACCAAAAAGGTCAGGGGTAGGGTCAGGTAGGGCCAAAAGGGTCAGGGGTTGGGTCAAGTAAGGCCAAAAAGGTCAGGGGTTGGGTCAGGTTGGACCAAAAAGGTCAGGGGTAGGGTCAGGTAGGGCCAAAAGGGTCAGGGGTTGGGTCAAGTAGGGCCAAAAGGATCCGGGGTTGGGTCAGGTTGGACCAAAAAGGTCAGGGGTAGGGTCAGGTAGGGCCAAAAGGGTCAGGGGTTGGGTCAGGTTGGACCAAAAAGGTCAGGGGTAGGGTCAGGTAGGGCCAAAAGGGTCAGGGGTTGGGTCAAGTGAGACCAAAAAGGTCAGGGGTTGGGTCAGGTTGGACCAAAAAGGTCAGGGGCAGGGTTGGGTAAGGCCAAAAGGGTCAGGGGTTGGGTCAAGTAGGGCCAAAAGGGTCAGGGGTTGGGTCAACTAAGGCCAAAAAGGTCAGGGGTAGGGTCAGGTTGGACCAAAAAGGTCAGGGGTAGGGTCAGGTAGGGCCAAAAGGGTCAGGGGTTGGGTCAAGTAGGGCCAAAAAGATCCGGGGTTGGGTCAGGTTGGACCAAAAGGATCAGGGGTTGGGTCAGGTTGGACCAAAAAGGTCAGGGGTAGGGTCAGGTAGGGCCAAAAGGGTCAGGGGTTGGGTCAGGTTGGACCAAAAAGGTCAGG
The DNA here is from genome assembly GCA_904066225.2 of Bursaphelenchus okinawaensis. Classification (NCBI taxonomy): domain Eukaryota; kingdom Metazoa; phylum Nematoda; class Chromadorea; order Rhabditida; family Aphelenchoididae; genus Bursaphelenchus; species Bursaphelenchus okinawaensis. The sequence continues at coordinate 8,833,110 of CAJFCW020000001.1, read as the reverse complement.
GGTAGGGTCAGGTAGGGCCAAAAGGGTCAGGGGTTGGGTCAGGTTGGACCAAAAAGGTCAGGGGCAGGGTTGGGTAGGGCCAAAAGGGTCAGGGGTTGGGTCAAGTAGGGCCAAAAGGGTCAGGGGTTGGGTCAACTAAGGCCAAAAAGGTCAGGGGTAGGGTCAGGTTGGACCAAAAAGGTCAGGGGGCAGGGTTGGGTAGGGCCAAAAGGGTCAGGGGTTGGGTCAAGTAGGGCCAAAAGGGCCAGGGGTTGGGTCAACTAAGGCCAAAAAGGTCAGGGGTTGGGTCAGGTTGGACCAAAAAGGTCAGGGGTAGGGTCAGGTAGGGCCAAAAGGGTCAGGGGTTGGGTCAAGTAAGGCCAAAAAGGTCAGGGGTTGGGTCAGGTTGGACCAAAAAGGTCAGGGGTTGGGTCAAGTAGGGCCAAAAGGGCCAGGGGTTGGGTCAGGTTGGACCAAAAAGGTCAGGGGTAGGGTCAGGTAGGGCCAAAAGGGTCAGGGGTTGGGTCAAGTAAGGCCAAAAAGGTCAGGGGTTGGGTCAGGTTGGACCAAAAAGGTCAGGGGTAGGGTCAGGTAGGGCCAAAAGGGTCAGGGGTTGGGTCAAGTAGGGCCAAAAAGATCCGGGGTTGGGTCAGGTTGGACCAAAAAGGTCAGGGGTAGGGTCAGGTAGGGCCAAAAGGGTCAGGGGTAGGCTTGGGTAGGGCCAAAAGGGTCAGGGGTTGGGTCAAGTAGGGCCAAAAGGGTCAGGGGTTGGGTCAACTAAGGCCAAAAAGGTCAGGGGTAGGGTCAGGTTGGACCAAAAAGGTCAGGGGCAGGGTTGGGTAGGGCCAAAAGGGTCAGGGGTTGGGTCAAGTAGGGCCAAAAGGGCCAGGGGTTGGGTCAACTAAGGCCAAAAAGGTCAGGGGTTGGGTCAGGTTGGACCAAAAAGGTCAGGGGTAGGGTCAGGTAGGGCCAAAAGGGTCAGGGGTTGGGTCAAGTAAGGCCAAAAAGGTCAGGGGTTGGGTCAGGTTGGACCAAAAAGGTCAGGGGTTGGGTCAAGTAGGGCCAAAAGGGCCAGGGGTTGGGTCAGGTTGGACCAAAAAGGTCAGGGGTAGGGTCAGGTAGGGCCAAAAGGGTCAGGGGTTGGGTCAAGTAAGGCCAAAAAGGTCAGGGGTTGGGTCAGGTTGGACCAAAAAGGTCAGGGGTAGGGTCAGGTAGGGCCAAAAGGGTCAGGGGTTGGGTCAAGTAGGGCCAAAAAGATCCGGGGTTGGGTCAGGTTGGACCAAAAAGGTCAGGGGTAGGGTCAGGTAGGGCCAAAAGGGTCAGGGGTAGGCTTGGGTAGGGCCAAAAGGGTCAGGGGGTAGGGTCAAGCAGGGCCAAAAGGGCCAGGGGTTGGGTCAAGTAAAGCCAAAAAGGTCAGGGGTAGGGTCAGGTTGGAACAAAAAGGTCAGGGGCAGGGTTGGGTAAGGCCAAAAGGGTCAGGGGTTGGGTCAAGTGAGACCAAAAAGGTCAGGGGTTGGGTCAGGTTGGACCAAAAAGGTCAGGGGTAGGGTCAGGTAGGGCCAAAAGGGTCAGGGGGTAGGCTTGGGTAGGGCCAAAAGGGTCAGGGGTAGGGTCAAGCAGGGCCAAAAGGGCCAGGGGTTGGGTCAAGTAAAGCCAAAAAGGTCAGGGGTAGGGTCAGGTTGGAACAAAAAGGTCAGGGGCAGGGTTGGGTAAGGCCAAAAGGGTCAGGGGTTGGGTCAAGTAGGGCCAAAAGGGTCAGGGGTTGGGTCAACTAAGGCCAAAAAGGTCAGGGGTAGGGTCAGGTTGGACCAAAAAGGTCAGGGGGCAGGGTTGGGTAGGGCCAAAAGGGTCAGGGGTTGGGTCAAGTAGGGCCAAAAGGGCCAGGGGTTGGGTCAACTAAGGCCAAAAAGGTCAGGGGGTAGGGTCAGGTAGGGCCAAAAGGGTCAGGGGTTGGGTCAAGTAGGGCCAAAAGGGTCAGGGGTTGGGTCAAGTAAGGCCAAAAAGGTCAGGGGTTGGGTCAGGTTGGACCAAAAAGGTCAGGGGTAGGGTCAGGTAGGGCCAAAAGGGTCAGGGGTTGGGTCAAGTAAGGCCAAAAAGGTCAGGGGTTGGGTCAAGTAAGACCAAAAAGGTCAGGGGTTGGGTCAGGTTGGACCAAAAGGGTCAGGGGTAGGCTTGGGTAGGGCCAAAAGGGTCAGGGGTTGGGTCAAGTAGGGCCAAAAGGGTCAGGGGTTGGGTCAACTAAGGCCAAAAAGGTCAGGGGTTGGGTCAGGTTGGACCAAAAAGGTCAGGGGTAGGGTCAGGTAGGGCCAAAAGGGTCAGGGGTTGGGTCAAGTAAGACCAAAAAGGTCAGGGGTTGGGTCAGGTTGGACCAAAAAGGTCAGGGGTAGGGTCAGGTAGGGCCAAAAGGGTCAGGGGGTAGGCTTGGGTAGGGCCAAAAGGGTCAGGGGTTGGGTCAAGTAGGGCCAAAAGGGTCAGGGGTTGGGTCAACTAAGGCCAAAAAGGTCAGGGGTTAGGGTCAGGTTGGACCAAAAAGGTCAGGGGCAGGGTTGGGTAGGGCCAAAAGGGTCAGGGGTTGGGTCAAGTAGGGCCAAAAGGGCCAGGGGTTGGGTCAACTAAGGCCAAAAAGGTCAGGGGTAGGGTCAGGTAGGGCCAAAAGTGTCAGGGGTTGGGTCAGGTAGGGCCAAAAGGGTCAGGGGTTGGGTCAGGTTGGACCAAAAAGGTCAGGGGTAGGGTCAGGTAGGGCCAAAAGGGTCAGGGGTTGGGTCAAGTAAGACCAAAAAGGTCAGGGGTTGGGTCAGGTTGGACCAAAAAGGTCAGGGGTAGGGTCAGGTAGGGCCAAAAGGGTCAGGGGTAGGCTTGGGTAGGGCCAAAAGGGTCAGGGGTAGGGTCAAGCAGGGCCAAAAGGGCCAGGGGTTGGGTCAAGTAAGGCCAAAAAGGTCAGGGGTAGGGTCAGGTTGGAACAAAAAGGTCAGGGGGCAGGGTTGGGTAGGGCCAAAAGGGTCAGGGGTTGGGTCAAGTAAGGCCAAAAGGGTCAGGGGTTGGGTCAGGTTGGACCAAAAAGGTCAGGGGTAGGGTCAGGTAGGGCCAAAAGGGTCAGGGGTTGGGTCAAGTAGGGCCAAAAGGATCCGGGGTTGGGTCAGGTTGGACCAAAAAGGTCAGGGGTAGGGTCAGGTAGGGCCAAAAGGGTCAGGGGTTGGGTCAGGTTGGACCAAAAAGGTCAGGGGTAGGGTCAGGTAGGGCCAAAAGGGTCAGGGGTTGGGTCAAGTAAGACCAAAAAGGTCAGGGGTTGGGTCAGGTTGGACCAAAAAGGTCAGGGGTAGGGTCAGGTAGGGCCAAAAGGGTCAGGGGTTGGGTCAAGTAAGGCCAAAAAGGTCAGGGGTTGGGTCAGGTTGGACCAAAAAGGTCAGGGGTAGGGTCAGGTAGGGCCAAAAGGGTCAGGGGTTGGGTCAAGTAGGGCCAAAAGGATCCGGGGTTGGGTCAGGTTGGACCAAAAAGGTCAGGGGTAGGGTCAGGTAGGGCCAAAAGGGTCAGGGGTTGGGTCAGGTTGGACCAAAAAGGTCAGGGGTAGGGTCAGGTAGGGCCAAAAGGGTCAGGGGTTGGGTCAAGTGAGACCAAAAAGGTCAGGGGTTGGGTCAGGTTGGACCAAAAAGGTCAGGGGCAGGGTTGGGTAAGGCCAAAAGGGTCAGGGGTTGGGTCAAGTAGGGCCAAAAGGGTCAGGGGTTGGGTCAACTAAGGCCAAAAAGGTCAGGGGTAGGGTCAGGTTGGACCAAAAAGGTCAGGGGCAGGGTTGGGTAGGGCCAAAAGGGTCAGGGGTTGGGTCAAGTAGGGCCAAAAGGGTCAGGGGTTGGGTCAACTAAGGCCAAAAAAGGTCAGGGGTAGGGTCAGGTTGGACCAAAAAGGTCAGGGGCAGGGTTGGGTAAGGCCAAAAGGGTCAGGGGTTGGGTCAAGTAGGGCCAAAAGGGTCAGGGGTTGGGTCAACTAAGGCCAAAAAGGTCAGGGGTAGGGTCAGGTTGGACCAAAAAGGTCAGGGGCAGGGTTGGGTAGGGCCAAAAGGGTCAGGGGTTGGGTCAAGTAGGGCCAAAAGGGTCAGGGGTTGGGTCAACTAAGGCCAAAAAGGTCAGGGGTAGGGTCAGGTAGGGCCAAAAGGGTCAGGGGTTGGGTCAAGTAAGGCCAAAAAGGTCAGGGGTTGGGTCAGGTTGGACCAAAAAGGTCAGGGGTAGGGTCAGGTAGGGCCAAAAGGGTCAGGGGTTGGGTCAAGTAGGGCCAAAAAGATCCGGGGTTGGGTCAGGTTGGACCAAAAAGGTCAGGGGTAGGGTCAGGTAGGGCCAAAAGGGTCAGGGGTTGGGTCAGGTTGGACCAAAAAGGTCAGGGGTAGGGTCAGGTAGGGCCAAAAGGGTCAGGGGTTGGGTCAAGTAAGACCAAAAAGGTCAGGGGTTGGGTCAGGTTGGACCAAAAAGGTCAGGGGTAGGGTCAGGTAGGGCCAAAAGGGTCAGGGGTAGGCTTGGGTAGGGCCAAAAGGGTCAGGGGTTGGGTCAAGTAGGGCCAAAAGGGTCAGGGGTTGGGTCAACTAAGGCCAAAAAGGTCAGGGGTAGGGTCAGGTTGGACCAAAAAGGTCAGGGGCAGGGTTGGGTAGGGCCAAAAGGGTCAGGGGTTGGGTCAAGTAGGGCCAAAAGGGCCAGGGGTTGGGTCAACTAAGGCCAAAAAGGTCAGGGGTAGGGTCAGGTAGGGCCAAAAGGGTCAGGGGTTGGGTCAAGTAGGGCCAAAAGGGTCAGGGGTTGGGTCAAGTAAGGCCAAAAAGGTCAGGGGTTGGGTCAGGTTGGACCAAAAAGGTCAGGGGTAGGGTCAGGTAGGGCCAAAAGGGTCAGGGGTTGGGTCAGGTTGGACCAAAAAGGTCAGGGGTAGGGTCAGGTAGGGCCAAAAGGGTCAGGGGTTGGGTCAAGTAAGACCAAAAAGGTCAGGGGTTGGGTCAGGTTGGACCAAAAAGGTCAGGGGTAGGGTCAGGTAGGGCCAAAAGGGTCAGGGGTAGGCTTGGGTAGGGCCAAAAGGGTCAGGGGTTGGGTCAAGTAGGGCCAAAAGGGTCAGGGGTTGGGTCAACTAAGGCCAAAAAGGTCAGGGGTAGGGTCAGGTTGGACCAAAAAGGTCAGGGGCAGGGTTGGGTAGGGCCAAAAGGGTCAGGGGTTGGGTCAAGTAGGGCCAAAAGGGCCAGGGGTTGGGTCAACTAAGGCCAAAAAGGTCAGGGGTAGGGTCAGGTAGGGCCAAAAGGGTCAGGGGTTGGGTCAAGTAGGGCCAAAAGGGTCAGGGGTTGGGTCAAGTAAGGCCAAAAAGGTCAGGGGGTTGGGTCAGGTTGGACCAAAAAGGTCAGGGGTAGGGTCAGGTAGGGCCAAAAGGGTCAGGGGTTGGGTCAAGTAAGGCCAAAAAGGTCAGGGGTTGGGTCAAGTAAGACCAAAAAGGTCAGGGGTTGGGTCAGGTTGGACCAAAAGGGTCAGGGGTAGGCTTGGGTAGGGCCAAAAGGGTCAGGGGTTGGGTCAAGTAGGGCCAAAAGGGTCAGGGGTTGGGTCAACTAAGGCCAAAAAGGTCAGGGGTTGGGTCAGGTTGGACCAAAAGGGTCAGGGGTAGGCTTGGGTAGGGCCAAAAGGGTCAGGGGTTGGGTCAAGTAGGGCCAAAAGGGTCAGGGGTTGGGTCAACTAAGGCCAAAAAGGTCAGGGGTTGGGTCAGGTTGGACCAAAAAGGTCAGGGGCAGGGTTGGGTAGGGCCAAAAGGGTCAGGGGTTGGGTCAAGTAGGGCCAAAAGGGCCAGGGGTTGGGTCAACTAAGGCCAAAAAGGTCAGGGGTAGGGTCAGGTAGGGCCAAAAGTGTCAGGGGTTGGGTCAGGTAGGGCCAAAAGGGTCAGGGGTTGGGTCAGGTTGGACCAAAAAGGTCAGGGGTAGGGTCAGGTAGGGCCAAAAGGGTCAGGGGTTGGGTCAAGTAAGACCAAAAAGGTCAGGGGTTGGGTCAGGTTGGACCAAAAAGGTCAGGGGTAGGGTCAGGTAGGGCCAAAAGGGTCAGGGGTAGGCTTGGGTAGGGCCAAAAGGGTCAGGGGTAGGGTCAAGCAGGGCCAAAAGGGCCAGGGGTTGGGTCAAGTAAGGCCAAAAAGGTCAGGGGTAGGGTCAGGTTGGAACAAAAAGGTCAGGGGCAGGGTTGGGTAGGGCCAAAAGGGTCAGGGGTTGGGTCAAGTAAGGCCAAAAGGGTCAGGGGTTGGGTCAAGTAGGGCCAAAAGGGTCAGGGGTTGGGTCAACTAAGACCAAAAAGGTCAGGGGTAGGGTCAGGTTGGACCAAAAAGGTCAGGAGCAGGGTTGGGGAGGGCCAAAAGGGTCAGGGGTTGGGTCAAGTAGGGCCAAAAGGGCCAGGGGTTGGGTCAACTAAGGCCAAAAAGGTCAGGGGTAGGGTCAGGTAGGGCCAAAAGGGTCAGGGGTTGGGTCAAGTAGGGCCAAAAGGGCCAGGGGTTGGGTCAGGTTGGACCAAAAAGGTCAGGGGTAGGGTCAGGTAGGGCCAAAAGGGTCAGGGGTTGGGTCAAGTAAGGCCAAAAAGGTCAGGGGTTGGGTCAGGTTGGACCAAAAAGGTCAGGGGTAGGGTCAGGTAGGGCCAAAAGGGTCAGGGGTTGGGTCAAGTAGGGCCAAAAGGATCCGGGGTTGGGTCAGGTTGGACCAAAAAGGTCAGGGGTAGGGTCAGGTAGGGCCAAAAGGGTCAGGGGTTGGGTCAGGTTGGACCAAAAAGGTCAGGGGTAGGGTCAGGTAGGGCCAAAAGGGTCAGGGGTTGGGTCAAGTAAGACCAAAAAGGTCAGGGGTTGGGTCAGGTTGGACCAAAAAGGTCAGGGGTAGGGTCAGGTAGGGCCAAAAGGGTCAGGGGTTGGGTCAAGTAAGGCCAAAAAGGTCAGGGGTTGGGTCAGGTTGGACCAAAAAGGTCAGGGGTAGGGTCAGGTAGGGCCAAAAGGGTCAGGGGTTGGGTCAAGTAGGGCCAAAAGGATCCGGGGTTGGGTCAGGTTGGACCAAAAAGGTCAGGGGTAGGGTCAGGTAGGGCCAAAAGGGTCAGGGGTTGGGTCAGGTTGGACCAAAAAGGTCAGGGGTAGGGTCAGGTAGGGCCAAAAGGGTCAGGGGTTGGGTCAAGTGAGACCAAAAAGGTCAGGGGTTGGGTCAGGTTGGACCAAAAAGGTCAGGGGCAGGGTTGGGTAAGGCCAAAAGGGTCAGGGGTTGGGTCAAGTAGGGCCAAAAGGGTCAGGGGTTGGGTCAACTAAGGCCAAAAAGGTCAGGGGTAGGGTCAGGTTGGACCAAAAAGGTCAGGGGTAGGGTCAGGTAGGGCCAAAAGGGTCAGGGGTTGGGTCAAGTAGGGCCAAAAAGATCCGGGGTTGGGTCAGGTTGGACCAAAAGGATCCGGGGTTGGGTCAGGTTGGACCAAAAAGGTCAGGGGTAGGGTCAGGTAGGGCCAAAAGGGTCAGGGGTTGGGTCAGGTTGGACCAAAAAGGTCAGGGGTAGGGTCAGGTAGGGCCAAAAGGGTCAGGGGTTGGGTCAGGTTGGACCAAAAAGGTCAGGGGCAGGGTTGGGTAGGGCCAAAAGGGTCAGGGGTTGGGTCAACTAAGGCCAAAAAGGTCAGGGGTAGGGTCAGGTTGGACCAAAAAGGTCAGGGGCAGGGTTGGGTAGGGCCAAAAGGGTCAGGGGTTGGGTCAAGTAGGGCCAAAAGGGCCAGGGGTTGGGTCAACTAAGGCCAAAAAGGTCAGGGGTTGGGTCAGGTTGGACCAAAAAGGTCAGGGGTAGGGTCAGGTAGGGCCAAAAGGGTCAGGGGTTGGGTCAAGTAAGGCCAAAAAGGTCAGGGGTTGGGTCAGGTTGGACCAAAAAGGTCAGGGGTTGGGTCAAGTAGGGCCAAAAGGGCCAGGGGTTGGGTCAGGTTGGACCAAAAAGGTCAGGGGTAGGGTCAGGTAGGGCCAAAAGGGTCAGGGGTTGGGTCAAGTAAGGCCAAAAAGGTCAGGGGTTGGGTCAGGTTGGACCAAAAAGGTCAGGGGTAGGGTCAGGTAGGGCCAAAAGGGTCAGGGGTTGGGTCAAGTAGGGCCAAAAAGATCCGGGGTTGGGTCAGGTTGGACCAAAAAGGTCAGGGGTAGGGTCAGGTAGGGCCAAAAGGGTCAGGGGGTAGGCTTGGGTAGGGCCAAAAGGGTCAGGGGTTGGGTCAAGTAGGGCCAAAAGGGTCAGGGGTTGGGTCAACTAAGGCCAAAAAAGGTCAGGGGTAGGGTCAGGTTGGACCAAAAAGGTCAGGGGCAGGGTTGGGTAGGGCCAAAAGGGTCAGGGGTTGGGTCAAGTAGGGCCAAAAGGGCCAGGGGTTGGGTCAACTAAGGCCAAAAAGGTCAGGGGTTGGGTCAGGTTGGACCAAAAAGGTCAGGGGTAGGGTCAGGTAGGGCCAAAAGGGTCAGGGGTTGGGTCAAGTAAGGCCAAAAAGGTCAGGGGTTGGGTCAGGTTGGACCAAAAAGGTCAGGGGTTGGGTCAAGTAGGGCCAAAAGGGCCAGGGGTTGGGTCAGGTTGGACCAAAAAGGTCAGGGGTAGGGTCAGGTAGGGCCAAAAGGGTCAGGGGTTGGGTCAAGTAAGGCCAAAAAGGTCAGGGGTTGGGTCAGGTTGGACCAAAAAGGTCAGGGGTAGGGTCAGGTAGGGCCAAAAGGGTCAGGGGTTGGGTCAAGTAGGGCCAAAAAGATCCGGGGTTGGGTCAGGTTGGACCAAAAAGGTCAGGGGTAGGGTCAGGTAGGGCCAAAAGGGTCAGGGGTAGGCTTGGGTAGGGCCAAAAGGGTCAGGGGTAGGGTCAAGCAGGGCCAAAAGGGCCAGGGGTTGGGTCAAGTAAAGCCAAAAAGGTCAGGGGGTAGGGTCAGGTTGGAACAAAAAGGTCAGGGGCAGGGTTGGGTAAGGCCAAAAGGGTCAGGGGTTGGGTCAAGTGAGACCAAAAAGGTCAGGGGTTGGGTCAGGTTGGACCAAAAAGGTCAGGGGTAGGGTCAGGTAGGGCCAAAAGGGTCAGGGGTAGGCTTGGGTAGGGCCAAAAGGGTCAGGGGTAGGGTCAAGCAGGGCCAAAAGGGCCAGGGGTTGGGTCAAGTAAAGCCAAAAAGGTCAGGGGTAGGGTCAGGTTGGAACAAAAAGGTCAGGGGCAGGGTTGGGTAAGGCCAAAAGGGTCAGGGGTTGGGTCAAGTAGGGCCAAAAGGGTCAGGGGTTGGGTCAACTAAGGCCAAAAAGGTCAGGGGTAGGGTCAGGTTGGACCAAAAAGGTCAGGGGCAGGGTTGGGTAGGGCCAAAAGGGTCAGGGGTTGGGTCAAGTAGGGCCAAAAGGGTCAGGGGTTGGGTCAAGTAAGGCCAAAAAGGTCAGGGGTAGGGTCAGGTTGGACCAAAAAGGTCAGGGGCAGGGTTGGGTAGGGCCAAAAGGGTCAGGGGTTGGGTCAAGTAGGGCCAAAAGGGCCAGGGGTTGGGTCAACTAAGGCCAAAAAGGTCAGGGGTTGGGTCAGGTTGGACCAAAAAGGTCAGGGGTAGGGTCAGGTAGGGCCAAAAGGGTCAGGAGTTGGGTCAAGTAAGGCCAAAAAGGTCAGGGGTTGGGTCAGGTTGGACCAAAAAGGTCAGGGGTTGGGTCAAGTAGGGCCAAAAGGGCCAGGGGTTGGGTCAGGTTGGACCAAAAAGGTCAGGGGTAGGGTCAGGTAGGGCCAAAAGGGTCAGGGGTTGGGTCAAGTAAGGCCAAAAAGGTCAGGGGTTGGGTCAGGTTGGACCAAAAAGGTCAGGGGTAGGGTCAGGTAGGGCCAAAAGGGTCAGGGGTTGGGTCAAGTAGGGCCAAAAAGATCCGGGGTTGGGTCAGGTTGGACCAAAAAGGTCAGGGGTAGGGTCAGGTAGGGCCAAAAGGGTCAGGGGTTGGGTCAGGTTGGACCAAAAAGGTCAGGGGTAGGGTCAGGTAGGGCCAAAAGGGTCAGGGGTTGGGTCAAGTAAGACCAAAAAGGTCAGGGGTTGGGTCAGGTTGGACCAAAAAGGTCAGGGGTAGGGTCAGGTAGGGCCAAAAGGGTCAGGGGTAGGCTTGGGTAGGGCCAAAAGGGTCAGGGGTTGGGTCAAGTAGGGCCAAAAGGGTCAGGGGTTGGGTCAACTAAGGCCAAAAAGGTCAGGGGTTGGGTCAGGTTGGACCAAAAAGGTCAGGGGTAGGGTCAGGTAGGGCCAAAAGGGTCAGGGGTAGGCTTGGGTAGGGCCAAAAGGGTCAGGGGTAGGGTCAAGCAGGGCCAAAAGGGCCAGGGGTTGGGTCAAGTAAGACCAAAAAGGTCAGGGGTTGGGTCAGGTTGGACCAAAAAGGTCAGGGGTAGGGTCAGGTAGGGCCAAAAGGGTCAGGGGTAGGCTTGGGTTGGACCAAAAAGGTCAGGGGTAGGGTCAGGTAGGGCCAAAAGGGTCAGGGGTTGGGTCAAGTAAGACCAAAAAGGTCAGGGGTTGGGTCAGGTTGGACCAAAAAGGTCAGGGGTAGGGTCAGGTAGGGCCAAAAGGGTCAGGGGTTGGGTCAAGTAAGACCAAAAAGGTCAGGGGTTGGGTCAGGTTGGACCAAAAAGGTCAGGGGTAGGGTCAGGTAGGGCCAAAAGGGTCAGGGGTAGGCTTGGGTTGGACCAAAAAGGTCAGGGGTAGGGTCAGGTAGGGCCAAAAGGGTCAGGGGTTGGGTCAAGTAAGACCAAAAAGGTCAGGGGTTGGGTCAGGTTGGACCAAAAAGGTCAGGGGTAGGGTCAGGTAGGGCCAAAAGGGTCAGGGGTAGGCTTGGGTAGGGCCAAAAGGGTCAGGGGTAGGGTCAAGCAGGGCCAAAAGGGCCAGGGGTTGGGTCAAGTAAGGCCAAAAAGGTCAGGGGTAGGGTCAGGTTGGAACAAAAAGGTCAGGGGCAGGGTTGGGTAGGGCCAAAAGGGTCAGGGGTTGGGTCAAGTAAGGCCAAAAGGGTCAGGGGTTGGGTCAAGTAGGGCCAAAAGGGTCAGGGGTTGGGTCAACTAAGACCAAAAAGGTCAGGGGTAGGGTCAGGTTGGACCAAAAAGGTCAGGAGCAGGGTTGGGGAGGGCCAAAAGGGTCAGGGGTTGGGTCAAGTAGGGCCAAAAGGGCCAGGGGTTGGGTCAACTAAGGCCAAAAAGGTCAGGGGTAGGGTCAGGTAGGGCCAAAAGGGTCAGGGGTTGGGTCAAGTAGGGCCAAAAGGGCCAGGGGTTGGGTCAGGTTGGACCAAAAAGGTCAGGGGTAGGGTCAGGTAGGGCCAAAAGGGTCAGGGGTTGGGTCAAGTAAGGCCAAAAAGGTCAGGGGTTGGGTCAGGTTGGACCAAAAAGGTCAGGGGTAGGGTCAGGTAGGGCCAAAAGGGTCAGGGGTTGGGTCAAGTAGGGCCAAAAGGATCCGGGGTTGGGTCAGGTTGGACCAAAAAGGTCAGGGGTAGGGTCAGGTAGGGCCAAAAGGGTCAGGGGTTGGGTCAGGTTGGACCAAAAAGGTCAGGGGTAGGGTCAGGTAGGGCCAAAAGGGTCAGGGGTTGGGTCAAGTAAGACCAAAAAGGTCAGGGGTTGGGTCAGGTTGGACCAAAAAGGTCAGGGGTAGGGTCAGGTAGGGCCAAAAGGGTCAGGGGTTGGGTCAAGTAAGGCCAAAAAGGTCAGGGGTTGGGTCAGGTTGGACCAAAAAGGTCAGGGGTAGGGTCAGGTAGGGCCAAAAGGGTCAGGGGTTGGGTCAAGTAGGGCCAAAAGGATCCGGGGTTGGGTCAGGTTGGACCAAAAAGGTCAGGGGTAGGGTCAGGTAGGGCCAAAAGGGTCAGGGGTTGGGTCAGGTTGGACCAAAAAGGTCAGGGGTAGGGTCAGGTAGGGCCAAAAGGGTCAGGGGTTGGGTCAAGTGAGACCAAAAAGGTCAGGGGTTGGGTCAGGTTGGACCAAAAAGGTCAGGGGCAGGGTTGGGTAAGGCCAAAAGGGTCAGGGGTTGGGTCAAGTAGGGCCAAAAGGGTCAGGGGTTGGGTCAACTAAGGCCAAAAAGGTCAGGGGTAGGGTCAGGTTGGACCAAAAAGGTCAGGGGTAGGGTCAGGTAGGGCCAAAAGGGTCAGGGGTTGGGTCAAGTAGGGCCAAAAAGATCCGGGGTTGGGTCAGGTTGGACCAAAAGGATCCGGGGTTGGGTCAGGTTGGACCAAAAAGGTCAGGGGTAGGGTCAGGTAGGGCCAAAAGGGTCAGGGGTTGGGTCAGGTTGGACCAAAAAGGTCAGGGGTAGGGTCAGGTAGGGCCAAAAGGGTCAGGGGTTGGGTCAGGTTGGACCAAAAAGGTCAGGGGCAGGGTTGGGTAGGGCCAAAAGGGTCAGGGGTTGGGTCAAGTAGGGCCAAAAGGGTCAGGGGTTGGGTCAACTAAGGCCAAAAAGGTCAGGGGTAGGGTCAGGTTGGACCAAAAAGGTCAGGGGCAGGGTTGGGTAGGGCCAAAAGGGTCAGGGGTTGGGTCAAGTAGGGCCAAAAGGGCCAGGGGTTGGGTCAACTAAGGCCAAAAAGGTCAGGGGTTGGGTCAGGTTGGACCAAAAAGGTCAGGGGTAGGGTCAGGTAGGGCCAAAAGGGTCAGGGGTTGGGTCAAGTAAGGCCAAAAAGGTCAGGGGTTGGGTCAGGTTGGACCAAAAAGGTCAGGGGTTGGGTCAAGTAGGGCCAAAAGGGCCAGGGGTTGGGTCAGGTTGGACCAAAAAGGTCAGGGGTAGGGTCAGGTAGGGCCAAAAGGGTCAGGGGTTGGGTCAAGTAAGGCCAAAAAGGTCAGGGGTTGGGTCAGGTTGGACCAAAAAGGTCAGGGGGTAGGGTCAGGTAGGGCCAAAAGGGTCAGGGGTTGGGTCAAGTAGGGCCAAAAAGATCCGGGGTTGGGTCAGGTTGGACCAAAAAGGTCAGGGGTAGGGTCAGGTAGGGCCAAAAGGGTCAGGGGTAGGCTTGGGTAGGGCCAAAAGGGTCAGGGGTTGGGTCAAGTAGGGCCAAAAGGGTCAGGGGTTGGGTCAACTAAGGCCAAAAAGGTCAGGGGTAGGGTCAGGTTGGACCAAAAAGGTCAGGGGCAGGGTTGGGTAGGGCCAAAAGGGTCAGGGGTTGGGTCAAGTAGGGCCAAAAGGGCCAGGGGTTGGGTCAACTAAGGCCAAAAAGGTCAGGGGTTGGGTCAGGTTGGACCAAAAAGGTCAGGGGTAGGGTCAGGTAGGGCCAAAAGGGTCAGGGGTTGGGTCAAGTAAGGCCAAAAAGGTCAGGGGTTGGGTCAGGTTGGACCAAAAAGGTCAGGGGTTGGGTCAAGTAGGGCCAAAAGGGCCAGGGGTTGGGTCAGGTTGGACCAAAAAGGTCAGGGGTAGGGTCAGGTAGGGCCAAAAGGGTCAGGGGTTGGGTCAAGTAAGGCCAAAAAGGTCAGGGGTTGGGTCAGGTTGGACCAAAAAGGTCAGGGGTAGGGTCAGGTAGGGCCAAAAGGGTCAGGGGTTGGGTCAAGTAGGGCCAAAAAGATCCGGGGTTGGGTCAGGTTGGACCAAAAAGGTCAGGGGTAGGGTCAGGTAGGGCCAAAAGGGTCAGGGGTAGGCTTGGGTAGGGCCAAAAGGGTCAGGGGTAGAGTCAAGCAGGGCCAAAAGGGCCAGGGGTTGGGTCAAGTAAAGCCAAAAAGGTCAGGGGTAGGGTCAGGTTGGAACAAAAAGGTCAGGGGCAGGGTTGGGTAAGGCCAAAAGGGTCAGGGGTTGGGTCAAGTGAGACCAAAAAGGTCAGGGGTTGGGTCAGGTTGGACCAAAAAGGTCAGGGGTAGGGTCAGGTAGGGCCAAAAGGGTCAGGGGTAGGCTTGGGTAGGGCCAAAAGGGTCAGGGGTAGGGTCAAGCAGGGCCAAAAGGGCCAGGGGTTGGGTCAAGTAAAGCCAAAAAGGTCAGGGGTAGGGTCAGGTTGGAACAAAAAGGTCAGGGGCAGGGTTGGGTAAGGCCAAAAGGGTCAGGGGTTGGGTCAAGTAGGGCCAAAAGGGTCAGGGGTTGGGTCAACTAAGGCCAAAAAGGTCAGGGGTAGGGTCAGGTTGGACCAAAAGGTCAGGGGCAGGGTTGGGTAGGGCCAAAAGGGTCAGGGGTTGGGTCAAGTAGGGCCAAAAGGGTCAGGGGTTGGGTCAAGTAAGGCCAAAAAGGTCAGGGGTAGGGTCAGGTTGGACCAAAAAGGTCAGGGGCAGGGTTGGGTAGGGCCAAAAGGGTCAGGGGTTGGGTCAAGTAGGGCCAAAAGGGTCAGGGGTTGGGTCAACTAAGGCCAAAAAGGTCAGGGGTAGGGTCAGGTTGGACCAAAAAGGTCAGGGGCAGGGTTGGGTAGGGCCAAAAGGGTCAGGGGTTGGGTCAAGTAGGGCCAAAAGGGCCAGGGGTTGGGTCAACTAAGGCCAAAAAGGTCAGGGGTTGGGTCAGGTTGGACCAAAAAGGTCAGGGGTAGGGTCAGGTAGGGCCAAAAGGGTCAGGAGTTGGGTCAAGTAAGGCCAAAAAGGTCAGGGGTTGGGTCAGGTTGGACCAAAAAGGTCAGGGGTTGGGTCAAGTAGGGCCAAAAGGGCCAGGGGTTGGGTCAGGTTGGACCAAAAAGGTCAGGGGTAGGGTCAGGTAGGGCCAAAAGGGTCAGGGGTTGGGTCAAGTAAGGCCAAAAAGGTCAGGGGTTGGGTCAGGTTGGACCAAAAAGGTCAGGGGTAGGGTCAGGTAGGGCCAAAAGGGTCAGGGGTTGGGTCAAGTAGGGCCAAAAAGATCCGGGGTTGGGTCAGGTTGGACCAAAAAGGTCAGGGGTAGGGTCAGGTAGGGCCAAAAGGGTCAGGGGTTGGGTCAGGTTGGACCAAAAAGGTCAGGGGTAGGGTCAGGTAGGGCCAAAAGGGTCAGGGGTTGGGTCAAGTAAGACCAAAAAGGTCAGGGGTTGGGTCAGGTTGGACCAAAAAGGTCAGGGGTAGGGTCAGGTAGGGCCAAAAGGGTCAGGGGTAGGCTTGGGTAGGGCCAAAAGAGTCAGGGGTTGGGTCAAGTAGGGCCAAAAGGGTCAGGGGTTGGGTCAACTAAGGCCAAAAAGGTCAGGGGTAGGGTCAGGTTGGACCAAAAAGGTCAGGGGCAGGGTTGGGTAGGGCCAAAAGGGTCAGGGGTTGGGTCAAGTAGGGCCAAAAGGGCCAGGGGTTGGGTCAACTAAGGCCAAAAAGGTCAGGGGTAGGGTCAGGTAGGGCCAAAAGGGTCAGGGGTTGGGTCAAGTAGGGCCAAAAGGGTCAGGGGTTGGGTCAAGTAAGGCCAAAAAGGTCAGGGGTTGGGTCAGGTTGGACCAAAAAGGTCAGGGGTAGGGTCAGGTAGGGCCAAAAGGGTCAGGGGTTGGGTCAAGTAAGGCCAAAAGGGTCAGGGGTTGGGTCAGGTTGGACCAAAAAGGTCAGGGGTAGGGTCAGGTAGGGCCAAAAGGGTCAGGGGTTGGGTCAAGTAAGACCAAAAAGGTCAGGGGTTGGGTCAGGTTGGACCAAAAAGGTCAGGGGTAGGGTCAGGTAGGGCCAAAAGGGTCAGGGGTTGGGTCAAGTAAGGCCAAAAAGGTCAGGGGTTGGGTCAGGTTGGACCAAAAAGGTCAGGGGTAGGGTCAGGTAGGGCCAAAAGGGTCAGGGGTTGGGTCAAGTAGGGCCAAAAGGATCCGGGGTTGGGTCAGGTTGGACCAAAAAGGTCAGGGGTAGGGTCAGGTAGGGCCAAAAGGGTCAGGGGTTGGGTCAGGTTGGACCAAAAAGGTCAGGGGTAGGGTCAGGTAGGGCCAAAAGGGTCAGGGGTTGGGTCAAGTGAGACCAAAAAGGTCAGGGGTTGGGTCAGGTTGGACCAAAAAGGTCAGGGGTAGGGTCAGGTAGGGCCAAAAGGGTCAGGGGTAGGCTTGGGTAGGGCCAAAAGGGTCAGGGGTAGGGTCAAGCAGGGCCAAAAGGGCCAGGGGTTGGGTCAAGTAAAGCCAAAAAGGTCAGGGGTAGGGTCAGGTTGGAACAAAAAGGTCAGGGGCAGGGTTGGGTAAGGCCAAAAGGGTCAGGGGTTGGGTCAAGTAGGGCCAAAAGGGTCAGGGGTTGGGTCAGGTTGGACCAAAAAGGTCAGGGGTAGGGTCAGGTAGGGCCAAAAGGGTCAGGGGTAGGGTCAGGTAGGGCCAAAAGGGTCAGGGGTTGGGTCAAGTAAGGCCAAAAAGGTCAGGGGTTGGGTCAGGTTGGACCAAAAAGGTCAGGAGTAGGGTCAGGTAGTTCCAAAAGGGTCAAAGGTTGGGTCAAGTAGGGCCAAAAAGGTCAGGGGTTGGGTCAGGTTGGACCAAAAAGGGTCAGAGGTTGGGTCAAGTAGGGCCAAAAGGGTCAGGGGTTGGGTCAGGTTGGACCAAAAAGGTCAAGGGTAGGGTCAGGTAGGGCCTAAAAGGTCAGGAATGGGGTCAGGTAAGGCCAAAAGGGTATTTTTTAAAAAATATTTTGGATCGCCCATAAAGAAATCGCCCTTGAAGAAATCGCCCAAAAAAAAATCGCCCATAAAAAAATCGCCCCTAGGTGTGCGTTACGCACAAATGAAAACTACATTAACATACCTCATAAAAGTTTTTGAATAAAATAGGTGTTTTCTTTGAACCTTATCATAAAATATCTTAAAAAAGACATTCACAAGTAACTGTATTAAAAATACACATCTAAATCTTCTCTTCAAGGCCAAAATGATATTGATAATGGTGATTATTCTTAAATCTTGAACCTTTTATCGTTTAAAACTAAAGAATCACAAAAAATTTTAACATTCCGATTAAAAGATTATAAAAATAATTTTTAAAATTTTTTAAAAAATAAAAAATATTTAGCAAAAACGTCAAAATTGCGACTTGTTGCTGCCGGGATCCGAACCACGATCGTTTCTAACCGTGATTTAAAAAAAAACCCACTGCCACTGATCCACGGACGACACGGCTGAACGTGCCGCTTTCGAGGCTTACCAAGTTAAATTGCCATCGATGATTTCAAATTTCGGATTTTTTTTCTCAGCAAAATGTTTTCGAAACTTGAAGAAAAGTCGTCGATGTTTTTTTTTAAACCGTCATATTTTACATAATTAAGGGGTCAAATATTCTAAAACTTATTAAACGTGATTACATATTTGAATAATTTTTAACTTTTTTTGTGAATGTGCTTTCAGATTGAACAGATTGTATAATTAAATGTTGTAAATTGAAGTTTTTTGAAAAGCCCGGCAAAATTGGCATTCTGTTGCAAGTGGTTTTTTTAAACTTTTAAGCACCTTAGGCTCGCAAAATCGCTTTAATAGGTTCATTTAAAAATTGTTCAGCATGATACAATTAAAAAACAAAAATAAAACAAAAAAATTTTTTTTTTTAAATTTAAAAGTCCTTGTATAAAATCGTATTTAAAAACAAACACGTAATAAAAAATTAATACTGTTATATTTCAGCTATGTTGACACACCACGAGGCCGTACAACTATGGCAATGGTTGGATCAGGCACTGGGATATGTCTCCAATATTGTGGTGCTCATGTCGATGGTTGCAGGTTTGAAAAAGAACACGCCCAAAGACGTGCACTTCAACTTAGTCGGGGCTATTCTGGCATTTTTTTCATCAATTAGTGCCACCGCTGAAAAATGGTAGGTCATTTGATAAATTTGAGGAGGGGTTCAATAGGAATTGATATATAATATTATATTTTAATAATTTGGAGTAGGATAAGGCTGGGTGTAAATGCAGTATGCTAAGGATAGAGCAGGGTATAACAGTATAATATAGGTAGAACAAGGTAAACTAAACTATGCTAGGGTCGGGTAAAAAAGTATTTTAAAATATTTTTATGATTTTTTAAAAACTACTGTTAAAATAACTTGGTATTTTACCTTATTTTGCGTATTTTAAAAATTTTGGGTAATACTTTAAGTATATCGTTGTGATAAAGGTTTTAGTTTTTTGGTAATCAAAAAAATTAATAATATTATGTTGTAGAAATTATGAGCCAAGCATTAAGAAGTATGGACATGGAGGTAAAATGGGAAACGATCGAGAAAACCATCAGCATCTTCTCCACCAACTTCATGGTAGCGTCCCTTAGCGCCGGCCTTAAAAACGATACCCCCGGGACGTTATATTCAACTTAATCTCAGGAATAATAGGTTCCTTTCTTCGTTGATAACTTTTGCAATGACATGGTCTGTGTTTCATATAATAAAGTAGAGAAACTTTTATAGAACAGGTTTTGTATTATAAAAAGGGTATAGTAGACTAGTTTAGCCTTTTTCAAAATTTTTTAAGAGTTACTTATAATACACTTAAGCTTTGGCTTCCGCTTGGTTTCGGGCTTACAAAGCAACATTTGCTTTGCAAAAAAATGCAAAAGCTGTAAATATACTATTTAGAAAAAGCGATAAAAAAAACCTTCCGACAGCGCGGAACCAAACCTACGCGCTTTTGAGCCGAAATACGGAACCTGGTTGATTTTTGACTCAAAAACCATTGAGACTCTTTGGGTTCACAAAGTGATGTACTTCACTTATTTGGTTCAAGAAGGTCTGTTGTGCTTGAAACTATTGCTTGACATTCAAAGCCAGACAGTACGGCTCGATAAGTATTGTTGTGCAGCATCGGCGTTCTTATCCGCGTTTTGCTGCATTGCACCAGCGCAGGGCATCACTAAAGAGATGGAGAGGGATTACGTCTAGGAAACCTCATTTGTCAAATAGTGATCATGATGTTATGGATCGTCGAAAACCGTGAAGCCGTTTATTATTTAACTAAACATCATGTTTGGATTATTTTGCTCTCTTTCGCCGTTTTCGTATACTTACGTTAAGAGATTTTTGTGTGTACTGTTAATAATGCAGAAAACGTATGTACAGTGCTCTTTCTGTATAGAAAATCATTTTTTGAGCAACCCTCCAAGTAGTTTCCTAGGCCCTAATGTGAGCATACTGTAGTTTCCCATGACCTAATTGTAAGCATACTGTAGTTTAACTTCCCTTAATATTAGCATAATGTATTTTCCCATGCGCTAGCGTGAGTATACTGTAGGTTATGTTGTCTTAATGTTAGCATAATGTAGTTTCTTAGGCCCTAATAAAAGTAGAACAAGATAAATTACTGTACGATAGGAATAATGTAGAGTAAACTACAGTATGCTAACAGCAAAGCAAGGGGACAACAATACGATTAAGTCAAATTTGTCTTTAATTACAACGTAATAGAGAACACGACAAAACAAAACTAGATGTGATTAAGATTATAGGCAAGAGTAAAACGGGGTTTCCCCGCCTGACATGATTAATTAAATATAAAACAGCCTTCAGTAAAATTATTAACAAATATTCACCTAAGCTAGTTTTTTACACAATGACCAAGTTTGTGACTTTAGGCTGGTATACACACGCTCAGACCATTCAAGAAGCCAACGTAACACATTACTGATCAGCATTGGGCTACTGGGTGCCAACATATTCAACTTGGTCTACGCCCTCGCCCTGATCACTAACGCAACACCCAAGAGCTCCATTGGGTTATGCTAATCTTATACATTATCCAAGCCATTCTTCTCGCACTAGAGTTTTGGTCTATATACTTCAAATTGGACATGAATGCAGTCTCCAAACTTTGCGCGATTGGGACTTCTGTAATGACTGGTCTTACTTGTCTGGGCAATGCAGGGGTCTTGAGCAAACAAATTGAAACTCTCTTCGTGGTGCTAAACTGCCTCTACACATTTGTCGACGTAGCCGCCGTCACTTTCAAGACCTACAGAAGGATTTCATACAATTTACACAAATATTTGTTTCTTTCAATGATCTTGGCCCTCCTCTCTTTTCTGTACTATTATTAAAAAAGTTTTAACGCTTAATTTCAAAATTGATAGATATTTAAATAAAGAGAGATATTTGTAAACAGACAAATAAATAAAAAATTTTACAGTAATTTAATGTAGAATATTAACAGATCTTATGAAAAAAAGCATTAGGAGGGAATACCATACGAAAGATGCAAAGCACTTGTTTTCCTGCACATCCCTCATGCTAATCAACTTCGGTAACTTGGTCTACGGAATTTGGTTAATGGCCGATCCAAACCCCAATGACACTCTTTGGATACACAAACTAATATGCATCATGTATATAATCCAAGGACTGATTATCTCTGGAGAATTAATAGCTTTGGCATTTCAATGAAAAATAGCGGAATTCGAGAAGTATTTGTGTACATTATCGGCCTTCTGTTCCGCGTTTTGTTGCCTCGGCCCAGCAGGTGAAATTACTAAAGAGACGGAGAGTAAAGGAGTCGCGGCGAACCTTAGTTGTCACGGATTGATATTAATGAAATGGTACTTCGATAACCGTGATTCACTTTACTTCATATTTCGTCAGAATCTTTGGACTACTATTTACCCATATTTCATTTACTTATATTACTGCTAACAGACATTTTACTCGTTACAATCTACGGCATCAAACCACTAATCTAATCTATATTCTTAATTAAAGTCTTTTTTTTATTTTATCCTCGCTCTTTAGGAAAAGGGAATGTTCAAGAAGAAGAAGTTAGAACAGTTTGTCAATCAGGTAATGTCCAATTGTTTTTTTACTTATTTGAGCCATCGGACTGTGGAAGTAAGTTGATTTACATTATTATACAAAGCCTATGCCTCATCATTAAATATAGATTGTCTTATATTATTTATTAGGTTGTTCAAATAATTCTGTATCCCTAACTGCGAAAACTTGCTTTGAGAAGGCACAGAATTAATTGAACAACCTGATGTCATAGCAGTTTACTAAGTGTGTCTATAGCTGATTAATTAAAGTGTCTCAACTTTTATATTTCTAGGCTTCCCTCCATGGTCTCTGCAGCTTGAATTTTCTAGGCTATTTCAAACCATTTACACAAGTTTTTGGTAGACATACTTTGGAGATAAGAGGTACTTGTTGGTATCAGTAAAGCAACTTTCCTCAACAGTATAGTCGACTTGAATTAACCTAGTACAGAACTTGGCTGCCTACAATGTCTATTTTTCACGTAATCCTGTGCCCCTCTCAAAGCAGATTTTTGGGATTAAAGGGCACAGAATTACTTGAACAACCTAATAATAAATAGTTAAAAAGCCACATCGGAATAAAGTTTTCAATCTTCTGTCGGTGGTGGGGAACCGTCTATTCACTTTGCAATACACAATATCATGCGATAACTCTTAACACAAGCTAGATTTTTCTGTGTTTTTTATGCAAATACTATCACTAGTGAATGCTTTACATTAACTTACGTCAAGGATCGTTATGTTAAAGTCAGATGGATCTCGGAATGACGTCTGGATAGAATGAAGAGTGTAATCATTATCTCCATTGTTAAGGACTACAACTACAAAAGTATTAGGTTGTTAGGTAAGTCGTGGGCCCCCCCCTAACCGTGTATCAGAAAAAAAATTTTTTTGCGTTACAACAAGAACTAAATATTAATCAAAATAGTTATCATCAACATTAACACAATGTGTCCAACGTTTTTAAGCATTTTTATCCCAGTAGTATAGGATTCAGAATTTCTAGAGCCTAAGAAAATTTTGATGGCTTCCATGACATCGTCATCTTCAGTGGATTGTCGCTGACACATAAATGCTGTCGAAGATTTGAAAATATGGTAATATGTAGCTATCATGTCGAGTAAATACAAATGATGGTCAAAAACTTTGTATCCAAACCCGTTGTTTTTCTGCGGTCATCGTTGCCAAGTGGGGGCGGACACTGTCATGAACAATAATTGACCTTCTGTTTCTCAACTTTGAAGGTAGATAGTGGCGCATTTGGTCAATATTAATAGAATACGTACTAACAGTTATGGTTTGGCCAAGTTTCAAGGAATTATAGAGAACTACTCTACAGGACCTCCACTTTTCTTCAAGCGTCTCATCTCCAGAAGGAAGCTTTTGGAACCAAATTTTTGCTGTTGTGTAGCTCACAATACTTTTTCCATGTGTCTTATTTATGAATCCGGCCGTAGTTTTAACGTTACGACTTGTTTTGTACTCTTTTACATCATTACCCAAAGTCGTCATTTGCCCTATAATGTTCTGGCCACTAAAACAACAAAACAAAAAATTAAAAGAGGTTTGAAACTTACATATTCTGAAAATATAGGTTTTAAACTATAAAAGGACATCAAAATTTTCAATTTGCGATATATATTAATTTTTTCCTGATTTTTCAAACATTTGTGTTGAAAGGGGGCCCACGACTTACCTAACAACCTAATATATTCTTTTCTTATCCCAAAGCCTGCAAATAGTTCACACGTTTACAGTAATGTGCGATTATATTAACAGACCCTGTCTAAACATTTTACAGTAGAACTCCTACATAACGAACTCACACATAAAGAAGATCATGTATAACGAACGATTTTTAAGACTTTAGCCAACATTGCACCGCACGTCAAACCGAACTAATAGAAATGAGTGAAATATCAAAATGTCTAACCGCTCTCTCTTCGTTTGCGTGGCGCTCTCTCGGTTTTTTGCTCTCTCGTTCGCTTTTTCTATGCACGCTCTCTTTTTTTTTATGCGCTAAACAAAACGTCTATTTTACTCTCTGATTTCACGTTTCGGTTTGACGTGCACCGTACATTTAAGACTTCTGTATACCAAAATCCTTTATTACCAACAAATTTGAAATTTCTGCTTACCTTTGCTTTTTTTAGCCCTACCCAAGCTTATTCATGCAGATATATTGTGAATAGTATAGTAAATAAATGATCTTTCCACCACCGTCGTGCACCGACAGAAGTAGAAGATAAAATTAAGGCTAACATTAAGACTAGGGCCAAAGCTAAGCCTATATTGAACATCATAAATGCTAAAATTAATATAATGTTATAAAACAATATAATGGGCTTGGAAATTTTTATTTAATATAAATCTGAGCTTAAACACATTCAAATTTTTTAAAACTTACATTTGTGACAATGTGTCAAAAAATTCGATAGCATGGGAACAAAGTGCCACGATTGATTGGAATGAAGAAACTATAAAATAATTTATAAAATTGGAAGACTTTTAGGAAACAAGCAAATAACAAAGTAAATGTTCATAGGAGTATATATTATATTTTAGATATGACTGCCAAAACTTTTGATATCAAATTTAAGGACAAAAAGGAGGAAAATCATGTATATTATCGTTTCAAGCGCAAAGTCTTTGAATACTTGACGTACGACGATGTTGATGCTGCCATCTCACTCTCAAAACTCTTCAATTTTGTTGAGAAGACTGTGAATGTGTTTGGTAAGCTGAGGGGGTTTTAGTTTAACTATTAAACTTATATTATTTTAGGTGTTGATAACGTGCTGCACAGATGTTTGGTTGTGTTCAAAGCATTGGTAGATTGTCAGGAGAAACCAAACTCGTTTGAACTAGAGTATTTGAGGGTACATTTATCAGAGAG
The DNA here is from genome assembly GCA_904066225.2 of Bursaphelenchus okinawaensis. Classification (NCBI taxonomy): domain Eukaryota; kingdom Metazoa; phylum Nematoda; class Chromadorea; order Rhabditida; family Aphelenchoididae; genus Bursaphelenchus; species Bursaphelenchus okinawaensis. The sequence continues at coordinate 8,809,757 of CAJFCW020000001.1, read as the reverse complement.
TTTGAATGAAAAGACGGCAGAGAGCTTGTGCAAAGGTAAGGATATTGTTTTACTTGTTTTTTGAATGTTTAGGTGAAGATTTTTGCTGAAATCAGGTTGAATAATGAAGATACTTGTTTGAAATACATAGTAATGCTAGATAAGCATCTTGACTGTCTGACTATAACAATTTTTCAGCTGTTAGCGGCGTGAGAACATTGGTGGGAATGAAACATCTTCATGAACAAGTGGCCAATTTCTGGAAAGAAGCTATTCTCGACCCTTCGTGTTTAGTCGATCCCCCATCTGTTGTGTTGTACAAAAAGTCACAATATGATATAGAACCGGAGATTGGAATAATTTCTGGAGATGGGAATCGAATATTGAACGAAGCGTCTCGAATCTTGGGGATATCTATATCAGCTGTTGGGCAGAAGCCGGCTGATGCGATAAAATTTGATGCAGAACAAGTGCAATGGCGAAATTCGGTGTTGGAAAAGATTGATTTCAACGATGAAGTGTTGGATGATGTTGAAACAAACGGCAATAGTGCGGTGTTGAGTGCTGACGACTTGTTTGTGATGTTAAGGGAGTACGATCAACCAACTGTCTTGATGCAAAGGTTGTCAGAGTTGCTAAATGGTCGACAGTCTGATGATGCGATTCAACAAGATGTAAGGATGTTTTAAGAAGTTATATTGATTGTCATGTTTCTGTTTTTTTTACTTTTTGGTAAATAGGTTGTAAAAACTTAATTTTAGCCTATGTTAATATAGCTTTTTGATAATTAAAGCTTCAAAAATGGTTTTTTTTAATAGTTCTATTAATATATGTGGTATTCAGCTTATTTTTAAAAAAATTTTATTTTGTAATTTTATTGTTTTAGCTAGTCGACTTATTAGGTGTGGAAAACTTTGATCTTCTTCAAACGTTAATCGAAAATCGAAAGACGTTGGCTCAAGAAATACCTGATTTTTTGGTCAGGAAGGTCAAGGAACAAAGGATTCAAGAAGCTGTAGGTTTATATTCAGTTATTAGAAGTTTTCGTTTTAAATGTTTGGAAAAATCTGTTACCTAAAGTAATATTTTTGTGTAATTTGATTTTTAGTTAAACTTATAACTTGTTTTTAATTGAAAAAGTTTGCAATTGAATTTCTATTGTATTACGCAGCTTTTCAAACTAATATTTTCAAAATGACGTTAATTCTAACTAGTTTCAGGGACCACCAGACCCAACAGCTCGATATGCGGGTAGTGTTACTATTAAGACCAAAAAAGAAGCCCAAATTCAAAAGCAAATGAGAAAAGAAGAAAAGAAAACAGAAAAGGAATTTAAGAAGCTTGTCTTAACCATGGGCCACGAGGATAAAATGGCATTGGAACTGGCCAGAGCTGAGCAAATGAAGCAACGACAACGTGAACTACAAGATGCTAATGATTTTAGTGCCAAATTTGGATCTCAATCAGCTAGAAGGAAGCTGCCATTTGTTTTTGATGCCTTCTCTTCGTCGCCAATGAAAGATGTTGATTTGTTTGGGACAAAGTTCTCATTGCCAGAAGGAACGACGAGGAAAATTACAAGAACATTACAGGAGGTTACTGTGCCGCCACAGGATAGAAGCTTGAACATGGATGTGCATAGTGTTATGATCAGCAGTTTGGATCCGGTAAGAGACAGCGAATTAGGTTTTGCAGGGTTAAATTTGATGTTTAGGTAACATTTTTAAGCGAACTTGGCTTTTAGGTATCATTTTAACGATATTCTTGATTTTTAGGTAACACTATCTAATATTCTTGAAATTTTTAGTATTTTAGGTAACATTTCCAAGGTTATTCAATTTTTTTTTATTTTAAAGGCTCGATTTTAAATAAAATTAAAAAATTATTTTTTTAGCTAGGCCAAGCAGCATTTCAAGGATTTGAAAAGCTAAACACTATCCAATCGATTGTATTTGAACAAGCCTACAACACCAAAGAGAATCTACTGATTTGTGCCCCAACTGGAGCTGGTAAAACTAATGTGGCCATGTTGTCGATTCTAAAAACCATCCGAGATCATTGCGATGAACATGGACGGATTCTCAAAGACACTTTTAAAATCATCTACATTGCTCCAATGAAAGCTTTGGCCGCGGAAATGACAAACAGCTTTTCGAAACGATTGAAGAAATTGGGGTTGACTGTTAGGGAGCTGACTGGAGATACGCAGCTGAGTCGGAAGGAGATCGACGAAACTCAGGTGGGATATTTATCGTTACTTCTAAGCCTACGTCTATCCCTATTCTTGCTCCTAGCCTTACTTTCACTTCTAATTTTACCTCTAATTGGCCCTGTACCCTTTACTCCTCTACCTTTATTTTTACAGTATCTTTTTCTTTTTTCTACAGTATGCTCTACCTTTAAATCTGCCTTTACTTTTAACTTACAATACGCTTTACTTTTTTATACTGTATTCTTTACTTTTTATTTTAGATGTTGGTCCTCACACCTGAAAAATGGGATGTAGTGACTCGAAAATCAGATGACGAAGCTTTATCTCAACTTGTCCGACTGTTAATCATTGATGAAGTTCATTTACTGCACGATGAAAGAGGTCCAGTTATTGAAACTATCGTCGCGAGGACTTTGAGACAGGTATGGTAACATTTTATAAAGAACACTATCTTAGCATTTTTAACTTGTGATATTATTATGCCTATTATAAAAGAATCATCTCTTAACGGTATATTACCTATCATAAAGTTTAATATAATATGTTAACAATGGTACATTAACATTGACCTTCTTCTTAACAACTTCATCGACTTTGGTGATACTGTTGATCAATATGTATTGATATTACTTTGAAATAATTTGTAATATTATTACAGGCAGAAGTATCTCAACAATCAGTAAGAATAGTCGGTCTGTCAGCTACACTACCCAACTATCTTGATGTAGCCACATTTTTACGAGTAGACCCAGAAAAGGGATTGTTCTTCTTTGATGGACGATTCAGGCCTGTACCCTTGACTCAAACGTAAGTTGATATTAGAAGTGTATTGTGATGAAACATGTTTTATAATATTAATGTTTTTTTTGGGTAACAGTAAGGGGGAACAAAATCAACTCTAAAAAATTTTTTTGGGCGAGGTAATTTTTTGTCTTTTTTTGGAGGGGGTGCAGGGGGGGGGGGTTTATTTTTTCCAAAAAAATTTTTTTTTTTGATTTGGGAATAAATTTCATTTTTGTCTTCAGTACAATCTTGCTTTGCTGCCAACGATTGATTGTACTAAATAGTATTTTATGGCCATGCTATACTAAAAACTCGATTTTTCAGATTTGTGGGAGTATCAGATCCGAATTCTGGAGACCTCAAAAAAGCGATGGATGAAGCTTGCTACGACAAATGTATCGAATACTTGGCTGAAAAACATCAAGTTTTGGTGTTTGTGCACAGCCGAAATGCCACTGCGCAAGTCGCCAACTTTTTGATCGAACGGGCTGGACAACATGTGGGTTATTAAGGTTTTAGATGTTAATATGAGGGTGGAAATTGAGAATTAGAATTCTGATTGTTTAGGTAATAGATGGACTTAGAAGTTAAAAATTTGAGTTAATATTGATTTAGGTAATGATATGAAGTTGAAAATAAGAAATCTGAGTTTATGTGGTTATAAGTAATGATATGATTTGTGAAAATCTCGTTTTTTAAAATTTTTAATGATATTTGTATTTGATTTGAATACGTCTAAAAAAGTGTTAATACTGATGTATTTCAGCAAGAACGACCTCTATTTGAATCCGAACACGCTGGAAAACCTCAATATGCTAATGCATGTAAAAGGGTAAGATAATAAGTTTAAAATTTTATGAGTTAGAGATAGTAAAATACAAAGCGAGTAATATCCTTACTCTAACTTTTATTCTGAATTATAACTTGAGATCTACTGTGATACTCTTAACTTTGATCCTACATCTACCCCTATTCTTGCTTTGATTACTCCTACATTTACAACTCTTTACTCCTACTTTTACTTTTGTTAAATTGTTTAAAAAAAAGTTAAAATTCAAACCTACAGATGAAAAACGTGGCTTCGAAAGACCTGCGCTTCTTCTTCGACTACGGTATTGGTCTTCATCATGCCGGCCTAAAACGGACGGATCGAAACTTGATGGAACAAATGTTTTCCGAAGGTCATATCAAGGTCTTATGTTGTACCGCGACTTTGGCTTGGGGTGTTAATTTACCAGCACATGCTGTTATTATCAGGGTAAGACAATATTTGTGGATTTAAAAGTTCTGTCGTTTTTTATTGTTATAGGTAAGGTAAATTGGCGACAGGACTTTTTTTGGGCTTTTAATATAAAATTTTTTGAAGTTTTGAATTAAAAATGGAATATTACTATGATTTTTTGACTGTTGTCCACTATGTTGTTGAAATTCTGAAAATTTTTGGCATTTTTTTTTAAATTTTAAATTTGAAATTTTTAAAAATTTAGGTGTTTATGCTATTTTTAATAATTGTTCTTCAGGGTACTGACGTTTTCGACCCAAACAAGGGCTCATTCACCGATCTAGGCATCCTTGATGTCCAACAGATTTTCGGTCGTGCCGGTCGTCCTCAATTCGAATCCTCTGGCCATGGTGTCATCATCACCAAGATGGCCAAACTCGACAAATACCTTGGGATGTTGATACGAAAAACCCCGATCGAATCCAAATTCCAGGACAAAATTCATGACAATTTGAATGCGGAAATTGCCAGAGGAACGGTGACAAATCTAAACGAAGCGGCCGAATGGTTAAGATATACCTATTTCTACGTTAGAGCCAGAATCAACCCGATTGCCTACGGAATTGACTACAGAGAAGTGAGAGAGAGCCCGGATTTGCAAGTTTATTTAGAAGATTTGTGTTATTCGGCCGCGCAGAGATTGGATACTAATCAGATGATCAGGTTTGATACTAAGTAAGGGTTTTCGAAGGCATATGGATGTTGTTTTAGCTCTGAGTTTTAAGGGCAGGGGTAGAGGTTGAAAATTTTGAATGAAAGTGTTTTAGCAACAACTACTTGAGCTCAACAGATCTCGGGCGAATCGCATCCTTGTTCTATATTACAATTGAATCGGTGGAAACCTTCTTCGATGCGAGTGCCAATACAAAGTTGTGTGAGGCAATGACAGATGATCAACTTATGGCCTTGCTTTGTTCTTCATCGGAATTCACACAAATTCAGGTAGCTTTACATTTATATTAGGTGTCGACATAAAGAACCCGCTATGTTTTACTGGAAATTACAGGCAAAGTAAGACGGGTTCTTGATGTCGGCATCTCGGTAAGGGAATAGGTTAAAAATGGCATTTTTTTACAAATTTAATATTTTTTAAGCCTGGTTTTTTTAAATTTTGAAAAAAGAATTAATACAACTTGCGCACAATTTCCCGTATTTTACAATAAAAAACTTTTTTCAATGAAGTTTAGGTAACAATTTTTTCAAAATTTTAAAATTTTTGCTGCGGTTTGTCAATTTAAAAAAAATCAAGATTTAACGTATAAAATACGATTTCAGTGTCGAGAAACAGAGATGATGGACTTGGAAATGCTGAAGTCGGGCTGTACGTTGCCGATCAGAGATGGTGTACTGGCCAATTCGGCTGGAAAAGTCAATTGTTTGCTACAGGTACAATTAGTTTTGTATCTTTAATTCTACTCCTATCCTTATTCCTACCTCTATTTCCACTACTACTTCTACCCCTAACCTATCCTACCCTACTACACCTTACTTTACCTTACCATACCGTACCCTATTTTGCCTTATCTTACCCTACTTTACCATACTTTACCCTACTTTACCTCTACTTTTACCCCTACTCCTACTTCTACCCATTTTCTATTACCCAAATCTGCCAAACTCTAGCTATATGTAATTGTAGTGTAATATTAACCCAAATCCTTTCAGAACTACATATCTCGAGTAGAACCGGCTAGTTTCACCCTCCAAACCGAAATGTACTACATCAGCCAAAATGCGTCGAGAGTGGCCAGAGCTCTATTCGAATGCACATTACGAAAGAATTGGTCAACAACTGCCATTCAATGCCTCGAGTTCTCGAAGTACATCAACAGAAAGTTGTGGGTCTTCAACAGTCCACTAAGACAACTTGTTGATGTTGGGCTTCTAAAAGATATTGTGGTACGGAAGATCGAAGCCAAACGAAATCTGAGCTTCTTCGACTTGCTGGAGTATGACAAGAAGGAGTTGGGTGCTCAGTTCCATTGTGATGGTGCTATTTTGTACGAGTGTCTGAGAATGATTCCATCGCTGGATGTGGATGCCACTATCAAACCGATCACTCCGTAAGGGCTTTGGTGCTTTGATAATAATTTATTTGGTTAATTGGGGATGCTTATTAGTTTTTGGTATTTGAGGATGGTCTTGTATTGGGTTTTGGTTCTTTGACAATCATTTATTTAATACTTTGTGTATGAATTTTGCATTTTCAGCACGATTGTAAGGATAGACGCCATAATATGGCCCGAATTCAACTGGTGTGATCGATTACTTGGCCATGGTGGAGCGGAGCGCTTCTGGTTGATTGTCGAAGATTCGGATGAAAGCCACATTCTTCATCATGAAATCATATTGTTCAACAAGAAACAGGTAAGATAGTGCTGGGTTGTTATGAATTCGGGTCGAAAATTTTTGGGAACAAGGGAAAGTTAAGGATTTATCAGGAAAATGGACGTCTTTTGGGTTTTTTGGTAGTTTAATACTAAAAAAATTAAGTTTTGTGATATTTTTGGGATTACAATTGTTTAAGGGGCACATAATTATGTGAATAACCTAATACTTAACGCTGTAAACATAGCCTTTTACAATATTCTTTTAGGTAATACAAAAAGCCGAACAACACCTCACAATCACTTTACCCATCGAAGACCACCAAGTCAAACACCACTTCAAGCTTCGTCTGATCAGTGACAGCTGGGTGGTGGACGAGACTGCCACTACCCTAACATTGAATCACTTCATCCTGCCTGAACAGCCAAAAGCCCACACAGACTTGTTACCACTGGACCCACTGCCATTGTCAGCGTTGAACAACCCAGATTTTGAAAATCTGTATCCATTCGAGTTCTTCAATCCAGTCCAAACTCAAGTCTTCTTTGCCTTGTACAATACCTGGGACAACGTGTTGTTGGGGGCTCCAACCTCCAGTGGCAAGACCTTATGTGCAGAGCTGGCTATCTTTAGGGCTTTGCTTCATCGACCGGAGAAGAAGGTGAGGGCTTGAGAAGGGGATTTTTGGAGGTTTTGAATTGGGTTTTAAAAAGGTTTTAGGACGTTAGAACGTTTTGTCGTTTTTTTACTTGTAAGTTAGTACAAGTTGACGACAAAAATTTTTTGCTAGTATTTTTTGGCGTTTTTTTTATTTAAAAATCAGTGTAAATTGACGACAAGACTTAATTTTTAAGAAGTTATGTTGTTTTTCGATATGAAAATCAATGTAAATTGAAGACTAGACTTTGTTGTTAAAAAGTTTTGTCGTTTTTTAACGTACAACTTTATGCAAATGAACGACATGAATTTTTTCGGTTTTGGACTTCTAAAATTGTTTTCAAATTAGTGTTTAGAACGGGATTCTAGTTAATTTTTTATGGGCCAAAAACTGATTTTGTTGTTTTCAGTGCGTCTACATTGCTCCACTAAAGGCGTTGGTCAGAGAAAGAGTGTTGGATTGGTCGGAAAAATTCAAAAAGCAACTTGGTGTCAAGTAAGTTTTTTACTGTGGTAGGCTAGCTATGTGTAGACCAAAATAAATATTTTTTTTTGGCATTTTACTCTTCCTTTCCTTTAGAAATGGCTTTCATCCTCTCTAACTTGTAAAATATTTGATATATATTTCCCTCCCCTCTCCCACAATAAATTTTTTTTAAGGTTCAACATGGTCCTATGAGGGGTTTTCGAAAAAAATTGAAGAAAAAGTTTCTCCACTTTCATAAATTAAAAAAAATTGAATTTGGTCCCCGCTGTTGATTTTTCAAAAAAAAATATTTTCTGTTTACTCACCCCCTCGCCTCACCCACTTTCTTCTCTATATGACCCAATCTATCCCTCCGACACCGTTCCTGCTTATTACAACACTCATATTCGTCAATTTTCCAAAAAGTATTACCTAAATTTTAGTATTGTCGAAGTCTCCGGCGACGTCACCCCTCAACCAGACGAACTCAAAAAAGCCCAACTCCTAATTACCACGCCCGAGAAATGGGATGGAATTACTCGAAGTTACGACACAAGACAGTATGTTCAAGACGTCACGTTGGTTGTCATCGACGAAATCCATTTGCTGGGCGTGGAACGTGGCGCCGTGCTCGAAGCCATCGTGACCAGATTGAAGTCGATTTCGAAGCGAAAAAACAGAGAACATCCGGTCAGGATTGTCGGCTTATCAACCGCTTTGGCCAATGCTTTCGACATTGCTGATTGGCTGGGCGTTCCGGAGGTGAGTGAGGGTTTAAACTTTAGGTAATTTTTGATATTTTAATTTTATTTTTGGATCAAATGGTACACTTTGTAATTAAAAATGGGACTTCATCTAATTTTCGAATTATTGATAAACGTCTTAAATAGTACTAACCTTATATTTTCAGAGTGGGCTTTTCAACTTCCGACCATCAGTCCGGCCAGTCCCGATCCAAGTCCACATCCAAGGCTTCCCAGGCCAACATTATTGCCCAAGAATGGCCCTAATGAACAAACCAGCATTCCAGGCCATCAAACAGTTCAGCCCAGTCAAACCGACCTTATTATTCGTCGCGTCAAGACGTCAAACCAGATTGACAGCGATGGCATTCGTCTCGATGTTGGCATTGGAGCCGGACCCACGCCAGTGGCTCCACATGGACCAAAAAGAGCTCCATGACGTTGTTTCCACGTTGAGAGATGAGAACTTGAAACTGACGTTGCCATTTGGCATTGGGATGCATCATGCTGGCCTGCAGAGTTATGAGCGGTCGATTGTGGAAAGGTTGTTTGTTGAGAGGAAGATTCAGGTCTTAATTGCCACAGCCACCCTGGCCTGGGGAATCAACTGTCCAGCCCACCTCGTTATCGTCAAAGGCACCGAGTTCTACGATGGTAAAACCCACAAATACATTGACTTCCCCGTCACCGACGTCCTCCAAATGATTGGCCGTGCTGGCCGTCCACAGTACGACGATTCCGCCGTAGCCGTTGTCTACGTCCAGGACATGAAGAAGAAGTTCTACAAGCGTTTCCTCTACGAACCATTCCCAGTCGAATCCGCCCTACTCACCGCCCTACCCAACCATGTCAATGCGGAAGCGGCCGCAGGCCAAATCTCATCAAAACAACAAATGGTCGATTACCTGTCCGGTACCTACCTCTACAGACGCATCTTCGCCAACCCATCCTACTATGGCATCGAAGACTTTGATGAAAAGAGTTTGGTGAGGTTCCTGACGAAGTTGGTCGATGAAACAGTCGATGAACTAATCACATCAAGATGTGTGGAGTATATCAAACAAGAACAGCATTTGATCTGCACGCCGTTTGGAAGACTGGCTAGCAAGTACTATTTGGAACACACGACCATCAGACATTTGGCCGAGAATCTGAAGGAAAAGATGGAGACCGACGAATTTTTGAATGTTTTAGTGGTGAGTTTTGATGGTTTTTGAATGAAAATAGATATAAAATTGTCGTTTTTGATTACAATTAACTAGATAATTAATTTCTAAATAGCTAAAAACAATTAAACCTTTCAAAAAACCATATTATTACCTATAAATGCTTTCAGAATTGCCCTGAATACTCGGAAATACCCTGCCGTCACAACGAAGACCTCATCAACCGTGACCTGAACAAACTCCTCCCCTACAAAATGCCAAACCACGCCGACTTTGAATCCTCACACTCGAAAACCATGGTCCTATACCAAACCCACTTCAGTCGAATCCAATTACCGGTCGATTACCTCACAGATCAACGAAGTGTAATCGAAAGTTGTATTCGTATCTTCCAAGCCATCCTCGACTTTGCCGTACTGAAAGGATGGCTCAGCACATCACTCAAGACCATCATCATGCTACAACAGGTGATTCAGGCACGATGGTACGATGACCATCCACTAACCTGCCTTCCAAATGTCAGTCCAAGCCTGGCCAAGTCTTTTGGAAAAGAAATGACGATCCCAATGTTACAGGAAGAGTTGGGCATTAGGAAATTGAGGTATGAATTGTAAGGGTTGTGGGCATTTTTTTTTAAATTGCGAAACTTTTGGTCTTTTGGGAGGTTAAAAATGAAGTTTTTCGAAAAAATTATGAAAATTGAAAGCAGTGTTTTAAAAAATTCAATTTTATAGTTAAATACATCTATTTTCAGATCAGAACCATCAGAGAAAGAACACAAAAACGTGATGAATCGCATGAAAAAACGTCTCCCATTGAGTGAATTCGAAACTAAACAAGTGGTCGAAGCCCTGTTCGCATGGCCAACGATTCGTATCACTGACTTCAAATTCCAAAAGGGATTGATGCAAGCTCCCTTGAACTTGTTTGAACGATTTGAGAAACAAAAAACTGAAATTCCATTGGAAAGTGGCAAGGAATACAGAGTTAAAGTGGAAATTCTCATTATTGGACCTGCTAAAGTAAGGTTTTTGGAGATTGGAAAGGTTTCATAGACAATATTGAGGTAGTTTTGAGGATTTTAAGGTAGTAAAGTATGTGAGAAAGATATTCTTAAATTTTTAATGATAAGTAAGGGAAATATTTTGGCCGTAAAACCCATTTTCTGCGTCCTAGCCTACTACAACATGACCTACCTCAATATAATGCTTGATGTATAATATCCCAAAACCTCCGATTAGACTGAAATTTAAGTAAAAGATGAACAAGGTATCCTACAGTAATTTCATATTAACTTTTAGAATCAGAAAGCCACCTACTCTCCAAAGTATCCAAAAGAAAAGTCACCTGGACTGGTACTATTACTCGGTGAAAAAGACACAAACAGCGTGTTGGCGTGCAGAAAAACTGGACTACTGCTCGGTGACAAGCCCCACACATTCCATTTGAACTTTTTTGCTCCAGAAAGTCGGTAAGAGTTCAATATTGTAGCTATTTTATATTATTTTAGGTAATAATTGACGTTTTTTGATAGGAAGACGAATTGAATTAAAATTGATATTTATGTATCTCAAAGCCTAAATTATAACAAAATATCATGTAAAAACGATAAAACATACTTTCAGTGGTCCACATATCTTCACTTTGTTCGTCATGTCCGATTCTTACCTCGGAATCGACCAGGAATACGACGTCTACTGCGACGTCCAATAACGGGTGAATTCGAAAGTTTTATATCATAATATACGGTTTCAATTTGTGATATACTGGTCCATTGTTGTTCTAATAAATTGTTATTTGTTGCTATTTAAATATGGGAACATTTACATTAGATAGATATTTCATGGAGGGCAAGGTTTTATTCGGATATTTTTCATCGTATAAAATGGCATTTTGCGATTTTTTCGCCACGGGTGCAGTTGAATAAAACGTTATAAAAGGAAAATAATGTGATGGAAGGTTATTATTGTAAATTTGCATTTACCAGTCGATTTTTAAAATATTTTCTTATATTTTTTGCAACAATTTTATAGGTAATAGATTTATTTTTGTGTTTAAGTTAATTTAACTTGGGTATAATGTGGTTCATGACCGCTATTCTTGATCAAAACATTTGTTTTTTGTTCATTAATGAGTGTACTTTGGATTTTGTGAAATAAATGGCGAACTGCTTTTGACCAGCCAACTTGTAGTTTCTTGGCTTTTATCTTTTATTTTTGGTTGTTTTGATCTTGGTTTTGTACATTTTCGTCTGGTTATTGTTATTTTTATGACTTGGACAATATTTTTAAGGTTTTTTGGGTGATCTTGATGTTTTTACATGAATTTACATGATCTTTTGATTCACAAGCGTTAAAAATACATGTTTTTCATTTTTCAGCTAATATTATTCTTCTTTTCAGATGTTCTCACCAAAGACCTTGTTCTTCCGTTCATTCGGCTCCATTCAAGTAAGTTCATTCTTTTTTGATATTCTCCATGTTTAGAAGCGCTTGAACAGCACTTTAGTTATTGCGGAACACGATGATCAAGCTCTCGGTGCGATCACCTTGAACACAATCACTGCTGCTCAAAAGATTGGCCATGAAATCAGTGTGTTGGTGGCTGGGGCCAACTCCAAGAAGGTGGCGGAACAAGCGGCCAAGATTCCCAATGTAAAACGAGTGTTGGTGGCGGAGGATGCGAAGCTGAAGGATCTGTTACCGGAAAGAGTATCTGAAGTTGTTCTTGATGCCCAGAAGAAGCACAATTTTACTCACATTTTGGCCGGAGGATCGTCGTTCGGCCGCGGGATTGTGCCAAGAGTTGCGGCCAAGCTTGATGTGAGCCCGATCTCGGATATTAGTGATGTACATTCCGTCGACACCTTCTCCAGAGCTATGTATGCTGGTAATGCTGTTGCAAAGGTGAGGAGCCTGGTTTTTTGTTAAATTTTAGCTGATTTTTATTAAATTTTAGTTGTTTTGGTCATGATGAAGATACTTTTTGATCAAAGAATCATTCTAACTTTTGTTTTCTAAAAATACTTTCTCTAAAGCATTTTATCGATATTAACCATGATTTCCAGGTCAAATCCAACGCCAAATTCAAGCTAATCACGGTGAGAGGAACCGCCTTCGAAGCCAGTGCCAATGATGGTGGATCAGCGTCAACTGAAGCTGCTGAAGTCGGTAACATCAACACTGATATAAGCGAGTTTGTGAGCCAAGAACTGTCCAAATCCGATCGCCCCGACCTTCAAACTGCCAAGATTGTCATCTCGGGAGGTCGAGGTCTGAAGTCGGGTGAAAACTTCAATATCCTCTACGAGCTGGCCGACAAACTTGGAGCTGCTGTCGGAGCTTCGAGAGCGGCCGTTGATGCTGGCTACGTACCTAATGATATGCAGGTTGGACAGACTGGAAAGATCGTTGCTCCTGTAGGTTTTTTGGGGGATTTGAGGGTTGGTTTATATTGTTTTAGATTACAAAAGGCATGGTTTATTAAGATCAAAGGGTTTTTTTTAGGTAAAAGTCTGATGTTTCATATTGTTTTAGGTTAGAAAAGACATAGTTTATATTGTTTTACACCTAAAAGATGCAGTTCATAACTAAAGTACCAAAAATTTCAGGAGCTCTACATTGCCGTCGGTATTTCCGGCGCCATCCAACATTTGGCCGGCATGAAAGACTCGAAAGTGATTGTGGCCATCAACAAGGACAAGGAGGCCCCCATCTTCCAGGTCGCCGACTTTGGCCTCGAGGCTGATCTGTTCAAGGCCGTACCCGAAATGACGGCCGAGCTCGGCAAATAAACCTAACCATTGTTATATCAATAGACTGGTCCTGTGTATTTTACTGTAGATTATAGAATAAATTTTATTTATACCTAAAAGTGACTTTTTGAAATTTTTAAAATTAAAAAAAATTTTTGAAATTTAAAACTTTGAAATTTAATTTTTTTAAAATTATTTAAAAAAAATTTTTTTAAAGTTCTAAACGCCGACAATTGCCTTCTCGACCGGTCGAACCCATTTACAACTCATTTCTCTCATTTTGAGCGACGTGGAACGGCCGCGGAACGATGCCGCCGAAGAAGAAGACTTCGATCCAGAAGAAGAAGAAAAAGGGCGGAGCGACGCGCGAAGAGACGGTCGAGACCAATGAGAAGCAAAAGTCGGTGATGGGGTCCGTGCCCAACCCGGAGAAAGCCGCCCCCGCCAAGAAGCAGGCCAAGAAGACGACCAAGGGCAAGAAGAAAGCGCAGGCTACTGTCGGTGGGTTACTGTAATTTTTTGGGCTTTTGAAGTTTTATTTGCAGATTTTATAGCGTTTTACGTTCTGTAAAGAAAGTTCTTGCTATTTTTTGATTTGTAAAGAAAGTTTTTGCCATTTTATGTTTTGCAAAGAAAGTTCTTTCCATTTCATGTTTTGTAAAGAAAGTTCTTGCCATTTTATTCCTTGTAAAGAAAGTTCTTGCCATTTCATGTTTTGTAAAGAAAGTTCTTGCCATTTCATGTTTTGTAAAGAAAGTTCTTGCCATTTTATTCCTTGTAAAGAAAGTTCTTGCCATTTCATGTTTTGTAAAGAAAGTTCTTGCCATTTCATGTTTTGTAAAGAAAGTTCTTGCCATTTAATAAACCCAAACAAAAGTTATTACTATGACCATCAAACAATCACTACCGCTTTCAGTCGAAGCAACATGCGAAGAACAAGCCAACGATGGTCCAAGTTTGATGAGCAAACCCACTCCAGCCGCAGCTCCGCCCGCAACCCAAGGCGAATGCAACTTTACTGAGCAACAAAAATATTTATTTGGAGAGTTTGTCAGGGATACGGTTACTTTGGGCGTGCATGGTATCTTTAATCAGTTCGAAGAGCTGAAGATCTACATTCCCAAGACTCACACTAGCAACGAGTTCAATCTGCACATGGACAAGAATAGGTATAAAGGTAGGTTAAGGTTTCTTTTTTGGTTTTCTTGATATTTTTAAGGCATGGGTAAGATAGGGTATCGTAGGATATATGGAGGGTATAGTGGATTTTATAAGGGTAAGTTACGTTAAGGTTGAGTGGAGGGAAAGGTAGGTAGGGTAGGGTAGGGTAGGGTAGGGTAGGGCAGGTAGGGCAGGTAGGGTAGGGTAGGGTAGGGTAGGGTAGGGTAGGGTAGGGTAGGGTAGGGTAGGGTAGGATAGTGTAAATAAAATTTAAATGCCATTTCAGATGTGACCTGTGCCGACGCAACCCGTGTTGTTCTCCGTGATGGCAGCTACATCCATGCCAATTTTGTTGGCGGAGATCCTTTCAAAAATCGATTCATTGCTACTCAAGGCCCTCTATCGAATACTGTAGTCGAGTTCTGGAGAATGTGTGTCCAAGAAAACGTGGGCTACATCTTCATGTTGTGTGAATGTATTGAAGATGGCAAACAAAAGTGTCAACGATATTGGTCACCAGATCCTAAAGGAACTCTTGCGGTTGGTGGTAAGGCTTTATAAGGTTTAGGAAATGTGGAAAGAAAGTTATTGCCGTTTCTAGTTTTGTAAAGAAATTTCTTGCCATTTTATGATTTGTAAGGAAAGTTCTTGCCATTTCATGTTTTGTAAAGAAAGTTTTTGCCATTTTGTATTTTGTAAAGAAAGTTCTTGCCGTTTGTGACTTGTAAAAAAAGTTCTTGTGATTTTAACCTTTGTAAAGAAAGTTCTTGCCATTTCAATTTTTGTAAACAAAGTTTTGACCCATCTTCACCATACTAACCCATTTCTCTAGAATACATGATAACCAATGGAGAATCTCGAATGGACGGTAACACTGAATACACGGCTTTAAGCGTCTCGGTAAATGGCCAACCCGTCCTCCAATGTCAGCACGTTCAATGGCACGGTTGGCCAGATCACGACGTGCCACGTCAGGTCATGAAGCCGTTGGAACTACTAAAGGTGGCCAGGTCGTGTACAAGCAGGCCAAGTGTTGTCCATTGCTCGGCTGGAATTGGTAGAACTGGCGCGTTCTTGGCCATTGAAATGTGCTATCAACACTTGATGACGTCGACCATCAAGCTGAATGTGGTGGATGTGGTCAAGAATTTGAGGGGTGGGTTATTAGAAAATTTTTGAAAGTTGAAATCTTTTTGAATTTTTAAAAATTGCACTTTTAGCTATGCGAATGCACTGTGTACAAACAGCTACACAGCTGGTGTTTGTCTATAGAGTGATGATTGGGTTGGCCGAGCAAGAGGACATTATCAGTGGAAAAATTGAAAACTTGAAGCCGGTAAGGGTTACTGTAGTTTTGGGTAGGGTAGGGTAAGGTAGGATAAAGTACAGTACGGTAGAGAACGGTAAGGTAGCTTACGGTAAGGTATAGCACGATAAGATAACATACGGTAAGGTAAGATGAACTTAACTTTACGAAAATTGTTGTATTATATAAGGAACTTACATTACTTTCCAATTCCAGTACGTCCAACGTTTCATCAAAGAGTATGAGACCACTGCGGAGTCGGACGCGGCCAAACAAGCGGCCAAGCAATCAGCCCACGCGGCCACAGCCGGCGCTCCGGCCGCTCAACCACCAGGCGGACAAGTACCCGGTGGACCAATACCAGGCGGACCAGTACAAGGCGGATCAGTACCAGGCGGTCCAGTACCAGGCGGACTAGTGCCAGGAGGACCAGTGCCAGGCGGACCATCACCAATGGTAGGAGACCCAGCTTTTGGAGGTGTACCACCAAGACCAGCATCGCCAGGAGCAATGCCACCCACACCACAATTTGTAGCCGGCGTACAGACTGGTGTCCTGGGACAAGGCTTCGTACAACCGGGACAACAACCACAACTCGGTCCACCGCCAGGAGCGGTACCACCTTATGGAGTACCACTGCAAACCCCGCCCATGGGATCACCCGCCCCACCCAATCCGGGCATGCCACCGCTTGTTAACAGAGTTCAACGTTGATTGGGATGTTGACATTGATTTAGGAATATGCTGGTTTTAGGAAATAAATGAACCGAGATTTTTGAAGTTTTCAACTTGAAATTTGACGTTTTTAGATTAAAATTTGTGAAATTTAACGCAAATTTCAATAAAAATATCTAAAACTGAAAAAGAAAGTTTTACTCTAACTATTTTTAATCTTATCATTGTATTTTATACCTAAAATAATCAAAAAACTAAAATTCTGTTTGGAAAGCGCGCGAATTTCGCAACGAAACAGCTTCTTGGCATTCCGTCGCAGTTGAGAAATTCTTTTTATTTTTTCTATTTTGTAGTAAACAAACTCCGTTTCTTTCCCTATGATCTCTGTTTTACTTGTCTTGAGTTTGTTATTTCGTGGTTTTGCGTGAAATATCATTGATTTTGATGTTACTTGTGACATTATTTCTCTATTTTACATTACAACCGCTATATTACCCTTCTTTCTTGATGCCATAAGTTAAATAAGCAATTTTAGAAGTTGAAAAATGATTTCTCGGATTGGTGCAAACTTGTTGAGAACGCCGTTGGCTTCCTCAGCACCTACAGTTCGTTTTTATCATGAAAAAGTGATTGATCACTACGAAAATCCACGGAATGTTGGTAGTATGGACAAGAATGATCCCACAGTTGGTACTGGCATTGTTGGAGCTCCGGCTTGTGGAGATGTGATGAAACTACAGATCAGGGTATGTTTTTAATTTAGTTTTTATGAATTTAGACCAATACTGTTTGGAGAATGGACTGTTTTATATTATTCATGAACGCTCTTGGTGCTTAAATTAGCATTGTTGTTGCCGCTTGTTGGAAATATCGAGTAATGAATGCTAAATGTTAAAAGAATGTTTATGAGTAATATATTTTGTGTTGATTTTACAAAGTTTTGTTACTTCTAGAACTTGATACAATTATTTTTGCGTCAACTTTCATGGCTAATATAACATTTTTGCTAATTTACATGGTTTTCAGGTTGACGACAACGGCAACATCATTGATGCCAAGTTCAAAACGTTTGGTTGTGGCTCAGCGATTGCTAGTTCTTCCTTAGCAACCGAATGGATCAAAGGAAAGAAGATTACCTTTGCCGAAAAGGTGAAGAACGACGATATCGCTAAGGAATTGTGCTTGCCTCCTGTCAAACTTCATTGTTCGAGTAAGTTTTTGATTTTCAGTTGTAGTTTACGGTTTGGTACGTTTTTTTATGACATTGGTTACCTGTTTTAAGGGTTTTGTCACGTATGATATCGGTTTAAAAGGCTTTGGACAGTGGAATATCTGTTTAACATGCCACTTTTTAATTTTCATCAGTTTTTGTTAGCTTTTTGATACAAATTATGACTTCTTTCAGTGTTGGCTCACGATGCCATTCAAGCGGCGCTGAAGGACTATCAGAAGAAGCAGCAGAAGACGGACGAGTAACTGATATTCAGTTGAAACCTGACTAGAGTATATATAAATAACAGTATGTATATTTGTTACTGATATTTTTACTGATAAAATTTTACAAAATGATTTTCGTGGTTATAATTTAATTATTTTTCTAATTTTTTAAAAATTTTTTTTCGAAATTTTGAAAATTTAGCTAAAATATTTCAAAATTACGCAATTATGCAAATTTTTTGCCATTTCTCGACGAATCTCTTTCACATCTGAATTCGATACGTTCCAAAACACTTTTCATTTTGTTCTGGAGCCGTACGGGTGGGTAGTCGAGTTTACCGCGACTCTGGTTCAAATTTGTGTGAATCAGAAGCTACTGTGACCGTGAATCAAGCGGATATTCATTTTGAACCTGCCGTGGTAAGTATAGACTACCGAGGTAAGGCGGGGTGACTTTTGGAGTAGATTTTGAATTTTTTTTGATGAATTTTTTCAGTTCTGACCCGTAAAAATGGCGGACGCGAAGAAGCCAGACGACGGTTTACGTAAGTTAATGTTAGTCTAATGTCGGATTTTTAAGTTTAGAAAGCTGAACTAAAATCTGTGTTTTTAAGCTTAATTTTGAAGCTTAAAATCTGATTTTGAAGCTTTATTTTTAGGACTAAAATTCGATTTTTAAGCTTTATTTTGAGGCTTAAAATTCCATTTTAAGCCAAGTTTTTTGGTCTTTAAAACTAATATTTAAGTCTAATTCTTAAAGCTAATGATACCACTTTTTTTTCAGCGGGCCCCCTTGCAAACAAACCCAATGAACCAGAGTTTAGGCTGAAGCTGGAGCCCTTGAAAGCTGTCGACTTCAAAAGCGACAAACTTCTTAATGAAGCCACCCATTGTGAATGGACCGTCACCAACAACACGGGCAAGCGACAGGCCTTCAAGGTAAGTTTTTTTGATGATTGCAAGAACTTTCTTTACAAATTGATTTTTCAAAAACAGCAAGAACTTTGTTTACATTTTTTTTGAAAACTGCAAGAACTTTTTTTGCAAATTGATTTTTAAAAATTG
This sequence comes from Bursaphelenchus okinawaensis, assembly GCA_904066225.2. Lineage (NCBI taxonomy): Eukaryota > Metazoa > Nematoda > Chromadorea > Rhabditida > Aphelenchoididae > Bursaphelenchus > Bursaphelenchus okinawaensis. The sequence continues at coordinate 8,790,743 of CAJFCW020000001.1, read as the reverse complement.
CAAGAACTTTGTTTACAACCCCCATTCTTGCAGGTCAAATGCACATCAAACGAGGCGTTCCGCGTCCGCCCACCACTGGGCTACATTGATGACAAACAGTCGATGAAGATCCGCGTGACCAGCCTGCTGAAGGAGATCCCACCGACTGGTCGACACTTTTTTGCCGTTTACCATATGCCGTCGGACGAGAAGAAACCGCCGCGCACGGTTTGGGCGCCACAATCCAAGCCGGACGGTGTGCTTCGACTACCGTGCGTCTTCCACAAGACGGACGGAAGCGAGTGGAAGGTGGGCGAGAAAGGACCTGGCGCCGGTCCCACCCAGTCCATGATGCAAACCCCAGCCACGCCGAAAAAGGAGGAGGCAAAGAAAGAGGAGAAGAAGGAAGAGAAGAAGGAAGAAAAGAAGGAAGAGAAGAAAGAAGAGAAGAAAGAAGAAGGTAAGAAAGACGAAAAGAAAGAGGAAAAGAAAGAAGAGAAGAAAGAAGATAAAAAGGAAGGAAAGAAAGAAGAAAAGAAGGAAGAGAAGAAGGAGGAAAAGAAGGAGGAAAAGAAGGAGGAAAAGAAGGAAGAAAAGAAAGAGGAGAAGAAAGAAGAAAAGAAGGAAGAAAAGAAGGATGAAAAGAAAGATGAGAAGAAGGAAGAGAAGAAAGATGAGAAGAAAGAGGAAAAGAAGTAGAAGAAGAAGTAATGGCCGATTGATTGATTTTTCTTTTTTTGGATTAAAAATTTGATTTATTTTGGGCTTTTTAAATATTTTTTTTTCATTGTCAACTGATTTTTTTGATATTTATTGCTTATATTTTATATTTCAGCTATGTTTTTCGTATTATACGAGGAGATCTTACTGGAAATGAGTTTAAAATCTTCCTTTTTCTATAAATTTGGGGCTAAGAATACTTAAACTCAAGGTTTTTAAAAGGTTTTTGATAGTTTTGTTATGATTTTTTAATATTTTTTTGTAATTTTGGCCGCTTTTTGATAAGTATCTTAAGTTTAACTTGTTTTAAACGCTTTACTTCTTGTTCTGAAGCATGTTTCTTGTTTTAAAGTCTTTATTTCGACCTTTAAAGATATATAATAGCTTTGTTTTCTGTTGTCTTTAACAGCTTCTTGACTTTTCATGTATTAGAATTATAACCTTAGGGTAGAGGTCAGTAAGATAAAGTAAGGCACAGAAAGGTTATTTAGGGTACAGTAAGATCAAGTGTAGTACAGTAGATAAAGTAGGGTAGGGTGGAATAGGGTAGGATAGGGTGGGTAGGGTATTGTAAGGTTAAATGTAGTACTGTAAATATAGTAGGGTAGGTTAAAATAGGGTACGATAAGGTAGAGTAGGGTAAGGTAGGGTAGGGTAGGGTAGGGTAGGGTAGGGCGAAGTAAGGTAAAGTAGAGTAGGGCAAGGGGGATCAGGAACTTTGGGGGAGGATAAACTTGGGGGTGGACATTTTGAGACAAGGTAGTGTAGGGTAGTAAAAACGAGGTTTGCCATCTAAAAAGCCTTTATTTTTAAGTTTATGTCATTTTTAATTACTATACCGAAAAGCTACAAATTACTTATATTATCCTTGTTTTCGTTCAGCCAAGCCAATCTTGTATTTCTTGCCGTCTTTTGCCATTTTGATGCAATGTTTTTCGAAAACATGGTTTGGCAATCCCAAGTCAAACCCACAGTCGTCATGTACGAAGGCATCAAGACCATAATATTGAGTTATATGCTTGTAAGCATCCTGGGGATTAATTTCCAAGTCAACGCCACCGTAAGAAACGTTGAATTTTCGAAGATTACGGTATTGTTTTTTGGTAATTAAGTGGTCTCCCAGCAAAGAGATGCCTTTCGAACTGACAATGAAATGTGAGTCGAACGATGGAGTAACTTTGAACGTGATGTTCACGTTATGGACCTTGCGGCTGGAAATGGGTTATATGACTTGAGATATAACCAGATCTACCCTACGTTACCCTGAGTATAGTATTATATTAGGAATAGTAACCTACACATAGTCATTTGTCCAAACGTTCGAATTCGAATCGACAAGATTGAATTCACCACAAACGTTGCTTGGTTCTTCGCCCAAAAAGGCTTTGGCTTTGCTGGTGTCATCCTGAAATGGCATATATGGTCTTATCTTTGTCGAATCTTTGTCCGCCTCCACCCCATAATTCCCTACCCTACGTACATACATTTATCATTGCTGGTACCAAAAGCAAATACTGGTCATTCTTGTCATAAACCGAAACTAGCTTGTCGAATGCCGTGTCTTTGCCAGGTTTGACACCAAGGATTGCATCATATTCAAAGTTAGTGTGTTTGGCATAATCGACGGTGACATTAAAGATAACACTGACATCGTGCTTTGACGTTCTGTTACCACCCTACAATTAAAATTCAATTGCCTTACTCTAGCCAGAACTGGAAATGAAAAAAATAAAAAAAAACAAACATTAATGACAACCCTTCTGGCAAGTTTTGTCCTGAACCAGTTGATTTTGTTTTCACCTTGCTCTAGTGAAACATTGTCACGGCTAAAAAAATGCTGTCATAATATACGTACTAGTGGTTGAGGAGGGTAACGTAGAGTAAAGTAGGGTAGGGTAGGGTAGGGTAGGGTAGAATTGCAATTTTATAAATTACATAAATATATTCCTAAATTATAGGGCCCAAACTATTTATTTATCTTTCATATAACATGCATATATGGGATAAGACATTGATGATACAAGACAGCCTACTGCCAGGCTGCCTTGTTAGATGGCTTGAGATTTAGGGACGACCTCTTGCTGGGTCGTCCCGTTCCAAAAAACTGAGTGTAAAGTCTGATCGCTTCGCGATCTAGACAGTGGGCCGAGCCACTTTGTTCACACTGCTACTGTAGGGTCGCGTAGGGTAGGGTAGGGTAGGGTAGGGTAGGGTAAAATCGCTTGCTCGTGATAGTCAACGTTGTTTGCTTCAGATCATATACGTACTGGATACATCTCAGCAGCGGGCGTGACAAAAATTAGCCTTGGGAAGAGCTACCAAATCTATACCACGTACCTTGAATGTATTGTCACTACATTTGGGATTGGTTTTGGATTGCCAATGATTCAACTCCCTGGTTCTTCACATTCTTTCCCAAATACAATAATTTCATCTAGCACTATACTCAAGTAGAACGGTACCTTAGTCTTGGCCACATTACCAATTGATAGAGTGACTTTACTTGCTTCTAAAACACATTTCTTTAATTAGTTGCAAATGGTATAGTAAGATACGGTGAGGATAATTTAAGGCAACGTAGGATAAGGTATGTTTCCAGAAAGTGGAATAGAGTAAAGTACGGTATTGTAGGGTAAGGTAACGTAGAATGATAAATGTTATGACAAAGTAGAGTAGGACAAGGCAAGGTAAGGCAAGGCAAGGCAAGGCAAGGCAAGGCAAGGCAAGGCAAGGCAAGGCAAGGCAAGGCAAGGCAAGGCAAGGCAAGGCAAGGCAAGGCAAGGCAAGAACAAAATAGATTTAAAAATCTTACTTTGGTCGTATTCTACCGTAGTAATTAGCTTTGTAAGAACAAGAAAAACCGTTGCTGTTTTCATTTATTTTCCAAATAAGACGTTTTATGTTAGTTCTAGACTAAAACAAGCAATTTTATATATAATACGTTAGGAAAAAGGCGTGTACAGTTGATAAAGAATACTTCCTGTTACTTATCATTTTATCACTACTCTTTTAAGGTCTGTACGTATTAACAATAGAGCTTTATAAAAGTTCATTGTGCAGCAGCCAGTCGAGTAAAAACTTGTTCCAGAGAGTTTTGGACCAGATAAAAATCTGATATAATCTGTTCCTCTTTTGATACTTCTCTATGTTGACCTGTTTCTTTTGGTACTTCTTTGGACAAATCATTCTCATTTGAACCTTCTTTACGCTCTTCTAACTCGTTTGAAGCCGTTTTTGATTTTCCTTGAGAATCGACCTCACTGACCACCCTCTCCACCTTCTCGTACATTCCACTCCATGAGACGTCCGACCTCTTTGGAATCTCAAAACTAATCGATTTGTGGTCCAGATCAGCGGTCAGCGGGATTTCGAACGCTTTGGAAACGACCTTATTCACGTACTCGACGTCCTCCTTCCTCGTGCTCTTGAGTACGATTGTCAGTACGTACGAGTTGCCGTACCGACTCTTTAGGTGCTGACTAGTACCAATGCCTCGTAGTCGACCGGCACGTAGAAAGCCGATCCTGGTGCACAACGCTTCGCACTCTTCCATCGAGTGGGTCGTGAGTAGAACGGCCTTGTTCTGGGTTCGCATCGCTATCAACAAGTCCCAGATGTGACGTCGTGTCGCCGGGTCCACGCCGGCTGTCGGCTCGTCCAATGCCTGGAATCGGGAGCCAGACATAAGACAGACAGCGATTGATAAGCGCCGCTTCTGACCGCCGCTATAAGTTCGGATCAGCTCGTCTGCCATTTCGGCTAGCAACACACATTCCAGCACTAACTCGACTCTGTCTTTGACATTTTTAAAGCCATTCAACCTGCCCAACAAGATGAGGGTCTGTCGACCAGTCAGATTGTCGGGTAGAGCGTCGAATTGAGGACAATAGCCGATGGTGGGGATAGACACGACTGACACACCCAATATGGCAGCTGTTCCGTCCGAGGAGCGTATTTGGTTTGTCAGCACGTCAAAAGTGGTGGTTTTACCAGCACCATTCGCACCTAAAATTGACGTTCTCTTATTGAGCTTCTCGACTTGATTAGACTGTCGTAGAAGAGAGGCGGATTGGAGATTAAGATAGTCCCTCTCCCCATCACAGCTCAAGTAGGGTAGGTAGAGAAAGAGTTTAATCCCATCTTACCTAACAGTCCGAAACATTCGTTCGAATTCATTCCGAAAGTGAGCCCTTGCACCGCCCACTTCCTACCGTAATGCTTGGATAGGTTCCGGACAGCCAATGCCAACTCATCATCCGACAGTCCATTGATTCGTTCACGTTCTTGTGCAACATCAACGTCCTCCTGAGCTTCATCGACCTAAAAAATGTACATTACAATGGTCAAACTAAAGTCAGAATAGAGCAGAGCAGAGCAGAGCAGAGCAGAGCAGAGCAGAGCAGAGCAGAGCAGAGCAGAGCAGAGCAGAGCAGAGCAGAGCAGAGCAGAGCAGAGCAGAGCAGAGCAGAGCAGAGCAGAGCAGAGCAGAGCAGAGCAGAGCAGAGCAGAGCAGAGCAGAGCAGAGCAGAGCAGAGCAGAGCAGAGCAGAGCAGAGCAGAGCAGAGCAGAGCAGAGCAGAGCAGAGCAGAGCAGAGCAGAGCAGAGCAGAGCAGAGCAGAGCAGAGCAGAGCAGAGCAGAGCAGAGCAGAGCAGAGCAGAGCAGAGAGCAATGTGAGTCGATTAACAAAAAGCAATAAAGGGTAAGACCGGGTAGAGTAGTATAAAGCAGAGCCAGAGAAGGGTAAGAAAGAGCAAGAAAAGGTAGCGTAAAGTGAGATAGAGCAAAGCAAGGCAAAGAATGGTAAGACAAGGTCGCGTAAGTTAGGGAAGGGTAGCATAAGGTAGAATAGGGTAAGTAAGGGTCTACGCTAAACTTGTCTTTCGGACAAAATCCATACCTAGTCTACCCTCACCTTACACAATAAAATCAAACTCACAACTTGCACCGGCTTCCTCTAATTAAATCTGAACACCTTCTTCTCAATCAAAACCAAAAGTGTCAGATAAAACACGAAGCTGGCGAACAAAGAACCCAAAACTCGAGCTGTTTGAGGCAAGTCTGTGTACATTGAACCAGCCCAGCCATTTGTTGCACCACACATAGAGACCAATGTGCGTTGAGCAGAAAATAGACCAACGGTAGGGGATACCACGGTAAAAGCAAACTGAAAGTGTAAAGTAAGCCTAAATTTAAAAGACGGGTCATTTGGGGGCATTGTATGGTTATAGCTAGGACCATAGCTATTACTAAAACTAAGGCTTTAGGCTAAGGTTAAAGCTGGGGTTAAAGAAAAAGGAGGAAGGTGGGGGCGGGGAGATCGGGGAGTAGAAGGTAGGAGGACTTACCTGGAAATAGTTTGCTTTGTCTGTCATGTTGTACCCGGGCAAAGCCTGTTGACTCGTCATCTCAATTAAAGAATACAGCGAGAATGGCACCAATGTGTGACATGCCACGATGATTACCGAGGCTTTCGTTGTAGAATCGAATCCAAAGCTCAGAGTGTAGCTTAAGAATGACCCGGCACAAAAGTACAGTACGTAGTACGGTACAATTCCAACAGCACATGTAGGTAAGAGAGGGTTTGTCAGCAGATAGCATCCTAGCGAAAATGTCACTATCACGACGAACAATGTGAAATCAGTTAGGGTCTGAGCCGACCAGTAGACCAAAGTTTTGGCTGAAGCGAGGTAGATCTAAAAACAATCATACTGTAACTACCAATATCAGAGAAAAAGTATCATGTTAGTGTAACAACAATAAGAAAGAATGGCCTTATATACAAAAATTTCCCCCTCAAGATACCAGCACAATACCACGTTACCCATGCTTACCTGATGTTTGAACTTTCTGACTCTTTCCACAATAACAGAAGACAGAATCATTGGCAATCCAAAACCAATCCCAAATGTAGTGACAATACATTCAAGGTACGTGGTATAGATTTGGTAGCTCTTCCCAAGGCTAATTTTTGTCACGCCCGCTGCTGAGATGTATCCAGTACGTATATGATCTGAAGCAAACAACGTTGACTATCACGAGCAAGCGATTTTACCCTACCCTACCCTACCCTACCCTACCCTACCCTACCCTACCCTACCCTACCCTACCCTACCCTACCCTACCCTACCCTACCCTACCCTACCCTACCCTACCCTACCCTACCCTACCCTACCCTACCCTACCCTACTCTACCCTACCCTATCCTACCCTACCCTACCCTACCCTACCCTACCCTACCCTACCCTACCCTACCCTACCCTACCCTACCCTAACCTACCCTACCCTACCCTACCCTACCCTACCCTACTCTACCCTACCCAACCCTACCCATTGAATCGTCTCCAAACATGAAGTTGTAATAGATGTTTATAGCCAGCATGATGTTCTGATGCAGGTAGAGGCTGGACAGCACCACAATCTCCCCCGAGTTATCAAAGGCGCCAAAAGACTTGGGAGGGTAGTCGAACTGGCTGTAGCCGAAGTTGGTCACGTAATCGTGGTATTCTCTTTCCATAAACTCAAAATGGTCAGATGCCTTGTTGAAGAGGGTCTTGACTCGACTTGACAGATTCGAACTCACAATCACCATTGACTTTGGCACTTCGGACAATGAAACAATCGATTTTGATTCTGAAAATAAATTTGCATAACCGAAAAAAAGTAGGGGAGGAGGGGAAAAAATTTTTTTTGATATAATGAAGGGAGAGGGTGCCTAAAACAGTTTTGTTTCATTTGGGAAAAAGTAACCAAACTTTTTCTCCTTACTGTTTGTATGTCACTTCAAAACTTATCATCTGATACATCGAAAACGCCACCTCCATCTTGATTCTTCAGCCAATTTGCGACAAGACTTAATAGAACGGCCAAGAACGGTGCCAATGTCCTCGACCAATCCCGATACATGTAGATGTAGTTTCTTATCATAAGCGCGGCAACGTTTTTCGCAACTGTGGGCTGTCTGTCATCTAAAAACAAGTCTGTTTTGATCTTCACTTATGCCCTTTCATTGCCAAAACTGCCTTCCCAGCACCAACCCAAACTCAGAATCTAAAACTTACCATCTTGTTCATTGATCAAGTTGGCATCTTTCTCGATCTTCTCCGTGATCCTCCTGCTCGGCCGCTTCTCCGCCTTCTCCCCCACACTGATAAACACTTGTTCCAATGTGTTGACTGACAGTCCGAATGCATCGATCCCCACCTCCTCCTGCTTCTGTTCCAATTCCTTGAAAATCGTTACAAACTTGTCTTTCGCACTATACGGTAGGTTTACGGTGATCTGGGCCGTTGGGTTGGCATCTAACTGCGCGTCGTCGACCAAGCGTCGAATGATTCTCAAAGATTTCGCCGCTGCTTCCGCAACGTTCACGGTGGGTTTCAGAGTGATCGTAAGCAAGAAGCCGGTGCCAAAGCGGTTTTTGAGAAAATTTGATGATCCGGCACAAATTACTTTGCCTTTCACCATGATCAAGATACGATCGGATAGTAGGTCGGCTTCGTCCATGTAATGCGTTGTGACAATGATTGTTCTGCATAAACATTTGGTCATTTACAATATGATAGTACCACACAAATACAGATTACAAAACAATTTATAATTTCTTAGTCCTAGCCCAAAGCCCTAGTCCAGAGCTTTAGCTTAAAGCTTCAGCCCTAGAATAACCAAATCAGTATTAGCTATTGTCTTTAGCTCCTTCCAGAATTTGGCCAATCTGTTTTCGAGCCGTTGGATCCATTCCAGCTGTGGGTTCGTCCAACAAAACCGCTTGACTGTTACCGGCCAATGCCATCGCTACACACAACTTTCTCTTCATCCCACCACTCAGCTTCTCGGCCAGCTAAAACAATACTTCTTATTTTTAGCTAAGACAATATATACATTAATTTGAACAAAACACTACATGTTTACTTAAAAAATTTTTTTTAATTTTAAATTTCAGAAGACTAACAACATTAGCCGCTTCATCCAGGCCGACTTGTCTTAAGGCTTCGTGACAGTCTTCGGCTCCACAGTATGACAATCTCAACCGTGTTGCCAATCTGATATGATCCATACAGGTCAGTTTGTCAAAGAGTGGGTTTCCTTGGGGGCAATAGCCAATAATCTGTCTGATATCGTTCAAGTTGGAGTCCACTTTCATCCCACAAATCTGAAATCGACTAAACTCTCAGCATAAATTAAAGAATACATTGTGTTAAAGCTAGGTGAAAAAAAAGAAGGGGGGGGGGAAGACAAAAATCAAAAAAAATTTTTTTAGTTAGCAAGGTTTTGGCTTAGGCTTAGCTGCTTCGTCTTAGGCTTAACTCATTTGAGCTTATTATCAAACGTAGCCCACTTCAGCGTAGCCACTCAAGTTTCAACTTGGCCATTCACGGCGGCTTAGGCTTAGCCTAAACCGCTAAAACTTAAGCTGAACCCGATTAAAAGTAGCCAATCAACCTTAGGCTTATTATAAGCTATTCAAACTTGATACAAGTTTTAGCCGTCAGTATACCTGACAAAAGGCTTACTCTGCCTAGCTTTCCGGTTTACTTGTCAAGCTTAAACTTTGACAGGTTCAGCATAGGCTTGGATATAGTCGTGACCAATTATGCTTAGCCACTCAGAGTTAGGTCTACGCTTCCTCATAGACTTATGCGACTAGACTTACCTTTTTAGGCCTCTACTTATTTGCTAAGATGCATTAAACTGAAAAGCCGTAAATGAAATCATAAAGTAAAACAGTCCATAGTTACTCATACCAAAGCCAGCTAAACTAGGTAAAACGCTTACGGTAATATCATCAGATGTTGGTGTAGTGAATCCAGTCAAACAGGAAAACGTGGTCGATTTGCCAGCTCCATTGTGTCCCAATAAAGCTGTAATGTCTCCACGGTAGGCTTGGAAAGTGGCTCCATTCACAGCACATTCACCGTATCCCCAACGTTTCTTCAGTTCAACAACCTGGAAGTGAAAGGCATTGAAGTAACCGCTTTCTACCCCCTACCTTTCTCGCTTCCCTCCTATTCTCTAAACCCTCTCCTTAAGCATAGTCAGATAACAATTAAAAAAGACACTTACATCAACATCAACTTCAGCATGATGGTCAACAACTTCAAAGTCTTCCGGGTCTAACTTCATCGATTCCTTTTCACTTTCTTTCATTTTGTCTTTCACTCCGACAAGACAATTCATCGACGCATTACCCATCCGAGGCAATACGCTCTCCAGAATGAATGTCAAAGTTATCAGTATGCAAGTGCCAATCCCGAGACTAATCAAAGCATGAGGATATGAAAACTCGAAAAGAAGCGTTCGGCCGCGTGCATTGGAATAGCTAAATGTTAAGTTCTAATAATCAATACCAGTGGAGAGAGATATTGTTTTAGTTGGCCAGCTTTTAAAAAAATACTTTTTAAAATTTATAATTCTTTGAACTTTAAAGCTATACCTTTTAAACATAAAACAATATCAAGTATACTGTAACTCGTTAGCCAAGGCCGTTTAGCAATTTTTGAAAACAGCTTTCCCGGTAACTTCTTACACCCTTTTATCTTATATAGGTCTCGTTTTAAAAGCCAAAAGATATGTAATGCAATTCGCTAGTAAAGTCGCTAAGCCTTGATAACATTAAATCCAAAATAAACTTTAAAACTTACGGTAGAATTGATACGTGTGAATGTTGTCCATGATCAGTGTCATAGCGTAAACCGGATTCAAACAAGCCAAACAGTTCAAAGGAATGTTGAAGAGGTCAATGCTGGTTAGGTAAGACAATATCATCAACACAAGCATCCCAACAATACTGGCGCAGATTGCCAGCGTTTTGAATACCGTACCACATAAGAGAGCGAAGGCTACACACCATGCCACAAATAGTATTGTAGCCAAAAGCATCAACAGAAACAGTTTGAACCAAAAATGGACAAATAAACTCAAAATTAGTAGACTAGGGCCAGATACAAGGTTCTGGGCGACTCTAGACTATGGCTACAGCTGAGATCCAGGCTAAGGCTAACACAAAGTCTCGAGCTAACTTTTAGGATAAGGCTGAAAGACCATTTAATAACCATCTTGTCGTACCTTTAAGATCACAATAACAAAGTAATAAACATAACCAAAAGCATTTTCCCAAATCCAAATAGGTAGTGAGAGAAGTAGAAGCTGTAGCGAGTCATGCCAGTTATCAACATGTAATTCTGAAAATTTTAAATTAAAAAATTTTTAAAATAAAAAAACTAAAAATTTTTGAATTTGAAAAATGTTTCAAAATTTATCACAAGTTTTTAAAACCAGTGCAATTTAAAATTTTGAAAATTGATTTGTTCAAACCCACCTTGATGTCATTCTCGGTCTCCGAAATCAGATCTTTGATGATGATGGCCATGGGAGCCAAACTCGTAATTGCCATGTGTTTGTAACATTTCAGACAGAATACATTAAAGTAGTTGTGAATAAAAGTTGCTTGTGGCAGGAAATTGAACACGGGCTGAAAGATTACATAGTGAAATGATTTGAGCAAAGACTACTAATCACTTTATACCCATAGGCAGACAATTTTGATTTGGGAAAAAGAGAAGGAAGCGAGGCAACTCAACGTGAAGGAGGGGGAGGAAGAGACTTTTTAGATAATACTTTGCCTGTACCTTCAAAAAAAATTTTTTTTGAGTATCCCTACCTGTTGTTCAAAGTTTTTTCTAATTTTTTCCGCTTCTTATTCCTCCCCTTCTCTCTTCTTCTTTCCACTCTCCTCCCCCCCCCCCGACTTAAAACAAACTTTCTAGCCTTTGTATAAAACCAAAATGCCATAACATTTTGAATCCCTCACCTTATTCGCACTTGTATTTCTCCCGGTTAAACTCATTAGAACCTCGTTTACATTGTACTGAACTACCGCAAAAGAGTGGAGTCCCATACTAAATTGATCATGATCATATATGTAGCGCGTCTTGTACGGTTGGTTGAATATCCATCCAACATTAGCGTCGTACAAGGCCATTTTGCGCTTCGTTTCGACGATAAAATACGAAAATTGGTTGGTTTGTGGAGAGAACTTTTCGAATCTAATCACCAACGGTGAGACGGTGTTGTAAGGCCGAGGCTGGAAAGTGTTGTTCATGGCATTGGCAGCATCCTGGAGTTGTCGAAATTGTTCATTGGTCAGGTTTCTAAAATATTTTAAAAATTTAAGACGGGAAAAGTTTTTATAGACGACATAGGGCTAGGGCCAGAGCTAAGGCAAGGGCTAAAGCTAGGACCAAAGCAATGGCAAAGGACAAAGTCAAGACTAAAGCCAGGATTAACGGCAAGGCCAAAGCCAATGCTAAAACTAGGGCTGAAGTCAGGGTCAAAGTCAAGGGCCAAAGCCAAGGGCCAAAGCCAAGGGCCAAAGCCAAGGGCCAAAGCCAAGGGCCAAAGTCAAGACCAAAACCTGTGCTAAAGCCAAACCAAAGGCGAAAATATGTTCAAAACGTAACTTACTCCACTTGCAACTCTGGCAACCAATTTCCAAAAATCATAAAGAAATTGGCTTCTATCAATTGTGGCTTCCTCTCACTTTGAAAGTTGTATAACACGAACGTCAGGGTGTAGCACGGAAACAAGATTTCGAGGAAGAATCTTTTCTTACTCCGTAATGTGATCTTGAGGTCCTTGATCAGCAATGCTGCCAATTGTTGACCTAACGCCATTGGTTATCTAAAACAATCAAAAAAATTAAATTTTAAAAATGTTTCGAACTTCGAAATAATTTATGTTTAATAGTAAATTTGGTTTTACAAATATCAGAACTTACTCTAATAATACACAACAAAGGACGAAAGACAAATACTGTAGTTCGAATGGGTTTTGATGTTGAACGAAGATGAAACTTGATAAAACAATCGACTGGTCAACGCGAAAAAATGTCGAATAATCTTCTTAAAACGAATTTAAGACAACTATGCTAATTTATGCAATTTTTGTAAAAATAAATATATTTTTTTTGTATCTTGATGTAAAGTGTGTTAACTTACGCAAAATGGCAGATTTTTCAGTTTATTCAATCATTTTCTTAAGCTCTTGTGATTCGTGTGATGTCGTTTTAGATTTTCCTTGAGAATTGACCTCACTGACAACCCTCTCCACCTTCTCGTACATTCCACTCCATGAGACGTCCGACCTTTTCGGAATCTCAAAACTAATCGATTTGTGGTCCAGATCGGCTGTCAGCGGGATTTCAAACGCTTTGGAAACGACCTTATTCACGTACTCGACGTCCTCCTTCCTCGTGCTCTTCAGTACGATTGTCAGCAGGTACGAGTTGCCGTACCGACTTTTTAGGTGCTGACTAGTACCAATGCCTCGTAGTCGACCGGCACGTAGGAAGCCGATCCTGGTACACAACGCTTTGCACTCTTCCATCGAGTGGGTCGTGAGCAGAATGGCCTTGTTCTGGGTTCGCATCGCTATCAACAGGTCCCAGATGTGACGTCGTGTCGCCGGGTCCACGCCGGCTGTCGGCTCGTCCAGCGCCAGAAATCTAAATTTTATATATAGTCTAATATATATAAAAAAATTTAGCTTGTAATTTTAAGTTTTTAATTTGAAGTTTTTTGGCTTTTATCTCAATTTGGCAAAATTTGGCATTGTGTTTCAAGCACTTCTTTTGACTTTCCAGACAAACTAGACTTACAAAATTAAAAAATTAGGTTCATTTAAAGGTCTTATGCTGGTACATACATTACAGAAAAATAATAAAAAGTAAAAAAAAGTAAAGCCATAAGCTTGGAACACAATGCCAATTTGGCGGGCGATTCAAAACGTAATTGTTTGATCTAGATTTTTTCGAATTTTTGGTAAAGTGCAATTTAGTATTTTGATAAGTGCCTTATATTAACATGATCTATCTATGTAAAAAGTTTGAAGTCAATCAGAGCGAAGCAGATCGGATACTTCCCTTGTTATAATCGTTTTTATTATAATTTTCATCGTGTTGATTTGGCATTATTGTTGACACTTTAGCCCAATCTAATAGTAGCCTCAAAACCTTACTCCTACCCCCTCCCAACTGTATCACAATATAACATTGTTTTGTCTATTGTTGTTTTTGTTGGAAATCTCTGTCGAAGCGGCTAATTAGCCACTCCACGATGCTTGTACATTGTCCTTGAATTTGTTTTTGCTTTCCGAAACTCTTAAACTCCAAGCTTCTGAGAGCCGGGGCGAAGGGCTCCAGGGAATTAGGGGGATGATTTTATCTCATTTCTGGAGACATTGCTCAGATTTTTTATACTTTATAGTATGGCTCCAAGTTTTACAATGTTTGATTGATTATTGTAGTATAAAATGTCATCTTATGTGTGTTTTATTATGTCTTAACCTTAGTCTAGAGCCCTAACCCAAAACCCTAGCTTAGAGCCTTAGCCCAGAGCCCTAGCCCAGAGCCCTATCCCAGAGCCCTAGCCCAGAGCCCTAGCCCAGAGCCTTAGCCCAGAGCCCTAGCCCAAAGCCCTAGTCCATAGCCCAACTCCTAGCAATAGCCCTAGCTGTAACCGTTAGCCCTAGCCTAGAGCTCCAGCTTAGAGCCCTAGCCCAGAGCTCTCGGCCAAAATCTTAGCCCGAAGTCTGAAACCCTAGCCCAGAGCCTTAGCTAGACATAAGAAGCAGGCCGGGCCGGTTTTGTGTCAAATTTAGGCCGGGTCTAATCTGAATGTCATAGCCCGGCTAGTTTGCACGTAAAACAAGTTTGGGCCGGGCCTATGAAAAAATTATATCAGGCCGGGCTTAACGCTCAGACACGGCCCGGCCCATTCCTCATGTTTATCCTTAGCCAAGAGCCCTAGCTACACTTCGCTTTCAGACCACCTCTTCTTCCACACTTTTAAAAAACATCGATTTGAATTTTATTTTCTTCGGAAACGGTGACAAATCGCCCCCCGAGGAATAGCAATTTCCGAAACTTTAAGCAGATATGCATGATACACGATTCCAAACATGACTCAGAACATGATTTGGACTGCTGAAAACAACCATATATAAGGCTAATTCGGGGCTTCAATTGCTTTTTGAAATGCTTTAGGATTCTGAAGGTTTAAGCAATATTCCTAAAATTCATTGGACTACAAAGTAGTATTTTTATTTGTAATATTGGAGTTGATGTGGTACTAATTTGTATAACAGTTAGACGTGAAGTGAAGCTTTACACTATTATATTAAGTTTTATGACATAAAATGACTATTATTATAGTACGACTATTAGCTAGACTGAACTAAAAATAGTAGAACTAAAAATATTAGGCTTGTTATAGTAACGTTGGTTATGCTTTACTTGTTATAGTACTGTCATTACTAATAGCAAACCTTAAAGTACTATTATTAGTCTACCTAGAGTAAAAATAGTACTGTTATTATTAGATGTTATACTAGACTTATTTTAAAAATTGTACCAAGTTTGATTTTGTACTGTTCAAAGATCCTATGTCTAAAAATGTACAAGTGTTTGTTATGCTATTTCAAAAGCCACAGGTAATCTAAACTATAATACGGTATATTGCTTCCTTCTTAGTGGTGTAAACAAAGTTCTTGGCATTCTTTGTTTTGTAAAGAAAGGTTTTGTCATTTTGTGGCTTGTAAAGAAAGTTCTTGCCGTTTTATGTTTTTTAAAGAAAGTTCTTGCTATTATGTTTTGTAAAGAAAGTTCTAGCCATTTTTTTTTGTAAAGAAAGTTCTTGCCATCCTTTAATTTGTAAATAAAGTTTTTGTTATTTTGTGGCTTTTAAAGAAAGTTCTTGCCGTTTTATGTTTTGTAATGAAATTTCTTGCTGTTTTATACCTTGTAAAGAAAGTTCTTGCTATTTTAAACTGTAACAAGTCGACCTTTGTTAAATTGACCGCAGTCAAGTGTTGCCCTTAATCTCAAGGTTAATTTCACCTAATTCCACTCCCCCCCCTTCCACAGACTTGGTTTTTCATTTCCGATACTAAAGAATGTTAATCAACTTTGTCTCGAGCACTTTTTAATTCTCTTTTTGAGTTCGAATTGGATCGTTTCAAGACGAAATGACAGAGAAAACAGCGAGATTTTGATCTACTTTTGTTTACTTTTAGTGTTTTTAGAGTAATATTGTTTTAAATAGGTTTTTTAATTATTGTAAAGAAAGTGCTTGCCATTCTCTGTTTTTTAAAAAAGTTTTTTCCATTTTCTTCTTTGTAAAGCATGTTCTTGTCGTTTTATGCTTTGTAAACAAAGTTCTTGTTATTTACTACCTTGTAAAGGAAGTTCTTGTCAGTTTATGGCTTGTAAAGGATGTTCTTGCTAATTTATGTATTGTAAAGAAAGTTCTTGCCATTGTTTATTTTGTAAAGAAAATCCTCCTCCCCCTTCCCCAGCCTCTTTAACATTCTTAAAAGACATTTAGTGCACCCGCCCTCTTCCCCAAGCAGTTTTAGCAATCACTTTTGTCTGACAAATGGTTTGAGAATGAACGAAAAAAGTGAGAATCGGCCATTTTCAAAGGGCTTCCGCTAGCCTTTTTACAATACCATTAGCGCGAGATTACTTGACCTTAGGCAATGTGACCGTTTTACGGTTTTTTCGAAAAAACCAACTGATAAGGCGAGTTTTTCGAGTATTTAAGCGAGAGGGTAGCTGTTTTTTAATCAATTTTTATTGGCAGTGACCATAAGATTGTACTGATAAGGGTGGAAGGAAAGTTTTTGCAGTGTCTGTGATTTTTTAGTTTCAGTTTTAAAATTTTTGAAGTTTAGGGACTGTAAAGAAAGTTTTTGTCATTTTAGGCTTCGTAAAGATAGTTCTTGTCATTTCAAGGTCTGTGGAGAAAGTTCTTGCTATTTTAAGGACTGTAAGGAAAGTTATTGCCATTTTTTGAATTGTAAAGAAAGTTCTTGCCATTTTTTGAATTGTAAAGAAAGTCCTTGCCATTTTATTTATTGTAAAGAAAGTTATTGCCATTTTATGTTCTCTAGAGAAAGTTCTTACCATTTTCTATCTTGTAAAGAAAGTTCTTGCTATTTTCTAATTTTATAAGTAAGTTCTTGCCATTACGTGTTGTTACCTAAAAACCTGTGTCAATAAATTAGCGATTCGCAGCCAAACGATCGATCAATCCAGAACATTTGCTCCACAAATCATGAACGATTAAAAGCGAAAATGTTTTGAGTTTTGCGTCAAAAATAGGGGGATGATCCAGGTAGTGAATCAGCCGGCAGATGTTACGGATGTGTTATAGTAGGGAGGTAATATTCACATATAAACACACCAGTCTTCTCCGGATTCTTATTGTGTATGGAGGTTGCTGAAGTTAGCCACTCGCGTTTATTGTACTGTTGTTTGCTATACCGGAGTTCTGATGTATGTTGAGTACGAAAGAGAGAATTCAGAATAAGGTTGTAGGTATAGGCAGGGCCAGTCGGGGATTTTTGGTCTAGGGGGGATCAAAAAAATTTTTTCGAAAAATCTACAATGGTGGCCACGTTCAACTTTTTTTAAAAACTTTTTTCTGCGGGGGGGTCTTCCCCCCTCCTCTCCCCCAGCGCCCGGCCCTGGGTATAGGTAGAGTAGAATTTCAGGAATGATATAATAGATGGACGGGTAGGTTAAATATACTGAAGGCATTGAGTTCTGACCCCCCCCATCTAACTTGGCTATGAGTGGAGCGATATGGACCAAACTTGATATATATACTCATAAAGTACTGGGGACTGTTTTGACATAACGAAGTGTCAACCGGTTTGTTGCATTACGTTTTATTAAAAAAAAGTTTTTTGCGGTGAAAAAAGTGGGAATTAATTCTTGACCTCCTTGTGAAATAGAACGATGTTGTTGTAGTTTTGTCATATCTTTACAAGCAAAAGGTAAAACATGGCTACTCCATCATTTAGGGTAGTTTTTAGGATATTGACCCAAAAAGAAATAGTTGATATCACAGACTATACGTGGCAAATGAGGTCTTAAGATCTTAATAGAGGGCAAGGTTGTCTTAAGGTTTAGGGCTCTGGGCTAGGGCTCTGGGCTAGGGCTCTGGGCTAAGGCTCTGGGCTAGAGCTCAGGGCTGGGGCTGGAGTTGAGTTAAGGTAGATTTTTTCCAGAATTAAAATAGAAGGCGGTTTGTTCAAAAAATAATTTATAACTAAAAAATTTAAACTTCTACTTTTCCCGCCAAAAACAAACCCTCTTGAAGCTTTGTTTTTATTACAAACAACTTTTGAAGCAAATCGAATATGGCACGCTATTTCCTTTACACGTTAAATTTGCTTTCTAATTTGTTCGAAGCTCACGTGACCTCAAGAGCGACGACCTTTTCTCCACAAAACCCGATATGTTTTATATTGTTTTAGACGTGTTATGACTAAACTTTGTTTTATGCGTTATATGTAAGAATTTACATTGTTTTAGGGGGTTTTAAGGGCCAAGTTTGACCTTTTTTGGTATTCTTTGATTTGAGAAACGTTTAAAATTCACATGTCTAAAGTTTTTTTTTATTTTAAGCTTTATCTTAGGTTTAGTTCAGACCCTAGCTCTAGCTCTAGATAAATGGCTAACCAAAATTTAAATAGCTCTAGCTCTAGCTCTATCTCTAGCTCTAGCTATAACTCTAGTTATAGTCTTGTCCTAGCCCTATCTCTAGTCTTAATGCAGGAGTGAGTAAATCTATTAGGTTGTTCAAATATATATGTGCTTTTTAGCACTGAAAATTTGCTTTTATAGGGCTTATTATTACTTGAACAACCTAGTATCATCGTTCTTTGTATTTTAGAACTTTATTTTTTTCAAAATTTAAATTTAAAAAATAGGAGATGTAGTTATGCTTCTTCATATTATCATATATCATCCCATTTCCTTTTTTATCATAATGTGAATGGCTATTTGTTTGGAATGACCGTTCGAATGGTTTTCTCTTTATTTTATTCGAATTAGCCGAACAAATGGGATTGTTGTCGGCTTCCAGAGCTTTATGATCCGCTTCAGTTTCGATGAGTTATGGCTAGCCAAAATCTCAAAGTCATTGAGTTTTTAAAATATTTTAGTTCGCATGATATTTTTGGTTGTGTAAAGAAAGCTTTTGCAATTTTATGCGTTGTAATGAAAGTTCTTGCCATATTATGTTTTGGAAAGGAAGTTTTTGCGTTGTTATGGATTCTAATGAAAGTTCTTGTCAACTTCTGATCCGTAAGGAAAGTCCTCGTTATTTTTTGCTTTGTAAAGAAAGTTCTTGCCATTTTTTGAGTTGTAAACAAAGTTCTTGCTAATTCTTCTTAAAATGAAGCGCTTTTGAGTCGTGCAGCCTGCGGGTAACATGTTATACGATGAATTTCATTTTTTTTAGTTTAAAGAAGGTTTGTGTTATGTTTGCTTGTAAAGAAAGTCCTAGTCATAATGCTTTTAAATTAAATTAATTTTTGCTTTGTAAAGAAAGTTTCTTCTCCTTTTTTTAAATTTTTTACGTTTTTCTTCAAATTTCCTAATTTTTTTTTATTTAAAATTTTTAAAATTTCAGTAAGATGGTGCCAGAAGAAGTTAAGCAATTTCCAAAAGTAGACGAATTTGATTTTTGCTTAGTAGTACCATTAGGACCAGAAAATGCCGAGCCAACTTCGTCCAGTCCAAGCCATTCCAGAGATAAAATAGTCGACCGGTCGCCATTCGACCAGATCAATTTGAAAATGGAGGGTGTTTCTGGTGCTAATGGAGCCAAAATTCAATTCAGATGGAACAATTACAACGTGCCGGCGAACGTGAATTTCTACTTTCATATCAAGTCGTGGCTGATGGATGGTGAACATGATAAGAAGCATTGTGTGACCGGTAAGGGACGGTTCTGAAATTTTATTTTTGTTGTTGTAAAGAAAGTTCTTGCTATTTTTTAGTTTGTAAGGAAAGTTTTTGCCATTTTATGACTTGTAAAGAAAGTTCTTGCCAATTATATTAAAAGTAACATTTATGGGTTTGGCAGCCTGCGGGTGACATTTTATACGATAACGCAATTTTTTACTATTTTGTACATTGTAAAGCAAGTTTTTGTCATGTTATAATTTGTAAAGAAAGTTTTTGCATTATTTCAGAAAAATCTCGGATTCTGAATGAAACAGTCCGTTTTTCGGTCGATTTAACCGACAACGATGACATTTTACCGCGCTGTGAAGACTACGTATGTGTGAGCGGTCATATTGTGATACGACAATCTCTACGAGATGCTCAAACTCGAGTACCATCAGTCGAGAGGAATCAACCAAGGATAATATGTGCTCAACTGGCCAAGTTTTTACATTCACAGTCGTTTACTGACTGTGAAATACGATCGGATGGAGAGATTTTTAAGGTAGGGTAGGGTAGGGTAGGGTAGGGTAGGGTAGAATAAGGTAGGGTAGGGTAGGGTAGGGTAGGGTAGGGTAGGGTAGGGTAGGGTAGGGTAGAGTAGGGTGTGGCACTTATTATCATAATCAATCTAATTTTAGACTCACAAGCTGATCCTAGCGGCTAGTTCACCAGTCTTTGAACGAATGTTAAGTGGTACCTTCACAGAAGCCAGAACTTGTGTCATTGATTTGAAAGACGTTCGTGCCAATGTTGTAGCGGCTATGTTATCGTTCTTGTATACGGGTTCAATTCATCAGTTTGATGAAATTGGCAGGGAATTACTGTATCTGGCTGATCAGTACCATATTCAAGTAAGTTTTTCTCATTTTAATTTTGTAAAGAAAGTTCTTGCCATTTCTTAATCTGTAAAGAAAGTTCTTGCCGTTTTTTGCCTTGGAAAGAAATTTCTTGCCATTTTATGTTTTGTAATGAGTTTTACTTCAGAATCTGCTCGACTTTTGCTCAGTAAAACTGATGGCGTCGATGACATGCGAACTAGCTTGTGACATTCTAACTGGACACCCATCAATATTACACTTGGAAGCTTTAAAGACCGAAATAATTGATTTTCTAATCGAACATCACAATGAGTTTGTCCATACGAAAGGCTGGAAGGAGCTGGCAGCCTCTTCCAACGTGGCCTTGCTGACCGAGTTGTTCAAAGGCTTCGGAGATCATGTTCATCGAAGTGCTAGCTTGTGTTGAGGGCTGATGCTTTGGTTTTTAATAAAATTGTCTTTTGAGATTGGCTTTACTTTTTATTAAAATTTTTTGAAAAATTAAAAAAAATTTTTTTTTGATTAACGGGAGTGTACCCAACCTGCTCCGCTCTGATTGACTTCAAACTAACTTTATATAGAAAGACATGTAAACACAATTCCTTCAGTAAAGTACTAAATTGCGTTTACGTACCAGGAAATCAAAAAAAAATTGTAATCAAAAAATTACGTTTTGAACTTCTCGGCAAATTGGCATTGTGTTTCATGCTTACAACTTTGTCATTTTTCGACTTTTAATCATTTTTTTTGGATATATTAGAAGAAAACCTTTAAATAAACCTACATTTTTAATTTCGTAAGCGTAGCTTGTCTGTAAAGTCAAAAAAAAGTGATTGCAACACAATGCCAAATTTGTCAAGTTGGCAGAAAACCTAAATATTTAAAATTTCAAATTTTTCAAAAGCGCAAGTTAAAGTTTTTTTATGAGTACTATTGGTTATACAAAGAATGCATATAAAAATTTTGAGCTGATTCTGAGCGGTGCAGGTTGGGTACTTTCTCTGTAACTTTGTTAGTGTGATTTGTTTTAAAAATTTTATTTTATTTTTATTTTTTGCACGTAAAAATCAAGTTTGCACATGACAATATTCATGTCACAATTCATTTCATACTCTTTTCTTATTTGTAACAGTCGGTCGTTGATAAATTTGATGAAACTGTTTGGTCAACAACGTTAAAGTACTTGGATATAAGTTTGGGTAAGGTTTTTAACACTACTTTACTCTACCCTAACCGTTTTTCAGGCTTAAATATCTAATTTTAGGAATGACTCAACTCTGATATAGTAGTATGTAGTAATATGCTTCACATTTTTAGATAATGACGTTTTCTGCCCTTGTGGTGAAAAGTTTTGGCATAAGAACGGCGTGGACAAAAGAACTCACTAAAGAAGAAGAATACAGACTAAGCAAGGTTCAAGACAAAAAAGAACGATACAGTGGAGTAAGTATATGCTATTTAGTATGATATTGACTGAACTTTGTTTGTACTGTAATATCCGATAACTATAACCTACAATAACCTCAAATTTCAGGTCCCCAACATCCCATCCGACATTGGGTTTCAAGCCTCGAAACAAACCAGTGGCAAAGTTCAGCAAGGTGGAATGCTATCCCACTTTGTCTCCAACCCCTTCGTCATTGTTGGTGTGGCACTGACGGCAGCCGCGTTGATGGGAATGATAAAGCGATCGGTGGCTGGAGACCGTGCCGGGACACAAAAGTACATGCAATACCGTATTATGGCGCAGTTTTTTACCGTAACCGCCATGGTGGGCGGAGTGGCCTACTTTGGAGCGACGTATGAGCAAACTAGCAAAAGGGATTAGGTTTTGACCAGTATTTTTGGAATTAAATTGTGTTTTTGGTTTGATTTTATTGCATAACGCATACTATGCTGAAGAAGAGGGTGGGGTTATAGAGAAAGGGAAGAGAAAAAAACTCAAAAAATTTTATTTTTTGTAGATCAGTAAAACTCAACCTATTTAAAAATTGTTTTATTTAAAATGAACATAAGTTATATATTATTATTAATATTAAATCCTAGGCCATCTTGCTAAGCCTTAAAAATGCCTCGGCTTCTTCAAAATTGGTTGTTCTTTGGCCATTAAATAACGCTTTCAACGTGGCCAATCTTTTCTCCTTATTGGCTGGCTTTTCCAACGCCCGGCTTAATGTTAGCTGGACCGTGGGCACGGCGCCAGTCAGCCGGATCTTGAAAGCCGGCTCAGAAGATTCTGAAAACGGCTCGGCGTCGTGGCGACGTTTGACGCATCGGCTGGGCGTGGCTGGTCTAGTGATAGATGTGGTGGGGCTTTTAACGGTCTTCTGGGCCGGCTCGGCGGTTTTATTCTTCTTTAAACTGACTTTCTTTTCCTTCTTATTTTTCTTCTTGTTCTTCTTCTCTTCCTTGTCTGTTTTTGGACTGGCCATATCTAAACAGATGGGTTGATCAGCCTCAGACGCTTCTATGTTTGCGGCTGGGCTACTGTCAAAACTAGTTTCTTCTTCTTCTTTTTGAACGGGTTTTCGAATTAGCCTAGCTTGGCCGGTGTTGGATGGATCTTCAATCAACCATACAAAAAACGCCGTTTAACGGATTACGACAGGTTTACTGTAAGACAATGGGAATACACGGTCATTCAACACAATGTGAACCAGGTTTTACTGCAATTGGCCGGTGTAAATGTCACCCAAAAAAAGGTTTAACGTTTTTAAATTTGGAGACAAAGTTCTTGCAATTTATATATGAGTTTTGGTAGAAGTTTGTGTTTGAGAGCTTCAAATGAAGTTTTTGCTGTTTTACGTTTGTAAAGAAAGTTTTTGCTGTTTTACGTTTGTAAAGAAAGTTTTTGCTGTTTTACGTTTGTAAAGAAAGTTTTTGCTGTTTTACGTTTGTAAAGAAAGTTTTTGTTGTTTTACGTTTGTAAAGAAAGTTTTTGGTATTTCTTATCTTTCATTGAAATTTTTTGCTAAAAAGAGTAAGGCAAGGCAAAAAATGTAATTATTAGTTGTGTTTCTTGATTAAATAATTTCAATATTCAATATTTCAGCCAGCAGTTGATGTTATGCCTCAAGCAGTTTTCAACCGATCTTTTATTAATGAAGTGTCTCTATCATTTTACCATTACTTGGTCATATTGAGTTTGATTCCAATGGCCATTAACATCAATGACTTGATTTGGGAGACTGAAACTGACATTAAAGTGAGTTTAAACCTAAATTTTAAAAATTTTATTAATTTTAATTTAATTTTTTTTTCAAATTTTATAAAAAAAAAGTTTTCAGAATTACTTGCTGATAACCGGCGTGACTCGCTACAGCTTCTACTTCTCTCACTATCTGTTTGGATTTGGCAGAATGTGTTTGGTTATGTTCATTCTCGTATTACCTTTGGTTTTTGTCTTCAAGGTAAGGTGTATTACTTGTATTATACAAGGGAGTTGTACTGGCTCTAGCCCAGAGCTTAGAGCCATAGGTCAGAGCCTTAGCCCAGAGCCTTAGCTCAAAGCCTTAGCCCAAAGCCCTAGCCCAGAGCCTTAGCCCCAGAGCCCTAGCTCAGAGCACAAACCCAGAGCCCTAGCTCAGAGCACTAGCTTGTAGTTTTAGCACAGAGCTTTAGCCCAGAGCCCTAGCCCACACCGTAGCCCAGAGCCTTAGCTCAGAGCTTTAACCTATAGCCTTAGCTTAGAGCCCTAGTTCAGAGCACTAGCCTGTAGTTTTAGCACAGAGCTTTAGCCCAGAGCCCTAGCCCAGAGCCTTAGCCTAGAGCCCTAGCCCAGACCGTAGCCCAGAGCCTTAGCTCAGAGCTTTAACCTATAGCCTTAGCTTAGAGCCCTAGTTCAGAGCACTAGCCTGTAGTTTTAGCACAGAGCTTTAGCCCAGAGCCCTAGCCCAGAGCCTTAGCTTAGAGCCCTAGCCCAGACCGTAGCCCAGAGCCTTAGCTCAGAGCTTTAATCTATAGCCTTAGCTTAGAGCCCTAGTTCAGAGCACTAGCCTTAGCTCAAACCCTTAGTTCAGAACTCTAGCCTTATCCTTAGCCTGAGCCCAAGCTCCAAGCTTAGCCTTAAAATTGGTTATAGCTTGACTAGTTTTAACTTTCTATATTTAGTTCCACCTGTTTCTGCTAATGCTTTTGACAACAATATTGTGTGCGGCATGGTGTGTGGCCTTCTCTCTCTTATGCGCTACCGTATTCAAAACGACTGGTCTTGCAATCTGTGCCAATCTTGTTGGGATGTTTGGGCTGATGTTATTATACTACACAATTAGCATTGACCTTTTCAACGTTCTTTTGAATTGTGTAGCTTGTTTGAATCCGCTTTACGCTGTTGCAGTCATTATGGACAGTGTTCACACGTATCAAATGTATGGTAAGGATCAAAGTTTTTTTGGTCAAAAAGTCTTAACCTTGGCTTAATACATTTTTCTCTTGCGTAAGCTTACGTTTAGTTGCTTAGACTTGGCTTTTTTTGCTTAAGCTTTTGTTAGGCTTAGGTTCTTAAGGTTCATTCTTAGCTTTGATTTAGTTGTGCTAAGTTTAGCTTGTTTAAGCTTAGAATTAGTTTAAAAAGCTTAGGTTGAGCTCTTTAAAGCTCAGAGAACTTGCTTGGGCTTAAACCACTTAAAATTAAGCTCAGCTTGCGTAAGCTTAGGCTTATCTCGTTTAAGTTTTATCGTTAATCTTTTTGCTTAGTCTTTTTAAAATTATGTTTAGGTGTTCAGACATAGGCTAAGTGTGTTTTAGGCCGGGGCTGAGGCTTAGTATTACTCCGCTTGGGTTTAGGCTTAGCTTGCTTAAGTTTAGGGTTAGGCCGGTAGGACGTATTAAAGCGCTTAAGTTTAGCTTTTTTAGGTTTAACCTTAGCGCTAGGTAATAAAGTGGCTTTTCTTTGAAAACGAATTCGAAATTTGAATGCTAATTTATGCAAATTTTGTGGTTTTTGAAATTATTTCTTCATGATTAATTTTTTAAAATTAAAAACATCACAAAGTGTTTTTTTTTTGGTTGTCAACTGCAATCAAAATTGAAAATGAAAGTGAATAATCAAAATCATCATATTTTATTATTCATCTGGTGATCTGTTTCCTCTTTTGCTTAATTTTGACAGTATATATAGCACTGTTATCATCAAAATAGCGCAGTTCAGGATTTTGCCTAAACCGTCCAGACGAGTTTTTGTTCGGTCCGGTCCGGACGTAAAAGTTTTCGGTCTGGTCCGGCCCGTCCCTGATTTTTTTCGCAAACAACCGGTCCGGACGGATTCGGTCCGAACTAATCCGAATTGGTCGGGTTTATTTTAATTTTGGCTTATATGTACCGGAAAATTAGTGGGATATATTAAAAAGGTATCGACGGACGGTTTTAAGCTTACGACAGAGAGTTTTATACAATTATTATACGGCCAAACTTTTTGAAAATAAAATTTTTTTCGGACCGGAGTAAGATTTTTTCTCTGGTCTTATCCGGACCGTACCAGTCTGGTTTTTTTCTGGTCTGGTCCAAAATTTTTTTCATTTTGATCGTTCGGTCCGGACTGGAGGGGTTGGGCAATACCACGGTAAAGTTGATGCGTTAATTGTGAAAAGACAATCTTCAGTATTTTACAACTTTTTAGAAATTTGAATATGAAGATTGTTGACATTGCAATGGCCTTCTTGAAAGTTTCAATTTTTGTTATTTCCATTTTGAATGTCGTCGCTGCGGACCGTTGCTATGCCCGTGGTACCATTACATGCAAAGTGGGATGGCAAAGCCGACAGAATGTAAGTAAATTCAAGTTTCTTGAAAATCCGTACACTTGTCGTTTCTCGGCTTTTGCTCCGTGCATACTTACACTTATATCTAAAACTATATTTTTTACTGTTTTAGTTTGTTACACTATGGGAACTTGACCCTATAACAGATTACCTTGTTGACGTTGAAACAACAGCAGAAAATGGACTTTTAAGTTAAGCGACGATTGTACTGATGGATGGTTTGAAGATGAGGTAGAACCAGCTATCAGAATGTAAGTAAAATTAGGGTAGGATAAAGTAATGTTAAATTTAAGTCTTTCATGTGTTTTAGATGCCACAATTGTACGGCTGACGGCAGTTGTTTTGAACACAAACCTGATTACATTTACCGTACTGACCCTGATGAAATGTGCAATTTTAGTTCAAAAGTAGCTCCAGAGAACTTACAAAAAAAATTGGGCTTACGTTTAATGCCAACTTTTGCTCATTTCAACACAAATATTCCAAAACTTTTTACCGGTTGATAAATTCACAACTATAAATACACATACATTTGACGTTTCACTCATACACTCATTGACCTGGTTGATTGAATAAGTTTCAAAGTGTAACAGACTTCTAAATAGTACTAATATGTGTTCTACTATACAATGCTAAACTTTTATTTACAATCTAAAACACTACAAAGTTACATATATTTATTAATATTAAAACCTAGGACATCTCGCTAAGTCTTAAAAAGGCTTTAACTTCTTCAGGTTTGGCCGTTCTTTGGCCATTGAACAAAGCACCAAACTTTGTCCACATTTCTTCCTTCACTGCTGGCTTCTCCACGGCCTGATCCAACGTTAGCTGGACTGTTGGCACGGCTCCAGTCAACCGGATCTTCAAAGCCGGGTCAGATGATTCTGCAGCTGACTCGGCGTCATAACCACGTTTGTCAGGTCGAGTAGGAGAGGCTGGGTTGGCGGCGAAGGTTTGTAGGTTGTCGGTAATCTTCTCGGCTGGCTCGGGTGACTCTGCTTTCTTTAAATTTGTCTGCTTCTCCTTCTTCTCTTTCTTTGCCAAGTTTGAACTAGCTGGCTCCACAAAGATAGCTTGACCAACTTCAGAGATCTTAAGGCTAGCCGGAAGGTTTTTGGTTTGTTTGGTTTTTTCATCTGTGTGTGCGGACTTTCGAATCAATCTGGCCTGACGGTACAGCCGAAAGCCAAAAGACATCTCCGCGAAGGCCGAGCTAGCAGAGGTCGAGGTGAAGGCAGGGCCGGCGACGGTCATAACTGATGACATTCTAAACAAAAATAGTATTGAAAAACGCATTACTTAAGTTTGACTTTATAGTTCACAAGACACATTATACACACAATACTTTTTGAGAATATTACAAAAAAGCAGCTGGGGAAATATTTAGTAAAGTATAAAAAACTTACTTTGTTTTTTTATTAATACAGTAGACTCAAATTTGTAAAAAGCAACAATCCGATAAGCCGGCAATGTATGAATGAAATGGCTAGGTGTAGGATGTGTATGTATACATGTTAATTTTCTGCATGATGGTTTGTCTACCGATCATATGTTCAAGGCGCTCATTTTTTTATTTACAGTCATTTAAAGCAGAAGGGTCAAAAGAAAAATGTTTGATTCGGTTATGTAACAGACCAAAGTTTATGTTCGGACATGGACTTTACTTCGAGCATGATTTTTATCGACGTAAAGAGGTTTTACGTTATGATGTAATGGACTTATTATATAAAAACCTACTTTTACGACAAGCTAGGATAGACTCAGCTAAACTTAAGTGGCCAGGGTTGGGCTGGAATAGGCTGGACTGGGCTTCAAATGACAGGGCAGAGCAGGGGAAAGCAGGGAAAGACAAAACAATACAATTTTTTTAAAATTTTTTCAGTTTCATTTTCAATAGCACCTGACAAAATTCGGTCAGTTTTATGATATTTCTTCGAACTGACCGGTCGAATGATGCGATTCGTTCTAGAACAGACTACTGTAGCGCCGGCTGGCAGTAATGCCACTTTGAATCGATGGCCGCATATCATCATCGAGAAGAACGCGGTAATGGGCTTCGTATGTTTGTGGATGGCTTGTGTATCCTTCGTCGTGTTCATACTGCATCGTACTCAGGCGTGGCCACAGTTTGATGAGTTTGGAATCGATGACAATGACGTGGGTTCGAAATTTTAAAATTTTTGAAATTTATTGTTTTGCCTTTTTAACAAAGTTCTTGCCATTTCAGGTCAAACTAGGTAGACTAGAGAAGGGCGAGAAGAAGAAGATCAAGATCCCAGCCCTAACTCCCCCCGCCTCTTCTGCCTACAAAGAAAGACCTGAGGATTCTGTAGAAGCAAAGCCAGCTGATCCCACCGCCAGGCCAGCTAAGAAACCAGATGCTCCTAAGCCTACAAAGACCACACCTCAGACATCGGTTAAGCCTAGAACTCCAGAAGACGATCCAAAGCCGACTAATGTAAGTGTGGAAACAAAGTTTTTACTGGTTTATAAGCTGGAAAGAAGTTTGCTATTTTGTAATTTGTAAAGGTAGTTTTTGACATTTGATCATCTTTAAAGAAAGTTCTTGCTATTTTAAGTTTTGTAAAGAAAGTTCTTGCTGTTTTAGTCTTAAAAATTAGAAAATTAAGGTTTGCAGTCTGCGGGTGACAAGTTATACGACAAATTTTATCTTTTGGATATTTTGTAGAAAGTTTTAGCCATTTTATGTTTTGTAAAGAAAGTTCTTACCGTTTTTAGCATTTTTTAAAGGTTTTTAAATTTTGTGTTTTCCTGAATCTGTAAACAAAGTTTTGAGCGTTTTAGAAGATCAAGATCCCACCCAAAGCGGAGCCAGACGTTATCATGCCCGCTTCTGATTCTGAATGTATAGATATCAAGGTAACTATTTTGTAAAATTAAAAGAATATTTGATACTTGGAGAGGATGTTCTTGTTATTCTAAAATGATTTCAGAGTCAGGAAATGAACACGATGACACCGTACGATCAACAGAAGATGGATCGACTGAAGAGCAAGAAGGTCTACACCAAACCAGAGCCCTTATCAGCTGAGGCCATTGTTGATAATGTAAGTTTTTGGATTTATTAGTCATGGAAACCAAGTTTTTGCATATTTATTAGTTTTGTGGGAAGTTGGGCCATTTTGAAAGCTGTAAAGAAAGTTTTTGCCATTTTGTGTTTTGTAAAGAAAGTTTCTGTCACTTTATGTTATGTAAAGAGTTTTTTTCTATTTCTAAGTTGCTATGTTTCAGCGTCGCAACAACCTCCAGCCGGCTACAGTTTCAGCATCCGGTCTCCGACCAAAAAGCCCTCCGTTGGAGACGGCTCGTGCTCTCCACAGCCCAACCTTGGATCCAGAAGAACCACGTTGAAGTCGCTTTTAATACCAAAATAAAGATTTTTTTGATGAGCTTGTAGCATCCTCAACTTTGTAAATAATATAATAGTTAGCTTTGTTAAATGTCACGGTAAAAAGAACGTATTTAAAAGAACAAGATCAACGGACGTCTTATGATCTGGGAAGGATCCTTCGGGCTCTACTTTTTCTTTTTATTGTACTTCTACTTTACTTTATTAATCTAAAGTTACTGTATTTTAAATGTGCAAGTTTGATACAGTTCATAATATCTAAGCTAAATGGCTCGGGCCCGCGGCCCTCGCACGCCAATAATTTTCATACAAGTATTGTAAATACCGAAACATCTCATTAAAACGTGGCTCGGGCCTACGGACACAGGGCAGGGCATTTCAACAGGGCATTTTTTTGAAATTCGTTTTCCCGCCAAACTCATATCTTGAAAACTGTAATAGCTGTCAAGAAAATAACAACGTAAAATGGATTAGCAGTGTTTAAAACCCATTTCTAGAAATTTTTGCGTTTTTAAGCCTAGCCAAAAAAAATTAATTCAAAAATGCCCTGTTACAGGGCCCATGCCCTGCGTCCAACCCTGCCTACGGCCTTCGCACATCTTCATTCTAAACCTAAAATCGTACACGAGATTATTCACAATATAGTATCATTGCCTTCTTAGATTTAATAAAACTTAGCTCGGGCTTCCGGTCTTCGCACGTCGTTCATTTTAAAAAGCAAAACCTAAAAATTTTAAAAATTTATAAGGTAGGGTAGGGTAGGGTAGGGTAGGGTAGGGTAGGGTAGGGTAGGGTAGGGTAGGGTAGGGTAGGGTAGGGTAGGGTAGGGTAGGGTAGGGTAGGGTAGGGTAGGGTAGAGTAGGGTAGGTAAATTAAAGAAGTTATTAAAGTTCAAAAATACTCCCAAGTTCAGAAAATTGTACTTATGTTCCAAATTATGATACTCATTTTCTTCAAAGGTTAAACAGCAAATATATCATATGTTGTATGTTGTTAGCTTCTGTGTTATTAAGCAAAGTAAACGATGAAATAAGTTAAAATTTTAAAAATTATTTGTCCAATTTACAAAATAAATTTTAAAAACACGTTTTCTTTATTCGTTTTCTTAAGTTTTTATAATTTTTTGTGTTTTAAAAACTTTGAAGCCAAGAACAGTATTAGTAAAGATTGCCTTGATAATTTTAAAGCTTTTTGTTTTACGTCTCTACGTTATTTTTGAAGCGAGTTAAAGCCTCCGCCAAGAAATTTCGGCGTCCGCCGAGTCTCCGCCGACGTTTGAAAATCAAAAACTTGGTTAAAAATGTCATTTTCAAACAAAAAATTGTCGAAAATTTTACCAAAAAAGGTATTTCCAACTGAAAACGTGTGTAATTCCGGGGAAGATGACCATTTTTTCAAAAATGATAACGCCCTTATTATGTACTCAAAAAATTCAAAATTTTGTGGCATAAAACTTGTGGTTCCAACCTTTCATCGTGCCAAGTTTGGCATCTGTAGCTTTCTTGGGAAGAAAAGCTCGTTAGTTTTTAACTTTTTTCTTAGAACACCCTGTAAATTTACCATAGTTAAAGTATTGTGATAACGCTATTTACAAGAGTTTAATGTAATACAATTTCAACTGTTAATCTTTCTGGTATTAATCACCCCCAACCACACCCACAATCTGTCTTTAACGAGGTGCTTCTGGACCCAAGGTTGGGCTGTGGAGAGCGCGAGCTGTTTCCACCGGAGAGCCATGTGTATTCAGACGAGAAGCAGGGGCTGGAGCCGTTTTTAGGTTGTTGCGACGCTGAAATAAGGTGAGTTAGTAAAGAAATGACAAAAACGTTCTTTACCAAACAGAAAATAACAGAAACGTTATTTACAAATAAACAAATAGAAAGAACTTTCTTTACAAAGTATAAAATGGCGAAAACTTTCTTTACAGCTTTCAAAATGGCCCACAAAACTAATAAATATGCAAAAACTTGGTTTCCATGACTAATAAATCCAAAAACTTACATTATCAACAATGGCCTCAGCTGATAAGGGCTCTGGTTTGGTGTAGACCTTCTTGCTCTTCAGTCGATCCATCTTCTGTTGATCGTACGGTGTCATCGTGTTCATTTCCTGACTCTGAAATCATTTTAGAATAACAAGAACATCCTCTCCAAGTATCAAATATTCTTTTAATTTTACAAAATAGTTACCTTGATATCTATACATTCAGAATCAGAAGCGGGCATGATAACGTCTGGCTCCGCTTTGGGTGGGATCTTGATCTTCTAAAACGCTCAAAACTTTGTTTACAGATTCAGGAAAACACAAAATTTAAAAACCTTTAAAAAATGCTAAAAACGGTAAGAACTTTCTTTACAAAACATAAAATGGCTAAAACTTTCTACAAAATATCCAAAAGATAAAATTTGTCGTATAACTTGTCACCCGCAGACTGCAAACCTTAATTTTCTAATTTTTAAGACTAAAACAGCAAGAACTTTCTTTACAAAACTTAAAATAGCAAGAACTTTCTTTAAAGATGATCAAATGTCAAAAACTACCTTTACAAATTACAAAATAGCAAACTTCTTTCCAGCTTATAAACCAGTAAAAACTTTGTTTCCACACTTACATTAGTCGGCTTTGGATCGTCTTCTGGAGTTCTAGGCTTAACCGATGTCTGAGGTGTGGTCTTTGTAGGCTTAGGAGCATCTGGTTTCTTAGCTGGCCTGGCGGTGGGATCAGCTGGCTTTGCTTCTACAGAATCCTCAGGTCTTTCTTTGTAGGCAGAAGAGGCGGGGGGAGTTAGGGCTGGGATCTTGATCTTCTTCTTCTCGCCCTTCTCTAGTCTACCTAGTTTGACCTGAAATGGCAAGAACTTTGTTAAAAAGGCAAAACAATAAATTTCAAAAATTTTAAAATTTCGAACCCACGTCATTGTCATCGATTCCAAACTCATCAAACTGTGGCCACGCCTGAGTACGATGCAGTATGAACACGACGAAGGATACACAAGCCATCCACAAACATACGAAGCCCATTACCGCGTTCTTCTCGATGATGATATGCGGCCATCGATTCAAAGTGGCATTACTGCCAGCCGGCGCTACAGTAGTCTGTTCTAGAGCGAATCGCATCATTCGACCGGTCAGTTCGAAGAAATATCATAAAACTGACCGAATTTTGAAAAGTCAGGTGCTATTGAAAATGAAATTTTAAAAAATCTGAATTTGAAATAAATTTGCATTTTTAAAAATTTTTAAAATCTTTAGTCGCTTTTTCCTTTGTTCGGACTGCAAATTTGATGTTTTTGGCATGGAATATCTGCCAATAATAATGAAAGTTAATAGAAAAAACTTTGAAACATCTAAAATTGTATAAAAACTTTAGTTTATCATAGTATCAGGCGAAATATCATTCGATTTCCTTCAAAATCTGGTCTCCGTAAAAAAAAACAACACTTGACCTTTCGGCGTCAACTCTCTCTCTGGTCAAATTTCGCTTTTTTTGCCAACAATTCTTCTTTTCTATCGTTCCCGAGCGCGCCACCACAGTCGAGAGTCTGCAGAGAGTGGACAGAAAAAAAAACTTGAGGGTTTTCAGCTGCGTTTCGGCGCGCGCTTAACCAAAAAAATTCTCGTCTTGTCCACTTGGCTCCGGTTTTCCGCATTTCCTTGTCCTAAAACCTCTTTCCATAACATTGTCCGTTAGTTGAGAGAATTTTGTACGAAACGTTCGCGAGTTGAAGTTGGTTTGACGGTTGAGGTCAAGGTTAGCGCCGCGTTTACCTTAAATTCCCTCTTGGAGGAGCTGGAGTTTGAGGTAGAATTTCGGGATTTTTGGATTAAAGTTCAGGTTTTGAACGAATGGAAAGTTGACAATGACTCACTTTTATTGTTAACAAAGTGTAGCTTCTAACAGGTTGGTGTTTTACTATTTTTGTTTCTTGAATTTTAGGCATAACAGGCAGAGCGAAGAGGAATGAAGTTAAAAGGATTTTATTGTTTGTCATCAAAGGTGTATGGGTATCACAAGTTTTTAATGATTCGGAAAGAAAAGTAAAATATATTTGGATTCTTTTTGGTATTTTTAGAATATTTATCATCTAACCGTTCTTTTGAGTATAAATTTAGCCATTTGAAGAAGGGTGTTTATGTAGAAACGTAGCATTTTCTTGGAAAGTGCCTACTTTTATGCATGGATAATATAAATTTAATGTCTGGGAAAACTGCAGCTTGGTTTGAATAAAACTTAACATTTTTAGAATTTTAGCAGTTTTCAACTTTTGAACATAAATTTGGTCTATTTTAGAAAGCTTTTGATATCTAAAGAACAATTTCTCCTACAGGGCTCTACTTAAAAGATGGATAATATAATTTTCATTGTTTTGGATGGTGATCGAATTGTGATTTCTTTCTTTTTAGTTTGTTTTTTGTAAAATACGATTAATTTTTTTGACCGTTGTTACTATTTTCAACATTTTTTCGAAAACGCCATTGATAACATTAATAATGTTTTTGTCCGTTCTTTTTTTGATTTTTTGTTTATTCTTTTTTATTACTTTTTAACTAGACTTTTAAAGTTTGTTTTTACTTGTAAAAATCTAAAAGAATTTTGTACATTTTAATACCTTTCAAAGTACGTGAAATTATGTTGTTTTAGACGGAAAACTGACGAAATGGGGGTTTTATCTTATTTGTCAGACTAAACATTTGCTTTTCGCTTTTTCCGTTTATTTTTTAGCTATGTTTATTCATATTACGTGTTTTGCGCGATTTTTCGAATTTTAATTTGGTTGATTTGATCGAGGAACGCTGGTTTATATTGTTATAGATACTTTGTTATGTGGTTTTTGATTATAAGTTTGATTTTTTGCAATTTTTAGTTGATTTTGTTTTAATCTTTTGATAGTTTAGGTATTGAAACAGTATTAAGTTATTATTTTGATGCGTAAAATTTATATTTATTCAATTTTTGTTATTCTTGATTTTATAATGTTTAGGTAACAAAATAGAGATTTGTATCTTTTTTGATATGTAAAGTTACCCAAAGTTTATAGTTTACTTATTTGTTCGTGTTATTCGTGATGTTTTCAATGTTTAGGTATCAAAATAGCAAACTCTAATTATTTTGATACCCAAAATCATAAGTTAAACTAAAAATTCAAAGTTTCAGGTTGTTTCAAAGATTTTCGAATTTTTGAAAAAACCATATGGGGAAATCTAAATGCGAGAGCGAAATCATTGGCTAAAATACATACCAGCTCATCATCAAGCAAGAATGGGGAAGAGAACGCGAAAAGACATGTTCGCTGGGCATGAGCAGTTCGAGGAGGAGATGAGGACAAAGTTGAAGGAGTTCCGAGCATCGGATGTTCAGGGTAAGGTTTTTGATTAGTTTGTTGGTTTTTAGGTATTAAATGAGATTGTTTGAGATGTGAAACCATTTGAATGATGGGCTTTTTTGATGAACTGTTATCTAAAATTTGACTTTTTTCAAAAAATAACCCAATTAACCTCACTTCCACCTTCAGAAGTCATTCTCCAGCCGATGACTCGAGATGAACGTGTCATTGTTCACATCGTTGCCAAGGATTATAACCTGAGAACCCATTCATTTGGCGAAGAACCGAATCGACGAACTCGTGTCACAAAAGCCTTCTTCGATCGAGTTGTCGGCCTAACTGATACTCAAAATCTGTATCTGGATGCGGATCAAAAGCAGACGATCAAGAAGCTGTTTGTGGATAAACCACTTCAGATCGAGGAGCTAGAGGAACATCAGAGGGCTGATATGAAGAGTAAGTGGGCTGGATAATGAGTTTTTAGGGACGGGTAAGATTCAGTGGAGTAGGGGTGAGTAGGGTAGAATATGGGTAGGGTAGAGTATTTATCATAACTTTCATTTAAGTGCGTCACAACGTGAATCGCTCAAAAACTTCAACCTCATCGACGGAACAAGCTGTAGCACCACCATCTCAATGCACCGAACAGATGCGGCACTTCCGCCGAACTCTACCAACCTCACAATACCGAGATGATATCTTAAACCAAATTGAAGCGAACAATGTGACAATCATCACGGGCGGTACAGGGTGTGGTAAAACCACCCAAGTTCCACAGTTTTTGTTGGAGGAATCGAACGAAAAGCGAAAACCCATCAAAATCGTGTGTACTCAGCCAAGAAGACTGCCGGCTATCGCGGTGGCCGAACGAGTGGCCAAGGAGAGGAATGAAAGGCTAGGGGACACGGTTGGATACCATATCAGGTTGGAGCAGAAGTAAGTTTTTTTGGATTTTGTTTTTGGTTTTAGGGTAATTGGGAAGGCGTGAGGATTCAGCAATGATTTTGTGATCTAAAACAATTTTTTTGAGGACTTTTGTTACCTAAAATAGTGTTTTTGATGATTTTGTTACCGAAAATAGTGTGTTTGAGGATTTTTGGTATCTAAAATAATGTTTTTGAGGAGTTTTGTTACCTAAAATCTTTAAAAATCAATTTTTAGAACCTCCAATAATACTCTGCTGACCTACTGCACCAGTGGAGTACTACTACGAATGTTGACAGTCGATGACGTAGCCAAAGACATTACCCATATCATACTGGATGAGGTACACGAAAGAGAACAGAACACTGACTATCTTCTCATCGTACTTAGACAAGCACTGAAGAAACGCAACGATCTGAAAGTGATTCTGATGTCAGCCACGATGGAGGGGAATCGAGAAACGTTTTCGAATTACTTTCACAATTTCACATTGAGCTTCATTGACAGTAAGGTTTTTAAATGATTTTTGAGTGGTTTGTTTCCTAAATTTGTGGTTTTTGAGGTTTTTGTTACCTAATAACTGTTTTTGAGGATTTTTGTTGCTTAAAATAATGTTTTTGAGGATTTTTTGTTACCTAAAATAGTGTTTTTGGACATATTTGTTACCTAAAATGGTGTTGTTAATCATAATTTGAATTTTGATAAACGATGAGTTTTTAACTTTTTGTTACCGAAACCATAATTTTTATTCATTTTTGTTACTTAAAACGTTTTCTTTATTTGCTATCTACATTTTGCATTTTCAGTCCCATCTCGACTTCATTCCGTCCAAAAGTTCTTCCTCGGTGACATTCTGGCTCTTACCGGCTACCAACCTCAGTCAATATTCGGCACCGGCTTTGGTGACAACACCTTTGGTAACACGTTTTCGATATCAGAATTCGACTATCAAAAGCCACAAACCTCGGGATTTGGCAGTTTTAACGATTACAACGACCACCTCCATCGTTCCACCACCGTTCCATCAAATCTTCAAGCATACCACAACACCACTGGTCACCACGGCTACTACGATTCTACGTTCTTCTTGACTAATCAAGCCAACAACTACAATGGGTATGGTCACGGTAACGGGTATACCTACAATAACGGCTGGAACGGCGATTACGGTACGTACCAAGACCATCACGGTACGACGTATCACGATTCAGCAGCCTATCCGACTGTTCCAACTAAAAATGGCTTTGACAGCGTGCAACATCACGGCACGGCACAGTTGAAGACCTTCTTTGACCCGAACGACACGAGCCGTGCCAACGTGAGCAACAAGGAACAACTGATCGAGTCGTACTTAAACAATGGTGGAGCACAGTGGACGGATGCGGTGGACCCGGACCTAACAGCCGAAGTGATCAGGTTCTGTCTGGGAAGCCCGTTAGACGGCGCAATACTAGTGTTTCTACCAGGCTACGATGACATATTAACATTGAGGGACAAGGTGAAGGAGTTCGCCAACACCGTGTTCGAGCCAGTCATCTTCACATTGCACAGTCAAATGAACAGCCAAGACCAACAGAAGGTCTTTGATCCGGTCAGGCATGGGCAGAAGAAAGTGGTAGGTTTTTGGAGTGTGGGGTAATTTTTTTCGAAGGAGGGGTAAATTTTGTTTTTTGCGTGGAGGGGGGTGATTTGTGATTTTGCTTACTTTTATGACTCGGAGGTTTTGTATGGTATTTTAGAAGGGCGTGGTAAAAAATTTTTTTGAGGGATGGGAGTGGTAAAAAATTTTTTGTAATTGATACTAACAATCGACTTTTAGATCCTGAGTACGAACATAGCCGAAGCCTCCTTAACCATCGACGACGTCGTATTTGTGATTGACTGTGGCAAGGTAAAAGAGAAAACCTACGACCACGTAAGTCGTATCTCCCAGCTCAAAGTCTCATGGATCGCCCGTTCGAACGCGGACCAACGTTCCGGCCGTGCCGGACGATGCCGCAACGGCTACTGCTTCCGCCTCTACAGCAAACGCGACTTTGAAATGATGTCACCGACTCAAGTCGCCGAAATGAAGCGTGTAGCCATCCACGATGTATGTCTACACGCCAAAATGTTTGCCCCGGATAAGATGCCGGTCCGAAAGTTCCTGGAATTGGCTCCAGAACCACCCGTACCAGGCGCAATCGACCGCAGCTTAGAGTTTCTGGAGCAGCTGGGGGCAGTCTCCATTGCCGACCGGCTGGCAGCCAGCAAGTACAATCAACAAAAGCAGAAAGATCCAGAACCAGTATTGACTGAATTGGGACGACTGGTCGCTCATCTACCGTTAGATCCACAACTGGCTAGACTATTGTTGTTTGGAGTGGCATTAAAGTGTGTGCATCCAGTGTTAGGATTGGTGGCTGCGTTGAGTCATAGGGATCCATGTAAGTTGGGTTTTAGAGGGATTTGGGGTCTTTTTCATGGTTGTTGAAGTACTGTTTAGGCTTGTTAAGGTAATTTTTGGGGTTGGTGAGGTACTTTTTAGGGTTGTTGGGGTACTTTTTAGGGTTGTTGAGGTACTTTTTAGGGTTGTTGGGGTACTTTTTAGGGATTTTGGGGTACTTTGTACGGATTTTGTGGTACTTTTTAAGCTTTTGAGGTACTTTTAGGCTTTTTTTGAGCATTATTGATAGCTATTATATCACTTATATATTTAAAATTTTTTTTTAAATTTAATTTTAGTTGTTCTACCCCTTGGGGAAGACCGTGGCGACGCCCTATCAGCTAGAGACAAGTTTTGCCAAACCGACATGTCCGACCATCTGATGCTCCTTCGTGCTCTAAACCTCTATTGTCAACAACCAAACACAAGCCGGTCGATCCAAACCTGTCGTCAGAACTTTATGTCATTCACAGCCATGAAGATGATCGTCGGAATCCGGAAACAACTCTTCCTGGAGATGCGGCGCCTCCACCTGGTACCACAAGATGCCGCCTCATCAGAAGACCCCGACCTCAACCTCTATTCCAACTCATGGCCAATGGTCCAGGGCGCAATCGTGGCCGGATGTTACCCAGGAGTGGCATTTGTGAGGTCAGGATCAAAGCTACGCAAAATCAGGACCAACACCAGTAACATGGCCACTCTTCATCCATCGTCGTCGTTGAAACGTCAAGTACAACAACAAAAACGACAGGTCGAACCAGAGATTGAATACCTAGTTTATCAGGAATTGTCAAGGATTGACGAGGGACTCACGCTAAGAACGGTGACCGCCGTTCCTCCTATGACCGTGGCCATATTTGCTGGACCAGTCAAGATGAGTAAAGTCATCATTGATGACTTTGAACTAGCTGAACATGAGTTTGAAGAAGATGAGAAAGTTGAGGATAACACGGTCTCAGGAGAGGAAGAAGATAAAGAAGAAGGAGAAGGCAATGAAGAAGAAAAAGAAGGTAATGAAGAAGGAAAAGTAGCCAAAGAAGGCAATAAACAGGCTAAAGAAGAAGAAAAAGAACTCAAGAAAGAAAAGAAAATGGAACAGGAAGAAGAATACGACCCCTTCACTCCATCCTTTGGTTCACCACCAAGCCCATCCAAGTTCGAACGAGAATACTACGTCGAACTGGAGAACTGGCTCGGCTTCAAAGGCCACTTCACTGACCTTCAACTCACCCTAAGGCTGAGGTTCAGATTCATGAACTACTTCTTGAATGTACTCAAGAACCCAACAAGACCCTTATCAATTAGCCAACTGGAGATTCTGAGAACCGTGGCCGACGTTCTGGAAATGGACCACAAGAAGGCGGCCTTCAACACGGTAGACGACATTTACACCCAGAAATGGTACAAAAAGATATCACCGGTGAATAGAATGGAGAGGAAGAAGCCTGAGGGTAAGGGTTGGGTGGAATTTGGGGGGGTTTTTGAATTTTTAAGGGTTGAAAAATGAAGTTTTTAAAATTTTAGGTATGAAATTGAAAAAAATTTTTAAATTTTTTTATTTTTGGAATGGAAATTTGAATATTTTGAAATTTAGGTGGTATTTTTCGAAAAGTTTGAATTTTGTCCAATTTGAATGAAAAAAAATTTTTTGAAATTTTGAAATTATTTGAATTTTTTAAAAATCTGAAATTTTTTAAAATTTTTTATTTTTAGTGTCTCCAGAAGAAAAACCTACCCAAAGTCAATCCAATTCCATCGACCTTCAGACCGATCATCCCCAAAGACATTCCAAATGGACCGTCCTCAAACGAAGCCAGTCCAACTAGAACGACGCGATTCTAAACCAGTCCACATCGAAAGAAATTCGAATCGAATTCCGCTAGACAGGAGGGATTCAAGACCAGGACACTTTGATAGGAATGAGGCCAGGCCAGGACACTTCGATAGGAATGAAGCTAGAGGAAGTCAGAATGAGAGGTATCAAGGTGATAGATATCAGAATGACAGAAGGAATGAAAACGGTTCTGTCCAGCTAGAAAGAAAGGACTCAAGATTAGGCCAGTTTGAGAAGAATGATGTCAGAGCAAGTCAGTTTGAAAAGAATGAAAGGCTAGTCCAGCCGGATAAAAGAGACCCAAAACCGTATCAGAATGGCCAAAACAGCTTGGGAAAAGCGAAAGCTAGTCAAGATGTGAGATTAGACTACCAAAATCGGTCTGAAAGTAGCTATAATAACATGGAAAAGAACAGAATGGACTATCAGAATAGACAAGAGAGTAGGCTGGATCAGGAACGAAGGCAAGAAAGTAGATCAGAAAGCGATAGAAGGCAAGAAAGTAGATTTGATAACGACAGAAAGCAAGATGACTACTACTCAAGACAGGAGAACAGACTGGAGTACCACTTTAAGCAAGCTCAAGACCAGTACAAAGCCAGTTCGAGGGTCGCACAGGATCAAGCAGCTAGCTCGAAACTACTACAAGATCAGGCTTCAAACTCGAGGCCAAAAGAAGGCCAGATGTCAAGGCTAGATCAATCCAGATCAAGCTTTAACGGAAAATCAGCCGGATCACGATCAGACTACAATCATGGCATAGATCACGGAGATTCGAGGCATCTTCATCAGCACACCGGGCCTCTGCAGGATCAGTCGAGACTGTGGAGGGATCAACAAAATCAGGTCAGGTTTCCCAAGGACCAAGATCTGTCTAGACTTCATAAAAGCCAAGATCAGTCCAGGCTTTACAAGGGCCAAGATCAGTCCAACCCACTGAAAGATCAAGATCAGTCTTGCCTAAGCTATCAAGATCAACCCCGATCTAGCCAAACCAAGCCGGAAAACCTTGGCCTAACGGTGGAAACCAAACCAGAAGACCCAATTCCAGCGGATCCATCTCCAAACAACAAGGATTCGGAAAGATTACCAACAAAAGTACCATCAAACCCATCCGACTTGATATTGGCCCAGCTTAACAAAGCTCAGGCCAGGTCGCGGAACAAAGAAGAAATGAGGAAGCTGGAGGAGAAACGCCTCTACAGACCACCGAAAAGCCTACAAAGACAACAAGAAAAACAAAAAGCAAAGGAAAAAGAAAAGAATGGAGTGGCAAAAGAAGTAGAAGCAAAGGAAAAGGTCAAGGAAGGAAATAAGGATAAACAAGAGGAAGATGAGGTAGGTGAAGGGAATGATAGCAAGGGATTAAGGATAAGAAAAGAAGGTTATTAAAACAACTAAGGAAGGTTGGAAGATAGATGGAGAATTTTTAGTTTTTGAGCATATAGCAAAGTGTCAATATCGATTTTTTTGATATTATTGATTTTTTTGTTTTTTATATTAAAGACGAAGGCTTAAAGGTAGATTAATAAGATGAAAAGGAGCATTCTAAGTTACTTGCTTAAAAATTGAAAAAAAATTTTTGACGAAATGTCACTATTGCTTTTTTATCTAATGGCTAAGAATTTGGTTAGGATTAAATTTTTGACTTTAAGAATGCCGTTATAAGATAAAGTTTATGATTTTGAAGTGTAATTTAGGATTTTTAGTTATATTTATAGTTCTGTGACGAAATGTCAAAATTAATTTTTCTGGCGAAGGTATTAGTTTTTCAATTTTTTGCTTATTTTTTAGTATTTCTAGCCTTTTTGATCGAATTTTAATGGATTTAAGGAAGAATATATTTATTTTCAGCGTTCAAGAGCTCTCTTCATGCAACGAAACAACACGGATTCAGCAACGACAAGTTACGACGTTCCCACGGCTGTAATGAGAGCTTCACATAAGTCGTGGCGGAACTCGGAAAAGCGACCCATGCCAAATGACGCGCCTCAGAGAAGTCAGGACGAGAGGAAAGATTCGAATCGACGACGTTTCATGGATCGACCGGGCTATGACAGTCGGCCGAATCATGATAATCGACAAGGTTATGACAATCGGCCATGGAATGACCAGCGTCAAGGCTATGGTATTCAACCAGGCAATGACAATCGTCAAAGCTACGACCGATCGAATCACGGTGAGAACGGCCGAAACCGGCGTCACGATGCCGACAGTCCGGACTCGGAAGAACATTACATTTGGCGTGAGAATTGGCACGAACTGAAACGCGCGAAGGACGGCTTCCATCGGCACGATCAACGCCAGAAGCACGATCAACGTCCCGCGAAGAAGTCAGCCAACGACGAGAGAGCACTACGCGAGAAGAGGCCGCAGCGCAACGAAAGGAATCATTAAAAGTCGCCGCTGACCCCAATAATTTCACTTTCCAAAATTATAAAGTAATTTAAGTACTCGACCTGAGGCGACTTTTTTCGAAATCCACTTTCGCTTTTCAGGTGTGTTTTTGTACTACTGCTTATGGTTCATATTTGCTCTTTTTACGCTTGTAATTAGGGTTTTTTGGATTTTGCTTTTGTTCTTAGGGGTTTTGGTCTTGTTTTTAGGGTTCTTGCTCTTGTTTATGAGGTTTTTGCTTTTTGTTTTAGGTATTTTGCTTTCGTTTCTAGGGATTTTATCTTTGTTTTTGGGGTTTTTGGTCTTGTTCTTGAGGTTTTTGCTCTTTGTTTCTAGGAATTTTGATCTTGTTTATGTGCTTTTCAGTCTTATTCTCAAGGATTTTGTACTGTTTTTGATGGAACTTCTTAATTTTTTAAAAGTTTAAGATGATTTTGATGGCTTTGACGCTCTTTTTGAAATGTTTTTGAGTCAATAACTTAAATTTTTCGAAATTAGGTTTTTTTATTTTTAAAAATTTTTTGAAATTTTAAGAATGTTGGTGTTTTTATGATATGAGCTTTGTTTTTAAGCTTTCTTGGGTTAATTTGTACTTTTTTTTGAAATTCAAAATCAGGCTTCATAACAGGGACGTCTCTACAGATTTTTTGTCGGAGGTATCCACCCCAATTTACCCTCTCCTCTATTATAGCGATATAAGTAAAGTTTTACTTATTTTTAGCGTTTTCTGTGACTTTTTGGCTAGTTCTTACTCTTGGTGAGGTCTTATTATTGCTTTTTTAGCGTTTTCTATATTGTTTTTTTGCATTTTGTCTATTTTTTCTTTATTCTTCAATACCTTTTGTACTTATTCTTGGTGTTTTTACCTTTCTTGATTCTTCTTTACATGTTTTTGATTCTTTCTTTACTATTCTTTGTTTTTTCCATTGTTTTCTATGTTGTTTAGAACTCTTTATATCCTTTTCTATGTTGTTTAGAGTTCTTTGTAACCTTTTCTATGTTTTTTGATACTCTTTGTACCCTTTTCTATGTTGTTTAGTACTCTCTGTACCATTTTCTATGTTGTTTTGCACTTTCTTCATCGTTTATTATATCGTTTTGTAAATTTTTTTACAATTTTATTTATTTTTTTCACTGGTTTTTTTCATAAAATTAAAGATATCCTTGCTTTATTAATGGTTTTTTGGCTTAAGTCTGGTTGTAATGCCTTATCTTTGAGTACTTTAACATAAATTAATTAGTATAATGTCAAAATGACAATATTAAGTTAGTTTGAAGCTCAGTTTTTTGTATTTTTCTATATTACTATCATTTTATGTTGTAGTAGACATACTATTATATTTTCCTAAAAAATAGTACTATATTGTACCACTAGAATACTGTTTTCTTGTACCACTTTTAAAATCATATTGAACCACTTTTCAAACTATATTGTACCACTTTCAACACTATTGTACCACTATTCAGACCTTCATTCTCTTTATGTCATTTTTTATGGATTATCAAGTCGCTTTTCTCAATTTAAAAGTACAAACATTCGAATTGCCTTACTGTAACTCTTCAATAACTTAATTGCCAAACGGTTTTTTTTTCAAATTATTTTTAGCATTTTAGTGCATCTCCTCTGGTACTGCTTATTCTTTCGTATTTTATTCTATTTGTTGCATGATTTGAAACATAAATTCTTATATTATTAATGGCATTGGCAAGAATAATGGCATTGGCTTGAAACGAAATAATACGAACTGTACAAAGTGCGCCAAAAGTTCTGTTACAAAACTTTACCGGTAGTTTTCTCTATGTTACGGTTAAATTATTTAAAATTTTTACTTTAACTCATTCTTTGTGTTTTTTTATTGTACAATCATAAAAGTTAAGTCTTCATTGCACCCTGTAAAGTTTTATATTAAAAAAAAATTAAAGTACGTGTTTCTTAAACTAAGGTACACTTGGTATAAGTGTTTATTGCTTTTGATGCCTTTATGAACCTGTTTTTAATTTTTTTTGAATAAAAATTAACAGGGGGACCAAGTTCAGTTCTTTCAATTTTTTTTTCATTTCTAAAAAATTGAAATAAAAAAACGGTTTTTTGTGAAATGTAGTACATATGGTGCTATATAATTATTATGGGCTACAAGTGCTTTTACTGACTTTCTTGTAGGTGTAGAGGTATGGGTAGAGATAGTTACAGGCAGGGCCGGGCGGAGACTTTTGGTCTGGGGGCAGGGGTCCAAAAAATCGGCACAGGTAGGTATAGGGGTATGGTAGATTGGGGGAGGGGTCGAATTCGT
Source organism: Bursaphelenchus okinawaensis (assembly GCA_904066225.2). NCBI lineage: Eukaryota > Metazoa > Nematoda > Chromadorea > Rhabditida > Aphelenchoididae > Bursaphelenchus > Bursaphelenchus okinawaensis. The sequence continues at coordinate 8,746,100 of CAJFCW020000001.1, read as the reverse complement.
AAAGAAATTTTTTACTTTTTTATAGCCATTTGTACTACCTTTTAGGGTGCATTTTTAGTATTGGCCCATTGCTTTTAGGATTGGCTTTAAATTTTTCTTTGGGTTTACCTTTTTTGGCGTACCCTTGCTCTAGTCCTAGCTTTAAACTTACCGAGCCAAAAAGTAGGGTGACCTCTCATCTTGCCGTAATTTACGATTAGTACAGCGTGCACAACTCTTGTTGACAAAAACTTAAGAAATATGAATTTGTGAAACCTAAAACATGGATTTCGATGTCATAGCATAGACTTAGTTCATTCGAAGCAAGTAACCTACTTTTTATGTGTTCTCTCGAAAATTAGTCTACTTCGAGACGATTCGTGTTTTGTTTCTTTCGTAATGCCTTTTTGTAAGCATGCTGCGTGTTTTTGTATTGAAAAAAAGAATAAGAATTAGGGATGACGTATTTTACAAAAAAAATCTCCAATTTAGTTATAATTTTTCATCTATTCCATCTAGCTTTAGCCCTATCTTCTTACCCTACGTCTTTATAATTTGACGCTGATTTCTGCTCTTATTAATGTTAGTTTTGACTTTTTGTCAAACTTTAAGAGGCGGACAAAGTTAATATTTCATTTTATTTTTGTGGGGAGGGTACGAGGTATTAGATGGGGTAGGTAAGAGGTATTTTTTGGGTGGAAAAAGGAATAGTTTTAGTACTACAGCTTGCGTTTTTTATAGTTTTTATGTATGTTTTTCGGGGTAAGGTTTTATAGGGTATGGTAAATGTAGTTAGATGGAGCAAACGTAGAGGAAGAGTAGGACAAGGGTAGGGCAACAGTACGGTAGGGTAGACTAATATAAGGTTCAGACAAGGATAATGTTAGGTCTAAGACTAGGACTAGAGCTAAGGACAAGGTCAAGTATAGGGCTAGGGTTAGGGCTAGGGCTAGACTAAAGCTATAGCTAGATCTAGGGCTAAGACTAGCGCTAAAGCTACCGGTAAGACTTGAGCTAAAACTAGACATGAGGAACCGGCTTGTGCCGGACCTACCATTAGAACTGGCCGGCCTTTACTCAAATCTTTTTTGATTTTCAGGCTCAGCCCGAAAAGCCCGGACCGTTTGCAAATTAAAAAAGATCCGGGCCGATCCTAAGCAAAATTTAGATCGGGCTTGTCCTCAGTCCTGAATGTTAGGTTCTGCCCTTTGTTCATCATTTCTAGCTAAAAGGAAGACTGGGTAGGTAGGATAAGTTAGTTTTGTTTCTTTTTTAAAACTTAAAAGGCGTTATTAATTTTGATGGTATTCAAGCTAGAAGGATGTAGCCCACTTGACCGTTGACTCACCGTAGAGAAAGTGATTTTGAATTGTTTCACAATTCCAAATTTAATTGACTTGTCGCTGCTGCCGCGCCTCGGATTTTTGCAATTTCGGCAAGCTGAACTTATGAAATTCGTTGGTTAATTGTCACTTTCCGCGCACCTTCTGAAACAGCCCCCCCCTTATGAATGGGTAAAGAGGTTATTAAAGGCGGACCGGTTTCAGCGGCTTCAACAATTCAATGCCCTCAGGTACCGTTACCGGCTTCGCGCGAAAAACGATACGTTTCGAAGCGGATTCGACGCCGAAACTTTTTTTTCGTTTCGTACTTGACTTTTTTAGCTACTGCTTAAGAGGTCGGGCTAAGGCTAGGGTGATGGCTGGGCTAGGGGTTGGGTAAGGTGGGGTATGGAAAGGACTAGTTTGTGGGGCAAGCTTGGGTATGGAAAGAGCTAGGGGTGAGGTAGGCTCGGGTTTGGAAAGTGCTAAGGAGTTGGCTAGACTAGGGGTGGGATAGGCTGGGGTATGAAAAGGGATAGGAGTGGGTTTGGCTGGGTATGGAAAGGGCTAGGGCGTCAGCTGGGCTTGGGGCGTGATATACTGGGCTATGGAAAGGGGTTGTTAACTGAGTGGTCTGGTGGTTGTGTGGGTTCGGGCATGGAAAGGGCTAAATGTGGGTATGCTAGAGTATGGTAAAAGCTTGGTTTTTGAATTGGACTAGCTTGTGAGGCAACACGGGTATAGAAAGGGCTAGGATGTTGATTGGCTTAGCCGTAGGGTAGACTAAGCTATATTGTATGATGGGATGTGGTTAGGTTAGACTGTGGGCTGTCTTAGCTTGTAGAGTAGGCTAGAGTACTAGTAGAGTTGGGATATGGTGTGGACTAGCTGTTTTTCTGTTAAAGAAGGTTTATTTTGAAAGCACGGTTGAGAGTCTTATCAATGATGTCGCAAGAGTTACTGTAGTAAATTTGCTTTACATATTATCTTACTATTGGCCGTAGCCTTAGCTTTAGTCTTAGCTTTAGTTTTAGCCTTAGCCTTAACTTTAGTTTTTGATTTAGCTTTAGCCTTAGCTTTAGTCTTAGTCTTTGTTTTTACTTTAGTCTGAACCTTAGCTACAGATCTAGGTTTGGCTTTAGCCTTAAACTTAGTTCTAGCCTTAGGCTTTACTTTAGCGTTTGTCTTTGTCTCAGTTTTAGCATAGCCTCAGCCTTCGCTTTAGCAATAATTTTTTTTGAGTTGTATTTAAAATCTCTTTTTTTTTGAAAAAAGTCATAAATCATGCTATCGTATCTCTTCGACCGTACGTTTCTCTTGCGACTTTTTTGTCGCTACTTGAAGCGGACTGGTCGTTGCGGCGCTACCGTAATTACACCGTTATACTTTTACTTTTGTTGACTTCAAACCAAACATTACGTGGATTCGTCGGCTGAACGAATGGGATACGTGTTTGGTTGGCTATGATTATAAGCTAATAGGTATAAGTGATGGTTTGATTCTAGGCTGATAGGTATGGGTGATGCTATGATAGGTGTGCTTAAAGTTTTAGTTAAATATATGTTGCTACAATGAGATAATTGGTCGTAGTTATATATATTGGCAGGGATTGTAAGGCTCTTGCTTTATATTATTAATTTCTTCACGTTTTAGTACAATACTTAACTGTTACAAGGGAACTTCTTTATAAGAAATGGCTTGGGGATACCAAATTTGTTAGTTACGAAGAGGTTTTGTTATACTGGAGTTTCTCTGTAACTTTTTTAATTGATGAATGTTTTTGCAAGACTTGATATTTCCCGTGGTAGGGATTGGATTTAATGCTTACTGTAAAGAAAGGTTCTTTATAAAATAATCAACAAGTTGTTAGGTTACCAGAAGTAGCGGGACACTTTTTTATATATGGCTCAACTAAAAAATGTCCCGCTACTTTTGGTTCATTCTAATAAAAACCATTTTTACGTGTGGCTAGAATCTATTTTAGGCTTTACTCTACTCTAGCTTACACTGTGTGGGTCTTTTCTTTTTGAGCCTACTCTACCGTATCCTACCTTAACCTACCTTTTAGAATATGTTTCTTTATAAAGTATACAAAAATAAAAAATTTTTTATACTTATTTACATGTTATCATAGGCAACGAGATTTGTCGCAGCGTTATAAATCTAATACATTCTTTTGTATTTGAAATTTTATTAAAGTCATATTTTTATGTTTGTAACGTATTATATTGACAATTTTAAAAAAACTTTTTTAATTTTTTTTTAAATTTTTTCAATTTCAGGGTGATTTTTTGAATGTGTAACGATTGAAGGGATCAAAGTGCTGACAGAACTTAATTGACAAAAATCTATTTTTATTCTTTTTATATCAATAGTCATCGAAAAAGAAGGCCAAACACACAGTTCTACCTACTAACATATGATGCGGTTTCGGCGAAGGATATTCGAACTGGTAAGTTGTAAAGTACAGTAGGGTAGGGTAGGATAGGGTAAGGTAGATCGTTTTTAAACTTTTTGCTTAAGGCTAGGCTTAAATTGAATTTTTAACTTATTTAACCTAAAATTAAAAATTGACAATTTTTTTAAAAACCGTATTTCAGACCACCCTCCTTCTCATCTTGCCTACCTTAATATCAGCCGTATCCATCGACAATGACCTCATCGGCGAGCCTGACATCGAATGTCTAGATTCCCAAATCAGGGTTTGGATCAAGACTAGGAAGCCATTTGCTGGTCGGATCTATGCTATGGGGAAGGTCGATGATGAAGAGTGCATCAAGAATGACTTTAGCAAACACAAAAGCAAGAAACCCAAATTTGACTTGCCTCTGGGCAAGTGTGGCATGAAGAGCTTGAGGAGTGTAAGTTTGAAGGGGGTGGTTTTGGAGGGTGGTACTAAGGGTGTATAAGTAGGTTTAAGGTAGGACAGAAGTAGAGAGAGAAAAAAGTAGGGGTGAGGAAAGCATAGGTAGGGCAAGGGTAGTGTAGACATGGGGAACGGGTCGGGCTGGGCCCACTTTTCAGGCCGCTGAATGTTAGGTCCGGTCCTAATTTTTTTACGTGGAAACGGCCCGTGCTTTTCGGATTGCGTCGGGCTTTTTTGTGATTTCCAGGGCCGGCTCGACTTAAATTTTGCTAAGGCCCGATGGTAGACTCGGCATGTTATCCATAATTAGTAGAGCAACGAAATGGCAAGAGTAGGGTATGAGTAAACCATAGGTAGGGCAAGGGTAGAGGAACGAAATAGCAAGAATAAGGTATGGATAGAACATAGGTAGGGCATTGATTGACTAATTTTTATGCAAGGGTAGGGTCTAAAACTTGGGTTAGGTGGGACACGAGTAGGGCATGAGTAAATTGTGTGTAGGGAAAGAGTAGAGCATATGTATAGATAGCATGGGTAGGGCATAGATAGGGTGAGAATAGGGTAAATGTTGGCTAAATTTTGGGCAAGGGCAGGTCATGCGTAAGGTATCGGTAGAACATAGAAGCGACAAGAGTGTGTTATAAGTAAAACAAGATTAGGGCAAAAACAAGGCATAAACAGAGTGTAGGTAGTACAAGGATAAGGCATAGTTTAAGTAAGAGCTGGGAAAGGGTGGAGCAGAAATAGGGAATGGGCAGAGTAATAAGCAGGAGTAGGGCAAAGCTTGCGTTGGACGAGAGTTGGAAAGGTGTTTAAGATCAGGGATGGATAAGTTTTTTAAAAGTTTTTATTTCAGATGGACCCACGAGGTATGTACTATGGTATAACCTTGGTAGTATCATTTCATCCATTGTTCATTACGAAAGTTGATCAAGCCTTTCATGTCAAGTGTTTCTTCGAAGAAGTCAACAAAGGACTGACAGCCGAATTGGGAGTCAGGTGAGTTTACTGTAACATTTTATACTGTAACACGTTGTACTGTATTACAGTTTTTTGATATTATAGTAGTACTAAACTAGGGCTAGGGCATGAACTTGATCTAGGGCTAGGAGTAGGGCATAGACCATGGCAAGAGCATGGGCTAGTTGTAGGGCTTGGACCAGGGCCAAGGATAAAGCTCAGGCTAGGGCATGCACTAGATTTTAGGCTAAGAGTAGAGCTAAGACTAGGGCTGAAAGTAATGCTAAGGCTAAGACTAGGGCTAGGCTAGCGAGTCGATAAAATTCATTCTAAAACGTCATTTTCAGTATGATAGCCACAACCGAACTGGACGCTCGACATGGCATTCCAGGCTGTAGTTACAGTATCCATAGGTCATCGATCGAAGACCTGGACGATGGTAAGCCTCCAGGAGCTCCAATTCAATTTGCCAAGGTTGGAGACAAAGTGCTACATCAATGGCATTGTGATGATTGTAAGTTTAATTTGCTGTGTCGTATTTTACAAATTTTGGATTTTATTTGTAAGCCTAAAATTTAAAAAATTTCATATTTTTAAGCTTAAAGTTTTAAAAATGGCATAGTGATAAGCCTACGACTTAAAAAATGGCATAGTTTTAAGCCTAATCTTAAAAATTTTTTATAATTGTAAGTCTAAAGCAATAAAAATTGGCATAACTGTAAGCCTAATATTTAAAAAATAACAAAATGATAAGCCTAAAACCAAAAATGGCACAATTTTACTTTTAAAACAAAAAAGGACGTTAGGTTAAGCCTAAATTTTAAAAGATTTTATCATTATAAGCCTAAAACATGAAAGTGTCATAATTTTAGGCCTAAAACTAAACAATGTCGTTATTTCAAGCCTAAAATTTAAAAAAAATTGCACAGTGACAAGCCTAAAACTTAAAAAATAGCAAGGGATAAGCCTATATTTTAAACAATGTAATTGCAAGCCTAGAATTAAAAAGTGTCATAAATTTAAGCCTAAAACATAACAAAAAGTTATTATTTTAAGCCTAAATCTTAAACATTGTGATAGTTTTAAGCTTAAAAATTAAAACAATGACATATTTTTAAGCCTAATCTTAAAAATTTTTTATAATTGTAAGCCTAAAACATAAAAAATGCCATTCTTTCAGCAATGTATGCTATATTGATTCACAATTGTTATGTGACAGACGGCCTGAACCAAAAATCAGAAGTGATTGACTCTCGAGGCTGTCCGGTGGATCCGCTTCTGATTACGGGTATACGGTACTCGGCCGACCTTCAACGAGCCTACGCCGAGTCGCAGGTCTTTAAGTACGCGGACAAACCAGGGCTGTGGTTCTTCTGTCAGATCAGCATGTGCATGAAGAAGGATGGGCTGTGCGATGAGAAGACGGTAGGTTACTGTATTTTTTAGAAGGAGTAAGATTGACTGCAGTTGAGCATGGGTAGAGAATTGGTAGGCCAGGAGTACGGCGTGGATAGGGCATGGGTAGGATAGGGTAGGGTAGGGTAGGGTTTCAATTTGAATTCAAGTATACTGTATTTCAGCCACCTCCCTGTTCAACGCGAGAGAGTAATGTGCGCGCCCTACCCGGAAGTCATGAAGACAGTGATAGTGAAGATGATGATAATGAAGAAGAAGAGGAGACAAACACGACAGAAGAGGAGATCGAAGAAGAGTATGATGAGACTACTCCTCCACCTACTACAAGACAAAGAAGCCCATCGACGAAGCGGCCGAGGAAGGGCAAAACAACTACGAAGCGACCGACCAGTCGAAAAAACAAACAGTTTGAGTAGGTTTTACAGGGTTTGACGATGGGTTGTATCTGCTATATGAAAGGCTTTCTATGAGAGGGTAGGTAGAAGAATTGTGGTATGGAGCTGTATGGCAATGGCAGGGGTTTGCTATAAGTATAATGGGATCAGGATAGTTTTAAAAGCTGACTAGGGCGATGAACGAGGCCAGAGTTAAGGCTAGCGTCTTGGCTTGGGCCCGATCTATGAGTCCAAGCCTAAACTAATCTTCTCTTAAGCTAGGACTAGGCTAGGGGTTGAGCCAGGACTAGAGCCGGGGCTTCGTCAACGGCTAGGACTAGGACTATAGATAAGGCGTTAATCGCTCTGGGATAGGGATTTGGGCTACGATTAGGACTAGGATTAGAACTAGGACTAAGGCTAGGGCTATAGCTAGGGCTAGGGCTAGGGCTAGGGCTAGGGCTAGGGCTAGGGCTAGGGCTAGGGCTAGGGCTAGGGCTAGGACTAGGACTAGGGCTAGGGCTAAAGCTAAGGCTAATGCTAAATTTAGGGCTAGACTACAGCATTTATCTTTCAATTTTCAGTGAACGATCCAGAGGCACCCTCCCAGATCCAGCGCCAGTGCCGTCTCTCCCCAACACCCCCGAGAATCAAGGTATACCTTACGGTGCTCTACCTCCTTCCTCGCCGATTCTAGCTGATAACAATGATAATGCTCCGACCGTGTTTGGACCAGGCTTCTCACCCGACAAAGACGCGTTTGAGAAGCCGGTCGGTCGAAAAGAGTCGTCTCATACCGACTTCGAAACGAACGACGATCTACATCCAGAAGATACGAAACAGTTCGATCATCCCACGACGGCACAAGGCTCAGTACGATTGTCTAGTGCACAGTCGAAAAAAGGTGGCTTTTTCGGACGGTTCTTAGGTTGGTTTTTGGGCACCATTAACACGTTTTGTTTTGTTTCAGTATCTTAATAGTACTATGACATTTTTGAACTAGTGCTACATTGATATCTTTTCACTAGTACGTAGTACTATAATATCTTTGAGCTAATACTTTCATCTAGTATTTAGTACCTTAATGTCTTCGATCTAGTACTAAATTGATACCTTTGAGCTAATACTTTGACCTAGTACTAAGTAACGTAATATCTGTGAGCTAGTACTTCAGACTAGTACTTAATACTATGATATCATCAAGTTAGTACTTAGTACTATAATGTCTTTGAGTTAATACTTTTAACTAGTACATAGTGCTAAAATATCTTCGAGCTAGTACTACTAAAATGTTTTTGGTCTAGTACTTTTAACTAGTACATAGTGCTAAAATATCTTCGAGATATAATAGTACTATTGCTGTAGTTTTTTATCTGTTGATACATTTTTTGTTTGTAGTACATACTGGTACTATAAGATCTTAGAATAAGTACTAGTGTTGTTTTTAGTACTCACTAGTACCATAAACTTTTAATTTAGTTTTGGAGCTGTTTTTAGTTTGTACTGGTACTATAAATGCTATAAAAGGTTAGGACCGCTTTTAGTACTTAATAGTACTATAAATTATCCGAAGTAGTACTAGTAATTTTTAGTTTTTTACAATGATTTATGTTCCAGTACGAAGATTATTTGAAATTTTAGTTTTGGTAACATTACAGTATTCTATATTATAATACTATTTTTGGTAATTTTTTTTTGTGTTCTGCTGGGCGGGCTCTACCCAATTTTTTAATTTTTAATTTTACCGTTTTTTTAAATTTTGTTAGCTTCTTTAACTATCACCCATTCACGTTTTGTACAGTACTACACGTACTGTAAAACAAAATATTAAATTTTGTACTCTATTATAAATACTATAGACTATTACGGTACTATAGGTACAACAGAGTATCGCAATACAACTATATGTACTATAGAGTATGAAAATAGTATACGTACTACAAATTATTTTCATCAAAATGCTATACGTACTATCAAAACAAACAATAATTTTTTTGATACTAAAAGCCGACTGGTACTGATTTGTATGCCATTTTTAGATTATGTTGACTATGACTCGGATGTGACCATACCGCCAACTCTTACTGAACTCTTGGCCAATCTGCCAGAAGACATCAACAAAGAGGGGATTCAGAAGATGCTCAAGGATTCTGTGATGGATCGGCGAGCTCTACTGAACAGTATGGATGATCTGATGAGTAAAGTAAGTTAACCTATGGCTCTTTGAAGATAAACATACATAAGGGACTATGGCTATAATGATCATTGTTTAAAACTGATTTTTAGCCGTATCTTAGGTCATCATATAAGCCTTTTACTATAATTTAATAAATATTGTTTTAGCTAAAGGACAATGAGAGCGAAGTACGACGATCGCCGGGCAGCCGGTCGAAACGAAAGCCTGGGGAGAAAATCGACCGAATGGAGGTAAGTTTTGGTTTTATCTTATTATAACCCTACCCGACCCTGCCCCGCCCTGCCCTGCCATACCTTTTTCCCTAGTATTACCCTACTCTGCCCTACCCTAACCTTCCCTGACATGCCTTTTCGTAAACTACCTTGCCATAACCTGTTTCGCCGTGCCTTTCCCCACCCTACCGTACCCTACCTTTACCCCTACCCTATCATTATCCTACGCTACTGGCTTTTATCTACTTCTACAGTATATCAATGCCATTTTAGGTATCCTGGGACTCACATCGCATGAAGGACGATCCGTTCCCATCAGACAGCGATGCTCCGATGATCTCTGGCCAACTATTGATCTACGATTTGGATGAAACGCCTCCTCTCGGGGCTACATTACATGGTAGGCTAGAATTGGGGCTGAAGCTAAGGTTGGACGGGACTGTACTGGACTTGGCTGGACTGTCTCAGGCATGGCTGGGGTCGGCTGGGCTAAAGCAAGGACCAAGGCTAAAGCTAGGGCTCGAGCTAAGGCTAGGACTTATGATAGGGTTAGGTCTAAAGCTATGGCTAGAGCTAAGCCTAAGGAAGTGATAGGTCTAGGGCTAAATTCATTTTTAAGCCTAAGAACCTCTTTGCGAAACTTTAAATTTTTAGAATTCGGCGTAGAAGCGGAGCGTGTAGACTCCACTAATGGCTGTGCCATTAGTCGGCATGGGTTGGTGGTGTTGGCGATGAGTATGGGCTCAGTGGTGTCGACTCTATTGTTCGTGTTGGCCATTATGTGTATGAAACAGCGACGAGACACCAAATCGACCAGATCTTATCATTAATAACTCTATTTTTGACTTTTAAATTTAAAAATTTAGTTTTAAAAAATTTTTTGAAATTTCAAAATTTTTTATTTTTGTACATATATCAGATTGTTCAAATAATTCTGAGCCTCTAAACCCGAAAATTTGCTTTGAAGCGGGCTCAGAATTATTTGAACAATCTAATAGCTTATATGTAGTAGGTATTAAGGTCCTTTTTCATTGATTATTTATATATTACGATGCTTCTTATTGTAGTAAGTCTATGTTATATATATTTTATAGCTTATTATGGCTTTTTCTATTATAGTATCTCATACAATTTTATATTCTTTTAGGTATTGTTTGATGTGTTTTCCGGTAATTGTAGCAGCATATTCAATATCAAAAGTATTATATTATTATTGTCTTTCACAAGTTTTTGCTTCATCAACACATTTACTAGTAAATGATCCCAGTTCCTTTCAATATTAACCACAATATTATTATATATAATAATATGATTTCGGCTTTTGAAAGATACAACATATCGTAAGTTAATTTACATTTATTTTCTTATTATTATTGTAGTTTTTAAGCTTGTAACTTATTTTTTATTAAAATTTTGGAAATATATTTGTCAGTTTGAGTAGAACAAACGGTTCATTCTGTTTTTTCGATTTACTTTTTGACCTGGGGGTAGGGCTTCAGGTAGAGGTGGGAGTAGAAGTAGGGTTGGGAGTAAAGACTGGGATAGGGACTTTTAAGACGACCACCCCCCCCACGCCGGGCAAAAAAAAAACCCTGCCTTCCAAAAAATTTGATTAGCACCCCTCCTTTTAAAAAAATTTAGAACACCCCCTCTAAACCTTGAAAAATACAATTTCACACCCTTCTCTCTTCACCAAATATATTGAAAACACCCCCCCCTCAACATCAAAATCTAAAAGCACCCCCAGATCCTGTAAAGATTTTTAGAGGATGACCACCCATCTAGAAACTACAATAAGAAACACAAAAATCACCATTCATTAGACTTGTAAAGAGGCCGGTCCCAGCGTTTCGGTTTAGACCCGGCCCCCGGGTCCGCATTATCCGGTCCGGCCCCTTTCAAGTTTGATTCGGGCCGGAGTCAAGCCTAGTGGACCCCCATTCAGATCTAACTTTCCCCACTCCCTCAAATACAACCCTCGAAAACCGGTTCGAATTACTTTACATTCTTCCTATAATAATTACAGTGTAGTTATATGGGTCATGTACATTGTTATATTGGGTTAGGCACAGACGGCCGATCGTTTCTCGTCCAGATCGCTCGATGAGTCCTCTTCCGTGCGTCTACTGTACACGTAGGAGCCATTGCCTTTCACACAGCCGCGAGTTACTGTAACCTTCTCGATGTCACTGCCTGGGACTTCGAATTTGGCCAGAAGGAGGACTTTTTCGATTATTGACCGGAGGGCACGGGCGCCGGTTTTTCGTTCCAGGGCTAGTGCAGCGATTTCTTCTAGGGCTTCTGGTACGAATTCTAGTTGGACCTGAAGTAGATGTTATATAAAATGGCAAAACCACCCATCTCTAAAAAACCAACCTTGACCTACAATTACTCTACCAACCATACATATCTAACTCAATATAATCTTATTCTTACCCCATCCATCGCGAACTGAGTCTTCATCTGAGCGAGCAACGAGTTCTTGGGCTCTGTCAACACCCTCACCAACATCTCCCGGTTAAACGAGTGGAACGGCACGATGACTGGGAAGCGGCCAACAAGTTCTGGCACGATTCCAAACTTGATCAAGTCTCCCTGGTCCGCTTCCGACAACAATTTGTCGCGTTTTTGGTTGATTTCGGCTTGGACCTTGTCGTCGGTTGTGATCGAATGAAAGTTGGAAGCGGAACCGAAGCCCACGGCACGTTTGTCCAGCCTTTGGCCCACAATCTTTTCGAGGCCAGTGAAGGCACCCGATGAGACAAAGAGGATATCGGTCGTATCCATTTGTACCGTGTCCTGAAAAAAATTTCATAATTGTTACCTAAATTATTACTTTTTTCAAAATTGTTACCTAAAATATTATTTTTTCGTAAAACTGTTACCTAAAAAATTGCATTTTGCCTAAAATTGTCCAAATATGTTACCTAAAAGTTTATTTTCTCACAAATTTTAAAATTTGTTACCTAAAATGACATTGTCTTAGTACAATTTTTACCAAAAAACGCAAAATCATTAACAAAATTCACAATTTGTTACCCAAACATTCATTTCCCCTCAAAAAACCCTTGAAATTCAAAAATATTACCTAAAATTCAAAATTTTAAACTTCCAAAACCATACCTGTTGTCCCGGCGCTTTCCTGCCGCTTTTAACGTTAGCCACCGTGCCCTCCACCAACTTGAGCAAAGCATGTTGTACACCTTCGCCAGCTACGTCACGATACGCATGTGAGCCGTTATCACCTGTCGCAGCGATCTTATCCACCTCATCCAAGAATACGATACCTTGTTGCGCTCGTTCCACATTGCCATTGGCATTTTGGAGCAGTTTCTGGAGAACCGACTCCACATCTTCACCTACGTAGCCAGCTTGAGTCATTGACGTACAATCACACAGGGCTATTGGAACGTCGAGGATTCGGGCTAGGACCTAGAAATAGGTATTATATTAGGTTGTTCAAAAGATTCTGCGCCTCTTCTCAAAACAAATTTTCAATCTTAAAAGCTCAAAATTATTTGAACAGCTTAAATTCATAAAACTAAAGAAATCCGTATTTTACCTGTGTCACAAAGGTTTTCCCGACTCCACTGGGTCCCAAGAGCATGATATTACTCTTCTCCAGCCGAATCATCTCTTCATCTTCCTTCATTCGCTTGAAAGCCGCTTCATGATCAGGTATATGGCTCTGTGGCTCGTTTGACGTAATTGGCGGCCCTCGGCTGGGATGATAAGTTAAATGAGTTGTGTTTGGTGTTGGATGTGATTCTGACACCGTGAAATCTATAAAATACCATTCATTGTTATCTTACGTACTAGAAAGCATAAAAAGATCAAAAAATATTTTCCTTGACCTTTCGAAGGCCTAAACCAAAATAAATGGCCATAAAGATAACGAAAGTCAATATACACCTAAAAATCAACACAAAATAGAAAGCAAAACTCACGATCGTGAAACTGATTAGGTATAGAACTAATGTGCGGTGTGCCAAACGTGCCGTTGAACTGATTTGCTGGATGTATACCCCCAATGTTAAGCTGTGCTGCACTGCTGCTCTGTTGCTTTTGAAGCTTCCGTTCAATGTTATTCGACAATCGCCTGTAATGTTGATACACACCAACTGATAGCGTTCGTTTTGCTTCCTTTTGACCAACTACGTAACGCTCCAAGTAGTTGAATATCTGAAAATAAGATTTATTTTAAATATATTGATTTATATTCATACTTTATGTTATAAAAAGTTTATCAGAAGAAGATAATTGATAACTATTGTTAAAAAATAATAAAAAGTGTTTTAATTATAATATTTTAAAGTTTCAAAATGATTCAACAACAATTTTATATAAAAACATCAAAAAATTATAGTAACCTACCTCTTGTGGGTATGGAGGTCTTTTCAAGACGTTATCCTGTTGCTTGAGCCCGTTTCCCTTTTGTTCTGACCTGCTACGACCAGTAGAATACAATCTTTGGCATTCCGAACATCTTAGATAGTGACTAGACGCTAAAACACTCAAATTATACATCAAACTAACTTCATCAACATTATTTTCTAGTTATTTTAAAGAATTAGTTTCTTTGTGACCACAACACCTAAAAACCAAACAAAATCAATAAAAAACACTTACAATTAACAGTTGGAGCACCCTTCAAAGGTTTACCACAATTTGTACAATCGGCAAAAGCTGTGGCCGACAATGTGCCTTCGGGCACGGGCAAGTTCCCCGACTTTGGTGGTTTCTCGCTTCCATCCGAACCCGTGGACGTAAATCGCACTGATGAGGCCAAAACTCGTCGTCTACAGATATGTAAAAGAGCTACCTGTCTCTTCATAATACAAAGTCCGGTCTGAAATTAAAAATTTGTCAGGAAATCGACGTGTTTTCTGCTGTAACACCAACGAAGCTCGAACAAAGGACGATAGACAGCGTGTTAATCGACTACGTCTTCAATTTCGAAGCCGTAAACAAGGTAAAGACTCCAAAAAACACTGATCTTGACACCAATTCCCGACGTGATGGTCACATGCAATTTAGCTCCAAAAAAACGACCAGAATTGACAGAATGCCAAAGGTTCTTTGGCATTAAAAGATAGGTGTTTCCAGATAAATTTTTAAAAAAAGATTATGTATTTATAAAACTGTATTGTCAATTTAAAAACCATTTTAAAATTTATCAATCTATAAAAAACATCTTCATATCACAATAACTTTATTACAAAACAATCGGTTTCAAGAACAACAGTGTATCACTAAACCAACTAGTTTTAGCAATCATTTGTTTTCGTGTCAGGACGCAGCCATCTTGCTCATGTAATATATTTTTATAGAAAACTAAAATAATATGTGGCAAGGAAAGATGTAATTAATTTGATGGTTTTATAACAATTGACTTTTAATATTTTACGTATACATTTTAGCATTTATTGATATTTACGCATCTGTGCTGTTGGTAACGTTAAATGGGCTAAAGAAGAAGGAAAATCAAGTATAACATGTTTTCTTTGGGCCGAGGAATGTATCAGGAGATGGTGAGGAAAGAAGAGTACTTTGTACTAGTTTGTGGAGCAGAAGGGGTTGGCAAAACTGTAAGTTTTTTGGTTTTTTTTTGTTGTTTTTTGTTTAGGAGACAAGACAGAAATTAATAAAGCTTTAAAGAGTTGTAAAATACGTTATCATCATCAGCCCTTTTTAAAAGTTGTTAGAATGCAAGCTTATTGATACTTCTAAATGTTATTCTCACTTTTTTATGTTTAAAAAATGTCAATTTATCTTCATGAACAATTGAGGTACCTAAAATAATGTAAAATTGTAGACGTTTGCTGAACAGCTTCGTGTTCAATGTGATTCGAGGTTTAAAATGCCAAAGAGGACGACATCAACGATTGGCTTGAACTGTATGTTAGATTATACTTCTTTATCAACAAAATTTAAATCTTTTAATTCAATTCACCTTGTTTTAGTGGTCAAGTTTGAAACTGATGGATTTATTTTAAATTTATGGGATGTTGGAGGTAACGTGGAGTTGCAAGATCTTTGGACAAAGTATTTGGATGATTGTCATGCTATAATCTTTGTAGCAGAGACAACAACAGATACGGGGAAGATCAAGGAAAGTCTACAAGCATTTGGTAAGATATTCTTTATAGTTTTATTGGTTTTAAGGTTAAAATACGAGATTAGTTGCCATTTTTTCTGTTACCAATGACACGTGGACACGAACGCATTAGTTTTAAATGTTAAAGACTTTTAAAATGCCGTAAATATGTTAATTTACAAAAAAGTTACAAGCCAGATGTCTAACTTTAAAAATTTAGGTATAAAATTTGACATTCTTTTGTAAAACTGTTTAAAAAGTTATAAAAAGTATATGATCAACCATGTTTGTACAAAATTTCTTTCTATCGGACTATCAGTTTTTATAGTTATCCCGAAATTACTCTGACCATCGTGAATATCATGAAGTCAAGCTTTCAATTGCCATAACTTTTTCGAACAACATTTTTTGAAGACAAAATTATGATATATAGTTTATTAAGGTTTAATTTATCTTATTTGAAAGTTTTAGCCAAAAATCTTGTCAGCTTTTGCAGTTACAGATGATAATAAGAATGCTATCATTGACCTATCAAGTATAGCTTTATGAATTTTTTGCCGTTTTATGTTTTTCAAAGAAAGTTGTTGCCATTTTATTGTTTGTAAAGAAAGTTCTTGCCGTTTCATTGTTTGTAAAGTAATTTCTTGCTATTTTATGCCTTGGGAAGAAAGTTCTTGCTTATGTTATCCAAAAGAAGCGTTAATTTGTACCTTGCAGCTTGCGGGTGTCAATTTATACCATGAATGCCATTTTTTGATTTGTAGACAAAGTTCTTGTCATTTTTTGTTTTGTAAAGCAAGTTTTTGCCATTTTATGTTCGGGAAAGAAGGTTCTTGCAATTTTATGGTCTGTAAACAAAGTTCTTGCAAACTTAAAAAAATGCGACCTCAAAGTGACTCAGAGTTTATTTCTGTCATTTAATATTATAATATAATAGTTTTTGTTCGAAAAGTTTTCGAAAATCCCGTAAAATGGTGCAAAGTCGACCGAGAGTCGACTGGATATAACAATATTTTGGTATAAAGAAAAAGACAAAAGGGTAATATAACGTGAAACTGGTGGAATAATAGTGATAATAACAATAAGAGATGTATAATTACAGTCGTATAGGATATATAAGGTATTGAAGTAAAAGATATTTTATGTTACAATAGGGGGATACGGTAAAAGCTACTAGTAGGATACGGTAGACGCTATAAATAGGATACAGTAGCTGCTAATAGGATACATATTGAATAAGATATAAGGTTAGAAAATGTTTATAATTAGGTTTACAATAGTCATATGAAGATAATAAGGTCATTTTGGTATGGAACTTGGGTTTAGACTGTTATCATAGCCTAAAATATGTATCAAGGACATTGTTTTAGGTATCTTATGGGACTGAATCACTGTTTTTTTAATAGATTTGGTCATTTCTAATCCTAAAAATACTAAAAGATCTTTTTTTTTAGAAAAATGTTACCTAAAATACTACTTTTTGGAAAAATATTACCTAAAATTTGTTTTTTTTTCAAAAAGTGTTACCTAAAATACTATTTTTAGAAGAAAAAGTCAAAAATAGCCCTAAAATTTAATTTTTCTTACAAAATGTTACCTAAAACACTATTTTTCTAAATAATGTTACCTAAAATACTACTTTTTAATAAAATGTTACCTAAAATCTAATAAAAGTCATTTCAGATCGAGTTCAGTCCCATAAAAAGGCCCCAACAGTACCATTAATGATTCTCATGAACAAATCAGACCAACTAGAGGAAATTGTAGACGACTGTCACATCGAAGGCCGAATAAGGGATTCCAATATCTCTCGAGGCGATCTCTTCAAATTCATTGAAAAACAGGAAAATACCCCAATTGGCGTGGTCGATACGAGCTTTTTGGTCGATAAAGAAGCTAAAGTTGTCGATAAGGATGTTGTAGTTGATAAGGCCGCTAAGGTATTCAATAAGGATGCCAAGTCAGTCGATGATAAGGTCAAATCGACCGAAAACAACATGAAAGTGGTCGTTAAACCCCAACTATCCGACTGGCAAAGCTTCAGCATCGAATCGACCGAACCAGAATCGAGTACAGCTGACGATGTGAATCATAAACTTCAGAATCATTTCGATTCCAGTCAAAACTCGTCGAATTTGAGTGAAATTTCGTGGAAAAACGACCAAAATTCATCGAAAATCGACCGAAAACCATCGCCAAACCCTCAAAAATCGACCAAAAATGGTTGGACCGAGACGGACGATGAACAATATGATCAGTTCAAGGCCTACGGATGGGACTTTCAAGAGCCCAGTCATGGTGAAGGGGCTGTGAAAGAGGTTGAAGATGGTAGAAGGGGCCAAAATGATGTTGTGGTAGGTGGAAATGGCGAAATTGATGTTGGAGATGGTAAAAATGGTCAACTTGGTTTGGAATCGGCTTCACGGTATGATGCTGTTCATAGTAGAAGTACTGTGGATGATGGTGAGCACGGTAGAAGCCATCAGAACGATGTAGATAACGGTAGAAGCCAGAACGGTGAAGTGTCAAGGAATGTAGATGTACAAGATACGAAGAAGGATAATGATAACAGTGAAGATATAGTAAACTTGATGGAAGTGTTGCGCGAACGTGCGGACGACTCTCACCGTGCCGACATGGCCGTCTTCTCGATTTCCGCTCTAAAAGTACACAATTTGGAACGTTGCAGGTGAGGAATGTCATTTTAAATTAACATACATATTAAAAAGGCTTTACAATTTCAAAAAAATGTTTAAAAAATCCAAAATTCGAAAAAAAATTATCCACCCCCGAAAAAGGTTACCCCACCCAAATTTTTTTTTCAAAATTACGCCGCCCATTTTTTTTTTTCAAAATCACCCCGCCCAAAAATTTTTTTCAAATATTTTCTTCTTCAGGCAATGGCTATCTCAACAACTGCAGCTACTTACATCCGCTGTGCACTCAACTCCAACATGATCCTCTGTGTGGGCTTGACCAGCTCGAACGCGTGCCTCAACTCAGCCCATCGTCGCTGCCTGCCACTCCGACCATCCTCCCACTCGTCCAACGCTTCCACGGCGTTCAGAAGGAACAATGTGGTACGGTGGAGTCGGTCATCACACTGAAATACGGGTTATCAAAGGTGTTACTAGGATATCCGATGTTGTTTTAGGTATAGGAGAAGACTTTTGGGTTTAAAAATCAAAAATTGAGCTCAAAATTAGATTGTGATAGAGTTTTATTGTCTATGTTAATATAAATTTCACTTTTATGTTGTCTATACTAGTAAAAGATGTCTTTTTAGCCTAAAATAGCGATTTATATTGACCTTTTTTCCTATAAAAATTAGCAAAAACTGTATATTTTGATGTCTGGCCGGGTGATAACCTTCTCTTTCATGTGATTTTTAATGTGAAAATGTCAGTTTAACATAATAAATGTGATTACTATTACTTTGAGGCACAATGTTATCCTTAACACCCAAAAATTTATCATATAAATCATCAATAACTCACCTTAAACTCGCCCAACGTCTCCAGAATCTCGCATCTGACTCCAGCCTCCTCTTCTACCTCCCTCAACACAGCTTCATGAATCTGTTCGCCCAGCTCAATCCCACCGCCCGGAATCACCCAGCCATGTGGACCACGTTGCGCCGACACCAACAACAACTCCCACTCGCCGGCCGAATTGCGGCGTGCACAAATCCCGGCCGCCCGCAGGCGATAGCCGCAGGCATCGCGGACCCGTTCCCCATTCTTCGACTTCCACCGCCGATTCGCTTTGCTGGCGGAGGCGGCGGCCATCGCCTGTGCCGAGCCGGGCACCGACTCCAACGGCGTCGCCGTCGACGGAATTATCACTGCTGACGACGTAATGGTGGCGAAACTGAAAGTAAAATAAGGTTAGTGAATGTAAGGGATGTGTAGAAGCATTGTGGTATAATGTAAAATACGCAAATTTTACGAAGGATGCGGTAAAATTAAAAAGATATGCAAAAATTTCGACATTTTCTTAGAAAAGTTTAAAAAAGTAGACAAGTTTTAAAAGTTCACTGTAACCGTCAAATGCAATGTAAAAACATGAAATGTAAGACACATAGTATACATAGTCCATAATTAATAATCACCAAGTTTAGTATTTATAGCGCTAGTAATACCCAATATATAAAACGGCAAAGTTTGTCAGTTTCGACAAAATTTTGAAAAATTAGGCAAGTTTTGAAAAATCACTGTGATCACAAAACGACTGTAAGAAATATGAAATTCGGTGTATATGATAAGCACATACTACACTTAATATCAACCAAGTTTGGCACAAATATCATTTGTATTACCCCATTTATAGACTGGCAAAGTTTGCCAGTTTTGGAAAAATTTTGGAAAAAGTAGGCAAACTTTGAAAAATCACCGTGGCCACAAAACGACTGTAAAAGCTATGAAATGTAGAGAATATACTAAGAATATAGTACCCTTAATATCCACCAAGTTTAGCATAAATACCATTGGTATTACCCCAGATATAGACTGGCAAAGTTGGCCACTTTCCTCAAAATTTCCCAAACCAAAACCCCTTCGGTAATTCCCAAAACAAAAATATTTAACAAAGCAGCAGATGTATAATATTGTATAACAAAGATTAAATTTGTCACTTGTTATTAATTTGTGACAAGTGGGAAGAGTGCGTTTAATTGTAAGAAAATGACGAATTCGTCCGTTTTAACATAACCAAGTGTCCTTCAGACCTGCAGACGGCTTCGTTTTATCCGTTTTTCGCCATTTTTGCGAAACGAAGTTTGGAAAAACTGTCTGGAAATTAGAGGAAAGATACTGCAAGATCATGTTGAATAACAGTTACTAGACTAAAATGACATTTCCGACCATTTTTGTAAGTTATAAGGCAATTTAAGGCTTCAAAAGGGCAAAAAGCCCAACTTTTTAGATAAAAATCGAACTTTTTCAAGTGTTGCAAGAAATTTCTTTCCAAAAACTTTAATTTTACTTTTGCAAAAGTTTAGAAAAAGTTATTTTTACCAGCTCAAAAACAATTTCCTCCTTCATACTAACATTTCGATGCAGTTTCGGTGCTATTTATGCACGAAAACTGGTCTGTTGGTCTTGAAATGTCAAGAAAACGTTTCGAATTTATGAAATTTGAAAATTGCGGTTCATTTCAAATTTGGTCCAAAGACTATTTTCATATTTTTATTTTAAAATTACTTTTTCAAGGTAAAATACGCTTGGGCCACCCTTTTTTCCTCAAATCTTATAGTAGTTATTAAAGTCTTACATAGACAATATAAGCTATATATAAAAACCTAAATCGCTCGGGTTTGAGATAAAAGATGTCACAATAGCTATAATATTCCAATAAGATAACATTAAAAATGTCATATTACGAAAAATGATCCAAAACTGTAAAAAACTCCCGATCTTCCACTAAAACCCCAACCCCACTGACTTCAATCGCACCGTGCAAAAAATCCGAATTCTAGCAAACAAAGAAAAAACCCCCATCTACCATATACAATCAAAAAAAGTTTTTTTCCGAACTCTGGAAGATCAGTATACAAAAAGAATGTCACGTTTGCACCCAAAAAAGAGGCGGCCAATCTGGCCATTTCCGCCCGTTTTTCATTAAAACCATTTGAATTTACAGTCGAAAAAAAAGTGAATTAAAGACAAAACATACGTTTTTATAGTACAAGTCTCTAATCTTAACAAAAAATCGATTTTAGATGGGGAAAATTCAAATAAAGGTAGTAGGAGATAGCTGATGTCTATTACAATATAAAATGAATGATTAGTGGCTTGGAATGAATAAATGGGTAAATGCTCAGAAGCGTCTAAAAAATAGAAGAAAAGAATTTAATTTTCTCGAAAATGAGAGAAAAACAGAATGCCAAAATTCCGGGTTTTCGCGGTGGGACCCAACTCTAAGATGTTTTTTAAGCGGTAAAATACGAGTAATAGTATAATACGGAATTCATTTGCTTTTCAGTAACAGTACAGCATAATTTCACTTAAAAATTTTAGAAAAATCCGCCGAAACTTTCTTTACACAACAAAAACCATAAATTTAGCCTGTTTGACCCACTTTTTTGATGATAAAACAACAATATTAGCCATAAAAATCAAAGATAATGTACACAAATAGCCTTTTGAAAACACCATCACTTCTAGAATGCTCAATGAAAAGTAAAAATGTTTTATGAATTGATCGAAGCGATATAAAAATGAAGAAAATGCGTTCATTTTGGATTTGGAAAGGGAAACCCCAAGACGACGACCATTGATCTCTCGAGCGGGTCTTTAAACATATAAATTGTTTGGAAAAAAAGTGGAAAAGTGCATTTTATAGTCTTATATAAACCATATTTTATACTGGGTTTTTGAAAATGGCAAGAACTTTCTTTACAATACAAAAAATAGGGAAAAATTGCATTCAGCGTATAACTTGTCACCCGCAGAGTGCGAAATACAAAATATGCTTGTTTTTAATAAAAATGGCAAGAACTTTCTTTCCAAAGCGTAAAATGGCAAGAACTTTCTTTACAAATTCAAAAAATGGCAAGAACTTTCTTTACAAATCAAAAAATGGCAAGAACTTTCTTTACAGATCGTAAAAGACAAATATTACCCAAAATGTCATCTTTATCAGTTCAAATGTACATTATGTTGTGTTTACATCCCCTATACCTCATATTTACCCCGTTACATCCGGTAAACCACAATATTTTTGCAAAAAAAAGTAATATTCTCCTACTATAATATCACCTGCAAAGCCCTGTCAACTCCTTTTCGTACAGAGAACACAAAATAAAAAAGGAGGATATTATGTTATGACCACATCTCGAATATCGGCAGCTTCGTATGTCACTATGTCTCATCGTATCTCTGACGACATTCGGAACGCAAAAACAGCTGTTACTAGAGGAGGGGGGGGGGAGACGGAAAGTTTGTGAAAAAACAACAATCAGACCAGACTAAAAGTACTTTTGCAAATGGCTAACATAACATTAATAAGATTGGTGAAAGATTGTAAAATTGACCGTTCCTTTTTTTCGCACCAGTTATTAAAGCTGTGGTTAAGTCAAGTATAATATAAGGTAATGAGTTAGATGTGAAGAATAAAGTGAAGAACGTTTGTTTACAAAAAAATTAAATATTGCAAGGACTTTCTTTACAAAGCATAAAATGGCAGCACAATCCTTTAGAAAATATAGTTTTCATCGTATAACTCGTCACCCGCAAGCTGCAAAACGCAAATATCTGCTTATTTAAAAAACAATAGCAAAAACTTTCTTTACAGTTCATAAAATGACAAGAACTTTCTTTACAAAACATAAAATGGCAAAAACTTTCACTACAAACCTTAAAATAGCAAAAACTTTCTTTACAAAGCATAAAACGGCCAGAACGTCCTTTACAGTTTATAAAAAAGCAAGAACTTTCTTTACAAAACGTAAAATAGCAATAATTTCCTTTACAAGCAACAACTATTAAAAGATATTCTAGTACTCATCGTATAACTTGTCACTCGCAGGTTGCAAACCAAAAAATAAACACCAAATTTCAAAAATTAAAATCTTTTTGCACCGTAAAGAGTAAGAACATTCCAGAGCACTTGAATATCATATGTTGCAATTTTTTTCTTTTCAAAACCTCTCCAATTTAGTTTGTCATAAGAAGCAACACAAATCCTTGTTGTTCTTTCAAACTTTGAACCCAAACACTCGGAATCAGCTGCTCGCAAAGAAGCCGACATTAATAATATAAGAAAGACTACGGTCAGTTAAAACGTTATCAACAAGAATTAAACGGTATTGTTATCACCGAATTACAAATTCACTGTAAAAAAAATATTTTGGTAATCTGCCAGTATTTGCTAAACAAAATTTAAAGTTTTTAAGTTTGTAAACAAAGTTCTTGCTATTTTAGAGTTTGTAAAGAAAGTTTTTGCCATTTTAAGGTTTTAAAAGAAAGTTCTTGCCGTTTTATGTTCTTTAAAGAAAGTTTTTGTCAGTTTGTGCATTGTAAAGAAAGTTCGTGCTACTCTAAGGTTTGTAAAGAAAGTTTTTGTCATTTTGAGCATTGTAAAGAAAGTTTTTGCCATTTTCTGATTTGTAAAGAAAGTTCTTGCCATTTTCTGTTTTGTAAAGAAAGTTCTTGCCAGTTTCTGATTTGTAAAGAAACTTCCTGTCATTTTTTGTATTATAAAGAAAGTTCCTGTCATTTCTTGTAAAGAAAGTATACTCGCTTTTAGAAGCTTTTTTTGTCATTTTGGGCATTGTAAAGAAAGTTTTTGCTAATTTATTTCAAAATAAGCACATAATGTGCAGTGCAGCCTGCAGGTGATAAATTATACGCTGAGTGCTATTTTAAAATCTTATAACAAAGTTCAGCTATTTGACGTTGAAAAGAAATTTCTTGTCATTTTGAGGTCGGTAAAGAAGTTTTTGCCATTTTCCGTTTTGTAAAGAAAGTTCTTGTTAATTTATGCTTTGGAAAGAAAGTTCTTGCGATTATACGTTTTGTAAACAAAATTTTTTCCGGTTTATCCATTGTAAACAAAATTGTTGCTACTTTAAGCTTTGGAAAGAAAGTTCTTGCCATTTAAAACCATTTAAACAAAGTAACCGCCCGTTTAAAACCTCCAAAACTTTTGAAATCAAATTTTGTCAAAATATTTCTCTCCCCCCCCTTCCCCTCTCTTCTTTAACACTGTAACAAACTTGTCTTTGTAATAAAATTTCGAAAAGAAATCCGAAAGGTTATTTTAAGAATGACCTAAAAATAAACAAGACCGTAGGCGAAAGAAAGAGATAACAGAGTAAGGACAGACGGAATGTGATCTATAACAGGTCGTTAGACTGGTCAAAAAGGAGTTTTGAAATTGTTTTCATACTCAATTAGTACAAGGTGATATTGAAAGAAGGTCTTTGGAGTTTGGAAAGAAAGTTCTTGCCATTTTATACTCTCTAAAGAAAGTACTTGCCAATTCTATTCAAAATAAGCCCATTTTGTGTTTTGCAGCCTGCGAGTGACAAGTTATACGACGTATGAGATTTTAGTTCTTGTAAAGAAAGTTCTTGCCATTTTACCAAACGATGTGTCATTTTTTATTCCCCAAATTAAAAAAATGTTCAATTTCACCCCCCCCCCCCCCCCCGCTCTGAACTTTTAAACTGGCAGCTAAAAACAAGCCCTAAAGCAAAGTGTAAATCAACAAAATTGACAAAATTCAAAATCTTCCTGTTTATGAAGACCTGCAACTTAAGCCAAAGTATTTATATTATTATGTACGTAACAGAATCCTAAGGATTCAGATTACAATTCGTCTAATAATGGCATTACAAAGCTTTTTTCGATTTGTCACGGTTTTAATTTGCAATTTCGTTATGGGAATACCTACAAACCTTAAAAAAAATTGATTTTGTAATGACTTTTTTTGTTGAAAATGACAACAACTTTCTTTACAAAGCATAAAATGGTAGGAACTTTCTTTACAAGTCTTAAAACGGCATGAACTTTGTTTACAAATCATAAAATGGCAAGAACTTTCTTTACAAGCCATAAAATGGCAAGAACTTTCTTTACAAGCCATAAAATGGCAAGAACTTTCTTTACAAAACAAAAAGTGGTAAGAACTTTCTTTACAGGGCACAAAAGACCATAAACTTTCTTTACAAAGCGCATAAATTGTAAAAATGGCATTTATCGTATGACTTGTCATCCGCAGGCTGCACAACACGAAAATTACTTATTTCAAACGGAATTCACCAAAACTTTCTTTAAATATCACAAAGTGGAAAGAACTTTCTTTACAACGTCTAAAATAACAAAAACTTTCTTTACAAATCCAAAAATTAGCAAGAACTTTCTTTCCATCCTCCAAAAACAAATTTAAACCGTTCTCTGGTATTAAAGTATCACGTTATCGCCAATGTCAGCTACTTTTGACTTATCATTCGGTTTACGGCTTTTACGATAGCACTTCGTTTAAACAAACACAAGCTACATTGAAACAGATTCATGTATGATATTATACATGATGAAATTTTGTTTACAAAGGTTTTTTTTTAATAAAATTATTTATTTAACATGTCAGGTTGAGCTCGTTCGTATTTTACAAAAAAACACAAAATGGCAAGAACTTTCTTTACAAAACATGAAATTGCAAGAACTTTCTTTACAGAACCTAAAATGGCAAGAACTTTCTTTACAAAACATAAAACGGCAAGAACTTTCTTTCCAGAACATGAAATTGCAAGAACTTTCTTTACAACACATAAACGGCAAGAACTTTCTTTCTAATTCGCAAAGTAACATTGATCGTATAACTTGTCACCCGCAGGCCGCAAAAAACAATGCTTAACTTTAATACAAATTGCAAGAACTTTCTTTACAAAACATAAAATGGCAATAACTTTATTTACAAAACATAAAATAGCAAGAACTTTCTTTACGACACTATAAGTTTTAAAAATTACCCCCAAAACGCCTTAGGCCACAATATAAAATTCAAAAATCTCAATTTCAATATAAAGTTTTGTGTTTTACGCCAATTTATAATTACGGTATAGATACTATGACCTGAGACCAGAAAAACAAAGGCCTTACTTTATGATAATAATAACTATATTATAGTATAAGAATAATGATAACTATATTAATAATGGCATTAAAAAAGTTATTCTTTACTTTGTTTTCATGACCTCAAGCCTTCTATTCTTCAATATGCACCAGGAAGTATTTATTTATTGTGACAAGTGCATATCAAAACAGAAATTTGGAATTTTAAAAAACATAGCCTTCGGGCTTTATTTCTTTCAAAGATGAAAAAGTATATTTTTAGGTAACAAATCATTAACGAAAGTTTTAAAAATTTTGTTTTAGGTATTAAAGTATCCTTGACATTATAAAAATTCAAATTTTACACAATATACGCTTAAAATTTACACAATATACGCTTAAAAACGACAATATACGCTTAAAATTCTAAAAGCATATATTTTAGGTAACAAAATTCGTTTAAAAATTAGAAAAACTTATATTTTAGGTAACAAATTACAAATAAAAGTTTAAAAACAACCTCATTTTAGGTATCGAAATGCTCTTGAAATGTACAGAAAAACTATATTTTAGGTAACAAATCTTTCAAAAACATTCAAGAAAGCAATGTTTAGGAAAGAAATATTTTTAAAATTATAAAAAATTGTATTTTAAGTATTAAATCATAAACAAAAATTCAAAAAATTCAAATTTAGGTAACAATATACCTTTCAACTCTAATAAGACCGTATTTTAGGTAACAAAACCAATAATAAAACCTTTTTTAACGTATTTCAAATATAAAAACTTTTAAATAATGCCCATTAATAACCTTACTAATCATAAAAAGCTGTGTTTTAGGTAACCCTATCCCTATAACATTCTAAAAAATTATATTTTAGGTAACAAGAAGTCCCAAAAACCCCTAAACTACCTAAAAACCATCAATTTTAAACCCTTCGGCTTTAGCTTTGGCCTGAAATTTTTTTTTTCGAAATTAAAAGTCATTTTAACACAATTTAAATCACTGTTCAAACCCCCTAAACACCCCCAGTTTCACAGTTTATAGTATTAAACAAGGGACAATAAAGACCTTTTCATGAGAGCGGGTGCCAGCTGTTTGTCTATGGACTGTTCTGGCCACCTTGGCCTTAAGTTCCCCCCTTTTTTTTCTTAAAGACGGTCAGAAAAAAAGAAGGAAATGCTAGCTTTCGAAAGGGTTCGATCGGTTTTCAATGAGGCTAGACTACAGAACATCGTAATATTATAGTAGGAGTATAGACTTGGTCTGAGACTTAGCCTTAGCCATAGCCTTAGCCTTAGACTTAGCCTTAGCCTTAGCCTTAGCCTTAGCCTTAGCCTTAGCCTTAGTCTTAGCCTTAGCCTTAGCCTTAGCCTTAGCCTTAGTCTTAGCCTTAGCCTTAGCCTTAGCCTTAGCCTTAGCCTTAGCCTTAGCCTTAGCCTTAGCCTTAGCCTTAGCCCTAGCCCTAGCCCTAGCCCTAGCCTTAGCCTTAGCCTTAGCTTTAGCCTTAGCTTTAGCCTTAGCTTTAGCCTTAGCCTCAATTCCAAAACAAAATGCCAGACGATATTCCCAAGACTTTATAAGAATACGTAATAGTCTTTCCAAATTATAAAAGAACCTTTTAAAACTAATTTTCCTTTACCTCTTGCAGCTGAATGAACATCTTGTTCCTTAATATCAAACAGCTTGCTACGTTAAATACAAATAAAAGGCCTTCCGGGTCTGACAAACAAACAAAAATAAATAACTATTTAGATAACAAATTGCTGGAAAAAGTGTCAAATTGGCTTTTACCATAGTGGGATGCCTAGTCCTAGGAAATTGCTTGTAAAGAACTGCAATTTGAAAATTGAATTTCAAATTGCAGTTCAACCTCAAGAAAACCGAGATTAAAAAATTACGTTTTGAATTTCCTGCCAAATTGGCATTACGTTCAAGCTTATAACTTTGTCATGTTTTGACTTTTGGCTCTGCCAAGTCAAGTTGCACTAAAAAGCCTCTCTGTAAAGACAACACCCCTTATAGTAAACACAAAATGTCGGTCCCTTCGAGTTGCTTATATAGAGAGAGTACTGTAGTAGAAATATGTGGTAGAAATTATAGTAGAAAACCTTTAAAGGGACATACATTTTTTAATTTGTAGGCTTAGCTTGTTTGAAAAGTCAATAAAATTGAAACACAATGCCAATTTTGTCAAATTTGCGGGGAACTCAAATATAAAAATTTTCAAACGCCCAAGCTAAAAATTTTTATGTGTCATAATATAGTTCAAAAATTACAAAAAATCAATCAAATTTTTTAAAAAGCTTACTCTACTGTTTCCATCAAAATGGCAGCAACAATTTGTGTTGATCTGGCTGCTGCTTGATCTTCTGAATAGTTCCTGGGTTTATACTTGGCTTTTTCTGATGATCGTTGTAGATATTCTTCTTTTTCTATTGCTTATTCCACTTTTCTGTTATGTTCTTTTCTTTGCTTTACACTTCTTTTTCTAATGGTTATTCTTCGTTTTCTGTTGATTATTCCACTTTTTGTTTCTGTTTTTACTTCTGATCCGTTTGAAATCAGAAGATACGTCCACAAATCGTCACTTCCTTTCAATTCTCTTCTGGATTTTTCCAAAATCTTCTTTACAATAAGCTGCACAATGCTTTAGAGCTCTTTTTCTTTGGTTTTTTCTTCTGTTTCTACTTATTATTTACTGTTTTCTGCTTCTTTAAACCTTGATTTCTTCAATTCTTCTCTTCTTTTGAATCTTTAAGAAAGTTTAGAGTCTTCTTCAGCCTTTTGTAGATCTTCTTTTATCTCTATTTTCCTTTACCACCTTCCTTTCTCTTCTTCTTTCTAGTTTTGCCTTCTATATACCCTTCTGTACAACCCTTCCTTTCCTCTCTCCTTCTCTGTAGCTCTCTCTTCTTTTTAACTCTCTCTAATCTTCTCTAACCCTCTCTAACTCTCCTGCTCTATCTCACTGATTGAAAACCCTTGATCAGATTGTTCGAATTAGAAGTGTTGGCTCTGGGGTTACGTGCACATTGGTGATGCGTGTGTTGTTTGACAAGTAAACAAAGCCAAAGTAGCGTTCGTTGTAAGGTCGTCGAGTGCGTTGTGGTTGCAAATTACGAGTTGAGAGGTGATTATCGACCAAAAATTGAAAAGTTTGGTCAAAATCTTCTCCAAATTCGATGTTTTTGGTCGATTATGATGATATTTAAGCCAATTTTGATCGTTTTTAAACTGATTTCAATCGTACTGTTTCAATTATACAGTACTAATACAGTACGATACTACAGTACCTTAATAGTACTCGTTTGTTTTTCCTCAAAATCCACTCAAATTCGTTGGTTTTCGACCGTAACAACCGTGTGTAAAGTAGTTTACTACTCTCGACCAAAGTTCAAAAACTTTTTTTTAGCGCGGCCCAAAGCCCCGAGGGCCTGAAAAACAAGAAAATTAAGCAACGAAAAACAACGTGTCAGCTTAAAATGGGTAGCGAACGGAAGTGTAACATTATGCAAATATTACTGTAATATTGAGAATAATATCCAAATTTGGAAGAACTATGTTTACAGGAGTAAAAGCAATGAAAACGGCATTCATCGTATAACTTGTCCGCCGCAGGCTGCACAACAAAAAAACTTTCTTTACAAATTCAAAAAATGGCAAAAACTTTGTTTACAAAGCTTGAAATGGCAAGAACTTTCTTTACAAGACACAAATAGCAAGGACTTTCTTTACAAAACAAAAAGCGGCAAAAACTTTCTTTACAAAGCATAAAATGACAAAAACCTCCTTAACAACACATAAAACGCATAAATAGTTTTAAATTTTAGGTAATAAAATGCCTTCAAAATCAAGAAAAAGTGAATTTTAGGTAACAGAACAACTTTTAAACAAAGAAAAGTAAAATTTTAAGTAACAAAGTCTCCTCAAGTTCAAGAAAAAGTAAAGTTTTAGGTAACAAAATGACCTCAAAACCCATTCAGACCTAAAATCTTTAAAAAATAACCCATTTCAACATAATTTTTACGTTTTTTTCCAAAAAACCTCCCTCTAACAATAAACACACCCCTAACGAATGTAAAACGAGCTCGGAATGGGTAACAGCCATTACGCAAACAAAGTTATGGTAACAATAAGGGTAGCTATTTAGAGAAGTCATGTCCTTTTTTGGGTGGAAAACAAAAAAATGTGGCCAGAAGAGGGGTTGGACCGTCTCTTTAGGGCTGTCTCTGGCCAGAAAGCGTCCCTCTTCTTTTGTCATGGTCTCTCGTCATTTGGCCGTTCTCTTCTTTTGTCACACTCTCTTGTCATCAAAACGTGTATCTTCCTTTGCCATGTGCTTTTGTCATAGAATGTCTCTCTTCTTTCGTCACACTCTCTCGTCATTAAAATATCTCTCTTCTTTTGTCATAATCTCTTGTCACATGGCCGTTCTCTTCGCTTTCTGTGGTCCTTTCGAGGCCTTTGATGCTTCTAAAGTCTTTTTCAGAACGACTTCTGAATCTTTCAAAGTGTTTCGAAGTAACCGTGAGGTCATCTGATGACAGTAAATAAAGGCATCTGATGACAATGGAAAGAAGTAACGATAAGGTCAACAGATGACAGACAATAATTATAAAAAGACATTACATTCCGACAATAAAAAATTGTCATAGTAAAATAACAAAAATGATAATTGATTAAAATTGCAAGGACTTTGTTTACAGAACAGAAAATGTTAAAAACTTACTTTACAAACCTTCAAATGGCAAGAACTTTCTTTACAAGTCGTAAAATGGCAAGACCTTTCATAAGAGCAAAGATAACCGTCTTCATCGTATAGTCACTCATTAGGCTACGAAGCACAATATTTGCTTATTTTGAGAAGAAATGGCAATAACTTTGTTTACAAAACATAAAATTGCAAGAACTTTGTTTACGAACTTTAAATGACAAGAACTTTCTTTACAAAACACAAAATTGCAAGAACTTTGTTTACAAACTATAAAATGACAAGAACTTTCTTTACAAAACATAAAATAGCAAGAACTTTCTTTACAAAACATAAAATAGCAAGAACTTTCTTTACAAAACATAAAATAGCAAGAACTTTCTTTACAAAATTCAAAAATTTAAATTTTTGTAAAAACTTCCAAAAAGAATGGCAGTAACTAACAGTAAAAGTTCAAAAAGATTTTAAATTTTAATTTGCATGATCAGACGTCAAACATTACCACAAAATTTACAATTACGTTGAAGTAAAAATTAATGTATTCTCTTTTGCAAACCATGAATAACTTCTAATTGCTTCATTTTAAAATTTAAAATATAATCCAAACAACTTCACTTTTAAAATTTATGAAAAATAGGTAAACAACGGCCATCAATGCCCTGTCATTTGATGTTTATGCCATTTTTCATGCCGTAAATTCATTTTTCATAGTATACAATGTCACTTTTTATGCCATAAAAAGTGACATTGTATAATAGGTAGATGACAAATTTTATGACATATCATGTCAATGTGTTGTCCTTCTTGACCTTTGAACATAGCCGCGTGACATGAATAAATTTAAAAACAAAATAAAGCAAGTTTGAGTTGCAAAAAGCATGCAATTTTAATTTGATCTCAAACATTTGAAATGCAGCTGGAAAGCACGACAAATTAACAAATTGTAAATATTCAAACACATGTCCTAAACCAACAAACCACAGACTAACTAATCTTTAACTACTTTTTTAATTGTTTGCAGACTTTTTTCATGTTCTTATCTTTTTGAAACTCTATTTTATTTGAAGTTGAATAAGATTTTTGTTTGCAAAATTGATGACACGACTAAGGCTAGGCTAGGCTAGGGCTCTGAGGCTAGAGCTTAGGCAAGGGCTTAGGCTAGGGCTCTGGGGCTAGGGCTCTGGGGCTAGGGCTCTGGGGCTAGGGCTCTGGGGCTAGGGCTCTGGGGCTAGGGTTCTTGGCTAGGGCTCTGGGCTAGGACTGTGCAAAGCCTCAAAACGAAAAAAACTGAAAAACTGCAAAAACTTTCTTTCCACAACATTTTTAACTCATTTTCAAACCCACTTCTTACTGTTTTCAATATTTCCCTGGTTGGTAATTACCGTAAAACTACTATTTAGAGAGCTGAGAGTCTGTTTACATTCCTCTTTGCCAATTTTAAAGAGCTCGCACTGCAATTCCCCTGAGGCTATAAACATAAAAAATCTGCATCAGATTTGGAAAACAAGATAGCATCAACAACGTTTTAATCTTTAAACTTTAAAGCGCAGGCAGTTTGCCAAAAGAAATAAATTGAGAAAAGTTAAAGTAAGTTGATTACTGTACTTTACCTCCCATGGGCTAAGGCTATAATTAGCTCTTGAATACTAAATTATTTAAAAGTTGTTGTCAAGGCTGAAAGGACTTTTTTTACAAAACGAGAAATGACAAGAAATTTCTTTACAAAAGCATAATAAATAGAAAGAAATTGCAATTAAATCTGGTATTTATCGTATAACTTGTCACTCGCAGTCTGCACTATACAAAATATGTTTGTTATAAAAAGTAATGGCAAAAACTTTCTTTACAAGTCAAAAAGTGGCAAGAACTTTCTTTACAAGCCACTCAATTGCAAAAACTTTCTTTACAAAACAAAAACGGCAAAAACTATATTTACCAAAAAATGGCAAAAACTTTGTTTACAAAGCTTGAAATGGCAAGAACTTTCTTTACAAGACACAAATAGCAAGGACTTTCTTTACAAAACAAAAAGCGGCAAAAACTTTCTTTACAAAGCATAAAATGACAAAAACCTCCTTAACAACACATAAAACGCATAAATAGTTTTTGAAACAGCAGTACTCTTACGTACTGTAACTCATCCTTCCGGCTACTCTTTACCTCCTCTAACCTCTCAGCCCCGCTCTGTCTCACCCCTCTTCCCTTCCTCACCACTCGGTCTCACCTCTACCCCCACCAATCATCACAAAAACAACACGTTCAGGCCCATGAAGACGACAAATAACTTTGTTTTGGGCCATTATTCGGCCAAAGTACCAAAAAGCTCAGGACACTACGTAACTTCCGTCTGTTTCAATTACTTCCTTCGAGAAAACATAAGGTCGGCCGAACTATTCGGGCCGAAATTAAAAATAATCAACACATTTAGTCCTACGCTTCCTTAATTCAATAATTTAATTACTGTATATCAAGCTAATCGAGTTACAGAGAGTAAAATGTAAAAATAAACGTACTTTGTAAGGGTAAAACGTGAATTTTTAAAAATTTTTTAAATTAAAAATTGAAAATAAAAAATTTTTGAACAATACGGGACAGATTATGTTTTAGTCATAAATTAAGTTTGAATTCATATAACGTAAAACTGACGCAGATATAAAGCGAAATTTGAAACCTACTACAATATAATGTTAAAAAAACGGTATCTACCATAACTTTTTGAAATCTAAAGACTAAACTTTCAAATTTTCAAAAAATATATTACAATATTTATTTTGTCATTATCTTAAATTAAAGCTCATAAAACATTACCATTTTAGAGATATACAACAATATCTACCGCCTACTACAATATAATGCGGAACGAACAATATTTTCCATAACTTTTAGAAATCTGAAGTCTAAAGCTTAAAGTTTTCTAAAAACATTCAATTGTACATATTTTGTCACAATCTAAAATTATAGGTCAAAACAAGTAAACATCTTAGAGATATACAGCAATATCTGGTACCTACTACAAAATATTAGTACGTAACGCAATATAAGCTTCATAATTTTTTTAATTAATAGGGTAAAATTATGACATCATATAACTTACTGTTTATATTTTTTATTCAACTACAACAACAAAAAATACAGTATCCACTTTTCCACCCCCAATCGAGTGTAATCACTAAATATGTGAATCGTTTCGGAAAACCATCCCATCTTTAACGTGCAGTGTTGCGACTTTGTAAAGTAATCGATTAGACTGTATTTTGCAGTCACCCCCTCCAACCTTTTCTCCCCCTTCCCCTCCCTCCCCCCCCTTTTAAGTTAAACTGATAGAGCCACGCCAGGTGATAGGTGAAGCGTTCTTTAAACTTATTGTAATAGGTCTGTAAACCTTTTTCTTACCTAAAATTTTAGATTCTAATACCTCTGCTAAACTTCAAGTTTCATCTAAAGAGTCTAAAAAAGAATAGCAGTAAAATTACAGTAGAAAGCTTGATGTTTACCCAATCATTTTGGTCATTTTTCGGCATTTTTTGTAATTTTTTTTTATTTTTGGGGAAATCCGTCGATGACACGCTACCAAAAGTCGACGAAAAATTTATTTTGGGCTGTTTAAATGTGCAAGGTGTGGTTTACACACTACAAAATCGAAATGGTCAGAGTGTGGAACAAGGAAGGACGAACGGCATAGCTAGTGTAATATAGACATAGATTGACATAAAACTTGTTGTAAATAGAAAAATCAAAACTTTTGCTGTAAAAAATTTATGATAATACAATTCTTTTTATGGACATGAGGTTTATAAGCCTTTTCAAACCAAATTGCACTAAAAAACACCAAATATTATAAATTTATAGTACACTTGCCCTATAACATCAAGAACATTGCAAATATAATACAAAACACTAATAAAATAAGTCTTGTTAAGTACAAAAATGTAAAAGTTTACTTTAATCTGTCTAATTACTTCATTTTCAATCAAAAAATCAAGAAAATAATTGTCCTACTGAAAAACCGATAATTCTCGTGACACTTCGTCGAATTCGTGGCATTTCGTCTTATTATTGGAAATTACGGAATATTTTTGTTTTATTTTGGTTGCAAAGGGAAAATATTTGCAAAACAAGAAAAAAATGGTCGTTATGACAACCATTTTTAATTTTTTTGACATTAGTATTATTATTTTTCATTTTTTACGCTTTTCGATGTTATTTTAGCCGATTTCTTGATGTCATCTTACTTAAAATCGTTGTTTGTAAGTTAAAAAAGCATGGTAACACAAGGTTATGACCTTGAAAGAACTCTTATTATTTTTGTCGTGGATTTTCCAAAACTCCAAGACTTTTTTCGCGTTTTTCTCAGAGATATAAAGGATTATATTGTGTTATGTTTTCCATCGAACACGCGCAAAACCCTGTTCCCTTTGTTTTAGTGGTGGTGTCGAGAGGGTCGGGTTGCTACTTTTCGTATGATCGGCAGGTGAGATTTGTGTCAAACAAGCGGAAAAGAACCGAAAATTTTGTTTTTCTTTATCAATTTGTGTTGGTCTGTGGAGGGATTTGACGTTATCACATGGCGGCGAGGAGGGTAAACGCGAATTTTTTAGATTAAAAAGATGTTTTCTTTGATTTTTTAAAAGTTTTTTGAGAAAAAGCGGGGATTTTGAGTGAAAGTTGTGAATTATGAAGGATTATATTGTGATAGATGAGCAAAAAATTGGATTTTGGAGGAGATTTTGGTGGTAAAATTAAAATATTGGATAGGAAGTCGGAGGAATATTGTTAATATTGATGTGTAAAGTTGAGAAAGAATGTATTTGTAACGGAAAAGCAATGTCAGTTAGCGTTACAATTTGAAAAAAAAATTGAATATAGATGAAGAATATTGAAGAAAAATCGGTATTTTTGTGGTTGCACTGGGATAAAACTGATGTTGCTGATGGAGATTAGATGATCTTTGGATTCCTTTTTTATTTTTGGAAGTGCTTATTTATCAAGATTTTTAATTGAGATGTGTTTTTTCTTTTGTATTCATGTAGTGTTTGATATAACTCAATTTATTGTCAAAGTAAACCTTTTTTGGTTGCTGAACAGATAAAGTAAGGACTAAAGTTGGTTACCTAAAGTAGGTTAAACCTTGTAAAATCAAAATATGTTGATTTGAAGCCCTTAAACTATCAAATCGATAATATTTTGATTTGAATCGGGAATTTGAATACTGATTTCAGACGCATTTCGAATATTGACTCGGATTAGCTGTTGACGTAGCCGAGTAAAACTGTAGAATAACAAGTACAATACTTTGTGTTTTAAGGTTTATATCACATTGAAATGTGTGTTGTACGGTGTAGTTGAGTTCTGTAATGAAATTCCAAACTATCTTTTCTTCCATTTCGACCGAAAATAGTAACATCTATTGTAATATCATTGTATATGCTGTTTAATAACGATGCAACAATACCAATTGAAACAAATTTTTCAATAATCTAACGTTAGATCTAGCAAAATATATAAAAAAGGAAAGGCACGTGAATGTTTATAGATGGTTTATCTTTTAAAAACACTAGTAGTTCATGAGTAATTGGAGCCGTTTTCTTTTTTTGAACTGACATTTTGATAAGATCAAAGAGACAGCTGAACTTGTCAAAGATGGAGTAACTTCTATAGAGTACTGTTATGAAAATATTAGGTATAGTGTACTAGTATTTAGAAACTTCTATTTTTTGATTATTTTTCTGCTTTTTGACCATTAGAAGCTTGTTCAAAAGTTAAAAACGTATCTCATTGATATTTTGTGTTATTAAGAAAAGTACTATACGATTTGACGTCATCAAGAGAAATACAAGATAAATAAAGAACAACAGAAGCTAAAAATTTGTACGATTGATCTAATTTTTTTAAATTAAAACGCAAATGAGAATTTTAATTGCCTACACAATGATATTTTAGATGTAATTCAAATTTTGAATTTAATTTTTTACAATTAAAAGCAAGGTTCAATTTCAGTGGAACGTTTGTTCAGAATCCTCTATGACAACAAATTAGATACAAACATAACATTATGAGGATCATTTTTTATATAACATACACGATTTAATGACTTTCACGTTTTTGTATTTTCAATTTCTCAATTATTTAACCTTTTTGGAACTTCAATGATTTTTTAAATTGCTTTTTTAAACTTTAAAATTCTTTTTTCAAAACATTAAAATGTCATTTGGTTATTAAGGTTCAAAAAAGTTCAATGAACTGACAAGACTTTTAAAATTCAAAAACGTGAAAGTCATTAAATCATGTCTGCTATTCAAAATATGATCGTTATAATGTTATGTTTGCATGTAATTTGTTGTCATAGACGGTTCTGAACAAACGTTCCGTGGGAATTGGACTTTGACTTTTTCAATTGTGAAAAAATTGAATTCAAAATTTGAATTACATGTAAAATATTATTGTGTAGGCAGTTAAAATTCTCATTTGCGTTTTAAATTTATTAAAAATTAGATCAATCGTACAAATTCTAGCTTATACTTCTATGAATATACTTACCTAGTATTTCTCTTAATGGTCTTACATCATATCAACGAGGTACGTCTTCAACTTTTGAACAAGCTTCTAATGGTCAAAAAGAAGAATGATAAAAAAATAGGCTCGACTTTCTAAATACTAGTACACTACTAAACACTATTGTTTCACTACTCTTTAAAGGTTACTCTATCTTTGACAAGTCCAGCTGCCTCTTTGATCTTATCAAAATGTCAGTTCGGAAAAACAAAACGTTTCCAATTACTCATGAACTACTAGTGTTTTTAAAAGATAAACCATCTATAAACATCCACGTGCCTTCTAGTGTAGATCATGAAGATTGATTTACTGGCTAAAGTGCTTGTCGATACAGGTCAGTATCAGGGGTTTTGTTTTCTGCAGCGTGCAATAACTAAATTCTGATTTTTTGCGCAATTACAAACTCTCATATGAAGGCTTTAATACAATAATATCGAGCATTTTTGTTTACAAACTCTGTAATATATTGTTTTTTCAATCAATGTTGAATTATACCGGACAGTATTAATTAACATAATTTATACGGGAATGGAATCTTAATTTCAAAGCTTCGTATCTTTATTACAACTGATATTAACAATCACGTTTTTGGTCTTGAATGATTAAAATTCTATTGTTGCACGTTTTGTATGTCTGTGACATGTTGTAGTAACTTTCTGCCTTTATATTTTATTGATACTGTAATTGCTGATATTGTAATTCAACAAACTCAAGTATAACTCTCGACCTTGAAATCAAAGTATCTTTGTTCCGTGTTTCAATTTTTACAGTTTAACCACGTAAAACTGCTAATCTAAGTTAATATTCAAATTGGCTTGCGCCTGAAATCATGATTCAAATTCACGATATGTTAGTCATGTATTTTACTTCCTATTAGGTGGGATGGTTCCATGGACTGCTTAAAATATTGCTTTTAAAGCGGGTTTTGAAAGGTTTTCTACATTTGTAACCCTTTATTCTTATTCTTTTGTGATGAAATTGTGTTTTTTAACTGTAGTATTTGTATATATACATCTATATATATACGTATATTTTATATATGTGAGTATTAGGGTTATGAACTAAGTAGTGTAGCTATGATATAGAGTATGGAAGTATAGTACTTTAGCATTAGTATAAAGAGAAGGTACCCGTTTTTATCAAAAGGTTGCCACGGGTACTATTGAAAATTACTTTACATATTAGGTTGTTTAATTAATTCTGTGCCACTTCTCCAAAGCGAATTTTCAGGTTTAGTGGGAACAGAATTATTTGAGCAATCTAATACCTAAACATGATTGACGCATTTTACCCTTTATATGGTTAAAAAACGTCACGCATGATCTGTAATTTTAAAGATATAATTTTTTACGATGGATGTATATAAATAATATATTCATGGTGAGTGATTGTCTATATACATAGAATTTATAATAAGGTTATAAAACAGAGTGTACTAATAATGCAATAATTATTTTTTATTAGCCTGCTACATTATTGTTTTACTACGGTTTTAAAAGTTTTACTACAGTTATAAAGCATGATTTGTCAAACTGAATAGTTTAATTATAGTTGAGATTAGACTTCTATATTTGGACTTAACGCAATTGCAAGGTCAACCTCTTACTATCATTATAATAATTTGGGTTTAGATATAGGTTTAGGTATTTATATAAAGGTTGTGTGATGATATTTGATCTGCTTAGGTATCAAAGCTGCTGCGATCATTTTGATTTGATGATGCATATTTTTACCAAATATAGTACAACAGGGAAAGGCTGACTATATAAGGCTGCAAAAACTGTTTTGAAAAGCTTAATTGTACTTTGACTCCTGGCTTTACATCGAATATCACCTTGTTTTGAAGCTTGATTTTTGAATTTTTAAGCCGATGTTTTATGATTCATGACCATAGGTTTTTATGTCTATAGTGATAACTTTTTATGTACTAGGTTTATAGCTAGAGCTAGAGTATTGTGCTAGTTAAAAAATGATAAAACGACTAAAACAAATAGTATGTTATTCATGACCATAACGCACGTGTCTCAATCACATTTGACCCTATTCGCGTGTCCCCAAAAACCAATTAGGTATATGTGTTTACCTTTGTTCTTTCTCTTCCCTTTCAATATACGCTGTGGGAAACGAACAAATATCGTTCGATTGTATAAACGGCTGTACAATATGCAAAACCGCCTCGAGTCCGAAACGTGGACTGTCGGCCGCGAAATCCCATCGAACTGCGGTTTGAAAATTATTACAAAATTTTTCGAACTAGTCGGTTTTACATATTTTTCGGTTATTATCAGTAAAATAATGGTTGTTGGGGAATTCCATGTGGAACGACACGGTTTTCGGGTTTTAGTGTCTAGTATAATATTGTTTTGATTATTTACCATGAATTTTCATGATTTTGACGGTTATTTTGTCAATTTTTATGCCGTTCTTGATCGCGTGTGGGCTTTTATATTTTGTTTTTATAAATTTGTTACCTATTTTTTTATCAAAAAATTATTATAAAGTTACTTTTCAGGCGTTGGTGCTCTTTTTTCCGCCTATGTTAATATAACTGGCTTGTTGGTGCCAATTTCAACCATCTACTTGTTCATAACTTTTTTATAACTCATCTACCTATCTACTGACTATTGTAAACCAAATTTAGCCCAAATTCATCTACTATTTCACCATCAAAGTTCAACTTTTGGCTGCCACATCTCTATATTGAAGTAGATTATTGAACTCGCGATTGACCGGTGTTTTATAACAAAACGGGTACCATAAACAAGCTCTAAGCGTGGCGAATGCACAGTAGCGTCAAAGATTATACCTCTACAGCAGCGACAACTTCGAATCATGTTGAAACTACTGCTGATGATATCATTGTATTATCCCTTGTCCGTCGGGTTGACATTTTATCAAAAATGGTTCATTAAAGTGAGTTCTTTGTTGATTTTTTTGTTGGTTTAGGTAATAGCGGATGGAGAACAAGATTTTAGAGATTAGAATCAGTAATTTGATAGCGAAGATGTTTCGGATTTTTTTTGCTTTTAATTAAAAACTGTTAAAATTTTGAAAAATGTTACCTAAAATAACGAAAAAACTTTACAAACTTGGCTTCTTACGGATATTTTTGAACAGTATGGGTTAGCTAATAATGAATTTGATATTCTAGAGGGTCTTTGAAGCTATAAGATTAGGAAAACATTAAAAAAGTATAGTGTTATCTTCTATGGTCATGAATAATATGGAAAATAGAAATTAAAATGATCGTAAGAGTTTTAGTACGATTTGATTTGCAAAAGACGACCAAAAAAATCATTATATTTTAGTTTATATTAGTCAAAAAGGCAATGTTTTCCATCTAAAGCACTAAAATTTCCGATTTCAGCACTACAGTCTACCTCTCCTGGTCGTTTCGGGTCATTATTTAACTAAGTTCGTGCTTGCCATTTCAATTCGTGCTATTATTGAGTTGTATACAGGACAACGAAGGCCTCGTGTTGCTATCAAGGATCAAATCAGATGGTTACTGCCTGTTGGATCATGTGCTTCACTTGATATTGGACTATCAAATTGGGCATTGGAATATGTAACTGTCAGCTTGTATACGATGGCTAAGTCAAGGTAAATTGAGGTCTTTGGTTAATGTTTTTTGTTTTTATGGGAGAGTGTACAGTAATTTGAATCTATTTTCAGCCTTGTCTTTTAAATGAAGTTTCTTTTCAGTTCAATATTATTCATAGTAATATTCTCCTTGATCCTTCGCCTCGAACGTTGGCGTCCATCTCTTGGTGTGGCCGCCTCTCTCATTGCATTTGGACTAGTTCTTTTCACCTGGCGCAGCGAACAGCTAGACGTCCGTGGTCTAGCTCTGGTCGAATTGGCCGCCTTATGTACGGGTGTGAGATGGACCGTGAGTCAGTTGATAATGCAATCGGATGATCAACCAAGTCCACTAAGACACCCATTGGACATGGTGGCTCACGTTCAAACGTGGATGTTCTTCACCATATTGCCGGTCGTTTACATGGTCGAAGGGGGTGACATCAACTGGACGTCGATAGCCTCGTTCGACCAGAGTTATGAACCGTTCACGATAGTGGTATTGGTGCTGTTTGGCGGAGTGCTCGCTTTTTGCATGGAAATGTCTGGTGGGTTTATTGGTACTAGCTTTAGAAAATGTTTATTCATATTTTAAAGTGGTTAAAAGGTATTTTGATATTGTTTTTATCAAGATATAAAGGATAATATAGTAGATTTTGTACAAAAATTTAATTTTTTTAGTTTTTTTTATGGTTTTGTTGATAATGATTATTTTCAGAGTTCCTGCTTCTTGTTAATACTTCTGGTATCACATTGAACATCTTAGGCATTATCAAAGTAAGATTTTTATTTGTTTTTATGATTTTTAGGGTTAAGTAGTCGCAAGTTAGGTGAATGCTTAAATACGAAAGCTACGACGTATTTTACTTTTCATAAGGCATGAAAAAGGGCTATTTTTAATGTTTTTACAGTTTTTAAACGTGTTATTATAATATAAAGGCCTTTAATAAGTCTTGTTGTCAATTTATAGATATTTGAACGTTTAAAAACGACAAAACT
The DNA here is from genome assembly GCA_904066225.2 of Bursaphelenchus okinawaensis. Taxonomy (NCBI): domain Eukaryota; kingdom Metazoa; phylum Nematoda; class Chromadorea; order Rhabditida; family Aphelenchoididae; genus Bursaphelenchus; species Bursaphelenchus okinawaensis. The sequence goes on along the minus strand of CAJFCW020000001.1, from coordinate 8,704,273 downwards.
TTTTTAAAGCTTTTAAAATACACCAAAAATTTTGAAATTCAAAAATTTCAATTTATAAATATTTCAGGAAGTAATAACTTTGTTATTGGCCCACCAACTCCATGGCGATCGAATCACGCCTCTAAACATTACGGGTCTAGGCCTAACCCTAACAGGAATGCTCGTCCATGGCATGACGAAGACGGCGGCTCAACAAAGGAAACACTCTCGGCTTCAAAACTCAATGGAATGTCTGGATTTGGACAGAGCGTCGACGTACATCAAGAACAGTATTAAGAATGGACCGTTAAGTCCAAAAGGTGCGCCTTCTGAAGATAGGGAACGATTGCTACAGGTTGCAGTTGATTAAGGTTGACTGTAGGAGATACTGTTGCAAAGGATCTAATTTTTGACTATGTTTTACTGAAAGGACCACACTTTTATTTTTTATATAGTTTTGATCAAAAAGTTTGTGACATAACGATAAAAAATGGCAGAAAACGGCTTTTTTAGCCAAAATTTTGTCGTTTTTGACGATTTTTGGCCCTTTTCTACAGACTTTTTGACTGAAACAAAGTTTTAAGCTTGTAAAAATATCTTTATATTAACGAGTAATTAGTCACAATATTGTTATTAGTTTACACATCTTTTTTGGTTCAAAATCAAAGCGGAATATCAACTTTTATTATATTACACATCAGTTTTCTTCACGTGACATGCCTATTTCGTTTCGCTGTGAATCCGGTTCTATGTTATTTAACGAAAAGTATTGTATGAAAACCTTATTCAGATATTGTTCTTTATATTTTATAATAATTTTTTATTGTATATCACTTTTTTAGCTTATGATGTTGTTGTAGAAGGTCTGGGTGCATCTGCACGGTACAAATTGGAAATTCTTAATTTTGTTGCACGGTGCAGAAAATCCTAGAACTTTTGGGGATTTTTAAATAGTTTTTTTGGTTGTTTATGTAAATTTTCTTATCTTTTTTTTTGTCAAGCATATTATTATTTTCAGCAAATCCTCGACTCAAACTCGAATTCTGTCTGTGAAAACGCGCACCAATTCACTTTGGCTACTATAATGTCGTTATTTATTACCCCCGTCTAGTCATTCCATTCTCATTTTTGTACAAATATTGAATAAATACTATCATATGAAATTTTGAGATTTAAATAGTTTAGTTTGGCCTATGAAAATTCGAATATTTTTACTCTTGAAGTTCGATTAATTAAGACGCAGTCAATTATGAATAGGTTGATTTTAAATTGGGTTTTTGACGAGATGGCGTGAAGAAAGTTTTTGCGGTTTTGAGAGATGGAAGGTATAGGTATTTTTGTCATATTAGCCAAAAGATTTGAAGTTTTGAAAATTGGAAAGAAAGTTCTTACGGCTTTGACAGATGTAAGGTATGTGTATTATTGTTGTTACCTTACTCAAAGGATTTGGATTTTTGAACATTGGAAAGAAAGTTATTTCGTTTTTTCCTTTTGCTATTCCAAATTTTAATAAAAATCGAAAAATTTTAATTTTTTAAATTAAATTTAAAACATTTGAAATTGTAATACAAGCTTTTTAAACAAAACCTAAAATTCATTTATGTTTAAAAAATTTTTATAAAATTTTAATTTTCAGTTGCCATGCCGACCAATATTATGCGCTGGTCTTCAAGAGTATTTAAAACAATAAAACCTCATAGAAATGACAATTTGTCGTATCTATACCTAATTTTTTGACAAGTTTTACTTATTCATTATGTCATTGTTTCATTTTCAAGAATGGTTTTGGTCGGAAGTGCCCCAGGGTCGTACAATTCACGTTTCAAATTTGGTTGGAAATAGAGGTAAATTTGGCGAATTTTAACGAAAAATAGGTCATTTTGAGACTGTTTTTGAAATTTTAGGTAATAAGTGAAGAAAAAATACAATTTTAGGTAACATTTAGTGAAAAAATTTTATTTTAGGTAACATTTTGTCAAAAAATATTGTTTTAGGTAACACTTGTAATTTGGTGTACTTTTCTTCAATTCAATTAAAATTCTACTTACTTTTAGACCAAATATTTGTTGGATCACTGAATGGCACCTTGTCCATCTTCGATCCCGGTCGAGAACCAGATAATCGACAGGAAACTGCTTTGATGCTGGAGAAAGACCTAAAAGCCCCTGTTTTGAACATACTGGTCGGAAAGTTCTTGGCCAGTTATGAAGAAGCTCTTGTAGCTGTGCTACATCCTAGGCTACTCAAGTTTTTTAGGCTTGGAACGGGTAGGTGATTAAAGATTATCTCTTAGTCTTATATCTTAGCCCAGAGCCCTAGCCCAGAGCCCTAGCCCAGAGCCCTAGCCCAGAGCCCTAGCCCAGAGCCCTAGCCCAGAGCCCTAGCCCAGAGCCCAAGCCCAGAGCCCTAGCCTTAGCTTAGAGCCCTAGCCCAGAACCTTAGCTTAAGTCTTAGTCTAAGCCGTAGCCGAAGCCCACTAAGCCTGCACTAGCCTAAGACGGCTTAATATTACTTGCCCTAGCCCTAGTTTTAGCCTTGGCCTTGCTCTAGGTTTAGCCTCTGCCTTAGCTCTAACCCTATCTTAGTCTTCTGGCCCTTTCCTTATCCCTGGTCCTAGTACTAGTTCTGGCTATTTTAAACCTACTACAATATGATATATACTACCATGTTACATTTCAGTCGACAACGCCTCCTTTACACTAGACCCCATCTTCGAACACAAACTAAAACAAGGTCCAGCCTTCAACATGTGTGTGGGCGAGCTATCTCGAGGTCAATATCATCAGATCTACGTTCAGTCGATCAACTGTTCTTTGAGTATATACGAAGCCGAGAATCATGTGTTGGGCCGTCAAATGCAGAATGCCATTCATCCTGGACCAATTGTGTATGCGGCGAGTACGCAGACCTTGTTCAATGCTAGTGGAGGGTATCTGACGGCTTACCCACACAGCAGTTTCACTGCCACTTTGAGCAATTCCAACAAAAAACTTATGGTAAGGGGGGGCAAGTGTAGTAAAGGGAGAGGTTGGGCGTGGTAAAAAATTTTAGGGGATAGGAAGGGGGGGGGGACTGCCAAAAATTTAATAGTAATTTTATGTGATTTATGAAAAAAAATTTTTAGGCGGGGTAATTTTTGTTATTTTTGAAGGGGAGGGTGTGAATGTAGGGAAAAAAATTTTTTTTTGATTTTATACATTAAAATTTTTTTGACGGGTAAAAAAGTTTTTTTGCAGGGCGTGGTAAAAATTTTTTTTTCGAGTATGGCAAATTTAAAAAAAATATTAAAAAATGACATACCTAGTAATAAATTTTGCCAAATGACACTCCACTACTAACTTTTACAAAAACTAATACTTTATCTCCAATATTTACAGTACGAATGGACCTTCAACTTGGGTGATACGGTAGTTGATATGGGTAATATCGACGAAACTCCGATTCAGCCGTCAATTATTGTGCTGTGTCGTCGTATGCTGTACTGTTTTACTCATGGTGGGACGCCAAGATTCATGTTGAGATTTCAATTTGTGTGCACATCATTACTGGTTTATAAGTCTAGTAGGTTTTGTGGTTTTAAATTGCAGGAACTTTCTTTACAAAATTTAAAATGGAAAGAATTTTCTTTACTGATTGTAAAATGGTAAAAACTTTCTTCAGATAATGTAAAATGGCAAGAACTTTCTTTACAAAATTCAAAATGGCAAGGACTTTCTTTACAAAATTCAAAATGGCAAAAACTTTCTTTACAAAACACAAAATGGCAAAAACTTTCTTTACAAAACACAAAATGGCAATTGTCGTATAACTTGTCATACGCAGGCTGCACAACGCTAAATCTCGTCCAAATCGCATAATTTTTCAAAATGAAATTTAAAACTTTAAAAGAAAAGCAAATTTATTTCAGACGACACCCCAGTAACTCAATATTGTGTAGGAACATCCACCAAAACCTTGTTATTCTACAATGACACCACTATGGTATGGTCAGCTCAATTTGGAGTAATTCCAATCGAAGTACGACGATGCAACTTCACTCATAATCACCGTGGCATGGTTACAATACTCTCGGATGACTGTCGATTAACCTCCGGTTATTTGGGCACAGAACCGTCCATCTTCAGAATGCCGGTCACTGAGACCAGATTCATTGATTTCGAAGCCAGAAGGGAGGAAATTGAAAATTTCGAAAAAACGATTAAAAACGCTTCAAAGGACTCGAGTAACTTCACATCAAGTCGTGAACTTGAGGTTAAGATTCAGGTCGTTTTGGACGTGAATTCTGTAGCTGTGGATACGTTTGAAGGAGCTACATCGGCTACGATCAATGTTTCGGTTCAGTCGCCTGCTCCGAGAGTGGATCTTGTGTTCCATTCTGAGTGCTACAGTGAGCCGGACAACTTCACTGTTACTACAGGTAGGGTGGGGTAAAGCAATATAAAGTAGGACAGAGTAGGGTAAGATGAGGTATTGTGGGGTTGGGCAGGGTAAAATCATTTAGGGTAAGATAGGGGTGTGTAGGATAAGAAGGGGCAGGATAAGCTGAAAGGGGTATGGCTAGGTTCTTTGACCCAGCAAAACAAAAAGATAGGGTAGGGTAAAGCTAAGGCAAGGCTAAAAAAGTGGATTTGGCATGGCACAACAAGCTATGTCAAGGAAGATAAAGGCATATTAATGCAGGATAAGTAAGGAGAATAGAATAGGGTACGGTAGGATACAGTAGGGTAGGGTAGGGTAGTTGTATTAATCTCACCTTACATAATAAATTTTTGATTTTAAGGCGGATTCGAAGGCATGTCAATCACAACGTTCGTGTACGGACAACCTGTTGCAGACAGCCGCTTCATTCTTACTGCTTCAACTTCTACTGGAGGTATTGTCCTTTCATATATTGGCCGTTTTTATATTAAAAATGTTGTTTCTAGGGCTATATTATTATACTAATTATACTAATTTACTATCTATGACAAAACATTGCTTACAATTGTTAGAGAAAGGTTTTTATGCCAATAGCAAGAACTTTCTTTACAGATCATAAAATGGTAGAAACTTTTTTAGCCTGACGTTTTTACCTTATGTTATTATAGAATCCTCACTGATCGAAGGGCGATTACCGTTAAAGTTACTGTGCTTCGAAGTCGGTGCGTTAAGGGCAGCTCAACATAAATTGTCGTTGGACACTCAATCAGCTGGACTAGAAATTCGGGATCTTTATCCAGGTATGTTTACTCTGACCTACCCTATCTGTACTGCCGTGCCTTGCCTTACTCTGTCCTGCTCTGCTCTATCTTGCCCTTCCGTACCCTACCTCCCTTTCCTTACTTTATGCTGGTGTACTTTACCCTACCCTACTCTACCTGACTTTAGCCTACCTTGCCCCACCAAAATATAAACATATTGTTGTAGAATTCGAAACAGAATCTCAAAGTTCACTAGGCCTTCAACCGTTTGGCTCCGAGGCTGTGGTATCTTTGTTCAGTGGAGTAAAGAATGGTCGATACCGAATACAATCAGACTCAACTGACTTCCTTTACCTAGTGTTTGATGACCTAGTCAGAAGAATCAAGAAAAAACAGCCCGATGCCAAATTGAGCTGTCCTGTACCTTTACATATGTTTGTTACTGGCATTGTCAGGCAAATTGAGGTAGGAATTTGAGATTTTGTTTCAAAATTGGGGGTGTTTTAGGTGGTTTTTGAGGTAAAAATGAAGGTTTTAAGACTTTTTTGGTCTAAAATAAGGTCTTTTAGGTATTTTGTATTAAATAACAAATTATTTGAAAGGTCCTACAAACTTTAATACCAGGAAAGTCAAATAAATTTACCTAAAAACACACTTTAAGTTAGAAAAACGCAGAGAAGCAGAGCGAAAAGAAGTTGATCGAGTCTCAATCCAGATGCGCCATGTTGAAACGATGCTACTGAACAAACTAAAAGTAGATCGAGACGAATCCATGGCCTCTATCAACGTCTTGGTCAACTACACCTATCGCGAGCTTTTGACAGGACTAGATCAACTCAAAAATACCGAAAAGGAGGTCGAAGCTCACCGGACCTTCACCTTGAAACCCTTGTTGAACTTGATGAAGCTCGTCCTCGGAATGAGCGATATTAACCTGCCTTTTGATGGCTGGATTCTTGACGGGAATGATCAGGTAAGCATAATATATAAAAATCATTTAAGGTCATTACCAATACCTTAACAATAATTTCGTTTTACCTACTACAACATCCCAATTTCCAGACCCTAACCCAAATCCTCGCTCCATTGCTTGGCCATGTTGGAAGTTCGGCCGATCTTACAGCAGATGGCATAACACAACTGATTGTCGCGTTTTGTGAACAAGGCGGTCGGTTTTCGACTATCGCTGAAATGCCCGAAGAAGAAGAAGAAGAAAAACAACATGACACAAATGATCTTGTTCATCTCGAAACTGGAGCAATGGAAAGCTCTTTGCACACTAATAACTAGTTTTGGTTAATAAATTAGATTTTAAAAAGGTTTTTGATGGAAATCGAGCTTGAGTATATCAGGATAGTGTTATCAGAATTGCCGCGAAATTCAAAATTAATTTTTAAATGTGTATTTTAGGTAGCAAAACATAAGAAAATAATAAACCTGTTAGACATATTGTAATTAACTTGCACCCACGATATATCACTTTACTGGCCCAGAAAATCAGATTTTACTGGTAACACTCGGCCATCCATTTGGTCCCACCACGAAACCCCTGCCAAGAAGGGACATGGGAGAAATGAAATTATTTTTTATTTTTTCGAAATAAAATAAAAAGAGGATGTTACAGTAATTTTTAATAAGGTTCCGTCTAAATTTTATAATATTTGCTACATCATTGACACCTTGTTCTATCCCATTGACCGAAACTTGATTTTTGATTGTTTTTTGCTATTTCCACGATACAGACTTCCACTTTTGTTAAATTACTTGATATATCACCCATCTTACATCATACGACCTTTGGCTTTTTAGTTTAAAGTAAACTTTTGTTTGATTAGACTGTGGAGAATATAAATATCGAAAAAAGGCGGTCATTTCAGCGCACGGCTTATTTTTGTGTAATAAAAGCGGCCTAAAGTTGGGAGTTTGATGTGAATAAGGTTGTTTTTGGTGGTGGTTACTTAGGATTTTAGTTTGGTGTGGGAAAAGTTTGGTTTTGGTAAGATTTATATTGTTGTAGGTATTGGATAATGTTAAAATGTTGTACTTTCTATATTTTTCGTGGAGCTGACTTACAACATTTTTAGATCAAAGTTGTTACCTTTTTACATGTTTTCATTACAGGGAATTCTTAGAAATGGCCGCATCAAAGCCCGCATACAAAGTAGCCGATATTGCCTTGGCCGACTTCGGTCGCAAGGAGATTATCATGGCCGAGAACGAGATGCCCGGTTTGATGGCGATGCGCGCTAAATACGGTCCATCGAAGCCGTTAAAAGGTGCCAGAATCGCTGGATGTCTTCACATGACTGTCCAGACGGCCGTTTTGATCGAAACCCTCAGGGAATTGGGAGCTGAAGTACAATGGTCGTCGTGCAACATCTTTTCGACTCAAGACCACGCCGCTGCCGCTATTGCTGCTACTGGTGTGCCAGTTTACGCGTGGAAGGGAGAAACTGACGAAGAGTACGAATGGTGCATCAGACAGGTAAGGCTTGATTATTTTTTTGTTTTTTTAGGAAGATTTGGCATGTTTTGCATGTTATGGGATGAAAGACAAGGAAAGTCTCTATGTGTTAAGAAGTCTTGGGAAGAAATGAGGTTTTCTCTAGCTTTTAAGACTTTAAAAACTTGCTTTAGCACTAAATTTAGCCGTTTTTAGACAAAAATTTAGCTTTTTTTATCAACATCATTTTTTCTATAATTTTTATAAAAAAACCCATAATTCTTCAGACTCTTGTCTTCCCCGACGGACAACCCTTGAACATGATCTTGGACGATGGTGGAGACCTTACCAACCTTGTTCACAAGGAATACTCTCAATTCTTACCAGGAATCTTCGGATTGTCGGAAGAAACTACCACTGGTGTCCACAACTTGGCGAAGATGTTGGCTGATGGAAGCTTGAAGGTTCCTTCGATTAATGTCAACGACTCTGTCACCAAGTCCAAGTTTGACAACTTGTACGGAATCAGAGAATCGCTGCCAGATGGAATCAAGAGGGCTACTGATGTTATGTTGGCCGGAAAGACCGCTGTCGTAGCTGGATACGGAGATGTTGGCAAAGGATCAGCTGCTGCTTTGAAGGCTTTCGGAGCTAGAGTTATCATCACTGAAGTCGATCCTATCAACGCTCTGCAGGCTGCTATGGAAGGTAAGGGGTTTGCTTATGAATATAATGAAATTGATTTTTATGGTCTTTATTGGGTAATATTTGATGATTTTATAGTATAATATTGTTATAAAAATCTGTTTCATTGTCATTCTGTATTTTAAATCTAAAATTAGTTTAAAAAACAAGTTTTTATGTAAAAAATATGTTATCCACAACGCAAGTCAGCAGATCTGCTCTAAAAGACGGATTTGTGTTACCGATGTGGGAGAGCAAAGTCAGAACTTTGATGGAGTTATACCGGTTTAAACAGTTTTTGTTTTTATCACCATGATTTTCATCAATTTTCGTCCCGGTATGGTTTTTGGGGACTTTTAAGCTGAGAGTTTGTGTGATCTGAAAGGAATTTGTCATACAGTAGTTATGCTTTGAACATTCTTCACATAAGCAGTATTCTTATATTATTTTGTTTTATTTAAGGCAAGTAAAATCTAAAAAAAGCTTATCTAATTTTTTTTCTAAAATTATATTGTTTTAGGCTACCCAGTTCTCCGTCTCGAAGATGTTGCCTCTCAAGCTCAACTCATCGTCACCACAACCGGCTGCAAGTCAATCGTAAGAGGCGAGCACCTGAGCGAACTCCCAGACGATGCCATCGTATGTAACGTTGGTCACTTTGACTGTGAGATCGATGTGAAATGGCTGAACGACAACTGTGTCTCCAAGGACAATGTCAAGCCTCAAGTAGACCGTTACCTCCTCAAAAACGGACGTCACGTTATCTTGTTAGCTGAGGGACGTCTCTGTAACTTGGGTTGTGCTACTGGACATCCATCTTTCGTCATGTCGGCTTCATTCACTAACCAAGTGTTGGCTCAAGTTGAGTTATTCACCAAGCACGGAACATCAGAAGAGTACAAGATTGGCCTCTACGTGTTGCCAAAGACCTTGGACGAAGAAGTTGCTCGTCTTCACTTGAGCAAACTTGGAGTAAGGCTAACTGAGCTCAGTCAAGACCAAGCTGACTACCTTGGAGTACCAGTCAACGGACCTTTCAAGCCAGACCATTACCGTTACTAATTGAAGAAAGTTTTATTGCTACTTTTAAAGATTATAATGTTGTTATGTAAAGTAATTATGTCTTTATAGTTACTTTATAAGCATAATAGCATTATGATTGCTTTAAAAGTAGCTATAATGGCTTAAATTTCAATAGTAACATTCAGATTCTATACATTTCTTGCTTGTTGTTATTGTATATCTTATTTGATTTTGCAGTGTTCTCATAATAAAGGTTGTTGATTTTGAGCCGTTTGGAATTTAAAAAAAAGATTATCATCTTTTTTAATTTACGCTGATTTTTGGGTCATTTTAGTTACTACACCGTGCAGTTATTGTAAGAGTTTTTAATCGAGTTGAAATCAATTTTGAAATAAACCTGAAAGTATACATTCAAAATTTTTAAACATAAGACGTACTGAAAGTTTTCAAGTCAGCAGTACAACCACACTGACACTGCAATTTGGTCCCACCACGAAACGCTTGAAACATCAGGAAAAGACGAAAAATGCGTGCAAAAGCCAAAATTATTCGTCAAAAAATCTTGCTGGTATTATTAACAAAAAGTTTTTAATCGTAAAATTAATAAGCAAGAATAGTAATTTACTTTTCAAAAAATTCTATTCTACTAGAAGATGGATCCAGAAGAGTGCGATTTCATGGCCGAAGACGAGCCAATAACTGTGAGTTGTTTTTTTCTTTTTTTTGTCTCATGATTTCTTTTTTTTCGATGTGTTGACTACATTAAAATGTCTAGTTGTTAAGCTTGATTTTTAAAAGTTTCAGATATTGAAGGTAACATAATATTTAATTGATTGTTTTAGGTTATACCAAACTTTTCAACTGAACAGCCTCAAGAATTCTTCTTCGGACTAGCTGGACCATTTGAAGCTGGAATGCCTATTGATGTACCATTGTTTGTAGCTTTTTATCTTCGTCGAAGACATAAGGCTAAGATTGTTGTAAGTTTTTTGATATTTTTTTAAATTTAGGTATTAAATCTGACTGCCTTTCAACAAATATGCTAAACACTATCTTCAAATGCCTCTTGTTCTAAATTTCTAATTTTAGGCACCAAAATGGCTGACCATAGAGGAGCTGAAGAAGTTTATTCAAGAAGAAAGAGGTATGCCTGGATTGACCAAACTTCCCAAGCATTTTTTCGAAATTTCGAGGGTTTTGATTTCAAAAGCTGCACATGACATTACAGAACATGATCAGATGATGCCCCTAGTCAGAGATATTTGGGACATGAGGATTTCTAAAATGCGAAAGCTTACTGCTGCGTTTTTGGGTCAGGTAGGTTAATATTTTGGGTTTTGGTGGTGATTTTTGGACATTTTAGGGTATATTGTTTTGGAGAAAAGTGCTCCAAAGTAAAAGCATTTAAAACTTTGTGTTTTAACTATTTTTTTCTTGAGAATTTAGATTTTATACGTTAAATGATCTTGTTTTACGTCATTCAACATCAAATAAGATAAATTGGTTGTCTAGGCTTTAATTCAAGGGTTTTGGTATAGCAATTCTTGCAGAACTTTCTTACAACTTTCTTAAGCTCAATTTCTACCTAAATTTACTGTTTTTCATATAATTATGATCATTTTAGGCGACCGAGAACCAGCTGATGGTAGATAACATAACTGAGATTGAAACATGTTTAGCTCGCCGATTTCTAGATGAAGCCACTTATAATATCGACAAGTTTACCGAGTTATTTTTTGCGTTTGCGCCTAAAAATACTCAGCAGTAATTTATTTTTGATGAGGACAGTTTTGCTTACATTTAGTACTACTTTAACAAAATATTGATTTGAAGTTGTTGATACTGCCCTTTACTGCACAGTACTTGTGTTTAGTTATGTACAAAGTTTGGTTTTTCGTTTTTATATTGTAACATAGTTTAATCAGTTTAATATCTCTCAAGCTATCGATGTTCACGTTCGTTTTCGATACTCACATATTAATTCGAAATCTTTATTGTTTTTTCAAAACCTCGGTTCCATGTAAAGGTCTTTTTTCATTTATATGGCCATTTTTCAAGGCTATGTTTGCATTTTTTAAATTTCACAAGTTTGTATATTAATTTTGAGTGATTTATGGTGTTTTTGTTGACTAATTGATGTTCTGTTTGTAACTTGGTTGGTAAAAAATATATATTTATGTTGGTTTTGTGTTACTTTTTTTGTTGTTTCAAGGTTCGGATGGCCTTTTTTACTTTCTTTTGATAGTTTTTTTTTTAATTTTTCTAGAATTTTGTATTAGTTTGGTTGTTATGTTGATTACTTTTTGATTTCACTGTTTTTACGTATTATATCTTGATTTTGCGGCTTTTTGAGTGGTTTTTGGGCTTATATTGAGGGTTTGTTCACTACCCTTGGTCTTTATAGAGATAGAGGTAATTAAAATTGAAATTCTGGGTTCGAAAATATTTAAAAATCATGATTTATTCTATTTGTATGGAAATTTAGGGTTTTTGGCGACTTTTCATTGTTGGTAACGTCGTGATATCTTTAATTCATCGCGTTTTATGATTAACCTTGTCGACAACTTTTTGACAAAACTAATTGTATTTTGTTGTAGGTTTGAGCCATGTCACTGAACAGACTCGTAGCCACACGCGTTTTCGCACCAGCCTTGAGAGGGAAAATCCAACCAGTGAGTTTTTAAACTTTTTTTTGTTTTATCTATTAAAACGGGATTTTTATGAAAAATAAGGTGTTTTGACTATCGAAAGAATCCTACAAACAAGTAATATTGTGTTATGCTTGAAACTAATCTCAACCCATTCCAGAAACGCCAATCCTCTGGTAGTTTCTACGGCCAAAACAATTTCGACCACTTTGGCAAAGAGCTGAAGGACGGTCTGAAGACGTCGCGTGGCACGGCCGACAACTGGAAGAAGATCTTCTTTGTCGGCTCTATCCCATGCCTCCTCATCTCCATGTGGGCCGCGTACCGCGAGCACGAGAAGCACCATCACACCCCGCGCGACGAGTACGTCGAATACCCTTACCTGAACGTACGCAATCGTCCCTTCCCCTGGGGCGACGGCAACCACTCCCTCTTCCACAACGCCGAAGAAAACTACGTTCCGGGCGTGGGCTACGAAAAGGAGCGTGGACACTAGACGTGCACACGATACAGCAACTAGTTTATTCGTATCACCGACTTTTTTTGAGTTCTATGGTCAATAAATCTTGGTGAAAATGTAAATTTTAGAGTTTGATGTGGGTATCGTTTTGAAAACCATTAGTTATTCATATTATAGGTCAAGATTTGGAGCGACAGCTTCACTATAAGACTATGTTTAAAGATATAGGCTTATCTCAATCTTTCAATCGATAAAAAACTATAAAACTTCAGCGTTTCATTCAAATTTCTATCACGACAAGATCAAGATGATTCGTCCAATTTTCGTTCATTTTTGGGCACTTCTGGCGTTGGTGAAGCCAGGAACTTGGTGATCAATGAGTTTACATGATCTCTGAAATCATTTTTTAAATGTTAGGTTCAGGGCCGGGCGCGAGGGGGGGGTACCCCGCCCCCCCAGAAAAAAAATTTTCGAAAAAAATTTGAACGTGGTCCCCCCTGTGGATTTTTTGGAAAAAAATTTTCGCAAAAAATCGGCACAGGTAGCAGCTACCTGTGCCGATTTTTTGGACCCCTGCCCCCAGACCAAAAGTCCCCGCCCGGCCCTAATTAGGTTGTTCAGGTAATTCTGTGTCCCTTCTCAAAGCAAATTTTCGGTGTTAGAATTATTTGAACAACCTAATAAGATACTCTGCTATGCTCTTTATTTTACATTACTTTACTATACCTTATCCTACCCTAATCTACTCTACCCTATTCTCCCGATTCCTATCATACTCTGCCACACTTACTATAACTTACCTAAGGGAAACAAAAAATTTAAATCAAAAATTTTACAGCCATTCATGAAGCAGCTCATCCTGCTGTTCCTTGCACTTTTCCATATGCTTCACATTCGTTTTGACCACGAATTCTTTCATTTCATCTCTCAACTCGGTCAACTTCATCTTCGGCTCAATTCGAAGTTGTCTACATAATTTCTGGTATCTCAGACAAATCTCGAAAGTCTGTGTCAACAATTGACAGTTCTTTTCACGTTGCTCTTGAAGTTTGACCAAATAGTCCAGGTATTCCAGTTCATGTTCTTTGGCACGATCGATCAAGTCCTTGAGGAGGTTGTTCTCCAGGTTCTGAAGATGGTATCCTTGAGTCTCTTGTTTCAGAAGCTTTTTGTTTTCGGTGTGCTGGAAGAGTAATATGTGAGATGAGTAAACATAGAAACCTTCACTAAAATTTTTTTTGAAAACAAGGCAATGCCAAAAAATGACAAATAATGAATCAAACTGCCGTATTACAACCTAAAAGGTAAATAACTTACCAGTTTAGCAAAAGCCTCCTTACTAGGACCAGACATTTTTACAATTTTCGTACGAAATGAAATCAACTTTTTTCATTTCCATCAAAAACTAAAAAAAATATGAAAACCAACATTAAGTGCAAGCTATTGTAGTGTGGCTAGGGATATGGCCACACTACAGAAGCCTGCACAGGTAGGGCTAAAGAAAAGATGATTGGGTTAAACTCAAGGAATAAGAAAGCCTAACATAGTCCTAGCATTCGCTTTAGGCATAGTTTTAGCGCCATAGCCAAGTCTAAGCTCTAGCCTTGATCTCTGGGCTAAGCTCTAGCCTAGCTTAGGTCCTAGCCATAGTTGTAGGAAAAGCTCTAGTCTAAACTCTAGTTTAAAAAAACATTTTCGAAAGCACATTCAAGGTTAAAAAACACACAATTCGTAAGGAAACACGCCATTTTTTCGCATCAAACAATATTTTCAAAGATAAGACAATATGCCCTTATAACAACCCCAAAACAATTCAAAATCATGTTTATTTAGCAAATTTAACAATCTCAAAACTTCAAACTTAACAAGTAATGCAGAAGTGACAACAATTTGACCAAAACTTCCTTAGTATCAGTTAAAATACTAAAAAAGACTGACAACACCGAATAACAGTACATATACCACACAATATATCAAAGTAAACAATTCATAACACAAATTAACAAAATGTAACTAAAATACGATGTAATAGAATTATTACACCCTGTAAATCACTGTAGAACACCGTATAGATCACTTTAAAACAACATAAAGACCCCTGAAGGCCAGTATATAGACTTCCATTACTTTGGTCTAAACCTATTCTTGCCCAAATACTCCAACTCTTGTTCAACCTTCTCTTTTAGGTATACCTGGATGATGGGTAGACCTTGAAGAATGGTATAATCTGTGGATGAAAGCAAATCTTTTAGTGATTGATCCATGTCTACTTCAAGAAGTTGTTCATCATCAAACACGTCCAATGGCAACAATAGTCGAACATTGTCTCTGAAATAGAAAAAAATTTAGAATTGAGGAAAAATGTATATTATGATAGGAAAAAGGCCTTATTTGGCAAGAAAAAGTACATTATGATAAATTATTTCTACGTAAATATTCTGTACTTCTTCAGCAAGCTACCGTATGACACATTCTTTACATTATTGGGTTTACTTTTGCATTAATTTAATGAAAAAAACCGCCAGCAATAAATAGTCTTTTATCATTGTTCAAACCAAATTTCAAGGCAATCCATCAACTACTTTTTCAAAAATCTTCTTTTTCCCAAACCCCCCTCACTAATGGCGATGCCTAAAACAAAATCGCCTTACTTCCTATAATTCCATTCGTCACTGTCCCATGGTGCTGGAGAAGAAAAAACTGGTTTTAGTAGTCGACTTAACAACAAATCTTCATGAGAATCCTTGATCATATCTGTTTGGCCAGCTCCAACATATTGTAGTAGAATGGGCCACATTAAACCATTGGTTTCTTTGTCAATGTACACTCGTTCTTGAAGAATTTCCTAAAAAAAGCCTGTTTAAAACCCTGTATTAGTAAACGAACAAGACTAGACGCGTTAGACGGCGTATTTTACCAACCCACTCTTACCTTTGTATACGGTGATCGTATGCAGAGATCATTGAAATCGAGTTCTTCTGGATTTCTGTAATCAATTGGGGGCTTGAAGCTAAGACCTCTCCATTCGAATAAACTCAACAAGTTCTTCTTCTCTTCTGATATTCGTTTCTCCTGTAAATGTTATACGTAATTCAACAATAAGCGATGTTATTCATGTTTTAAATCATATTATCCATGATGAAACGTATGTTATCTTTGATAAAACGTATGTTACCCTTGATAAAACCTCTATTTTTCTCCATAACAATAATAAAACGCAGATTATCCATTATAAAATTTATATTACCCGTGACGAAACCTCTATTTTTTCAATTTTTCATTATCACTCACCTCAGCAGTCCTCTTCCGAACATCTCTTTCCTCCTTCACCTTCCTTTCTTTAGCCTTCTTCTTTAATTTACCCAAATCCTCCTTAAACTTGTTCCATTTCTCCTCATCTAACGTCTTCTCCTCCGCCTCGACCTTCTCCAACGTCTTCTCAACCTTATCAGCAAACTCCAACGACTTTGTAGCATATCCCAAATCACAAAATGCTTCAATACCTCTCAACGCTGCCTTCAAATTCCGTGGATTGAACTTCCAGGAGAACAAGCTATCCTTGGCACAGCTCTTCATATTGCCGAGATACTTGTTGGCGGCCGAACGATTGCCATAAAGCATAGAATTGAGCTCGGCATCTTGACAGAAGGCTTTGATACCCTTCGAGTACTGTTCTATGGCCCATCGGTACTTCTTTAGACCAAAAAACTTGTTTCCTTCCTCTTTTGCCTTCTTTGCGTCGTAAAGAGCGTCTTCGGCTGAGTCTTCATCATCGAATTTTAATGCCTGGAAATCAAGTTGCAAAGTTAATTGTGATTTTTTAAGTTTAAAAGTATTTATACACTCTATTTGATGTAATGTAAGTGATGAACCCTTAAAAATTGCTTAAAGAACAAGTAAAAACGATGTATCCTGTTCCGCTGCACATATGACGTCAAAGATAATATAAAATTAACAAACCTATAAGAAAAAAACGTAATGCGCTCCAAAATTGTTAAAAATAGATCAACCAATATGATAACCTCCTCATGAAACCAAAAAACAACATTTTATCCCTCAAATATCATCGCAAATTCCACCATACCTGTAAAGCCTGCACTTGTGCTGAATATTGTCCGTCAGCTCCAGCTTTCAAATCCTTCATAAAGAATGGATGCTGATCTAGCTCTGCCAACACTTTGTCCAAATCAAACGGTTCCTTCTTTTCGTTCTTGGCCTTCTAAACACAGAAACTAAAACAATATAAAAGAAACTCACGCTTTTTTCGGCCAACTCCTCCATGTATCGGTCCAAATCGTCGTCTAGCTTCTGACATAGCTCAGCCCGCTCCTCCTCCGTCAATTTCTTTTTTGGTACCTCACTCATCCTTACAAAGTTAGGACTTTCAATAATATTTTGTAAAGTTACTTTACCAAATATAATTTAACGCAAGCTGCGCTCGAGCTTACACAAACTGCAATGCCTTTTTATACATTTTTATCAGCGAAAGTGTTTTTGTTTCGAATTTTCTTTTTCCTCAAAAGAATTCTAGGCGTCATCCGATCTTATTATAATTTCCTTCGCTAAGCTTCGTGTTATGTTCGTGAATCATGTTCATATTGACTTTTCTTTAGTTTCAGATTCTTTAGTTTACTCACAATGGACAAGACAAAGTTACGGATTATCAACTTTGTAAGTTTGTTATTAAATTCGCTTTTATTGATTAACATGCCAGAAATTACCCGAAAATGATCAGGAAAAACTAAATTTTAATGTTTTCAGCTTAAAGTTGATTTACAAATTATATTGGATGAAAATGAGCACGAATTCTTTCTTCAAGAGCAGAAAATCAAGCAGCTTTATAAGGATCAATCAGGACAAGACCTCATGGTGAGTTATTTCCTAGTTATTTCTTGAAGTTTAGGTGTTAAAACAACGAGAATAACGTGTTTTATATTGTGAATGAATTTTGTTTTTTGAAGTTACATAATTTGGGGCAAAGCAAGGCAAAATTGATGTTATAGTAGAGGTCTATTGGGATAATAAGAGGTTTTGTGTATTTAACCTTAAATTTGGCAAAACATTTTTTTGTTTTTGCTTTCTCAAGATGAGTAAGAGACTGAAGAACGCTAAAAAGGATGTTTTTGATGTATTTTTTTACAGGCTTTTGTTTTGTGTTCAAACTTAGATTTTTCTTTTAAAAATTATTTATAATTTTTAGGAGCAATTGGCACTTGTCAACCCAGAACTAACTCTCAGAAAGGTGATCGATGATTTGCGTCCAAACATGTATTCATATGTTATGGATCCAGAGATGCCCGGATTCATAAAACGCGAAACTTTGGGTGGACGTCAGATTGCTGGTGCAGCGAATGGGAAATCAATGCCCAGCAATGGCGCACCGGCTCCAATTGGTACTCCATTGGCTAACGGGCAACATGCAGATTCGGCACCGATTGTTCAGCCGCCACCAGGCTTCAATTCCGTGGTCGGGTCGGAAAGAAGTTCTAGAGCCTCTTCTTTGGCTGCTAACAACTATAATGGAGGACGAGTGAATGGAAACTATGCTGCAAATGGTTCTCCGGCTATGGGAAATTTAAATGGCTATGAGTAGGTTTAGTTTTTATGGTTTAACCTTGATTGAACTTTAAAAAACTTGATTTTTTGCCGAAAATTTTAACCTTTTTTGAATTTTTTGGCATAACTTTTGAGATAATGTAGCTAAATGATTGAAGTTTGAGGAAAGTGTTGCCCATTCTATGGCAGATAAAATTGCTTTCGAAAATTTTTGAAATTTCAAATTTTACTTGAGTTACAGTAACTCTTCTGTAACCTTATTTTTTAAAATTTTTTCTTTGTTTTTTTTAAGAAATTTGTTAAAATTAGTGTTATAAATTGGAAAAATGTTGTTTAGTAACTAGTTCGTTAATACTTTAATGTTTATCTTTACTTTAGAAGTCAACGCGGCGAGTCTCCTTTTGTTACCCATCCACCTGCAAGCTACAACAATTTGGATGGAGATGTATGTCTTAAGATTTTATTTTTATTCTATTTAAAACATTTTAATAGGTTTATGTTGATTATTTCTAACTTTAGTCTTATTCGGGAACTTAAAATTTTCGAAAAGTAAAGTTTTTAAAAATTTCATATGATTTTGTTCAAATAATTTTGAGCCTCTTTCAAAACAAATTTTTGAGGATTAGGGGGCGCAGAATTATTCGAACAACCTACTATTTTTTCTGAGGTTCAGTTAAGTAGCTCAACATTTTTTATACAACTTAATACTGTTATAATGACATTATTGTAGGTATCAGATGCCGAACTCAAGAGAACTGCAGAGAACTTCTTGGACCAAGTCAAGACTATGGGTTATGAAGTAAGTTCGATTTTAAATTGCACTTTTATATTATTATATGTTTTTTTTGCATTTTGAAGAGAATTTTTGGGGGAGGGGAGGTTTTTTGGCACATTTGGTGAGAATTTTAGGTAATATAGCAAAGGAAAATCATTATAAAGAGCAGAAATGGCAAGAACTTTCTTTACAAGTTTTTAATTTATGGGTATAAAGTGTTTTTGAAGGTATAAAAGGTCAGGAAAAGGTGTAACGAGGTATTAAAAAGTGTAAAAGGCAGATGAAAGGTTAGGTCGCAAGAACTTTCTTTACAGAGGGAAAAACTACTAGAAAGCTGTTTGCTTATGCTATAAAGTCGCAGTTGTTTTTTTACAGAGTTTAAAATGGCAAAAACTTTCTTTACAATAGCAAAAGTGGCATTCATCATATAACTTGTCACTCGCAGGCTGCATAACATAAAATAAGGTTATTTTGGGTAGAATTGGCTAGAACTTTCTTTACAGAGCTTGAAATGACAAAAACTTTCGTTACAAATCAAAAAATGGCAAGAACTTTCTTTACAAACCAAAAAATCGCAAGAACTTTCTATACAAACTAAAAATGTCACGAAAATCTGAAAGTATGTTGTAGTAGGACAAGAATGTCTTCCATTAGTTATAAGGGGCTTATATTAATGTAAATCAAAGACAAAAGGCGATATTTATATAGAAATATAATTCAAAATTAATATTTTTGTACATAAAAGACCGGGACCACTAACTATGAGGCGTATTTTAGGACTTTTTCGACGCACAAACTATGATGGGCCGCTTCCACCACGTTTTAGTTTCGATGGCGCAAACCGAAAGGTCCAGAGTTTGAATATAATATAATAATTGTCATACGATCTCGTTACAGCCCGTTAGACATTGATTAAAGTTCTGATGCTAGTTTCTCGGCTTTGGTATTGTTAAAAATGTGTTAAAGGTTAACTTGGGCTAATGATAAACTAAGTATCTAAATGATAATGTAAAAGTTTGGCTGAGTGATTAAAAATGCTCTGGGCATGGGCGGTTAAAAATACTCTGGGCATGGGCGGTTAAAGATTATTTTGTTGTATAAAAATTGGAAAGAAAGTTCTTGCTGTTTTTTGTTTCATATATTTTTTTAAAGTTTCTGACTTGTAAAGAAAGTTTTTGTTATTTTTTGAAGTTTTGAAAAAAATCTTTATTTTTTCATAGTTTGTAAAGAAAATTCTTGCCATTTTCTGATTTGTAAAGAAAGTTATTGCTATTTTTGAAAAGTGAGTGTAAATATTCGTCTTGCAGGTTGCAAATGGTGACAATTTATACGTTGAAGGTTTTTTTATTTCGAAGAAAGTTGTTGCTCTTTTATGTTTTGTAAAGAAAGTTTTTGCCATTTTTTAATATGTAAAGGAAGTTCTTGCCAGTTTCTGATTTGTAAAGAAAGTTCCTGTCATTTTTGTTTTGTAAAGAAAGTTCCTGTCATTTCTTGTAAAGAAAGTATTCTCGCTTTTAGGAGCTTCCATGCGTGGAAGAGCCTCCAGACTGCCTGGTCGAGGACATGAGAATGACCGGCCAACTTCCATTCCCCAAACCAGATGAAGTGCCAGAATTCGACTACAACTCTGATCGTCAGCCCCATTCCGAATTCGACTCTCAATTCGAAGCCGAATTTGAATTTCAGAAGCCCAAAAAGAAGAATCCATGGGAGTCGGTCGTACCCAGCGAGTATCGTTCACAACGGCACGACTCATCGTACTCACAGCAAAGCGAAGCATATAATGCACAGAAGAACGGCACGTTGTATTTACAGCAAGACAGGACGTCGTATTCACAGCACAACGCCACATCGTACTCACAGCAGAACGCCACATCGTACTCTCGTCTCAATCAACCTCGAGACCTGGATGAAACCTTCAAAAGCTACACCGTGGAGGAGCAAGAAGCCGTGAATGAAGCTAACAGAGGCTTTGACGAAGCCTTGGCTTCATTAAAAATTGATCACGCCAGCCTGTTCTACTCCAACCGCCATCATTCGGTGAAGAACAGTGCTGAAGTGAATGCGTACCGAAGTCAGAAGTTGATTCCTTTCAAGAAACGGACAACGTAAGTTAAATGGGAGTGGGTTTAGGGGAGATTTGAAGAATTGTTGGAGGGCGGGATAAAAAATAAATTTTTGTGGACGGGGTGGAAGAAAGTTTGGTGGGCGGGGTAGAGAAAAATGTTTTCGGAAAGAGGGGTAGGGAGGACGAAAGGTAGGGTAGATGAGGAAAACATGGTTTTCAAATTAAAAAAAATTTTTGGAGGGCGAGGTGGAAAAAAATTTGAAGGGCGGGGTAAAAAAATTTTTGAGGGCGGGGTGTAAAAAAAAAGTTTTGAGGGCGGGGTTTAAAACAGGAGTTGGGGAGGACGCGATAGGTAGAGTAGATGTGGAAAATATAAATACTTTTACCTAGCCATGCCCTACCTTATACATCTATACTTCTACTTCAGTCTTACCTTATCTTTGCCTTACCTTTACTGTGGCCCCGCCCTACCTTACTCTATTTGATCTTTACTGAAAACTTACCTACCTTAACCCTAGTCATATCCTGCCTTACTCTACCCTATCCTATCCTATTCTACCTTGCCATACCCTACCCTACCATACTCTATTTTTTTAACTTTTACTCCAGCCATGCCCTATACATAAACTATCTTGTTCTAGCCTCACTTCACTGTACTCTACTTTGCTTTACCCTATCCTACCCTATTAAGCTCTATTGTACCCTACCTTATCTTACCCTATTCTATCTTGCTCTATTCTACATTATCGTACTAAACAATGCTTTTTTCAGTCGATTGTACGAAACTCCAACAAACTCAACACTTCTCAAGTACCTGAACACCAAAGACTACCACGCCACCATCATCAACCTGATCCAATTCTTGCACCACGTCTACCCGAACGGCTGTGACCTGAACGAGTTGAGAGGCTTCGAGCGACAACTTCAGAAGCGTGGCTCTCCATTCAAGTTGGGCGTCCAAACCACCATCTCATCTCTGGCCGAATGCGTGCGCCGAGGTCTGATCACGGCCGAAAAACGCCCGAACGGCACGATCTATCGTGCCCTACAAGCCGTCGTTGATGTGGAATTGTGGAGCCTGCCTCCGGGTCTTCCATCGAATTTGTTCCGGGTTCTATCGTCGTTCGGAGAACAACAGTTGAGCTTGTTGATGGACAGAACTGACATTTGTTTGGATGACAAGTCGGACTTTCTGGATGAACAGGTCAATGCGTATGTTTTTATATTGAGTTTATAGTTTTGAGGTTAGAAAGTGGTTGATTTAGGTATTTTATACATTGTAATAGGCTTGTATAATATGTCGTATATCATGGTAGGTTAATATGAAGTATAAGTTAAGTGCTATAAGCAGTTGTTATAGCCAGTATAATGTTTGATATTGACGTTGTATCATTTCAGAGCCGATTTCATTCGAATTGCCAACAATTTCCCACTGATTTTCAAATTGAATTCGCATGACAAACAAGTTTGTAAGTTAATATCAAGTGCCGACATAAATAACCCGCCATATTTTTTCTTGTAATGTTTTGTAAAAAATGGCGGGTTCTTTATGTCGGCGTCAATATTTTATTAAGGCATGGGGTTTTGAAAGTTTTTAGGTATATAAAGCGGTTATTAGGGATGTACTTGCCCTGAGGGTATGAAATTTTATCTTTACATTTATGTTCTACGTTTGCTGTACCATTATCTTTACTATTTCTCTTATTCCTACTCTTACCCCTACCCTTACTCTTAACCTTATTTTTACCCTTACCTTTTCCCGTACTCTTACCCCTACCCCTACTTATCCCTTATTCCTTATCCCTTACCCTTACTCTTATCTTTACTCCTATCCTCAGTCGTTACCCATACTCTAGCCATACCCTTGCCTTGCCATATTGATCTATACTTTGCCCAGCCCTTTACCTATTATATCATGTCATAATGTAATCATACTATGTTTTTCTATAATGCATTTTTACTTAACTATACTGTGTTCTACGATAACTCTTTTTTGCTTCGCCCTATAGTGAGGTTATGTCTACTCTACCCTACCGTATGCTTATCACTAAACTTTACCTTACAGTTATATAATTTTTGATGTTCCAGACAGTCAAGACGTGCTCACATCGATCCAAATTGAGAAGTCGTGCCCACGATGGAAGGTCCTCCTGGACTGTCCCAACATTAACTTTGACCATTTCTACTGCGACTGTAGAGACTGCAGCACCATCGGAGTGCAGGTCACTTACGAGTACACCTAAGACGAGTATATGTTCAGATATCGACTGATGCGAAAAGAGTGGCGTGAATTGAAGTTTCGAAAATTTGTTTTTGGGTTTAAAATTTTAAATTATGGTCTAAAAGTTTGTAGAAAATTTAAAAATTGAGGTATTGCTACCTTTTGAGCTGATTTTTTGATGATTCTACGGACTTTTGGACCGTTCATTTAAAATATAGTAAATTATAATTACGCGCCATTCTTTTTGCATCAATTTCCAAAGCTATTGTTTTTTTAGTGCCTTCTAATGATCCTCACATATGTCTGATAATTGAAATTTTAAACTACAGTAATCTCTGATGCTTGTAATATAACTACCGTATCTTAACTTTTCTACCGTACTCTAACTTTTATACTGTACCTTAACTACCCTCTCATATATTCATATAGTTGTTTAGTTGTTACTTATATTTTTGATTTTTTTGTTGCATGTTTTAGTTCTGTTTTATTAGCTGCAGCCTGCGACCGGTACAGTTTTGTTGTCTGCAGACTGCAGTAATATTTTTTGGCTTTTTAAAGGTTGGGAATTGAAGACTCGTTTTAACATTGGGAAAGATTGTGCAAGATTTGAATTTGCAATCATATTTGTTTGTATTTTTATTTGTTTTTTTTTCGTATTTTAGAATTGTTTTTAAAAGAGTTTACTTGAATAAGTTACTGTAGCTTTACCAACCCCCAAGTTCAGTTAATAGACTACTTCTACCTTATTATATTAGTATAATGTCAATAAATAATATTGTGCTGTATAATAAGTTCTTTTTTTGAATTTAAAAAAATTATGAAACATTTTTGAAATTTTGAAAAATTTTTTAAATTTTGCGGGTTTGGCATTGTGTTGCAAGAAACTAATTTTGGTTAATTTAAAAAAAGGGTTTTTGGTGTAAATGACGGTAGATAAAGGGGTGGTATTCTTTTAATTAAAATTTGGATAAAAAACAAAATAAACAAAAGGCCAATTTGGCGGGAAATTCGAATTTTTAAAAGTGCAACTTAAAATTTGAAACTTGGCACGCTTGTTATGTTTAGTATAATTATAACGTGTAAATAATTTGAGATAATTTTGACATCTAGCAAAAAAGTTATGAAATTTCGTAACTTTAAACCGTGAAATTTGGTACACCTTTTACACTTGGTACAGAAATGTTTTTTTTTCAAATTTTGACCCGTTTTGGACAACTACCAAATAAGTTATGGCATTTTGAGGTGCCCAAGCTTATATTGTTCATGATGATTATAGATTATAATAAAAATATTGAATTATTTTTAAATCTATAAGTTTTTACACTTTTTACGCATGATACAAGCATATCTGTTTTATCTTTGATGTAAGTTGGACAACTATCAAATAAGTTATGGCATTTTTAAGCCTCTCAGCTTATATTGTCCATGATGATTAATATAGTTTAGTAAAAGTACAAAACTATTACAATATACAAACATTTGCAACAATTTTCGACAAATTCTGAATGTGTTACGTCGAGAAAAACACGTTTTTCGTGGTTATTTATTTATTTTGTTCTACTTTCACTCATAAAACAAGGGTAATATGTTCGTTTCGGCTATCTATGTTACAAGGTTACTATAGTCTCCTTGGAGGGAAAAGGAAGGCTACGAGGAACTGTAAGTTTCTTTTTTATAAATTTATTGAAGGTATTTATATGATTATGGCTTAAAATTAAATTTTTGATGAATTAAAAGTTTTCGTGGTGAGAACCAAAAGTAAAATGAAAGTTAAGATTTGTAAAGAAAGTTCTTGCAATTTTTGAGTTTGTAAAGAAAGTTCTTGCAATGTTTGAGTTTGTAAAGAAAGTTCTTGCAATTTTAGGTTTCGGAAAGAAATTTTTTGCCATTTTATGCTTTGTAAACAAAGTTCTCGCCATTTTATCGTTTGTAAAGAAAGTTCTTGCTATTTTGACCTTACTTTTCAAAAATTGTAATATTTTAAAAAGTTGATAAAATAATCTGTAAATAAAGTTTTTGCACTGCCAAAACATAATAAATGCTTGCTAATGTCATGACCTTTTGACAAAACTTGTCACAGTAGATTTACAATACTACTATGAATAAGTGAAAACATTTCTCAAGGTTAAAACGTCATGTTTGTTTTTTCCGCCAACGTCTTATGTCATCATTGTGACAAGTTTGGTTTTTTGTCGGAATACGGTTTTTGTGACAAACTTTTGTAGACTTTTTGTAATTTCGAAATTTGGAACTAAAGTTTTGCCAATTTCTCAAAATTTTTAACATTTAGAATTTGTAAAAAAAGTTCTTGCCATTTTATGATTTGTAAACAAAGTTCTGGCCATTTCATAATTTGTAAAAGAAGTCCTTGCCATCCCCTGCGTCGTACAGAACGTTCTTGCAATTTCTATTCAAAATAAGCTGTTTTTGCGTTGTGCAGCCTGCGAGTGATAAGTTATACGATGAATGCCACTTTAGCAAAAGTAATTAAAGTTATTGCCATTTTATGATCTGTAAAGAAAGTTATTGCAATTTTAGGTTTTGTAAAGAAAAATCTGCCGCTTTATGATTCGCAAAAAAATTTCTTAATAATTCTATTCAAAATAAGCACATTTTGCGTTGTAGTGACAATTTATACGATAAATGCCATTTTAAGCTTGTAAAGAAAGTTCTCGCCATTTTACGTTCTGTAAAGAAAGTTCTTGCCATTTTTTGTTTTGTAAAGAAAGTTCTTGCCATTTTTCTTCTGTAAAGAAAGTTCTTTCCATTTTATGCTTTGTAAAGAAAGTTCTTGCCATTTCATCTTTTGTAAAGAAAGATTTTGCATTTTTGCAGACGTTATTGTATACTTCATCCCTTGAAACAATATTTTTCTTTTCTTTTCTCAAAACTCCATTTTAATGTAGAATATTTGCAAAAAACGACTGCATTATGACCTTATTCAAATTCCAGTTTTTGCGAAAAAAAACGAATTTCTGGCGTTCGAATATGGAACGCTTGCTTGTTTTAATCCGATCAAACCCATCTTTTGTTAGTAACATGTCCTACGGTGTTCGTATCGTCGTATGTTACTACGGTTTTATCGGTATAAAAAACAATATTATCATCTGAGCTCCGCCCACTTTTTTATAAGTTTTTGTCGAGATTTTGGCACGTTTAAAGTCGAGATTGGGAGACGGTTTAAATCAGTGTTAGCGGGTCGGGTTCAAAGTGTCATAGTGCTTTAATAAAAGTTAATAAAGGTTTAAATTTTTTCGAATTTTGAAATATTGTTACCTTTAGGGTAGTAAAGTGAGTAGGGTAGGGTAGGGTAGGGTAGGGTAGGGTAGGGTAGGGTAGGGTAGGGTAGGGTAGGGTAGGGTAGGGTAGGGTAGGGTAGGGTAGGGTAGTATGACAATGTAGGGCGACTTGGTTACTGTACATTCCCTCAAACTTAGAGTTTGTCTTGACTTCATATTTTTCAAAAAAGTCATAGTGTGATCTTGTCAAAGCAATTTCACACTTGTTAATACTACAAAACTTTTTTGATGTTGTTACTTTTTTCACTTTCTTTCCTCAATGAAAAGGAGTGCAAGGTCGTTCGAGTGTTTTTCACTGTATAACATAATGTGGTTTTGAACCGGAATGGCTAGGCCCAGGTTTAAATTTTGTAAAGAAAGTTGTTGTCAATTTTTGCTTTGTAAAGAAAGTTTCTGCAAGTATTTGCTTTGAAAAGAAAGTTCTTGCCATTTTATGTTTTGTAAATAAAGTTGTTGCCATTTTTTGATTTGTAAAGAAAGTCCTTTCCATTTTATAGTTTTTAAAGAAATTTCTTGCCAATTCTATTCAAATGAACCATATTTGGTGTTGTGCAGCCTGCGGGTGACAAGTTATAGGATGAATATTAATATACCTCACTTTACAGTAATGACCAATCGTGGGTGGTTGCCCTACATCCTCTTACTATCGGCACTATCCTCCTTGGCCAGTTCAGTATTATTGGACAGAGATACCAGCGATGTAGAGGATGTAGCTGACATTCTACATCAACTGAACAATCCAGTACGACAACAAGATCCAGTATCGAGCTCAGCTTTGGACATTGAAAGAGAACAGTTGAAACGTGTTGAGGTAGGTTTGGAACACCTTATTTTTCAGTATTGGACAAAAAACAACAATATTTATTACGATGAAAGTTTTCGTGGTGGGACCCAAAATGAAATCGCAAAGTTATGGTTTTTACTGTTCTAGTAGGGTAATTTTGGTATGGATTGGTAAGGAAAGGGGTAAAATCACAAAAAAATAAAAAAATTTTTTAAATTTGAAAAAAATTCACAGGGGGTACCATATTCAACCATATTTAAAATTCAAACTCATTATAGGCCCAAATCCATCAAGCATGGCCAAAACACCAATTTACAACAACACCTATGCCCATTTCTGGCCAAACCGAAGTGCCGGCCAGCTCTCAGAAGACGGAAATCGACCTAAACCAAGAGATTCGACCAGTTTTGAAGCCAAAACCTGGCTTCAAAGTGCAGAAAGAGCAATTTCAAGATGAAGAGCTACAAAATGAAGACCTTGACCAACGTCCTGAAAGTCAACGTCAATTTAAAAACGGCAGAAGACCATGGCAACGAGATAGTCAAGAGTTCCCGTTTCAGAATAGTGATAGAGACTTGAGCACTCGTCATGGTGTAGATAGTCGAAGACGGATAATGAATGAACAAAAGGCCTTTATTAATCGAGATTCTAATTTGAATAATCGAGGAGATCAAAGACAACCAGAAAGCCAATTTAATCTACCAGAAGCCCAATTTAGTCGACCTGATCAATTTAGCCGCTCGGACCAATTCGATCGAGAAAGAAATCAATTCAACCGCCAAAACGGTCGATTTGACCCTCGAGATCGATTGAATAACAATGCCTTGTCAAGCCAACTAGATGAAGATGAATTTCAAGCCATACAGAACATACTAGAACAACATAATCAAGGACAAAAGCATCGTGATGATCAACTGAATCTGAGAAGCCAGAGCTTCAGAGGTCAGAATCTGAGAAGTCAGGGCTCCAGAAGTCAGAACTCAAGGGATTGGAATCCTGATCAAAGCTTTAACAATCAGAATATTAGAAGCCAAGAGTTCTCCAGCCAGAATCCAAGAAGCCAGAACTTCAGAAATCAGAATCAGAGAAGTCAAAGCTCCAGAAGCCAGAATTCTTTCAGAAGTCTTCAAAGAAGTTGGAATGAACAATCAGGCTGGATTCCAATTGATGATCAACAACATGATAGTCGAGCCTCATTCAGAAAGTTCAGAGATCCTCAAGGTCAACAACAAAGGATGAACTTCCAAGATTCTAGAAGAGGAAACCGGCTACAGAATCAACGAATTCAAAATCAAGAATTCGAGAATCAAAGGCTTCAGAAACAGCAGTTCAGGCCACAAAATCAGCAGTTCAGACCTCAAAGCCGACAATTTTTGCGCCAAAGAGATCAACAAGGTAAAGACCGAGTAGATCGTCAGCAAAATCAAGTTCAGAATCGACAAAGTCAAAATCATTTTATAACTAACACTCCACGACCTCAAGGACTACAATCGACTACGAGAATGCCTTTTAATCAGCAAAGAATGGTAGGAAACCAGCAAAGAATGACATCAAATCAGCTTCAAACCAACCCTTCTCAACTTCAATTCAGTGGAGATGCACGTCAAAGTTCAGAATTTGATCAACCACAGCCTAGGCTTCAACAACAACAACCTAGGCTTCAACAAAACGTAAACCAAGGATTCAGAAACCCTGTCCAAGGACCCAGAATCAGCAATCGAAATCAAAATTTTGGACAAGATCAGCAAGGCTTTCAACAGAGACAACAACAAGGTTTCCAGAACCAAAACCAGTTGAATACTGGTCGAAGACAACTTCAGCGAACCCAACAACTTCAACGACAAGGTGTCTTGAGTACGTCAGTTCCATTCCGAGATAGTTTGGTTAGAACAACCATGCCTAGCAAAACTTTTGTTACTACGACTCCGATGCCAACCCTTGGTACCAATAATAACCGTAATCTTGGCCAGAGTAGTACCATAAGCCAATTTAATAATAGGCAAAGTACGGTGATACCAAAACAAGGCATAACTCAGTCAAGACAGGTTAATACTATAACCCAGCCCAGCACCATCGGCCAGAGACCTCTTCTCAACCCAAGAACAAGGCATAGACAACAACAAAACAGAGCTTTTCTTCAGCAACAGAGTACGGTACAACCTCAGACGACTACACAAAGAATACCAACAGTACAAAGACAGACTTCCAGGTCTCAAATGACAATACCACCAACGCTACAGCCGGTTGGTAGTAATAGAAGAGTAAATAACTTTGGTCAACAGACTACCATGAGGCCTATAGTTGGCCAGCAGTCAACTGTCAGACCTACAGTAAGCCAGCTAAGTAATATAAGACCTACAGTAAGCCAGCTAAGTATCGTAAGACCTACAGTAAGACAGCAAACTGCTCAAAATCGTAACTTCTCACCAAGACAAAACTTGCAACAACGCCAGCAACAAGTCACGGCAAAACCTCAAGTCATACACACCTTAATTGACACCCGAGGGCATCGTATTCAAATCACGGAAGACCCCATAACTCACGAACTTAAGGTTCAGCCAGAGCAACAAACTCAGCTAACAGGTCAACAAGTGCAAGGTGGTCAAAGAAGACCACTTCAGAGCCAGCAACTTCGACAATCAACTCAAAACCAGCAATTTGTTAGCACAACTCCAGCAACAACTCGGCGTGGATTGGCTAGAGTACCAGCTAGCGAGATCGACCGTAACATGAACTCAAGATTCAGTAGTGCAACCCCAACTTCTAGCTCAAGAACACACAGTATAACATCAGTTCCAAGAAGTTCAACGCTAGCTCCAACTCGAGGCTCAGCCATGACAGCCACGCCAGCTTCGACCAGCTTCTTTGGCCAGGCGTTGCCACGAAATATGGCTACCAATGTGAACAGAAATTTGAATTCCATTAACAATGGCAAGTCGACCACCTCAAGCTTCTCTAGATCAACAATTAGACCAGCCTTCACCACAACTCAAAATCCGCTTCGATCGACCACAGCCTCCAGAATCCCAACTACAACCTCGACAATGTCGAGGCGTGCGGGGAGGCCCGGACTGGAACAGTCCAGCCATGTGCCGTCGAATGAAGCGTTTACTACAGCGTTTTCTACAGACCCACGGCAAGATAATTCATTGAGTTCAAGGTCAGGTAATACACTGACTTCAAGGTCAGGTAACACCTTCAATTCAAGACAAAACCAGCGGCTAAGCCAAGCCCAAATCGACCGGTTAAACCAAGCCCAAATCGACCGGTCGGGGTTTTCAAGAACACAAAATCAACAGTTGGGGTTTCAGCCAAACCGACGTCCTTTATTAGCCAAAAAGCGGCCCGGACTAGAGACCTTGGACAATGAGGATTTAGATCAATCATTCGCCACACCCAGCCCATCCGAAGCCAGGCCAGTAGCCATGGCTTTGAAGAGTAGTAGCTTAAAAAACGGGCTAGAAAAGATTGAAGATAGTTCGAAGAAAAGCCTAGAGACTAGCGACGAAAGTGGTTCTCCAAAGAAGTCAAAGAATATCGGTGATAATAAGGATGGTCATAGGCTAAATCAAGGCAAAATAGATCGCAAAAACGGCCATAAAAGCGGCCAAGAAAGAGGTAAAAATAGAAATGGCAGTATAAAGCCTCAGGATAGAACTGAAAGCCCAAAAGCGCCAAAAGAAGGTAGAAATGAAGCCCAAAAATCATCAAAAGGACTAGAAAAAATGCCAGTTGAAACAAAAAAAGTGCCTCTAAATGAAAGAGTTCAACTTCATACAGCATTAAAACCTGATAAATCGACTGATAAGACAACAAAGAAGCCATCAAAAGTTAGTAACAAGATAGGGCTTAAGGCAGATGATGATGAGAAGAAAGAGAACAAGAAGAAGATAGATAATAAAGATAAAAATGATAACAAGAACAAGAATAAGGATAAGAAAGACGAAGAAGAAGGATTTGAAACAACAATGTTAGTCGACATATCCTTTGAAGACAAACAAAAAAAAGAAGACGTTGTTAAGCATGGAAAAGATGATAACAAAGAAGAAAAGGTAAAACAACAAAGAGAAAAAAGAAGAAAAATAACCACAAAACTATGAACGAAAAAGAAAGAAAAGGCTTCAGAAGATAAACCTAAGAAAGCCTTAGAAACAAAAAAGAAAGAAGAAAAAGTAGATTTAGATGAAGAAGAAATGGAAGAAGAAGAAGAAAATGAAAAAGAAGAAGATATTCCGCGAAAACTTGGCCAAAGAGCCATTCAAGAGCCAAATTCGGATGAGAAAAACGAACTCAACAGTTTTAAAGGTACGTTTTTATAAAATGGCAAAAAAAAATTTTAAAAAAATTTTAAAATCGAAAACCCCCTCCCCGCTCTTTAAAAACTTTTTTAACCCAACCTAATTACTCTTGTAGATGAACTCCCAGTTCAACTATGTCACGTAGACAGTGACTGTGCTAATGACAAATTCAACCGTACGGTTTGTGAGCGCTATGGAGGACGAGGGAATCAAGGAGCTTGTCGGAGCCGTGAGTTTTATATTTTTTTTGGTTTTTTCATCATTATCACCTTCAAAGTTTACAAATTGCGTATTCAAAAACAGGGCGTGGTAACTACCTCCGCTTTAAATTTTTTTTTGAAAAATGATTAAACTTGATTTTTTCTGGATTTGTAAAGGGGTCCTTATTTTTTGATTTGTGAAGATAGTTCTTGCTGTTTTTTACTTTTTAAACCAAATTTTTTCCATTTTTTGTTTTGTAATGAAAGTTATTGCTATTTTCAGATTTGTAAAGAAAGTTCTTGCCATTTTATGATTTGTAAAGAAGTTCTTGTTATTTTTTAGTTTGTAAAGAAAGTTTTGGGCACCTGAGGTCCTTTGTTTAGATCCCGCCCTCCGGCCCGCACAGCCCGGTCAGACCTTTTAAAAATAGTTTTGGCCCGGTTCAGTCTAGAACCAAGCCGGGCTAAGTAGGACCCTTTTCAGTTCTAGTCCTACCTTTTGGTTTAAAAATTTTTTTTCGAATTTTTTATTTGATAATTTTTCAGCTTGGTCATGCAAAACCGACGACGATTGTCCAACATGTTGTCGAACATGGAACGAGGATTCGAAGGAAAAACATTGTGGTTACAGTAAGTTGTATTTACTGTACTTACCAATAGGGCCCTCTACCTCAACCTATGGTCTGTGGAAAACACGTATTTTACTAAAATCTAGATTTTTTCATTTCTTAGCCGGAAATTTTTTTTCATTTTTAGCGTTAAATCAAGCCTAAAACATTTTTTCATTTTTCAGTCAAAAACCCCCATTTTAGGCATTTAAAAAACAAAAAAAATTAAAATTCCTTCAGATTTCCTCACAATGTACTGTGGCTACAACAACACCCGCTTCCCTGATGTGATATGTCCGCAGAAGGACATATGTCAACAAGGATTCGACGGGTTCAGTACGTGTCGGATCATACTGGACGAGAGGAACATTGAACAATATATGAGTTGTGCCTTTGGGCCGAAGATCATGCGAAAACAACATAACTAACATAATCGTACAGATCTTGTCTATTAAATTGTTCAAATAATTCTGTGCCCTCTGACCACGAAAATTTACTTTGAGCGGGGGCACTGAATTATTTGAACAACTTAATAATTGCTATCATTTTAGCAAGTTCATCTTATAGTAGCCGTGAATGTCTCTTCTGCTAACTACAGACTTCTAATCCTTTAGCACCAAGTACAATATCACCTTTCATGTACCAATATGTCCACCTTTTTAAGTCTAATAGCCCAATTTATCAATTCACACCAAACCTAATGTAAAACAGAGTCTGCCCCCTAGAACACCCAAATTATGCCTAATATAATCTTCATGTTATGCCTGCTATCAGATCCATATTATCATTACTACAAGATCATTTTATACTTTCATATTTTAGAATAATCGTTCTTGCCATTTTATTTTCGAAGAATTAGTCCAAACTCGTAGTCAAGTTTCCTCATATTTCCGGTGATATTTGAATAAAGTTTTTTTACTATTAGGTCGTTCACTTAATTCTGTGCCCCTCTCAAATAAAATAATCTTGTCAAAAAGCGATTTTCGGAGGTTATACTAAAGTCAAAATTATCAAAAAAATCCAAAAAACTGATAGTACACATTTAGGTAGTAACTCCCCAACGTTACAGTACCCACTTGTGTATAAAATCCTCAAAATTACAGTACACATTTAGGTATTAAACCCCCAATATTACAGCACACATTTAGGTAATAAACCCCCAACATTACAGTACAAATTTAGGTATTAAACCAAAATTTCCACTTTTCCAAAAAAAATTCCGACAAAAATGCAAATCTGATCAATTTATTTGTACAAACGGTGGGATACGATAGTATTCCGATTCACAACCATCAACATGTATCAGTGTGCGAAACGATGATAAAACAATGTAAACAAAAGGAAGAGAGAGAGAGAGTGCGGTGTGGGAGGAGGACGTTCAGTCATCGCCAGGATGCTCGGGACAACAATTTTTGCGCCGGAACCAGTCGTCGATGCATCTGAAAATGGGCAGTGTCAAAAATTTAAAAAATCGTACTACATAGCATCATACTGATACTAAATAATATAAAACAGTATCGTACTAATAATATATGAAGCATCGCACTAGATAAGACCAAAATGATACTAAAAGAAGTAAAATCATCACACTGATGCTAAAAAGCAGTATCATGCAATATAGTACAACACGTTGACGCCTTTTTATATCACATATCACAATATTGGTACTGAAAGAAGCATAAGAATCATACAGTACTAACAAAAAATCATATTTTAACACATATCACCATACTGATACCAAAAAGCAGTATAATACTATATAGTACCATAATAAAAAATCGAAATCCCAAATAAAAGCAAAATAATACTATATAGTACCATACTGACAAAAATTTAAAATCACTTCTGAAAGCTGTAAAATTCTATATAGTATCAGTACTACATAGTACCAGTACTCCATAGTACCATAGAAGGAAGTAAACTAAAAAACCCTTACTTTTTGTGATATATGCAAAGGCAGGGTAAGCGCGCGATCGTCTGTCCCACGTCCATTTCCTCCAAACAAATGGCACATTCGCCTTTTTCGTCGCTCAAAACGTCTTCGTTGTAGGCGATTTTGGGCCGGGTGAAGCACATCACCAAATGCACTTCGGCTTCGTCGGATGGGATGCGTTTGTGGCACACCGGACACTTCACATCACGTCCTGAAACTACAACAATATTTTAGGTGAAATGAAGTTATCAAGCATCAAATATATTAAGTTGTTCAAATAATAATGTGCCCCCTAACAGCAGCTTTTCATGGTTAAGTTTTTCTATCCAAACTACAGTATTTTAGGTCTTTGTTACTATGCCTTCTATACTTCTATGCCACGCCATAAACTATTCATCATATGCTAAAAGTATTAAGTTGTTCAAATAATTCTGAGCCCCCTCTCAAAGCAAATTCTCAGAGTTGGGAGCACAGAATTAATTGAGCAATCTAATTGACATAGTTTGTATGATTAGTGATGTTGTTTTCGCATGATTTTTGACCCAAAGGCACAACTGATATATTGTTCAATATTCCTCTCTTTCCAGTACGATACTACACGTACTAAACTCAAATTCTTAAAAAATAACCCCCAATTCTCAAAAAAATCTTTTACTTTCTCTCTCCCCAACATATTCATCTTGAATTTCATGTTTCGGTGCTCGTCTGAACACGTTTATAGCCGTAGCAACACAGAGTAAAGCAGTTTGACGTGACCATTCATTAAAACGTGCCAATAGCATCAGACGAAATTAGTGGATATTAGTGATAGACCAGTTTTAGTCGAATTAGAGCAGAATAATTTGGAAATTTTTTGTTTTTCTTCAAGAATATCGGTTGTTGTCCGTAGAATTTTTACTGTATTTGCTGGATTTTTCGTAGTTTTCAAAAATAT
The DNA here is from genome assembly GCA_904066225.2 of Bursaphelenchus okinawaensis. Classification (NCBI taxonomy): domain Eukaryota; kingdom Metazoa; phylum Nematoda; class Chromadorea; order Rhabditida; family Aphelenchoididae; genus Bursaphelenchus; species Bursaphelenchus okinawaensis. Next base: position 8,669,180 of record CAJFCW020000001.1, on the reverse strand, counting down.
TTTAATGTTTATTAATTTTTATATTGTTTTAGGTTCTTTTATTGAAACTATGCCTTATATCTGGTGTTTTTATTTTACTAGTTGACTGCAAAAACTTCAGTATTTAAAAATATCTTCAAAAATTTTTTAAATTAAATTTTGAAGATATTTCTATCTATGATTTGGATACCAGACCACCAAGAGCCACTGTAATCAAAGTCAATTCTATTTTTTACATTGGCACCTTCCAACCCGCCTCACAATGTCTAGGCCCCAATTGTTTTGTTCTGGTGGAGCATAAAGGAAGGAAACTGAAGTAATTGAAAGCAAAAGCTATAATAAGTTGCTGATAACATAATAAAGGTGGTAAAAGTAACAGTGTTGTAAGGTCAAGGGAAAATCAGAAGGTAAAAATGGCTTATTAGGTTTTTCAAATACTTCTGTACCTTCTAAGCACAAAAACTTGCTTTGAGAAGAGCACAGAATCACTTGAACAACCTAATACACAAAACTTTTGCTATATAAAGCCATTTCAATCTTTCCAACATTCCGCACGTTACATTACTATTCTTTTCCTTTACCATGTTATTCCCAAATTATTATAGTTTTTCTTTCAATTACGTCGTTTCCCTTCCTTTATGCCCTACCAGAACAAAAGAATCGGGGCCTAGACATTGTGAGGTGAAGGTGCCAATATAAAAAATAGAATTGACTTTGATTACAGTGGCTCTTGGTGGTATGTTCTCCACCATCTTTTCGAAGCCGGAAACTTTAAAAGCCTGTTTCCGGTCGTTTTTCGTGGAAGTTTTTTCTCCACGAATTCCGACGGAAAAAAGTCTCGAGATTTGTTTTTGGGACTGGGTTTAACAATATTCAATAATTTACTATTGTATTCTTGTTTATATGATGTGGCAATAGTTTTTTTTCGCAAAAAAGTGAAAATATTATAATCCTGCTAGCTACAATAATATAATTATTAGATCTTAGGGTAAAATAATTTTGCATAATATCAGGAGGCGTACTACAACTAATAAGGGGAAGTTATTGGTGTGTTAGTAAGAAAAGTATTATAAACCTGCAAATTAAAATAATAAAGTTACTAATATATTATAGTAATTAGCAGGCTTATAATACTTTTCTTATTAACACACCAATCTCATCCTCCTATTAGTTGTAATAAGCCTATGATACTATACACAATTATTTATTTTCACAGTAAGAGTACTTTCCCTTCGCAAATAAATTACTTTTACACTATTCTTTGAGTCAATTATTATACTCCTTCTTAATTATAGTTACTGATCCGAATTTATTACTGTCACAGTCTTTTCCAAACTCTTATTAAAGGTTTGTGCCGGAATTTGGTTCTTGTTTTTAATTATTTCAAGAAAGCTTTGTCTTTGAATATATCATTAAGATCGCATGTCATATGCGTTTTGTTTTATAGACGTCTGTGGTGGCTTTTTTAGTGTTTTTGAAATCTTTGTAATTAAAAATTTCTTGAAATTTATCTAGCTTTTATGCGTTATTAAGAGAATATGGTGTATTCTTTACCGAACTATTAAAAACTATAAGATCTTTAACTTCGAAAAGCTTTGAAAGGGGGTAGTTGCAAGATTCAAAACAACAAAATTGTATGGTCCACAATACAATTGTGTTATTTTTTGTTGTTTTCAATTACTTTTCTTTGAAAACTCCTAAAATTTCTTAAGTTTTAGCATAACTTTGCTATTAACTGTGATACTTTACTACACTACATCGTTAAGGTATTATATTAGGTTGTTCAAATAATTCTGTGTCCTCTAACCCTAAAAATTTATTTTCAGAGAAAGCACAGAATTATTTGAACCACCTAATAAAAGTAAAAACACCTTTGTTATATTTGCTTTCAACCTTCTTGTTGGGCTTTCAATTTATTCTTCTTGGGCCTTCAACCTATTTTTGTTAGACTCTCTCAACCTATTCTTGTTGTTTTTAATCTTGTTGGCTAAAATTAATTTCATGGTACTCGATGTTACGTTTCATTCATGACGTTCGGGGCAAAGATTTGGCCGCAGATAGGACACAAAAACTGCATTTTCAGTTTCGCGTTAATGTTTCAGTCAAAAGTCATTAGGTTATTAGATATTTTGAGATTTGTTTTGTTCTAGCAAGAACATTCAAAACATGTCTTCTTAGTTTAGACCTAGCTACTTTTGATTTTCTTTATGCTACGTTATTTTGCAAACATTAACTTTCTTTATACTATCCTATTTTTTCAACTTCAAAACGTTCCACGTGACCTTAAGTCAAGTTGTGCGTTAGCCCTCTCTTACTCGCTGGAAAGCACACATCTTCTAAAGAGCGCATACCGATTACACGGTACAATCAGTTCATTTTTTGTAAACAAAAAAGTATTTAAACTATTCCCAAGGGCGTAACTTTCCCGTATCCGTTTCTGATACTCGGTATTTTCAAAAAAAAACGCATGTTTATTTATCATTTCGAGACAACAGAGCATCATTTCGGGACAACACAGCTCTCGAACTGGACTAAACCAATTATATTCACACTCGATGTGGTGTTGTGGTCTTGTTTTCCGACGTGGTTACGTTATCCCATAGTCTATAACAACGGGTTGTAATTGTTTTGTACTTGGAGTTATCTGCTTCTATTTTTTTATTTTCTATTAGTATTCATCTATTAGTATTATAGCTTTAAAGCCAATGGTTGCTTGTTTAATCGTTTAGTATCATTGTAAAAGTCTATGTTATTTCTTCAGTCTTGTATTGTTATTGTACAATTGTAAAAGCCATTAAAAGCAAAGTAAATTATTTTTTTTTCAAATATCGGCTTTAATTCTCATTCTTTCATACCTTAAAAGTCATGCGGTTTTTAGTTAAAATGTATTTGTTATATTGAGGTTTGAACCATTATTGTTATCGAATGTCACCTGTACTTTAACGTCACCTTTAATGCATTCCCCTTACTCCGTCAGGTCTTTGTTTTTCTGCAAAAATGAGCAATGTTATTTGCCGTATGCAATATAGTTTTTTCTGTCTTTCCTTTCTGATACTCGGAATTATCGACCAAAATTAAGAAATTATCAACCAAAATAATCAACTTCACTCTTTCACTTTGTAACGCTATCATACTACCCATTTCACTCATTCACCTTATAGTAATACTCTAAAATTCCGTCATGTTCGAGTAAATTATAAAATGTTCCAATTTTGCGAGCTCTCAAGTGGCCGTTCGTCGTCCACAAACTTGACCTTGAAAAGGGCAAAAGCTCCAAAACAAACAGCGTAAAACTAGTTTGCAACAGGCGCCACAGGAAATGACAAGATTGGGATTTATTAATTCATTAGAAATTTGTTTTTAGAGTGGAACCGGCCACAACCGGAGGGCAAAAGTCAATACAACCTCCCTTTTTAGGTTACGGCAAAAAATCTTGTGACATTTTTAGGTTTGAAGACCTCTTCTTTCTTCAGCGTTTAATTTTTTCTCCCACTTTTTTTGGTATTTACTTATTTATATTCTCTTTTAAATTCCTAGTCATTTAATTCTATTATAACTTATTTTATATTGACATACTTGCAATATCTTTGTCATGCTTCTAATAACAATAGTTCAAAAATCTGTTGAAAGCTTTCATAGCGTCATCTTATTACTAATTAATCAGTGGGCCTAATCCAAATGAATTGAAATGTCTCTTTGGAAAAATCTTGGAAGTCAAAAAATAACTTTGCTGTATTTTAAAGATCGCCTAGCTCCTCAGACTCGTTAGAAATCTCATCTTCTTAGTACGCTATGTTTCTCAATCACTTGTTGTTGTTATTTATTGACTTGATACATGTTTTTATTCGCGACTTTACATCCCCAACTGCAAAATTTTCAATTTCAGGTCATTAGTACACAAACTAACCAACCTCCGTTTGATTATGCCTACAAATTCGCTCATATCGAATTATCTTGTAATAGTTAGGACAAAAGTTTTCTGATCCCTTCAGAATGCTAATACACTTTTGGCTGTTGCACATTATAGTACAACAAGTCAAAAGTGAAGAATGCCCTCGAGTTGTGTCGCACGAGGCCTTGATCAACTCACTTATGAAGAACTACAGTCGGTGGGTTTATATTTTTGGATTTAAACTTTTAAATATATCAGAAATCCAAAAACTCTAAGCCCGTATTTTATCTATACCAATACTAGGTTGTTCAAATAATTCTGACCAATAAACACCGAAAACTCGCTTTGAGAGGGAGCACAGAATTTTTTCAACAACATAATATTAGTAGCCACAATAACAAACTAACCTAACCTTTCCAGAAGCCTAAGCCCATCAAAGAAGCCAGTTCCAGTAAAAGTGGAAGTTACAGTACAAGATATATCCGAGTTATCCGTCCTCTCCAACAGTTTCACTGCCGATTTATGGTTCAGTTCGCTGTGGCAGGATGATCGACTAGCCTTTGGGCATTTGGATAGTTGTCGACAAAATCTTTCATTCGACGACACATTCGAAAGCCGAATCTGGTCGCCAAACGTGTGTATTGTCAATTCAAAAGTGTCCAAAGTTCATACCTCACCCAAACCAAACGTACTACTCATGCTAATGCAGAATGGTACTGTATGGCTTAATTATCGAGTGAGTTTTGGGATTGACATAGTCTTTCACTTTATTTTTTATTGCTTTAGGCCTATTTTTTGCCTTCTTAGGGCTGTTTTTCTTTTACTTTTTTTTTGCTATTTTTTACTTTTTAAGTCTATTTTTTGTTGTTTTAGGCCTATGTTGTACAATTATAGGTCTCTTTTTTTACTTTCTAAAATTGTTTTTTACTTTATCAGTTATATCTTGCACTGTTTTAGGTTCGAGTAGAAGCCCCATGTGTATACGAGCTCAGTGATTTTCCTATGGATAAGATCGTATGTTCATGGGATCTTGAAAGCTATAGTTATAACACAGCGACAGTAAAAATCGACTGGTTAGAGCCGGCAGTCACGCTAACAACTACAGAGTTTTCGGCTTCTGATTATGCGTTTGTTGGTATAAAACATGCCAAACATACTGAGGTAAGTGTGTATTCTGTTTTGTGCTAGTTCATCATAGTTTATAGATTAAAAACCGCATTTTTATAATTCCAACTTTATAAAATATATTTTAGTACTACAAAGCAGGCGAATGGTACCGTCTAACGGTTGATATTCAATTCAAACGTCGTTACGGTTTTTACATTCTTCAAATCTACATTCCCAGCTATATATACGTGGTCATATCGTTCATAACATTTGTGATAGAACTCAAAGCACTCCCAGCACGGGTTATTTTGACTGTGAATACGTTGATGTCATTGTGTTTACAGTTTGGCAATATTATTGGGTCTTTGCCTCCGGTTTCGTATGTTAAAGTAGGTTTGAGATTGTAATGTTTTCTTGGGTTTATTAGTGTCTTTTGGGTATTGTTATGTAATTACAGTATTTTATTAGGTGCCGGCACAAAGAACCCGCCATTTTTTACAGAAAATTACAAGCAAAGTATGGCGGGTTCTTTATGTCGGCACCTAATATATTGTCATGTAATAGTGTTCTTTTAAAATTATTTTTAAAATTCGTTTTTCACTTACTATTTTCAGAGTATTGACTACTTTATGTTCACCTGTATAGCCTTCATCTTCGCTTCTACGGTGGAACTTGCGTTTATTGCATATCAGGTAAGGCATTTTCCTTCTTTATCACTTTCTTTCTTTCTTTTTCTCTCTCACTCTCAACTTGTTACTTTATTTTAACTTCTTTGTCATTTTAATTCATACTTTATGTCTTCTTGTTCATCATTTAATAAATTTCAGGAAAAGAAGTTGTTCATGCGTTCGCTACGCTTCAACTTTTCTCTACGCAGCATATTCACCTTCAAATGTGTTTATACAGATCCTGGGGAGAGTCAGTATGAGGTAAAGACATGTTTTTTTAATTAACACACCTATTATAAGCTAAAATTTAGCTTAAAAACCTCAATGCAACCTTTTGTACACCAAAAACTCAATTTTTCAACCAAAATGTGAATTTTTAAGTTCTTTTAGGTATGAAATGAAAAAATACTTTTAAAAAATTCATTTTTAGAACGATGAAGAATATGAACTGCTACGGCTACAACGCCGATTTCAAAAAAATAACTGGAGATTGAGAAAAAAATTGTTTTTGGATCGAGGTTCGAGGATAGACAAGATCAGTTTTGTTATGTTTCCAAGTGTAAGTTTCAAAAAAATATATTTTTTGAGTGTTTAATTCAATTTTAAAACCCTTAATTCGATTTTTAAAGCTTTTAAAGACTTATTCTGCAGCCAATAAAAAATTATTTTACAATTTCTGGTCTTGAGTCTACAATAAGATCACATTTTCCTAACTTTTCTAAACTTATACCTCCAAATGTAACTAATGAAAACATTTTTTAGGCATTTCTACTCTTCAACCTTGCTTATTGGGGCTTTTATCTTACAAAAACTCGAGGTAACGACGAGTTTTGACCTTATACATCAACGAAATCTTGATGGAAATCAAAGAAGTTTTAAAAACCTTCAACCACAGTGAAAAATCAATACCATTTTGCCTTATTTGCTCAAATAGAATTGTCCAATTATTGAAAAACATATTTTTAAAAAAGTCAACTTGAATTACTTTTCGTATTTTACAAAAAACTAATTTAAAATCCAAAAACCTACCTAAAAACCTGAGAGCCGGCACGGCCCGTCGATCACGTCCTTCCGAATGTGATGAGTGTGCCAAATGGGCGCTGTTCATACCGGTCGTTAAGGCCTGTAGGAAAGAAACTCTGGAGCCGGGTCGAAACGAGTATCTCATGGTGGGATCGGCAGCTGAAGAGGAAGCAAAATCATTACCGTCGAAATCGTCTGAGTCTGTCTGAAAAAAAAATGTTTAAATATACACTTAAAATCTTTTAAAAAATCAGTAAAACAAGCGGCTAAAGCAACATAAAAGAAAGTTTGTATACCTTTCGAAGATCATTCCTTAACAATATAAAATCCAAGCTTAAACCACCTAAAACAAAATATAAAAAGCCTTTGAATTGTAAAGTTTAGTAAATTCAGAATTCGTTTAATAAATAATTGTTTTAAAATACCAGCCTTTGCATCTTTACAAATATAAAATGTTAAGAATAAAATCAACTTTCACTTACAGAAAAGTTTTCTCCATTCCGAACGTTCTGAAGTCGTCGGCTTCGTTCTGCAGACTCTTCGCTCGACGAACTTGAACGCTGTCTAGGCTGAACAATCAAGATTATTTGTAGTTTATGTATTTCAACTTATTATTACTTAAATTAAATTTTATTTTAATCAAAAACAAAATTTTGCCATGAGCAATATAATCAGGCTTATGTTGATGCTTTCAAATCAATTTTCCAGCAGTACTTATAAGCATAATACCAAAAACTAAACAAAACACAATTTAAAGACTCTAATCTTCAATTTAAAGCCATATTTCTCATTGTGTGTTACCTAAAAACCAACAAAAAATGAAACTTACTGCGATCTCAGATTGAAATGACTGTCTCGCGCCCATTAGGAGTCTGTCTGTGATTACCCGTTGAAAAAATAAAATAAAATGACAAGCAAATGAACTTCTAGAAGTTTTCAGACGACCTTACAACTTTTTAAGGCCACCCCCGCTTCAGTACACATGAATTCTAAAACAAACGATATTACTCATGATATTAATGTTCATAGTAGTTAAAACAACACGCTTCCCTACAAATAAGCAACAATATATATTTAGAAATGAAATTAGAACAACCTTAAACACTTTAGATAGGGAAAACCATAAAAGTTGACCTTTAAGAGTTGATAAAACACCAATATTTATAAATCCCCAAAGCCCTGTCAAGTATAATATAAAAGTAAACGCTCTTGCTAGTAAACAATAGCGAAATCATAAATAAACGTTCCCGTTAAAACAACACCATCAATAACAAGCTCACACTTCTTTTCGCCCGGTTCAAAGCCCGTTTCTTACCTAAAACAACCTGACCCAATCCTACCTACTACAATATCCCCCGTACTTCTTGTGTTTTCACTTGGTTTTCACTTTCTTTTCAAAAATTTTATAGTAAAGGGGCTATTTTACGTTCTGCGCAACAAAAAACAACAGTCCTTTGCCTGGAAAACCACATGATACATCAAACACCTGACAAAAACAATTTTCCAGCAAAAAAAGCGAAAGAATCAGATAAAGATGGATAATATTTCGTGAACAACTAATGTAGTGTGGGTCCTAAAAACTGATAAACGTAGTGATAAGTAAAGAGAACCCGGCTCTTTTTTACGTGAAGACGATTTTTTAAGCGAAAAAAAAATAAAGACGTTTGGTGGAGACGCAGTTCGCGCGGGTGACATGTTATACGATGAAACATGTCCATTGATAATAATGATATATAACTTGAACAAGCTATTAAAATAAGACAAACTAAATTAAAACAACCATTTAAATCAAAAAACTATTTTTATTTAGAAACAAACTACGAAACACTTAAAATCCATCATTTATGTTATACTACATGAATAACAACATGTTTTTTCAAAAAAAAATCAAAAAACGTTAACGGAGATCTCGTGTTTCCTGAAACAAAAGGCAAATGATCATAAAATTTAACAATATTAGGCTGATGGACTTTTTCAATTTGTGAAAACAATAATCAAAGTATTTAGAGTGGAGCATGTGATAGATAATATAATGATAGACTTTAAAGATCACCTGTTGTTCGGAAATGGTTTAAACATAGAGGATAAGGTTTAAAAATTTTAATATAATCTTACGTTAAAGAAATATGGTTTAAATTTGTTAAATATATTAAGAAAAAGGCTTACGAGCAATCTTTAAGCTTATATTAGAGTAGGTCATGTTAGGAAAATGGTCATAACTTTCTTACAATTAACCAAATCAGAAGTACTTTTGGTATATAATAAATAAGACTCCTGGCTAACAAAAGAATTAAAAATTTTGTCAAAATTTTGTTTACAATTCTCAAAACAACAAGAACTTTCTTTACAAATCGAAAAATAGCAACTACTTTCTTTACAAAGCACAAGGTTGCAAGAACTTTCTTTACAAACTATATAATAGCAAGAAATTTCTTTACAAAGCACAAGGTTGCAAGAACTTTCTTTACAAGACATAAAATGGCAAGAACTTGCTTTACAAGCAATAAAATCCGCTCCCTTTTTTTAACGACCTAATCTTTATAAAATCTCAAATCAAAGAAATCAAACCGATAAATGTCAAGAAGCGGCCAGAAAAGACAAACCAGTAGTGTCTATTAGTCATTTGAACAAGCCCAAAAGATCTGGGGATTAAGATATTCTCCTTGTCACTAAAAACCGCTAATTTCCGACGTTTTCCGCCCATTAATTTCTTTACAGCGGCTTAAACAAACTTTGAAATCGAAATTAAATTGGTCGTTAAAACTTTCTTTGATAGAGCAAAGCTTGCCTGTTGGCTTTTGAATGGCAAAAACTTTGTTTACGGATAAAATGTAGCTTTGAAGCTAGCAAATTATAGACAATTTAGCTTTAGCCTTAGCCCTAGCAAAGATCCTTAGCCCAGAGCCTACCCAACTCTACCCTGAACTTGCCTTGCCTTGCCTTGCCTTGCCTTGCCTTGCCTTGCCTTGCCTTGCCTTGCCTTGCCTTGCCTTGCCTTGCCCTAGCCTGCTAATTTTATTTGCCCTGCCCTATTCTATCCTACCCTGCTCTTTCTTTCCAGCACAAGGTTATTTAAAATCATAACCCCCCCCTCGAAAATAAACCAAACCATATAAAAAACCATGCCTATAACTGATATTCAGTAAAACAATTTAAAGATAAGAGGGAAAGCAAATCAGAAGTCCTTTTCTGAGCATGACGCACATTGAGGAACGTTGGGAAACGTGATTATAAGCCAAAAAAGAGCGAATCTTTTTTCGGAGAAATTTGAAACGCCATGTTCTTATGAATCCGCAAAAGTGCAGAAATTTTGTTTACAGAATTTGAATTGGCTATAAATTTCTTTACAGAGCATATGATAGCAACAACTTTCTTTACAAAGCAAAAAATGGCAAACTTTCATTACAAAACATAAAGTGGCGAGAACTTTCTTTACAAAATATAAAATGGCAAGAACTTTCTTTACAAAATATAAAATGGCAAGAACTTTCTTTGCAAAGCACAAAATTGCAAGAACTTTCTTTACAAACGATAAAATGGCAAGAACTTTCTTTACAAGTGGTAAAATGGCAAGAACTTTCTTTACAGATCATAAAATGGCAAGAACTTTCTTTACAAGTGGTAAAATTGCAAGAACTTTCTTTGCAAAAATAAAATGGCAAGAACTTCCTTTACAAACGACAAAATGGCAAGAACTTTCTTTACAAGTGGTAAAATGGCAAGAAATTTCTTTACAAAACACAAAATGGCAAGAACTTTCTTTAAAACTGTTAAAATAGCAAGAACTTTCTTTACAGACTTTTAAGTAGCAAGAACTCTTTACAGAACAAAAAATTGCAGGAACTTTCTTTACAAGTCACAAATTAACAAAAACTTTCTTTACAAAGCCAAAAATGGCAAGAACTTTCTTTACAGACTTTTAAGTAGCAAGAACTTTCTTTACAAACCATAAAATAGCAAGAACTTTCTTTACAAACCACACAATAACAAGAACTTTCTTTACAGAACAAAAAATTGCAGGAACTTTCTTTACAAGTCACAAATTAACAAAAACTTTCTTTACAAAACCCCAAGACTCATGTTGGGCTCGCGTTGTTATAGATACCATTTTTCATATTCACATACTTCATAAAAAGTCATTTTTGGACATTAAAAATTTATAAAATGGGTTCAAAAACAGAAATCGAAGTGAATATAAAAGAAAATGCTCGGAACGTGTTTAAAATTTAACATTTTTTGTCGGAAATGATGCCAAAGGCTAACTAAAAAATGACAAATGTCTTGGAAAACAAGGCGAAAAAACTTTGTTTACAAGGCTTGAAGTGACAAGGACTTTCCTTACAAGATTTAAAATGGCAAAAACTTTCATTACAAGGGTAAATTGCAAGAACTTTCTTTATAAAACGTAAAACGGCAAGAACTTTCTTTACAAAGCCTGGAATGGAAAGAACTTTGTTTACAAAACTTAAACTGGCAAAAACTTGCTTTACGAAACCAAGAATAGCAAGAACTTTCTTTACAAAACATAAAATGGCAAGAACCTTCTTTACAGAACATAAAATGGCAAGAACTTTCTTTACAAGTCATAAAATAGCAAGAACTTTATTTATAAAGCCTAAAATAGCAAAAAATTTCTTTACAGCAATCATAAAATGGAAAAAAGACATCTATGATACAACTTTTACTCGCAGGCTGCAAAATACAGATTTTATTATAAAAAAACGACAAGAATTTTTTTTCTAAAGCTTTAAAATGGCAGAAACTTTCTTTACATGCCATAAAATGGCAATAACTTTATTAACAAAGCCTAAAATTACAAGAACTTGATTTACAAAGCTCTAAAATAGCAAGAACTTTGTTTACAAAGAATACAATACCAAGAACGTTCTTTACAGGTCATACAGATCATAGTGACAAGAACTTTCTTTACAAAACCTACATTGGCCATAAGGTGGTTTACAAAGCTCTAAAATTGCAAGAACTCTCTTTACAAAACATATAAATGGCAAGAACTTTGTTTACAAAACATAAAATGGCAAGAAGTTTTTTTACAAAGAATACAATACTAAGAACTTTCTTTGCAACAATTAAAAAATTGCGAAAACCTCCTTACAAATTTATCTGAACTTCCTGAAACTTAAAAACAAAAAAGTTTATTTAAAAAAAATGTAGAAACCCTGAGGGCAGAAAACAGTCGAACAAAGTCGTGATGTCCATTAGAGCGTTCGCGGCCCCAAAACAATAAAATCCCCAAAAGATAAAGCGTTTTTTTGCTCTTGTGACAAAGAAATTGTAAGTGAAACAAAATTCTCGCATTTTCATCCACGTTATCCCTTCGAGCAACGAAATAGCGTGTGAAAGGAAGAGAGTATGAGAGAGACTGGGTTAGAGGAAAGAGTTTTGGACTACAGAATAAGATTAAAAGGATGGAGAAAGTTTGGAACAACAAAATGAAATGATAAAACTGATGTTTAAACATTGGAAAGGGCACTTTTTGATTTGGCAATTTAAAAAAGTCATATTAGTAAATGAAGAAACTTTGTTTACAAACATAAACATGCTTTTTCATGTCCTAGTATTAGCGCTAGCTTCAGCATCAGCCTAGTCTTAAATTAGCTGTAAGCCGAAGTCGAAGCCTGAGCTTCAGCTTGAGCTTGACCTTTAGCCTGAACCTGATTTTTAGCCTTAGTCAAGGTTTTACCTTTAACCTAGATTTATTCATAATTTTAGGCTTAGACTTAGACAAAGCTTGAGCTTAAGCCAGAGCCTGAGCTTGAGCCTGAGCTTGAACTCGAACCTGTACTTGAGCTTGAGCCAGAGCCTGAGCTTGAGCCTGAGCTTGAACTCGAACCTGAACTTGAGCCTGAGGTTTAGCCTTAGCCTTAGTCTTAGCCTTAGCCTTAGTCTTAGCCCCCCCCGCCGCGTACCCCTCCCCTCTCACTAACTAAAGAAGCTCCTGTATAACGATTGTTGTAATCTTCAAGATGCCTGCTCGTATTTTACTCCAGCCAAGTTGAAAAGAAGCCAAAGAAAGTGTTACTTAATTGTTGACTGAACTCGAGAAAAATAATTTTAAAAAAATAACTTGTCTTCGAGCGATGCCGGCACAGGAATGTACGAAGCGAAAGGGGAGGGGGGTGAATGAGGAGAAAAGGAAATACGTAAATTCGTTCTTGGAAATGTGCCAGAAGGTTTCGAACGGCGGCCCAAACTTCTTGCAACACTAATTTTAATTTACAAATTTGGAAGGAAAGTTCTTGCCATTTTAAGCTGCGAAAAGAAAGTTCTTACCACTTTATGATTTGTAAACAAAGTTCTTGCCATTTCAAGACTTGTAAAGAAAGGTGCTACAGTAGAGAAAGCTCCCAAACCATTACTTTAAAACACCCAATTTCTCATATAGAGAAGACCCCCAAGACCTGAGAAATTTGCATGAAAGTTTGAATTTCACAAAAGGAAAATGGTTTTTTTTTGCTTTTCATTCTTCATTTTCTTTTCGTCGAAAACGGCTGTCTAATTGGACCACGCTTATTATTCACGGATATACTGGTGACATACGATGGTATCTTGATCAAGATGATACCCTACGCTTATATCTTCAATTTCGTGCTCTTATAAGACTTTTTCATGGCAACCCTTTTGTTCTCCACAACTCTTGGTAACATTTTCAATATTTTCAGTTTAAGTTACATGTTTTTGATTTTAGTTTTGTAGATAATGTGTTGGGAATTATTGGGAGTGTTATATACTTAGTTGGGGTTATATACTCAGTTGGGGGTGTTATATACTCATTTGGGGGTTTTATATACTTAGTCGGGGGTGTTATATACTTAGTTGGGGGTCTTATATACTCAGTTGGGAGTGTTATATACTTTTGGGGGTGTTATATACTCATTTGGGGGTTTTATATACTTAGTTGGAGGTGTTATATACTCAGTTGGGGGTGCTATATACTTAGTTTGGGGGTTATCTATACTTAGTGGGCCATTTTGCATAATTTTAAAGTACAAAAAATTGGTCTTAGAATTTTGAAACGACCAGCTTTTTCTTTTTCACCATTGAAAATGATATTTGTTTCAAAAAAAATGAAATGGGTGTTTTAAAGTTTGTATGGGGGTTTTAAATACCATGGGGGTTTTCTCTACCGTGGCCCCAGAAAGTTATTGATATTTTATAGCTTGTAAAGAAAGTTCTTGCCACTTTGCAGCTTGTAAAGAAAGTTTTTGCCACTTTACAGATTGGAAAGAAAGTTCTTGCCGTTGTATGTTTTGTAAAGAAAGTTCTTTCCATTACTTTCCTTCTCCCCAAAAATTTTTGCAATTTTTTAATTTGTAAAGAAAGTTTCTGCCCTTTTAAAGTCCAAACTCAAATATTCCCGTCTTCCCCATACGATGTCTACGTTTTGTGTTCAAAGTGCATTAACATTGTCAAAGCCCTTTAGACAATAAGACCATCGAGCAAGATGTTCATTACTCACAGTAAATTAAGTTTCAGTCCTTTAGGGTCACAGAGAGTCAGAACAAAGACAATTTGAGTTTGAAGTGGATTAAAGTTTTGGATTTGAATCAAAAAATGTCAATAACTTTGTTTACAAATCATAAAATGGCGAGAACTTTCTTTACAAATTATAAAGTGGCAAGAACTTTCTTTACAAAACTTGAAACGGCAAGAACTTTCTTTACAGATCATAAAATAGCAAGAACTTTCTTTACAAATCGGAAAACAGCATGAACTTTCTTTACAATTCAAAAATCTCAAGAACTTTCTTTACAAATCATAAAATGGCGAGAACTTTCTTTACAAATTATAAAGTGGCAAGAACTTTCTTTACAAAACTTGAAATTGCAAAAACTTTCTTTACAGATTACGAAATTGCAAGAACTTTCTTTACAAATCGATAAATGGTGAAGACTTGTTCAGACATAAACAAAATGCCACTTATCGTATAGCTTGTCACCTGCAGGCTGCAACACAAAAAATTCTATTACTTTTATTAAAATTGGCAAGAACTTTCTTTACAAGCCACAAAATAGTGAAAAACTTTCTTCAAATACCCCCAAAATCTCACGTTGTAATAGTTACTGCATTTATCGTATAAATTGTCATCCGCAGGCTGCACAACCAGAAAAAAGCTTATTTTGAATGAAGCGGAAATTACTTTCTTTACAAATCTTAAAATGGTAAGAACTTTATTTACAGAACAAGAAAGCCCATGAACTTTCTTTACAAAGTATAAAATGGCATGAACTTTCTTTACAAATATTAAAATGACAAGAACTTTCTTTACAAATCATAAACTTGCAAGAAGTTTCTTTACAAAACAAGAAATGGCGAGAACTTTCTTTACAAAGCATAAAATGGCATGAACTTTCTTTACAAATATTAAAATGACAAGAACTTTCTTTACAAATCATAAACTTGCAAGAAGTTTCTTTACAAAACAAGAAATGGCGAGAACTTTCTTTACAAAGCATAAAATGGCAAGAACTTTCTTTACAAACCTCAAAGTTCACATAGTTTTATATAAAACCCTTTTCAAAAAGCCTCCAATGGCCTATAACCTTTATATTCCGTTTCCTTTCCAAAAGTGCAACCCATATAGCATGTCGTATTAAGTAGCAAAGTACGTACGACAACGTAAATTTGACAATTCCAAAAATAAATGGTGCTTGTCATAACAAGAGAGTACAAAGATGACATTATTTCGATTCTCCAGGGTCTTGTTGGCAGCGAAATGTAAAAACAACAAACATTTGACAATGTAAATGGGACATGTACGAATAAGCATGGCATAGTAACTATGTTTAAGCTATAAAAATAAAACTGTAAAGAAAGTTTTTGCTATTTTCTGTTTTGTAAAGAAAGTTCTTGCCATTTTCTGTTTTGGAAACGAAGTTTTTGCTCTTTTATTTTTTGTAAAGAAAGTTTTTGCATACTCTTTTCAAAATAAGCTTTTATTAGGCTGCAGCCTGTGAGTGACAAGTTATACGACGAATGCCATATCTTTTAGTCTTTCTATGGTTCTTAAAGAAAGTTAAAGCTATCATTGAAAAAGGAATTTAAATAGTCTTTCAGGTTATAGGTGACATATTTAACAAAATTTCTGCACTTTTGTATACTATGAATTCTATTTTATGTTTTGTAAAGAAAATCCTTGCCATTTTATGTGTTGTAAAGAAAGTTCATGCCATTTTTAATTTCAAATAACATTTTTAAAACTTTTTTTTATATTGTAAAGAAAGTCTTTCATTTTTATTCAAAATAATTGCTCTTATATGCATTGCAGCCTGCGGATGACAAGTTATACGATGAAAAAGTCAAATGTCAGGTTTGTTCTTGCTCTTTTTCTTTTTGTAAATTAAGTTTTTGTTTATTTTTCAAGCTCTTGCTACCAGTAAAAATTTTTTTTTATAATTTATTATTAAAAAATGTCATTTTCTTTTGTATTCTTTTATCAAATTTGGTCGTTCGAGCCTAGTTTTGTGTACTAAACCTTGATATTATTCTTTTACTTGTTATAAAATTGACTTATCTATGATATCAATGTACTATAACCTAAATGACTTTAAATTCAACTGATTTGTCTTTATTTGCTTCGTTCGATTACTACATAAATGAAAGTATAACATCAGGCAATGATACTGATGATATTGAACGACATGTCAATATACCATCAGCTGCTATCACTATCAGTATTACTGTTGGATTAATGTAAGTGTAGCGGGCTATCTCAAGGTAGAGCAAGGTATATCAATTCAGGTAGGATAGAGTAAGGTAGGGTAGGGTAAGGTAGGGTAGGGTAGGGTAGGGTAGGGTAGGGTAGGGTAGGGTAAAATTATATTAGAATTCTTTTCAGTGGAGTATACTTTTTGTTTGGTGCTATAACAATCATACTGGGCGAAAGCCGATTCGGTTCTATTCATCGCTGTAACTATGGTACTTGTACTGAAGAATGTTCCAGATCAGCCAGGAAGAAGGACAAGCTTTCTACTACTCCGCCAAGCATTTTTCTATGAATAAATAGATTTTGGAAAGAAAGTTCTTGCCATTTTATGTGTTGTAAAGAAAGTTCTTGCTAATTCTTTTCGAAATACGAAAATGTTATGTTTTGCAGCCTGCGGGTGACATGTTACGCGATAAATGTCATTTTAGCTATTCTACTGAAAGTTATTGTCATTCTTTGTGTTCTAAAGTAATCTTTAGGGCATTTTTATGTAAAATACGTCAATTAACGTATAAAATATAATAAATAGAAATTTATTTAAAAACTCAAAAAAAGATCAAATTTAGCTGGATGCTTTATAAGCTCCTTCGCCGAAGGCACGAACAGCGAAGCACATTTGATCAGTAAATCCTTTACATGGGCCTGGCACAGCATTACGCTAAAATTTATATAATTAATACCCTACTCTACCCTACTCTACCCTACCCTACCCTACCCTACCCTACCCTACCCTACCCTACCCTACCTTTCCTTACCTTAATTTATCCTTAGTTCTAGTCTTACCCTTCACTATGCTTTGCTATACTGAACTATACGTTGTCCCGCCTATTGTGCTTTACTGAAACCATACTATGATTTTTCATAATCGTTCTGTCCTTACCTTTACCGTGTCTACTGTACCTCGTTTCTGCTTTACAGTAGTTTACTGTACTAGCTTTCTTCTACTTTTATCTAATCTCGGGTCTAACTCTATCTTATTCATACTCTTGCTTCAGTCAGCTTTGTCCAACCCTAGCATTGTCCTTGGCGGTCCTAACCCTATCCTTCTTTTACCGTAAGCAAGAATAAGATTATGACAGATCAACACTTTCCTATCCTACCCTAAACGGTCCTGTTTTTTCTTTATCCATCGTTTCATTGTAATGTAAAACAGAAACTTACAGCGACACAATCGCAGAACTGATTGTCGCAAGGAACACGACCTTTTTGCCTATTATAACATTTGTCGTGGGCTTTACAACAGTTGTTTAGTCTGGCTAAAATTAAAAAACGTTAAGTGACCTACGTTGTTATACAAGAGTTAAACTGTATTAGGTGCCGACATAAACAACCCGCCATACTTTGCCTGTAATTACCTGTAAAAAATGGCGGATTCTTTATGTCGGCGCCTTATATTTTTTAAATTTGTTACCTTTTTGTTGAGCACAATTTAGATTGACCAAGCCTTCTGAAAAGAGAAGAGATGAGCCTCCAAGGCCATCGTTACTCGACCCACAGTCCCAAGCAGCTTCACATAGGATGGTCAATAAAGAAATGGCAATCACCAACTTCAGTGACATTATTCTAAAATTAAAAAAAATGTAAAATACGAACCCTGTAACAAACAAAAATTATTTTTAAAACTTTTTTAAGCTGAAAAATAAGTTTTAAATTTAAAAAAAAATTTTGAAATTAAAAAAAATGGACGAAAATCTTTAAAAATAGTTGAAAATAAAATTTTTTAAAATAGTCATCAAATTTAAGATGTTTATAACCCCAAATGCCGTCATAAACCATAGTAAAAAGGCAGTTCACAGATCCGTCGCATCAGTAAAAGTTAATGTTGTTTTTGAGCGGATAAAACCAGTTAATTGAGTGTATCAGTTCAATAACAATTCGATTCGTTATTGAACTGATACACTTAACAGTAAGAAATGACTTTTAAAAATGACGTTTTGCTTTAAATGATACTTGATGTTTTAAGTACAAACTGTAATTTTTAGGTACATACTGTAGATCTGCTCTAACCTGCCCCAGCCTATTTTACCAGACCATACGCTACTTTACCTTGTCTTGGTTTATCCTACATCACCCTATCCTACAATAACGTGTGACATACCTTTATTGAAGGCAATTGATCGCACTCTCCTGTTTCTAGAAATGGCCGTCAGTGAACAACCTACGAGACCGCAGGCTCGACTTTAAGATCGGATTCAATGCCAGTTTGAAGGTATTTCGATAATAAGCTTTGAATCGTACAGTTTGATGCGGTGAAACTCTTGTATAACGAACTCCTCTGTAACAAACAAATGTAAAATCCCCTAACAATTCGTTTTATAAAAGTTATATGCTATTTGAAAGACAACTGAAAAACATATAAAAAATAAGGAATGTTTGTACATGTGTATGTTGTCATATCACAACATATTTTAATGTTAAAAAGCTGTATATTAATCTAGTTTATACAATATTTTTACCCCTACCGCCATCCCACTACCTTCACAGTTACCCCCACCTCTTCATACAGTAAAACATCTGCCACAATATATCTTCAAATTTATTAAATTTACCATACAATATATGATACAAACATACGATGTAACAAAAAATATAAAAGTGCGATAGATACGAGATCAAATGAACATGTACAGTTGATAACAAAGATATCTGACTACATTAACACCCGTTTCGACATAGTTAAATATATAACAATAATAAGGTTTGGCAGCGATGATATTCGATATAACTTTTGAGAAAAGACGTATTTACAGAGTAGATGGATATATTGGGGTATTTACAGAGTAACAGGGTATATGGAGGTGTATTTAGGTATAGTAAAGCTAGAACAGAAAGATTTTTAGGTTTTTAGGAATAAAATCAAAGCTTCTTTCGTTTTTTATATTGTAGTAGATATATCAAGCCTCGTCAAAGCGTAAAAACCGCAAAAACGCATCTAAACGACCTAAACCACCTACTATAATATAAGAAAATCGTTAAAGAAGCCCTTTGTCTACCTTTTAATACCTAACAACACCCTTTAATACCCAAAACACACCTTACAATACCCAGAAAAACCTTTAAAATACCAAAAATTACCTAAATAATCCACCTCAACACCTACAAATACACTTTCCTGACCCTGTAATCCCTCGGCAGTGTCGCGCCCATACTCTGCCCCAACATCAGATTCCTCTCAGCATGCCGTGGCGTCTGTATCCCACTCCCTCCATTCGATATCGACGTCATCACCGGCATATGACCGTTGTGAAGTGAGGCATTGAACACCAGCGATACCGTATCAGCACCACCTCGACTCACCGGTGCTGACGAGTATATGTGCTCTCCGGGTGCAGATCCAACCGTCGCTTTGTGCATTATCAACGAATCGTGCCGTGTTAAGCGGGCACGGCCGTAGGAATCACAGTCCGAACCATTGGAGGAGCCGGCGGCCGAGCCGAGCTGTTGGGCCGCGCGATATTTCGAGATTCTGTAGCCAATCTGAAAGAAAAGTGGTTAATGTTGATGCAAATGTGTTTGAAAAGTTCTATTTTAAAAATTTATGGTTAACTATTAGTTTTTCGGCTGAAAATCCATAGACATCACGTATTTTACATAAAAAATAAAAAAAGCATAAGATTTAACGTTTGTGTACATAACGCGTAAATCATGCATAAAATTTTACGCCTTCGTTCTATAACGTTGTAGAGACGTGAAGAATGCATATAATTTCACGTTTTTTCTCCATAACCCATCCTTCACATAAAAATAAAACACACTTATCAATGATTACCCAATTTAAACATAAAAATTAATCAAAAATTATATAATTACTTAAAAACTCCATTTGTCAACCAAAATCTCCAAGAAACTCACCAAAAACCCGACTAACGAAGCACACATTATGGCAGCGATGATTGTCATCATTACCGTCACCGAAGCCGACTCTGTGCTTGAATTACTGAGTCCTTCTGACTTTATCTGACCCAAAAGAATCTGTTCTCCAAATCCGGGGCCATTCACGTCGATGGCATAGCTGTTTTCATCGATTGTTTGAGCATAAACCGAACTTGGGCATTGTTCGGAGATGCCGGTCAAGATGTTTTGGACATAGGAGCCGCGCGACCAGTCACTGTAAAGGTAAATTATTATTTTTGGATTTAGGAGGGTCTATTTAATCTATTATAAAGTGATTTTAAATTTTTTTAGTTTTGTTCAAAAAGTTATAGTCGTTTTCCCAGAAATTTTTAACTTTTATAAATTTTTCCAAACTAACTCACGTTCGATGCACACATCGCTTCGTAGAGATATCCCAAGCACAGTGAGGATCCCTCAGCCTTACACACGATGAGCAACTGGTCTGACTGTCACAATGTTGTACATTAACCTTGACAATTCGATCTTTAGCAACGATGAGAAGCTCCAGATCAGAAGCCGACGTTATTTGAATGATGGGGACGTGCGGTTCGAAGACGCGAACGTTCTCTGCGAGAACGGTGGTTTGATTTTTGGCTGTTTCGACAATTTTTCCTATCGTTCCGTCGTGCCGTCCAACAAATATGACGTTGTGGTATTGGCCGCGGACTGATTTTACTCTGAAATCAATTAGAGTAAGGTGAGGTATAGTACTGTAATTCAAAATAAAGCACAGTAGGTCCCATTACAGTAACCCAGAATAAGAAATGCCACTGTAGAGCAGACTACGAGGGTAGGGGGTATATTAACTTACCGTTTAACAGCATGAATGGCAGTTAATTCAGGCTTGGCCGGTCCCTCCACCAATAACGGCCGCTTCCCCTGTGACTGTACCAAGTCATACATCAAAGGGTTCTTCATGATAAATGACACATCAGCCAACCTCCGACTGTCCATAACACACTTTCCGGGCCTTTCCTGGCTAGCCGTGTAGAATCGTTGGTTAGGTACCCAGGCTGATTGTGGCGTTCGTTGAGTTTTAAAGCGGCCGTGATCGAAAAGTTCTTGCACTGTGCTCATTTTGAAGGCACAGACAGCTGAGAGTAGAACTGATGATCTTGAAGTTTGGAAGACACCGTAGACAACCGCATCACCTGCGCCATCTTCTATTGGATCACTTATTGATTCTAAAAAATGTTGCTTATGAAGATACTGAATATCGTATTTTACCACAACTATAATACCTTAACATAAGATATAGGCAAAGGAAGGTATGGTAAAGTAAGGTTGAGTAGAATAAGGTAGGACAGAGTAGAGCATGGTAAGGTAGAGTATGCCAAGATATAGCAAGTCAGTGTACAGAAAGGTAAAGTAGGTTATGGCAGGATATAATAGGGCAGAGTAAGGTAGATTAAGGTACGGTAGCGTAGGACACGGAAGAGTAGAGGATAGTAGAGTAGAATAGGGTAGGTTAGGGCAAGGTAGAGTCAGGTAAGGTAAAGTAGGATAAAATAGATTACTGTAAAGTAAAGAGAATTCCAATACTCACAGTACCACGAGTTATCCTAAGCTACACTACTGTACTGCTTTATCTCACCCTACAGTACCCTATTCTTCACTACAGTATCCTAACCTACACTAGAATATTCTATCATACCTTACTGCACCCTGACGTACAGTGGTATGCTTTATTCTAAAGTATCTATGGCCTACAGTAGCCTCCTCTACCTTAAAATGCCCTACACTACCTTGTCCTAGCCTAATTTACCTTACCTTAATTCAGCTTACCCTAAATTACCCTACCCTCCCTTATCTACCCTATCCTACCCGCCCTACCTTTACCGTCATCTATCTTGTCTCTACACTACCGTAACATATCCAACCCCTAAAATTTAAAAATTTAAATTTAAAAAACGTACGCAATTCATTAAAATAGAATGGCACGTCCGCCGGAACAGAGCAATTCAACCTTGCCTTCAAGAAGGATGACCATCGGTCTTGGGCTGGCGATGGTCCACCGTGATCATTGGCACAAACTCGACCAACTCTAGCGTAGGTTTGACGTTCATGATTGTTATCCATGCTTTCGGCCGCCTTCTCACGGTACCAAAAGTAGACATGCTCTTTGTACACGAACGATCCCACAAAGTCCGGGTCTAAAAATATGCCATTATATATCATGACTCATTATAAAAATCTTAAAAAATCAAGAAAATTTAATATTATGACTTTGTAAACAAAGTTTCTTCTATTTTGTAAAAAAGAGATAGTTTGCTCGTAAATCAGCCCGAAAAAGTTTCGTAAAAAAAGTTTTTGCCATTTTTTAAATTTTCAAATCCAAGAAATTCTTTTACTATACTTTCTTAAGCATGTAAACAAAGTTTCTTCAGTTTTTCCGCTAATTAAGACCAATTTGCTATCATAACGCAAAGGGTAAAGGCGGCCTCGTCCGATCTGGCATGTTAAGCAACGGTGCGCTTGATTATTCCAAGAGGGTTCGAATCCGGTTGGAGAAAATGAGCATTAACTTGGGTGAAATAGGTTGTAAAAAGTTTTTTAATATTTGCTTAATATAGAAAAGTATTATCAACTTTTTATTGCAATTTTAAATTTTAAAAACGTGTCTGAAACTGAGTTTTTGCTATTTTGGACAGAAAATTGTAATTTTTAGCCTTTTTAATATTTCAAAGACTAAAATTTCAATAAAAAATACAAATTATAATGTTGTAAACAAAACTTACAATCAATAACCCTCAAATCATCCTTCTGCGTCCTCAAATTCTCTCCTCTAGGCAATCTCTTCTTGTAGATCAATGGATCGTTACCTCCAAAGTCGCTGACAGTTCCAACAAACATGTCATTGCTCTCTCTGACATAAACATATGTAGAGTTGTGTCTAGGATCATATGGCACAATAGCTTGACCGCTGAAGGCTTGTTTTTCCACATAACGATCTTCAGCTATACTATAGTCGTACTCTCGACATTGTGGTGAAAAGGCATGTGTACCACACACCAAAGTGCGACCATTTCGAAGCGGAGTGACGGCTCGGATGTAGTTATGACATTCGGCTTCGGATTTGCCTTTCATATGACATTCTTCGATGGTTTGTCCTAATGCCGGCCATTTTATCGTCTAAAATGAGGTGGAAATCAATGTTAGAAGATGTGAAACGACTAAAAATTAAACAAAATATATTAAAAATATTCCTTTATATCTTTTTAAGCTTTTACAAACTGAAAATGTTTCAAAATCACCCAAAAATCAAGAAAATTAACTAATCTACCGAGGAAGTCTCTCAGTGTCTCAAATGCATAAAATTTCACGTTTTTGTCCCTAAAAATCACGCGCATCCCAACACTTCCGGCTTTTTTCAAAAAAACTTACAAACTTAGGATCCAAAGTTTGAATTGATAAATTGTAAACAGCATCCCGTGCTCCAATAATTATAGAGTCACCATATACGTCCATCAATCGAAAGTTCTCTTGCGTCCCGGCCGCACTTTGATATTTGACTTGATTTGTACCTAAAATTATGTTTTTTAAAAAGTTTTTGATTAAAAATTGTTTTATTTTTCATTTCTAAACTTGTAAACAAAGTTTTTGCAATTTTTTGGCTGTTTTGGGAATTTTGTTATTATGGCTCAGAGGGTAAAGGCGGCCTCGTCCGATCTGGCAAGTTAAGCAACGGTGCGCTTGATTATTCCAGGAGGGTTCGAATCCGCTCAGTGGAAATCGTCATTAATAAGTGTGAAATGTCATTTAAAAAACGTTTTTTATACTTTTATGATGTAGTAGAGCAGTATCTTTCATGTTTTAAAATTTTGTGAATATTTATATTTTGTAAACAAACTTATTGCGTTTTTTAAAATTTTTTGCCAAAAATTCTTATTTTTTTGCCATTTTAACCAAAAAAAATTTAGTTTTTTAAATTTTAAATACAATTTTTCAATTCATGTCAAAAGTAATGACACTTTTGTAAACAAAACTTTCCCAATACTATTATTCCTGGCTTCGTAAACAAAGTTCCTTCCGGTTGTTTTTGTAAAATTAGATTTGTTTGAGTCAAATTTAATTAGACCCGGCGGCTATTATGCGGATTAATACGCGCTGATGTCCATTTGTAATTAAAATAATTCGAAAACATTGCGCAATGTCAATAAATGCGATACCGAGTAATGAGGACACATAATGAGGGTTTGGGTAATATTCTTTGTCGTTTTATGCAAATTAGAAATGAATTAGGCAAATTTTGGGAAAAAGAGGGTTGGAAAGAAAGTTCTTGCCATTTTGTGTTTTGTAAACAAAATTCTTGCCATTTTTGCTTTGTAAAGAAAATTCTTGTCATTTTATGTTTTGTAAACAAAGTTCTTGCCATTCCAAGCTTTATAAAGAAAGTTCCTGCCAATTCTATTAAAAATAAGCGCATTTTGCGTTGTGCAGCCTGCGGGCGACAAGCTATACGATGAATTCTATTTTTTGCTTTGGAAACAAAGTTCCTGCCATTTTTCGGTCCAAAACGACCTTTGCGAACGTCTACAAGCCATTCGTTTAAAAAACAGATAAATGTTGTCCGGCTGTCACAAAAACTAGGACGACCGTTTGAATGGCCAATATGAACATATACTACTAGATTTATCGCTTTTCAAATGGCTTCAATTTGAAATTACGGATGTTTTAAGTGGCAGTTTGAGTTTCAACGTTGAATTTTTGAAACATGGAGAAAACTTTATTTACAAAGCATAAAACGGCAAGAAATTTGATTAGAAGCCATAAAACGGCAACAACTTTCTTTACAAAAACCTAAAATGACATTCATCGTATAACTTGTCCTCCGCAGGCTGCACAATGCAAAACTTCTCTTATTTCGACCAAAAAGAAAAAAAAATTAAAAAGTTGCAAATTTTTTATATTTTTTTCAGATTACTAATTCATTTTCCCATCACTTTTAATTTGTAACTTTCCCAAAGCCAAAAAACTATTCGATCTCAAGATTAATCGCCCATTGTTTCTGTTAATTTGACCTCCAATCAGCTTTTTGTAAGTTTTTATAAACAAAAAGTGAGAAATTGACTTGGAAACGCAAAAACTAATGGGAAAACTGCTAAAAGTGCAACATGCTTTATAATTTTTTTATTGGAAACAAAGTTTTTGCAATTTCGAACTAACATTGCAGTTTAAAAAATTGTAAATAATAAGCTTTTTGGCCCGAAAAAAAGGCTGGAAACAAAGTTTCTGTCAGTTTTTAAATTTTAAATTTAAAAATTATTTTTAAAAAGTATTTGAAAGCTTGTAAATAAAGTTTCTTCAATTTTCCCGCCATTATGAGCAATTTGCTTCAATAGCGCGAAAGGTAAACACGGTCCCGTCCGATCTGGCAAGTTAAGCAACGGTGCACTTGATTATTCGGAGAGGGTTCGAATCCGCTTGGCGAAAATAGTCAATAACTAATACAAAATAGGTTGTAAAGAAAGTTTTTGATATTTATATACTGTAGAATACACTAAAAAATTATTTCTTTTAAATTTTAAAAAAATTGAAATTTTGTAAAATACGCTAATCGTGATTTTGGATGGTTTTTATCCAATTTTCACCATTTTTAGTGACTTTTTTGTCAACTGTCAAGGCTTTCTGCCATTTTTATCAAAACCCAACGCATGTTTTTGCCTAACAACTCAAAATCGACCAGTAATCACTATCGAAAATTAAAGTCGTAAATTGTGGCGTTTGAAATTCCCCAAAAAAGTGGGAAAGCCGAGCGAAATAGGTCCCTTAAGGCCTGAAATGTCATGATAATTCGTCGATTTGCGCGTTTGAGTGGCGAAATTATTTTTACTGGCCCTTGGCTGCAATGTCCTCAGGGAAAAGTTGATGGACTTTGAAATGCCTACGGACTCGACTTATCTGTTTTTGGGTTTCAAACAATATGGAAAGAACTTTGTTTACAACAAATAAAATAGCAAAGACTTTCTTTACAAGGCATAAAATGGCAAGAACTTTCTTTACAAATCTTAAAATGGCAAGAACTTTCTTTCCAATCCATAAATCCCCTAAAAATGGCCAGTAGTACATTAATAAGAACACAACTCACCTTCATTGATGACACTTCTTGGTTTTGGATTCAGATTTTCATTGGTTTCGGCAAAGGTTTGAGCAACAAAGAAGATTAAGAGTAGTAGTAAGTCCATGGTTAACTATGGTATAAATACTCAACCATATAAATTTAGATGTGATGTTGATTTCAATTTGCCATTTGTCTGAAATTTTAAATTTAAATTTTTTTTTAAATTTTGAAAAATGTAAAATACGCAAAAAAAAGCTAAAAAGCTGTCCGAAGTCTTAGCCTTAGCTCTAGCCCAGAGCCCCAGCCCAGAGCCCTAGCCCAGAGCCCTAGCCCAGAGCCCTAGCCCAGAGCCCTAGCCCAGAGTCCTAGCCCAGAGCCCTAGCCAAGAGCCCTAGCCCAGAGCCCTAGCCCAGAGCCCTAACCCTAGCCCAGAGCTCTGGCTTTAGCCCGAACCCTAAATTTTGAACTACAATATCTTAAAATTTTGATTGTACCAAATATACGCCGTATTTTACATTACGTAACGCAAATAAATCAAAAAAATATAGTGAATGGTCACTTATGTTTATATAAAGTATTAAAAAAGAGTAATCTTCAGTGATATTCACTGATAAAACTGTAAGGAAGGGTGGGGGAGGAGGGGTTGATTAATATTGAGTCATAGCAATGACAACATAAAAAACAAAAAAAAACATTAAAAAAAAATCAAAAAAAAATTTTTTTGATTTTTTTACCGCGCCCTGATTTTATGCCACAAAAAATTTTACCCTTCCAACTATTTTTTTCGCTTTTTTTACCCCTCCCACAACGCTTTTTTTATTTTACCACTCCTTCAATCACTTTACCCTTCTCCCTCACCACCGTAACTACTCGACCCTTTTTAAACCCAAAATCTTTTTTTAACCATTTTATATCACCACCTCCCCTACACACCTTAAAAATCTACTCTCTTCCTTCTCTCTTCCCTTCCCCTCCCATTTTCAAAATATTTTTTTATTTAACCTACCCCGCCCTTGTGTATGCCTAATCCACCTTTCCCCTAACTAGACTATAGAGATTACTTAGTCCGGGCCTAAGTATTAAGTTGTTCACATAATTCTGCGCCCTCGTAAATCGTATGTATGCCATTCTCAACGAAGGCAAGCCGAATTTGGCGCTAATTTCCTCTTTTTTATTGATCCAACAAATAAACAAAAAAAGGGAAGCGATCGTCGAGAAAACCCACTCCCGCCAAAGGTACCCCCCCCATCCATCAATTCTGCTCCTGTTTTTTGCGCGATTATTAAATGCTCAACTTGGGAACGTTACAAGCGCCCTGATTTATTGATAATCAATTTAAAGTTCTTTTTTAAGCGAGAGGGCTGGGTGGGCTAGGGTGGGGTAGGGTGGGCTTAGTTTAATATAGGAAGAAATGAGGCTTAGGAAATATTGTAGTAGATAGAGAAGTAGGACAGAAAAGCTAGAGGTAATAGCCTTAGCCCAGAGCCCTAGCCCAGAGCCCTAGCCATGAGCCCTAGCCCAGAGCCCTAGCCCAGAGCCCTAGCCCAGTGCCCTAGCCCAGAGCCCTAGCCCAGAGCCCTAGCTTAGAGACCTAGCCCAGAGCCCTAACCCAGAGCCCGAGCCATAGCTCTAGCCATAGCCCCAGCCCAGAGCCTACCCTACCCTGAAATGCCTTGCATTACAAAACCTATCCTACTCAAAAAACGTCTGCTCTGCTTTAAAAAAACTACCTTACCCTCGAAAAATCTACCCTTCCCTTGAAAAACCTAGCCAAACCGTAAAAAATCTACCCTGCTTTTAAAAAACTATTTTTTCTCAAAAAATTTACCCTGCCTTGAAAAATTCTACCCAACTCTTCAATAGTCCACCCCTTCAATAGGAGATTGACTTTAATTTTAAAAAATCTTCAGTGCTAAATTTCTACCCTGCCCGTGAAAAATCTACCTTACCCTTAAAAAAGCTACCCTTCCTTCAGAAAATCTACCCTACCATCAAAAGTTTGAAAAAATCTACCCTGTTCTAAAAACCTTTACCCTTATTTTGAAAAATCTACCTTGCCTGCAAAAAATCCTCCATGCCTTAAAAAACCTTAACATACCCTTGAAAACCCTACCCTACCTTTGATGTTCTACCCTGCCTCTTAAAAGTCTACCCTGTCTTTAAAAAACTTTACCCTACCCTCAAAAACTAAAGCCCTAACTCTCTTCCCTTTGACCAAAACAATCGCCCAACTATTATCAACCACTACATAATCGACTGCAACAACCATTGGCACCGCCCCCTTCCGAATGCGCTTTTTGCAAAGGATTCGAAGCCGGAAACCGAGACAGTGGCTCCTTTTGTTTTTTACCCCACCCTCTCTATTTGTGCCCCTCCTCTTGATTCATATGAAAGACAAAAGGCCTTTCAAGTTGGAGCGGCAGGTGACCGGTCGATTGTCCAATTTGCATATAGGAAGATTAACGCATTTCTACGGATTTTTAAACAAGTGGGGGGGGGGATGCCGAAAACTTAAAAAAAAACTTTTTTTCAAATGTTGGTAAAAAAAAAAATAAAAAGTTTAAAAAAAAGTCTTGTCACTTTTGCACTTGAAAATACATTGTAGTAGACGACAAGACTTTTTAATCAGTCTGGCAAACAAAAAAAGCAAAATTTTCTTTACATATTGAAAAAAAACATAGTTTTCTGATTTGTAAAACAAGTTCTTGTCTTTTTATGCTCTGTAAAGAAAGTTCTTGTCATTTTATAATTTGTAAAGAAAGTTATTATCATTTTAAATTTTGTAAAGAAAGTTCCTTCCAATCCTATTCAAAATATGTTCAGCGTGAGTTGTGCAGCCTGCAGGTGACAAGTTATACGATCAACACCATTTTAGCAATCGTAAAGAAAGATCTTGCCATTTTATAACATGTAAAGAAACTTCTTGCCATTTCAAATTATGTAAACCAAATTTCAGATTGAAAATAAAAAAAATCAAAAACAAATTTTCGAAAGTCCATTGTCTCTTCTGCAGCCATTAAATCCCCAAAAACATACATCTTTTACGATTATTATGGCACTCTTAACAGATGCTTTGTTTCACTTCTCTCTGAGTTACTTGAGGTTACTTTTAAACGAGAAATGACCATGACTTTTTATTTTGCACAAACTTTCTTTACAAAATATAAAACGGCAAGAACTTTCTTTACAAAACATAAAACGGCAAGAACTTTTTTTACATATTATAAAATAACAAGAACTTTCTTTACAGATTATAAAACGGAAAGAACTTTCTTTACAAATTATAAAATGGCAAGAACTTTCTTTACAGATTATAAAATAGCAAGAACTTTGTTTACAAACTTAAAATAACAAAAAATTTCCTTACAGGTCATAATATAGCCAGAACACAAACAAATACAATGTAAAACTTATCTAAAGCCCCCCCCACCCTTCTCAGTTCTCCATTTTTAAAGCAATATTCAGTTACCCCCCCCACTCTTAAATTTTTAAAAATTTATTTTCTTTCCTCTCTTTTTACGCCCTCCCCTTCCCCTTTCCAATAAAAACTTTTTGAAATTTACCCCCTCCCCACCCCCCCCCTCCTAACTTATTCCTTTATGCCCCAAAAAAGTTTTGAAATTTATGAAAAAGAGAGTAGATCGAATGTCCAAAAAGCGATCCATCGAAGCCGCAAAGTTTAAAGCCGATCGGACAAAAGGAAACCCGCCCAAATCGAATAAATTTTAAAGAAAAAAAAACTTTTCGAAATGGCGTTTCGAATCAAAAGGGTTTTGTTGTTTTACAAATTGCTAGCGGGAACTGCTTTGACTACCCACGGCGGGCTGGATTGGCGGTTTTTTCGAATATATTTTACTCGAATTGGGTTGTGACAAGTATGCAAATTGGTTGTAAACAATGTTTCGGGAGATTTAAAAAATTTTTAAATATTTGTAAATTTAGGCTTTGGAAAGAAAGTTCTTGTCATTTTATTCTTTGTAAAGATAGTTTTTACCATTTTATTATTTGTAAAGAAAGTTCTTGCTACTTTATGTTTTATAAATAAAGTTCTTGTCAATTTTAATACAGAAAAAGCATCTTGTGTGTTCTGCAGCCTGCAGTTGACACATTATACGATAAATCCCGTTTTCGTTAAATTTAAAC
This sequence comes from Bursaphelenchus okinawaensis, assembly GCA_904066225.2. Taxonomy (NCBI): domain Eukaryota; kingdom Metazoa; phylum Nematoda; class Chromadorea; order Rhabditida; family Aphelenchoididae; genus Bursaphelenchus; species Bursaphelenchus okinawaensis. The sequence goes on along the minus strand of CAJFCW020000001.1, from coordinate 8,638,689 downwards.
AAGTTATTACCTTTTTACAGCTTGTAAAAAAAGTTTCTTCATTATGAAGTTCAAGATAAATATTTTATATTTTTTTGGCTTTGTAAAGAAAGTTATTGCCAGATCATTCCAAATAAAACACATGTTGCGTCCTGCAGTTTGCGGGTGACATGTTATACGGTGAATGCCAATTATTATTAATTATTATAGCTTTTACAGAAAGTTTCGCCCATTTTATGGCTTGTAAAATACGCCTCATCAATTGTTCTTGGTAAATATATTTCTTTTGCAGCCTGCGAGTGACAAGTTATACGACTACTGCTGTTTTGACTTTTTTATCGGTAAACAGAGTTCTTGCTATTTTTGGTTTGTAAAGAAAGTTCTTGTCATTATATTTTTTGTAAAGAAAGTTCTTGCCATTATATTTTCTGTAAAGAAAGTTCTTGCCATTTATTTCTTCAAAAAATTTATCCTACCCTACCCCCCCCGTGCCCAACCCAAAAAGTCCAAAAAAATTAAAAAAAACTACCTATTCCTTTTGTAACACGATTACTTTCCCAATATGTATAATATTACAATAAAGAGAGCCACAAAAGATTCACAGATAAGTATTCGAATACAAAGAAGCTTTTTGGCTACCCCACCGTTCGAAGGGGTGCTTTATGATCTTTATGTCGTTTCGACGTAAAGATCATTGGATTTGGAAAAGGATTGTCATAAAATAGGGAAATTTCATATGTTTTGGCAAGAACTTTCTTTATAAAGTTTAAAATGGCAGAAACTTTGTTACAGATTAAAAACGGTAACAACTTTTTTTTACAACGCACTCATAAAATGGTAAAAATTTTTTCTTACAATTCATAAAATATTAAACAAAGCGTTCATCGTATAACTTGTCACCCGCAGGTTGCAAACCACAAAATTAGATTGTTTTCATAGAATTGACAAGAACTTTCCTTACAGTTCATAAAATAGAAAAAACTTTCTTTACAGATTATAAAAGGGCAAGAACTTTCTTTACAAAACGTAAAATTTTAAAAATAGTATTCATCGTATAACTTGTCACCCGCAAGCTGCAAAACACAATATTTGATAATTTTGCATTGATTTAGCAAAAACTTTCTTTACAAAGCAAAACTTTTTATGAAAATTATTAAACTTTGAGACAATTGCAAGAACTTTCTTTACATATTATAAAATGGCAAGAACTTTCTTTACACTCGAAAAAAGTGAAAATATGGTTTACCCTTATCACTATTTCTAACCTCACGCTTGATAATGCCACTCTTTACTTTACCCAACTTCACCCTTACCCCCCTCCCCCCCCGCCTCTCCTACCAAAACCCTTAATTTAGGCAAATTTTGTCAGCCGCGCAACGCCGAAAAGCGAGTTGTGTCAAAGAGAAAGATGGGGAAAGAAGTGATTGGGCCAGCTGAATCACACTATTCGCTAGTCCAAAGACACGATTGTTTTGGGAAATTAACATAAAAGCGAAAATGGCGTGCAAATTCCTCGTATTTTAATTGACTTTTTGGGATTTTATTAGAATTTTGGTGCGTTGGAACGTTAGGGAACGGTGAAGAAAAAGGAGGAACGTTGAAAAAACAGTGGTTGGAAAATAGAACGTTAGAGACAAAAAAGAGACAAAAATTGCTAAAATATCCACCCTACCCTATCTTATCCTACCCTACCCTACCATACCCTACCCTACCCTACCCTACCCTACCCTACCCTACCCTACCCTACTTTACCCTACCCTACCCTACCTTACCCTACCCTACCCTACCCTACCTTACCCTACCCTACCCTACCCTACCCTACCCTACCCTACCCTACCCTACCCTACCCTACCCTACCTTACTCTACCCTACCCGACCCTATCCTACCCAACTCTACTCCTACTGTATCCTAACCTACCTTACCTTGTGATACCCGAATCCTACTAACCCAAACCTCTAGCCTTACCCTGCCTGTAATGAGCTGCCTTGCTTTGCCCCATCATAGCATAAAATGCCATGCCCAATTCAAATTTTTTTCATCTTTGACATATCTAATTTACTTTACCCTACAATACCCTACCCTTCTCTACCCTACATATTTGCAACATTATTACGTTCAAAAACCCCAATAACATCTAAGAACGTTGACTTTCGAACGTGATTTTCCTTCAAAGATCAAAGTTTTATAAAAAAGTTTGAGACCAGGCCAAAATCTTGTTTTTGATAAATTTGAATCGACTTCAAGTGTGGGAACGGTACGTTGGAACGGCGTGTTCCGAGATGTTTTTTTGACCAAAAGTTTCCTTTGATCTATTGTTATTAAAAAGAAGTGGCAGGTCAGTAGCCGAAAATAGTTTTTTTTTTATAATAATGTATATTATAATCGCTACAAAGAAAGGCATAACGTATTTTACATATTTTTAAAGACAAAAGTTAGTTTAAAATTGAGAAAGTAAAAATAACAAGAACTTTCTTTACAAGCCTTAAAATGGCTAAAAAATTATCGTATAACTTGTCACCCGCAGGCTGCACAACAAAACGTGGTTATTTTTAATAGAATTGGCAAGAACTTTCTTTACAAAGTATTTTTAAAATATTTTCTTCAGTTTATGAAAAAATTGCAAAAACTTTGTTTACAAAGCTAAAAAAATTAAAATTGACCACTCTTCCCCGACCTTTGAAAGAGAAAAGGCTTAAAAATCTACCCCTTCTTTCTTTTTTTTTGTTTTAGCAATTCACCCCGCCCTTATTTACAACAACAAAAATTTATTCGCCCCTCCTCCCTTCCCCACTAAAAAATTACTATTTTTTTTAAATGTACCCCCTCCCTTTAATAAATAAAAAAATCTACCCCTAAATTACCCTACCCTAGCTTATTCTATCTTATTATATACAATATGCCCCTACCCTACTTTATCATACCCTTTCATACACAATATGCCCTACTCTACCTTCTCATACCCCATCATACACCATATGTTCCTACCCTACCCTACTTCACACTACCACCTTTCCCCTCCCCCCTCTCAATCCTCTCTCTATCACCCAGTTCAAAAGTCCACCCCCAATCAAAATAAATGTCTGAACGATCCCAGAACCAGGTTAAATATGAAAAACGAAAGCGTTTAATCCCAAAGTTTACCCATCCCGACCCCCTCCCCTTCCCTTATCTTGTACATAAAGGCAGGAAAACACTGACCGCACTCTCGATCCACCTCTTCGGCCATTAATTACCCGATCCAACGAAAAAGTGCGTTTTTAAATAAATGGGGCAGGCACGAATGAAATGACATCAATTCGTGAGGGTAACAAGCCTAAACAAGTTTCAAGGTTGTGGTGGGGGAAAAGGGGGGGGGGTTATTGTCTTCGGAAACGGTAAAAGGTATTGTAAAAGCTCTACTGTACTCTTGATATTTAAAGTCACTTTAGCTTTTTAAAGAAAGTTCTTGCCATTTTATGGCTTGTAACGAAAGTTCTTGCCATTTTGTGATCTGTAAAGAAAGTTATTGCTATTTTACGGTTTATAAGAAAGATTTTGCCATTGTTGCATTGTAAACGAACTTTTTGCAAATTCAAAAAAAATAAGCAGAATTTTTGTGTTCTGCAAGCTGCGGGTGACAAGTTATACGATAGCTGCCATTTTTGATATTTTAAAGAAAGTTATTGCCAATTTTTGTTTTGTAAAGAAAGTTCCTGCAATTCTAAACTTTTTGAAAAATTTTTTTAATTAATGTTTTGTAAAAAAGTTCTTGCAATTTCTATTTTAGAAAAGCTTATTTTATGTTTTGCAACCTGCGGGTGACAAGTTATACGATGAATACCGTTTTTGATAATTTAATGATTTTTTTTTGTCAATTTATGCTTTGTAAAGAAAGTTTTTACTATTTTATGATTTGTAAAGAAAGTTCTTGCTATTTCTTGTTTTGTAAAAAAAGTTCTTGCCATTTTTTGAATTGTAAAGAAAGTTCTTGCTAATTCAACTTATAAAAAAATAAAACATTCCTTTTTTCTTGGTTCATTGCCCTTAATTCACCCCTTCCCATCTCCCGCCTTAAGCCCTACCCCTCTCCGCCTTTTCCCCAAGCCTACCCCTCTTCGCTTATCCCTAACTCGCCCTCTGCCTTTCTCAATAACTCTCAAGTATACTAAAATACGATCCTTTAGGATGGTAGCCATCGAACGACTATTATTATATATAAATTCAACAGATCGTTTTTAAATCCGAAAGTAATCCCATAATTAGAATCTTGATCATGTAATTTGAGCTCAAATTAGGTGGAGCCTGCGTAATTCGCGCTAATCAAGACAAGAATAATATGCCATTATAAATCGTTGGAAACACAAAGACCTATGTTTAAAAATATACATTACAAAGCTCTAAAAAATGTTAGACATGCTTTTAAGACTAAAAATTATGTTATACATCTGATCAAACATAAAGTATGTTGAAGCAAACCGGGTTTCATGTCTATATTGTTGTAGTCCCAAGTTATAAAAAATAGATTTTTTAGATAAAAACATATGTTATAATGAACAGAATACCTATTTTTAAACCTTTATAACCATTAATTACGGGAAAAAAATCCAAAAAAAACTTATTTTTGCAAAATCAATTTTTCGTGGTGGGACCTAGAAAAAGTAACAATTTAGCAACTAATAGTCTCACCCACGCCTTGCCCTTGTATTAGTCTACTCTACTCTATCATATCCTACCATATGTAAAGAAAGTTTTTGCTAATTCAATTTGAAACAACCACATTTTTCGGTTGTGCAACCTGCAGGAAACATCTTATACGATAGATGCTACTTTTACTATTTAAATAAAAATTCTTGTCATTTTACAAATTGTAAAGAAAGTTTTTGTCCTTTGAAGACCTGCAAAAATGTTTTCCCAACCCTTCCCCCCCCTTCCCCAGACTACAACCGCCTGCCCAAAACAGCTCATGCTAACAACCCCACGCCCTGTAAATATATAAAACTTGTCGAAAATTCCCGAACACATTGTAATTACCCCTCCCATTTTTCATAATGCCCATTCATTCCGCTTTTTACCATAGTAAATTGTCGTATTCCCTTTTCACCCCGCCCACCCTCTCCAAACCCCACACTCTCTCGAACCAATTTTGATGACCACAAAACAATGGTGAACATAATAAAAACGGACATTTCGTTTTCACGTTCCGACGCACTCAAAAGCCCTCGGAAGTGACCATTATTTGGCACAACCTTGAACTTCATTATGACTGTTCGTATAGGCTTGTTTACCTCAATATACGAACGGACAAATATGAAAGAACGGCATTGTGTTTGGGCATGGTTTTGTGTTGTCATCACTGTATAAAGATTTTTCGAATTAAATATTTAGTGCATATAACAGAATAAACTGATTGAACGGTGCAGTTTTATAGTCTTGCACAGTGCAGTCAAATTTGAAATTAAATTTTTGAAATTTTAACATAATTTTGAAAATCGAAAATTTTGTAAAATAAAACAGCATTGTAAGAGCAAACTGTTACCTAAATTTCCAAAAATATTTTTTTATTATAAAGCGGGTAATCATAATTTTAAAAATATGACCGCACCGTGCAATATAAAAATTTGCACAGTGCAATCAAAATTAAAATTACAAAACTTAAAAAAAATTTTAAAAATTGAAAATATTGTAAAATAAAAAAAGCATTTTAAGACCAAACTATTACCTAAACATCAAAAAATATTGTTTAATAAAAAGGTGGGTAATCATAATTTTAAAGTTGACTGCACCGTGCAATTTACAAAACTTTGTACAGTGCAAAAAATAAAAATCAATGATTTAGAAAATAATCCATCCTTTACTACAGTTAGTCATAATAATGACTTTTTACCTTGCAAAAACTTAATTTTTAAAAATTAAAAAAAAAAGTTGAAAAATAAAATTTTTTTTTTGGAAAAAAATTAAGTTCAAAACCCACCCCTTAATAAACAGTTTGTCCAGCCCATCCCATTGTAACCTAAATCCGGTGGTTCTATTCGATCCGGTGCACTTAAGACTACTTGAACCCAATATTTCCTGTTCATTGCGCGACCTTAACGCACCCAAAACTTTTGCCAAAAACAATATTTGGGTATGGTAAAATACGAAAAATTGCGCTAAAATTTCGTAATAATTCATGAAATGGCAAAACCTTTCTTTATAAGCCATAAAATAGTAAAAATTTTCTTTACAATAACAAAAAAAAGGCATTCATCGTATAACTTGTCATCTGCAGGCTGCAGGATACACAAATGGCGTATTTTGGATCGAAATAGCAATGAATTTCATTACAAATCAAAAAATAGCAAAAACTTTCTTTACAAAAACAAAAATGGCAAGAACTTTCTTTACAAATTAAGAAATGGCAAGAACTTTCTTTACATAGAAAAAAGTGGTAAGAACTTTCTTAACAGAGCATAATGTGGCAAAACTTTCTTTACAACTCATAAAGTGGCAAGAACTTTCTTTACAAAACATGAAATGACAAAAACTTTTTTTCCAAAGCAGAAAATGGCAAAAACTTTCTTTACAAAAAAAATGGCAATAACTTTCTTTACAAAACAAAAAAATGGCAAAAACTTTCTTTCCATCCCTCTACAACCCCCCTATTTCCACGTCTCATACAAAAAGCAACTTTATAATATTCGAGGCCATAAGTGTTTGAGCATTTGTCGAGTCAAATGTAATAAAGAGGGCCGTTAATTTAATTCGCCATAAATCGCGTTGTCGGATCGTAAAAACAGGTGCGTTGTCGTTTTATCAAAAAATTCAATTTTCGGTTTGAGATTTCGTGCTTGAGGGGTTTCATGCTTTAAAATAGGATTGTTAGACTGTATTTGCTATGAAAACAAAATTTGTTACCTAAAAATTTTTTAAACTGCAATATTCGATAAAAAATTATTTTTTCTGAAAAGAAAGTTCTAACAATTTGATGCTTTGTAAAGAAAGTTCTTGCCAATATAAAACCTGTAAAGAAAGTTCTTGCCAATATAAAATCTGTAAAGAAAGTTCTTGCCAATATAAAATCTGTAAAGAAAGTTCTTGCCAATATAAAACCTTTAAAGAAAGTTCTTGCTGATTCAATTTAAAATAGCCCAATTTTAAGTTATGCAGCTTGCGGGTGACAAGTTATACGATGGATGCTATTTTTATGATTTTTCAAGAAAGTGCTTGCCATTTTACGGCTTGTAAATAAACTTTTCGTAATTATTATTTTAAAAAAATGCTGTATCACGCAGCCTGCGGGTGAGCTACTCTTACGTTTTGTAAAGAAAGTTATTTCAGCTTGCCTTGCCTTGCCTTGCCTTGTTCAGCTTTGCTCTTAAAAGGTTATAGATCTACCTATTCACCTCCCCCTCCCCCCCCTTCCACCATAAGCGACGTCCCTGCTTAACCTCTAAAATCACGTTTCTTGCGCAACGACAACAATATATGCAAATTCGGAGCCAATAAATCAATTCCGTTTGTGACTAATGTGGCGCTGAATATCTCTTGACATTCGGGGTTGTAAATCCATTCATTAGGTTTCGGCATGTTTTTTGTGTTTACAAGTGCTGAGATTAATATCGAGTTGAAGGAGGGCGGTAATTCGATTCCAATTTGGTATGTTTGACTAGAAATTAATTAAGAAAAGGAATACAAGGATCATGAAGCGGAATGAACTTTCTTTACAAAACATAAAATTGCAAGAACTTATTTTACAATAGAAAGCTGCATTAAGCGTATAACTTGTCACCCGCAGACCACCTTGTACAGAATAAGAGTCCTTTTTGATAACATAGGCAATGACTTTCTTTACAGTTTATAAAATGACAAAAACTTTCTTTACAAAACTTAAAATGGTAAGAACTTGCTTCAAAACAGAAAATATCGCATTCATCGTATAACTTGTCACCCGCAGGCCGCAGTGTACAAAATAAAGCTTAATTTGAATAGTACAGGCAAGAACTTTCTTTACAAAACATAAAATGGCAATTACAAAGTATGAAATAGGTTTTCAAATGCGAAAAAAACGATATTCATCGGATAACATGTCCCCCGCAGCCTGCAGAACACAAAACATGTATTATTTTGTTTAAAATAGTAAGAACTTTCTTTACAAACAATAAAATGGTAAGAACTTTCCTTACAGACTATAGAATGACAAAAACTTTCTTTACAACCCGCTAAACTCTTTAAAGGACCAGTTCGCCCGTTCAAATATCATTGGCATTCTGTCGCAAAAAATCGACGTTCATTTTTTTGCAAAAAACCTGAGAAGGTCGGTCCCAAATTAGAAAATTCATTTCGACACCGACCCACTCACGTTTTTTGAGAAAAATGATTTTGATTGGAATTGCCTGATTTTCGACGCTTTTTGCGACAGAATGCCAATGATATTTGAATCGGCGAACTGGTCCTTTAAAAAAGCTTCGCGACAACTTTCTTCCACAAACCCAAAACAAGAAAAATGACCGTTTAATTCGCGACAAATTACGACATTATACATATAAATATCCCTTAGGGTAAAGACAAACAGAAAATTAGCGGACTAATTAGCAAAATGCTGTAATTACAAGAAAATTAGATGTTTACAACATCGTAACATGGTAGGAAAAGTTATTTTTAATTTTTAAAGTTTTTATATTTTTAAATTTTCAAGTGAAATATCAGAAACTTTCTTTACAAAAAAATTTAAAAACTTTCTTTACAAACTATAAAATAGCAAAAACTTTCTTTACACAGAAAAAAAAACAAAACAGTGAAAAATTATCGTATAACTTGTCACCCGCAGACTGCAGCATACAAAGTAAGCTTCTTTTGGGCAGGTATAGCAAAAACTTTTTTTACAAAACAAAAAAGAAAAAAATATTTTCTAAAAGTTTTTTAAAATTGCAGAAACTTTCTTTACAAAATCTTTACAAGAAAAGGCCGTTTTGGATCGATCAATGGCAACAACTTAGTTTAAAATTGGGAAAAAAATCAAAATCGGAGCATATAAGATTAAAAATAGCAAGAACTTTCATTACAAAACATATATGTAATGGCAATAACTTTTTTTTAAAAACCAAAAAATAGCAATAACTTTCTTTACAAAACTTCAAATGACAAGAACTTTCTTTACAACACACAAAATGACAATAAATTTTTTTACAGATTGTAAAATAGCGAGAATTTTCTTTACAAACAATAAAATCATTCTGTCTCTCCACTACCACACAAGCTAAAACTTCCTTCAACAAAAACTTTCTAAAACTGAAGTTTAAAGTGCACAAATTAGTCATTTTAATAATCTGACGCCATTTCAAAGCAAATTTATTACAAAAACAATATAATGCTAGCCGATCTTATTATCAGTCCATCCTTTTTGTAACAAAGTAATTCGAAAAAGGCTATTGTAATGTCTTAAAAAGTAGGTTTTGTTTTGGGAAAAGAAAGGTTTTTGATGCAAAACGATCGCTTTTAATCACTCAAAACATTCCAAACCTTTTCAAAATATGGGTGAGAAAGCGTGAAATTTTAAAATTCATTTTTTTAAATGAGATTTTGAATTTAAAAAATAGTAATTTTCTAACTCTACAAAACCTTTCTTTACAAATTAGAAAATGCCATATTACAGATTTGGAAAGGCAAAAATAGCACTCAAATCGTATAACTTGTCACACGCAGGCTGCATAACGTAAAACAAGTTTATTTAAGATAGAAACGGCAAGAAATTTCATTAAAATTCAGAAAATAGCAAAAACTTTCTTTACATAACATAACATGACAAGAACTTTCTTTACAGATAATAAAATAGCAAAAAGCTCTTTCACAATAGCAAAAAAGGCTTTCATCGTATAACGTGTCACTCGCAGGCTGCGAAACGCAAAATGTAGTTATTTTTAAGAGAAAAAGCAATAACTTTGTTTACAAAATCATAAACTGAACTGTTTGTTTACCCATGACCTTATCATGTTTTTTCCACCCTCTATCTACCCTTTGAGTTTCTTATTTTTGGACCAACCTTAAACACAGCATGCGTCTTCGGAGCAAAGTTCATACTTATAGAGCTAATTACCCTGCCCTACTCCATTTTGTCTACATTATTTTCTACCTTACCATATGTGAAGAAAGTTCTTGCCTTTTTATATTTTGTAAAGAAAGTATATGCTAATTCAATTCAAAATGAGTAGGTTTTGTGTCATGCAGCCTGAGAATGAGAAGTTATACGATAAATGCTATTTTCACAAATTTAAAAAAAGTTCTTGCCATTTTATGTTTTGTAAAGAAAGTTTTTGTCATTTTATGTTTTGTAAAGGAAGTTTTTGTCATTTTATGTTTTGTAAAGAAAGTTCTTGCCATTTTTTGTTTTGTAAAGAAAGTTTTTGCCATTTTGTGTTTTGGAAAGAACGTTTTTGCCATTTTTTGTTTTGTAAAGAAAGTCCTCCTTCTTTGATTTTACAACCCTCCCTCTCCCAACTTTCACCTCCCTCCCCCTTCGCCTTCAATGCTTCCTTGATGCCTTACCTTTTAAGCCTTTCCCTACAACTATGTCTAATAAAATGCAAAATAAAAATTAAACCCTCAGGGTTCCCACGACGGCAAGAATTAGCATGAATGTAAAGTACTAAGTGCATGTGTAATATGTAAGCAAAAACAAAAAGAAGATTATTGGGTCGTATGTTCCCAACTTTTCTGGCGCTCGTCCATCATTCGGACCGGGGCGAGGGTAATATGCATTCGAAACGGGCATGTGTTATGCATAATACTGTCATAATTGGCACAACATACTATGGGTTCTAAATTGGGACATCATCGTCAACACCTTGGTTATTATGGATATTGTGATGGGTTTTAAATTAGGGTATTATACTGATGAGATTTAAATTTAGAACGCTGTGATAAAGAGATTTTGAGTACTACAAGGGTAGTTGCAATAGTTTTCAGTTGTTCAAATAATTCTGTACCCTCTTTCAAAGGAAATTTTTGAGGTTAAGGAGCACAGAATTATTTGAACAACCTATAATAATATCACTATAATTAGTTCTGAAGGTTAATGTTCAATAACTATTTTTTTTAAAAATATTTTAGGTAACAAAAAATGTAAAAATGACGTTTCTTATTATTATTGTGGGTTTGTAAAGAAAGTTCTTTCAATTCTGTTCAAAGTAAGCAAGTTTTACGTTGTGCAGCCTGCGAGTGACAAGTTATACTATAAATGCGACTTTTGCCATTTTGTGATTTGTAAAGAAAGTTCTTGCTATTTCTTGTTCTGTAAAGAAAGTTCTTGCCATTTTATGATATGTAACGAAAGTTTTTGCCATTTCTTGATCTGTAAAGAAAGCTTTGTCTAGCAACAACATTTTCTTATTTTTAATTTATAAAACTCCCAAAATCCCCTCCCTCTCACTACCATTACCCACATATTCAAATTATTACCAGCAACAAAAAGCCACAAAATCGCCCATGCCCAAACACAAAGATGTATAACATAATCTATTGTTGTAATGTCCGCTCTCAAGTACTTGGAAGCGAAATCAGAGAAGCGAATAATTGAATCAAATTCGTCGCCTCGAGGCTTTTAAACCCCCCCCATTTTACCCTGCCAATAAAAACATGGGTAAACATGCACATAAGGGCTGATTCATTCTAATTTCATGGTGACATAACAAGGTCAAGAAAGGGTAAGTGAGTATATATAGTATTATTTAGACCAGAAAATCTATTTTTAGCCAAAAGTTTGGAAAAAAGTGGCTTTTCAAGTAGGCTAAACATTATGTTACAGTAACCCAATCAAAAAAGTTGAAATTACAAAAATGCTTCTTATCATTTCAAGGTTACTGATGCCAACTTTCATATTTTTGCTATGGTTTTAAACGGCACGTTTTAGCGTTTAAAATCTCAAAATCCACGCAAGATTTCAGTTTTTCAAGAAAGCGTCTTCAAATACGTTATGTTACAGTAACCCAACCAAACAAATCACAAATAAAAAAACTTTCTTTTTTTCCAGTGTTACTGATAACAAGTTTTATATTTTTAATGTATCTTAAAATGACACTTTAGTGTTTAAACTCCCAAAGACCGCACAAAACTTCGGGTTTTCGAAAAATCAATTTGAAAATCGCTATGTTACAGTAGTCGAATCAGAAACGTCACAACGAGAAAAATATTTCTTATCATTTCAAGATTACTGATACCAATTTTTATATTTTAATACTTCTTAAAATGTCACTTTTTAGTGTTTGAAAGCTCTATGAAACACGCAAAATTTCAGTTTTGAAGTCGACATCAAATACACCATGTTACAGTAATTCAATCAAAAAACTTATAATTACAAAACTGTTTCTGCTAGTCCAAAACGTATGGCTATGAATTTTCAGGCTGTTTTAGTTATTCATCTTGTAAAAAATAGCAATTTATATTTTTAACCTTATTCCAGTTTGATGACCGTTTTAAAAAAATTAGCGCTTATATTATCACCAATTTAAAAATCCCGTATTTTACAAACCCATCATACTCCAAAAATCATAATTTTAATCACGTTGATCGTATACTTTTTTAAAAAAACTTCGTTTTGCTCGATTCAAAAGACGACGTCCTTTTCTGAAGTTGCGGCTCAAATGAGCTGTAAATCCAGAGACTTATGCAAATTTACGTTCTTAAGAGCGTCGCGAAACGAAAAAACTTTTGAATCTAATGTTTATTTGCTCGAAATTTGCATATTTGTTTATATTTTGTTACGAGATTAAAAAATACGAAGAAACTTTCTTTACAGATGAAAAATGGCAAGAACTTTCTTTACAAATCAAAAAACGACAAGAATTTTCTTTACAAATTAAAAAATGGCAAAGACTTCCTTTACAAATTATATAATGACAAAAAATGCTTTTACAATAGCAAAAATGGCATTCAGCGTATAACTTGTCACTCGCAAACTGCACGATTCAAAATAAGCTTTTGTAGAAAAAAACTAGAAGTAACTTTCTTTACAATTTATAAAACGGTAACAATTTTCTTTCCACGACGTAAAACAGCAAGAACTTTCTTTCCAGTGAAAAAATCAGCATAAACTCACAAATTAAACAATTTTTCTTCACTGTAAACAAAGTTTTTTGCACTTTAAAACCTCTACACTAATTTTTCCTCCAAAACCTTTATAATAACGTAATTATTACCCAAAAACTCTTAAAAATCACCTCAATTTGATAAAGCATCAATATTTACTTAAAAAACCGGAAGGAAGAGCAAACAATCAGACGGTTGTCTTTAAGCGAGCGCCGGAAGTCAAGCGCGATCAAGGTTATTAAATGTTGTGATAAGGGTTCGAAACCTGCAAACTGTGATAAGGTTAAGAGAGTGTTAATGATAATGGTTTCAGTGTTGAAAAAGGTAAAGGTGTAATTGTTGGTGTTCAATAAAAAAATTTAAAATTTGTAAAAATAGCAAGAACTTTCTTTACAAAACAAAATATGGCAAAAACTTTCTATGCAAAACGTCAAATGGCAAGAACTTTCTTTACAAATTACAAAATGACCATTGCGCGACCTTAACACACCCAAAACTTTTTCCAAAAACAATATTTTGGTATGGTAAAACACGATTTCTTTATTGGCTTGAAAATAGCGTAATCTTTAAAATAGCGAAAATAATATTTATTATATAACTTGTCATCCGCAGGCTGCAGGATACAAAATTAGCTTATTTTGGATTAAATTCGCAATAACTTTCTTTACAATATGAAAAAAATTTTAAAAATTTTATTTGAAATTAAAAATAGCAAAAACTTTCTTTACAAACAATAAAATCGCATGAACTTTCTTTACAAGTCATAAAATGGCAAGAACTTTCTTTAAAAACATAAAATGGCAAGAACTTTCTTTACAAGTCATAAAAGGGCAGACTTTCTTTACATACAATAAAATAGCAAAAACTTTGTTTACAAACTCTATGAAAAAAAACTTACTTTAAAAACAGCAAAAACAACATTCATCGTATAACTTGCCACTCGCAGGCTGCAATACTCAAAATTTCTTCATTACGGGTTAAACTTACAATAATTTTCTTTACAAAATCAAAAGTTATTTTTTTTAATTTTAAAACTAAAAACTTGTTCTCGATAATATGTAAAATACGACTAAATTTAAAATTGTTCAACATTTATTGAATATCGTACGAGTATGTATATGTATAGGGTAACAATGAATAAAAGTTTGAAATGTAAGTATATTTACAGAAGCTGTTATACAAATGATATATAAAACAATGGTTAATGAGATAGTAGACCGTATGAAATCATGGTATTCTTCTAAAACGCCTAAAGTAAAACTTTTTTTAAAATTTTTGAAATTTGCTTTAAAATTAGAAAACTGACTGAACTAGCAAACAATCTAGCCAAAAAAAACTCTTAAAATTGTTAAAAATGCAGTGGAAGTCCTGGATAACAAGCATGTTTAAATCCCGCAGCCATTCGTTACTGTACAAGAGTTTTAAACTTTGATTTTGCGTATTCTAGTTCTCCTCCTCCTTGAAACTCGTCTCCTCGAGATTCCAGCCATATATGACGCCTGAATCCTCACCAAAACATCATCTTCGTAGTACTCTAACGTGTATGGAGGAGTCATTGGAACTTGTGTTACTCCCATATTTTTTTGCCATACACTTGGAGGTGGGAAGGACTGAAATTTTAAAATCATTATCACGTTTCTTACCTATACTAAAAATCAATATAAATAGTAAAATTAAAGATACCCTGGCTTACATTACCTTACCTTACCTTGCCTTACCTTACCTTATCTTACCTTACCTTATCTTACCTTACCTTACCTTACCTTACCTTACCTTACCTTACCCTACCCTACCCTACCCTACCCTACCCTACCCTACCCTACCCTACCCTACCCTACCATACCCTACCCTACCCTACCCTACCTTACTCTACCATATCCTACCTTAATCTGCACTGTCTCGCCTTGCCTCCTCAACATTACCTTTCTTTGTATTTCCGTGCCCTGCCTTTCTTACTTGCCCTACCAAACCCACTTTGTTCTACCCTGGACTTAAAATCTTTGCTCAACCCCACTCGACCTTACCCTACTCTACTCTGCCTTGCCCAACCGTACCCAAATTTTTTACAATATTGCCTCTTATGAAGCAATGGAAAATACCCTATCATCCAACTTACGCCCATAAAGTCGATGTTAATGTTGATATACTCTCTGGCCAAATTGATGTTGGAAGCAATTGCTGCGTTCACCATTTCCTTCGTGGCTTCTTTTAAAATTGCTACTTTTTCTGATGGCTTCTAAAGAAAAGTTTATGTTAAAAATTTCAACCTCACTTGACAATATTAAAATGGAAAGTACAGTATACGCCACGCTCTGATTCGTATTTTACAAAAAATTTAAATATACAGTAAGACCTCTGTATAACGAATCGCTAGGAGAATTAAAATTTGTTCGTTATACAGGTGTTTCGTTATATAGAGGTTCCCTATACGCAGGTTCCGCTGTAAAAACTCATATGAATCACCTACCCCATCAATCTTCAACTTGGCATCAATCCTCAAATCTCTTAGGTTTGGAGCAATCGCCTTCAGATTACTGAAGGCCTTGTGGTATATTTCGGATAAATTCCGTAAATGAAATGGCACATTCGAACCAAGGGTAAGATGCATTAGCTGAGTTTGCCTTTCAGCAGATGATGGGTTAATCAATGCAAAGCTTTCCAGGGTTTGCTGGGGGACGATTAACTAAAATGAGATTTGTTACATCCAGACGTAAAACTTGAACTACTCTAATCGTAACCAGGCCTTACCGTAGTTCTGCTCTAGCCCAAAACCCTAGCTCACAGCCCTAGCCCAGAGCCCTAGCCTAGAGACCTAGCCCAGAGCCCTAGCCCAGAGACCTAGCCCAGAGTCCTAGCCCAGAGCCCTAGCACTAGCACTAGAACTAGCCCTAGCCTTAGTAGTAGCCTTAGCCTTAGCACCAGTCCTAATCCTATCCTTAGCTCTAACCCTAAAGATCTACCCCTTTAAAAAATCATACCCTGCCTTAAAATTCAACCTTGCTCTTGGAAAATCTACCCTGCTTTCAAAAAGCTACCCTACCCTTAAAAATTTAGCCAAATTTTAAAAAACTTACCCTGTTCCTACACTTTTACTCTACCGTACCCACCTTTCTCTACCCTACCCTTAAAACTGAGACATTTAGGCTTACCCCAGTCCTATCCTAGCCATCTACATTAAAAATTTTATGTTTTCCCAACAAAATGTTCCGCCTACCTTGACCCCACAAGTGTCAAAGATGCCTTTTTTGCTGAATCCTTTGGCTCTACATCCACTTTGAAACAGGTTTTTTTTTCTTGTACATTTTTTTCAAAAATTGGATCGAACTGAAGGTGCATTGGCAGCACTTCGAACACACTTCGATGAGCCTTCGGATCGACTTGAGAAGCATATTCAGAAGGCAGGGAGAAGCCAATATCCATTCGAACTGGAGTTGGGCCAATTGAAAATGACAGGAAATAAGCCGTTGGACCGTGGGAGACTGGATTGGCTTTAAAGGTTTGAAGAATCAGGCCTACGGGGTTCGAAATTGGCTGAAATTTGCATATTTTTATTTTGGCTATGGAAAATTTAAAAAAATTATAGCTTAGAAATTTTTTTTTACTTTAAAAAGATCATTTTAAAAACGTCGATTTCCAAAAATTCAAATTTTTTAGATTTAAAACGCCAAAAAAAGACTTGTCGTCAATTTACACTGATTTTCACAATAAAAAACGACAAGACTTACAACACTTCTAAAAACCAAAAATTGAAAAAAATTTTTGAAAAGAAATGAAAAATCTTACCACTCCAGTATAATATGCCTTCAACATGACACTTTCGACCAATATTCCCTTTTGTTGAACAGCCTGAACTGCGGCGAACAGGTTTTTGTGGAGAAGATCCAGTTCGGCCATGAATTCGCTTTGGCTCTAAAATATAATAATATTAGTTTTTTATGCTTTATTAATACCGTGATTTTAAATTTATTTTACCCTGCCTTTCTATTATTCTAGACAAACTATTTTCAAGTGCGCTTGAAAACACTAGTGTCCTAAAATTTCCCAATTTTTCATTTTTTCGCCACAATTATTCCATGTTGTGATAGGGTTTTGCTTTTTTACAGGTCGTTTTAGAAATTTTTTAAAGGTTACGTTAATTTTATAGGCTAGAAATTAATTTTACTTTCTTTAGATAACATTTTTTACATAAAATCTTTGTTTTAAAGTCATTTTAAAGCTTCTGTAGTCGTTTCTCCAAAATTTTTCAGTTTTTCAACCGTCTTACTTCATTTTTTTGTGACAAGCCTTTATTTATTTATAGTGTATCTTTGATAATGTTTTTTTAAACATTATTTTAACATAAATCTTGCTTTTCCTTCGATTTGCCAGTTGAAAACCGTGGTTCATATTTTAGGTAACAAACCATTTCGAGCTATTTTATGTTTTCGAACAATTTTTGCGCTTTTGTTGCCATTTTAAATTAATCTGATGTTGTTTTAGTTTATGATCAACTCCTCAATTGCCCGTTTAGCTAGTTAGAACCCAATTCATCAACTTATACTTCAGCTTAAACTTGGAAAAGGTAATATTTTCTTATTTTTCTTTGGTGTTTAGATAACAAAAATGAAGGACTTAAACTTTGTCTTACTTTCAAAACAGCATGTCCTCCGCCATACATCTGTACTTGTTCAGCATTCGGTGACAAAAGCTTGAAATTCTTGGCAGCGATATTATACTGGCTAGTTGGATCACTCCCAAACATATTAATCGGAGAAAACAGTAAAAACCTTGTAGCTCTCCTCTCCTTGACCACATTTTCATAGTAAAAGTCTTCCAAATGATACACGGCTTCATGCTTCTTCTGCACTCCATATTGTCGTTTGCCGCGGCCGTGGAAGGGGGTTCGGCTGACGCCTGTCGTTCGCCAAAACATTTCGTCTTCCAACGTGATCCACAACTCGACTGGAGTGTTCTCGATCGTGAATTTACATTGTACTCGAGGGCCCACCGTTCTTACGACGTGAAAGTGCTTTTTGATCGTGGAAATGTAGTTTGAGGACTTGACGAGACGTTCTGGGAAGTAGAGGACGGCTTGCATATTAATGTCACCAAAGTTGATACCAACGTGGTGAGCTTCGCCGACGATCGTGCGAAGACTACGCTGGATGTGCTGGATTTCATGGCTTATCATGTAGGGCTCCTGGAATTTTAAAAGGTTGATTTTGTTGAGTATAAGGCGGCTACTACAATATAATTTAGATTTAAGCAAAGACAGGGTATGATAAGGCAAGGTAAAGTAGTATATGGTATATTGAGGTAAGGTATGGCAAAGTAAAGTAGAAATTGAAAATTTCAGAAAGGTGAATTTTTTTCAAAATTACAGTAAACCTACCGGATACTCAGGTCGAAACTTGTAACCACCATAAATCGACAACTTTTTTAGATTTGGAGCGACTTTTTTCAAATTTCCAAAAGTTTGTCTATAGTACATATCAGGAGGGTATCTTTCATCATCCAACAAAGCGTCTAATGACAGTTCTGTCAATGTTGGGTACACTCCCATAGTTTGAGGGGATCCATCGTGAAAGTCTTCCAGTCTCATCTCAAAGTACTTACTCTGGATTGGCTGGGAGGTTAGGCCTAAAATAATGAATATATTAACTTATAATAGTAAGTCTTTGAAAAATCAGGCAGGTTAAAATATATTTTAGGTAAGCAGCTCATATTTCAGAGTTTTTAGAAAAAAGTCGCTTTTTAACTCACCTTGACCATAAACTACTGTCACAAAGAAAAATATAGGTATTAGTAACCTTAACATCGTAAGCTTTATTTCTGAAAAATAAAAGTCATTTATATATGATAAATTGAACAAAGTACAGCTTATTAAAGCTTAAAAATAATGTTTTAAATTTAAAAAAAGTTTATTTTTAGAACGGCACGAGGAAGAACACTGAAATAACTCTACTTTTTTTAAAAAAGTTTCATGTTTGAGCTAAACAAACATGTGTTCGTTTTAAGTTTAAGTAAAAAAAAGAGTGGTCAATGGTCATTTTGAAAAGAAAACAGATTTGAGTGTCATAGGGGCCGGTTCATGGAACTACAAATTCTTTTCCAGAAGCCTCTGTTCCAAGTGTGATTTACCATAATAATGATAGCGGATGTTTTTTGTAATTTGTTCAAAAGAGTCGAAAATCCACCTCCACTCAGCAAAAAAAATAAAAATCCCCTTTCTCCACACCCAGCAAAAGAAATTTTACAAAAATTTCTTTAAAGTAGTCCCCCCCCCCCCTTCTTCACTGCCGCCTGACAGATATTATTCGTTAGGCTACAGCTTAAGCTAGGGCTTAGGCTAGAACTAGAGCTTAGTCTCGAGGTTAGACTAGGACTAGAACGTAGGTTAGGGCTAGAGCTTAGACTAGGACTAGAGCTTAGGCTCGAGCTTAGACTACGGCCAGAGCTTAGAATAGGGTTATTATATTAAAAAGACAGGGGAAGGAGAAAGGGGATTTAAAAATTGTGTTTCGACATGTTATGGGGGATGCCACTTTCAACGTTTTTTGAAAAAAAATTTTGACATGTGAATCCCCCCCCTCTCAAAAAATAGCACCCGACCCTGGTTGTCTATTCTTAAAAGTCAATATTATTCCAAAAAATTATAGAAATTAAAATTTTAAAATCAAGATTCGATACAAAAGTCATCGTATTCTTTCAAATACAGTAAGACTCCGCATACAAAAGCTTTGCAAATCCCAAATAACCCCCAAATCCACCGCTAATCTAGCAAATTCTAAAAACAACAGAAAGCGACAACCTAACTCCTGGAATCTCGACTTTGTTCCAAGGGTGATACCTAATCACCAAAAAAGTCGCAAAACAATCGCCCAATTGTTTTCTCTCCATTAAACCACAAAATCTTTTGTCTTTGCGCGAGCTAGCTTAGTTAATAAAGGAAATGAGTAGTTTTTGCACTAACAAACCTTTATTGTTCTTGGGTAATATATTAGGAGAAGGAGGAGGTGAGATAGTGGGATTGAGGTTTTTATAAGCTGTATATTGAGGAGGGAGTGGGATACGTTATAATAGATGTCTATTGAGGAGGGGTGGGGATACGTTAAAATAGATGTCTATTGAGGAGGGGGAGGGGTGGATGACTTAAGAAAGGTAGGGTTACATTCAGGAGGGGGTAGGGTGGGGATGAGTTGATGAAATGAGGACTATACAAGACTAAAATAATGAGTCCGGGGACTTTTGGCGCACCTTGTATTGAGAGAGAGTGTGGGAGGGGTGGTTGAGAAAGGAAGAAATATTGAGGAGGAGGGAGGAGTTAAGGAACGGAATAATATGTTGAAAGGTTAGAACAAATAAGAGAAAAGCTGATTTGCAGAATCAATTAATCATCGTAATTAAGGTATTGAAACAATAATAATCAATATTTGCAAGACTTATTACATTAGAGTCACAAAAGTTTCAATTAGGGTCATAAAAGAAGTCTTGTCGCTTTTGGACAACGCTTTGTACGCTGAAAAGCGACAAGACTTCTTGAAAGCTTTGTTACAAATTTTTTTTTAATTTTAGGAAGGCTGGGGTAAGAATCTTTAAAAATATTGATGGGCAGGGTAAAAAACTTAAAAAATGACTATGCTAGAAGAGGTGAAAACACACAAAAAATATTGGTGGGGCGAGATAAAAAAATTACAAAAAATATTGGTGAGGCAGGGTAAAAACTTAAAATATGCCTATGCAGGGAGGGTTGAAAACTTACAAAAAAAGACAGATTGGGCAGGATAAAACAATATAAAAAAACAGATTTGGCAGGGTAAAAAACTAGAAAAACGTTGGCGAAGTAGGATAAAAATAAGGGTAGGTAAGTGTAAAAAATAATTACAACTTCTTATTAGGCGTGTTAAAAAAATTCTTATTAGGGTTTATCATCTAAAAAAGCTTTTTTTTATTTTTTTTTCAAATTTGGAATAAAAAAATTGTAAGCTAAAACAATTTACAATTTATCCTCCCCAATCAAAGTCACTTTTTCCAATGGTAAAATACGAGGAAAAAATAGAAAGTAAGATGAACACATAAATTAGTAGACGGCGCTTCAAAAACCAAATTTAAATTTTTTAACTGCCTTTCAACAGTTTTGTAAGACAAATAAAGAGAGAAAGGATGGCAGTTCGAAACTTGTTAAAAGCAAACAAAAAATGTCGTAAAATGAAACAGCTTATTTGACTTTCTTACTAACCAGTCTAGAATTATAAAAAAAGCTTTCAATAAGCGAATGTCAATTACAAAACGCTTTTTTAGAAAACAGTAACGTTAGTATAAAAGATTATACAACTTATTTGTGAAGATTTTTGAAGTTACTCCTTTGAGAGTTCGATTTATAATAGTTTGCGAATTCTCATCACCATTTTTTTACAATACGAATAAGTCTTACGTAAGCATAAAAAGTACAACAATATACGCCATTTGATCCTTACGCTACTCTAAGTGATCTTACCCTACCCTACCTTACACTACCCTGCCTTACTCTACCCTACCCTATCCTACTTTACCCTACCCTACCCTACCTTACCCTACCCTACCTTACCCTACCCTACCCTACCCTACCCTACCCTACCCTACCCTACCCTACTCTACTCTACCCTACTGTACCTTGCATTACCCTTCCACTCTTACTACTCTACCCTACACTACCCTATCTCATTGTACCCCGCCTTTTCTTGTCCTACTCTTTCTTACCTGTTAGTCTACACTGCTTTAACCTAAGCTTACTTTGTCGTAGCTTTGCACTATAGCTACCCCTCACTACTTTACCTTGACTTAAGCTACTAAAGCCCTACCCTTTTCTACTCTACTTTATAATACCCTACCCTGTCTTGACCTATATTTTCATTCTCTACAAGAAAGATAGATCTACCTTACCCTAGGCTTACTTTAGCCTTTGTACCTTTACTTAACCTACTATAGCCCTATTGTTCCTATTGTACAATACAAGACCCTATCCTGTCTTCTCTACTTTACTTCTCCCTGCACTAGGTAGAACGTTGAAGCCTTACCTAACCGTATCATACATACAATGCCATATTCTAAAATTCCCCAACCTATTTTTTTGCCCAACCCCAGCATTAGCTTTGACCTAGCCTTGTTACTAGCATTAGCTTTGGCCTTATCCGAACCTAACCCTACCACTGTTCTTCCCTAGCCATGTTGTAGTCTTACTGAAGCCAGCTCTTTTCTTATTTTACTCTATTTTTACACTACACTTTTGCCTACCTTATTCAACTGGACCCCAACGAACCCTTTACTAACTCTACCGCTTTACTATTAATCTGTTTAAACCTACGCTACCCCTGCCTATAGCTCTTTCTCAAAAATCTAGCCTGACCTACTCTAATCTTACCGTAGTCATACCCGGAAAAATGTCAAAAACCCACTTGAAACACCCTGCAAAACCTAACCCTCAACCCGGACGTGAATTGAAGTCAGAAGACAAGAGAACGTTGGCGATGATCGAGAATCGTACCATCAGATCACAATTACTCTCCTTTCAATGCCCAATTTCTGATGCAATTATAAGTTTGAGGCGGTGTTTTTGTTACTCGCCGAGTGTTTTTGCTGTATTTCGGAGTTCAACCAGCGACTAAACACGGCTTCCAAGGTTACTGTAATATGTTTGCTCTAAAGGGCACAACATATTTTGACAATTATATTGTCTTAATTTGAGGGCAACATCTATTTTTAGGATTGGGGTAGGGTATAAGGAAAATAAACAATTTGAGGGGAAGAAGATAAAGCTGGGTCTGGTGCTACAGCTAGGGCTATGGAAAGGTTGAGAGTAAGGCTTAGCCTACAACTAAGGCTTATCCTAGGGCTGAAGCTAGGGCTTAGTCTAGAGCTTATGCAAGGGGCTTAGACTAGGGCTTAGGGTAGGGCTTAGGCTAGGGCTTAGGCTAGGGCTTAGGCTAGGGCTTAGGCTAGGGCTTAGGCTAGGGCTTAGGCTAGGGCTTAGGCTAGGGCTTAGGCTAGGGCTTAGGCTAGGGCTTAGGCTAGGGCTTAGGCTAGGGCTTAGGCTAGGGCTTAGGCTAGGGCTTAGGCTAGGGCTTAGGCTAGGGCTTAGGCTAGGGCTTAGGCTAGGGCTTAGGCTAGGGCTTAGGCTAGGGCTTAGGCTAGGGCTTAGGCTAGGGCTTAGGCTAGGGCTTAGGCTAGGGCTTAGGCTAGGGCTTAGGCTAGGGCTTAGGCTAGGGCTTAGACTAGGGCTTAGGCTAGAACTAAGGCTGGGAATAGGGCTCTAGCGTTAAATCCAGGGCTTCGGCTAATGCTAGAACTAGAAACTAGGGCTTGAGCTAGAGCTTAAGCTAGGGCTAATGCAAGGTTTTATCAAACTTTGAAACTTTTATGACTGTGAAATGATGTGTTATATATAGGTAAAATACGGTCAACCAGATTTGTTAAAAAAATCGAGATGCTTTGGAAATTTTGCAAAACTTTTTTACAAAATTTTGATTCGTTTTGAGTATTAGATTTTTCAAAAAACGCCATATTCTTCATGTAAAATACGCCGTTTTTTCTCGACTTGTTAATATTCAATTTTAAGAATAAATTTTGGTCGATTTTGTCAATAAATAAAATTTTTTATAAAATACTTTTAATGAGGTTCCTAATAAGCGTAAATACGGGAAGTTATAAGGCATTTGTACTTTTTTCAATTTATTTGTAAAATACGCCGCAGATGGTCTTTGCCCTAGATACTGTTATTAGATATAAAATGGAATATAAACCTGCAAAAGATGCAAAGTTCTAAAATTTTTACATTTTTTGATTTTGACTTTATTAAATTCAATAGTTGTACGTAAAGTATTAGGTTGTTCAAATAATTCTGTGCCTCTTCTCAAAACAAATTTTTGGATCTAGGGAGGTGGGAAATTTTAAAAAATTTTTTAATTTTTAAAAGTCTTTTTTAATTTTCTAGCCTGATATGTTAAGATAAAATATTTTATGTTTTGAAGAAAAGAAGTTAAATAAAATGAATTCTCTGCCATTTCGACCTATCCTTCTTCGCTTTATGACCTTAATGTTTCAGTTTTGAATATGAGTCGTCTTCGTAAAAACAATGTCTAAGCGACCATAGATCGTTCCGAATGTTCACATTCTTCTTCTCCGCCCTTCTCTAACACACTCTCGCTTCTAAACACTCTCTCGTCGTGAGTTGTTTTGCTTGAAAATAACTTTCGTAAGAGCTCAAAGAACAACTCACGATATAAATAACGGAATCCGAACTTTAGTATAGAACAACATGTCGAAGGTTTTGTTTATTTTTAGTAGTTTTTCAGTCTGTTGAGTGAGTTATTGGACTGTCGGACAGTTATCACAGGTTTCGCAATCTAAAACAACATGCTTTGGTGTATATAAACAAAGTTTTGAGCTCTAATGTGTCATTTTAGATTTATTTTTGGTTGTACTTTATTGTACTTTTCATCTATTTATTAAATTTTGTCTTTACTTGATTAATTTTGGCATTTTCCCCAAAAAAATATGTTATCATAGGCATGTAGTTCAAAAACGTTGTCGTTCTTCAAAATTACAGCGTCAAATCTAGAAAATATTGTTCGTAATGGATAGAAAAATGTCACGAATACATTTTACTTTATTTTTTCTACCAGTATTACAGCTTTTGAAGGGCATTTTACAATATAAAACACTTTCTTATCACGTTTCCATCGCTTCACAGCATTTTTTATATTGTATACTAAACTTGATGACGGAGAGGGATATAAAAGGTTTGTAAACTGTCTATTGATATTATTTCTTAATAAATTGAACAGTTATCTTTATTGTAATGTGGAGATATTATTGTATTTTGTCTTGTAGTAAATTACACAGGTTGCACAAAGTGGTTCTGACACGAAAACGCTGTGTTGCAAATAAGTTGTTTGGCATTTTGTCGTAATTTGTTCATTTGTCAACAAATCTTTCGAAATTTGTTTTTTTTTCGTTTGTACGATTAATTATGAGCGGCCAGCAGACGTTTTTGAGGTAAGACCTCAAAGATCACGGTGATCTTTTAGCCTGAACATTAATCGCATGTTCACCATGATGTTATTATCCTCTTTCTTTCGTTTTTCTCAACTTTTTTGGTCATTTGGGAGAACTGTCTATTTTACATGATATAATGGTAATATACGTTGTAATAAACATGATATAGAACGATCTGAATGCTAGTGACCTTGCCCACCAGCTTTAGAACGTGTTTCATGTTTATTCAGAAGTTCCGCGGCTTGATTCCCCATATAAATAGCTGATTTGAGGGGTGAGATGGACAAAACGGGCTGTTCCGTGCGCTTTTCCATCTCGAAAACAACTCTCTCCCTTCGCAGTAGTCTCTACCACGCCCCATGGTTTTTGTTATTGTGTTGTTTTGGCCTTGCCTCAGCAGTTTGCTTGGAAAACTTAAAGGTGATGAATATGGAGGTTTTTGAGGTTTTTTTGTACTTTGGGCAATATTTAATGTTTTTGGCTTTTAAATTATGTTTTTAATTGTTTTAGGTAGAAAAAACATTTGCTGTCATGTTTAAAAGGGTTTATCTTCGAAAATTGATGAAGGTCACGTGTTTCGCTTCAAAAACAAGAAAAGGAACGTGACTCGTCATGTATAATATAAATTTTTGGTAGTTTTGGGTAAAACTTCGTCTTTAACCTTTTGTATATGATTTTTTAGTGTCTTTTAAAACTCTTAGGATTGAAAATCTTATTTTAAATTTGAAATTCATAATTTTTCGATCAAAAACAAGTGCAATATCGTGTTTTTCGTGACTTTCGTAACTTTTCAATGTTTGTCGTAATTTTTTTGCGAACATTTTAATTTCATCATAACGTGTATAAAAACATTTCATCGAGTATGAAAGCCTATCAACATATTAAATTTGATCATTTAGACGATAAATTTTGAAAAGATGAGCGATCAAGTTCAAGACGAGGTACTGAAGGGAGGACATCCACCAGCTGAGAAAGTGGCCGGAGGAATGAGAATCGCCCGCAAAGACCGCACGTTGAGCAGTGGAGACAATGGGGAAGGATCGGAAGGTGGCGAGCTGGATGCTGAAGGCAAGCTACGCATGAGCAAGGCTGAATCTCGGCAGGTGAGGGTTTTTATTGGTTTTGATGGATTTAGGTAACAAAAATTTGAAAATTGCATTTTAGAGGTACAGATGATGGTGTTTCTGACCGTTTACCTTCTAATTTGGTCAAAATTTTACTATTTTGTTTTAGTAGATTGAAACTAGGTGAAAAGGCTTATTTTATCGAACTTTCAAAGATTTTTCGGAATTATTGCTCATATTTTTTAAATGTTTTCTCAATATTGTCATTCCAGATCCAACGCGACTTCCCAACCGACGGTATCAAGGCCATGCACGAGAAGCCGCATGCCACCCGTCAACCCGATGGGCCTCGCAAACCCCATGCCACTCAGGTCTTTCAACCCCGCAAGCAATAGAACGGGTGTAATTTATTACGATCTTCTATGATAATTCCATTTGGCCAATTTTTTGTGTCAGTTTCTTCTGTAATCTTGTAAATAAATCTTGTTTTACCTAACTTTTGGCATGATTTTGATGTTTTGATCGATTTTTACCTACTAGGTGTTAGTTTTGTGGAGTATTGTGGTGTGATAGACACTATACACGTTATAATTTACTAGTACTTACATATTTTTGTTGAAATTTGTTTTTTGGGCATCAAAAAGTAAAATTATGTCTAAACTTTACCATAAAAATACGATATAGATAAGTAGTGCAGCTAGAGCTATTGCAAACGACAAAAAAAGAACAGCTCATCCTTCAGATTTTTCCAACATTCACTTGGTTCGGTTAAGGAAATTTGAATATTTCAATCACCGCTGTTGACCGGGTTCGAACCCCAGCCCTTTCGCATAAAAAGCGAGCGCACAGCCGCTGCGCTATTGATTCTTTCGCCGCTTTTTCTTCTTTTTTACTAGTGCTTCGTTCAGAGTGGGCGCGAAGTTAAACGGTAATTTTTATATCACTTTACATGTAATTTTCGTGTTTATTATAGTTTTAAATGAAAATGGAATATTGTAGTGATTTTTTTAATTAAATTCCCACGGCTGTTATACTTCTTTAAACTCCAAACTTTTATCAATAGAAACTCAATAACTGCAACAAATAGTTTGTACTCGTTTATTTGTAGAATTGATATGAATGCATCAGGAATTGATATGAATACATCAGATAATCAAATAACCCGTAAAAGTAAGGAAAACATATGTCTGTTTTTCGATCATAGTTAATTACATATTCTCTAATAAATCGTACAAAGATGAAGTAAAACAACTCCCAGAAGATAAGGAGATCATAGATATTAGCAATGTTACAAACTTAGGAAAACCTATCCTACAATTTATTGAAGAGTTGGCGCTGCAAATATTGCGAGCCTTCAGCCGTTGCTACTTCTGGTTCTCCTGGCTCCGTGCCATTTTCAAGATGCATTTCTGCCAAGTCATCCACAAACTTTCGGTCCACTGAAGCTGGATTCATTAAGTCGTAGACCGGCTTCTTCAATCCTTCCGGCGTTGACTTGCCCTGGCCTTTCACTGCCAGCTCTTTCCTTAACTTTCTCTGATCGTATGTTGTATAATACGTCATTTGCTGGCGTATTTTGGCGTTGAAGCCGGATTCGGCTTTAGGTAGATCATCGAGGAACGATGAGGATGGGCCGGCTGCATTGCGGAGGGAACGGCGGAGGGTTCGTGACGGGGACTTTGATCTTCTCGGGGTGTTTCCATGGTATTGTTGACGTACAAACCTTACTACGTCTTTGAATGGTACAATTCTATAACAAATAATAGTCATTTCACAAGTTCTATATAAATAACAATGATAATTAAATACCATAGTTCATTGAAAAGTAAGAACACAAATCGACTAATTAGGCCAAACACATTAGGGAAAACTTACGGCGTTTCGGCCGTTAGGCAGTTTCCAATGCCATCGCTGCTGCTAGCCTGGCTCGACTCGCTGCAAACCGACGATGGTCGGCTTACAGTAATTGAGCCAGGCTCTTCCAAGCTCGCATTACTAGACTCACTCAAGCGCAACGGAGCGTTGAGTGTTCCAGCAATACGCTGGGACCTTCTCAATGGCCGTTCCGGTGTCTTTAATACACCAGAACAGGCCAGTTCCTCGTCGCTGCTGGAGCCATTCATGTTCATGGTTGCAAGCTGAAGTCGTAGCGAACGTCGGTGAGGTCGAGTTGGTTTTTTTGGTAAATCCTTCGTCTCAACCATCCTTTTATATTCCTAAAACGTAGAAATTTCCTTGCGTAACTAATATATATTTTAGTGCTGATCGCACACCTTTAGTTGATAGAGTGCTCGCGAGAAAGTTATTGTTTAGTTGATAAATACCCTCGGGAAACTTATGGGAGGTCAGCCTTAATTCTTTCAAGATCAAAGAGGTTAAGATCGAATAAGATTTTAGGCTGCAGCTTTTTACGCTGAAACTATGTTGATTCAGATGAAGAACATAATGTTAGGATTGTTGAGGCTAGGTCAGTGTTTTCAAGTTTAAAGAGATTAGGCTTTGAGTTATGACAGAAGGGTATCATTTAAAAATTTGTTAAAGGGCTAGGGAAAGAAACTTATCACCAAAACTGGCAGGGCATTGATTTGTTAATGTTAAATCGCCTTGTCCTGTACAAGGCAAAGGGCGGGTGTGCCACTTTCAAAAATAACTCAAGAGAAATCAACTCAATAAACTCAAATCCAAACAAACATGTTACTCATAGTCAACATTGATTTATTTCAACAACAAGAACAAAGTTTGATTATTAAAAGGTGAAGAATTTTATTTAACAAACATACTGATAACTTTCGAAAACATAAACTTTACTATACAGTAAGACACTTTACCATTTTTAGACAAAAAGACCATACAACCACAAAAATTCATTCATATTACTTTATTAAAACATAATATATTAAATTTGCTACATGCTACAGTATACTCATGAAAATCTACTCTATCCTGAACCTTTTGTACTTCTTAGGGTTCTGCTCTGATGGCGGTGGTTTACCTCCATTTGCCACCATGTCTCCCTTTAATCTTTCAGTTTCTAGTACATTCTTCATCCGAGCTTCTATGCCTAGATCGACTTCAGGAATACCTGCTAACATTTGATTTGACAAAAGCTCGTCGTCCTTCTTCGAGGTATAGGCCCTAACTTTTTCTGCTACTCGAAGTAGAATCTCGTCTTCGGCTGACTGTGTCCTTATTGGTTTTTCTTCTCTTGTGTCTGACTTCTTGTTCTTGTAGAGGTTGGCTTCAATGTACTTTTTCCTAAAATTAAACAAGAGCTAAATTTATAGGAACTATGCAAAAGTCCCTCCTATACCTTTTTATTGTATAACTATATATGTAAAAATCAAAAACTTTAGCTTACATTTCCTCATCCTCATCAAACAACAGCTCTTCTTTATGAAACTGATCCTTCATTCCACTGGTAATGTCCTCAGCCGTCAATTTCTTCCGTTTTTCTTCAGGTAAGGTCATCATACCTCCAGTCTTGCTACTTTTGAACGGATCGTCTTCATGTTCATCGAATTCGCTCGCTATTCGTTTCCCTAACGCACATTCTAACGCTGTCATTCCATTCCGACGTTTTCGAAGCTGCTGGACTTCACGGATGTCACGAAGCTTGCGACTGAAAGAGTTTGATTAAAATCATTTTACACTATATTGTTGACAAAGGTGAGAACTATGGAATAATAGCATAAAAGGCCTTGAAGAGCTACAAATAACCTTCATTTTATACATGATCATCCAGCTAACCAAAAGTTTTAGCCAGAAAAATCATTGTTACCTAAAATTAACAAACAACAAAAAGCATACTCTATTGTATCTTCATCATCTTCAGATCCGTCTTCTTTTTCCACCTCTTCTTCTTCGACTTTTTTCCTTCTCAAAACACCTCTTCTAGTCGGCTTCCTAAAGGATACCACGGGCTCTTCTGACGTTCCTTCAACTGGATCTTGCTGTTCTGACATTCTAAAAAGACAATAAACATTATAGAGTATTTGAAAACTTTAAAAAGTACAACAAGAACGCAAAATCGACCAAAAAAATCAAAAATATAAAAATCTTGTTCAACTACCTAACACACATCCAAGGAAAAAGCCAAAAGCTATACCAATTAGTTTTTTTTGAAAAAAATCTTATAAATTAGGCAAAAAAGACTCTTCTACATTGTTATGACATTTCATTCTACAGTAAAACGCACAGTTTAATCCGTTCTATCACAAAACATTCGACCTTGATAGCGAAATCGGGTCGAAAACCAAGAAAATTCGATCGAAATCCTTTTAATTACTTCGTATATAATTTTACTCAATTAAAACTTAATCTTTACTGTACTTTCAAACCATTTTGTAAACCAATGGTAAGTTTGTTTAAAATTATAGCTTTTCAAAGCAATTTTTTACCTAAAATTCTCTAAAATATCAAGTTTCTGCCACATTTTTAACGTTATCCTCATTTTCAGGCCCACAACTTTACTGTTTCCCAGCTTACAGGTGAGCTCTTACAGTTTTAAAATGTTATTTTAGGCTAGTAAATTAAAGAGATTAGAGATAATGTTGAATTTTTAAAGAAATCCGGCAATGTTTTGACTTTTATGTGACAAAAGGCCACATTGACAACCATAGCCAACTCAGATATGTTATGCGATCGCTGGGACATGTGCCAACAGTCGGTGAAACTGTAGAATACATGAAAGAGAAAGGTAACAATAAAACTTACTTCAAACTTCATATCGAAAACTCACTTTTCTTTAAAATTATCCTAGTTACTTTTATTTTTTAATAGACAAAATTTTTTGATATCTAAACCATCAAAACCCTTTGCAGGACCTCGCATAGAGTTTCCCAAATTCCTTGAGATCATTCACCACGAAAATCAGAGAAAGATCGACCCAGTATGGGAGTGCGCTCAATGTTTTAAAGCACTAGATACCAGAAAGACAGGATATTTGAGTAGATCTGAGTTCTTTTCATTATTAACAAGATTCGGAGAAAAGATGGATCCAATAGAAGTAGAAATGTCTTTACAGAGAATGGGAATGTGCGGTTATGGCCTTAAAATCCCGATCGAACAGCTTATACATCACATTTCTGGACCTGCGCCTTTGCCATAAACGAGACTGTGACAAATTTAATAAAAAAACCTAAATACTACAACAATAAGAATATAAAAACGTACCTTCTTAAGCTGGTTCAGTTGAAATTTAGCTGAAAACCTTTAAAAAGCGAAGAATTTCTTTTGAAAACATTTTGTGAAGTTTCGCTTACATGCTATTGTGGCACTTCGTCTACAAGTGCATTCTTCGTCGTCTTTAAAAGCGTTGACTTTATGCCCCTAAATATGGCTTTTTCGAAGCCAATGTTTGATATTTAATTTATAATTTTTAACTTTTTAATTTAAATAATTTTTATTTCCTTCTCCAGGTCTACTATAATATTGGGGCTTCAACCGTTTTTACCATTTTTTCTGGCTCCAAATAGATTCAAAAGTTAGTGTTGTCAACAAGAAATGTTTATTAGAGAATATTGTACACAATTTACATTACAATTAGAGTGAAACAACTAGAATAAATAAGGTTTTTACGATTTCATATCAATTCGGAGATCAAAACATGGTGTGGACTACAATGAGGCATAACATGACAATATGTACTGTAATTCTGACTCGACACTAAAATGTGTTTTACTGTATTCAAAACGTGCTCATCAGAGCTGTTTAGTGAAAGTTTTTGTTCAGTATTGCACTGAAAAGACGAAAGGTTAAGTATGACAACATTTATAACGGAATGATAAGGTAATGAGTGTTTTCTGAATAATTAGAGGTACTAGTAGTGTTAGCTAACTCTAGTCCTAAATAGGGAGGTTTTCGAGAGAGTTAGGGCGGGGTATTATAGAAAGATTAGGCGATTTTGGCCTGAAAGATTAGGTATAGTTCCGAATGGCTATGTTAACATAGCTATACTAGGTGTTTTGGACCGTTTCTGACCAAAATTTTAGAAGTTTTTGGTTAAAAAAAAGAGGAATAAGACTCTTTGCTATCTATTTTTAATAATTTTTGCCTAAAAGGTCAATTTAAACATGGCAGAAAATCGCCAAAATGGCAGCTCGTCCCCAAAAAACCTAGTATAAAATAGCTTTTTGGCAGTATATGTCTCCATAAATCATCTATACGACAAAAATACCTATGGTAAAACCAGGCAGAGTCTAGTCCAATCTTAACTATGTCATATTACCAAGTTATGACATTAGAAAAGACCAGAAATTGTGAAAGATGACCAACATTAGGCAAGAGCAGCTTTAGCCTCGGCTTTCAATTGTCGCAGTTTGCATCGTTGTAGGTATTTGTTATACCGTATGACCCGTGATCGGCTCGCATGTCGGACCAGTTTCTTGATTTTTGTGATTTTCGGATCGGACGGGCATCGGATGGCTTTCGGTAGCCTTGAAGCCAGTGGATCCGTGTTGTGAACGTTGAGAAGAGTGTGGGCAAAGTAGAGGCAGTCGGAGACATTGGCTTTGGTCGAGCGGCCGGACCGGTTCTTTTGCTTTGCTGTAACGTCTTCGGCTTCTGTGTTCTCGAAAAGGCCTTGGCGAATGTTGCAGCGGCCGTAGAATACCTGGAAGAGGATATAGTTATAGATTTTGATTTAGAAACAGTGGGAGACGACACAAGATTAAAATTTATAGTTTGTAAACAAAGTTCTTGCCATTTTATGATTTGTAAAAAAAGTTATTGCCATTTAATGGTCTGTAAAGAAAGTTCTTGCCATTTAAAAATTTGTAAAGAAAGTTCTTGTCATTTTATGCTTTGTAAAGAAAGTTTTTGCCGTTTAAACAAAAAATCCAACGAAAACCTTCACTTACCTCATTAGTCTGAACATGTTTGGCCTTCTCGAACACCTCTGCCATTCTGTCACTGTACCGTTGCAACGCTTTCTTATCCAAAATCTTAAATTCACATCATTATGCACTAAAAATTGTGAACTCTATGTCAACTTACATTCTTGCTCGGCTTCTTCGCGACCTTCTTCACTTCCACCTTCTCCACGACCTTCTTCACGAACTTTTTCCTCTCAGGTTCGTGCTTTGGTAGTGCTGGTGTCTTGAAGTTGTCGATTGAGTAACGTTTCCTCAATGTCACCATCTCGGATTGTTGTTTTTGAATGAAGGAAGCGGTTGAGGAACGTCGTGCTGTTGGTTGAATCAGGCCGGTCGAGTTTTTGACCACACATAGCCGACGTTGAGTGTGACGACGTGAGGCTAAAGTTATATGTTTAGATAGGAAAAGTTTTTTTTGAAAAAACGGTTTTTTTGGTAAAAAGTTAGAATTTGTTACCTAAAATAAACATCTTTTTGAGATTTTTTACCTAAAACCTATAAAAACTCAAAAAAGCCAATGTTATAAATACCGCCTCAAAAAACCTCGATTTAGATACCTAAACTTCAAAAAACGTCCCGTTTTTCAAAATCATGTTACCTAAAATCAAAAAAATCTTAAAAACCCCTTACCTATACTTCCTTTGTTATCCACTCTAAATGGTACACCTTTCTTTTTAGGTCTCTTTTCACATTTCTCTTCCTCAATTCTCTCCTCTTCCTCCACTTCCACCTTCATCTTCTTCACTTCCACCTCTACTTCAACACTCTTCTGCTCTTCCAACACACTCTTGCGGCTTCGTTTTCGTTGAGGAACTTCGGCAGTTGCTTCTTCTTCCTGATGTGTAGTTGGTTCTTCATCAATATGCTCTTTTACCTCCAAATTTGTGGATTTTAATTCGGAAAAGACCAGGTTCTCCTTGGGCGATGGGGACTTTTTGAAGGTAATCTGCTCGTTTGGAGGCATTTTCAGTCCAAACTTTTGGCGAATCAACGTTAATTCAGCGGCTAGAGTCTTTCCAAACCTGAAATGATATTGTTATAGATTAAAAAGTTTAAAAAATCGAGGTTTAAATGGTCTAAAGTCAAGGTATTGAGCGGAAAGGTATAGGTAACAGGTGTTTTTATTGAGAAAAAGGTGTAGAACATCAAAATGTTTAAGAGAAATTGTTACAATAAGGTAGAGCAATACCTCTTACAATATTTTGTCAATAAACATTTTAAAAATTTTCTTTGAATTTCAAAAAAAAATTAAAAATTGTGGCGAAGTGCCCAAAAATCGTGGCGAAACCGACGAAAAAAATTAAATTTTAGATAGATTTGAATCTAGAATAATAAAAATCAGTGTTTAATAGAAGCCTATGATAATATGCTGACTAAAAATTATTAAAACCTTTAGCTTTTTGCTCATATAGGCTTGGAAAAACCTAAAACAAGGTCCCAAACACCTAAAATTCCCTCTTAAAACTTGTTTTTCCCCAATTTTCTGACCCAAACCTTGACCTCAAGTCAACTACCTTCAACTCTAGCCCCAACTGTTTCGTATGTGGTTTGCCACAGCCGTCGAAACGCGAAAAAACTCTGGGTAGGGGTGGGGCCCGAACGAGAAAGAGACGTATTCGACGCGAAAATAGAGCCGAAGACTGCACGCAAACCACCATTTTGTGTGTTCGAGAGAAAGGGAATGGAGGTCGTTCCTCTATAAAATACGTCAGTGTAACGCGGAATGTAACATTGACAAGGTTTA
This sequence comes from Bursaphelenchus okinawaensis, assembly GCA_904066225.2. Taxonomy (NCBI): domain Eukaryota; kingdom Metazoa; phylum Nematoda; class Chromadorea; order Rhabditida; family Aphelenchoididae; genus Bursaphelenchus; species Bursaphelenchus okinawaensis. The sequence continues at coordinate 8,603,979 of CAJFCW020000001.1, read as the reverse complement.
TTGGACAGACTGAGAGATGAGAGATAGGTAGATAGGATTGAGAGATCAGAGATAGGTAGAGGGCTAAGTGAAGGTCAATAGTTTTGCTTAAACAAAATGCCATTTTTAAAATTAGCATGACATGAAAAATGGCAGTAAATTGTTTTTTTTAATCAGAATGGCAAGCACTTTTTTTGAAAAACATAAATTGGCAAGAACTTTTTTTAAAAAATGTAAAATGGTAAGAACTTTCTTTAAAAGGCATAAGTTAGCAAGAACTTTGTTTAAAACAGTGAAAATGGCATCCATCGTATAACTTGTCACCCGCAGGCTGCACAACGCAAAATGTGCTTTTTGCGATTGACATGGCAAGAACTTTCTTTACAAAACATAAAATGGCAAGAGCTTTCTTTGAAACTCAAAAAACTAGGACTTTATTACTCGTAATATACCTAAAATATGAAAAAAGCCCTAATCCATAAGTGTGTAAAGCAAAAAAGATCTAGCGACAAAACAGCCTTAGGGCCTAAAATTAGTTTAATTCGAAAACGAGAGAGTACGACATTTGGATGCGGTGGAAAAATGGATTGTGTTTCTTTTGGTATACATGATAACAATGAGTTTAATAGTGCAGGGTAAAGTAAATTAGCGTAAGGTAGTGCTAAGGTAGGGTAAGACAGGCTAGAGTAGGATAAGATAAAGTATCATAATTTAGGGTAGGGTACAATAAAGTAGAGTATGGTAGGGCAGAGTAGAGTAGGGTAAGGTACAATAAATTAGGGCAGGGTAGAGTAGGGTCAGATAGGATATGGTAGAGTAAAGTAGCGTAATGTAGGGTAAGGAGAATTGATAATTAGATTCAATTTTTACTATGAACCGAATGTTCAATTTTGTTTTCAGACAGATTTTGTAAACAAAAATAGGAACCAAAAACTAAATATTCTTTCCCTGGTCGACTGTTATCAACATGTTTTAGTAGTAAACTAAAACGTTTCGTCTTTTTCCTTCTTTGCTACTTATTTGCTTTAAAATAAGTTGAGTTGGGAAGAACATAAGACAATATAAAGTTGGTTTAGGCTTTTTAAATCTATAGTATAGTCTTAGTTACATTTATACCTATATCATAGTATGCCTTAAGTTTGCTATAGTAAAAAAACAACATTATAGTAGCTATATGACTTTAAGGCTTATGTTGTAGTAGGTAGTCATTTTAAAGCTTAGTAAAAGACTTTGTTTTTATAAGTAGTGTTAAAAGCTCTATATTATGATAAGTAAACCTTAAATTCCAAAATTTTACTTTAGATTTAAGACTTACGTTTTATGTAGAACATCTGATACGAAGACATTGAAGAGTTTGCCACTTGTCAACACGTTCAAATAGCGAAGTTTGGCAATGACCTAAAATAAGATCAGGTATCAGAAAAACTATTTAAATTTAGGGTAGGGTAGGGTAAGGTAGGGTAGGGTAGGGTAGGGTAGGGTAGGGTAGGGTAGGGTAGGGTAGGGTAGGGTAGGGTAGGGTAGGGTAGGGTAGGGTAGGGTATGGTAGGGTAGGGTAGAGTAGGGTAGGGTAGAGTAGGGTAGGGTTGGGTAGGGTAGAGTAGATCGAGTACGAAAAAACGTACCTTATTAACATCCCCTTGTTCTCTGTCCAACTCGATCTTATACAATTCCAATATGGCATAAAGTTCGGCACGTTGAATGTTCTTTTCTGGAGTCATGTTCGAGTCAATGTCATTTTTCAAAACTGCTTTTGATACAAAACCCAAGATTTCATTCTGAAAAAGTTTGTAAAATACGAATTGACAAATTTCGCTAATTAAATATATAAAAATATATTCAAAATTAGTCTTTATACTGTCAAAAAAGTCTTGTCGTTTTCGTACCGGGAAATCTATGTAAATGGGCGACAAGACTTTTTTGACTCTATAATAGCATAAAGAAGGTCACGCTTGGGCCTGTAAAGGTATGGCATGGTAGGGTAGAGTAGGGTAAGTCAAATACAAGGTTTTTTTAAACACTACGATTTTAAAAAAATTAAAATTTTAATTTAAAAATTTTTTTTTAAAAATAAATATTTATAAAAAAGTTTAAAAAATCATTTTTAGATCAATGTAAACTTACATTTGTCTGTTTTGAAGCGGAAAACATCCTTTGACATTCGGTTTTAACGAATTGAAATGATAAGAGTGCATTGGGTTTGGCAAGTGATTTAGATATGAGTTCTGTCACTTTTTTGGCAGTTTCTGAAAATTCAAACTTAAATTTTGATAACTTAAATTTATAATGATATATTTAATGTTAGGTTTTTCAAATAAGTCTGTTCCCCAGCCCTCTCTCAGCCCTCTCCCAGCCCCCCCCTCCTCGCGCCCTTAATGTTATATTATAACAAAATGTTTTGCCCCTCCCTCCTCCTTTATAAATAAAATACCCGCCTATTGTCAATAATAACAAAAAACTTACCGTCAAGCTCCACGATGTCACCTTGTGACACTTTTCGACCAGGTTTTTTGGAACTGGTCGATGATCGGTCACTCAAGTTTTCATGGTTCGTAATAGACGAACTTGAGGTAGAGGCAGCTGAAGAGACACTACCTGGACTTGGCAATGCTCTCTCTAATGGACACAAAGGTTCACCGTAGTAAATTCGACGTACAACTTCTTTTACTTGGTCGATTTTTATTTCACGACGATGGATTTTACGGTTTGGGTTTAGACTGAAAATTTAAAGTTACTGTATATAAAAGCGTAGCAAAATCAGTAGGATAAAAGGTATTGTACAGTAGAAAAAAGTATGTTATAAGGTAGGGCATAGTAAAGCAGAGTATAGTAAGATAAGATGTGATATGATATATGGGTCTAATAAGATGAAGTATAGAAAGGAATACTATGATAGGATAATGTATAATATGTTAGGGTACGGAAGGCTAAAGTAGGGTACGGTAAGGTACAGTAAGGTATAGTAGAGTAGAATAAGGCAAGGCAAGGCAAGGAGAGAGGGTAGAGTAAGGTTAACCTAGACCTATGTCTAGAGCACACTTACGCTTGTATAGTTTTGTAGGCAATCTCTTCAAACTCTGAGTACTTCTTTTTACTTCCGAGCTTTTTGGGTTTTGAAGTTGAGGTACGAACACTACCATTCTCATGCTTTCCACAAGGCGGCATGGTTAATGTAGATCTAGTGCAATGGTTTTTACAGTAAAATAGTTGGTTGAAGGCTAGTTTTAGTATTGTAGAGTAAAGAAAGTGTAACTCCTTTATGTGTTTGACAATATTTAGTTGAGAGATGACTTTATATAACAAGAAAATGTCCAGTTAACCCAAGTTGGAATATTCACTGTGCTCTTCACGTTTGATACTGAAAATGATAAAAATAAAAAAAAACAAATTAAAAACGGTAAAAAACAAAAAAAGTTTTAAGTTGTTCAAAAAATTCTGTTCCCCTAGTCACAAAAATTTGCTTTAAGAAGGAGCACAGAATTATTTGAACAATCTGATATTATACATTATGGTAATCGTAAATACATCAAATATAATAAAACATTACTGGCATGAGAATAGTAAAACGTATATACATGTAATAGAGTATATGTCTCAAAATGGAGTATATTCAAATTAAAACGGCCTCGGACTTTGAATCTCGTTCATGACTGTTTGGAATTTGAAGAGTCGTTACTATGGCTACAGCAATAATTAAAAATTTGTTTAACCTGCGTTATTAATAGAATCTTCGTTTCGTAAACAACTTTGACAGACTTGAGAAAATTGAAAAGAAGAGTTATGTTAGTTGGTTGGTTATGTTATCATGGTTTATATGATAGAAAAATAGGTAATATACATTAAAATGTAGGATTGAATAAGATAAGGTAAGGTATGGGACGGCAGGGCAACACCAAGACAAGGTAATGGAAGCAAGGGTAAGGCTGGTCAGAACCAGGCCAGAGAAGGATAGGGTAAAGTAGGGTAAAATAGGGTAAAGTAATGTAAAGCAGCGGTAGGGTAGGGTAACGTTGGGTAAGGTAGGGTAAGGTAAAGTAGGATAAGGTAGGATAAAACAGAGCAAAGCAGGACAGGACAGATGAAAGCAGGCACGATAGGGCACGGTAAGACAAGGCAAGTCTAAAAATATGTCTTAGTAAGGAAAAACCCCGCCCTGTTTTAAAGCCAAGCTCATGACTTAAAAAATTTTTTAAACTAAACCCTGCCTTACCCAATTACCCCCCCCCCTCCCCCATCCTTAAAAATAAAAAAAAGAGTTTAATTAAATTTGTCCTCCCTCTTTAAATTTAAAAAATGTATACCCACACCCATCATTAAGCATTCCTTTTTCAACTAAACTTCTCCATGTTGACCACAACATTTTGTACATAAAACAAATCTTTGGCCTTCAAGACTTGAAAGTTAAAAAAAACTATGCCCAAACCAATTTCATCGTTCCGAAAATGTACCCATCGTTCTAAGAAAGCTATCGTTCTTCTAATCCCCTTTAGTTTCAAATAGTATTCTTGGAATACCCCATCGTTCCAAACTATCTGTGACCTACCGTTCTTCTATTTTTTTTGAGCCCTCTTTCAGATAAAATTTGCGGGGTTTGGAGCACAGAACTATTTGAACAAGCTTATAATCTCTTACAGTTTAAAAAACTATTCTTAAAATACCCCCATCGTTCCTATTACAATTCTCAAAATGATCCATCTTTCCAACCAGTTCTCCCAAAATCCCAAACTTTACAAAGCCCCCTCCCCCTTCACCGAATCAGTTTGAATATTTTGGGAAATCCTGTAAATTTGAGCAAAAAATAAAAAATTTGGGCAAAAAGTGAGCGAAAATAAGAAAAAAGAGCGCTTATTCTTTGCCCTCTGGGGCTTGCCACAAAACCCCCCCCTCCCTTCCCCCTCCCCGCTTCTGAAACCCTTGTGGCATAAAATGAACCTTAAAATATAAAGGGAAAAGCGAGCGGAGCGCAAGAAAATTAGAAAATATAGGAGGAGGGGGTGGGTGGGGGGCTATGGAAGAGGTAGAGGAGTAAGGGGGCTGGTGGAGCTAAGAGAGACGGAGGGGGTGATGGGAGCTGGTGGGCAGTGTGGGCTGGGTAATTTTGAAAAGAAGTAAAGGAAGAGAGAAAAAATTTTGGATTATGGTTAACAAAACAAATTTTTTTTCAAAAAGTTATATCCTAGCCCTCTCATAGCTTTTGCCTAGCTCTGCTTCACTTCTTCCCTAGTCCTGCCCCAGCTCTTGATATTTTTTTAAAAAACATCTCAAAACTTTAAATTTTTAAAAATTTTTTGAACCCTCAGAGGATTCCTTTTAAATTTAGCCCAAAAACCCGACAAACAAGTGGGAAACATTAAATTCAGAGAATATGCAAAGCACTCGCAGTTGTGCAAATGCTCTCGACCCTTCATCGAAAAGGCGAAGGGGGGGGGGAGTGGACGTTTTAAAATGAAATATTTGCCCAAATTTTGTACAAATAACATTATACAGCAGCTTTTTGAATCATTAATGGTCTGGAATTCGAAAATAAAAATACAATGAATTCGTAATGCAAAAAGACTGTCATTTGTGTCTGTTTTGGGAGAATTGTAATCGTAATGTTAAGTTACAAGATTAGAAAATCTTCAAAATTGTTAAAAACCAACAGTATAAAGTAAAGTCAGGAAGTGTTAACTAGGGGTAGGGTGGTGAGTAGGGCTAGAAGTGTGAAATGACCCATGCCCGGACCGGACTTACTTTGCCATCGGGCCAAGCCGGCATGAGAAAAAATGAAAAACCCGAGCCGAGCCCTAACCGTTGGGCTTCAGGCTGAGCCTGACCTAAAGAAGAAGAAGACGTAGCCCGGGTTTTACCCCTAACTCGAGCAAAGGAGGGTAGAGATTCTGATGTAAGTAGTCGATAGTGTAAAGGTAATTGTAAGGCATGGTAATGTAAACTTAAAGTCCGAGTAGAAAGTAATAACGTGACTGTGGCCAAGTCTAAAGCTAGGGCTCTGGGCTAGGGCTTTGGGTTAGGCCTCTGGACTAATGCTCTGGGTTAAGGCTAGGGCTCTGGGCTAGGGCTCTGGGCTAGGGCTCTGAGCTAGGGCTCTGGGCTAGGGCTCTGGGCTCCGGGCTAGGGCTCTGGGCTAGGGTAATTAATGGCAATATAAAAACAAGCTTATAAATCCTACCAAATTAAACCCCCCCCCCCACCCTTGCAAATCCAGTCGTAAAATATTAATTCTTGGTCGAAAACCCATTTCGCTCTCGCGCTTTCTCATTGTTTACTGGTCGGTGTTTTGCCGCATTTTCGGACCCCAAATTTGAGCATAGAACAGACAAGGTGGGGGGGGGGCGAAAAAAGGCTTCAAGTGAAAGGGAATGACCGGTACGAGAATGCCTCCAAAAACGTTGTTAAACCCGGGGGGAGAGGGGGGGGTGAGTGTGAACGTGCAAAAAAGACGCTTAAGAAGGAGGGGGGGGAGGGATTAAAATGTTATGATAATAAACGTTTTTAAAAGAAAATTAGAGGGTTATTAAGGAAGAAGTGGCGGATGGGGGGTGGGGGTAATTTTTGGCTATTTTTAAAATTACGCTGAAGTAAAAATAAAAAAATGAGCGTTTTTGTTTTTTTTTAATACAAGATTTCTTGCCTTAGTCTTATCCTTAGCCTTAGTCTTAGCCTTATCCTTAGCCTTAGTCTTAGCCTTAGACTTAGCCTTAGTCTTAGCCTTAGCTTAGCCTTAGCCTTAGCTTTAGCCTTAGTTTTAGCCTTAGCTTTAGCCTAAGCCCTAGCCCTAGCTTATAAAACTATTAACGCTGATTACAACATTTTTAGTTTTAGCCCTAAACCTCTCCTTAGTCTTAGCCTTAGCGTGGAGTCTAGCCCTGACCTTAGTTTTAGCTCTAGTCCACTGAGCTTTAAGTTTAGCATTGGCTATGTATTACGCTATCATCTATTAATCCATAACCGTTTTCTAATTTACATTACCACAACCCAGTGCAAGTAAACTAAATTATCAAAAAAGTAAAAATACTGTGCCTCACACCTTTACATTTCTAAAAACTACTCAGTAAACCCCATAAAAACGTAAAACCGTGAAACTACAACGAAGCGAAAAAACGTTGAAAATATGACTTGTAACGTTCCAAACAAATAAAAAAGCGCAAAATAAGCGTTAGCTAACACGAAGAATGTTTAATCGAGAGTCGCAGTTTCGCCCAACGAAACCCGCTCTCGACAAAACTTTTTTTTCTCGTTTTCGAGATCGCGAGATAATGCCAAGGTAAAGGTCGCGAGCTTCAAAACAGATTCATTATCCACGTTCGCATCGATCATTGAAAGAATAATTCGGCAATGACATTTGGTGACAAGCGTGGTTACTGTTTAAACTTTTTTGGATACTGTAGCTTTTACTGTGCAACAAGATAAGAAAAGTTTTTAGGATGGGTATGGCAGGATGAAAATATGGTATGGTAAGGCGAAAATTTTGGTGGGGTAAGCTAAGGTGAGAAGTTTTGGTAGGCATAATGTAAGAGTATAAGTAAAGTAAAGCGGAATATTGTGAAGCTAAGGTAAGATAAAGTGCTGAACTGAAAGAACAAGTTAAAACAAGTTATTCTAGTACAAGGAAAAGCAATATTACAGTAGCGACTACAGTAGAACGCGGCAACTCAAATCTATGCAAATTAAAATGCCTTAGAGAAAGTAAAGTCATGTAAGATAAAATAATTGAAGGTAGAACAAAGTATGACAAACTTATTTCAAGTTAAATTAAGGTATTATAACTTATGATAGTACAACGTAAGGTACTGTATAATAAATTTCAAGGTTAGCAGATTACTGTAGATTAAAGACCTAATAGTGCTAGTTGAAATACGTTAAAGTAACGCAAGGTAACGTATAATATATTACTGTAAAGTGTAAAAGCAAAGCAGTGTAATATATGCATATACGGTAAAGCAGGGTATCACAGAGCAAGAATAAATTCAAGGTAAGGTTGGGTAGATTAGGGCAGGGTGGAGCAGAGTAAGGTAGGGTAGGGAAGGGTAGGGTAAGGTAGGGTAGGGTAGGGTATGGTAGGGTAGAGTAGGGTTAAGCAAGGTAGAATATCGTATAGCAGGTCAATAAAATTGCATTTTAATTTGTAAAATACGTCAAACTACCGAAGTGTGAAAGAAATCTGATTTAATATGTCAAATAATAACGTCGTTCACAATTTCTATACAAATTTTGTTATAAACACTAAGTGATGTACATTTTGAATTATTGAGTTTTCGTGATTCAACATAAGAGGTTATGTGGCATTAATATAATATATATAGTTAATGGTTTGCTTAGTTTAACAGTTGCGTTTCGTAGGCAGGATCGATTTGGTCACCAGTGTTCAGCAGTTGAGCCATTTCGTTGTCGATGCGCAAGTCCTGAAATTCAAAAATTTATAATTTTTAAATTTTTGAAATTAAAAAACAATTTAAACTTTAAAATTCTAGGGTAAGGCTAGGCTAACCTAAGAAACACTAAGGCAAAGCTAGAGTGCGTTAAGAATAGACTAATGATAAGGAAAGGCAATATAGGACAGAGCAGGGAAAAATAGGATGCAGAGCAAGGCAATGTCAAGCATGTTGAGTAAGACAAGGAAAAGGCAAGGCACGATAAGGCAGGTCAAAGTAAAGGCAGGGTAGGACAATGTAAGGGCAGGGCAGAGCAAGGTATAAAGAAGGCGTGGGCCAGGTAAGGCAAGGCAAGGCAAGGCACGTAAGGAAAAGACAAAGTTAAGCTCGGGCGAGGCAGTGCAGGGCAAGGCAAGGCAAGGCAAGGCAAGGGCAAGGCATAGGCAAAGCATGGGAAGGCAATGGTAAGGAAAGGCAAGGCAAGGAAAGGCAAGGCAAGGCAAGGCAAGGCAAGGCAAGGAAAGGCAAGGCAAGGCAAGGCAAGGCAAGGCAAGGCAAGGCAAGGCAAGGCAAGGCAAGGCAAGGGCAAGGCAATGCAAGGCAAGGCAAGGCAAGGGCAAGGCATAGGCAAAGCATGGGAAGGCAATGGTAAGGAAAGGCAAGGCAATGCAAGGCAAGGCAAGGCAAGGCAAGGCAAGGCAAGGCAAGGCAAGGCAAGGGCAAGGCATAGGCAAAGCATGGGAAGGCAATGGTAAGGAAAGGCAAGGCAAGGAAAGGAAAGGCAAGGCAAGGCAAGGCAAGGCAAGGCAAGGCAAGGCAAGGCAAGGCAAGGAAAGGAAAGGCAAGGCAAGGCAAGGCAAGGAAAGGCAAAGCAAGGCAAGGCAAGGCAAGGCAAGGCAAGGCAAGGGCAAGGCATAGGCAAAGCATGGGATAGGCAATGGTAAGGAAAGGCAAGGCAAGGCAAGGCAAGGCAAGGCAAGGCAAGGCAAGGCAAGGCAAGGCAAGGCAAGGCAAGGCAAGGGCAAGGCATAGGCAAAGCATGGGAAGGCAATGGTAAGGAAAGGCAAGGCAAGGGAAAGGCAAGGCAAGGCAAGGCAAGGCAAGGCAAGGCAAGGCAAGGCAAGGCAAGGCAAGGCAAGGCAAGGGCAAGGCATAGGCAAAGCATGGGAAGGCAATGGTAAGGAAAGGCAAGGCAAGGCAAGGCAAGGCAAGGGCAAGGCAAGGGCAGAGGCAAGGCAAGGCAAGGGGGACAAGGCATAGGGCAAAGCATGGGAAGGCAATGGTAAGGAAAGGCAAGGCAAGGCAAGGCAAGGCAGAGGAAGGGCAAGGCAAGGCAAGGCAAGGCAAGGCAAGGCAAGGCAAGGCAAGGCAAGGCAAGGGGGCAAGGCATAGGGCAAAGCATGGGAAGGCAATGGTAAGGAAAGGGCAAGGCAAGGCAAGGCAAGGAGCAAGGCAAAGGCAAGGCAAGGCAAGGCAAGGCAAGGCAGGCAAGGCAAGGCAAGGCAAGGCAAGGCAAGGCAAGGCAAGGGCAAGGCATAGGCAAAGCATGGGAAGGCAATGGTATGAGGCAAAGGCAAGGCAAGGCAAGGCAAGGGCAAGGCAATGCAAGGCAAGGCAAGGCAAGGCAAGGCAAGGCAAGGCAAGGCAAGGCAAGGCAAGGGCAAGGCATAGGCAAAGCATGGGAAGGCAATGGTAAGGAAAGGCAAGGCAAGGCAAGGCAAGGAAAGGAAAGGCAAGGCAAGGCAAGGCAAGGCAAGGCAAGGCAAGGCAAGGCAAGGGCAAGGCAATGCAAGGCAAGGCAATGTCAAGCATGTTGAGTAAGACAAGGAAAAGGCAAGGCAAGGCAAGGCAAGGCAAGGCAAGGCAAGGCAAGGGCAAGGCATAGGCAAAGCATGGGAAGGCAATGGTAAGGAAAGGCAAGGCAAGGCAAGGCAAGGAAAGGCAAGGCAAGGCAAGGGACAAGGCAAGGCAAGGCAAGGTCAAGGCATAGGCAAAGCATGGGAAGGCAATGGTAAGGAAAGGCAAGGCAAGGCAAGGAAAGGCAAGGCAAGGCAAGGCAAGGAAAGGAAAGGCAAGGCAAGGCAAGGCAAGGCAAGGCAAGGCAAGGCAAGGCAAGGCAAGGCAAGGCAAGGCAAGGCAAGGCAAGGCAAGGCAAGGCAAGGGCAAGGCATAGGCAAAGCATGGGAAGGCAATGGTAAGGAAGGCAAGGCAAGGCAAGGCAAGGAAAGGAAAGGCAAGGCAAGGCAAGGCAAGGCAAGGCAAGGCAAGGCAAGGCAAGGCAAGGCAAGGGCAAGGCATAGGCAAAGCATGGGAAGGCAATGGTAAGGAAAGGCAAGGCAAGGCAAGGCAAGGGCAAGGCAATGCAAGGCAAGGCAAGGCAAGGCAAGGCAAGGCAAGGGCAAGGCATAGGCAAAGCATGGGAAGGCAATGGTAAGGAAAGGCAAGGCAAGGCAAGGCAAGGAAAGGAAAGGCAAGGCAAGGCAAGGCAAGGCAAGGCAAGGGCAAGGCAATGCAAGGCAAGGCAATGTCAAGCATGTTGAGTAAGACAAGGAAAAGGCAAGGCAAGGCAAGGCAAGGCAAGGCAAGGGCAAGGCATAGGCAAAGCATGGGAAGGCAATGGTAAGGAAAGGCAAGGCAAGGCAAGGCAAGGAAAGGCAAGGCAAGGCAAGGCAAGGCAAGGCAAGGCAAGGTCAAGGCATAGGCAAAGCATGGGAAGGCAATGGTAAGGAAAGGCAAGGCAAGGCAAGGCAAGGAAAGGCAAGGCAAGGCAAGGCAAGGCAAGGGCAAGGCAATGCAAGGCAAGGCAAGGCAAGGCAAGGCAAGGGCAAGGCATAGGCAAAGCATGGGAAGGCAATGGTAAGGAAAGGCAAGGCAAGGCAAGAAAAGGAAAGGCAAGGCAAGGCAAGGCAAGGCAAGGCAAGGCAAGGCAAGGCAAGGCAAGGCAAGGCAAGGAAAGGCAAGGCAAGGCAAGGCAAGGCAAGGCGAGGCAAGGCAAGGGCAAGGCAATGCAAGGCAAGGCAATGTCAAGCATGTTGAGTAAGACAAGGAAAAGGCAAGGCACGATAAGGCAGGTCAAAGTAAAGGCAGGGTAGGACAATGTAAGGGCAGGGCAGAGCAAGGTATAAAGAAGGCGTGGGCCAGGTAAGGCAAGGCAAGGGAAGGCAAGGCACGTAAGGAAAAGACAAAGTTAAGCTCGGGCGAGGCAGTGCAGGGCAAGGCAAGGCAAGGCAAGGCAAGGGCAAGGCATAGGCAAAGCATGGGAAGGCAATGGTAAGGAAAGGCAAGGCAAGGAAAGGCAAGGCAAGGCAAGGCAAGGCAAGGCAAGGCAAGGAAAGGCAAGGCAAGGCAAGGCAAGGCAAGGCAAGGCAAGGCAAGGCAAGGCAAGGGCAAGGCAATGCAAGGCAAGGCAAGGCAAGGGCAAGGCATAGGCAAAGCATGGGAAGGCAATGGTAAGGAAAGGCAAGGCAAGGCAAGGCAAGGCAAGGCAAGGCAAGGGCAAGGCATAGGCAAAGCATGGGAAGGCAATGGTAAGGAAAGGCAAGGCAAGGCAAGGCAAGGAAAGGAAAGGCAAGGCAAGGCAAGGCAAGGCAAGGCAAGGCAAGGCAAGGCAAGGCAAGGAAAGGAAAGGAAAGGCAAGGCAAGGCAAGGAAAGGCAAAGCAAGGCAAGGCAAGGCAAGGCAAGGGCAAGGCATAGGCAAAGCATGGGAAGGCAATGGTAAGGAAAGGCAAGGCAAGGCAAGGCAAGGCAAGGCAAGGCAAGGCAAGGCAAGGGCAAGGCATAGGCAAAGCATGGGAAGGCAATGGTAAGGAAAGGCAAGGCAAGGCAAGGCAAGGCAAGGGCAAGGCATAGGGCAAAGCATGGGAAGGCAATGGTAAGGAAAGGCAAGGCAAGGAAAGGCAAGGCAAGGCAAGGCAAGGCAAGGCAAGGCAAGGCAAGGGCAAGGCATAGGCAAAGCATGGGAAGGCAATGGTAAGGAAAGGCAAGGCAAGGCAAGGCAAGGAAAGGAAAGGCAAGGCAAGGCAAGGGCAAGGCAATGCAAGGCAAGGCAAGGCAAGGCAAGGCAAGGCAAGGCAAGGGCAAGGCATAGGCAAAGCATGGGAAGGCAATGGTAAGGAAAGGCAAGGCAAGGAAAGGCAAGGCAAGGCAAGGCAAGGCAAGGCAAGGCAAGGCAAGGCAAGGCAAGGGCAAGGCATAGGCAAAGCATGGGAAGGCAATGGTAAGGAAAGGCAAGGCAAGGCAAGGCAAGGAAAGGAAAGGCAAGGCAAGGCAAGGCAAGGCAAGGCAAGGCAAGGCAAGGCAAGGCAAGGCAAGGCAAGGCAAGGCAAGGCAAGGCAAGGCAAGGCAAGGCAAGGCAAGGCAAGGGGCAAGGCATAGGCAAAGCATGGGAAGGCAATGGTAAGGAAAGGCAAGGCAAGGCAAGGCAAGGAAAGGAAAGGCAAGGCAAGGCAAGGCAAGGCAAGGCAAGGCAAGGCAAGGCAAGGCAAGGCAAGGGCAAGGCATAGGCAAAGCATGGGAAGGCAATGGTAAGGAAAGGCAAGGCAAGGCAAGGCAAGGAAAGGCAAGGCAAGGCAAGGCAAGGCAAGGCAAGGCAAGGCAAGGCAAGGCAAGGCAAGGCAAGGCAAGGCAAGGTCAAGGCATAGGCAAAGCATGGGAAGGCAATGGTAAGGAAAGGCAAGGCAAGGCAAGGCAAGGGCAAGGCAAGGCAAGGCAAGGCAAGGCAAGGCAAGGGCAAGGCAATGCAAGGCAAGGCAAGGCAAGGCAAGGCAAGGCAAGGGCAAGGCATAGGCAAAGCATGGGAAGGCAATGGTAAGGAAAGGCAAAGCAAGGCAATACATGGTAGAGCAAGGTATTCGCAAGCCCTAAAGCAATATCAATTTCAAATTTACCTGAAAGCAATCCAACGTTCCATCAGCACCAGTCAGCACGATATTAGGTATGTCCATGGTGTCAGGTGATGCACTGAAGTGTCGAGTCGGTGGCCAATGAGGTTGCATTGGGTTTTCTAACGACTGTGCTGGTGAAGTTGGTGCACTTTGCGAGCTCTCAACCCCCTGACCTTGTGGCGTGGCTAGTTGGCCATTCTGCATGGCATAGGGGTAGTTCATCATGTTATGTTGGACTTGGTCGTAGCTGAACTGTTGTTGTAGCGGCTTCTGTTGTTGTTGAACCTTCTGGTGTTGTGGATGAACGTGGTTAGTGTTGTTCATGTTAAGCTTGGTGATTTGGGGGTTCATTTGTGAATTTACATGCCCATTTTGGGCGGGTTGGTTTTGGTTAATTTGGGGTGGATTCTGATGCAGATTCGAATTTTGGCTCATCTGATGATTCGGATTCTGATTCTGCATGTGATTCTGCGGATTCTGGCCCTGGTAATGCTGGCTTTGAGGCTGATTTTGATTCATTTGCATATGCTGATTCTGGCCAGCCATTTGGCCTTGGTTCTGCATCTGATTTTGACCCTGCATCGAATTTTGACCCTGCATTTGATTTTGCATCTGCGCCGAAGTGCCCATTCCCTGCATCGGATGCTGATTCATGCCCTGAGGCGATTGGACCGGCGACTGACACATACCCATCGGTGAACTCATCGGCGACGTCATCATAGGCGAGTGCATGTTCGGTAACGAGCCGCACGGTACCTGGTCGGGCGTGCACGACTGTTGAGGCGAGGAATGCATGGGATAGGCTGGCGGTGACATACTCATGTTGATAGAGCCCGTACTGCCCGGGGCATAGTAGGACTGTGGTGCCATTTGGTTGAGTAGGGGGTTCTGAGGGCTTTGCATTGGACTGCCGTTCTGTTGGCCGTTCGCAACGTACCCATTCATCTCGGGCTTCCATTGCGGAGCCGGCTGGTTGTAAAAGGGCATCGAGTTCATCGTGTTCATGTGGATGGCGGGGTCGGAGCGGGCTCGGGAACTAAAAAACAGTGGTTTTTAGTGGTTTAAAATGTTGAAAATGGTAGATTTAATTGATTTATTGGGTAGGAAATGGCAATTTTCATTAGTTTAAGGGAGTGCAAACAGCGTTTTTTATTGAATTTCACCCAATTTTTAAGCTTAAAACTTAAAAAAATGAAATTTTCATTGATTTAATTGCCGTATCAATGATTAATTTAACTTCCAGTAGCTTTTAAACTTAATTCCGGTCATTTCAAATGAGTTTTAATAATGTAAAATACGCTGACTGAACTTAACCATAAGTAAATTTAACCTAAATGTCAATTTGTTGGCTACAAAATGCATTTTTTTCAATTTTTTAGCTAAAAAATGAACTTTTTTTCGATTTTTATCAAAAATACCTTGCAGATTACTAATTGTTTACGATTATAAAATTGCCAGAAGTCTTCAAAAACAATGTTTGCTCAAATTTTGAAACGCTTTTGCATCAAAATAAAGAAAAAACGGGTCAAATGTTACTGATAAGGGCTTGCTGACGTAGATTATAAGCACTTTTTAGAGCAAAAAAGGTCATATTTTGTATTTTTAGGTAATATTTTAATTTTGAAACCATAGAAAATCAAAAAAGAAGTTATACAAAACTAGAAATTAATTGAAAATGCCCAAAAACACTATAAAACTGACAGTTTTTAAACAAAAATAAGAGTTTTTAGGTTGCATCGTGCTGTCACTTTACAAAGAAAGTACCCTAACTGCCATTTCTAATTGACTTAAAACTTTTTATATAGAAAAATTATGTAAATAAAAGCCCTTCAACAAGTTACTAAACCCCGCTTTCCAGTAAATCGAGAAAATCAAGATAAAAAAAATTACGTTTTGAATTTCCCTCCAAATTGGGATTGTGTTTCACGCTTATAACTTTGTAATTTTTTGACTTTTAATCATTTTTCTTTGATATACTAGTAGAAAATCTTTAAATGAACGTATATTATTAGTTTTGTAAGCGTAGCGTGTCTGGAAAGTCGAAAAAAAGTGCTTGAAACACAATGCCAAATTTTGCCAAATTGGCGGGAATTCAAATATTCAAATTTTGAAACTTAAAAACGCAAGTTAAAACTTTTTACTTGTAGTACTAGTGGACAGAGAGTTCTATAAAAACTTTGAGCTAATTATGAGTAGGGCAGATCAGGTACTCCCCTTGTTAAGTTACCGTTTTGGCTCTTTCCATTAGGTTGTTAAAATAATTCTGTGCCCCTCTCAGCAACTCTTTCGATGTTAGAAGGCACATAACTACATGAACAACCTAATGACAAATCTTCACACCTAAAACCCAAAAATCAACCGGTAAAAACCTACTTTGACCAGTTCGGATCAGGTGGCTGAAGATGCATCTGACCACTGTTAACCAAATGGTTCTCCAAAGGTGGTACCCTCTCATTACTCTTGGCATTCGCTCTATATGGATGATAATGTTGTGCTCCCGGCGACCTTGTCCTCACATGTCCATAGCCGGTCGGTTGCGCTGTGGATGGTTGTTGTTGCCAGTAGGCCCAGTTACCATACATATCGGGGGGTGGTTGAGGTAGGTTTGGGTTCACATTTGGTTGTAGCATAGCGTGGACGTTGGGAAGGGAGCCACCTTGTCGTTGCCATGCCATTGATAGGGGGTGAAGTTGGAGGTAGTCGGGGCTTTCGGTGTTTGGAAGGAAGTTTGGATTGTTACCTAAAAGAGTGATGTTAAGGTAGGTTGTTACCTAAAATAATCGTAAAAAGTAAGAGTTGTTACCTAAAATTTGGTATACAAGGCAATATTAAGGTAAGTTGTTACCTAAAATGGCCATAAAAAGTTATATTTGTTACCTAATTTTCTTCATATTAATCATACAGGCTATATTAAGGTAAGTTTGTTACCTAAAATTCAAAAGACAATTTTATCCAAGTCTTCCCTACCCTAAGAGAAGCCTTAAACAATTTACTGTGGTACCTAAAAATACAGAAAGAGTCGTAAATTCATTAAAATTGTCATCTAAAATACTAAAAAATCGCAGTATTGTTATAAATTGTTACCTAAAATCCTAAAAAAATTGCAAAAATCAGCCCCCTACCTGTAGGAGAACATGTGTAAGGTGTGGAAGAAGGTGTAGAGTTGGGTGATTTGCCTGGAGTTGAAGCTGTGATCGGTCGAACATCCTTCATCACTCGGTTGAACTGCTCCTCCTCCTCGTTCTGCTTATTCATCAACATCGCGATCTTGTCGCTGAACTTTCGCGGCGCTTGCGACATTTTGAAAGGCTCAGGACGAAAGTTCAGGTGTTATTCTGAAATGGCATGGGAATTAGGGTGGAATTTCAAAAAATTTCGAAAAATTTTAAAAAAGAGCAAAAACTTTCTTTACAAAGCAAAAAATGCAAGAACTTTGTTTCCAAGTAGTGTCAGCCTCCAAAAACTTTAAAATTTCAAAAATTTTTTCAAAATTTCAAACTTAAAAAAGTAAAAAAACCTTCCCCTTCCCTATGTTATTTTATGTTTAGCTACAAAAAACCGCTCACTTCTGAATCACATGACTTTTTTATTAAACTTTTTTCGCTTTTTCATCGACAAAATGGAAGGAAAGTGCATTTTAAAGCCGAAAGAACTTTGTTTACAAAAAACATAAACTTGTTACCTAAAAAACTGCGTTTATAGTGATTTAAGAGCTAAAAAGTTAATTTTCTGCCATTCTTTTTTGGATTTTTTGCAAAAACTTTGTTTACAGATAAAAAAGGGACTTTGTTACCTAAAATGTGATTTAAAATTTCGAAATTTGCTTTGAAATTTGAAAAAATTGGGAAAAAAGTGAAATTTGTTACCTAAAAATATAAGAAAAAGTCAATTTTATTACCTAAAAAATTGAAAAAAATCAGTTTTGTTACCTAAAATTGTAAAGAAATCTAGCTTTGTCACTCAAAAATTTAAAAACCCAATTTTGTTACCTAAAAAATCATTTTTGTTACCTAAAAATAACATTTTTGACCTCAAAAACCAATTCCTGACCCAAAAATGTGACAAAAACAGTCACATGGGGGGTTTGTCGCGATTAGTTGCAAAACCCGAAAAGCGAAAAAGACAGCCGGCTGCCGCCAAACCCATTTTTTACTTACTTTCCCCCCCCAGCCTTATTTGTACAGTGAAAACAAGTCGAGAGTCGAGAAGCGATGTTTCGAGCTGAAAAAAACAATTAAAATAAGCGAAACCTAACAATTTCCGGCGAACGGAGAAAAAACGCGAATCATGACCTAAAGAAATGGTATTGTTATTGGAATAGTGGTGATTGTTGTAGCCCTAGCCTAAAGCCCCAGCCCGGAGCTCTAGCCCAGAGCCCTAGCCCTAGCCCAGAGCCCTAGTCCAGAGCCCTAGTCCAGAGCCCTAACCCAGAACCCTAGCCCAGAGCCCTAGCCCAGAGCCCTAGCCCAAAGCCCTAGCCTAGAACTAGCTCTAGCTATCGCTCTAGTCCTAGCCCTAGCCTTAGCCCAAAAATCTACCCTTCCTTCAGAAAACCTACCCTCTCTTAAAAAAAGCTACCCTGCCTTCGAAAATTTAAAAAACTTTTTTCTTATAACCCTTATTTTGAAAAAACTACCTTACCAAAGAATCCGTCATGTATTAAAAAACCCAACTCTACCCTTAAAAAACCTACCATGCCTTTTAAGTTCTACCCTACACTTAAAAAACCTAGCCTGCCTTCAAAAAATTCACCCCAAAAATTTCAAAAACCCCTTTTTTTTCAAAAAAACAAATTACCCCTGCCTTTTCATCGCAAATCAAAAATTTAAAAACTCCCAAGATTTGTAGCATATTACTTTCGAAACCCCCCTCCAAACGACATAATAGAAAATCATAAAACCGCGAAATCCAGTGTCCCAGAAGCCGCTGGCAAGCCATAAATTCGAAAAATATATGGGCACACGTGCGAAGCGAAAACGAAAAAAAGAAAAATGTTTTTTCTTCGAAAAACACATTCCCTCTCCCCCCCCTCCCGTTCTTTTTACAATTTTAATTTCAGAGCCACTTAAGAGTGCAGCCAGCAGCCAGGTTAACAACATACCACCTTTGCAGCCGGATAAACATGGCAAAACAAAGTGGCAGAGGAGGAAGAATGGCATGGAATGAAGGCAGGGTAAACAAAGAAAAGAAGGTGGGGTAAAAATAGAAAGAATATTTTTAGGTAGGGGGGGGGGGGAGACAAAAAATTTATGAAAAAGTTAAAAACTTTAAAGAAAGCCTAGTCCAGAGCCCCAGCCCAGAGTCCTAGCCCAGAGCCCTAGCCCAGAGCCCTAACTCAGAGCCTTAGCCCAGACCCTAGCTCTAGTCCAGAGTCCTATCCCAAAGCCCTAGCCCAGAGCCCTAGCCCAGAGCCCTAACTCAGAGCTTTAGCCCAGGCCCTAGCTCTAGTCCAGAGTCCTATCCCAAAGCCCTATCCCAAAGCCCTAGCCCAAAGCCCTAGTCCAGAGCCCTAGCCCAGAGCAGAACTAGACATGGGGAGCGGGCCGGGCCTGAGCAAAATTTAGGTCAAGCCGAGCCTGGAAATTCCGAAAAAGCCCGGCCCGGTCCTAAGAAAACTCAGATCGGGCCGGGCCTAGAAAATGAGTCCGGCCCGTTCCCCATGTCTACCGAGAACCCTAGTTCAGAGCCCTAACCCAGAGCACTTGCCCTGCCCCTACTTCTGCCCTAGCCTACGTCCCCCTCCCTACCTAACCCCAGTTTAAACTGTCTTATGTCAAAACACAAACCACCCTCCCACCCTCTACCACCCAGTGTAATAGTACTATAATATAAAAGCCGTGTGTAAAATAATCCAAATTCCTGTTTCGAATAAACTTTTCGGTCCTAATCCCCAAACTGGTAATTATCCAAAGTAACCAAGTTAGATATTGAAACGTCATTAAGAGATTATTGGTGACAAATCGTTATCATTTCGAATCTTGAGACAAAATTTTTAAAATATTTTTTATATACGAATTGAACAATTGCAATAACTTTCTTTACAAAACATAAAATGGCAAGAACTTTCTTTACAAAGCATAAAATGGCAAGAACTTTCTTTACAAAGCATAAAATGGCAAGAACTTTCTTTACAAAGCATAAAATGGCAAGAACTTTCTTTACAAAGCATAAAATGGCAAGAACTTTCTTTACAAAACATAAAATGGCAAGAACTTTCTTTACATTTTATGAAATTACCAAAAAATCTCGTTAGAAAATTAAAAATGGAATTCATCGTATAACTTGTCACTCACAGGCTGCGAGAAGCAAAATGTGCGTATTTTGAACAAAATTGGCAAGAACTTTCCTTAAAAATCGAAAAATGACAAAAACTTTCTTTACAAATCATAGAATGACGAGAACTTTCTTTAAAATGTAAAAAATAGCAAAAACTTTCTTTACAGATAGATAAATTACAAAAAATTGCAACCAGCGTATAACTTGTCACCCACAGGCTGCAGAGCGCAAATGAACTTATTTTGAACAGACTTGGCAAGAACTTTGTTTACAAAACAAACACAAAATAAGAAAAAATTTTCTTTAAAAAAAGCAAACAAACGCAAAAAACTTTCTTTACAGATCATAAAATGGCAAGAACTTTCTTTACAAAACAAAAACCGGCAAGAATTTTCTTTACAAAACAAAAAATGGCAAGAACTTTCCTCACAAAACAAGAACCGCAAGAACTTTCTTTACAATCCAAAAAACGTACAATCAGCCGCTCTTAAACTTTTTAAGCGCGGCCCATCTCGTATTTTACATTTAAAAACGGATTTTCCAAAATTTCGAAAACTCTCCAAAATCGAAATTCAAACAGAGAAATGGCCCTGCGGCCGTGATCGGATTTCGCTTTGAACCTTTTGAGCGAATCCAAACATTACTCACATTGCCAATCAAGCAAATTTCCTCTTAAATCCAAGCGAAACTAATCGAAATTTTTAAAAAATTTTAAAATAAATTTTAAATTTTTTTGGAAATAAAGTTTTGGGTTGTAAAATACGAAATGGGTTTTTTCCCGAATTGTAATTATGCCCTGTAAAGAGTTTTTGTCATTTTTCGTTTTATAAAAAAAATTCTTGCCATTTTTTGTTTTGTAAAGAAAGTTCTTGCCATTTTATGTTCTGTAAAGAAACTTCTTGCCTATTCATTTGAAAATAAGCACATTTGGGTTGTGCAGCCTGCGGGTGACAAGTTATACCATGAATGCCATTTTGCTACTTTTGCCAGTTTAACTTCTGTAAAGAAAGTTCTTGCCATTTCATGTTTTGTAAACAAAATCTTTGTCATTTTTCGATTTGTAAACAAAGTTCTTGCCATTTTTTGATTTGTAAAGAAAGTTCTTGCCATTTTTGTTCTGTAAAGAAAGTTCATGCCGTTTTAGGCCAAGTAGACTTGTACAAGGGTTAGGCTGCGCCTAGTAAACCCTCTTTCAAGCCTAAAGGCATCAGGTTTGAGGTTTGCCATAATTTTAAAATTTCAAAAAATTTCGAAAAAAAATTTGAATTTTTAAAATCAAAGAATTTGCATAAAAAGGTCCAATAATCATTTCAAAAACCCATTCTTCGAAAAACAGTTTTCCAAATTGTAATTTGGGGATTAATTGTAACAAAACACTTGGCCAGACTAGGCCAAGCGAAGGATTAAATGAACCAAAAGGAAGTCGGCCAAATTATTTTCAGAAACCCTTGAACAAACAGGAAAATAGGGCTAAAATTACGCTAAAAGCCATTCTTGCTAACATAAAATGACACAAAAATTAGCATAAAACACTTTTTAACGATTTAAAAGTTTGTAAAGAAAATCCTTGCTATTTTTAGTTTTGTAAAGAAAGTTCTTGCAATTTTTTGAGTTGTAAAAAAAGTTCTTGCCATTTTATGTTATGTAAAGAAAGTTCTTGCTATTTCTTTCTGTAAAGACAGTTTTTGCGATTTTATGCCCTGTAAAGAAAGTTTTCGCCATTTTATGCCTTGTAAAAAAAGTTCCTGCGAATTCTTTTTAAACATGCATTTTTTGAGTTCTGCGGCGTGCGGGTGACAAATTATACGAATCAGACTATTTTTTAGCTTTTAAAAATGAAGTTATTGCCATTTTATGTTTCGTAAAGAAAGTTTTTGCAAATTTTTGTACTTTAAAGTACGTTTTTGCCATTTTGTATTTTGTAAAGAAAGTTCTTGCCATTTTATGTTTTGTAAAGAAAGTTCTTGCCATTTTTTAAGAAACACAATTTTCAAATAAAAATTGTGAGATCGTCCCCCTGGCCTTATTATTGCCCCTACCACCACTTTGAGTCCTTTCAAAGTTTTACGAAGCCCTCAAGCAAAAAATTTTCAATTTTTTAATATTATAAAAAGAAAATAATAAATTAATAATTTTTTGAAAAATTTGAGAAATTCCTTCATAACAAGGCATGCTTTAGGGCAGACAAAACATGATTCATTTTCTGCAGATATCTCCACAATAAATTCAAAATTACTAAAAGTACTTAAACAGTAGGCACAATAAATAAGTAATCGAGCGATGTTAAATATTCAGCACGTGCTTACATCAACATTCTACTCTGTTGGTTTTGGGAATACGAGCTGGGAAAGGGAAAAGTTGAGATAATTAGGAAACAGCCGTAGCTAAGAGCCCTAGCCCAGAGCCCTAGCCCAGAGCCCTAGCCCAGAGCCCTAGCCCAGAGCCCTAGCCCAGAGCCCTAGCCCAGAGCCCTAGCCCAGAGCCCTAGCCCAGATCTCTGGCTCTGTTTTAAATTCCACCTCAAGCATCATTTTTACCCTAGTCTGAGCCTTAACCTTAGACCTAGTCCAGAGCTCTAATCCTACCCTTTTCATTTCCTACCCCAACTTAATTTTACATTACCGCGCCTTAGCTTTCAACTATTATTAGGTAAGCCTTACTACCTTTGGCATACCAAACTTAACTAAAGATAGGGAAGTGCTTATCCTAAAAATATACATTACATAAAAAAAAGTCAATTCATATATTCAAGTAAAATCTTCCCCTCCTTTATCCTTTCCCTTTAATCTTCCTCCTTCCAACTCCTTCAAACCCTGCCCAACCCTTTCCCAAAACCCTATCATTCAGCTCCTTCAACCAGTCGTATCGGCCGCTATAAACCGTGTGGAAACGAAAAAAAGTTTTGAAAAGGAGGAGAAAATAATGCGAAATGAACCCTCCCTCCCCCCCCAAACAATTCGAATAAAAATAATAAAAAAGCCTGCGGGCCAAATGCCAAAAAGCCAAAGGCCTAAGGCGAAAAAGCGGCCGAAGCGGTTTTTTTCGCATTTTGTGGAATTCACAAATTTGGAAATGCTCTTTTTGGGACAATCGAGGTGCTGGACCAGACCAGTTTATAAACAGGAAATGTTGGAAATGGCAGAGACAGACTTTTGACTTTACAAATCTTCCAATTTTGATGGTTTTGGGAAGAAAATAGATAAAACACATGACAAATAGAGAGAAAACACTACAAAAAACAAGTTTAATATAAAACAACTAGCAAGAACTTTCTTTACAAAACAAAAAATGGCAAGAACTTTCTTTAAAACGGCAATAATGGCATCCATCGTATAACTTGTTACACGCAGTCTGCACAACATAAAATATGGTTAATTTGGAAAGAAATGGCAAAAAATTTCTTCACAGGGTTTTAAATGGCAAGAACTTTCTTTACAAAACATAAAATGACAATAAGTTTCTTTAAAACAGCCATAATGACATTCATCGTATAACTTGTCACCCGCAAGTTGCACAACACAAAATTTTGTTCATTCTTCTTAAAATGGCAAGAACTTTCTTTACACTACCCAAAATAGCCATAGTTTCCTACTCTCAACCCCTAACTATGCCTTATGCCACATAAGACATAGTAAAAGTAACGTCGCAACGATGACTGAACCCATACCTTGTAATAAGTACTCTACAGCACTATATTAACTTTCATACGTAATCGACCGCTTCCGTGTTCGTGTAACCAAAAATAACCGCGAATTTCGAAATTAAATTACAGTGAATTAGGGGCATAATGGCTGTTTTACATTGTATTTTGTTATTTTACAGTGAAATTACACTTCACTTTACTAATGTCAATGTGGCAAATGCTAATTTTTTGAAATTTTTATAATTTATGCGGTTTGTAGACAAAAAACAAAAACTTTTACAGAAAAACGGCCGATTTTGAAAAGGAAACTTTGATTTTTGATTTTGTAAAGTTCTTGCCATTTTATGTTTTGTAAAGAAATTTCTTGCCAGTTTATAGTTTGTAATGAAATTTTTTGCCATTTTAAGTCTTGTAAAGAAAGTTCTTGCCATTTGATCACCTTTAAAAAAAGTTCTTGCCGTTTCAGACCTTGTAAAGAAAGTTCATGCCATTTTAAGCTTTGTACAGAAAGTTCTTGTCATTTTAAAAAAAAATTAAAAATGTCATAGCTTACCACCAAATTATGTCTGAATTTTTTAAAATTAAAAAAACAATTATAATAAAACCCCACCACCTCATTCCCACCCCCACCCTTCTCACCCCCTTCCCCAAAACTAATGAAACAGAAGACGAAAGCTCGCCAGCCATTAGTGAAAATAATCTTCTCGAGATCCAAATTCATAATCTCCAGAATTCGACCTTGAGCTGGGTCGAGAGCCTTAATCTCAAGGGTTTAATATGTGGAAGGGTATAAAAATGGCAGTAAAATTAGTTACAACATGAGGAACTTCAACCACATTTTCGAAATTTTTACGTTTTATGGTTTTGGAAATGGCAAAATCTTTCAGAAAATTAAAAAATGTGAAAAATTTATTTAAAAATGGCAGCAACTTACTTTACAAAGCATAAAATGGCAATAACTTTCTTTACAAAATATGAAATAGCAAGAACTTTCTTTACAAAACATAAAGTAGCAAGAACTTACTTTACAAAGCATAAAATGGCAATAACTTTCTTTACAAAATATGAAATAGCAAGAACTTTCTTTACAAAACATAAAGTAGCAAGAACTTACTTTACAAAGCATAAAGTAACAAGAACTTTATTTCAAAATCATAAAATGGCAAGAACTTTCTATAACCGTATTTTACATTTTAAGACTTTTTTGAATAGACTATTTTAAAAATTTCAATTTGAAAAAATCTGGTTAGGGCTGTGATTAAATGGAGCTGGAGCTGGAGCTAGAGCAAGAGCCAAGGCTAGAGCTAGAGCTAAATCTAGAGCTAGAGCCAAAGCTAGAGCTAGAGCTAGAGCTAGAACTGGAGCTAAGGCAAAGGCTAGCGAAAAATATCTTAAAATTAAAAAAAATTTTAAAAATGTCAAAACCCAAATTTGCAGTTCAAAACAAACTTTTGAGACAAAAAATTACAAAAAGTTGGAATCATTCTCGGCCACGCCCACTTCCGGCCCATAAATAAATATTAAAATTAACAAAAGTAACGAGACCCAAGCCTGGACTGACGTCAATTGTGCATGCGCCAAAAAAGTTGCACCAATTAAAACAGAATCATATGAGCAAGATAAATAACATTGTTTGAACACAATGTCATGTTTGTTCATCAATGTACAAAATAGATGCGAGGTTTAGCTTGGAAAGGCAGTGTGTTTTAAAAGGTAGTGGTTTTTAAAATTGATTTGCAGAACTTTGAATTTAAAAATAGAAGTTTAAATGGAGCTGCGCAATTTTGTGAATTTAAAATCTAAGTTTCGCGCGACTAGTATAGAGCTAGCGCCAAATAGACGTTGTGAAGCAATAAATTAGCTAAGCTTAAGTCTAAAGCCAAAACTAAAGCTAAATTTTATATACAAACTCTGGCTTAAGCTTAAACTCAGAATAAGGTTAAGCCTAAAGGTAAAGAAAAACTTAAATGTATATTTTAGACTCTCTTAGTAGGCTTGCGCTAATGTTAAGACTAAGGTTAAGACCCAAGCTCAGGCTCAGGCTGAGACTCAAGCTCAAGCTCAAGCTCAGAGTCGGGCTCAAGCTCAGGCTCAGGCTCAGGCTCAGACTCAAGCTCAGGCTGAAGCTCCAAGCTCAAGCTCAGCTTCAAACTAAGGCTAAATAAACTTAAGGCTACAACAAAAGCAACAATCATAGCTAAGCTTAAAATAAGTCTAAATCTAAGCCTAAGAAGAGTCTTAAAGCTAATGCCAAAGCTAGTGCTAAGGCTGCGCCTGAGCTTAAGCGTAAGAACAGAAGCAAGGCTAAGTATAACAAATGTAAGGCTAAAGTTAAATTTTTCAAATTAAAACTCTTCCCCTTCTCCGCTCCCCCTCCCCCAAGCCTTCCTCTCCCCCCCCCTTTTTTTTAACTTGTGCCATGGTTAAAAATGTATTTAAACACTACCCTTTAAAGCCAATTTCACCCCTACCGCAACTTCAAAAACCTATGAACCTTTCCAAAACCCACCACAATTTTCCTTTTACCAACAACAGCAGCCAAAACTTTCCCTCTACTTATCACAGCAACACAAACCTAAAACAAGGTTGTTTTCGAGACCTTTCGAACAACAATTAACGCGTCGAAATGGCAAGAATTTATCGACTTTTGCGTTCCGTTTCGTGGTTAAAAAATTAGTTACGATTTGAGAGAGTAAAAGTAACCATAGCGACCGATTCCCCCCACCCTCACATGATTTGTAATCCATAATTAAATGGCGAAACTTTTACAAAAACTCGAGAAAGTGCAAAGCCAACAGCTGTTGTTGGGCTGAAAGTGTGTAGCAGTTACATTATAGTGTGTGTTGTTACAAGGTTGTCAATAAACTATATACCAAGTTTGGTCCCGATCGGTTCACTCATAGCCAAGTTAGATGCGGGGTCAAAACTTTCTGCCTTCAGTATACTGCGAAGAGTTTAGAGGAAGTGCATTAGAATTGTCATTTTAAATGTTTTGCACTTATTTAGGTCTAAATTGGTCTAAAGCACAAGGTGTAATTGAAAAGTTTAAGTGCAAGCAATCTTAGTTCTATCCCCAGACTTCCTCTTCGCCTTCGCATTAATCCTAGCCCTAGCTCTAGTTCAAACTCAATATCACGTTCCAATACAAATTGAAGCTCCTAAGCCTAAGCCTGACCCTAAACTTGAACCTGAGGTTAAGCCCTTAAGTTCTTAAGTCTCAGAGTTTCTAATCTGCTGAGCTTGGGCTTGAACCTAAGCTTGAACCCCTGAGCCAGAGCTTGATCTCGAGTGTGAGATTAAGTCTGATAAGACTAAGCCTGAGCTTAAGGCTGAGCCTAAACTTGAGATTGAACTTAAGCTTAAGGCTGAGCCTGAGCTTGAGATTGAACTTGAGCTTGAGCTTGAGCTTGAGCTTGAGCTTGAGCTTAAGCTTGAGCTTCAGCCTGAGCCTAAGCCTGAGCCTAAACCTAAGCCTTAGCTTAAACATGCGCTTACGCCTGAGCCTGAGCTTGAGCGTGAGCCTGATGTTTAGCTCTTAGAACATGAGCTTAAGCCTGAAACAAAGCTTGAACCTGCGCTTAAACCTGAGACTGGGGTGAGCCTGAAGCATCTGAAAGGTTGTCTTAGCGTAAGTCTTATTCCATTCTACCCAAGCCCTGCCCTACCCTTACCGCTGTCCCGCATTAATCGTTCCTTATATCCGGCTAAAACGTATTGTCGACCTACTAACCATGCCTACCTCCCTCTTCTGATTTTGCTTATAAAGCTCTTATAAAGCTTTGTTATGTAAAATACGGGCTTGTCAAATACTTCGTAAATGTTATACATTATAATGTAGTTATGTACTAACAATACAAATCTATAATATAAGATTTGTTGAAAAAAAAACGCACGGAAAATGAATTCACAGCCAACGAAATTAGTGTCAAGAACTCGGCCAGTTGACTTCTTAACGATGTATAACGTGTCAGCGGATTATCTTCCGGCTATGTGGTGATACTTAAAAATGCGTCATAATTGAGGTCTTTGGCTAAGTGGCAATAAAAAATCTCGAATTTTATATGGCCAACAAATTTTTGAAAAAGTTCCTATAGACTAGTTAGGACGATGGCTAAGCCTAACGCTAAAGCTAGAGCTAGAAATAGGGCAGGGACTAGCGATGGAGCTAGGACTAGAACAGCTGACCTAGGCTAGAGTTATAAGCTAGGGCTCTGGGCTAGGGCTCTTGTCTCAGGCTTTGGCTAGGGCTCTGGGCTAGGGCTCTGGGCTAGGGCTCTGGACTAGGGCTCTGGGCTAGGGCCATGAACTAGAGATAGTTAAAAATATCTTTTAAGGCCTTTAAGATTACTGTACGATTCAACACTTCTGACCACCTGACATAATGCCAGTTCCAAAATACCACAAAATCCTATTGTAACATGAGATGTTTACCAAACATCTATAAATGAATTAAAAACCGACAAAAATCTAAATATTTACAACCGTGTAGAAGCGGCTTACAATGGCATAACAATATGCGTAGATTTTAAACCCCAACATTACTGTTTTGTTTAAAATATTAAAGTAAACGTCAGTTTACAATCAACTTAGTACTATCTGGAGATTAGAAATTGTTATAGCTTCGAGCGTATTTGAAAAGAAAGTTTTTGCCATTTTTTACTTTGTAAAGAAAATTCTCGCCATTTTAAGTTCTGTAAAGAAAGTTTTTGCTATTTCATTTACTTTAAAGCAAGTTCTTGCCGTTATAAACTTTGTAAAGGAAGTTCTTGCCACTTTTTACTTTGTAAAGAAAGTTCTTGCCATTTTACGCTATGTAAAGAAAGTTTTTGCCATTATAAGTTCTGTAAAAAAAATCTTTTGCTATTTCATTTACCGTAAAGAAAGTTTTTGCCATTTTTAGCCTTGTAAAGAAAGTTCTTGCCATTTTACGCTCTGTAAAGAAAGTTTTTGCTATTTTAAGCTCTGTAAAGAAAGTATTTACCATTTCATTTACCGTAAAGAAAGTTCTTGCCATTTTTTTCCTTGTAAACAAAGTTCTTACCAAAAAACTTAAAATTTCCTATTAAAAAGACAAGATTCCCTAAGGTCACAAGAACGTTTTATTGATCGATTGAAACACAAAAAATATTCAAATACCCGTCTTCTCAACGCATTATCAATCGGCGATAATGCACCGACAATAAAAACGTCTCAAAGGCATTAAACGAGCGACCTATCCCACGCAAAATCAATAATTTGTCTCAATTTTGATTCGTTTTTAAAGTTTTCAAAAATATTTTTAAAAATGTAAAAAAAATTTAATTTAAGCTTAGAAATACCGTATCTAAAGCATATGCTTACCCTTAACAAAGTAAGACCGACTTAAGCTCAAGATAAAACTATGTCTAGGGCTGAGGTTAAGGCACGTTGGGGCAAGACTACAATTATAATAGTTGCATAAGGCTTGAGTAGACTAAGGAAGACCAAAATTAAGGCTAAAGCTAAAGACACAGACAAAGGCTCTGGTTGAAGCTCAGGCACAGAGATCTCATGACAAGGTTAGCTTAAAACTAAAGCTAACTTAACCCTATCTCAGGCTTAGGTTCAGATTCAAAGTTAAGCACAAGCTCAAGCCTCTGGTAAGGCTCAGGCTTAAGCTCAGGCTCAAGCAGAAGCTCATGATAAAGCTGTCTAAAGCTAAGGCTACGGCTATTCTAAGGCTCAAGCTCAACCTCAAACTCAGGCTCAGGCTCAGGCTCAAGCTCATGCTAATTCTGAAGCTAAGGCTCAGACTCAGGTTTAAGCACAAGCTCAAACTTAAGCTTAAGCTCATTTTCATGTTTAGGCTCAGCCGCGCCTAAGCTAAAGCTTAGACTAAAATTAAGCCTAAGCTTAAAAGTAATTTTTAAAAAAAACTTCGAAAATTTGAAAAATTAAAGTAACTGATTAGCTAAATGAAAATTCCGTTTCTAGCTATTCGCATTAACGACGTTATTAATAGAAGTCCAAAAAAAGGAGCATAAATTATTGAAGGCTTTTTGGAGGGTCCTTTACATACCCAAAAGAGTAAAAATGTATTTTAATCAACCACTTTTATGTACATATTATACATGATACTACCCTACCCTACCCTACACTACCCTAGCCTACCCTACCCTACCCTACCCTACCCTACCCTACCCTACCCTACCCTACCCTACCCTACCCTACCCTACCCTACCCTACCCTACCCTACCCTACCCTACCCTACCCTACCCTACCCTACCCTACCCTACCCTACCCTACCCTACCCTACTCTGCCCTACCCTACCCTACCCCTACCCTACCCTACCCTACCCTACCCTACCCTACCATACCCTACCCTACCCTACCCTACCCTACCCTACCCTATCCAACCCAATTTCCGAGCTGAAACCTTGCGTGATAAAGGTATAATAACGTTTTGAAAGTACACAATCTCAAGAGTACATTTTGGATAATTATATACTTTAAACCTTACCTTTGGAGATAATGTGCAATAATTAGAAGTACTTTTGATAATTTAGTCATTCGTTTGTCGTATTGCTATTAATAGACTTTTGCAAGACAAAAACTTTCTTTCCAATTCAAAAAATGGCAAGATCTTTTTTTCCAACTATTAAAATGGCAAGAACTTTCTTTACAAAACATAAAATAGCAAGAACTTTATTTACAGATTATAAAAATATCAAAAAGGTTTAAAAATTCGCAAAAAAAGTTTTAAGTTTCAAAAATGGCTTCAAAAACCTTTCCAAACGACTATATCTTCATACATTTTTTAAAAATCAAGCCTATAATACAATCAAATCTATAAAACAAGCGTATAAACCACCCAAATCTAATTAAATCAAATCAAAATTAAAACTATTACCAATATAACACTAAAATTCTAATAAAAAATTAACAAAATTATCAAAACTTTTTCCAAAAAGTTCAAAGAAAAACCGCCGAGTTTGGCGAACGACAAGCTTTTTGCAAAAAAACAAAATTTACAAAAGATCAAGTGATTGAGAGAGTTTAAAACTCTCGAGGCAATGTAGTCGAGGGCCTTTTTTTTAGAAATAATCGCGTGAAATCGAATAAAAAAAGCAAAGACATGGGGGGTTCAGGATCAACAGCGGTGTGTACATGTCCGTATTGAAGCGACTGGGTATGAGAATTGGCCCGGAGGGTGGGAAAAGTGTGCAGAGCCTGCGGGCTTCGAAAAAGACTTGTGTCTGGCTCATGTGTGTTCGGCGTTGGTTAACAAGGTTCGGGGGGAAGAGGTGTGTCTATGTTAAGATAGGGTCTGTGGAGCCAGCCTATGTTAATATGAAGCATGTAGAACAAAATAGTGTTTCTATTATAATATGGACTACTTGGAGCTAAATAGTGTGTTTTTTTAATATAAAAATATGGAAAACGAGCTCGTGTGTTCTACTACGTCTTTAAAATGAAAACACGATAAGTTATAAGCCTAAAAAAGCTAAAGGCAACTTTTACCTGTAACCTTGTACCTGTAATTCTTCATCAAATAATAAGAATTAAAAGTGCGAGTATTATTCCAAAGAAGCAATGTTTGAATTTAACAATGTGTACTTGCGTGAGCAAGTACGATTAGTTTTAATAATATTGGGTGTTTTACACCGCAAAACATGACCTCTTTCGATTCAATCAACAAGGAACATATAAAGGGTTTGTTTACAACATTATTGTTGTAAATTTTCCAACGATTAAACTTTTCCTAACAATCTTTTTTAACAAGTTTAACTTGGTTTTCTCTCATGTATGAACAGTTTTTGATTTACCCCTCCCACACAAAAAAAACATTTTAAAAAGTTAAATTTGGTCCCCCCTGTTAACCTACAATAAATAAAACTTTTAACTCTGTTTCTCCACCAAAATGACTCACCGAAAACTACCTGTGAGTAATGTTATTATTAAAAGTCAAATACAGTTATTAAAAAACAGAAAAAAGGTAGTTACATTGTTTACTTTAGTAAATATTTATTATTGTAAAATTATTGTTTACTCTAGTACAATAGTGGAGTCGTCAGTAAAAGTTTCTTCATTTGGTAAAAGTAAGCCAGCTTTTGAGTCGCCGAGTAGCTTCTGAATTTGAAGCTTCAAACTTTTATACAATGTTTTGTCCACTTCGCCTATCCTTTCCAGGTCGTACGCGACTACTTTTCCTAAAATAAAAACTTGTTTAAATTGTTGTTTTAAAAAAAGTTAAAGCTAACTTAATACTACAGACACACTATGCCTAAAACAAATGTTAAGATTAAAACTTAAAGGAGGGCTAAGGCTAAAATGTCTAAAGATGAGCTAAGGCAATTTAAAAGCTAAATTTGAAAACAAACTTATGGCCAATGCAAAGGCTAAAGCGAAGAAAACCTAAAGTCAAGTCTACGTCTAAGGTTGCGTCTACTTTTAGGACAAAATATGACAATAAACCGGATCAAACTAAGCAAAAATAAGGCTAAAATTAAGGTTAATGCCAATTTAAGGTTAAGGTTGAAGCCAAGCTATTAAAACTAAAGAAAATTATAACGCTTAAGCTAAAGTTTAAGCTAAAACTAAAGCGTAAAAAAGAGTTAATATAGTTAATTGTACAAAGCCTATAACCTAATACTACACGAAACATTTTAAACTATATAAAACTTACCAAAAGCACTAGTTTCCTCCTTCAAACTTGGCTCGTACGCTACAGCTCCGGCCCATGACGGTACTCGTCTGTTCTCGTCGCCACCATTGACATTAGCTTGGCCGTTTACTTCACCATTGTTCAAAGCCATGGTCGAACAATAAATTCACAAGAAATAACAGACGCTAACGCAACTTATAACCAAGTGAAAGGGAAGGTTTATATAATAAAAAGCTCTGCATACTTCTAGGTAAAGCAGGCAATCATAACGCGCAGAGAAATTTGGCGTTTGTTTCAGATTTATGCGCGGGGTTGTAGTTGCATAACAAACTAGAGAAAACGGAGGGGATAAGGCTGACTTGAAACGTTTTTTTAGGAAAAACAACAGTATAATGACTTATTTTGGCTTTATATAGTTAAAGTACTGTAAATGATAGATAAAAACCATATAATAGAGTTTTAAAACTATGTTTGAAACAGTTAAAACAAATATTACTAAAAAAGTTACTCTGACTTATGATCATAAGGTTAAGTCTCCTTTACAAGTAGGCCTGTAGAGAAGCCGGGCCCAATTGTCGTTCGAGCCAAAAAGTGCTTTGCTCGAGCCAAAAAATGCAAAATTTCCGGTTAAATCTCCTTTTAGTAACTAAAATCAATATCCATTATACAGAGTAGTTTTTACTTTGTACTACTATGTTACCATGTGCTATTAAACCGAGAAGTAACAAGGTACATAGTCATCTGATTTAAATTTTAAATTAATAAATTCCGGCGTGGCGGTTCGGAGCGTACGGTAGCATGTCACCGAATGCTAAGCGACGTTCGCTATTAAAATTTAAAATATTGTTGCGGCAAAAAGTTTTGAATTTTCATTGGAAAGAAAGTCTTTTCGAAGCATATTTGTTGTTGAATTGTCTACGTTTTGTTTTTGAAAATTTTACAAATTTTTAATTTTTAAAGTTTTTGTT
The DNA here is from genome assembly GCA_904066225.2 of Bursaphelenchus okinawaensis. Classification (NCBI taxonomy): domain Eukaryota; kingdom Metazoa; phylum Nematoda; class Chromadorea; order Rhabditida; family Aphelenchoididae; genus Bursaphelenchus; species Bursaphelenchus okinawaensis. Next base: position 8,571,234 of record CAJFCW020000001.1, on the reverse strand, counting down.
ATACTACCATTAACTACAACTATATTACTAATACTTATACCTACATTACCATTTAAACTCTAAAACCCAATTTTGCAGTAATATCAGATGCGTGTTCGACTACTGTATTGGGTTATAATCGCTACTGTAATGTGTGACTTTGTCCAAATCCCAATTAAGTACCAAGTAGACTATGATCAACCTGTAGCCACGATTCAAGTCAGTGATGTAAACGAATGTGCTACTTTAGGTGACAATGACGATGTAAATTGTATAATATGGTACTTGAACGGCACTTGTGTAGGGTATCAATGGATTCAGAGTTGGCTTGGTGCTACTGAAACACAACAAGGTTAGTCAAAGTCATAGCTTAGAGCCCTAGCCCAGAACCTTAGCCCTGAGTCCTCGCCTTAGACTTTGTTTTAGTCTTAGTCCTAACCCCAGTCTTAGTTCTCATGCTTGCCTAAGTACTCGTTTTGGCTTAGTCCTAGCGTTATTTTTTGTCCTGGTCTTAGTCTTATTCTTAGCTTTAGTCAGTTTTAATCGCAGCCCACTATCTTAACTTGATTTTTTTTCATGAGGCTAGCCCTAATTTCGAATGAGGCTAGTCCTACAAGAATCAATAATTTAAACAATTAATAGTCCCAATGTTAATTTAGATACGGGTGTTCGAGACTTTGCGGTATATCTAAGAACATATACCAAAGGCTGTACGAGTTGTATGGACGCAAAGTCCGCCGAGTTGGCAATTGCTGATTTTAGTAAGTTTTTTTAAATTGAACCCAGGAGCGTCGCTACAGATTTTTTCCAAATGAAAATGAGTAAAAGTAATTTTTTGGTCAGTTTTTCGAATTTTTTCAGTTTTTTACGTACAGGTATTTTTGGATTGGTTGGAAAGGGGGGGGGGAGGAACAGGTCTACTTCTAGTCATCCCTCCGATTAACAATGTCCGTGATTGAAACATGTAGCTTTTGTGCAAATTTTAGCTAAAGTCTTGATATTTTCATAATTTTATGCTTTTCAGCTTATCAAGGGCAAATTTGCCCACCGATTTACAGTATAACATGGAATCAAACCGCTTTTTTTTGTGCTGGACCGGTAAGTTCTTTAACAATAGGAAAGATGGGCGAGATACAAAAGGGAGTAGTCTAGAGTAGAAAACATAGTAGAGTTGATTGTGTATTACTATTTACATCTCAAAATGTCACTTTTCAGTTGTCAGCTCAAAACTCGACTTTACTATGGGGTGACCGTTTTCGAAACTACCGTATGAGTGTCGATTCCAAAAAGACTATGTACATGTTCAACAGAGCACGTAAGTTCTTTTTTTTAGTTTATACTTTCTTCAGTTGTAATTGTATGGTAATATTGGTAATTCCAGGCCGGTAATTGTGTCTGGGACCGGAGGGGGGGGGGGAGGAGGGAGGAGTACTATTTTTATCATTTGGGGTGGTAGAAGTAGATTTAAAATCAAAATTTTAAAAATTAAACTGCGAACTACAGATCTAAAATTTTTGTTTTTAGGCAAGGTGTATGTAAGAGGGGTGATATTAGTTTGTTCAAATAATCCTGAGCTACTAAACCCAGAAATTTTGCTTTAAGAGTAGATTACAGTTATTTTAGCAACTTAATAAATAAAAACCTAATTAAGTTGCTACAGTAATTCTGTGCTCTTAACCTTGTAAGTTTGGTTTTAAAAGTGAGCACAGATAGTTTTACAATCTAATAGTAATCGTAGTTGAACGTTTATATTAACCTCAATATTGTTATAGAAGCTACAATGTCAGCCAGCTACACCTGTGACAATTGGAACGCCTTTATTGCAGTCTTTGACTACGTATGGTACTGCTACACAAAAGCATCAGTTACCTATACAAATGTGACCAGTTTGATTGAAAACGACTGTCCCAACTATATGAGTAATAGTAGCCCAGTCAAGGTGTTCAACTGGTTGATACCTGGGTTTTTATGCAGTAAGTTGGCCTTTACAACCATAAAATTTTTTTAGATGTTTTTAGGCCGCGCTTGTAAAAATGGCAGCAAAAGTTAGGTTAAAATTTGGATTTTTGTACATTGGCATTGTGTTGCAAGTCGAATTTTAGAAGATATCAAGCCTGAAAAACATTTTATTGAAAAATTAATAAGATATTAGAAAAGATACTTGTATGAAATTTGGCCATAAAATTTAAATTTTCATTTTCCCGCCAAGTTTGGCATTGTGTTGCAAGTTCGATCTTAGTCTACAATTAAGCGGAAAAATGCAATTTTAAAATAACAAATGAATAAATTTTTTAAAAAAGTATCAAAAAGCAGCACAAAATTTGAATTTTCATTTTCTCGCAAACTTTGGCATTGTGTTGCAAATAACATTTTAGAAGCTTTTTTGTTAAAAATAGCATTTTAAGTTTAAAAAATAAACAAGTTACATATAAATAAAATTTTTAGTCCATGCCAATGGTTTCGGCTCAATAGGAGCTTATCGTACCACTGGTACCACCTTTCTTTACTGGGACAATACGACAATAACTGACGAGTTAATCTGGCAAAGCGGGTATCCACAAGCGACGGCTGGCGACTTTGTGTTAGTCAATCAAGAAGATCTACTGAATTTGGAGAATGTGGCCAGTATTACTTATTTGTGCTGTATGGGTACTCCTATTGTTCGTAGTTAGGGAGTGGTTTTTGCGACCGTAACATCTTTAGTACCAATTTTAAATAGTATTTTTACGTTGTGCCTAATACTGGTACTTTTGAGAGCAGTATTATATACAAAGTTGTCGTACTTACAGCACTACGCAGAGTTAAATAAAGCTGTACTGCATAGTACTAGTCAGTGCTCAAAGCCGTGCTATGTAGTACTAGTTCGAACTGAATAACGTTGCACTGTTTAGCACTAGTCAAAGCCAAATAAAGGCTTACTGAATAGCACTGTCAAAGCTGGAAAAAACGCAGTATATAGTACTGATCAGAGCTGAACTAGCATAGACCCTTGCCGAGATAGATATACATATTTGTAGTACCAATAATTATCATGGGGAACAGTCCATTTTTTAGGACCGGCACGCTCTAAATTTTGCTCAGGCCAAGCCCGGCCCGAATTTTTTAAATGCGAACGGGCCGGGCTTTTCGGGCCGAGCCGAGCTTTTTTGGGATTTTCAAATCTGGCCCGATCTAAATTTTGCTCAGATCCAGCTCGGCCCGGCCCAGTGGTAGGCCAGGGCCGGCGCGTTCTCCATGTCTACCAGGTCCTTTATGAATCGTATACTAATGTTAGCACTAGTACCTCTCTTAAATTTAGTACTAGTACTGTCTTTTTAAGCCTTGTAGTAGTACTTTCTCTATACGTGTGGCTAGTACTATTACTACCATATTCTGTTACAAATTCTATTTTATTGTACAAAACCTGTCTAAAATACCTCAGTATCCAACTTTATACGGACATATTCATCTTCCAAACGTGTGCTATTAGGTTTATTATAATTGTAAGTTTCAATAATATTATTGTAAATTTTTGTAAAATTAAATATTAAAATAAACAGTTTAAAGAATTTTGCGTGGTTTTTCGTATTTTATGTTTACTGCTAAGCGACCAACTTGTTAAAGTTTCATAGGCTTTATGTTGTTTTAGTCAAAAAAAGCGTTTTTTGCATAAAAAATATTATTTGAAACGTTTTAAAAGAGCGTTATGTAATAAGCAAAAACTTTTTTTTATTTTTTTCGTTTTTCAATTTTAAAAAAAAATTTGTTTACTTCCTTTTTCTCCAACTCTCCCCTCCCCCAATAAAATAAATTGTTTATTAAAGGTTAGTAGCCCTGTCACAGAGCCCTAGCCAGGGTCGGCAGAGCATTTCCACAGGGCATTTTTTTATTTTGTTTTTACCTCAAACTCAGATCTTCAAAACTGTAAAGTTATCAAAATAATGACCACGTAAAATGGATTTACACTTCTTAAAACCTATTTTTAGAAATTTTTACCTTTTTAAGTTTAGCCAAAAAATTTTCAAAAGTGCCCTGTCACAGGGAATATGCCCTGCTCTTATGCTAACTCTGGCCCTAGCCTAAAGCCCCAGCCCGGAGCTCTAGCCCAGAGCCCTAGCTCAGAGCCCGAGCCCAGAGTCCTAGCCCATAGTCCTAGCCCAGAGTTCTAGCCCAGAGCCCTAGCCCAGAGCCCTAGCCTAATCTCTAGCCTTAGCCGTGGGAAATAAATCCTTCGAAAATAAAAAAAATGTAAAATTTTATAAAATGTTAATTTTGATTTAGTTTCCAATTTTTTGAAAATCCAATTTTCTTTTCGAAAACATGAAAACTTTGGCAATATTGCCGTAGTAATGGCTCTCCAATAATCATGTCAGCTCCACCAAAACCACCATCATCATTAGCGATCAATGTTACTGCACAGTAACCACCACCGTAGCCAAGCTAAAAATAACAAATCAAACTACCCTACCCTGCCAAGCTTACTAAATTTAGTTCCACTAAGCCCAATTCTTAACGCTAAAGTTACCTAGCCTAAGCCTAATAAACCCCAGCAACTTAAGCCTAAAGTTACTAACTGCCAAGTCTACTATAATACTAATTGCCTCCAAAATATGTAGTTAAACTTACATCCAAGATGTAGTTGTGACTAGAGATCTCCAGATCAACACTGCCTTTGATGTGAATGGAAGGTTTGTTCTTGATGTCATTACACATCACAACATAACCATAGTAAGACATGTGAATTGGCTTTATCACATTGTATACAGCATTAACGATCTTGGATGGTGCTTGAATCCATACTGAGGATGGGTCTAGGGCTATTTTACCTGAAATACAAAATATAAAAGAACTCAAGTCACAGTAAGCTAAAATAAGGTACAATAAGTTATAGTAGGGTGTAGAAAGATAAAGTAGAGTATAATAAGCTAATTTAGAGTACTGCAAGGTAATTAGTACAGTAAAGTTAAGTTAGTGCACAGCAAGAAAAAATTAAAGTAAAAGGATTTAAAGTACTGCAAAGTAAGGTAAAGTACAGTATGATAAATTATGGTACAGGAAGATCAAGTAAGGACAATAAGGTAAGTAAGGGCACCGTAAGGAAAAGCAAAGTATAGTTAGATAAAGTTCAGTACGGTAAAGAAAAATTAAGCGCAGTAAGGTAAAATAAGTAACAGTAAGGTAAAGTGCAGTAGAGTAAGGTCTAGTACAGTATTGTAAAAGCATGTCAAGCCCAATAAGGTTGCTTAAATAAATGTAATATAAAGTAGAAGGCAATAAGGTCAAACAATGTAAATTAGAGCCCAATAAGTTAATTTAGAGTACTGCAAAGTAAAGTAAAGTACAACAAGTTAAAGTAAAGTACAGTAAGGTCAAGTAAAGCGCAGCAATATAAAGCATATTACAGTACGATCTAGTAGGGAAGGATAAATTATTTAACTCACCATTATACTCAACCAAAATATCGCCAATCTCAACTCTATTCAAAGCCAGTCTCCATGAGTTGGCATCAATTGAAGGTGCATATTGTTCAGTATGTTCACAAATGTCATGATCTCGACTGCCAAACTGTAGTTCACCTTGGATTTCTTTCTCATCGGTTTGATTGAGTTGTAATGAGTAATATTCAAGACCATGACTTAATAATATGTCATCAATTGGATTCCGCCAAGTTTTATACTCGCTTAGGCTTTGTTTTTCAAATCCTAGGCCTAAAATGCCATCGGCTGGTTGATAACCGAAAAAGAGTTGGATTTCGGACGTTGAAATGAAATTTAACTTTTCGGTCACGGTCCATTCTCCTATCTGAAATTTGAAAAGTCAGGTTAAGAGCTTATGAATTAGACAAGAAAAGCTATTAAGTGCCGACATAAAGAACCCGCCATACATAGCCTGTAATTTTCTGTAAAAAATGGTGGGTTCTTTATGTTGGCACCTAAGATTAAATGACAAGGAAGACGCTACGCCTGCCTCGTTCTGCTGCTTCGTATTTTACAAAACTTTAAATCTAAAAATTTTTTGAAAAAAATTACAGGCGGAATTAAACTGACAAGGAAAGTGCCAGACCTTCCCCTCTCTGATTGGCTTCAAACTTTTTACATAAAAAGACCATGTAAATATAAGACCTCCAAGAAATTACTAAATCGCGCTTCCAGTCAATCTCGAGAAAATTGAAATCAAAAAGTTACGTTTTGAATTTCTGCCAAATTGGCATTGTGTTTCAAGCTTATAATTTTGTCATTTTTTGACTTTTAACTATTTTTCTTTGATATACAAGTAGAACTGCTTTTAAATAAATCTACATTTTTAAATTTGTAAGTGTAGCTTGTTTGGGATGTCGAAAACGGGTGCTTGAAACACAATGCCAAAATTCTCCAAATTGGCGGGAAAGCCAAATAGTTAAATTTTAAAACTCAAACTGGCGGACTAAAGTTTTTTACGGGTACTATTGGTAGTACTATGAATTAATATAAAAGATTTTGAGCTGATTCTGAGCAAAGTAGATTGGGTACTTTCTTTGTAATTTTGTACTTACTTTTACAGTATCAGTAAGTTGTTCACCCTTCACAAATCCTTGTCCAAATCCAAGACCAAACTTTTCATTTTTAGCCTCAGCTGTTGATGAATCACTAAAAAATGCCATTTTTGAATACATAGTCCTAGCCCAGAGCCCTAACCCGGAGCCCTAGTCCAGAGCCCTAGCCCAGAGCCCTAGTCCAGAGTCCTAGTCCAGAGCCCTAGTTCAGAGCCCTAAACCAAAGCACTCACTGGCTGCGGCTCTAGATCTAGCTCCATCTCAAATCAAGCTTCAAATAGACCAAGCTTAAAATTTACAATTGTAAAATACGATAATTAAACAAACCTTTGATTGTAATGGACCTTTTCTCTGTAAGGATACATGTAGCCTTTCAAGCCATTACATTGTAAGCTTTTACATTCTGTATTTACCACCCAGAACTCATTACTGTTGATGTCGATCTTTAGTTGAAAGTCTTGGGCTAAAAAGGTCTTCTTATTGTTATATTTGATTCAACAATACTGTTATTGCCTTTGTTACTACATATAGTAAAAACATAAACCTACCAGGAGTGCCAATGTTAATAGTAGCCAACAAGTAGTTATCAGTCGATATAAAATACGGTTCGTTTTTAAAATCAAGATTTTGATTTTGAACTAAAAAGCCAGCTTCTTTAGTATCAGATTGAGCTCTGACTACTGTAAATGGTACTTTAGTACTGTTTACATAAGCCGGTACTTTGGTACTATTCACATAAGATGCTACTTCAGTACTAGTTACATAGTACAATACTGTAAAAAATAGTGCAAAACAAAAGTTTGTAAAACGTAACATCTTTTTTACACGTATTTAAATTAAACAAACGAAAGATGAACTTAATGTAGCTTCTTATCAGTAAAAAATTAAAAGTCAAAGAAAATGCAAAAAGTTAATACGTAAATTAATATAAGATATATGAAAAGTGGCTACAGAATGTAGTTAAAAACATTAAAACATAAACGAACTTCTAATTTAAGCATCTGGTATATTATGGCTCATTATTATAATTTTTATAACACGCAGTCTGCAGCTACCTCGGCCGCAAGCGTTCATAGTCAGAAATATTGTTTTGGTTCCTTGAATTTGTGGAAATTACTTTCTTTATATGTTTTATGATAAATTCAAGTGACAATAGATTTAAAAATCATGTAAGTTTATATTTGTCATTAATTTTCCTTGTTTTAGGCTACATTTCGTTTATTTTTCAAGTTTTCCGACTTCAAAAGGCAAGGATAATATAAATTTTGTTGTTTTTTCTAATTTTTAGTGAAGGCTAGTCTGAACTTTTTGGTAATAGTTTAAAAGAAGTTTAAGCTAGCTTGATAATTATATTTTTGCGTTTTGGAGGGACTTTTAAACCATTTTTTACGTTTTCCGACATCAAGACGCATGGATAATATAAATTTTAATGAATTTTTAATTTTTCAGGCAAAGTCCAATCTTATGTTTTGGTAAGAGTTGAAAAGGAGGCATGGCTAGCTTCTAAGCAGTCTCTCTGGAATTTGAAGCTAACTTTTCGACCAGTAATGGGTTTCAGAAGTAATGGACCCTAACCTTGTTTGATGTTTATAAATAAATTTGCATTTGAAGTTTATGACAAAGGTAAGTTGATGTTTTGTAATAGCAGGGTGTGTATGAGTTTTGGAGATTACATAAAGAATATTTTTAGTGTTCAAGCGCATGTAATTTACGTTTTGTGGCCTAAGAGTTGTTATCCTTGACCTTACACTGATCATATTCAAAATTTATTAATAAGTAATGTTATAGATGATATATGGTTTGAAATTTATAATGTTTTGTTACCTAAAGTAATGGTTATCATTTCCAAATTTTGGCGGGAAGTTTGAAAAACGTTATTTGTGTAAAAAGAGCCGGCTAAAGTAAGATAGATCGAGCAAACATTGGAGAGACGCGGAACAAGATTCTTTTTTGACCACGTCGGTCACTTAAAAAAGGTTTTATTATACTTTTATTAACTGTTTCATACTTTTTTATTGAGCATATTACTCTTTTTATACCTTAAGTTTGAGTTTTTTTAAATTTTAATTAAAATTTATATATTTTTTTAATTTTTTTTAAATTTTAAGACGTAAAAAACGTGAATTGTGACACTATTTTGTTAATTAAATTAATTTCACCTAATTTTACAGTACTACACATGCGAAATCGACGTTATGTCAACAACAACAATGATGAGGACGGTGAATATGAAGGTAAGTCTACAAGGGTTTTCTGTTTTTTAACGGTTGAAAGAAATGTTTTTCGTATTGTAAAGAAAGTTCTTGATGATTCTACTCAAAAGAAGCACATTTTATTTTAAGCAGCGTGCGGGTGACAATTTATACGCTGAATGCCATTTTTGCATTCGGCAACAAAATGGTTGACATTTCAAAAGCTGTAAAGAAAGTTCTTGCAATTTTTAGACTGTAAAGAAAGTTTTTGCTATTTTATGATCTGTAAAGAAAGTTCTTGCCATTTTATGAGCTGTAAAGAAAGTTGTTGCTAATTCTGTTTAAAATAAGCAAGTTTTTTGTTCTGCAGCCCGCGGTTGACAAGTCCCACAATGAATGCCATTTTTACTCTTTTTTTGCTTTTTAAAGACTTATTGCTATTTTGTGACTCGTAAAGAAAGTTATTGCAATTTTTTTCAAAAAGCTCTATTTTGTGTTATGCAGCCTGCGGTTGACAAGTTCTTCTATGAATTCTTTGCTTGCGCATCCAAAGTTCTTGTTGTTTTATGACCTGTAAAGAAAGTTATTGCTATTTTTCCCGAAAAAAGCTCATTTTGTGTTATGCAGCCTGCGGGTGACAATTTATACGATAAATGTCTTTTGCTTTTGTAACGAAGGTTTTTATCATTTTATAGTCTGTAAAGAAATTTCTTGCCATTTTTTGACTTAAAGAAAGTTCTTGCCGTTCCTATTCAAAAAACTCACATTTTGTGTTATGCAGTCTGCGGTGACAAGTTATACGCTAAGCTTCATTTTTGCTTTTTTAACGAATATTTTTATCATTTTCTAGTCTGTAAAGAAAGTTTTTGCCATTTTTTGACTTGTAAAGAAAGTTCTTGCCGTTCCTATTCAAAAAACTCACATTTTTTGTTATGCAGCCTGCGGGTGACAAGTTATACGATGAATGCTATTTTCAAACTTCAGTGGTAATTTTTGACTATTTTTTGCTTTGTAAAGAAAGTTTTTGCCATTTTTAATAATGCATATGATAAATATTTATAATTCGTTGCTTTTCACAAACTTGTATCAACATGCATGTACTGGTTGTTGTTTCACGTACTATTTTTGGGTGTTTTAATTAAGTCGGAGATGGGCTTCTGTTTGTTTTCTGATTCGAAGGAAACAGAATCGGAAGGAGCGCATCTGGGCTACGGGGACAAATATTTAGGTGAAGAAGGGTTTGTCTTCTGCTTTCCGCAACGCTGGTCACAATGTTCGTAGAGCATCGCACTTTTATGGGGTTTTTAAGTATTTTGAAGTTTTTGTTGATTGTAATGGGTTTTTTATTACTGTATAGTATGGTAAATCAAACTTTAGGGTAGGGTATCGGGTAACTGAAAGTAGGAGAGGGTAGGGCAGATTAAAGGGTTATGGTATGGTCATACTGTGGGATAGGGTAAGAGCATATTTTAGGGTACGGTGGGACATACTGTAGAGTAGGGTATGGCCCTACTGTGGAGTAGGGTAAGAGCACACTTATAAAGTTTGGTAACACCACTTTTTACGCACCCTGTAAATTATAATCTAGGGTAAAGTAATGAGTAAGGTAGAATAGGGCATACTGTAGGACAACGTATGGGCTTTCTTTTGATTAGCGTAAGAGCATACTGTAAGTCATACTCCAGGTTAAGGTATTCAGTAATATCAGGTTGGATAGAGCATTCTGTGGCATAAGGTATGGATCTACTGTATGATAAATTAAGGGCATATTGTAAGGTAGGTTATGGCCTTACTGTGCGGTAGAGTAAGGAAATACGGAAGGATAGAGTAAGGGTGTACCGTAGAGGATGATGCAGCCTAAACTACGGTAGGGTATATAACACATTAAAGAAACGTACGCCTTAGGTTAGGCTATGCTATTATGTAACGGCATATTGTGGTGTAAAGTAAGGTAGGGGCATGCCATAGACTTGGGTAAGGAATATTAGTAAGGGTGGCATAAAGTACACTACAGTATGATAAGTAGGGGTAAAATAGAAAAAAAATTTAGAATAGAAAAAAGCATACTGTAGAATTAGAAAATTGATTTAAAAAATTGCTAAACAACATTTTTTTTGTGTTTTAAGGCTATTTTTAAATGTAAAATGCCACTAAATATAATTTTGATATGAATTAGCCTTTCATAGTCAAAGCTTACCTTTAACCCTCAATTTGATATTAGTTTTCAGTGGTTTGAGTTTCGAAAAGTTCCCGAAATTCGATCGGGTTTGGCTAGAAACTGGCTTAATTCGGATCGCACGCTTCGATTTCCTGAAGAAGCGGTTTGGAGCGGTCAGAGGAGAAGCGAGCTGCCTCAGGGGATTAGTATTAAGTAACATTAATTAGGGTTGCTTTTTGAGACGAAGGAGGGGGGGGTAGGGTTAAAGTGGGTCTAGGGTAGCGTAGGGACAAAGTAAAAGCGGGGAAGGTAAGGCAGGGTATAATATGGAAGAGTTAAGACGAGGCTTACATAGGTAGGCTAGGGTGGAGTAGGGTAAGGCAGCGTAGAGATAAGTCAAACGTAGGGTAGGTTATAAAAAAGGTATGACAGTGTAGGTTTAATGTGTGGTTGGGGTAGGGTAAGGCTTGGTTAAGAGTAGGGTATGGTGGTGAAAAGTTAGGGTAGGGCTAAGAAACATTAGGGTAGATTTAGGGCAGGTAGGCTCGATTATGGGCATTTAAGGCAAGAGTGGAGTTACAGTAATGATCAGGGGCAAGGACGGTGCTGGGCGGGTGATTTTGTTCTAGAGGGGGGGGTGATAAAAAGTTGTTTTTTTTTCAAAAATTAGCTGGGGACCACAATCTACCGCTACCCCACAATCACTTCTACTCCAATCTCTACCTCTATTTCTACCCTACCCTTGCCCCTACTCCTACCATTGTCCTTAACCCTCACTATTATTACTCTATGCCAAACTTTTCTCTACCACAAACCCTACCTATACCCTGACCTGAACCCATACTCTTACCCATATCCTTATCCTTTTCGCCTCTTATTGCCCAGAATTGGACTATTGGTTTTTTTTCAAATTTATTGCACAAAACGTTATTTATATATACATTTTATACAGGGACGTCGTTTGGGGGGATCGGAGTGACTCCCCTCCCCCCCCAGAGCCGATCCGAAAAAAAATTCACAGGTACCTGTACGTGAAAAAACGAAAAAAAAAATTTTCGAAAAATCGGTCCACAGGTAGCTTACCTGTGGACCAGAAAATTTTTTGGGTCTCACCCCCCCCCCCCCCCCTCAGAGAAAAACCGTAGCGACGTCCCTGTTTTTATATCTTATAGATCACTCTGATTCTTTAAATACATTGTTTTTGCTTTTCTTCATCAGCTATTTTTTATAAACGAACATTATACTCAATCTAGCAAGCACCTGTTCTAAAACAAGCCAAAGACGACTAATTTAGTAATTTCAGAGATAAGAAAAGGTTGAGTAATTGTTTTCTTAACAACTCTTTTGCAACATTTTATGATTTCTAGGCTGAGACTGGACTAGTTTTTAAGTTTTTACTATTTTAAATTTAAAAAAAATATTTTTTAAAACTGTTTTAGGTATGAAAGAGAATGACAGGCCGACGTATGGACGAGAGATCAACATGAATTCACATCCAGATTTGAGCACGAAGACCTCCAGTAAACGATATTGTTGTATTGGAGTGGGGATATTCATTGTTGTGGGTAAGAATGGCATTTTACTATTTTTATACTAACCCTTATGCGTAATTTATTTTTCTTTGCTTAACTAAAATCTACTCTACTTTAATTACTAAAAGCTACACTGCATTGACTAAATTAAATGTGCCTCACTCTACCTTGGCTAACTAAAACCTATCTTATCCTGCTCTGATTTACTGATGTCTAATATACCTTGCCTTATCAAAATCTATTCTACTCGACCCTTTCTAACGAAATAATGTTCTACTTTGCCTTGGCTGGGTAAAGCTCGCCCTACTTTGCTCTGCCTTACTAAAATCCGCCCTGACCTTATTTTTACTCTTAACAGCCTATACCTATTCCACTGTTATTATCCTGCTACACACTTCCTCGTTTGGCTAAAATCTAGTCTACCATATCTTTACTACTCTGCCCTACTTGAATACAATATGCCCTACCTTGCTTCGCCTTACTGAACTCGTTCCTAGTCTTACCCTTACTTCTACCCTTATTTCTATACCTACATCGATCTTTTTTACCCTACTCTGCCATGTTTTGCTAAACTTTATGTTGCCTTGCTTTACTAAAACCTACTCTACACTGCCCTGCTCTACTTTTTGTTACAGTACCTATGACTATCTATATATTTTTCATCTGTATATATGTATAATATAATATCTATATATAATTTCAGTGATAATCCTCCTAAGCATATGTGGCATGACCTACTATCGACAGCAGATTCGAAAGAAGGAGATCAAGGACTTGCACACTTATATGAAGAGTCTGGTCGATAATGTGAATAGTTCTCCCAAAAGCCGTTGGAAGGCCAAGTTCAATCCGTTTGGAATGAAAAACAAGGATTACAATTACAAAACACTGAAGAATGTGACTGCAGTCAAGGAATATGTAAAAATATTGGAAGGATTCTTTGCTTCTGATAAGATGAAGGCTCATTTGGCGTGAGTTTTTGTGGTTAATATCGGAAAATGGCATTTGTATAGCTAAAAAAATATAAATATGAGCAAGGTTATGGATAGTACAAGGCTACGGGTAGGACAAGATTATGGAAATGGCAAGGCTTTGGGTTAGGCAAAGTCATGGAAAGGGCAAGGCTATAAGGAGGGTAACGCTGTGAATAGGACAAGGCTATGTGTAGGGCATGGCTGTGAGTAGGATAAGGCTGTGGGTAGAGCTGGGTTATAAGAAAGGAAAGGTTATGGATAGAGCTGGGCTATGGGGAGGGCAATGATATGAGTAAAGCAAGGCTATGGAGAGGACAGGACTATAAGTAGGGTAAGGTTATGGAGAGGGCAAGCCTATGGGTAGGGCAAGGCTATCGGGAGAGCACGACTAATACAAGGGAAGGCTATGGGGATCACAAGACTTTGAGGAAGGCAAGGCTATGGATAGTTAAAGGGTAAAACTATGAGCAGGACAAAGCTGTGGGAAAGGTTATGTTATGTGGACGGTATTCCAGGTTAAGCTTGTACTATCTATGGTAGGGTAGAGTAAAAGAGGGTTCATTACGTTGGGGTAGGGCAGAGATGGGTAAGGCTAAGTAGGGTAACGTAAAGCTGGGTAGAGTAGGATAAGGTAGAAAGTTATAGTACGTAGGATAAGTACAGTAGAAGGTTAAGGTTGTTACTTTTTTAATAAAAAATTTTTAAAATTTGTTTTTAGTGAAATCGACACCTTCCCAGCCTCCCAATTGCCCAGTCGTTTCGATGCCAGAGAAAAGTGGCCGTTATGTCCAACACTCCACAATGTTGTCAATCAAGGAGGATGTGGGTCATGCTTTGTAAGTTATTCCGCTTTGACAAGTACCATAGTAGTGGTTTTGACAAGTACTATATAGCACGGCTTTATTCAGTTTTTAATAGTACTATATAGTACGGTTTTATTAAGCTGTGGCTAGTACTATATAGTACGGATTTATTCAGCTTTTACTAGTACTATATAGTACGACAAGCTTAAATGAAATACTGGTCTTAAGAGTACCAGTACTGCATGCACGTATTCCCACGCCGTATTTTACAATACTTTTTTGAATTCAAAATTTATATTATCACCCTTATCAATTCCAATCTCATCACTTTAAGGCCGCTTCATCGATCACGGTGGCCTCGGACCGAGCCTGCATTCACAGTAACGGAACGTTCAAAAGCAGCTTGTCGATTGAGGACGTTCTTGGATGTTGTAAGGTAAATAAACTAGCTGTTAATGAATTTTAGGTAACAAAACCCAGTAAAACTCTAGTTTTAGGTAGCAAATGCCGATAAAAGTCTAAATTTAGGTAACAAAATTAACTAAAAACGTAATTTTAGGTAACAAAATTTAACAAGAATTGTACTTCACGTAAGAAAAGCATAAATTTAGGTAACAAAACCAAAAAATCAAATTTTAGGTTTGTGGCAACTGCTATGGTGGAGATCCACTAAAAGCCCTAGCCTACTGGGTAGTCGAAGGCATAGTAACGGGAGCCAAGGATGGCTGTAGGCCCTATACTCAGAACAAAGATTGTGGTACTCCTTGTTTACCAGACGAATATCCAAGCGGAGAACAGAAAAGACAATGCCTCAGGCAATGCCAAAACGCCTACTATAAGAACAGCTATGCTGAGGATAAGAACTTTGGTGGGTTTTGATGGTTTTTATAGATTTAAAAATTTTTTTGAGGTTTACCAATATACTTTTGTTACTTTTTCTTAATTATTCTACTTTTTTGTTTATATTCAACTTTCATTGTTTTCGCTGTGGGACCTAAATAGGGTATTGGGTCCTACCACGAAAAGTTGGAAAAACGACAAAATATTTTGAGGCTTAAAATATCCTTTTTTAGTACTTTTTCTGAACTATTCTTTTATCTTTTTGACTATTTTCAACTTTTATTGTCTTTGCGGTGTGAACCATATATGGCTTTGGGTCCTACCACGAAAACTTTCAAAAAGAATAAAAATGTATGGAAAAACATAAAATTAAACTTTTTGAGTTCATTGATGTTGTTTTATAAAAAAATTGTTTTTTTATACTTAAACTTGTTAATTTTCGAAGACGTTTAAGGTCCCAACACGAAAACTTTTAAGCTAAACGAAAATGCTTCAAATAGCTTAATTTACAGTTTCTTAAAAATTTATTTAATGATTTTTCAACGTATTTTACATTTGAATTTTGATTTTGAAAAAATTTTGGGTCTCACCACGAAAACTTTCGTAGCTTAAAATTGAGTTTTAAACCTAAAATAAGATACAATTTCAACAAATAAATAGAGTAATAAGGATAAAAAAATGTAACTTTAAAATGTTTTAGGATCTCTGGCCTATACCTTGTATCCTCGCAAAATGACAGTAGATCAAAGTGGCAAGGAGAAGGTGATGATGTCATCAGTGATTGGTCATTTCAACAAAACTTCGGAAAAACCACTGACTTCTGAGCAGGTAAGTTGTTCAGCAAAGATATGATTAGTCTTTATCATTTTGTTATTTGTAAAGAAAGGTCTTGCCATTTTATGAATTGTAAAGAAAGTTTTTGCTCTTTTTTGTTTCCGAAAGAAAGTTCTTGCCATTTTATGTTTTGTAAAGGAAGTTTTTGCTCTTTTTTGTTTCCGAAAGAAAGTTCTTGCCATTTTATGTTTTGTAAAGAAAGTTTTTGCCATTTTTTGTTTTGTAAAGAAAGTTTTCGCCGTTTTATGATCTGTAAAGAAAGTTCTTACCAATTTTAACTGAAAAGCGCTTATTTTTGGGTTGCGCAGTTTGCGGATGACAAGTTATACGATGAGTACGTTTCTTATTTTTTTTTAGGAAGTTCAAATAATTCTGTGCTTCTCACAATGCTAATTTTTGTGGTTAAAGGGCTCAGAATTATTTGACCAATTTAATAAATTTCCGTATTTTACAACTGACACTCACATTCGTACCCAATGATACTCAATAACACCTTCAGATCCACGACATAATCAAAAAAGAGCTTTACCTGTTCGGTCCCACCACGATGGCGTTCCCCGTGACCGAAGAGTTTCTGCACTACGAGTCCGGAATCTTTCATCCGATGCCGGAAGAGCACTTCGAGAAGCGCATCATCTACTGGCATGTGGTGAGGCTGATTGGGTGGGGCAGGGACAGCAACGACAAGTTATATTGGACCGCCATCAACAGCTTCGGCTCTCAGTGGGGTGACAACGGTAGGTTTGGGTACTGTAGCTTTTGGAAATTTGGGAAGATGAGGTACTGTAACATTCTAAAAGTTGTGAGAGTGGGGGTACTGTACCCTTTGAAAATTTGGGTAAGGGAGAGGGGTCAGGTACTGTAACATTGAAAAATTTGGGAGAGTGGGGTACTGTAACAAGCGAAAGTTTGGGAGAATGGGTGTACTATAAGATTCGAAAATTGAAAGGGTGGGTTACTGTAACATTTAAAGATTTGAAAAAGTGGGGTACTGTAACATGAAAAAATTTAAACATAGGGTACTGTAACTCTGAAACGTAACGAGATTGAGTACAGTAACCTCAGAAAATTTAAAAAAATAGTATACTGTATCAATGTCTTACTGTAGCTCGGTGTTACTTTTAGGAGCCTTCTATATTGACACTTCGTTATTGGAAAAGTTTGGCCTAGAATACGAAACGGGATTGCCTTTGTAATAAACCTGCAATATATCATGTAACTGATGCAATATACGACTATCTCCTACTGGTTTACATTGTAATTAGTGTTAATATTATTTATTAAAAATTTTAAAATTTTAGAGGTTTTGGTAAAATACGTTGTATCGAGTTCTTCTAACCCTATCTTACTCTACCTTACCCCTACCCCTAGGTTGGCTTTGTTTTAACGTACTCTACCTTGCTGTAACTCGTCTCACACTACTCTACCCTACTAAAGACTTACTTTAACCTACAGTATTTTACCTACTTCTTCCTCCCCCCCCCCCTTCCGCTTACATACAGCGTACTACCTTTGCTCTTACTGCTACTTTGCTTAACTTATTCTACTGTGTTTTTGGTTGGCCTGCATTACTTTATTCTATTTTTTCATTATCTTGCTTACTCTATGTCACTATACCTTACTATATCTTACTCTTTCTTGGTTTATTTTGCCTTGCCATACGCTAAAAAATTAGTATTTAATGGTATATTACTCTGACATACCCTACTATTATTGTCTATCCTACTTTACTATTCTCTACCCTACTCTACACCACTTTTCCCTATTTTATTCTGAATTTCTTTCTCTTATCTCTAACCCTAATCTCATTCTTACTCCTACTCTATCCTTACCCTACCGTACACTACCCCATCCTAACCTACCTTACTTTACATTACCTACCTCGCCATGGTATATATTACTCTTTTTTAATCAATACTTGTCGTAAATTATTTTATTTCAATGTTACAGTATTCTTTAGTCATACTTCATAGACACAGCAAAATTACTGTAAGATTACTGCACAAAAGCTTGAACAGAGTGAACCTTGAAGCCGGCTTCGAACTCGATGTTGTCGATTTCTTCAATGTTCGACCGAAGTCTAAAGTCCACATAGTACTGAGCATTGACAAACACTTCCACAGTATTGTCATTGACCTTGGGGATGAACTCGATAGTGTAGATCTGATCTCTTTCGAATGGAAAGCCACCAGTTCTTTCCTCCTCACCCCATGAGTCACCTACACGATGGTTTCTGACACATTGACCTTGGCCGAAGCGAAGGTTAAAGTGGAGGGCAATATCTGCGCCTTGGCGAAGGTTTATGGTACACCAATCGTCAGTTGGTACCACTACGACACGCAGAGGGTTGGCGTTGTGGAATTGGACTGGGATTGAGGATGGGGTGTTCTGAAAGAAACATTTAATCGAGAGGGTGTATTGAAAGGTTTTTACCCTAACATGCTATGTTCATACTGTAACTTACCTTCCCCTACCGTATCCTACTTAACCATACTTTACCCTATCTTACAGTAAATTACCCTGCCTTACCCTACCCTGCCCTACTCTACCCTATCCTGCCCTTCCTTACCCTACTACTAATGAAACCATCCCTAGTTTTACTGTACTAACGTTTGTAAGCTACTCTACATCAATAAGCCTTACAATATTATAAATGCCACGTTGAACATTATCATTCAAAGAGTTTGCTCCACCAATTCCAAACTGTCCAATGGCCATTCCGCCAACAGCACCGCCGCTGCCAATACCACTTCTAATTCCGGCTCCACCACCAATTTCCCCGCCGATCCCGGCTCTACCACCAATTCCACTGTTCACATTGGCGCCACCTCCGATTCCGCCTGAGACCATTTTTCTGAAATGAATATGGGTTAAAAGGAGCAGATCCAGGGTTATCAAAGGCAGGGCACGAAACCGAATTTACCTGTACGGGGCAGGACATAGCAAAACAGGACAAGCCTCAGAAATTAAACGCCCTATACCGGGCAGGGTATAGCAGGGCACAAAGCAGGACTCAGAAAAATTTTCAATGCCTTGCCGTGTGTCCAAGCCCGGGTAGGGTATAAAAATATTTTTTGAACTTATCGGTGTGGTGGGTTTTGTATGGGGAGGAAAAAATTATATAAACTACCCTACCCTACAGAGTGTAATATAAAAAAACCAGAAGTAATATAAAAAAGAAACAAAATATTTATAAAAACCTTTTTCTAACGGATGAATCACTTGGATTAACACTAGAAAAACAAACTCTTTAGAGCGAAAAATTCCTTTTAGTACTATTTAGTACCATTTTAACATAGATACTTAGGTTTAAGGTTTTCAAAAGGAGTACTGAAAGTTCAGAAAATATTTTTTTTGTTTTCCGGCGCCAGGACAAATGCGGTTTTTGGACACTTGCGGATTTTTTAAAGGGTTTTTTTTTATTTTTTAGTTAATTTAGTTGTAGTATGGTACTAAACGGTACTAAAGTTTAAACTGGTACTGTTTTAATATTTTTTGGTGTTAAATAGTACTAAATTTTAAGTTGGTACTGTTTTTATATTTTTGATACTAAATGGTACCAAAAGCCCTGAATGGTACTGTTATGTTAAGACGGTACCAAGTTAAACTTTAGCACCATTTAGTACCATACTACAACTAAATTAACTAAAAAATAAAAAAAAAACCCTTTAAAAATCCGCAAGTGTCCAAAAATCGCATTTGTCCTAGCGCTTGTTATCCATATCGTATAGTACAAAAGTAAAGTAAAAATTTATGTAAAATTTACTGTTTTCTTTAAAATTTTAAATTCTAAACATAAATATTAGACAAAAACTCAAAAACCAGCCCTCAAAACGTTTAAAAACAATCCAAAAAAGAGTAAAAAGTCTATTTGTTTGTTATGAGAAGGATAGGCCCTTTAAAGCGCTCTTATCAGCCGGCTTTTGATGAAAAGTTTGGAAACAATCAAAAACTACTAATTAGAATTGACTTGTAAAATCATGAGTAACATCGAAGGCTGTCTGATAAAAGAAACTTTTTTGACATTTGTAATGTTTACTGGACTTTAAAACGGCAAAAAAGATAAAAGTACTATAACTTTTTGCCTAACCTGCCCTACCCTATTCTACCCTACTATACCTTACCCTACCGTACCCTACCCTACCCTACCCTACCCTACCCTACCCTACCCTACCCTACCCTACCCTACCCTACCCTACCCTACCCTACCGTACCCTACCCTACCCTACCCTACCCTACCCTACCCTACCCTACCCTACCCTACCCTACCCTACCCTACCCTGCCCTGCCCTGCCCTGCCCTGCCCTGCCCTGCCCTGCCCTGCCCTACTCTACCCTACCCTACTCTACTATACCCTACCCTACCTTACCCTACATTGATATGTCTTGCACTGCTCAGACGTAGCTTTTTATGCCGTGCCAAACTTAAATTTCTTACCCATGCCTTAACCCTGCTCTAGCCTTTCCTTTGTTCGACTTGCCTTGCGAAAAACCTTGCCCTACCTTTTTCCTTCAATTCTATTCTGTCCTATCTGACCCGAAATGATTATTTCTTACCCTACCCTACTTCGTCCTACCCTACCCTGCTCCTAGAGAAGCCAACCCTAATCTTACTATACCCTTAACTTATCGTATCCAACTCTATTCTATTTTACCCTACTCTACACTATGCTATCATATCCTAATCTGCTTTGCTATAGCCTGCCCTATATATATAATGACAATTACAGCTGTAATTTCCATTTATTGTAATATTATACGTAGTAAATTTTCTGTGGCAATTTTTTCTAAATTAAAAAAACAAAGTTGTTGAGATACGTTTCGAGAGTAATATATACATAATGTTTTCACAAATAAGCATGCTACAATAAAGTAGTCAAACTACGTCTTTGCAAACAGCTTTATTCATTGGGTTTCTACACATTGTTCTTGCTTGCAGAATCACTGGAGCCCATAACTCTGAAATTGAAAAAAATAACACAAACTTTCTTTACAAATCACAAAATTGCAAGAACTTTTTTTACAAAACAAAAAACGGCAAGAACTTTCTTTACAAAACAAAGAGTGGCAAAAACTTTCTTTACAAAGCAAACAACAACATTTATCGTATAACTTGTCAATAGCAGGCTGCATAATAATAAAATACTTACTTTCCAGCTTGGCCATCGTAATATCGTAGTTGATTAGGTATTCTTTCTCTTCCATATCTAACAATCTGTATTTTTCCAATGTCTTTGTAAACCCTTTGAATACAGTAGTTACTCTCTTTTCTGGAGGGAAATGAGAGGCCACTTCTAGGCGGTGGGTTATGTCGAGGTACTGCAAGATTTTAAATTTAAAAATTATTTTAAAATCAAAGTTTTGAAAGACCTTGGAATCGGCCTTGGCCAAGTAGCCCTAGCCCTGGAGCTAACGCCATAGTTGGGGCTAAAGCCAAAGCCAAAAAAATGTCGAATTTCAGTACTAAAGACCTCCGGCATTGCTCTGGGTTCAATTCGCTCAAGAGCTACAGCTGAAATCAGAGCCAAAACGGTAATTTTAAAAAAAGAAAAGCGGGGTTGAACCTAAGAAATGTGGCATTTTAATATTAAAGGATCAGTTTGACCATTCAAATATCATTGGCATTCTGTCGCAAAAATTCAACGTTCATTTTCTTCGCAAAAAACCTGAGCAGGTCGGTCCCCAATTGAAAAATTCATTTCGACACCGACCCACTCACATTTTTTGAGAAAAATAATTTTGATTGAAATTGCCTGATTTTCGACACTTTTTGCGACAGAATGGCAATGATATTTCAATGGGCGAACTGGTCCTTTAAGGATCCTTGGAGCCGTCGTGGAGCGGCTCTAGAACAAGAGTCTGAACCGGAACTAGAGACTCAGCCGGAGCGGAAATTTATAAATAGGCGAAGCCAGAGCCAAAGCTGGAGTCGAATATATTCAATTTGAAAGCTCTGACTCAATTGAAGCTCTGACTCAATGCTTTTTTAATTAAAAATTTTTATTTTCAATCTACCCTTACCACATCAAAGAAGTCAAGGACACCATCAGGAACATCATGATTCTCCAATAATTCTCTGACGAATTTGATGATTTTGAGTAATAACTTCTCGTCGTTGACAATCTTTCTCAGATCGTCTTTTTCATAATGACCTCGAAGGGAAGTCAGCTCCAAAAACAAGGTCTTCTGCTCAAAGGTGAGGCCATTATCAGCTGACATGAACTCTTCTGAAAAGTGAGTAGTAATGAAATGTTTAATTAATTTTGAGCCCTATCTTAAACCAAATTTTCAGGTTCAGGCGGCTTAGAACTATTTGAACAACCTAATACTGTTGATTCTAATGTGATTTCTTTTATGGTGTGACATGTAAAGGTAATATTAAAACAGGATTAAATCTGATATTGATGAAGAATTAAAATTTTAATACGATTAAGGTTTATATAAGTGTTAAAAAAAGTTTTGTCGCTTAATGAGAAGTAAAGCAATGCAAAATAACGTCAAAACTTTTTTCAGGCTGTTAAAGGCATGAAATGGCTTAAAATTTTATATTATATAAGCTATAAAAATGAATCTACGTATTTTACTTTTGTAGTCAAATAAAAATGGCAATTGGAGTGTATTGAACCGTTTAAAAAGTTTTGTCGCATTTGGCAAAAGAAAGTAATTTAAATTGACGACAAAACTTTTTAACAATTTAAAATAAGATTGAATTTATTAAAAATGAATTTTAGTTTGTATAAAACTCATTTTTTACTTTTTTAAATTTTAATTTAAAAAATAAATTAAATTTAAATTTTTAAATTTACAATTTCTTACCATCAAACCCCGGTACCATGGCCTCAAACTTGGAACTGGCCTGAATGGTCATCATTCGCAACGTGAACAACGCACATGCTACCGCCACCAGCCTGAACATACCTGTCGACTGTTACCAACTATGTTACTTTACTATTCCGGCTCATAACCTGCGGGTTTGTTTAAACTCGAAACAGGTACCCGAATTACATTCCATCTCTTGGTGTATTAAACTCTCTTTCCGCCTGCGAATGTAAAATTTTTGTAACGAAGGGTTATAACGAGTAGTTGAGTGGGTTGTAAAGTGCGAAATGAGTCGAAATCGTGGGGTTTGGTGAAGATTGCTCATGAAATCGTGACAACAAATGTTGATAATTTTGAAAATTGTTTTAAAACACCAATCTCAAATTTTAAAGCTTGCTTTTACTATTTTATAAACAGTAAAACAAGAATTTACACAAACATACGGTAAACAATTTAGTCCCACCACGAAATATTGAAACGCCAAAATGCCTTGGCATTCTGGATTACGCTGAATTTCTTCATAAATTCGAATGGATACAGTATTTTTGCCATATCTTGTTGTAAACCCGAATAACAAGAGTAAAAATGGATAATTTGGTAGGATATGAATCAAGTTCTTCAGATGAAACAGAAGAAAGCCCACCAAAGGTAACTTTACTTCGATGTTTTGCCTACTTTTTCGATTTGTTAAAGATGTTATGAATAGTTTTTAAGTCTTATAATGTTACAGAAGATCAGACTAGAGTCTGCTGGAACGTCGAACAGTAGCACACCTCAAGAAAGGCAAAACGAGCCGACGGTAAAATATTCAGAGCCAGAGGCGCCCACAAGAAAGAGTTTTAGTGAATCTACACCTCCTAACAGGTCTCCTTCAGGTAAATTTAGTTTTTCTTTTTGGTTTTTGCTTTTAGATATCACGTTTTTGGACTTGTTAGAAAGAATGTGTTTTATCTTACTAATAATAGCGATTTTGGGGTTATTTATGATCCTTAAGTTTGTTTTTCGAAGGCAAAAGACGTTATCTATCTAGTGTAATGTTTTTATTCGTTTAAAAACCATGTTTATAGATTCTTGTAATCCTAGCGATATTGTTTTTTCTTTCATTACTTAGAATAGAGTCTTTTCTATCTTTTAAACATAACTTGCTGTATTTGTACAGCGCTTGGAGGTATTGTCGAGCTCAAACGACGTGACCTATCTAGAGTAATGTTCTCAAATCCTAGAAGTTTCCAATCAAAACGTTTTCAGAAGATGAATCAGAAGCTGAAGAAAACCGGTTGATAGCTGAAGGAGGGGCATTGTTGGCTGTGGCATCAAGTGCTGGCTCTAATTGTCCCACACCGAGTAGGGATTCAGAAGGTGAAAACGAAGAAATTCGAGATGATTTGATAGCATTACCTCCTTCTCCAACGTCCGAAGTTGATCCAGCTATTGCGGTAAGATATTTAAAAGGTTTATTGCGCTAAATATTGTTTGTTTAGGCTTTATTTTTTGTTGGAGGGAAAGTTATATTGTAGTAGACATATGATGGTTTTGTTGGATCGGATTGAATTTTTAAGACATTTTTATAGTGTTTTTAGGTAGAAAATGATGTTCTTTTTTATATTATTCACAAAATTTCAGGCAAAGTTCAGAAACCTATTCGAATACAAGGAAAAGCGCAATCTGGATATGAACAAGGTGTTGACCAACCGAAAAGACTTTAAGAACCCATCAATGTACGAAAAGCTGAAAGAACAGTTTGACATAGATGAATATGGGACGAATTTCGATAAAACGAGGAATGAGTTCTTACAGTTTGAAGAGGAAGATTACTATGATTCGCTATCAGAGACACAAGCCAAAATGACGGAAAAAGAGCAAAATAAGAGGAAGAAGGTGTAGTTAACCTAAAACCACTGTTTAGAACAAAGTCAGTGTTTCAATTATTTGGGGGCAATAAATTATACAACATCTTTTGGCTTTTTGTTACCTAAATTATCGCTTAGGCTAATTTTTGGCGATTTTTTCAAAATTTCGAAATTAAAAATGAAAATTTCGAAAAACTGAAATTATGCAAATTTCCAGAAGTTTCAGAATGTGATTTGCGAGAAACTTTCATTGTCCTTGCATTTTCGTTATCCAGAGCAGTCGGATATTATACTTGACGGCGCCTTCCGAACGAATTGATGTCTAAGGGAGTGGTTGATAGTACAATTATCAATGAGCCTTATTACCATGGTAAGTAAATGGTCTTGTTTTTGATATTTTATTGTCTTTCGTTTAAAATTTTTGGTTTTGAGGGAAAAAGTTGATTAAAATGGCAAACATTAGCGAATTTTTTCGGAAAAAAATGCCATTTTAATTGTTATCAGTTGTTAAACCTAACTTTTTTGTAGCAAAATTGTAGATTATTATCTTTAGAGCATTTTACTTTGCAATTCATTAAGGTTCTCTAAACTTTTTGATCAAAAACCATTAAAAAACGATGTTGTAGTAGGTCTTCGGCCCAAAAACTGCCATTTATTAATATAACTATATATCGAAACACAATTGCAGGCTTGCTTCCACGAGAAGACATCAAGGCTATGTTGCATGAGAATGGCGACTTCCTGCTTCGAACCTCCGAGCCCAATGGTAATGACGGTGGCCGATCGTATATCTTGTCCATCATGGTTGATGCTGTGAATGAAGAAAACGGTGTAAGTTGGTTATTACTTGTTTTATTTTTATGAATCTTTGGTTATAAACTGTTAATAATGTACAGAGTAAGTGGGCCAAAATTCAAGTTTAAATTTCTAATCTGAAAATTTGATTTTTTATTTTTCCGCCAAATTGACATTTGGTTTTGTAGCTGTAGAATAGGAAAAATATAGTAAAAAGAATACAATTTTGGTTTTATATGTGCTGTAGATGTAAAAATGAATAAAATTTTCATTTGCAACACAATGCCAAAAAGCCCGCGAAAATAAAAATTCAAATTTTTTAAAATTATTATTGTAAATTATCTTGTTGATGAAATAACGGCATTTTTAATCAATTTGATGCCATTTCAAAATCAAAAATACGATTTTCAGATAAAACACTATGTGATCCAGCACCACCAGAACCGCTGGTCGATTGAGAAGTACGGCTTCGACAACATCAAACAGATGATCGAGCATCACATGAAGAAGCAAGAATCCATCTCCAAAACCATCGACACGGTCATCCTAAAAAAGCCGATTGGCCGCCAGGCGTGGGAGCTCAGCCACAACGACATTGCCACCACCAAGAAGCTGGGCGAGGGCGCATTCGGCGAGGTCCACAAAGGCACACTGAAGCAGAAGAACGGCAACACCGTAAACGTGGCGATTAAACTGGCGAAGCTCGAGAGCTTGACCAAAGAACAGATCAAGGAGATCATGCGTGAGGTAGGGAAGGGTGGTTTTTTATGGGGAAGAGGGGATCAATTGAATTTTTTGAAATCTTGAAAAATTTTAAATTTATGAACAGATGCTTAGTGCCATTTTGGTTTATAACTCACTTCAAAAAACAGGTAGAACTATAAAATTTGGAGTGATTAAGGATTGTTTTATAAAGTATCGAATTTTTAAAAGGAATTTTTTTAATTTTTGATTTTGAAAAGTTACAGTACTTTTAACATACCAGTCTTTTTTTCAAATTTTATCGATTTTTGGACTTTCTGCCATTCTTAAATAATGACACGTTGGAAAGTAAACTTGGCTAGTGCTTTTGAGTTTTAAATTTCAAATATTTGAATTTTCCGCCAATTTGGCAATTTTGGCATTGTGTTTCAAGCACTTTTTTCAACTTTCCAGACAAGATAGGCTTACAATTTTATAAATTTTGGTTGATTTAAAGGTTACTATTATGTTCATCATTCCATTCCAGGCCCGTCTGATGCGAAACTTCAACCATCCCAACGTCGTGCGCTTCTACGGCGTAGCGGCCGGTGTAGAACCCCTCATGGTACTGATGGAACTGGCCGACTGTGGGTCGCTGGACGGTTACCTCCAAAGGGCCGAGCAACCCGTCTCCAAGAAGACGGAGATGTGCATGCAAGCAGCCTGGGGCATTGAATACCTGCATCAGTCCATGGTGATTCATCGTGACATTGCGGCCAGAAACTGTCTGTACGGCGAGAATCAGGTCAAAATCAGTGATTTCGGACTGACAAGAGAGGGTACCATCTATCAAATGGACCCACATCGAAGAGTCCCTATCAGATGGTGAGGGTTTTTGGATTTTTGGGCTGATTTTAAGGCTTCTTGGATGTTTTTGAGCGATTTTTCATACCTCCATTTCATCACCCAATTCCAGGCTAGCCCCCGAAACCTTGCGCACCTTCATGTACACTCAGAAGACGGACGTCTGGGCCTTTGGCATCATGTGTTGGGAGATTTACAGCAACGGCCAAGAGCCCTACCCAGGCATGAGCCCCGCGGACACCTTCACCAAGGTCAAAATGGAGGGCTACCGCATGACCCTGCCCGATAACTGCCCACCAGAGATGGTCGACCTCATCACCAAGAAGACTTGGGCCGAGAGCCCGAACGACCGAGCCTCGATGGCCGAGATTGCCCACAAACTGGAGTTGGTCTACAAGTTCAAGCGCCCCTTTAGCGGCCCATCCAACATTTCCGAGCCAGTACCACCGGGCGTGTCCAATGCAGCACCAACAGTCCCATCTCCAACCCGACCCCCGGCTGGCAACAAACACCCTCCGGCTATGGGTGGCGGATTGGCGGCCGGAACGAAGAAACCCCTCAAGAATAAGAAGAGGGGACGTTAGAGGAGACGGTGAAAGGAATGAGGGTACTGTGGAAGAGATGAGTGTATTGTAGAAGAAATAAATGCTGAAATAGTGGAGAATTTTTAAATTTTGTTACCTAAACTACACCTTTAGCCTTGTTTTTGGTCAAAAAAGTGCCATTCTTTGGCTGAAAAGCTTGTTTTTTCCTTGATGCAAAAAGAGTGGCGCGTCGAAATTTTTCGCCATGGTTAATATTAGGTTGTCCGGAAAGTTCTGCAATATTTGAGTAGGTAAACTTTGAAAAATCAGGAAAAATTTATTTCTTGACGGAAAGAAAAAATTCTTTTTTTGTTTGTTTGTTTGTTACTTAAATTATTCAAAAAGGTAAGTTACATAACTTAATTTCATTTTTTTGTATTGTTTTAGGTATTAGAAAAAAATCGAGAAATCTCGCGTGCGCGTGAATATATGGGAATTCAAACGCGGAAATACTGCGGCAGAAACCTTCAGAATCATAAACGAAAATGAGGGTAAGAATGTTGTGAGTTATTCTACGGTGACCAGATGGTTCGCAAAGTTTCGTGTGGACGATGAGAAGCTTGAAGACAAACCACGTGCAGGAAGACCCAGCAAACTTGACAAAGATGCCCTGAGGCGCAAGATTGAAGATGACCCACATATTACAATCCGGGAGTTAGAAGATTTACTAAACTGTGGAAAAAGTACCATTGGTGATCATTTGAAGGCAATGGGTATGGTCAAAAAGTTGGACAAATGGGTGCCTCACAATTTGACTGATCTGCAAAAAGCCAAGAGACGATGTGCTTCCGAAAAGCTTCTGCAACGCTGCAAAAACGAAGAATTCTTGGATCGAATTGTAACTATTGACGAGAAGTGGATCTCGTTTAACAATACTAGAAGATCTACAAGTTGGTGTAAGCGTGGAGAAGCTCCTAAGCACGTTCCGAAGCCAGAATTGCACGAAAAGAAGCTTATGGTGACTGTCTGGTGGTGTAGCTCTGGAGTGATCCAGTACGATTTCATGAAACCTGGCCAAAGTATTACGGCCGACATCTACTGTGCCCAGATTGACAAACTGCGACACAATCTTCCAACAATGGTCAGAAGGAGGGGTCCGATCATTCTGCAGGATAACGCACGGCCCCATGCTGCAAAGAAGACCGTGGCAAAATTCAGGGAACTGGGATACGAAGTCTTGGAGCACCCTCCTTATTCTCTAGACTTGGCTCCAACGGACTTTCACCTTTTTAAACACTTGTCTTCGTTTCTTAATGGAAGAATCTTCAAAACTCCAGACGATGCCAAGAATGCCTTCAAGAACTTCATCAACTCCAGATACCCGGAATTCTACAATCGTGGAATAAAAAAGCTTGTAAATCGTTGGCAAGACTGTATTGATTCAGACGGTAATTACTTTGATTGATTGTAGTTGTTAATTATATTGTTATTATTGTTAGTTCAAAAGTGAATAAATATTGCAGAACTTTCCGGACAACCTAATACTAAGTGTGTGTTACACAAATGGTTTCTCTTTGCACAATTTTGTTACCTAAAATGTAGTTTTATCCTCATTTTAAGGCAAAAAAGTGCAATTTTTTGGCCGAAAAGCTAATTTTCCGGTTGATGCAGAAATAATGGCGCGTCGAACTTTTGGCGATAGTTAATACCAGTACTGCCCATACATTTTCAAAAAAAAATCGGCACAAGCTTTAAAAAAATTTTAATTCCTTGTAGGTATACCCCCTAAATACCCAAATCCAACCCCATACAACAAGTTATATTGTTATTTCATTCAGTATACAGGATAAAATACAATCATTAATGGTTGATTCCAAATAGTATTCGAATAGTTAGTCTCATTTCCTCGTGGAGTTGCGAATGTTGGTCAGGACCTCATGTATGTGGCCGAGGTGTTGTTTGATGTCGGGTCCCATGCCGTGTAGCCGTACCTTCAGATTCTCCTTGTTTTTCTTGAAGAACTCGTCGCCGTTCATGAGAGCTAGTCGGAGTTGGCGAGCGTCTTCCGTGACCTGAGCTTTGTCGCCGTTGTTTTCCCTCAACTTTTTGACCAGTCGCTTGGCCATGATGACCAGACTGTCAAAGTACTTGTGGAACTCTTCGGCGCTGTCGATTTTCATGGCGCTTGTGCGGACCGGGGAAATTTCCAGTTCGATGCCTTGTTTGGCGGCTCTGAAATGAAGGATTTTAGGCATGAAAACAAATAAAAAATTGACTAACAAGAGAGTTGTACCAAAAAAAGCACCAATATTGAAAAATGGCATTTTTATACTTCGTTTAGCGTAAAAAAATAATGATTTACACGGCTATGGGTGCGGCAAGGCTATGTGTCAGCCACGTTTATGAGGAGGGAAAGGCTATGTGAAGGGCAAGGCTATGGGGAAGGCAAGACTGTAGGAAGGGCAAAGCGATGGGTAGAGCAAGACTATGGGTAGGGCAAGGCTAAGAGGAGACCAAGGCTATGTGAAGGGCGAGGCTATGGGGAAGGCAAGACTGTAGGAATGCAAAGCGATTGATAGAGCAAGGCTATATATGTGTCAGCCAAAGTTATGATTTGCTCTCACCATGGCCTTGCCTATGGAGAGGGCACAATAGGAAGAGCAAGGCTATAGGTAGGGCATGGGTAAGGCAAGGCCATGAACAGGGCAATGTAATGGGGAGGACAATGCTATAAGTTGGGAAAAGCTATGGGTATGGTAAGGCTCTGCAGAGAGCATGGCTATGGGTAGGGTTAAGCGATGGGTAGGGCAGGGCTATGAGAAGGGTAACGTTATGGGTAGGACAAGGCTAAGAGGAGGGCAAGGCTATGGGGAAGGCAAGACTATGGGTAGGGCAAAAAAAACCCTAAAATCGACTTTAAAAATATAACTTTTCCTTTAAAAACCCTACCTAATTCCCCGATATCCAGCATAAAATACCTTTAAAATCCTCAATTTAGCCTTCTCCCAAAAAAATTAAATTTTTCATTAAATTTACCCTACCCTTTTTCGATATTCTGTCTCAACTGTCGATTGCCCTGTTCCAGCACTCCATATAGATCTTCTAGGTCGGCTTTGTCACGGATCATTGCTTCAATATAGCCCTTGATTTTGCCCACAATCACTGGGATTTGATCGTGCTCGAGGCTGAAAACGAAATTTCAAAAATTATCTTCGACCCTCTTATCGAAAATGGCAAATTTCGATCAAAAATTCCACAATCTTACCTAATTTCGGCGGCTTTCGGAATCTTCTCGGCAATCTTCAGAATCCACTCACTGTACTGTCTCTTATCACCTTCAGCATTAGCCAGATCCTTCTTCAGAGCTTCAACTCTGTTTGCCAGTTCTGAGGCCATCTCCTGTCTTGCTTCCAGCTTCCTCTTTTCTCTCTCAGCTTCTTGTAACGCTTCATTGCATTGCTGTAGCTCCTGACTAAATACTTCTACTCCCTGTTTAACTTGTTCTAGCTCCATCGCCACCTGTCTGAATCGTGCTTCTCCCTGCTTGAACTTCTGTATCTTCTCATTCAGCTCTTCCACGACCTGTTCTTGAGCTTTGGCTTCGCTTTGAGCTCGTTTACATTCCGTCACAAACTCATCTAGCTCTGCCATCGCTGCTTCCAGCTCTTTTTCCAGCTTTTCATGCTGAATCTTGAGGTCAACATGGTCTTTTCTCTCTGAATGGAGGGCATTTTGGGCTTCTTCTAATTGTTGACGGATCTCGGAGAGTTCGATTAGCTGGTTTTCGTCCGTTTCAACTTGCTAAAATGGCAAACAATATCAATTAAACCACCTAAAACAATATCACATCTCCCTACTACAACGTAAAACACGTCATATTCAACCTCACCTTTCTATTCCTGATCAAACTTGTCTCCAAGACTTCAACATTTCTCTTATATTCCTCTTCTCTTTGTCGAATCTCATCATTGTTGAACTCTTCTCTTCTTCTTGCATCTGATTCAAGGGTTTCGATATTCTTCGACGCCTTCTCCAGTTGTTTCCTTAGGTCTTTAGCTTCTTCTTTGTACTTTGCCACTTCGTTTTGGGCTTCTACAATCTTCTGGTTCAGTTCTACTTCATTATGTTCGTCTTTGTCCACTTGGGCTTCAATTATGGACATGCTTCGACTAAAATAAGCACAAATTTTGTTATAGACGTTGAAACTTGTTCCTTTCCTCATATATTAATGACAAGGTACTGCTTTTACTCTATGGTAAATTTGAAAATAACCAGAGTAATCGAAATGGCAAAAAACTAAACTTTAAAGCAAAAAAACAAAGAATTTAGGTAAGAAAATTTACTTTTTTATCTATTACAATATAAAAAGTTGAATTTATATCCAGTAATGCATAAAAATCGCTAAGAGCGAACTACTATAACATAAAACCCTTAACAATAAGCCTACTACAATATAAGATGAAAATTCCCAAACTTCCACCTACTACAATATAAACCCCCTTCAAAAGTTCCACCTACTACAACATAACTCCCGCCCCTCCTCAAAAATCCACCCTCCTTACCGCAATGAATCATCGATGATATGGCTGAGCTCGTTCAGACTCTCCTCCACTCCATTTGCCCCTTCCATCAGTTCCTTGGTCTGATCCACACTCAGGTTCAAGTTGAATGTCATACCATTGATCTTAGTAAGTACCTCTTTGATCTGCTCCTTTTCAGTCGCATTTCTACCCATTTTATTGGCAATATCACCCAGGAAGTTAGCTGTGGCTTTGACTTGTTCGAATAGTACCTCCATATTACCCTTCCAAGTCTTCAAAACGTTCTTGTAATTCTTCACATTGGCTTGAGCGCTGTTGGTGAGGTTCAGAATGTCACGGAAGCCGTTGGCATTCATCTGAAAAGAATTTTAGGTAATATATAGCTTTAAAAGTAAGAGTGTTCAATGTGAACTAAAGACATTGCCCTAAACTTCAAGTTTTAGATCAAAAAATGAAGGTTTTGACCTCGTAATCTAAAGTTATTACCTAAAATAATATAAAACATAACTTTTTGATCTATAAAGCCAAGAAAACCAAGTCTAACACCCATATTCAGCTTTTTACTACATAAAATTAACCAAAAACATCTAAAACAATATAATTTCCACTAAAAACGTAGCAATTTGAAGTCAAAAACCTACGGAAAGTTCAGCATCGACAGAGATGTGTACTCTACTTTCACTAGCCAAAGAATCACCACAATTCGAGTCCATATCCAAGCACTGATTACGGAAAAAGTCAGGGTTTTCCGACCAGTAAGCCGGTTTTTCACTCTGTTGCCTCGCTGACACCACAACTTTGCTCGAATCGGCCTTGGATTTGTTAAATGTTGAGAAAACTTGAGCTGAAATGACGACATATTACTATTACTTTATCAAAAAATAATCCAATACGTATTTTACAAAATAAACCTACAACTTCAAAAACTCGTCACATCACCAAAAACAATATCAATACCTATATCAAACCCCCTCAAACGATCTAAAACACCTACCAGGTCCCTTGCTAGAACTACTAGTCTGATTGAGCATCTGCTGATACAATTTGGACTCATCATCTCTTTTGGCAGCTTCCCATTCCTGCTTTTCTTGCTTTAGTTCAGCGTTCTCATCGCGAAGCCTTAGAACATCTTGTCGTAGCTGTTTAATATCAGTGTCATTCGCTCTTTTGATACGTCTAATCTGTTCCTCACGTTCTTCCACCTTCTTACGTAGTGATTCCACTTCATTGTTCTTGTGAGTCAGTTTCAAGGACAAGTCACGGATCTACAACAAAGACTTGGATAATATGAGCTCAAAGAAAGTCAAATTGCTTAATTACTTTAAGATTCATAATTTTTTTGAAGCCCAATAGTGTCCACAAACTATTAAAGTTATAATAAGCTTCAATAAAAACCAACTAGATAAATAAATCCTCCTAAAAGCAGAACAATATTAATAAAACTCTTACCTGATCAGCAGAACTCTTGTCTTTCATTCCAAGCAGCTGAGTGAGTTGTGCTTGAGTGTTATACAGCTCACTCTCAAGATGCTGGATCCTATTCTGAGCATTAGCCGGCATGGAGTCATCTAAATAAAGTGTAATATAGCAAACTATGTAACAGCACACTTTAATTAATTTTCTCACAATTGATGCTCAAATTAATATCTAAATATAAAAAAACAATGTATAATCTACTTACACGTCCTCCCGGTTGACAGTCCGCTACAAAAGCTGGTTTCATCCATTTTGAGAGCGAGGAGAACCAACTCAACCTAAAACAATATAAACAATAATATTTTTACAATCTACTCTTTAAATACACAAAATTTATAATTCCAAATGTTAATAATAACATATTTTTCAAAAACTATATCTAAAATCCTTAAAATATTAACTAAAAACAAATATTTATCAAAGAGACTCCTTTGACGCCAAGTATAATATAAATTTACTTCCAAAACAACCAAAACTCAAGGTAAATGTCTGAATAAACTAAAAAATAAAAAGTAAATTCTAAATTTACTCTGTAAAGAAGCAAAAGTTATATTACTTGCCTAACAACGGCCAGCAAAGGGAAAAAGGATGAAAAAGGGAGAAAAATAATATTTTTGAACGAAAAAACGCCCGCCAAATTTCAAACGGAATGTGTTTATTGATCGTGAATAAAATAGAAGTTGAATTTATACTCTCAGAAGATGAAGAAGACTTTTAAAATGTAGATTTTATAAAGTGTAATTTAATTTCACAGCAAATTTCATAAAAAATAAGCTTTTAACAAGCCATCTTTCACCATCTTTACTTTTCGAGAAGATTATGATGTCAAATCTCCTGTTAGCTGTTTAAATTAGATCAAACTGATGTTACAATAAATGTTTTAAATTTTTATTATATAAATAAATATAAGCTATGTCTCGTATTTTACTTAAAAAACATATTTTTCGCCAATGGGATTCGAACCAAACAGCTTTAATTTGTTTTTTCGCTGTGTTGCCACTGCGCTACGTGTGATACACACCTTATTTTTGTTGTAATTAAACTTCAGAATCTAGAAAATATATTTTATACCTATAAAACATCAAAACTTGAATTTCAATCAAAATTATAACCATTTTAAATTACTTTTGAATAAAACTTTATTCGATCAAAATGGCAGTCAATAACAAAAAAAACCTAGTCAATACAATATATATCATTCAAGACTCAATATATAGTTATAATACACCTACAATATATAATAGTTAGTAACAATGGCAAGAGTATTAGATTTTACAAAAAAATCGACTTCAATGCAAAGGAGGGGTAATATCCAAGTATTAGGTTTTTCAAATGATTCTGTGCTCTCTAACCCCCAAACCTTACTTTGAAAAGGGGCACGGAACTACTTAAACAACCATAATATAATTCATTTTTAATTTTTTTTGGAGACCCAAAATTATTTGAACAACCTACTATAATATAATAAAGAGACACGGGAATGCTTATGATCAGAAGATATCACAATGTATTTACAAGTATTCATAATATCTTTCTCTTATCGTTCTGATAATGTAAATGCAGTACCATAAACCGTCGGTTTTTATACATAATTAGGTACTGTTTACCAGTAAAACATGTTTTAACAGCATATTATTGTTGTAGGTTAAAGAACACTATTATCCCTATTGTTCTTCAACGTAATTTGCTGGAAATAGTCCCATTCTTGGGCCGATTCGGCCTTGCCACCAACCGGAATCATCTGAAAATGAACAATATAACCTCTGTTACTATAGCTTACCATTGATCCTAACCCACCCTTACCTTATCTACCCTAAAACCTTAATGCCATTCCTTACCCTTCTTGACCAGCTCGATAATCTGCCCTTCACAAAACGAGAGCTCATCAGTATCCTGAGCATCGTACGGATACATGGCTCTGACCGTGGGTCCTCTTGGCTTTACCATGGGTTTTGGCTTGGGAACGGGCCTTGGGGCATCCGCTACTGGATGTACCTTCTGGCCGGCATTTAGGGCGTGGGCAAGCACATTGGCTGGGTGTTGAGGGATACCATTAGCTGGATGTTGAGCTGTGGCATTACCTGAACATTGAGGTTGGTTATTTTGATTTTAAGCTGGACTACCTTGATATTGAGTTAGACTACCTTGATATTGAGCTAGACTACCTTGATATTAAGCTAGACAACCTTGATATTGAGCTAGACTACCTTGATATTAAGCTAGACAACCTTGATATTGAGCTAGACTACCTTGATATTAAGCTAGACAACCTTGATATTGAGCTAGACTACCTTGATATTAAGCTAGACAACCTTGATATTGAGCTAGACTACCTTGATATTAAGCTAGACAACCTTGATATTGAGCTAGACTACCTTGATAATGAGCTAGACTACCTTGATATTGAGCTAGACTACCTTAATATTGAGCTAGACAACCTTGATATTAAGCTAGACTACCTTGATATTGAGCTAGACTACCTTGATATTGAGCTAGAATACCTTGATATTGAGCTAGACTATCTTAATATTGTGCTAGACGACTATCTTGATATTGAGCTAGGCTACCTTGACATTGAGCTAGACTATCTTGATATACCCCTTGCTTACCTTGATATTGTTGTTGCTCCTCCACGGCGCTTCTAAACAGCTGTGTAGGTTTATGATGCTGCACACTAGGATGGTGATGATCCCTCGCTGCCGACTGTCTCGAAGCCCACGTGCTCTTTTGTACCGAGACCGGTCGATTCGTAGGCTTCGTGGTGGCAGGTAGTCCTGGTGGTACTCTTATCGTCAGTACCTTGCCTTCACTCGCTGTTGCCACTTTCAATGTGGCATTGTCTTCTTGAAACTTGAACTCTCGTACTCCCGGAGATCCGATGATATTGTATTTGAGCTTCTTCAACGTAGCGATATGAGAATTGGCGAACTTTAGGGGTAGATCACGGTTTGGTACCCTTTCGCGGTACCTTTTGTTCATGGCGGTTAACATCTCGGTCTTTAACGGTGACTCGAGTACGCTGGTGTATTCATCTTGAACCTGAAGGAATAGGTAATCATCTTGTAGGGTTGATAAGCCAATCTCTTTGATGTTCTCCAATGGTATTTGGCGCTTTACCACGTCGATTACTTTGCCTTTGTTCACGCCCTTCTTCTCAATGTCACGACCAATCAGCCAGAGGTACTTGGAGGTCAGGAGGACGTCTACTTTTGAGCTCTGAAAAAGAAATTTGTTATGATTGAAGGCTCTGTAAAGAAAGTTCTTGCCATTTTAAGTTTTGTAAAGAAAATTCTTGCAGGTTTTTGATTTGTAAAAAAAGTTTCTGCCATTTTATGATTTATAAATAAAGTTTTCGCCATTTTAAGCATCGTAAAGAAAGTTATTGCCAATGTTTTTGCCGTTGTTAAATAAGCCCATTTTGTGTCCTGCAGACTGCGGGTGACAAGTTATACGATGATTGCCATTCTTGGTATTCTTAACAAACTTTTGGTCATTTTGAACCTTGTAAGGAAAGTTCTTGCCATTTTATGCTTTGTAAAGAAAGTTTTTTCCATTTTAATCCTTAAAACCCAGTTTTTTCATGTTTTCAAAAACAAATTCAAAACTCCACCCACCTTGAATCTTCGATCAAGCTTAGTCATGCTGTGAGCAAAGTCGATCCTCTCTCTTCGACCGACCAATGCCTGTAGAGCTGGTCGATTCTCGATGCCAATGTAATCTCCAACAAAGTTCCTATTGATCGAGTTCCTCCGTCGCTGCTTTTTGCCATAGACCAGCTGGCTAGCCTCTTCCTTCTGCTTGACTAGCCGTTTGGCCGCCACGAACTTCTTGAAGGCCTTCTGAAGCACGCGTGCGAAGGCATCGTACTTCCGTTCTCGGGCTTCTTCCAGCATGAACAGGGACTCGGGGTTCTTGATAAAGATCTTGGTCTTGCCTAGCTGAAATTGGTCTTCGGCTAGGCCCATTTTGCGACAAATCACTTCACAGCCGTTTCGGACCGTGCCATTGTAGGTGGGCCATGTCTCCTCGGTTAGGATGGCATAACGCCAGAGGAATTTGTCGAAGGGACGACGGTAGGCAAAGCCGGCACGTCGGACTCGAACGTTCTCTTTCAAGCCTAAGTAACGGACTTGGTGACGAACTCTGGAAGAATTTTTAAATTGTTTTTATAACGTATTCAAGGTGTTATTATAGTTCCTGGACTAGGCTAGGCTAAGGTAAGGTAAATTAAGGTAAGATAAATTAAGGTAAGGTAAGGTAAGGTAAGGTAAGGTAAGGTAAGGTAGGGTAAGGTAAGGTAAGGTAAGCTAGACTATCCTACCCTACCCTACCGTAACCAAACAACCTTACTGTAACCCGCCCTAACCTTACTGTAGCCCGCCTTCGTCTTACCGTAGT
This sequence comes from Bursaphelenchus okinawaensis, assembly GCA_904066225.2. Lineage (NCBI taxonomy): Eukaryota > Metazoa > Nematoda > Chromadorea > Rhabditida > Aphelenchoididae > Bursaphelenchus > Bursaphelenchus okinawaensis. The sequence continues at coordinate 8,533,464 of CAJFCW020000001.1, read as the reverse complement.
ATTATATCTTTTTATTAAAGTATGGTAATAAAAAATAGCCCTACTGTAACCTCGGTACCGTATTTCTATTGTAGTATCGTCTAACGTGCCTTAGATTTACCGTATTGTACTCTATATACCCTAGCCTTATCGTATCAATGGTTCAGTTATAACGTATCCCAGTACCGGCCTAGGCTTATCACATCCCTATCTTTAAAAAACTTACCGTTCCTCATCAAACTCCAATGCCTTCTTCCTTTCGTTAGGTTTGATGCATCTAACATAATGTGGAGAGCATTTCATCAACGAATCCACCAAATGATTGGCTTGAGTTCGAATCTTAGTGGCTGCGCTTGAGGGCTTGGCCTTGGCTCCGAATGTCGTACTCTCTGGGAACATTGAGCGAATGAAGGAGCTGAAAGTGAAGAAATTTTATATCGTTTTAAACTAAAATAACAAATTTTATTTGTTTTTAAGTATAAAAAATTTTATAAAATAATCCCCCCCCCCTCCCACCAGAATCTTGTTTTTTAAATCTTGTTAAAAAATCACCCCAAAAATTAATTTACCCCCACCCAAAACCAAATTATCCCGTCCAAACCCAAACTACCCCGCGTAAAGCCAAATTAACACGCCCAAAAAGAAAAATAACCCTGCCGAAAAAATTTTCCCTGCCCAAACCAAATTACCCCGCCTATAACCAAAACCCATCCCAACTATATTACCCTGCCCAAACAATAACACCCAGCCCAAAACCAACCTGCCGACCCCCAAACCCAAATCAATAATTCAAAAAATATTAACTCGCCCAAAACCAAATTACCCCGCCCAAACCATATTACCCACCCCGCCCCCAAGAAAACAAATTACCCCGCCCAAGTCGAATACCTACCTCTCGCTTCCCTGCATCAACTGAATCAGGTCCTGATAGAGTACGTCTCTATTTTTGTCGCAGAACCCTTCAATGTCATACCTCACATCACCAGCGTAGTGTGTGATCAAAAAGCTATTGGCCCCCGGCTTGTAGTGAGCATTCTGACCCACATTCTGATTCATCTTGACCAGGAACTTTTGGTCACAGCCTTCGCTTTGGCCATGGATCTGAGCGCAAATGTCATCCAGATGACACATAATGCCCGGAGGGCGTTTGGCTTCAATCAAGTCACAGACAATCTTGTTGTTAAAGTAATCGACCGGTTGCCAGTGAATGCCTTCACTTATATATTCCTCTTGTTCTGCCTTCAGAGTCAGTTCAATGAAGATTTGTTGAAGTTTTTCGTTGACAAAGTTGATACAGAACTGCTCGAAGCCATTGTTTTCGAAGATTTCAAAGCCATAAATGTCTAGGATTCCAATCGACAGGTTTTGGTCATGCTTTCCGGTCGATTTTAAGGCTGTGTTCACTGAGTTTACTGAAAAAAAGTTATTGTTTTAATAGCACAACATCGTTTAGGCTTTAGAAGTATGAAAAGTAACACTAAGGTAGGGTTGAATGAAAGGATGTGTAGGGTTAGGATAGAATAGAAAAAAAACTAGGGTAGAGTATCACTAAACTACGGTAAAACTAGAAGAAGGTGAGACTACAGTAGGGTAAAATAAGGCAGTGTAAAACTAGGATATAGCAGTCTAAGATGAAGTAAGAGTAAGGCAGACTAAGGCTAGGATAGTGTAAGTCCAAGGTAAGGCTAAAGCAAAGCAAGACTAGAATAAGGTTAGGCTAGAGAAGGTTAGCGTAGAGTAAAGTAAAGTAGAATAGAGCAGGGTAGGGTAGGGTCAAGCTAACTAATAAAGGTAAATATAAGCCACAGTAATGTTAACTTACCAAGATAATCAAAGAGTCTAGTGTACATTCCTTTGACCCAAGCATCTCGATTGTAGATGGCTTGTTCTACATTGAGGTTAACATCAATCTGTTCTGTGTCTTTTCCCCATCTTGATTCGAGTTTTCGACTGGTCAATTTAGACTTGATGGCGTCAGTAGTTAAGCCTAGTAAATAGGCTGGGAATTGAAGGTCTAAAAATTTTTATAATAAAATTTTTTTTGTAAAGAAAGTTTCTTCGTTCCTTAAAACCACATTGAAATTTTTTAAAATTTTTGTAAAGAAAGTTTTTTCGTCTCTCAAAAACCCATCAAAATTAAAATTTTTTACTGTAAAATACCATAATTTACCACAATAAACCTTACATTCATCGCTCATAACCGTCGCATAGTTACCATCCTCAACGAAAGTAATGTTGCCTATGTGTAATATAGCAGATACAATCTGTAGGATCTGTAGTTGATCTTGTTCACTGATCCCTATCGTCTCCATGGCTTCTAATGTAGCTCCAAAGTCTTTTCTGTCCTCAGTACCTTCAGCTTCGTAGCAACCACTTTGGGCCAAATAACCATAGTAATCCGGGTTACTGATCCCCAAGTTTTCGCGCATATTTTGATCTGCTCCTGATAGGAGTTGATAGAAGATGTGGAAGTTGCGTTCACCCTTGCCCAGGTTGCAGACTCGGGACTTTTCAAGCAGGAAGTTGGAGATTTTACCACCAACTGGTTCTCCACCTGAACATATAAATATAAAATAATAAAATTACCCTGCCCAACTCTGAGGTACCGTACCATACCCTACCCTACCCTACCCTACCCTACCCTACTCTACCCTATCCTACCCTTCCCTGGCCTGCTGTACCCTATCCTACTTTAGCCTAGCCGACCTTAGCCTAGCCTTAACATACCCATGCCTTGTCCCATCGCTACCTATTGTTATCAAAGTCATTGGCCTACCTTCGCCATTACCTATTCTACCCTAGCCTTGAACCTACCGTGCCCTACCTATCTTACCCTACCCTAAAGCAGCCTTACCATGTCCATGCCTTATCCTATTACTGCCCTAGCCGTTTTATATTCTTACCCTAGCGTTGAGCCTATCCTGCCCTAACTACCGTGGCGTTACCCTACCCATGCCTTATCTTACTTCAACCCTATCATTATCAAAGTCCTACCCTCCCAAGCTTTTCATTATTCTTACCCCAGCCGTGAATTTACCCTACCCTTTCTCAATGTTGCTGATAATCAGAACCTACTATAACATCCAAAACTCCCTCCAACCTTACCTCTCCCAAACTGAATCTCCACATATTTGCCAAACCTCGATGAATTCCAATTTCTCAACGTAGCCGCATTCCCAAACGCTTCCAACAATGGATTCGATTTGATGATAACATCCTTAACATGCTGAACCCTCGACCCTCCCCCAGATATCCTAGCCACATATGTCATGATATACTTGGCTGCCACCGTCTTTCCAGCTCCAGATTCTCCACTAATGATAACACATTGGGATTCTGTGTCAATCATCATGTTACGGTACATGTTATCGGCTAGAGCGTAGATGTGGGGTGGATTCTCGTACTGTGTAGCACCTTGATACTGCTCCATGTCCTTTTCGGTAAAATATGACATTTCTTTAAATGGGTTTACTGAGATCAACACTGGGCCTATGTATGTCTGAAAATGACAAGAACTTTCTTTACAAGGCATGAAATGGCAAGAACTTTAAAATAGCAAACAGATAGCATTCATCGTATAACTTGTCACCCGCAGGCTGCACTACACAAAATTTGCTTTTTATGAACAAAATGCGCAATAACTTTCTTTACAAGAAGCAAAATAGCATAAAGTTTCATTAAAAATTTCGAAATGGCAATGACTTTCTTTACAAATCACAATATAGCAAGAACTTTCTTTACAAAACATAAAATGGCAATAACTTTCTTTCCAAGATATAAAACGGCAAAATCTTTCTTTACAAAACGAGAATTTAAAAAACTTACAAAAATAGCCTTGCCAGCCAACCGTTTTTTCAAATTGTCCACAATGGCATTGTCATTCAACGAGCGCAGTAGAACCATATCCTCCACCCCCACATTCTGTACATTGACATTGGATTGCCAGTGAAATGGTGCCATTTTATATTAACATCAAGTTGAAAATAAGTTAGTGAGGACCAGAAATGCCTGAAATTAAAATTTTTCATTTTTGAAATTTTAAAAAATTTTAATTTTTTTGAAAAGGATCAACCATGTGGATTTTTTTGAAAAAAATTTTTTTTTAAATTTTAAGTTTTAAAAAAAATATTGCAAAACACGTATAGTAAAACACTATTGAACTAGCAAAAACGGTAAATTCCAAAAATTACTTTTTTTTATTCAAAATTTAAAAAAAAATCCAAAAAAATTCAACAGGGTCCCCCGTGTGGATGTTCCCCCAGAAAAATTTTTTTTTCAAAAAATTTTAAATTTTAAAAAAAATCTCGCAAAACACGTGTACTAAACCATTCTCCCAATCCCGGAACCGTAAATACCAAAACGTAAACGTATAACGACATAACCGCCCCCAAAACACAATGCTCGACATATTATAATAGAGACGAGTGACCTTTTCGTGAATCACCTCGCTTTCCCTCCAAATTTCTTCAAGTTTTTGGGAAAAGAAGTGGGAAAGGTGAAGGAGAATATAATAAGACGTTCAATTTTAAGCCATTAAGTCACTAATCGAACAATATTCCTCTTAATACGAGCTTATTGTTAAGGAAAAAAGGGTTTGGCTCGAGGCTTTTAGGTCTATTTTGATCAAAATATTGTGATTTTAGAGCTGTTTTTAAAAATTTTATAGAAGTTAAAAGGTTAGAGCAGGTAATGTTTTTAGGATAAAAAATAGAAAACAAAAAACGTAGATATAAAAAAGTTAGAACAGGTAAATAAGAGGCGTTAAAGCTACTTTTACATCAAAAAAAAAGTAAAAAAGGCCTATATTGACTTTTCCTTATTTCTTATTCAATTTTATTAATGGAACGATGAAGAACGTCAATGTGTCTACAATTTTTTTAAATAACAAATTCTTATTTTTTCCAATTTTAGGTAACAAAATATAATTTTTTAAATTTAAGGTAACGAAATCTTATTTTTTCTGAAGTTTAGATAACAAAAATGAGATTTTTTATTAGTTTAGGTAACAAAAAGGCGTTTTTTCTTTATTATAAACAACAAAACGCTATTTTATTTTATTTTAGGTAACAAAAATAAGTCTTTTTAATTACTTTAGGTAACAAAATTACATTTTTTTAAATTTACAACTAAATCTACAAGCCTATTAAGCCCAACAAACAACGGTGCGCATTAAAGTCGCGGCGATTGTTTTATGGTTTTCCGGATTGGCAGCTGTGCCTGGGCGTGACCGATGTGGACGTTGGGCACATTTTTTATTTTCTGGATTAATCATTATTCAAAAAACGGGATTTTTTGTTGAAACTTTGTTTTTTGCGTTATTAATCACTTTTTGGGGAAAAACATCTTAAACTTACCATTTTGTTACCTAGAAAGTAAAAATCGATTTTTTTTTAATCTAAAGTTGAGAAAAAATATGATTTTTGTTACCTAAAATGAATCCTTTACTAAACTTAAAATGGCAAGTACTTTCTTTACAAAACATAAAAAAGATACTCAGCGCACAACTTGTCACCCGCAGGCTGCATAACACAAAAATGGCAAGAATTTTTTTACAGATAATAAAACGGCAAGAACTTTCTTTACAAAACATAAAATAGCAAGAACTTTCTTTACAAATCATAAAGTAGCAAGAACTTTCTTTACAAATCATAAAATAGCAAGAACTTTCTTTACAACACAGAAAATGATATTTATCGTATAACTTGTCACCCGCAGGTTGCATAACACAGAAATGGCAAGAACTTCCTTGACAAACCATAAAATGGCAAGAACTTTCCTTACAAACCATAAATAGCAAGAACTTTTTTTACTTATCACAAACTGATAGCTTTATTTGATTACACAAGCAGAAACTCTAAATGATACACTAGTCCTATCCCTACAGCTGTATGTAATATCAACCAAAAATCAATGTAAAACCTCATAAACTTGTAACAACAACTTCATTTCCCACACCAAAAACCAATTTTTTAATTTTTAAAATATTGAAAATAAAGAAAAGGAAGAAACTTTCGAAAACAGAGCCATTTTCCTAATCAAAATTGATAACCGTGATGCATTTTAATATTCACAAAATTAAGAAAAAAGAGCTGTAAACAAAATTAAAACGAATCGTTCGTTTTAAACGCAAATAAATCGAATTCGGATAGTTTGGAGCGCAAAAAACTATTTTTATACTTCCGACTGTGAGTCATTAGACTGGGCTAATTAACCTGCTTTATATACGTCATTTCGATTAATGATGCTTTATTTTATTAAAATAACTCTTGTCCTTGCAATAACACTATCAGTAGCTGTAGCCCTGGCTCTTGCCCTAGTCCAAGTTATCTTCCAGACACATAGCTCTAGGCTGAGATTTAGCACTACCCTAAATTTTAGTCTGTGCCCTAGTCCTTGCAATGGCCCTAGGCTAAGAGACCCTAACGTAAGAGTTAGCTCTAGTAGAAGTTCTATCCCTATACTAAACGATAGTCTTTTCATAAGCCCTAGTCTAAACCTAAACCATAACCTAAGCCCTAGCCTAAGCCCTAGCCTAAGCCCTAGCCTAAGCCCTAGCCTAAGCCCTAGCCTAAGCCCTAGCCTAAGCCCTAGCCTAAGCCCTAGCCTAAGCCCTAGCCTAAGCCCTAGCCTAAGCCCTAGCCCTAGCAATAGCCCTAGCTCTCGTTCTAACCCCAGCCTAACCCTGGTCCTAGCCCTAGCTCAATTTCTAGCCTAACCTTAGATACAGCCAAAGATCTAGCCCTGCCCTACGCCTCAGTCCTTGCTTAAGACCTAATTTAAGTCCTAATCCAAGCAGTAGCTCTACTCTAGGTGAAGACTTAGATCTAGATGAAGACTAGCTCTATCTTAAGACCTAGCCCTTCTTTTTTTCTAATCCTACCCTAGCCATATTATACTCTGGACAATTAACAGCACTAGTTTTGAAAATCAACCCCACTAAAAATTAATATTTTTGTTTACTAACCTTGCCTAAATAAAAAAATGCAAAGATTTTTTACACGCCGCTCCCAAAAAACGTTGTTTTTAAATTTAAAAACGTTTGAAGACTGATAAAATGTATTTTTTTAGTCTAGCAAAGCCTAAAATATTAAAATTAAAATAAATTTAAAAAATTAAAACCTCAAAAATTGTGAAAAAAAACATTAGAATGTAAAAGAAAACTAAATTCCCATTGAATATGACATAGAAATGTGTTTAAACGGTTGTTTTTCGAAAGCCCTCCTTTATTTGCCCTAAAGGCGAAAAAGGTTAGTCACCCAGGCGGTGCGTCATTCGATCCACACAAGCAAGTGTAACATAAAATGACCAGTCGCTGTAAATGGGGAGGGTTGGGTTTCATTTTATGGCACTATTTTGCTTAATTAAAAGTTCACCCTACCCTACCTTACTCTACCCTATTTTACCCTACCCAATCCTACCCTACCCTACCCTACCCTACCTACCCTGCCCCCTTACCCTACCACACCCTTACGACACCCATAACTTATACCACCCCTGCCCTATTAGTATCAAAGTTTTACCCTATTCTGTCCTACTTTACCCCACCCTATTTTACCCTCTTCTATTCTACCTTACCCTAGCTTGTCTTATTCTACGCTATTTTACACTACCCTACCTTACTATTACACCACCCTACTTTACTAACTAACCATACCATATATTATACTAGCCCTACCTCAGTTCCACCGCAGCCAAATCTAGCCTACCCTACCAAAACCTTTAGCTCTACTCTAAAATTGCTTTAGGGTTCAGCCTAAAGTCCGTTGACTGCTTTTAACCAAAAAAAACTTTTTTGAATTTTTAAAAATTTTTTAAATTAAAACCCTAAAAACCCCCAAACCACAAGCTTTCCCCAAAAACCTTCCCGAAGAGATTTAAACGTTCCGAAAAGACCGAAATTACTTTGAAATACTTTTTCAAAAAAGACGGTTTACCGAGGGAAAAGAGACCGGATAAGTGCGCAAGCCCCCCCCTATTGTAATATTGTAACGGCTCTTGAACGCGCGAAACACTACAACGACGAGGCTTCTGTTGTCGAGGGTTTGTAAACTGAGCCGATACGACCGCGAAATCGACAAGTTTTCACGTAACGGATTTTAGGGGGGGGGGATGTTAATAGGTTATTGCATGATTTATACATGGTGTTGTTCTAAGGTAGAGTCAAATATAAATTTAGTAGGGCAAGAAAGAGCTAGAGAAAGGTAAGACTAGAGTAAAAGCTTAATAATAGCAATGGTAAATTAATATTTAGCTAGGTGAGTGGAAAAACAGGGTCCGGATAGAGCTCTAAAGATAGACTAAGACAATGAAATAACTAATAAGGACAGGACAAGACAAAGCAAGAGCTAAATTAAGGCTAAAATAAGGCAAAAAAAAGGCTAGAGTAGAAAAATATCAAGACATACGAAGAGTCGAACTAGGGCTACAATAGGGCAAAAATGTGCTAGGGTAAAGCCGAAATAGAGCTAGGGTAGAACAAAAACAAAAGGCAAAGGCAAAAACAAGACTAGAAAAGGATAAAAAGAAAGCTAGGCTAAACCTAAGATAAGGCTAGAGCAATTCATAAGTTCGGCTATAATGAGGCAAAAAAAGCTCAAAAATACACGTAAGGCTGTGGCAAAATCAGTGCTATGATAGGAAAAATAACGGCTAGAGTAAGGCAAAAAAAAAGAAGCTAGACTGTGGCTAAGATAAGGCTAGAACAAGTCACAAAGTGGACTATACGAAGAAAGCTTAAAGCTAAAAATCGGTTAAAGAAGGCTAGAATAAGGCACAATGAAAGCTAACGTAAGGTAAAAAGGCTTGAGTAGAGTAAAAGTAAGTTAAAAAAGAGCAGAGTAACACTGGTTCAAATAAAATACGTCAAGATTTTATACTGCTACAAGCTTCACCAATACCAATCAAACTCATCCAGTAATTTATTGCAAACCTTCTACTAGATAACACGTTCATATAGAGAGCAGAACGAAAAGTAGGGGCAGCCGACTTGTTGACTGTAGGCGAAGATCAGGCAAATGGTTCGTTTCCCTTCGGCTGACAAACCGGGACAGGATTCGGTGACTTGTTTGAATACACATGAGTAGTACTCTTCACTGAAATAAAAGATATTACCATGAGGTAGGGGTGGGGATAGAGGTAAAAGTAATAGAAAGGGGTAGGTGTAGGAGTAAGGGTAGGTGTAAGTGTATGAGCAAGATCAGGATAGAGGTCGGCGTAGCGGTAAAACTAAAGACGTAAGGGTAGTTTAAGCTAATATAAACCTACTTGCATCCTGACCCATCATCAAAGCTATCGAAGTTGCAAGTAGAACGGCTCAAGGTATCGTGACAATCTTCAATTTCCTTTGATACTAAAACAATCGTATAATGAATATTATATATATGTACAGTACTACATACTGACTTTTATGAGCTTTATACTGTAAACAACATCCACAATACCCACCCTACTTCAGGCTAACACTAACCTACCATGATCCAAAAAAAGTGTTACCTTATTGTAGACCTACTCTAGCCTTACCCAAGTACCATTTATTATTGTTTAACCCTATATTTACCGTAGCCTAGTCTTAGGACAAACGTTATCATACCTACTCAATACTAGCCTGCCCTAGTCTTAAGTCTTACGCTATCCTATTCCTACCTTTTGGATCTACCACAGGCTTAAAATAAACATCCAATAGGCTTACAGTAACTCTACCCTACCCTACTGTTCTACCGTATTCTACCTTAACTTCTCCCATCCTACTTTATCCTACCCTACCATGTTCTACCCTACCATGCTTTGTTACCCTAGTCATAAACCAGCCCTTAGATAACTCAACTTTAGCCTTAACCTATCCCTACCATAGTCTCAACAAGTCCCACTAACTGAACCGCCCTACCTTTTTAATAACATGCCCTGTCTAGACAAAACAAAATTAAAAAACCCCTACCTTCAACCGTATGATTACTGCAAATCCCAAACGCATAGCCCACTTTTCGATAGAGCATCATAGACTCGGTGCCACTTAGAATTTCGGAAAAACATGGACCCACGAAGCGGGCACACATCATTAGTTGCCAGAATTGACTAAAACTTTCTTTACAGCATTTTGACTCCGGTCATAAAGTTCATAGAATTTTCATTTTTTCAAAATTCGTTCAATAAGTTATAAATAAGAACCTCCATTTTTTAACGGTCAAAAAGTTCATAGAATTTCCATTTTTTTAAATCGGTCAAAAAGTCCCTAGAAATTTCAATTTACCATTTCTATCAAAATTTTTTTTTAATTTTGACGTTCAAAGTCAAAAAATATCAAAATCTTAAGTATAGGTATAGACATACTCGCACAGCCCATTAGCCATTGAATTATTGTCGAAACTGTCCAATAAACCGGCCAATTCGCCGAGACCAGTAAAGTCGTCAGCGCTCAAAAAGTTTTGCGTCACTACCATACTACATTGGTTGGCTAGCTAGAATAATAGCTAGTTAATATTAAAATTGAAAAAAATTCGGTCCAAAAGTTCAAAGAAAAAAATTTTTTTAATTTTTAGTCATAACCGGTCAAAAAGTTTATGAAATTTTAAGTTTGAAGCAAAAATCGGTCGAAAAGTCTATAGAACATCCATTTTCAAGCAGAAATCGGTCAGAAAGTCTATAGAATTTCCATTTTTCAATAAGTTTGGTCAAAAAAATTTATAATTTCATTTTCAATTAAAAATAGTCAAATGTTAAATTTCTCAAAAATTTATTAAAAAATTCTTTTTCCACTTACTTTTTGACCAATTTTCAAAAAATCTTACCATTTTATCTCGTAGCGTGCAATTTATTTTCAACTCCTTTCCAGACTTAACTATCTCCAAACCATTTGTCATGCCCAACACCGCGAATAAAAGCAGCCAGCTTAGAAAACAAGTCATATCAACAATGACCCAAAAGGTAAAAACAAAAAATCAATTTAGTTTTCAAAAAATTTAAAAATCAGTTTTGAAAAATAAAAAAAATGCCTTTTGGGCGTTCGGCCAAGAAAAGTTGACCAAAAGCTGCTCTTATCTACATCAATATCAGCTGATCAAGGGACGTATAGATCTACTAGTAGTCTATAGCAAGAATATTTGAAGCCAAAACAGCGGTAAACCTAAAACATCGATAAAATGACGAACCATTTGCCAAAAATCCATGAATAGTCCATATTAACCTAAAACACGATCAAAACAATCAAAGGCTTACCCAACATCTATTAAAATCAAATTGAATCTGCTTCAAACCTTCGAAAATCGTTATCGATGCCATCTCTGAATCAACCTTTTACAACACCATCCTTTGAATGAAGAATAAAGCCTATATTAACCTAAACTATCAACAAAACAATCAAAGACTTACCAGAAAGCCACAGAAATCAAATTGAATCCAGTTCAAAACCTTAGCAATTGTTATCGATGCAATATCTACATCAACTTTTTACAAATCTTGAAATAAAGAATAAAGGCTATCTATATTAACCTAAACTATCAACAAAAACAGTCAACAACTTACCCAAAATACATTGATTTAGACACCAACTCACTTTGGAGCTCCAGAAATCTTTAGCGATGCCATTACTGTGCAAAATTACAAAATACCAACTTTAACACATCAATTGAAAATCATATTAACCTAAAAATTCAACAAAGAAATCGAATTCTTACCAAAAAACAAAAAAAAAACAAGAAAATTGGAAAAATAAATTTTTGAACGGGGTTTTGCCCGCGGTTTTTGTTTTTTTATTGATTTGATAAATAAAGTGATATTCCAGAGCATGCCAAGTAAAGTCAAGGGTGAGTAGAAGATCGTGTTCAATATTAAATATTGTTGGGCGGGTAGTTTTTGGTTTGGCGTGAACAAAATAACAAAAAAAAATTTTTTTTAGGAATGTCAACAGGGGGGACCAAGTTCAACTTTTTTTCAAAAAAATTTTTTTGAAAGATAATCATTTTTCTGTCCCACCGCCAGGCCTATTGAGTACAATAGATTTTTAAAATATAAAAGCCTCAGGTAATAACTATAGTTTTAAATTTAAAAATTTATTTAAAATAACTTTATGTTTTGTCGTGAATATGGAGAGCAGAATGTAAAGTAAGGGCATCCGGCTTGTTCACTCATTGCGAATAGTAGGCAGATTGTTTGGCGACTCTCGGACGAAAGTGTGGGACAAGACTCGTACAGCTGATTCTTTACACATCCATAGTAGTCTTCACTGAAAAATATGTACTGTAGGTTCGATACTGTAGATGAAAAATGTATACTGTAGATTAAAGTAGAATAAGAATAACATATGATAGAGTACGGTAAGGGGTATTAACATATAATGAGCAAATTGGTTTATGGTACTTCAAATGGGTGTATGATATAGTAGGGGCTCCTGTACAGTAAGTAACAGTAGGGTAGGGTAGGTTAGGGTTGAGTAGGGGTAGGAGCAGTTAAATTTGCACTTACTTGCACGAGCTGATAATGTCATAATGCTCAATACAATAGGCACGATTAATGGTACTGTAACAATCTTCGATTCTTCGTGATTCTAAAATCAATTTAATTTTAAAAATTTATTCAAAAACGACAGAACTTTTTATCTCGGCAGATTATGTAGGATGATATTATATGAAAAACCCTACCTTCTATAGTATGATTACTGCAGATACCGTAAGCAAAGCCAAAGTTATTGTATATCGATATCAACTCGGAACCACCGACCATCTCGGAAAAGCATTTGCCCAAGAAACGAGTACACATTATCATTTGCCAAAGGCGGCTAAAATTACAATTTTTTTTAAAAGTTTTAGTTTTAAAAAATCAAAAACAAAAATTAAAAAAAAATTACAAATTTTTAAATTGACATACGCGCATTGTCCATTAGTCAATGATTGTTCGTTAAAACTTTCCAAAATTTTAGGTAGTGTACGCATTCCAGTGAAGTCAGAAACGGGCAAATATGTTTCGGTCAGAACCATCGTACATTGATTGGCACGCTGAAGAAAGCCAAGCATTATCAACTTATACATACCCTACCCTACCCTACCCTACCCTACCCTACCTACCCTACCCTACCTACTTTACCGTAATCCTTAAACATACTCTACCTCAACTCAAAAGTTCATACCTAAAAATAAACAAAATTTAAAAAACTTGCCAATTTTTCAGCATAAGTACAACTTCTCTCTATACCGAAAAGGTTCAGCTGAACGCCCAGATCTGCGCTCACAATACCCAAAACAGTGACACATAAAAGCAACCGGCTGATAGAAAGGTTCATAGCAAAAGTAACCAGATATTCATATCAGTTTTTTTTAATTTTGTCCGAATTTTAAAAAAATAATTTTTTTAGAAAATTTTAAGTCCATTTTATTTTTATAAAATGATTTTTTAATATTTAAAACACAAGATAAATGGCAGAAAAAAAATTTCAAAAAAAGTTGAACGTGGCCCCCTGCAAATTTTGAAAAAAAAATTTTAAATCGGCACAGGTAGCAGCCAATTTTCCAACTACCGCCCCTAGACCAAAAGTGCCCGCCCGGCTTTGACTGCAACTCAGGATTTATGCTATTCTGAAAGCAGATACGATACTCTAACACCATTTACAGTATTTAAAAGTCGTTCACAGTTCACTATATGAATTTACAGTCCCCTAATGTCAAATTCAGTATTATAAACCCATTTATAGCAAACAAAATCAATTTACAGTACCCTAACGTTATCTACAGTAATCTCGGTATTCCGCAGTATTCCCTTTTCCATCTCCTGTCTATACCATGCTCTACCTTGCCTTGCCTTGCCTTGCCTTGCCTTGCCTTGCCTTGCCTTGCCTTGCCTTGCCTTGCCTTGCCTTGCCTTGCCTTGCCTTGCCTTGCCTTGCCTTGCCTTGCCTTGCCTTGCCTTGCCTTGCCTTGCCTTGCCTTGCCTTGCCTTGCCTTGCCTTGCCTTGCCTTGCCTTGCCTTGCCTTGCCTTGCCTTGCCTTGCCTTGCCTTGCCTTGCCTTGCCTTGCCTTGCCTTGCCTTGCCTTGCCTTGCCTTGCCTTGCCTTGCCTTGCCTTGCCTTGCCTTGCCCTGCCCCGTTATGCGCCTTGCCGTGTTCTGTCCTAATTTACCCTACCCTACTTAACTCTGCCTTGCCTTGCCCTGTCTTTCCATATCCTATCCTACACTACCCTTCCCTATTCTATTCTACCATTTCTTGCCCTATGCTGTTCTAAATTTGCGCTTGCTCTATAGTACCTTACTTTACCTTATGTATTACACTGCTTTGTCTTTTATTGTATAGTAATGTATAATATTTTACCGTGCCCTTTGTTTCATAGGATAGGATGGGTTAGAGTAGGATGGGGTAGGAGATTCTGTAAGGTAATTTATGTTGTATACACTAGGTTTCAGCTGCTAATCATATTATAGGCCCTTTAGTTTTTACAAATTTCATATATTTCTACTCTAACTTCAGCAAGAACGTTCTTTTTTCTATTCGCCCTATTGGTAAAGGCTTAAACCGTTGGTAAGCAATAAACTCTGGAAACAAAACTGTTTGCGACATTATTGTTGTAACCTTGTCCGATCTTTTCTTGCGATTACTTTCCAACCGGTTTCAAGGGCATTGGAATGTGTTCTTAGGGCGGGTCCGTTCTGTGACTATTTAAACAGTTAAGGTGATAAGAAAAAGTTAGTTTGGGTTCTTTTCGTTCTTAAACTGGTAAGTTTTGTTTTAGGTTTGTAAAGTTAGTTTTAGGGCTTAAAGTTGTACTTTCTTACTGTAACTTTTTCGTTTTTCTACTGTAGTTTCTATTTTTGCTACTTTATATACCTTTTTGCTAATATTTAAAAATTTTTAAAAATATTAAAGCTAAAATAGAATAAAAAAGTCTTGTCGCAGATTTACATGTTTATTACAATATCTTATTTTATTTATATTTCAAAAAATTTTTAAAAAATTAAGGGCAAAAAAGTCTTGTCGCCAATTTTCATGCATTTTCATGCTAAAAAACGACAAGACTTTTGTATGCCCTTACATTTTCATAATATTGAATAAAATATTATAGTAGAACCCATTAATACAAAAATTCATTTTTTTCAAAAATATTAAGTTAAAAAAGTCTTGTCGTCGATTCCCATGTAATTACACTGTCAAAAACGCCAAGACTTTTTTAAAACCTTAATATTTTTAAAATTGTACAAAACTAATAGTAGAGTCAGGTACCATCTAAAAAATTCAAATTTTCAAAACTAAGCTTACTTTTTCAGCTTCAAAATGAAAACCGACTACTTGGTCGGCGTAGCCTCCGTAGGCAGCGCCTTGGTCATCCTCAGCTCCCTCTTTGTCGTCGGAACCCTCTTCCAGGACATCAACGCTCTCTACGATGAGATCCAGGTGGAGATGGTCGAGTTTCGTGACGTAGCCGACAGCACCTGGTTCGGCATCATGCAAGCCCAACGCCAAGCCCAGCCCCGCGTCGCCCGTGCCGCCAACTTCAAGGCCGCCGTGAACCTTGTGATGGGCCGCAACAAGCGTAACGCTGAGTGTGCTTGCGCTTCGCCCGAGAACAACAAGTGCCCAGCTGGACCACCTGGCCCACCAGGACAACCGGGACCAGACGGAATACCAGGTATTCCTGGCCCCGACGGAAAGAACGGTGAGAACGGCATGGACTGGTACGTAAAGGATGTGACCAAGGAGTGCGTCAAATGCCCAGCTGGTGAGCCCGGTCCACCAGGAACTCCAGGCCCTGTTGGACCACCAGGACCACAAGGAATGGCCGGATCTCAAGGACCACCAGGCAAGACTCAAGAGCCCGGCCCACGCGGAGAGCCCGGACCACAAGGACAGCCCGGTTACACAGGCCAGCCCGGTGAACAAGGAAAGCCAGGAGAGGACGGTAAACGCGGACATGGTGCTCCAGGACCAAAGGGACCAATTGGACCACCAGGAGAACAAGGCTACCCAGGTGTTGCTGGTGTACCAGGCCGTGATGGAGCTCCAGGAGCCAACGGTGAAGCTGGACCTCAAGGAGAGTTGGGACCAAACGGTGCTCCAGGTGTGCCAGGCTTCATCGGTGGTCCGGGAGTGCCTGGCCCTGATGCTGCTTACTGTCCATGCCCTGGCCGTACCATTCCGGTGGCCAACCAAGGAGCTCAACGTAACGCTCCAGCTCAACAGCCAAAGGAGCAGACCTACAAGCGGGCTTAAGGTGGTACTAATATAACTTAAGCTGGTTCTTTCTAGCATAAGTTCAAGTGGTACTATTGACCACTTATCATATTTTTTGCGATTTTAAGAACAATAAACTTGATATTGCAATAGGTTGTAAATAATACCTAAATTCCAAAATTTTAAAAACTAAAAAATTTTTAAAAATTCAAATTCCCTCAGGCTAACAAGCCTTAAAATGTAAATTTAAAAGAAAAAATATAAATATAAAAGCCAATATTAACTTCTAAATTTCAAAAAATTAAGCCAAAATTTCAAAATTCTCTTTATTCCCTGAGGCTATCAACCTCCAAAACCAAGTTTAAACCCAAAGTTCAACGCTGAATTCGATTGACAAGCTGATTGTTCAGAGCAGGTGATGCCATTTGAGGTGGGGTTTGTACTGCTCCATACGGTGGTACCGCACCTGCAGGTGGTCCAAGTTGAGGTTGTTGTGCCATCGGTACCATCGGCTGTTGAGCCATGCCTTGTCCCAGTACTCCAGTTTGTAAGCCCATCACAAACTGTGGTTGAGCACTCGGTGAAGCTGGTCTGGGTGATGCTGGGACACCTCCGAATGCTTGATCTGGTACTCCTCCCATTGGTGGTGCTCCTCCCATAGGTTGTGCTCCCACCATTTGTGGTGCTCCACCCATTTGTGGTACTCCACCCATTGGTTGTGCTCCTCCCGTTGGCTGTATTGGTCCTCCTGGTGATTGTTGAGCACCTGGAGCGCCGGCTGTAGCAGCATGAGCCGATTGTTTAGCCGCTTGTCTAGCTGCGTCCGTTTCGGCCGTGGTTTCGTACTCTTTGATGAATCGTTGGACGTACTGAAAACAAGATGTATGGTAATTTATAATGGCATACTGTTTCATACTACAACATACTTTACTCCACCCTACCGTAGTTTAGTTTGCATTACTGTGTCTTGCTCTACCGTACTCTATCCTGCCTTATCATAACTTACCTTATCCTTCCTTAACCTAGTCTACTCTATCCTTCCATACCCTACGCTATCGTAACTTAACTTGCCCCAGCCTATTCTACCTTACTTTACCCTTTTCTACTCTACCTTACCCTACTCTGTCCATCCCTAATTTACTATACCCTACTTTACTTTACTCTGTCCTACCCTACCTTATCCTACACTACTAAGCCCGATAACGTCTTCTTGCTCGGCCAATCCAATCATCACTCTGTAGACAAACACTAGCTGAGTAGGTGTTTGTATACAATGCATTCGCATAGCTAAAAGTGCTATATGTATACTTTTTTCAATTAGGCCGTTTTTTCAAAAAAAAAATTTTTATTTCAAAAAATTTTTTTAATTTCGAAAAATTTTTTATTTAATTTTAAACCCAAAAATTATCAAAAAACAAAATAAAAATTATTTTCAAATTATTTTTTTTAATAAAAAAAACAAAATTCAAATTTCAAAAAAATTTTCAAAATTAAAAATATTTCAAAAACCCACCCCTCAAACTTTTGACCACATCCACCACATTCAGCTTAGTCGTCGATGACAATATATGTTGATAGCACATTTCAATAGCCAAGAACGCTCCAGTTCTACCAATTCCAGCCGAGCAGTGGACTACACTTGGCCTGCTTGTACACGACCTAGCCACCTTCAACAGCTCCAGTGGTTTCATGACCTGACGTGGCACGTCGTGATCCGGCCAGCCGTGCCATTGAACGTGCTGACATTGGAGGATGGGTTGGCCATTTACTGACACAGTAAGTGCTGTGAACTCAGTGTTACCGTCCATTCGAGATTCGCCATTGGTTACGATGAATTCTAGAATAATATAGGCTAGGTGAGATAACTATGATGGTAATGGTGTAAACGTTGTTTAAATTACACAAAACGGCAAACACTTTCTTTATGAATCAAAAAATAGCGGGAACTTTCTTTACAAATTAAAAAATGGCAAAAACTTCCTTTACAAAACATAAGATAGCAAGAAATTTCTTTAAAACAACACAATTGACATTAATCGTATAACTTGTCACCCGCAGGCTGCAAAACACAAAATCTACTTATTCTAAACAGAAATGGCAACAACTTTCTTTACAAAAAATAAAATAGAAAAAACTTTCATCAATAGTCAAAAATGTCAATAACTTTCTTTGCAAATAAAAAAAATGCAATAACTTTCTTTCCAGACCATAAAAACACCATTTCTTTCAAAACTAAAACCGCAATAACTTTCTTTCCACATTTTATAGGCCTTACCTCCAACTGGAAGCGTTCCTTTATAATCCGGCGATTAATATCTATGACATTTGGTTTTACCGTCTTCAACACATTCGCACAACATGAAGATGTAGCCCACGTTTTCTTGAACACACATTCTCCAGAACTCAACTACAGTATTGGACAGGGGGCCTTGAGTAGCGATGAAACGATTTTTGAAAGGATCTCCACCAACAAAATTGGCATGGATGTAGCTGCCATCACGAAGGACAACACGAGTGGCGTCGGCACAGGTCACATCTGGAATGGCATTAAAAATTTAAAAAAAGTTTTTAATTTCACCATGCCCCACCCAATCCTTCCTCATATTACTCTACTTAACCCTACCCTACAATACCATACCCTACTCTACCCTACAATACCATACCCGAGCCTACCATACCCTACCAGACCATACTCTACCCTAGCTTACCATAACATACCCGATCCTACTCTACCCTACCCTTAAAAGTATCAAGAAAAATCTTAACCTACCCTTATACCTATTCTTGTCCATGTGCAGGTTGAACTCGTTGCTGGTGTGAGTCTTGGGAATGTAGATCTTCAGCTCTTCGAACTGGTTAAAGATACCATGCACGCCCAAAGTAACTGCATCTCTGACAAACTCTCCAAACAGATATTTTTTTTGCTCTGTCAAGTTGCCTTCGCCTTGAGTGGTCGGTTGAGCTGCGGTTGGCGTCGGTTTTGCGGCCACACTTGGTGCATCAGCTGCTTCTTCGCATGTTGCTTCGACTGGAAATGACAAAGATAGGTAAATTGAGCACAAATTGGAATGAACTTTCTTTACATGATTTAAAATGGCAAGAACTTTCTTTACAAGCCATAAAACGACAAAAACTTTCTTTACAAAACTTAAAATGGCAATAATTTTCTTTGGAATAGCAAAGGTTGCATTCATCGTATAACTTGTCACCCGCAGGCTGCAATACAACAAATAATGCATTTGGCAAGTAAATTGGCAAGGAGTTTGTTTAAAAAACAAAAAATGCAAAGACTTTCTTTACAAGCCATAAACTAACAAGAACTTTCTTTAAAAAACAAAAAATGCAAAAATTTTCTTTACAAAACATAAACTGACAAAAACTTTCTTTACAAGCCATAAATTGACAAAAACTTTCTTTACAAAACAAAAAAATTGCAAGAACTTTCTTTACAAATCATAAAATGGCAATAAATTTTTTAACAAATTATAAAATGGCAAAACTTTCTTTACAAGTCATAAAATGGCAATAACTTTCTTTACAAGCCATAAAATAGCAAGAAATTTCCTTACAATACAAAGCATGACAAGAACTTTTTCTATATCCAAAACACCAAGTAAAGCAACCCACCAACCGTAGCCTGGATCTTCTTCTTGCCTTTGGTCGCCTTCTTTACCGGCTTTTTGGAAGATACCTTCTCCGAAGGGGCGGCTCCCATTACAGACTTTTGCTTCTCATTGGTCTCGACCGTTTCCTCGCGCGTCGCTCCGCCCTTTTTCTTCTTCTTCTGGATCGAAGTCTTCTTCTTCGGCGGCATCGTTCGGCCGTTCGCTAACACTCAAAATGGAGAAATGAACTTGTTTCCTCGCCCGGTCGAAAGGGCATTATTTTGAAACTTCCTCGCCCGGTCGAAAGGGCATTATTTTGAAATTTTTAGATCAATTGAGAAACATTTTTAGATTTTTTCGCTGTATTTGAAACCAAACGCCAAGCACGTGAAAATATTTTTTTTCTCGCAAAAATTTGCATAAAACAAAAAAAATGAAGTTTACCTTGCTTTAAAGTCCGTTTTCCTAAATTGTCAGTTTCTTCCATATGCAAACAGCCATGCGGTTGAGTTCATCACCCCTTCTAAACGTGCTTCTACTGTTTCTGGCTACCACCGTGAACGCAGAAGACTTGTCCGCGAAAAGAGTGAGAGATCTACGTTGCAAAAAATGTCTAAAAATGGAAAGCGGCATGATTCAAGAGTTTCATGTGATCAGACAGGTTGACGATTGGCACATGCTGATTTTCTGTAGGTTACTGTAAATATGTTTTATTTGTTAATTTTTATAAAAAACTAGCCATGACAAAGTTTTTAAGTACTTGAAATTAGACATGAGGAACCCAGACCGGTCTTGACCCAAATTTAGGTCGGGCTGTGCCTGAAAATCAAGGCCCGGCCCTTTTGCACGTAAAAAAATTCTGGCCGGGCGGTATAATATCGTACTCTAACCTACTCTGGCGTGCTCTACCCTACTTTACCCGAGTATATTGGGTTTTATTGAACATTTTATAACTACCAATAACGAACACTATTTCAGCCAGCCTTAACGGCACGAAGACGGTTGATGCACCACTGTACAAAGAAGACCATTTCATCGATTCTTTTAAATATATGCCGGTGTTTGTGAACGGCACTTTTCAAACATACATGATTGAGGTCACAAATACTGGTGAATTCAAGCGTATTCAAAGGTAACGTTTGAATTTGTATTTGATAAGAGTTAAAATTACCCCCCCCCCCTCTCCCTCATTAATTTTCATTTTAAAGCCTTTTAAATTTAAAATCAAAAAAAATTTTACATTATCTACACCCCCTACATTGATCTTATAAAAAATGTATTTTCAGACGCTTGAGTGATGGTATAAGTTATAAATATGATGATATGAGCTCTTATTTGACCGTACGACGTTATGAATATTGTTATTTCGATAGAATGCGCAGCATAGATCATAGGGTCAGCTTTGTGTACCGAAACCTTTATATCACCAGCAAAGACGTTGGCTACGAGATGAATAGAGCGTGTAGCGATTTATTTATGGCACAACATCCGTTCTTTTTGCTACCCAAAACTGGCAATTTCGACACAAAGATCGACAAATGTTTTGTAAGTGAAATTAGGATAGTGCAAAGATGTTTAGAGTACTGTAAGTGACTTTACGGTACTGTGAATGCGGTTAGAGTACGGTAAATGAGGTTCGAGTACTGGAAATGAGTTTAGAGTAAAAGTATGAAATAAACCGTAATTTTTTCAAATCTGTGTAACTTGGGCTATTATAGGAAGACAGCCACACAGTGTGTGTCATGGACGTGGACGACCCCTCTCGCTTGCGCTTAATCAAACGTAATTTCCGTCGTGACCGTATTGCATACATGCGCAACGGCCTGGTCGTGCATTTGCGATGCATCACATCCAGATGCGCTTACTTTATTTACGATACCGAAACTGGGTATGTCAACGTTAAAAATTTACTTTTAAAATAAAACACATTTTATAATCTGTTTTAATTCTAAAAATTCAAATTTTAATTTTTTAATTTTTATGTTGAACAGCTATAAAATCGACTTTCTCGTTAGCCTGTCAAAAATGATAAATTCATTTTTCAGACTCGACTGGTATATTCCAGATGACATAAAAGTACACACTGAAAAACTCAATGGTGTTATCCGTTTGATTGTGCCACTTTTGAGACCTGACGATAAGTTCTACACGAGTCCATTGCGTAGATTACCAACTACTACAACCAAAACTACCAAGACTACAACCAGAAAAACTACTACAACCAAAAAAACAACGACAACTAAAAAAACAACGACTACAACTAAAACAACAACGTCAACAACTAGAAGAACCACGTCTAAAATTACCACAACTACGATTACGCAGCGAATTACAACCATGCCTAGAACCTCGACTACGACAACCCCTATAACCACCCCTACTACGATCACGACGCCATATAACCCTGATCCTGAGCCAACATATCAACCACAAGATAAAGGTTATTACGTTCCACCACACATCGAAAACTATGAAGTTGCATGGGAAGAGGACAGAGATGGGAAAGGTGATATGGAATGGTTTGTAGAATACCATAGTGGTAAATCAACATCCAAGTCTTCAGGTCACTTGATGTGGATTGCTGTCTTGGTGTTGCTGTACCTTCAATTGTACTGACAAGTTTATAGTCCAGTGTTTGAATAAATTATTGTAAATTTAATATTGTTATGTGGATTGTTAACCTGATTTTGAAAATTTGAAAATCGATTCTCTAACCTTCTTCTGGCACAAAGTCTTCTTTTTCAGTGGTATCGTTAGGCTGTTATTGGCCATTCAAAATATATGAAATTCTTTCATCGACCAAAACAAAATAATGGATTTTTTCATCGTCAGAACGAGAGGGTATGGTTTTGTAAACAGGCGTGTTTCAGACATCCATGGCCATGAGAGCCAATAAAATCTTGAAATCCACAAGGTAAAATGTAGACGAATTTCGCTGAATTTAAAACAGAACGCCAAAATTTTCAAAAAACGGCAACTTTTCAAACGTGAATTTGTTTTTTTTTCGCAAAAATTTGCATAAGAACACCTGAAATTTACCTTGTCCTAAAGTCCGATTTCCTAAAATGTCAGTATCTTTCAATATGCAAGCTGTCATGCGGTTGTGTTCCCCACTCCTTCTGAACGTGCTTCTACTCTTTCTGGCTACGACCATGTGCGCAGATGTAGACTTGTCCGCGAAAAAAGTGAAAGATATACTTTGTCCAAAATGCCTCAAAATGGAAAGCGGCATGATTCAAGAGTTCCTTGTGATCAGAGAGGTTCATAGTTGGAACGTTCTTATTTTCTGTAAGTTACTGTAACATTATTTGTGCCTAATTTATCCTATCCTACATTACTCTGGCTTTACTATACATGAGAAACGGGCCGGGCCCAATTTTCAGGCTCGGCCCGATCGAAATTTTGCTCAAAGCCGGCCCGACCCGTTTCTCATGTCTAGGCTTTACCCTCTCCTACCCTTACGCTAACAAAAACTATTTCAGCCAGTATTAATGGCGCAAAGACGGTTGATGCAAAAATGTACCAGAATGGTGATTCCATCGACGCTTTTCGATATATTCCAGTGTTTGTAAACGGCGCGTTTCAGACATACATGGTCGAGATCTCTTCTGATGGTGAATTCAAACTTGTTCAAAGGTAACTTTTGACTATTTGTAGTTTGAGTTGGTCAAATTTTAAATCATCTTCACCGCCCTGCATTGATTTGACTAAAAAATGTATTTTCAGACACACGGTCGATGTTAAAAATTATCATCCTACTGATAAGGGGGGATTGCCTGATTATGAATACTGTTATGTCATTAAAAAGTACTCGATAGATCATAAGCACAGCTTTATGTACCAAAATCTTTACATTACCAGCAAAGACAGAGCCTTCGAGATGGATAATGCATGTAGCGATAAACTTATGCCAAAACGTCCAGAGTCTGTGCTACCTGAAACTGGTAAATACGACAGAGAGATTGACAAGTGTTTTGTAAGTGAATTTAGAGCACGGCAAATGTCTTTTGGGTACTGTAATTGACTTTACTGTACTGTAAGGTTAGAGTACTGTAAATGAGTTTACTGTACTGTAAGGTTAGAGTACTGAAAATGAGTTTAGAGTACCATTATTGACTATGAAATGCGAATATTTTTAAATCTTTGTAACTTGTGCTATTCCAGGAAGACAGCAGTAAGGTGTGTGTCTCTGATGTGGACGACCCCTCTCGATTGCGCTTAATCAAACGTAAACCACGTGAACGTATTGCATACATGCGCAATGACCTAGTCGTGTACTTGCAATGCATTACGTCCAGATGCGCTTACTTTATTTACGACGTGAAAACCGGGTATTTCATTTTTTAAAACATTTTTAATAAAAAATGACCTTCTTGTCAGTGTGCCAAAGTTAATAAACGCATTTTTTAAATTTAAAAAAATACGTTTTCAGACTCGATTGGTGGATTCCAGATGACATAAGAGCACACAATAGCAAACTCGATGGTGATATTCGCTTGCTTGTGCCACTTTTGAGACGCGACGATAAATTCTACACGAGTCCATTGCGCACAGCGTCAACTACCACAACCAAAACTACCAAAGCTACAACCAAAAGAACAACGGCTAAAACAACAAGAAAAACGTCTACAACCAAAGGAACAACGCCTAAAACCGGACGAACAACATCTGAAACTACCCCAACTACGGCTACGAAGCATACAACCGTGACCTCCGCTACAACAACCCCTACAACCACTCCAACTACAATTACGACACCAAACGACCCTGCTCCTAACCCTACAAATCAACCCCAAGATGGAGGTGATCACGATCAACCAAGCAGCAAAGAGGATGAACCTGCTTACGATAGTGATTCCAAAGACAGAGATGGGGTTGGTGATATGGAATGGTTTGTAGAATACCATAGTGGTAAATCAACATCCAAATCTTCAAGTCAAATGATGTGGATCGCTGTCTTGGCGTTGCTGTACATTCAATTGTACTAACAAGTTTACCGGTCTTTTTAAATGTTTGAATAAAGTATTGTACATTTAGAGTTGTTATGTGAATTATCGAACTGATTTTGAACCGCAAAAGTCGACAGGTCGAACCTAAAATTTCTGAAACTCGAAAAATACTCCAAAACAATATCACGAGAAACATTGCCTAGCGTAACTTTTTACCGTGACGGCCGTAGAAACCGTACTAATATCGATATTTACGGTCAACACGTCGTAAATAAAATGTGAGAAAAAATAAAACTAAAAAACAACGAAAATTTACCTATGACAATATAACGTACCAAAGGAATTCTCCAGGTCTTGCGAACGGAATTTGTACCTAAAGATCTTAAAAAACATTCTAAAAACCCTTACCTATCGATTCTCCATGTTTGCAGCTCCAAATCAACACCAAATTCGAAATTTTTCCTCAAACATTGGCGTGTTCCCATTGATGTTCACCTAAAACAATGTCAAGATGTTAATCCAGGCAAACGACATTCGAAACATGATTAAAAGTTATAGATGAGTTGTAATAACAGGTCCTTTACCTAAACATTCAAAAATAAAAACAAAATAAAGCACTTACCAATCGACTCTTGACATTTTTTTAGGTTGAACCCTGATGAAGATTGCCTTTTCTCGTCTAAAACTTAAATTTTTCAATTTAAAATTGAAAATTACAATAAAACATATAAAAAATGAGTAGTAACAATATTTGAAGAAAGATAAGCCAGATTTCAGAATAGAAAACGAAGAATCTGGGGCGAATATTATCCATCGTAGACATGAGAAACGGGCCGGGCCGGCCTTGAGCAAAATTCCGATCGGGTCGGGCCTAACATTCAGGCCGTCGGGCCTAAAAATTGGGCCCGGCCCGTTTCTCATGTCTAATCCATCGAGAATATTTTTCGATTTTTAGGATTTCGCTGAATTTGAAGCGGAACGCCAAGCTTTTCAAAAACGGCGGCTTTTCGAACGTGAAAAATTCATATTTTCAAAAATTTACATAAAAAACCTGAAATTTATCTCGTCCTAAATTCTGTCCCCTAAAATGTCAGTATCTTCCAATATGCGAACTGCCATGAGGTCGCGTTCTTTGTCCCTTTCGACTTTTCGAAACTGAAAAATTGTATTTTTTCACAAAATTTGCATAAACAATTCTAAGTTTACATGTTCCTAACTTCATTTTCACCAATTCGCTAGTATATTCCAATATGCGAGATTCCATGCGGTTGTGTTCGCCGCTCCTTCTGAACGCGTTTCTGCTGTTCCTCGCTACCAGCGTGAATGGTGAGAAGCCGCAAAAGCAAATCGGTGCCGAAGAAGTGAAAAATGCGTTGTGTCCGCAATGCCACAAAATGGAAGATGGCATGATTCAAGAGTTTCATGTGGTCAGACAAGTTGGAGGCTCAGACATATTTACTTTCAGTAGGTGCTTTGAACAACATGTTTGTTCTTGATCATTACAACTGAAAGATTCCTATTTCAGCTAGCATCAATGGCACGCATACGAGTGATGTAAGTTTGTACAACGGTTACCAGTACTACGAACTTCGATATGTGCCAGTGTTCACAAATGGGACGTTTCAGCCATACATGGTCGAGATTACTCCAGATGGTCAATTCAAGCGTATTCAAAGGTAACCTTTGACATTTTGTATTTTATAAGAGTTGAACTTGGTCCCCATCTTCTATTTGTTTTTACAACCTTTAAAAATTATTTTAAAGTTCAAAAAAATATTTTTTAGTTATCTTCACCACCCCTTGACTGTAAAAATGTATTTTCAGACTCATGGATGATGGTATGAGTTACCAATACAACGATTTGAGCAAGAAGCTATCCTCAAACAAGGTTGAATACTGTTATTTCGAGAAAAAATACGAAATGGATCACAACGTCAGCTTTCCCTACTTCAATCTCTATATCCCCAGCAAAACACAAGCGTACGAGTTGGACAAAGTGTGCGCCGACGGGTTTGGTCCCAAAGATGCAAAAAAATTGTTGAGTTCACTTCCGGCTGAAGTCAGTCGCGCACACAACAAGAGTTTCATCGACAAGTGTTTTGTAAGTGAATATACAATAATATGAACGTTAATAGATCACATTACTTGAGTTTATATTTGGTACTATAAGTGAGCTTAGAGTAGTATAAGAGAGTTTACAGTATTGTAAATCAATTAAAAGTACTGTAAATGATTTTGGAGTATTGTAAATGAGTGCAAAGTATTGCAAGGTCTTTAAGACAAGCTATATGATGCGAAGTCTACTATATTACCTATGACAGTTTGATATTTTAAAAATTTTGTTATTATAGGACGTGAAAGACAAAACGTGCGTCTACGATATTGATAACCCCGCTCATTTGAACTACTTTGAAGGTAAAAAAGACCGTATTGCGTACATGCGCAATGGCCTAATTGTGTACCTTAGATGTGTAGAGTTCAGATGCACTTATTTTATTCACGATTCCAAAACCGGGTATGTAATTTTTATGAAAAAGTTTAATGCGATTAAAAAACACATACCATTCGAAAGATCATGAGAAGTTGATATAAAACCAATTTTTTCCGGCTGCATAATCCACCTGGCTACCCTAAAATCAATAAAAATACTTTCAGACTCGACTGGTGGATCCCGGATGATATAAAGGTATATACAGAAACCCTCAAAGGTGATAAGCGTTTGATTGTACCACTTTTGAGACTCGACGATAAGTTCTACACAAGCGAA
Organism: Bursaphelenchus okinawaensis; assembly: GCA_904066225.2. Taxonomy (NCBI): domain Eukaryota; kingdom Metazoa; phylum Nematoda; class Chromadorea; order Rhabditida; family Aphelenchoididae; genus Bursaphelenchus; species Bursaphelenchus okinawaensis. The sequence continues at coordinate 8,506,017 of CAJFCW020000001.1, read as the reverse complement.
TTGCGCTACAAGTACGCTCCGTCCACCACAACGACGTCTACCACTACTCCCAATGACGCCACTCGGCCAACTGATGAGCCGGGGGGTGAAAGTGATGCCACTACGGAACATCATGAAGATGACTATCTAAAAGACGACGACGATGATGATTCGGACGATGACGACCGTTCAGAAGCCGAAGGTGCAGATTGGGAGGAAAGCGGTTCGGCTCAAAATGTCGTGCTCATGTGGATCGTCGTTTTGATGTTGTTCATGTACTGAGAATATTATAGTCCATTAGAATAGGTTGAATAAATATTTGTAAATTTTATTGAATTTTATATAGCTTTTCTAGTTTTTATTGTTTTATCTTATTTTTATTATTTAGAAAAGTTTAAGTTTTGACAATATCAGAAGGTAACCAAAAACTTTCACATGTTTGGTCAATTTAATTCCGACCTATAACATTTAAGAATATTATACAACCTCTTACCGATCAATTCTCCAGGTTTTCACCTCGAAATCATGACCAAGCTCTGAATAATTACTCAAACATTGTGCTAAAACAATGTTAAGTTGGTCTTCCATGCAAGAGACGCTCGAAACCTTATGAAAAGTTATCGATAAGTTGTAATAACAAGTCCTTTACCTAAAGCAACAAAAATAAAACAAAATAAACCACTTACCAATCTACTTTTGACATTGTTTTAGGTTGAATCTTGAAGAAGATCATCAAACCTTTTAAAGAGATGAAGTACTTCAATATATAACTGTAAATTTTCATGTAAAATATAAAACATGAGTAAAACAACAATATTTTAGAGAAGATAAGCAACATTTCCGAATAAAAAACGCAGAACATGGCCGCGAATATTATCCGTCGAGAAATATTTTTCGATTTTCAGAATTTGAAACGGAACGCCAAGCTTTTCAAAAACGGCAACTTTTCGTACATGAAAAAAATTATTTTTTCCCACAAATCTGCATAAAAGGTTTTTGAAATCGACACCCTAACTTTGACTTCCCAATGTTTCGTCAGTATATTCCAATATGCTAGCTACCATGCGGTTGCGTTCGCTGCTCCTTCTGAACGTGTTACTTCTGCTGCCTCTGGCTAACAGCGGGAACGGAGCGATTCAAAGGAACGCCGAAGAAGTGAAGAATCAGGTTTGTCCGAAATGCTACAGAATGGAGGATGGCATGATTCAAGAGTTTTACGTGGTCAGACAAGTTAATAAAAACGACATTCTTGTTAGAAGTAGGTGTTGCTTTACCTTAATTTTTTTTATCAAATCCTTATCTTCAGCTACGAGGGACTTTTTCTGTTTATATTTGTTACAAACTGGCATAATTTACCATTTTTTAAATATAAAATCAATTTTTAATTTTTTTAAACCTAAAATTCATTTTTAAGCCTAAGTCTAACATTTTTAAATGTAATTTTGCTGCAGCTTATGAAGAATGCTATTTCAGCCCACATCAATGGTGAGAGGTCTCCTGATACGGAGCTGTACACAAAGGGTGACTACTATGATCTGCGGTATATTCCAGTCTTCAAAAACGGCGATTTTGAACGGATTATGGTGGAAATTAACGACTTTGGCCACTTCAAGCGTATTCAAGTGTAATATCATGATTTTTTCAATTTCTTCTTTATTGACTTTAGGCCTAAAACTAAATTTTAAGCTCAAAATTACTTTTAAAAGAAAAAATTAATTTTTAGGTATCAAAGTTAAATTTTTATACCTAAAATGAAGTTTTAATCCTATAATCAAGTTTTAAATCTAAATTTTATATTTAGGTCTAAGCAATAACATCCATTTTTTTACCCTACCATCCCACACATCCTAACACGATTCTTTTCAGAAAGCAGAGTGATGGTAGCTATCAGTACGATGACGTTGGACATTCATCAAAAGTGCAGAGACAGGAAAAACAGTTTTGCCACGTGTTTCAGAGATTCACGATCCATCACCAGACAGCCTTTTCCTACGTCAACTACTTCTTCAACAGTAAGAGTGAAGCCTTCAACTTGTTCAAGGTGTGCAACGACAACTTTGGTCCGGAAGATCCGCAAGAGGTTCTGAACAATTTGCCGGCTGAACTGGTCAATGGAAGGAACAGAGAGTTCATCAAAGAGTGCTTTGTAAGTGGCGTTAGGGTTTTGGTTTGTCCCACATTGTTCTAGACATGAGGAACGGGCCGGGCCTGGGCAATTCAAAACTTTTTCTATAGTAAGGTCATATATATGTAATTTTATGCTAAATACTTTTTCTTTTTGAATACTAGGCCAGTATTGATAAAATCAGGATTAAAAAAGCGTGTTTTGAATTTTTTGCCAAATTGGCATTGTGTTTCAAGCTTATAACTTTGTCATTTTTGAATTTTAATGATTTTTTTGATTTACTAGTAGAAAACCTTTAAACGGACCTATTTTTTCAAGTTTGTAAGCCTTGTCTGGAAAGTCACAAAAAGTGCTTGAAACAAAATGCCAAGTTTTCTATTTTGGCGGGAAACTTCAAATATTTAAATTTAAAACTCGAAAGCGCGAATTAAAATCTTTTTTGTGTAATACTAGTGGTACAAAGAATTCGAATAAAAAATTTGAGCTAATTCTGAGGGTTACAGATGGGGTACTTTCATTGTGAATTGGGCAGGTTGGGTACCTTCCTTATCAGCAAACATTGTGATTTATATATACGTATAATAAATATGCCATTTTAGGAATACACAGACAAAACGTGTGTATACAACGTTGACAACCCATCCTACTTGAGCGTATTCAAAGGCAAAAGAGAACGTATCGCATACATGCGCAACGACCTGATCGTGTACATTGGCTGTGGCAAGGAGAAGGACAGATGCATTTACATAATTCACGATACTGTAACTGGGTATGTCGTTTTTTTATTGGCTGGTTCTTTTTTTATTGATTTATTTTTATTTTGAATGGCTGTTTTAAAATATTTTTTAAAAAGAAAGTGGTCGATATATTGGGTTCGGTCGATATTTTTTTGATATTTGTTGAAAGCCTAGTCTGGAGTTTTAAAAATTTTGATTTTTTTACATTTTAAAAGACGATTCGCGAGAGTTTGAATCGGCGGTTGCCTTAGAAATTTTACCCTATGATTTTTTTGAACAAAATACATCTTTAGGTGTTCAAAAACACTTTCCTAAATTTTTTTGAAAAATACGTCATAATGACGGATTTACTATGTTGCCTTTGCCGGGCCATATCTCATTTTAAATTTATGCAATTGTTTTGAAATTTTGTGTGCAAAATTAGTTTTTTATGCTCTACATTTTATCTTTTATGTCAAACTTATAAAAGTGGTCCTAATACTCCAAACTGGTATATGCGTACATAAAATGCATCGTTTCTCAAGAAAATTACATTATCGTGATGAAATTTTTTTTCATATTCGGAATCAGCGTAAAATTCTGCTCTAGACGGCACTATTCCCAATTCTGGATCGCGCGGTAAAATTTCCATGGTCTAACTGGTAGCGCGTTATACACCCGACCGAAACCACACGGGTTCGAGTCCGGTCGGAGGACAAGGCCCAAAAATGGCGGGAAACGATAAAATAAAAACCAAAAGATAAAATAAACGTAAAATTAAGGTAAAACTAAACTTTTAACACCAAAATAAAAGTGTTTTATTAATATTTTTATATTTTTACTGTTATAATGTCTGATAAGACGTTTTATCAAAATTGGATAAGTTGAAAGATGTGGTCCATGGCTAGACGGCTGTCTTGATAATTGGGATTGCTATTCCATTTATTCGTGAATGAATAATAAGATTAAAAACTAACCAAAGCTTGGTTTTTTAGAATTTAATTTTCCGGCATAGTGTAAACATTAAATTTGGTTATTTTTATTTGTCAAAAATGTTATTATAACGAAAATTAAGTTTATTTAACTAGCTTATATTTGTAAATAAATTTCTAGCAGACCCGAATATCCCTTACCAAACATACATTATGACGTATTTTTCAAAAAAAAATTAGGAAAGTGTTTTTGAACACCTAAAGATGTATTTTATTCAAAAAAATCATAGGGTAAAATTTCTAAGGCACACCCCTTATTTCAGCGGACGCAAGTTCTCGCAAATCGTCTTAAAAGCTTTAAAACTAACGTTTTCGTTAGTCTATAAAAATCATAACTTCATTTTTCAGTCTGGACTGGTGGATCCCAGATGAGATTGAAGTACACCCCCAAAAGCTGAATGGTGAAATGCGCTCGATCGTGCCACTTTTGAGACTCGACGATCCGTTCCTCACTAGTGAATTACGCTACAAGTACGCCCCGTCCAGCACAACCATCAAAACCAAGCCCATAATCACTACTACCACCACCGTGAAGCCCATCACTCGGCCAGGTCAAAAAACCCCGGATGAAGGAGATGGTGATGAGAAAGCTGTTTCAGAAGGACAGGATGCTGGGGAAGGGGAAGAAGGTGCTGAGGGTGGAGACGAGGATTTGGAATTCAAAAAGGAAGAAAGCTCTTCAAGTCAGTATGAAGTGATCACGTGGATTGTCGCCTTGATGCTGTTCATGTGCTGGTACTGAGAATATTATAGTACATTTGGAGTATTTAAATAAATTTGTTTGTGGCCTATGATGAACTTTTGATTTTGGCTTTTCATGGTTATATATCATGCATACCTTGATTCTACTATAGATTTACCCTAACTTCTACTCTAGCCAATATTAATTATACACTAGTCTTATCACCGCCAAGCCCTATCATAGCTTTATCTTATTTCTACCTCCAAAAGCTTCAGTCTAGCCATATTTTTCCTCTAATCGTGCTTAAAGTTAGCCCAGTTTTACTCATGATATAGCCCCTTAGCTTCACCGTAACCCTACAATACACATGCCCTAGCTTTCCCAGATTATGCATAGGCTTTGTTCTCGCTCTAGCTTACACTTATCCATGTCCTATCTCAGCCCAACTTTAGCCCTATCTTACAGTTTTAAACAAGCTAGACTTCTCAACGTTCTTTAGTCTTATCTTACCTTTAACTTGGCCTTATACTAACTCTATCATAGCCTGATTTTAGTCTTACATTAGCCCAATTTGAGCTTCATTTCAGCCCTAAACCATACTTAATTTAGCCCTACCCTTGCTCTATTTCAGCCACATCATAGTTTGATTTTAACCTTACCCTAGCCCTACTTTAGCTCTATTTCAGCCATATCATTGTTTGGTTTTAGCCCTATCATAGCCTTGCTCTAGCCCCAGTTTGACTTTCATCTTAGCCTTTAGCCATCCTTACTTTAGTCCTATTCTAGTCGTAGCCAAGCTTTACTTTAGCTCTACCCTACTCTTAATGTAACGTATAAAATTGGGGGTAGGTAACCTACTCACTCCAGTCTTATACGTTTTACAAAAAAAAATTATTCTTGCAGCCAAAAAAAAATTTTTTTTTCAAAAAAATTTGCATAAACTACTTTTTTCGAATATAAAGATTTTACCTTTCCAAAATATTGCAATTCCCATTGTGCAACTTTTTTTTCAAACTCATCAGTATTCTCCAATATGTCAGCTCAAAATCGGTCGTTTTCCGTGATGTTCTCCGTCGTTCTGCTTCTTCTATCTCTTCCGACCGCGAACGCTGATGGAGGAAGAGAGCAATTGTCTGCCGAAGAAGTGAAAAATCAAAAGTGTCCGACTTGCCTAAAAATGGAGGATGGGATGATTGAAGAGTTTTTTGTGGTCAGGAAAAAAAATCAGGACCAGGAAATAATAACCAGAAGTACGTTTGGTTTTTTTAAATTTTATTTTTTTAAATTTTTTATTTTTATGATATTTTTTAATATTTTATAATATGTTTTTTTACAATTTTATTTTTTTTTACATTTTATAATGTTTTTTACATTTTTTTTATGTTTTTTTAATTTTATAACTTTTAAAAATTTTTTTTTTACTTTTATAATTTTTTTAACCATTTTACAAACTTTATAACTTTTTTATAATTTTTTTAAATTTATATTATGATGCTATGAACTTTTACCAGACAGGCAATTTTGGCCTGCCAACTGACAAATCTAATTATCAAATTTCCAGCTTACATTAATGGCAGAAAGACTATCGATTATCTCCTGTACAACAGTCCGTACTACTACGCTCTCCAGTATATTCCAGTGTACAACAGGGACAACTTCACAGCATACCTCGTGGAAGTCACTTATGATCATCACCAATTCCGGCGGATTCAAACGTAATTTTTTTAATCAAATTTAAAAAATTTTACTTTAAAAGCTACAAGTCTTACTACACTTTATTAGCTATAGTATTGTAGATGTATATAACTATCTGCAAACACAGGCTGCACAATAACATCAATTTTTAGCCCAACGTCTTCTGGCAGAGAATTCGAATACGGTGTTCCGGGTTCGAACATGATTGAAAGAAACGCGCAATACTGCTATTATGGCAACGAGTACCACTACATTGATCACAGTGTCGCTTTCGCGTATCACACTCTTTACATCATCAACGAAACCACAGCCTTCGAGTTGGACAAAGTGTGCGACGATCGCTTTGGCCCCAAAGACGTCAAAGTATTGATGGACGAAATGCCAATTGAAATTAGTGGCGAACACAACAAGGGATTCCTTCCCAAGTGTTTTGTAAGTGATGTTAGGGTAGTGTAAAGTTTTTTTAAATTAGTTTAAAGGTGCTGTAAATTAGTTTAGAACCCTGTGCCAAGATTTGGAGTATTGTAGGTGTATTTGGAGTAATTATTAGGTGCCGACATAAAAAACCCGCCATACTTTGCCTGTAATTTCCTGTAAAAAATGGCGGGTTCTTTATGTCGGCACCTAATAAGACGACTTTCAGGTAATGTAAATGAGTTTAGAGTACTATTAATCTCTTTAGAGTATTGTAGATGACTTCAGGGCACTGTAGGTAAATTTACAGAACTGTAAACCAGTTTACAGCACTAGCTTAGCAATCAGCTGCCTCGTCGATGGTTGTCATAATATTTTGGACCTTTTTAAACCGATATGTCATTTTAGGAAAGCAAAAAGAAAACTTGTGTCTTCGACGTGGATAACCCCTCCTACTTGAACATTTTCGAAGGCAGTAGAGATCGTACTGCCTACATGCGCAGCGGCCTAGTAGTGTACATGCATTGCATCACTTACAGATGCTCATACTTCATTCACGACACTAAAACTGGGTATGTCAATTGTTAAACGTTTTTCAACATTATACTATGATTTTTTTAATTTATAATTAAATTTAATAAAAAACTTAATATTTTAATATAAAAATGATAAAATTGCTTAAAAATTGCCATTCCGGTTAGTCTAACCACTTATTTAAAAACTTCACATTTTCAGACTCGACTGGTGGATCCCGGATGACATACAAGTACATACGTCTCCACTCGATGGCCACATCCGTTCGATTGTGCCACTTTTAAAACCAACTGATAAATTCTACACGAGTGAACTTCGCTACAAGTATGCTCCGACCACCACAACCACTACAACTACGTCAACAACCACTACTACAACCACTCACAAGCCTATCACTCGACCACCTGTTGAACCAGGAGGTGGAGATGACAAACCTGTCCCAGAAGAACATGATGCTGCAGAAGTGGAAGAAGAGGACGGTGGAGAGCATTCGGAAGGCAGTGCGGAAGAAAATTCTTCAGGCCGATATGTTGTGCTCACGTGGGTTGTCGGATGGATGTTGTGCATGCTGTTGTGTTGAGAATAGTATAGAAAATGTGTTTGAATAAAATGTTGTAAATTTAATTTTTGGGGATATTGTTTTAAAATTGAATGTGTAGTAGATATTCTTCCAATCAACCGACCGTTACTCTAATGTTCGCAGATGAACCGTTCATACTTATAAATCGAAAAGCTCAAAAGAATTACCAATAGCCTAACGCGCAGGCCCGGCCCGTTCCTCATGTCTAGTCTCGACAAACGTAATGCCACTATTGAACGATAAGGGTCGTTGACGTGCCTTTTTAAATTGAATGAAAAGTTATTTTTTACTTATTTTTTTTAATTTGCATAAAACAAAAATGTTGAGTCCCACGCTTTGGTTTTGGCAATTAGGTCACTGTCGATAACTATGCCTTCTATGGAGCGGCTGCTTTCTCCAACTCTGCCGAGCACGTTGCTCATGCTGTTTTTTGTCACGATCGTTAACGCAGGTTATCAAAGGGATGCCATTGAAGTGAAAAAGGAAATCTGTCCGCAATGTCACAAAATGGAGAATGACATGATTCAAGAATTTTTTGTGGTCACGAAGGTTGGTCCCGAAGACAGGCTTTTTAAGTGTCAGTTTTAAATTTGCTGTTTTATATTTTTTAGTTTTTCGTTGCTTACCGACGTTTTCAATTGTATATATTTCAGCCGACATTCATGGTTATATTACCCCCGAAACGGCTCTTTACAGTCCTAACATGTTCTACTCTCTTATGTACGTTCCAGTGTACAACTTGACCAGATTCCAAGGTTACATGATAGAAATTAATGGCGATGGTCAGTTCAAGCGGGTTCAAGTGTAAGTTTGAGGAGATTTAAAAAGTTTTTGTTGATATTGTTCAGCCAACGTGTTATGTTAATTTCCGTGAATGTTTTTTACCTTTTAAGCTTAGGAAGTTGCCAGATGGTACTTACCAATACCCTGTCAACGGACGCAAGGATATGTTCAGAAGAAGGATTCAATACTGCTTTCACGGTAAGAAATATCCAATGGACCATGATCGAGCCTTTGTATACTTGAACTTCTACATCAAGAGTAAAACGGAAGCATATAACCTGGACAGAGTATGCGACGATGACTTTAAAACAGAAGATCCAGTAACATTGTTAAAAGATCTACCGCGTGAATTAGCCGGTGAATTCAATTATCAATACTTGGATACGTGTTTTGTAAGTTCTTTTATGGCCAAATGGGTTTGGGTTAGAGTAAATAGATTTAGGACAACATAAGTCTTAAGGAGAGGATTTCTCCCCAGAAAAAAAAATTGAAAAAACTCGGCACGGGGGGGGGGCTTTTTTTTCAGCCCACGCTTCCAGCCTAAAGTCACCCGCTCTGTCTTGGTTAGAGCAATGTAATAGAACTTTTGTAGTTTGATATTTTGTACGTTTTGTCACTTATGTTGTTTTAGGAGTTTAAAAACAGAACTTGCGTGTATGACATCGACAACCCATCCTACTTGACTTTCTTCGAAGGTAGAAGGAATCGTATTGCTTACATGCGCAAGGGCCTGGTGGTATACTTGGGCTGCATTAATTATAGATGCTCGTACTTCATTCACGACTCAATAACCGGGTATGTTATTTTGTTTAGTTTCTTAAAATTAAAAAAAAATCTTATTGAAGTTTTTTTTTTTAATTTTAAAATTTTTTCTTTCTAATCTAAGACTAACCGTTAGTCTGATTATTTTAACCTCTCACATTTTACAGAACCGACTGGTGGATCCCGGATGACATAAAAGTACATACTGATAAAGTCCATGGTGACATACGCTCGATCGTGCCACTACTGAAACTCGACGATCCGTTTTACGACAGTGAACTTCGCTACAAGTACGTCCCGTCCACCACAACCACTACAACGACAACTACAACCACTACTACCACGACCCTGAAGCCCATCACTCGGCCAGCTTCAATAAAACCGCATGAAAAAAGTAAAGGTGGGAAGGCCGCTTCAGAAGAACAGTTTGCTGGAGAAGAGGACGAAGATGCTGATGGAGATAATGAAGAATTTGAAGCCAGAACGGAAGCAAGCTCTTTAGGTCAAAATGTTGTGTTCATGTGGATTGTCGGATTAATTTTGTGCATTCCGTTTTATTGGGAATAAAATTCTTTTTCACACCTTTTGGCTGCTCTTAAAATTTGCATAAAACAAAATGTTGTTTTCCACGCCTTGGTTTTGCCAATTGGATCAGTATCGATAACAATGCGAGCTATGAAGCGGCTGCTTTCTCCGACCCTTTCGAGCATGTTGCTCATCCTGTTCCTTGTCTTCACCGTAGATGCCGATAAAAGAGGCTGGCAAAGGGATGCCGAAGAAGTGAAAAAGGTAATTTGTCCTCAATGCCACAAAATGGAGGATGGCATGATTCAAGAGTTTTATGTGGTCTCGAAGGTCGGTCGCGAAGACATGTTTTTTCATTGTAAGTTATTTGCTTTTTTAAATTTTTACTTTTTATTATTTCTAGTTTCAAATATTTTTTTTGTAGTATTTTGTTACTTACTAACTTTCCTAATTTTATATATTTCAGGCGACATTCACAGTTATATTACCCCCAAAACGGCTCTTTACGGCGATGACATGTTCTACGCTCTTATGTATGTTCCAGTGTTCAACATGACCAAATTCCAGCGTTACATGATAGAAATTAATGGTCGTGGTCAGTTCAAGCGGGTTCAAGTGTAAGTTTTGAAAGACTTTGAAATTTTTTTTATATTTATTTTTGTTGACATAACCAAGGTACTGCGTTAATTTCCGCAGTTTTCTTCATTTTTTAAGTTTAGAATGTTGATGGATGGTGATTACCAATACGCAGTCAAAGGACACAATGATATGGCAATAAGAAAACCTCAATACTGCTTTCACAATAAAGAATATCCAATGGACCATGATCGAGCCTTTGTTTACTTGAACCTCTACATCAAGAGTAAAACGGAAGCATATAATCTGGAAAAAGTATGTGACGACGACTTTAAAACAGAAGATCCAGCAGAATTGTTAAAAGACCTACCGCGTGAATTAGCCGGTGAATTCAATCATGAATACTTGGATAAGTGTTTTGTAAGTTATTTTATGGAATTGCAATTGGGTTTAGGATAGATTATGTAGATTTGAGGCTTTTAAAGTATGATATTTTATAATTTTCGGTATTTTAGGAGTTTAAAAACAGAACTTGCGTGTACGACGTTGACAACCCATCCTACGTGACCTTCTTCGAAGGCAAAAGAAACAGAATTGCCTACATGCGCAACGGCCTGGTCGTCTACTTGGGGTGCATTGAATATCGGTGTTCGTACTTCATTCACGATACAAAGACCGGGTATATCATTTTTTAAATTCTTAAAATCTTGTTTAATTTTTCTAAATTATTTTTTTCCTTCTAACCTAAAATAAACCATTGTTGACTTTAACCTTTCACATTTTCAGAACCGACTGGTGGATCTCTGATGACTTAAAAGTATATACTTATAAAATTCAGGGTGACATACGCACGATCGTTCCACTTTTGAGACCCGACGATCCGTTCTACACTAGTGAACTTCGCTACAAATATGCTCCGTCCACCACAACCACTACAACGACATCTACAACCACCACTACCACGACTCTGAAGCCTATCACACGGCCAGATGACAAGCCAGGAGGTGGACATGATGCTGAACATGATGACGCTGCTCCGGAAGAACATGGTGATACAGAAGAGGAACACGAGGACGGTGGTGAGCAGGTAGAAGCCAGTACCGAAACGAGCTCTTCAAGTCAATATGTTGTGCTCATGTGGATTGTCGCATTGATGTTGTGCATTTTCTTGTATTGAAAATAGTATAGTAGATGGGTGTTTGAATAAATTATCGTAAATTGAATAGTCAGATACTTTTTTAAAAATTGTTAGAGCAAGTCACTTTGTACTATCAACAATCGTTTACCCTGATCTTCTTTTTCATACCTAAAACAACACGTATTCACACAGATAAACCGTTTATGCCTGAAAACAAACGAATGCTTAAAGAACTTACCAATTTTTGTAGTTCTTCTTAAACTACAGGCTACATAATACGTATACCATACCTAAAATAAGAAAAAATAACTTACTGCGTCTCGCAATGAATCCTTTCATACCTAAATCAACACAGAAAACTTAAAAGCCATACCATTGCTATGTAGCATCTGGGTCAGACCGATACCTAAAGCGACAACAACTCCATCTTTATTCCCGCGAACAAACCCTTCGTACCTAAAAACACACAGAAAACTGAAAAGGCTTATTGTTCGACGTCCCAATCCTTAAATTACAATATATAATACCTTTATCAAGCCGATCGGACAAAAATGTTCCAAAACGTTGCCCATCATAACCTAAAAAAACGCACTTTCCTTTTATTTAAATGTTTAAAAACCAAAAATTATAAAGTCCTTCGTCACGCTTATATATGCTATGTCCGTCCATTAGTAGAGTACAACTGTCCCCTATATAATCCAACCGTTAAAAAACTAATAGACTCTTTAGAATCAGTACAGAAACTGGCAAGTAAAATAATAATCTCACGTTGTTTTCCTTCATGTTCACACTATACCTATTCTCTTCGTCTTGCCAAACTCAGTCTTCCCACATTGAAATCACGTCGTGATAAATTAGATATAAAAACTTTAAGTTCTATAATAAATAACAAAATAGTTGTATCGTCTGCCCAAAAGCCTGTCCTGAGAGATTCTAGGTCTAGAAGAGGGGCCCAATACCACGTTCCTTACTCCAGGACGTGTGTTAAAGCCAACTCTTTTTTTCCTAGATCATTAAGACAACTAAGGGATCAATAGCTATTTAAACGCTCATCACTGTACTGTCATTTATCGTTAAAAATTTTATTTTATATTATATCGATTTTATGTTACATTATGACTTTACGAGTGAATTTTTGAAAATAAAATAAAATAACCTAAAAAACAACGTTTTTTGAAGAAAGTTGGTTGATCAAGCTTTGCAAATTATAAAAATAGGTAAAACTGGAAAGAAAACATCAAATACGAAATATTTTACGCAATATTTCAAAGTAAATCGCAACGTAAAATAATTTACAACGAGGAAAAACCGATCGATCACTAAAAGTCAAAAAAAAAATAAAAAAATCAAATTTTGAGAACACGCCTCGACAAACGAAACGCCACTATCGAACGACGGGCGCCATTGATGTTCCGTTGATAAATTGAAGAAAATGTTATTTTATTTTACACCCTATTTTTGGCTGTTCTCCAATCTGCGTAAAGCAAATACGTTATTTCCACGCCTTGTTTTTGCCAATTTGATCAGTATCGATAACTATGCGTGCTGTGGAGCGGCTGCTTCTTCCTACCGTGTTGTTCATTCTGTTCCTGGTCTTCACCGTGGACGCAGTTAATAGAGGCCATCAAGTGAATGCCGAAGAAGTGAAAAAGGTAATTTGTCCGCAATGCTACAAAATGGAGAGTGGCATGATTCAGGAGTTTTTTGTGGTCAGTAATGTATATTACGGTCTCAGGTATATTCCAGTGTTTAACTTGACCAGATTCCAGCGTTACATGATAGAAGTTACTGGCGGTGGTTTTTTCAAGCGGGTTCAAGTGTAAGTTTTGAGAGATCTGAAAGTTTTTGTTGTTGGCCTTTAACATAATTTGTTGTTATAACATAGTTTGTTGATTATCTTCAACAAAACAACATGTTGTCTTAATTTCTGCGGTTTTTTCACCTTTCAAGTTCAGAAAGTTGATGGACGGTGATTACCAATACGCTGTCAACGGACGGAACAATATGAGATCAACAGATCCTCAATTCTGCTTTCACAATACGCAATATCCAATGGACCATGAGCGAGCATTCACCTACTTGTACATCTACATCAAGAGTAAAACGGAAGCATATGATTTGAGAAGAGTATGTGACGACGACTTTCAAGTACACGACCCAGCATTTTTGTTGCAAGAACTACCGCGTGAGTTGGCCGGAGAGTTCAATTACCAATACCTAGATACGTGCTTTGTATGTTGTTTATGGCGCTGTAAATGGGGCTTAGTTTCTAGTGTGCTTCTTCTCCTTACTTCAGATCTTACCCTACCCTCTCAGCTTAACGTCCTTTTCTTAGTATAAGTAATTGTTTTTATAATACGATATTTTATATTATAAATACTTTTTGTTGTTTTAGGAGTTTAAAAACAGAACATGCGTGTACGACGTCGACAATCCATCCTATTTGACCTTCTTCGAAGGCAAAAGACATCGTATTGCCTACATGCGCAACGGTATAGTCGTGTACTTGGGATGCATTGATTATAGGTGTGCGTACTACATGCACGACACCAAAACCGGGTATGTCACTATCGAACATTTTTGAAAATTTTGTGGAAAAAAATCGATTTTATAATTAAAAATATTTTTTCTAAATGTGAATGGGACTAACATTCTAAATTTGAATGGGACTAACTTTACTATTTTAGAACCGACTGGTGGATTCCGGATGACATAAAAGTACATACAAGTAGCGTCTCTGGTGACATACGCACGATTGTGCCACTTTTGAGACCAGACGATCCCTTCAACGATAGTCCATTACGTTACAAGTATACCACGACCACCGAAACCCCTACAACTCAGTTGACAACCACTGTTAAGACGACTCGGCAGACCTTGGCGCCCTTGACTAGAAATCCAGGTGGAGATGATACGGCTCCTGAACATCATGAAGAACCAGAGGCTCCAGAACACCATGAGGATGGTTCCGAGACCGAAACCGTCACTAAAGCTGATTCATCAGCTGAAAATGTTGCTGTGATGTGGATAGTCGCGTTGATGTTATACGGGTTCTGATACTGAAAATGTCATGGTTAATGTTAGGAATTTGAATAAAGTATTAGGAGGTTTTGTGAAATGAGTTTTAATTCTTATCTTATGCCTGTCTTAGTCTTACACCTATCTTCACTCTACCATACACCCTACTCCCTACCATGCTTTAACCCTTCCTATATCTACGGTAACGCTGGCCATACGGCAATATTTTCCTACTCCTATCGTACCCCATCCTACCCTAAATCAACCATGGCTTTTGTGTAGCTCTCCACTAGTTTATAGTTTTTTTATATCATATATGTCGTTAAAAAGTTGTTTTATATTATATTCCTATTACGCAAATATGTTGAAAAAGACGTCACATGTGACTCATTTTTTCGCAAATAATCGTTATCATATCAGTCTTCATGCTCACTATTAACAATTTCAAAACTTGTTACATAGTTTGAAGCGATCAATATTTGAACTTACTGGCTTTTGGCAAATGATTTTAAGTTTATGGTTTTTTTGAGACAGGGGTAGGGGTAATAAATTAACAAGGCTTTTTTGGCTTGCTCTAAAATATTTTTTATGATACAGTGGAACCCCTGTATAACAAATCGGTTATCCTACTTTACTTTACCCTAACTTATCCCACCTTGCCCTAACTTACCCAATCTTAATCTACCCTACCCTAAATTACCCTACCCTGCCCTAACTTAACCTACCCTACCCTACCCTACAAAGCTTTGAAATGCATTGTGTAGTGCTGGCAAGGGATTCAAAAGCTATTCTTTTATACGAGATTATCATTATAAAAGGGTTCGTCATACACAGGTTCTACTGTATGAACTCCTGTATAACGACCCCTGCCCATCCCGGCCCTGCTGGTTTTCTTAATTTTTTGTTTTTAAAAATCATGAAAAAACCATCAATAGCTAAAAATAATCAAAAAATTTGTCTCTAAGCTCCCTTCTCCCTGAAAAAAATTACCCTGCCCTTCCCTACCACTTTTATTGATCCCCTTTCTCAGCCCAACAATAATATTAAATTTTAAACTGTTTTAAAAAACTCTTTAAAAACTTTTCGATTTCATTAAAAAAACAAAAATTTCAAAGTATTTTTACTCACCTTGTGAGCCTTTAAAGCTTTCACAGACAACAGAAAAGCACAACAAACAAGATATCAAACCGCGACGCAAACATTATTTTCGAATTTCTATTGATTTCGCTTTTAAAATTTGTTTGAATTTATTTGAAATCGCTTGGAAACAAAGTTTTTGCTATTTTTATCCATATTTGTTAAACTATTTGTTAATTTTATTCTTGGTACGTTATTGTAGCCAAAAGCTCCTGTAAACAAAGTTTTTGCTTTAAAACTAATATAATGTTCTTTTAGACACCTAAACCTCACCAATTTATCTTGAAATATCTTGTTATATATCTCTAACTACAAGCCATAGACCAATCATTACTATACCATTCAGAAATGGCTTCATTAATAGCATCTGAAGCCAAAAAGCTACTCCAAGATATCCATCCAAGTGAACTTTTGAGTATTGTACTTGACAATAGTGCTGGGTGGGTAATGGCCGGCACTCAAGTCACTGGTAAAGTCATTGTACGACCGAAAGAGTCTGTAAAATCAAATGGCATTCATATTCATTTCAAAGGGATAGCCAAAACTAGCTGGAGCTCTTCTGAATATCTTGGAGCGTAAGTTTTATTTACTGTAGCTTACCCTATCTTACTCTACCGTACCCCACACTATCCTAACCTTCCGTACTGTACCATACGCTACCCCACCCTACTCTACCCTGTCATGTGCTGTCCTCTCTTCTTACCCTACCTTACTTTTCTCTATCCTGCTCTACCACTGCCTTTCCCTACCCTACGTTATCTTTAACTTCCGTTTACTACACCACTACCCTACTCTACTAACCTTAAAACCATTTCCAGTCAACACAAAGGTAAAAAACTGATTCAAAGAAGCGGTGAAGTAGTGTATTCAAACGAAGAACTATGTCTATGGAAGCCTCAGACGTCAGACAAACACCTGCCAATGAACGAAATGATACTCCCGTTCGCATTCACAGTACCTCATGTTTGTCCTCCTAGTTTTGAAGGTGAAGATCTTTACAATATTCGTATTTTAGCCTGGAACTGCTACTTGAAACAATGACATGATGTTTCAAAATCAAGCTAAATCACCAAAAAAGTCATAACAATATACGATTTTTAGGTACGGACGGCCATATTCGATATACCCTAAAAGCCGTACTGTCAAGACCATGGTTTCTAGACTGTAAACAGTACCTGTCCTTCACAGTACTACCTTACATTGA
This sequence comes from Bursaphelenchus okinawaensis, assembly GCA_904066225.2. Taxonomy (NCBI): domain Eukaryota; kingdom Metazoa; phylum Nematoda; class Chromadorea; order Rhabditida; family Aphelenchoididae; genus Bursaphelenchus; species Bursaphelenchus okinawaensis. The sequence continues at coordinate 8,489,157 of CAJFCW020000001.1, read as the reverse complement.
CTACGCAGCCCATCCCTCAGCATTTCAACCTCAAACCGCCTCAGGCGAAAAGGAATTCTCAGGGTTCTTTGGAAAGAACGCTATTAAGGTTACTGTAACAGCACCCAAATTACGGTACATTCCAGGAGAAACTATCGACCTCAACGTTCAAATTACTAATAACTCAGACAAAAAAATCAGCGCTTTAAAATGCGAGGTAGGATTGAATATTTGGCAGTAAAAACAACTTTTTTCGAATTTTTAAAAATTAAAAAAAAATTTAATGATTTTTTTTAGCTAAACAACAGTAAAAACCCTTAAAATTAATCCTAACGCTTAGTATTTCAGATCCTCCAAAATGCCAATTACATAGGAACAACTTTCAATGATTATCGAGGAAATCCCATCCAAGTGGCACAGGCATCTGGTGCAGCCAAAGACAAAAAAGTTACTACAATCAGGAAAGAACATCGACATGAATTTCAAAACTCAATGAAAGGAAACTTTAACCATGTATTTACTGTGCCATTACCGTCCTTAGTACCTACGTTCAACAATTGTCCCGTTATAAACGTTGACTATCAACTAAAGGTAGGATAACATAAATTTAAATCGTTGTCATTGGGTTTTTCGCCGATTATACCTATTATCCCCTTCTGCTATAATTAGACATATGCGTTTGTAATATTAAAAACTAAATTACATTTAAAAATAGTTGAATCCGTTTTAAAATCACAAAAAGTATGTTATCCATCCATTAAATCCCCAATGTAATTTAAAACACTGTTTTTTAAAAAAATTTCACATAAATTGCCCTTCTTACATCTTTGTAAACTTACTCTGGTCAATTTAATACCTAAAAATCAAAACTTAAACCCATATCTATTTTAAAACCATCAAAAGTATATTAACCTTCTTCAGATATACATCATAATCCACAATCAACTCCCAGTCCAAATATTCCTACCAATTATGATCGACACAGCAGTTATCCAACCAAATATGCCTCCTAAAATCCAAAACCAACAACAATATTACCCACAACCAGTAGCGACATCAAGTTCTGTTGATATAAATCCAGATGGCATATACCCAATGTTACCAACAGCTCCTCCGCCAGATTACAACTCATTACAGCCAATGCCAAGTGATGAAAGTAACAACGAAAAACGATTTTCAACAGTGACTGATTGTTCGGAACCTCCACCTGAATATCAACCTAATTATCCATCACTAAAGTGATGTTATTGTAGATTTCCTTTGTGCAATATATAAAATTTTTAATTTATAAAAAACTATGAATAAATTATATTTTTACTTTACTATCTTTCATAATTACTTGCTCTCAAAAATAAAATATTTTTTCTTTTTTGCTAAAACACAATGCCAAACTGTTCGTTTTCGTGGCGGGACGTAGTACTTATCTCTCCGAAAAACTCTTTTTGGCCAGACTTTTTGGCCATTGGCATTCGATATTCCTCTTGCTGTTCTCCTTCTTCTAGTCTTCAGCAAGGCTAAAGACCGTTTCTTTTATCGAATTTATTGAATTTTGGCCAAAACCTTCTGAATTGTCGAACCTTTTCTTATCAAAGCTTATCGAAATGAACCAAAGTCGTCGGAATGATAAGATTTGTTTAGAAAGAACGTTGGTTATTAAAAGATAAAGTAGTTGACATTGCTTTTTTTCGATTTATTGAGAAATTTAGGTTGTTATTAAGAAGAAGTGCTAGTTTTTTTTTGTGTTTATTCTAATTGAAGCTTCATCTTTTGTGGGGAGTGATGTTACGTTGGACGATGAATCATATGATATTATGTTTATCATTAAGGATTTTTAACGCAATTTATTCGTAGCAATCTAAAGCATAATTTATTCTTGTTTGACACGATTTTGTCTGTAACTTAATTCAATTTTGTTAACGTAAAGTTATTAAACTTTTTACCAAACATCTTTTTTTTGACGATGGGTAACATAAAGTCCCAAAATAATCAGTCAAATGAATCTATATTTGAAAACGCTTTTTACACTTTATCGATGGATAACATAGACTTGTCGTACGTTCAGATATTAGTCATTATTCGCGAAAAAGAACGCAGGAATTAGACAAAAAACAGAAAGTAAAGGGTGGGGAGCGGACACGTCGCGACGACGGGCTTTTCCTCTGTTTTGGTCACCTTGATTGATGAACTTTCAGAGGTTCACAGAGGCGGATTATGAGTAGGTTTACGTGGCGGTCAATTTTTTACATTTGACGTGGGTTTAGCTATTTTTTGGAGTTAATTATTCAGGTTATGTTAAAATTAAAGGGTTAATGTTTATTTTGATAAAATTTAGCGTTTTTTGAGAATTTTGGGTGGTAAAATTAGAGGAAATGGTTAAGAAGGATTTAGAAAAGGTATTCAAGAAGTCTTGTCTAATTATGAAGTGATATTACGGGTTTACGGGATATTTTTCATAAGTTAATACCTAGATGTTTCTGTTTAATTTTGAAGGTGCTTTTGTTGACTTTAATGTTAAAGTCTTATTGTAAATGAATGCTACTATGTTAAGCAAGTTTTTTTTAATTCAAAATTTTTTTGATAATTGAGTTATTCCTTTTTTAAAATTTATTTTTTTAATCTAGTTACTATGTACAATATCGCATCGTGCTCTCAAATCTCACAAATCTTCAAAACTCTTTAAATTTACATTTTTCAGCATACTAACTCAATCTTGGTGGAAGCCTCGATTAAAAACGACCGAATTTAAGTAAGAACAACATTGCCAACATTCGCCATGATGGACGCCATCCATCGGAGCGAGGAGATGTGCCTGGCACAGCTCTATCTCCAGAACGAAGCCGCTTACGCCTGTGTTTCGGAGCTGGGAGAGCTTGGAGTAGTGCAGTTTAGGGATATGAATCCAGATGTGAATCCATTCCAACGGAAGTATGTTAAGGAGATCAGACGTTGTGATGAGATGGAGAGGAAGCTTCGTAAGTTGTTTTTTATTGTATTGCTTTGGTTTTTAGGACTGTTTGAGCACTATTAACGAATCTTGTGCTCATCTTCGTATTTTAATTTGAAAAGGAATTTTTATGGACGAAATGATATCAATAATAGTTAAAACATTTAATTTTATGTTGAGAAATCAATGTTTTTAAGGAGTTTAGGTATTCTTTTTAAACCTAAAACAATTTAAAGCTAAACTCAAATCTTTTAGGCTATCTTGAACGTGAAATCAAGAAAGATTCGATTCCAATGTTCGATACCGGAGAGAATCCAGAAACTCCACAGCCAAGAGAGATGTTCGATCTTGAAGCCACCTTCGAAAAGCTGGAAAACGAACTCAGAGAGGTTAATCAAAACGAAGAAGCTTTGAAGAAGAACTTTGCTGAGCTTACCGAACTAAAACATGTGTTAAGAAAGACTCAACAGTTCTTCGAAGAAGTGAGTTATATTATTTTAGTTTTTATGTGTTTAGGCCCTTATGTTCAGTATTTGTGGGCCGGTTTTGGAGTTTTAAGAGGTAAAACAAGTAGTTTAACGTTAAATGAGTGTTGTTCCGGTACTAAAGATACTTCTTTCTATGAAAGATAATCGTTTTTCGGGTTTAGAGGGCATTTTTACTTGATTTTCTTAACATTTTTTTGAAAAAGAAGCCTAAAATTAGGTTTTTTGAAGATTTTTATATAGAAATTAGGTTCTTAAATAGTAAAACAACTTAAAGTTAGATGTATTATCCTTTGCTTTTTTGTCTGTCAATGTTGCACGTTTTTATTCACAGATTTGTCGTTTTGTGTACTGTTCATGCACTACTAACACCTATATTAGATAATTTAAATCACCTACCAAAAAATTAACTTTATGTTTAGGTAGCTTTATAAAATTGTCATAAAAATGAGTAATTTTAAGTATTATTTTTCAAGTTATCTTTTGAAAATAGATTTCTTTTTAAAAACCTTATTTTATGTTGTAAAACCGTGTTTTGTGTTGTGTAATATTGTAATGGATAGGTGGAACGAGATGATGGGTTATTTGGACGAGCATCACGATCTCCACAACGATTAATCGATGTTGACGACAACCAACCTCTACTTCAAGCTATGGAGAACACGACGATACAGCAACGAGTCAAGTTTGGGTAAATTTTAGCTTTTTTTACAACAAAAATGGCAAATTTTAAGGAAAAAAGTCAAGTTTTGAAGTAAATTTGTATTTTGTTACGTTTTGTAACCTTATTATGCTTCTCAAATGTATATAGGTTCTAAACGATATAAAATAAGGTGTTTTGGTATTTGTTTTAAATTTTAAAGGATTTTTAATCAAAAATGGTCGATAAAGGTATAGTAGAGCACACGTTGTGTTTGTAACGTAAACATTTCGATAATTTGTGGTGGTGTTTGTTGTGTGATATTGTAAAAATGTAATGATTTGTGGTTGAGCAAGTACAATATGATATTGGAGATTATTAGTTTGTAAAAGAGTTTTACCTTAAATGACAGAAAAATGGATTTAAATTTAAGATTGTTTGTGTTAATCTTTATTTTTTGTTGAATTTCACTACTTTTCAGCACTTTGCACGCTTTTTCAGTTTTCTAACGCATTTTTTACTAATTTCTGTCTATTATTACATTACATGTATTCTTCACTAACTTTAAGTTCATTTGAGAATAGGTTTTTTGGGTAAAATACGATTTTTTTTATTAATTTCTTTTATTAGGTTGTTCAAATAATTCAGGGGCCATTAATTTTTGATGATGTTAAGGTAGTTCAACAGGTATAAACTGATGAATTTTAATTTAATGATATAATGAGGTAATGTTGGGAGTAAAGACGTTGCTAGGGTTTTTTTCTAAGAAACTAAGGGAGGGGGCGAAAGTCAAAAAAAAATCTTTAAAGGAAGGTTTCGAAATTTTGCTAACCTAATTTGCCATCGGATACATATCTGTGGAAGTTTTTTTAAATCTGTCTTAAAGAATGGATACATTCTCATTTTCCTCTCCCTTCCCCCTAGCGAGGTCCCTAGTCAAGTCCTAGAAGATAGTGTAACACGTTGTAAGGTAGTCAATATACATAGTTGTAAGGAACAGTTTTATAATGAAATATTAAAGAGCGAAGGAGAAAGACAAGCGTTGGACGTGCTGGCAGGCGAGGACGGCTCTCCAGTCAACACTTCGGATGGGGCGCGCCTCATTTCCGAACAAGAAACTGCATTGACACATAAGCCGAATCTGAAGTGAGTAAACACAACATTGTCAAGCTGCAAGACAATTTACTGTATCAAAAGATTATCAATTACAAAAACGGAAAAAAATGTTACAGTATTCACAAAAAGAATTTTTAAATTTTGAAGTTACGTATAATATTCTTTGACTTTGGTATAACAACTTTCACTAACCACAAATTATCGAAATGACATTTAAAATGTGTGCTTCTACAAAAAATATAGTTTTTAATAAGAAAAGGTGGAAATATCTATGTTGTTGTAGGTTTGTTGCTGGTGTGATTCAACGAGAACGTCTTCCAGCTTTCGAGCGACTTTTGTGGAGAGCGTGCCGAGGAAACGTGTTTTTGAGACAATCAGAGATCACCGAAAGCTTGACTGATTGTACTACTGTAAGTTAAATATTCTAGGCTTTTAATGGGGTTTTGTTACCTAAAATTATGTTTTTTTTTGCTTTTTTGATATAAAAATTATAATGTTACCTAAACAGCAATTTTCAGGGCATTTCCGTGAACAAAAGCGTCTTCATCATCTTCTTCCAAGGTGACCAACTTAAGGCTCGTGTGAAGAAGATCTGTGAAGGCTTCCGTGCCACAATTTACCCATGCCCAGAGACCAGCCAAGAGCGTCGCGAAATGTCGATTGGTGTAATGACAAGAATCGAAGACTTGAAAACGGTCCTAGGCCAAACCCAGGACCACAAACACCGTGTGTTGGTGGCAGCGGCCAAGAACGTGCGAATGTGGATGGCCAAAGCCTGCAAGATCAAGGCTATTTATCATACGCTCAACTTGTTCAATGTGGATGTCACCCAAAAGTGTTTGATTGCTGAATGCTGGTGCCCGGTATCGGACCTGGATCAGATTCAAATGGCTTTAAAGAGGGGATCGGTAAGGGTTTGAGGCCGTTTTTGAGGGAAAAAAGGGGGTTGTTTTTTGGGGGTGATATCTGTGTTTTGTCAATGACAAGGTGTATCTGATGTCGTTAGACTAGTTACATAAAATTATTTAAATTTCAACCAATTTATCTTTACAGGAAGAAAGCGGCTCCACCGTACCATCAATCCTCCAACGAATGGACACTGCCGAAGCTCCGCCAACCTACAACAAGGTCAACAAGTTCACTCGTGGCTTCCAAAACATTGTAGATGCCTATGGTATTGCCAACTACCGTGAAATCAACCCAGCTCCATACACGATGATTACTTTCCCATTCCTGTTTGCTTTGATGTTTGGAGATATGGGGCACGGTCTGATAATGTTCCTCTTTGCTCTGTTCTTGGTCCGAAAAGAGAAACAATTGGAAGCGGCCAGAATCCGCGACGAAATTTTCCAAACCTTCTTTGGCGGACGTTATGTCATCTTCTTGATGGGCTTATTCTCTATCTACACTGGCTTCATCTACAACGACGCCTTCAGCAAGTCCTTCAATTTGTTTGGCAGCTCCTTCTTGAATGACATGTCCAAGAGTCAGCTGGACAAAATCACGAAGAACGAGGAGATTTGGGAGAACAAGTACATGTTGGTACCGGAAAAGCAGGATCTCTCAGCACCATACCCAATCGGCGTGGACCCAGTATGGAATCTGGCTGAAGCCAACAAACTCAACTTCCTGAACTCGATGAAGATGAAGGGATCGATCATCATCGGAATCGCCCAAATGGCCTTTGGTATCATCCTCTCTTATCACAACCACAAGTACTTTAAAAGCCGACTCGATATTGTCTACGTTTTCATCCCTCAAATGATCTTCCTCTGCTCCATCTTTGTCTACTTGTGCCTGGAAGTGATCTCCAAATGGCTCTACTTTACTGCCAAGCCAGGATGGGTGCTGGGCAACTACTATCCCGGCTCAAACTGTGCTCCGTCTTTGTTGGTTGGACTGATTAACATGTTCATGATGAAATCACGGCCAAAAGGGTTCACGGAAGGAAACACTGAAGATGGAAAAGTGATCCCAATGTGTCATCTCAACTATTGGTATCCTGGACAGGTTGGGCGTTTTGACTTTTTAAAAAAATTTTAAGAGGGAAGGCCGAATAAAAAATTTAAAGATTTTGAGGCGTGGTGTTTTTTTTGGCTGGGTCGAAATAATTTTTTTTGTATATATGACGCAATTAATCTTTTTGAAAAAAACAATGTTACTGTAGTAAGTGGTCTATAATGGCCCTACCTCATTACTCCAGAGGGCATCTATAGACTGTAAAAAATTTTTTTGAAATTTAAATTTGGAGATTTCAGCTGATTTTAGCTATTAAACGGGTTTTAAAAATTAAATGACACTTCTAGATACTTCTAAAACTTTTCAAAAACTGAAATTTTCGAATTTTGAAAAAAACAAAATTTTAAAAATTTAAATTTTTCAAAATTTAAAAAATTGCATTTTACGAAATTCGAACTTTAAGGGCTTTTTCGAAACGATTTTCATACTCGCGGCGGTCGCGTGCATTCCGGTCATGCTGTGTGCCAAGCCCTACCTCCTGTGGAAGGCGGACAAGGAGCGGCGGCAGGGCGGCAACTACAACATGAACAATTTGGTGAGGGTTTAATGTTGTTGCGGTGTGTTTCAGGGCACGGTGGAGGTTGTGTTGCTGTTGCTCGCGTTGTGTTCGATTCCTGTCATGTTGCTGGTGAAGCCGTATTATTTGTGGCGTGCCGACAAACGTGCCAAACAACGAACGATGTCGCGCCGGGGTCTGTTCAATGGAAGCAACTCATTGGTCGGTTTTTGGAACAACTACGCATCTTTATCTTTTTGTCGTGTTTTGATATTGTTTTAGGTTTTTTTTAGTTTTTTATCGTTTTTAAAGGTGTTGTGAAGCTGTCTGTTTTTGATTTTGTTTGTGTTGTGATAGGATTGTGTTATATTTAATTTATTTACTACGTTAACCAACAAGTTTTTCTTTAATTAGGTTTGTTTAAATTAAGCTTTTGAGCTTTTTATGAAACGAAAATCGAAATTTTGAGGGTTTTCGGACTAAAATATGGAAGTTTTTGGGTTTTTAAAAGGAGAATATGACATTTTTTGCTTTTCTAAAACTTTTAGTGTAAAGAAAAAAGGTTTTACAGTTAAAGTAAAGTAATATCGTAGGCTTTTTCATTTTTAAAAAACAAATGTAAATTGATTTTTTTCTAAAAATTGCCTAGAAAAATACAAATTTTTATTTTTAAGATGCTTTTTCTGCTGCTTTTTGTGCTATTTTGGTCAATTTTTTGTTAAAACGCCCTGGAATTAAAATATTAGGTTGTTCAAATAATTCTGTGCTCCCTCTCAAAGAAAATTTTTGGTATCGGCACAATATTATTTGAACAACCTAATAGTCAAGTCGAAACCTCTATGCTTTTTTTGTGTAATGTTAAACAAGACTGTTTGTTGTCGTCATGTTTTGTCCAAGTTTTGCTTTAAAGCATTGTAAAAGTCACCTTTTTTAGTATTGTGTGTTGATTACAGAAACAAACGCGAGCAGCAGTAACCTTTCTACCTGTTATTCCACTATGTGTTTTTCTACTTTGTGATTGTACTGTCATACAGAAACCTAAAAAAAGTTTTGACGATTTTTACATTTTCAGAAAAAAAAATTTTTCTTTAAAAAACTTTTGAAATTTGAAGAAGTTGAGTATGACAGTGCAGTACACCTTTTGTATATGTGTGATGTGACTGTTTGGTTTTGTGAAAATGATAAGAAATGTTTTTCAGAGTGTGCGCGCTGATGTTGATGATGACCAAGTGGAAATCAACCATCACGATGAACAAAATCACAAAGCTGATGCTGGAGGGCATGGTCATGGAAGTGGACCGGTAGGTTTTTTATTGTAATAAATTTGTTTCCTGGGGTAATTTTTAATATTTTTAATTATTTCGCTGTCTTGTCAGGCTTCCTCCTGAAGCTTTTTTATATTTTATTTGATTATTGTCATTTTAGTTTGATCTCGGTGATACGATGGTATATTCAGCCATTCACACAATCGAATTCGCCCTAGGATGTATTTCCCACACAGCTTCGTATCTTCGTTTGTGGGCTTTGAGTTTGGCTCATGCTCGTAAGTTTTTTCAATCAATATTTTTTTGAAAATTGTTGAGCTCGGTGCTCTTGTGAATATATGTAAAAAAAAATTTTAAAATCCAATTTTTTTGTCTATTTATATAATTTTAATGTTTTTACCCCTGCCAAATCAAAATCACTGGCTTGACGGTAATTATAAGTATTAGCTTACAATATTAATTAACTTTTAAAATTTTGATCTTCCAGAGCTCTCCGACGTCCTCTGGAGCATGGTATTCCGCCGGTCGTTCGGCTTCGATGGCTACCTGGGCGCGGCCGCCACCTACGTCTTCTTCCTGGTCTTTGCCACCCTAACATTGGCCATCCTCGTCCTGATGGAAGGCTTGTCCGCATTCTTGCACGCTCTTCGTCTCCACTGGGTCGAGTTCCAGTCCAAGTTCTACCAGGGCACCGGCTACGCATTTATTCCCTTCTCCTTCGAAACCATCTTGGCCGAAACGCGCGCTGAGGAAGAGGCACAATAAATTAAAAACCACTGTAAACTATTGAACTTTTATACTATTTCCGATATCAATGAGACCATTTTTCATTCTTTTTGTACACGACACTTGTTCAGCATGTAAATCTTTGTCATCTAGTCGGTTTTGGAGTGTTTTTCTTGATTTTATGAATATTATAGTAGTTTATTGGCTTTATGATTGATTTTATTGATTGGATTTTTGAAGATTTTATTGATTTGAAAGTTTTTATGCAAAAAATGCCGTATGTCTTAGTATAATCATGTTGCAGTAACGATTATAAAGTTCAGAAAGTTAAAAATTTAATTTTTAATGACCTTAATGCTATATTGTACATGATTAAGCTTAAAAAACATTAAAAATTAGTTTCCTTACCGACAAAACTTGTGTCATATTCTATTTGTAATTAACGGCTCTATTGATGTAACTCTTGATATCAACCACCCCCTAAAGACTATTCCCAGTGCAATTTTTCACTCATCCATCTTGTCTCTAGACCTAAACTATTTTGTAGTATTATAATAAAGTAGTCGAATAAATTTACTATCGCATTGGTTGGTATTGAATCTATAGATTATGAAAGAGATGGAGATGTATGGTTTGTGAAGGAAATTTAACTTTTTAAGAATAAAATTTTATTTTAGAATTTATATTATAGTAGGCATTGACCTTCAAGGCAATTTGGGCGACATTATATACAACAATATATAGTTCCTAATCTTGAAGAATCATTAGTCCAATATCATAATGTAAAAACAGATTACCACGTTGATGTCACCATGAACTTCTAGTTTCCATTCATTTCCTGAGGTACCCATCTGTCCACCCGTTTCACCTTCCCAAGCTTGGCCAAATGATGACAAATCGTTGAGTTACTGACGCCAAGTTCCCTCGCAATATCTCTAGTCGTTTTGCTCGGATTTTCTTCAATAATCTTCCTCAAAACTTCGTCGTTAACACCTGAAGGTCGGCCAGGAATGACGTCATTGTCAAGGGATTCATCTCCAGAACGGAATCGAGTAAACCATCGTTGTACGGTCCGGACTGGTGCTGTGCCTTTGCCAAACACTTCTTCAATATTTCTGGCTGCTTCTGGTGCACTGTGATTCAATTTGAACTCATACAAGTATATCACGCGAAGCACTTTCTTATCCACCATGATGTTACTAGAAATTAGAGTAATTACATCAACATTTCTATATGAAGAATGTGATTCAGCTTTGTAAAATGATATTCAAATGATACAATAATGTTTCTCTCTTTAAAATAAAGTCAAAATTTCGTATAAAAACCAGTCTTACAATGTTAAACAAGCTTTTTTAATAAAAAAGAGCAAATACACCACTTTTGTGGCACCAAAACTTTGCTGTAAAATAAAAAACTTACTACAAATCCAAATTTTACAAAATATTCAACAATGAGTAGCCCAATATTTTAGCTTTTAAATAATATACAATTTGTGTATGAAAAAGTCAATTAAAAACTCCAAAACAGGAGTATTCCACGCGCCATTCTTTTAAGAACGCGCGCGCGAAAAAAACTCTATGAAGAGATAAACTTGACGCGAAATTTAGAAAAGGAAAGAAAAACATTTGACACCATAAATTTCTTCATCGAAACGGCGTTCTCCGTTCGTCTGGGACAACAACAATGTTCGGTGGAGATCTTGACGACGATGTTGATAACCGTTACGATGAGGACATGGACGACGACATGGCCAATGTCGATGTAGGGGACGATGAGGAGGAGGAGATGGAAGAGGAGCCGGAGGGTGAAGATGAAGATGCCATCTCTCCTGAGCTTTGGCAGGTAAGGTTTTTGGTTTTTTTGAAAGACAGGGCTTATAATCTTTTAAGAATATGGTGAAAGGTTATTCTCAATTGTAAAATTAATAGTTTTGAAGCCAGAGAACTTTGTTTTACATTAAACTATGTTGTTATATCTAGCTGACAAGCAGATTTCATAACTTGAATTTTAGGAAGCATGTTGGGTGGTAATCTCTGCGTATTTTGATGAAAAAGGTTTGGTACGACAACAGTTGGACAGTTTCGATGAATTTATTCAAATGATCGTTCAGAGGATCGTTGAAGATTCACCTCCAGTTGAACTTCAGAGTGAAAGTCAGAACTTTGGTGGTAAGTTGTTTTATTTGTAATTTTTTTGTTTTTAGGTCCGTATTTTACCTTATAAACATTTAGTTGAATCTGAATTCGAAGTGTTGGAAAGCTATTTTAGTTTAAAAGCTTTAAATTGGGAAAATTCCTCAAATTACCTTGTTTTAGGTGATATCGAGCAGCCGACAATGTTTTCTCTAAAATTCGGCCAAATTTATCTCTCCAAACCAACACATTGGGAAAAGGACGGAGCACCGACCGGTATGATGCCTAATGAAGCTCGTTTGAGAAACTTAACTTACTCGTCACCACTTTATGTTGATATTTCGAAGACGGTAACTCGTCCAGGACAAGAACCAGAAGAAACCAGATACAACAAGATTTTCGTCGGTAAAATCCCAATCATGTTGAGATCGTCGTATTGTATGTTGGCTAACATGAATGATCGTGATTTGACCGAGCTGAATGAATGTCCTTTGGATCCTGGAGGTTATTTTGTTATCAACGGGTCTGAGAAGGTGTTGATCGCTCAAGAAAAGATGGCTACCAACACTGTTTATGTTTTCAGTGTTAAGGATGGTAAATATGCGTACAAAACTGAATGTAGATCTTGCTTGGAGAATTCGAGGTGAGATTTTGGGGGAGTTTATATTATTTAGGTTATTATGTTGGAAAAGTCGATATTAACCGCGTTATCTTTGAACTTTTTTTTGATTTTGTGATAAGTGTATTAACCTTAAATGGTTTAAAGTAGAAGTAAAGGATTAGATATATTCTAAAAATCTTCAAGTCTATGTTAGAATGAATGAATTATATTATCCATGACATCTTTTAATAATATTTCTTTAGTCGACCAGCTTCAACTCTCTGGGTCAACATGATGGCCAAAGGTGGTAAACAAGGAACCAAAGCTTCGATGGGACAACGAATGATTGCCATTCTGCCCTACATTAAACAAGAAATCCCTGTTATGATCGTATTCAGAGCTCTGGGATTCGTTTCTGATTTGGACATTTTGGAGCATATTATCTACGAACAAAACGATCCGGAAATGGTGGAAATGGTCAAGCCGTCCTTGGATGAGGCTTTCGTAATTCAAGAACAACAAGTTGCTCTCAACTTTATTGGTGCCAGAGGAGCGAAGCCTGGTGTCACGAAGGAACAGAGAATCAAGTATGCCAAGGAGATTCTGCAGAAGGAAATGTTACCTCACGTGGGGGTTTCTGAACATTGTGAAACGAAAAAGGCGGTGAGTTGGTGGATATGGATTGTACTGCAATATTGTTGGTAGAAAAAGTTTGAAATTATGCTATTTTAGTTATTTTTGGTGACTTTTTGGCCTAAAATTGTGATTTTTGGCTTAAAATAGCAATTTTTTGAGGTTTCGTTGCTATTTTTTTGAAAAATGTAGTGCGTTTTTAAAAAATATTGCCTAAAATAATATTTTCAGTACTTTATCGGCTACATGGTTCATCGTCTCCTCTTGGCCGCATTAGGTCGCCGAGAATTGGACGATCGTGATCATTTAGGCAACAAGCGTCTTGATCTAGCCGGCCCTCTCCTCGCTTTCCTGTTCCGTTCCCTGTTCAGGAATCTGATGAAAGAAGTCCGGCTTCTAGCCCAAAAGTACATTAATCAGAAGCACGACTTCAACCTCGACGTGTGTGTCAAAACAACTACAATCACTCGTGGTCTGGCCTACTCTTTGGCCACTGGAAACTGGGGCGACCAGAAGAAGGCACATCAAGCTCGAGCTGGAGTGTCACAAGTACTGAACAGACTGACATACACAGCTACATTGTCTCACTTGAGAAGAGCCAACTCACCGATTGGCAGAGAAGGCAAACTGGCCAAGCCTCGACAACTTCACAACACTCAATGGGGCTTCGTATGTCCGGCTGAAACCCCGGAAGGACAGGCTGTGGGGTTGGTGAAGAACCTGGCTTTGATGGCCTATATCTCGGTCGGATCGCTGCCTGAACCGATTCTGGAGTTTTTGGAGGAATGGAGTATGGAAACGTTGGAGGAGGTTAGGATAATATAATTGAAAAATGTGTAGATTGTTATTAGGTTGTTCACATAATTCTGTGCCCTTTTCAAAGCAAGTTTTCGGGGTTAGGCACAGAATTATTTGGACAACCTAATATCATTTCATGTTTTTTAAATGCAATGTTCACAATGCATACTTAGACCTACTATAACATACCTTCAGGTCAGTCCCTCAGCCATTTGTGATGCCACCAAGATCTTCGTCAACGGAGCCTGGGTGGGAGTTCACCGTGACCCCGACCTCCTCATGAAGACCTTGCGGAAGCTACGAAGGCAAATGGACATTATCGTATCCGAAGTGTCCATGGTCCGTGACATCCGTGACCGCGAAATCAGAATCAACACTGACCCGGGCCGTGTCTGTCGACCGCTACTCATCGTGGAATCCGAATCTCAAGAGTTGAGGTTGAAGAAGAGCCACATTGATTCGTTGAAGGACAGAGAAGGAAACAGTTTCACCTGGTCGGATCTGGCTGCTAGTGGCGTGGTCGAACTGATTGATGCCATGGAGGAAGGTAAGGGAGGATTTGGGGGAATTTATAGCTTAATATTGAGGTATAAATGGTTATTTTAGGCTTAATGGGCTTATGTTGAGGTATTTTGTCATTTTTTTACTTAAATATCAAAAAATGAAGCCGTTTCTTATTAAAAATCTACCTTAATTTTGAGAAATAAAGCTATTTTATGTTAATATAAAGCTAAAATTAGCTTAAAGCCCACCTTAATATCAGAAAATCAACCATTTTACCTTCAGAAACCTCCATGGTAGCCATGACTCCAGAAGACATCAAAGCCGGCGGCTACTGCGATACCTACACCCACTGCGAGATCCACCCAGCCATGATCCTGGGCGTTTGCGCCTCCATCATCCCATTCCCCGATCACAATCAATCCCCACGTAACACCTACCAAAGTGCTATGGGTAAACAAGCCATGGGCGTATACACAACCAACTTCCATGTTCGTATGGACACCTTGGCTCACGTACTCTACTATCCACAGAAACCATTGGTAACAACAAGATCCATGGAATACCTACGTTTCAATGAGTTACCAGCTGGAATTAATGCGATTGTGGCTATCTTGTCTTACACTGGGTATAATCAGGAGGATTCGGTCATTATGAACTCGTCCGGTATCGATAGAGGATTGTTCAGATCGGTAAGGTGGCTATGAAGGCCCAAAAACCATTTTATTGTAGCCAAAAAGCCTTGAAAATGATCTTATTTTAGCTACTAACGCTTAAAAATTATTTTGTTTTAAATAAAAAGGCTTAAAAACTACCTTATTTTAGCCAAACCACCCTAAAACCGACCTTATTTTAGGTGTTCTACCGTTCCTACCGTGATCAAGAAGCCAACCTCGAGTACGGAAACCCGGAAATCATCGAAAAACCAACCAGAGAGAACTGCTCCGGCATGAGACACGCCGCTTACGAAAAACTCGACGACGACGGTATCATAGCGCCCGGAGTGAGAGTAACCGGTGACGATGTTATCATAGGCAAAACAATCAGTGTCCCAGACGAAGAAGATACCAACAGTACCACGAAAAAATACACCAAGCGAGACTCGTCGACTTTCTTGAGGTAGGGAATGGCTTTTGCGATAGTTTTTGGGAAGAAATGATGACGGATTGAGTTTTAATGGTTTTCGTGGTGGGACCTAGAGAGGTTTGAAAATTTGGGATTTCGGGTTTTAAAATGGGATAAATTAGTTATTAATTCTATTATTATAGTCCTTGATTTATGAAAAATAGATTTTTTAGACTAATTTATACTTGTTGAGGTTTTCGTGATGGGACCCAAATTTAAAATTATTTTTGGCTTTTTTGAAGCTTTGGCAATTGTAAACTAGTTTTAAAGGCCTGTTATCTATTTTCAAAGTCATTTTACTATGTTAAACTCAAAGTTTTCTATTTCAGGTCCTCCGAAACAGGTGTAGTAGATCAAGTGATGTTGACCGTGAACACGGACGGTAACAAGTTCATCAAGATCCGAGTACGATCAGTCCGTCTACCTCAAATCGGAGACAAGTTTGCGTCACGGCACGGTCAGAAAGGTACGATGGGTATGATGTACCGACAGGAAGATATGCCCTTCACGAGAGAAGGTATTACTCCAGACATTATCATCAATCCTCACGCTGTACCATCTCGTATGACAATTGGTCACTTGATTGAATGCTTGCAGGGCAAGGTAAGATATTAATAATAGTAATTGTTTGAGGTTTTGAGAGGGTTTTGTGGCAATTTTGGACTTGTTATGGCATGGTTAATATAAGTTTTTGGTCAAAAATGAAGTTTTTTGGCAAAAATTTTGAAAAAAGACGGGAGAAAGTTATGATAAGTAGTATGATAACGGCCAAAACATGGTTTTTTAACTAGAAAATTGTAGTATAAAGCCAATTGTTTCAGTTATCAGCTAACAAGGGTGAAATCGGTGATGCCACACCCTTCAACGATACAGTAAATGTGCAGAAGATCAGCACTTTACTATCGGAGTACGACTATCAACTGAGAGGCAATGAAATCATGTACAATGGACACACGGGCAGAAAACTGACCACTCAAATCTTCCTCGGCCCAACCTACTATCAAAGACTGAAGCACATGGTGGATGATAAGATTCACTCCAGAGCCAGAGGACCGGTTCAAATGATGAATCGACAGCCTATGGAGGGTCGTGCCAGGTAAGAGGGCTATTTGTTTTGAGGGTATTGGGGCTTAAATTTCGTTTTTTGGTTTTCACTTGATTGAAATTGAAAAATGACAATGACTTTTTTTAACAAAGTTGAAATAGCAGGAACTTTCTTTACAGCGCGATGGTCTTGGGCCCTTAAAATTGAAAAGGTTTTTTTATATTGTAGTAGCCTAAAAATATCAAAAATTAATTCTTAAGACTTTCTCCATATTGTACTAAATTAAAATTCAAAATTTTTCAGAGATGGAGGTCTTCGTTTCGGTGAAATGGAACGTGATTGTCAGATTTCTCACGGTGCAGCTCAATTCCTAAAGGAACGTCTATTCGAAGTGTCAGATCCGTACCACGTGTACGTCTGTAACCTCTGTGGTCTGGTCGTGGTAGCCAATCAACGCACCAATCAATTCAATTGTCAAGCATGCCAAAACAAGACCCAAATCTCTGCGGTCAGAATCCCATACGCTTGCAAACTGTTGTTCCAGGAGCTTATGTCTATGTCAATTGCTCCTAGGCTTATGACTATTGCTTAGGCTTAGGTGTTGAGTTTAGGCTTGGGTCTGTTGGGATATTGTGCGGTACTGGAGGTTAGGGTTGGGTTGCTGTATGGTACAGCAACCGAGGGTTACTTTATGGCAATGGAAGGTAGGGTTACTGTATTGAACTGGAAAGTATCGTTACTTTATGATATTAGAAGGTAGGGTTTCAGTATGGTAATGGAAAGTAGTGAATGAGGATACAGTAGACTTACGCACCTAATTTATCTGATTCTACGGTATCTACATATGCTATATATTTGATCTTACAGTAAGAAAGATTTGACTTTACCTTACAGTACTTTTTATTATATTTACTTTATCTTTCAGTACCTAAAATTTACTTTACAATACCCAACTATGGCAGTAGAAGAAAACTGGTGTGGGTTACAAGTTGTTTACACTATCTTTTCTCTAAAACACTGTAACATTGCTCTTATTCGTATCTCAGTCTCTTAATATTTGTTGTTGACCTTCTTGATATCACTATTACGTTTTGGATAATTTATTTTTACTTACATTTGGAATAAATATAATAAGCATCGAATTAAAAAAACATTATTTTTAGTTGTTGTAAACTATATTTACTTGTAATTTTATTTATTAGTAATAATAAGGTACAATATCATATATACTATCTATTAGTAGCCATGAAAAGGGTACAATAAGCATAAATTTCTTTTTATTTACAGTAAAATACACAGTAAATAGGATATAGATAATATTTGTAATAATATCCTACTGCTCGCTCAAACATTCTGTACAACAGCAACTTGAATTACGCTGAAACTTGTTGTAGATCTTGGCAATCAACATATTGCATGTCCAAAAGAAAATGGCAGAAGAAACGATGAAGAACACGGTTGAGAGGATCAGGCAAATGATAAGCCAGAAAGTGCTGTAAGTTGAAGCGTTTTTACATGATTTGTTGGTATTGGAACATGAGGTTGAGAGGTTGGCAGAATAGGTTGTGGGCTTGGCACTTGAGGTTGAAGATGACATATTAGTGTTGCAAGATGAGGCTTTTTAAATGAAGGTAGATATTGATCTTTCAAGGTTGAAAGTGAGTAGTTGTAGCCAAAAGTAGGTAGTCTAGTCAATGGAAAGGTATATACTATAATAGCAGACAGCTAGTCCAGTATACAGTCGAAAAATAGCTAGTTCTTCGCAGTCTAGATGAAGATATTCAGCTTTTTAACTGTAGAATAAACGGAAACAGTAGTAGCTGATTAAAATAAGGTTAGTAATTTAATTTTGAATAAACTATACAAAGTGGCAACAGCCCGTCGATGAGTAAGATGAACAAACTGAGCTTTCAAAATGAAAAAGACAAGATTAAAATCTAACTTGCTTATGTTAAGACATGTTAACTTTTACCATCGCTTATGTTAAGATAGCTGAAAAATGTGTGCTGCTTCTTATAAGGTGCAACTTTATTAGGTTCAAGAAGAAGATATGAAAGGGTAGACAATTATAAGGTTTATAGGGTATTACGTCACTGGGGTTTGATATTTTTTGAAAACAAGCTCTTTTTTTATTTGGATAGACAAATGTAAAATACGAAATGAACAGCTTAAAAAAATACGAAATGAACAGATTAAAAAAACATTTTTTTTTAATTTTTAGTTGCTATAACTTTCTTTACGGGTCAAAAATGTCAAGAACTTTCTTGATAAAACATAAAATGGCAAGAAATTTTTTTACAAATCGAAAAAAAAGCAAGAATTTTCTTTGCAAAGTATAAATTAGCAAGAACTTTCTTTACGGATTAAAAAATGACAAGATTTATTTAGAAAACGTAAAAATGCAAGAACTTTCTTTACAAATCATAAAATGACAAGAACGTTCTTTACGAAATATAAAATGGCAAAAACTTTCTTTACAAAGTATTATAATGGCATCTTATTGTCATCGGAATCATGTTATAATGAGCTAGGTCAAAAATAAAATTCATGATTTCTGACCTTCATTACGACGTTTAATCTTTAAAGGACCTGTAAAGATAGCGTTTGAAAAATCGCCGTGAACCTGGCATTGTGTCTTATCGTGGCGGGACCAAATGGAAATTCTCGCGTAAAATATTTTCATAAATTCACGTTCGGTCCGCTTCTAAAGAAAAGGATTTTTAAAACGGCAGGGAGCTGCGTCCTAATCTTGCGATCTGCGCGTTTTTGTGTAAGACATCTTATACGATGTTTGTTGCACGAAAAATTATTAAAGTACAGTAACTTTCTACAAAGTACAAAAAAATACAAAACCGTATTACAAAATTATAGTAATTTACAATTAAAAAATTTAATTAAAAAATAAAATTTATACTTTTCTTAGTTCGGCCAACACTCATTGAAGCAACTAAATTTGCACCGTATCAAAAACTTTAAAATACTGTAACAATTTTTTTAAGAAACCATACAATAAAATGTTTTACTAAGTTTATGTATGTTATAGAAAGAACGTTTGTACAAAATATTAAGTTAATATCTTGCATGGTTAACTTGGTATCTATTAAAGTGCTACGTGAAGTACCGTAAAAAACGTTAAAATACCGTAAATTTTTTTAAAAGTCAAAATTTAAAAATTTGTTTTGCAAAATAAAAGTAAACTACTAAATAACTGTCCCTATAAAATCTGAGTCTAAGTGACCGCTTGGTTATTCTAGGAACCTCCGGAGCAGTTTTTTTTTGCACTGAAAAAAGCACTTAAAGTACTGTAACTTTTTTTAAAACGCGAAATCTAAAAATCTGTCTTGCAAATTTAAAGTACACGTTATCAGTAATATTTGGTATAAAAATGAAAAGAAGCAGCGACTTGGTGTTTCCAGCATCCTTCGGAGCAAACTTTTTTTGCACTGAGAAAATCACTTAAAGTACTGTAACTTTTTTTAAAAAGTAAAATCTAAAAACCTGTCTTGCAAATTTAAAGTACGCATTATTATTAACATTTGGTAAAAAAATTTTTTAAAATATAAACCTTCTGCACTCCAAACTAACAATTCAACCGCCCAGTCACATTTAGTATATTCATCCATCAACCCATTCGTTTTTTCCAGGACGGAAGGCCAAAGGGTTTTCTCTGTAAATTCTTGGGCGGCTGATATTTCGCTAGCCAAGTCCATTTGCAGTTTTTGAAAACAGTTTTCCCGGTAACTTTTTGTGCTCTTTCATCCTATATAAGTCTCGTTCTAAAAGCCGACGGATATTTGGTGCAATTCCTTTGTAAGTACTAAAACAAAGTATTTTTTTCAGAATTTGGCCGCTGTGCGCCGTCTCATTAGAGGCAAACTGCAGCAAATTTATTTATTAAAAAATATTTTTATAAAACCATTTTTTGTTTTGTTTGCAAAAAAGTATTATAATTTATAGTTCAAAGTAGCTCTATTAAATTTAAATTTATAGATTTTTCATTTTCGTTACATCAACTTAACTTCTGACGATTACAAAAAATGGATGTAAATCCAGCGGATTACAAACAGCAAGGTAATTAATTCAACTTAGAAGATTGTCGATAACGCTGGCTATAAATGATGATTAATTTTGAATAAGAATGAAAACTATACATAGTGTAAAAATTTTAAAATAACATAACACAAAAAGTAATACATAAATTCAAATTGCTTGTTGTAGCGAGGTTAAAAGCCGCGTTGAAGTACAGGACAAAGACACAAAAAAAGAAGCTGCAAGCAGCTAAAATGCGTGGCATTAAACGGATAAAGAAGGCAGGAATCTCAAAACACAGCAAAAATTTAGGTATGTTTTGAATGAAATAAGACAAATACACATAGTATGTTTAAAAATTAAAAGTATTTATTTTTTCCTATAAAAGCAGTGCTTTATTGAGTGTGTCGAAAATATGTTTCTCACATTTTTTGTTGTTTATTCCTAAATGTTTGTAAGAAAAATATATCGTAAAGCAAAATTCCACTATTAAACATGTAGCAAACAAATTCGTTATTCTGGGCGGCCGTAAACCAACTATTTTTGTTCCTTATAGTCTATTTTTGTTCAGTGATGTTTTTAACAGAAAAAATATAATGTACTACAATAAAGCTCTGGCTATTGCCAAAAACAACAATAGTAAAACCGTTTCTTTAATAATGATACAGAGGCAAGAATAACCATAACCCTGTTTTAGGTAAGAAAAAACACATTATCCTAACTGCCCCAAACCCTGAAAGTGCACAAAGAACTCCAACTGAAAACAGAGTGTTTTTGTACGAATCTGGCACTGCCAGTGCGCCCTCCAAACACAGATTACCTGTACTAAAAGCAGAATATAGCTACTGGGAAGACAGCGCTACCAAGATGTTTGAAGAACAGTTTAAGGAACTCATAAACACAGTACGCACAGCTAAGTCAAATGCCGATTTACTTCAATATGAAAACTTGCCAACAGTTACGAAAAACAACGACAGAAATTAACGCTCGATTAGAAGAAAGATCTATAGAGTTATATAATGTAATTCAAACATGTGACACTCTTGTCAGTGAAATTGGAAAGTTCAAGTCAAATACTTACAACGTCAAGTAGACCGACGAATACTTCCTTCTCGTCCGAATCGTTTAACTTATTCTGAACTTTCATCCAAAGGCAAGATGAGTGCTCAAAATAAATACCACGAAGAATTGCGAAAAATATTTTCGAATTACACTGAAGATGATCTAGCACAACTTAAAAAAGATGCTACAGCCGCATTGTTTCCCAAGCAAATACAAAGGCTTGATGATGTTAAAACACTAGTCATACAACAACATTTGTCTCAGTCAAACGAAGGTTTAAGGAAAATGAGAAAAGCGTTACAAGCCTTTGACTTTCCCCTACTTAGTAGCGATAGGCAGGTAAAGAAAGCTCGAAAAGAGTTGTCAATACCAATGGATTTAATTCAGTATACAGGTAAATAACACATAATAGATAAAAAATGACGAATACCTTCAATATCCACACAATTTTTCTATATAGACAAGCAATTTTCCGCCAATTTGGCAAATTTGGCATTGTGTTGCAAGCACTTTTTTGATGTAACAGATAAGATGAGTTCACAAATTTAAAATTTCGGGTTCATTTGAAGCTTTGCTATCGTTATATTAAAGAAAAATGTTAAAAGTCAAAAAACGAGAAAGTTAAAAGCTTGAAACACTATGCCAATTTGGCGGGAAATTTATAACGCAGTTTTTAATCTCAATTTTCCCAAGTCTGACCGCGAACCGCAACTTAGAATTTTGCATAAGGTCTTACATTTACATGAACTTTCAAAAAAATTTTTAACAAAAGTGCCTTGTTATTTCACTGTTTTAAAAATCCTGAACCGCATAATATTGGAAAAATACCTAAAATCATACATTGTAATTAATTTTAAAGATGACGATGGTACCGTGCATGATGGAGCAAGAATTAGAGATGTAAAACATGCACTACAAATTCGGGTAAACAATCAGATAAAAAGCGGAAGATGGAACCCTCCAGATGAAGAAGCTTTACACCTCTGTATTGTTTCCGATGAAGGCAACAAAATAACTAAACTGGGCGTTATTATGGGTTCAATTGATCATAGAAACTCTCCGTCGGCCATGCTGCTTGTTGGACTATACATTGGGGAAGAAAATTATGATGTATTTAAAAACTTGATGAAACCGATCATCGACGACTTGATGAATATAACCGAGCTTGACAAAAATGAAACAAAAGTGTCCGTTCATTGGCAGTATGTAGCTGACCTTAAGTTGACAAAAATGACACTTGGGGTACGAAGTGGCGCGTTATCTTATCCATGTCCTCACTGCATATCCCATGTCGAAAAATCATGTTCTGAATTTAAAGATCCATCTCCTTTAACTCCAAGAAATTATCAAGTAATTGACAAAGAAGTTGGTCAAGATCAAGAAACTTTAATAAATATATCACCTGAAGACGTCATTCCGCCCTTACTTCATATAAATATGGGGATTACGGAGAAAACGATCAATTTCATGAAGAAAGAATTGGCACAACTCGCTGGCACTAGCTCCATTACCAAAAAAACTAAACGAAACATGAAGATATTAGAGGAAAAACAAATTGAAGAAAAACATTTGAGTTATAGCATTGCAAAGTTACGATATCTCTCACTAGCGATGACTACACTAGAAGAAACAGGGGCTACACTACAACATTCAGTAGCAATTAATTGTCCAGAAACATGTTCTTTATCTGATTGTTTGGCAGCTTTGTTTAATGTAGAATTACCAAGTAGGACAACAACTGAACACGACTGGATTCAGCCTACCAACACCAGAAAATGGTGCCACACTGCATGTCTAGGCATGACAAGTCAAGAAACCAAAAAGGCCGCAAAACTAAACGCAACCTTTAAAATGCCTAGCTATACTGCAAAACAAAGATTTGATGTCATCCAAACAGAATTACAAAAATATGAAGAAAAATCATTGAAGGTTAAAGCCATCGTACAAAAATTGACTCCAGCACCCGCAATTGAAAGCGAATTGGGGCTTGTTAACATTCTTGAAGAAGCAATTAAAAAAAGCGGAGCATCAAGACAAGTATTTTTCAATACATACTGTGGCAACCATGTTCGAAAAATACTTAAAAATGCCAAAAAAATAGAGCACTGGGCCAAAACCAACGACGGCACCTTATTATCAACAAAATCAGAAAAAATCAAACAAGGATTTGACATATTACAATTGTTAGGAAAAATCCAAAATTTTTCTGTATCCAGACGCCTGACCGATTCTGAAGTGAACAATGTAATATCGCTGATTACACAATTAAGACATCTCGTATCAGATACAATGATGTTTGAAAAACCCGGCCACAAACTGCATCAGCTTTTCTTCCATGTACCTGAATATATGAAAAAGAACAAAAGCATGACATTCTTTACTGAACAAGTGATCGAACATTGCCATGCGGCCGTGAATAAGGACCTTAGAAGGGTAAAAACCCGAGACTCAAAAAAGCGTCTAATGTCAATAATCGTATGGGCATACGAAAGAACTGTTTTATTTGACGAATATGGCCTCGATTGTATCCAACTTGACATTGAAAAAGAAGCCAGAACAGAAGAAAAGTCTGATGATGAAGAAGAAGAAGATTACTTCAATGTATAGCCTCATTTTAAGTTCAATTTATCGTTTTTTATCCCCTAATTTTAAATCAAAAATAAATGTTTATCTTGTAACAAAAATATAATAGCAAATTTAATACTTGAAGCATAAAAACATATTTTAAAATACATATTAAACTTTTATTTTTAACGCTCCGTTTGGCAGACTTTGTTTTGAAAACAGGTCGTATAAAATTTAAATTGATCAAAAGCTATTATATATGAAAAATTATAAAAATTTGAGCTCTATAATATTAACAAAACAAACATATTTTAAAAAAACATAAAAATAGTTTTTTCCCGTTGGTAATAATCAATCAATTTTTAAAATTTATAAATTTTTCAATACACACAACTCCGTGAAGTATCCTGACACGAAAACAAATAAGCGCTAAGTTATATGGCATTCTGTTTTCCTGCCGCCTCAATTTCCAATATTTTTGTAATTCTGTTTGGATGGCATTTTTAAGTATTTTTCGAACATGGTTGCCACAGTATGTATTGAAAAATACTTGTCTTGATGCTCCGCTTTTTTTAATTGCTTCTTCAAGAATGTTAACAAGCCCCAATTCGCTTTCAATTGCGGGTGCTGGAGTCAATTTTTGTACGATGGCTTTAACCTTCAATGATTTTTCTTCATATTTTTGTAATTCTGTTTGGATGACATCAAATCTTTGTTTTGCAGTATAGCTAGGCATTTTAAAGGTTGCGTTTAGTTTTGCGGCCTTTTTGGTTTCTTGACTTGTCATGCCTAGACATGCAGTGTGGCACCATTTTCTGGTGTTGGTAGGCTGAATCCAGTCGTGTTCAGTTGTTGTCCTACTTGGTAATTCTACATTAAACAAAGCTGCCAAACAATCAGATAAAGAACATGTTTCTGGACAATTAATTGCTACTGAATGTTGTAGTGTAGCCCCTGTTTCTTCTAGTGTAGTCATCGCTAGTGAGAGATATCGTAACTTTGCAATGCTATAACTCAAATGTTTTTCTTCAATTTGTTTTTCCTCTAATATCTTCATGTTTCGTTTAGTTTTTTTGGTAATGGAGCTAGTGCCAGCGAGTTGTGCCAATTCTTTCTTCATGAAATTGATCGTTTTCTCCGTAATCCCCATATTTATATGAAGTAAGGGCGGAATGACGTCTTCAGGTGATATATTTATTAAAGTTTCTTGATCTTGACCAACTTCTTTGTCAATTACTTGATAATTTCTTGGAGTTAAAGGAGATGGATCTTTAAATTCAGAACATGATTTTTCGACATGGGATATGCAGTGAGGACATGGATAAGATAACGCGCCACTTCGTACCCCAAGTGTCATTTTTGTCAACTTAAGGTCAGCTACATACTGCCAATGAACGGACACTTTTGTTTCATTTTTGTCAAGCTCGGTTATATTCATCAAGTCGTCGATGATCGGTTTCATCAAGTTTTTAAATACATCATAATTTTCTTCCCCAATGTATAGTCCAACAAGCAGCATGGCCGACGGAGAGTTTCTATGATCAATTGAACCCATAATAACGCCCAGTTTAGTTATTTTGTTGCCTTCATCGGAAACAATACAGAGGTGTAAAGCTTCTTCATCTGGAGGGTTCCATCTTCCGCTTTTTATCTGATTGTTTACCCGAATTTGTAGTGCATGTTTTACATCTCTAATTCTTGCTCCATCATGCACGGTACCATCGTCATCTTTAAAATTAATTACAATGTATGATTTTAGGTATTTTTCCAATATTATGCGGTTCAGGATTTTTAAAACAGTGAAATAACAAGGCACTTTTGTTAAAAATTTTTTTGAAAGTTCATGTAAATGTAAGACCTTATGCAAAATTCTAAGTTGCGGTTCGCGGTCAGACTTGGGAAAATTGAGATTAAAAACTGCGTTATAAATTTCCCGCCAAATTGGCATAGTGTTTCAAGCTTTTAACTTTCTCGTTTTTTGACTTTTAACATTTTTTCTTTAATATAACGATAGCAAAGCTTCAAATGAACCCGAAATTTTAAATTTGTGAACTCATCTTATCTGTTACATCAAAAAAGTGCTTGCAACACAATGCCAAATTTGCCAAATTGGCGGAAAATTGCTTGTCTATATAGAAAAATTGTGTGGATATTGAAGGTATTCGTCATTTTTTATCTATTATGTGTTATTTACCTGTATACTGAATTAAATCCATTGGTATTGACAACTCTTTTCGAGCTTTCTTTACCTGCCTATCGCTACTAAGTAGGGGAAAGTCAAAGGCTTGTAACGCTTTTCTCATTTTCCTTAAACCTTCGTTTGACTGAGACAAATGTTGTTGTATGACTAGTGTTTTAACATCATCAAGCCTTTGTATTTGCTTGGGAAACAATGCGGCTGTAGCATCTTTTTTAAGTTGTGCTAGATCATCTTCAGTGTAATTCGAAAATATTTTTCGCAATTCTTCGTGGTATTTATTTTGAGCACTCATCTTGCCTTTGGATGAAAGTTCAGAATAAGTTAAACGATTCGGACGAGAAGGAAGTATTCGTCGGTCTACTTGACGTTGTAAGTATTTGACTTGAACTTTCCAATTTCACTGACAAGAGTGTCACATGTTTGAATTACATTATATAACTCTATAGATCTTTCTTCTAATCGAGCGTTAATTTCTGTCGTTGTTTTTCGTAACTGTTGGCAAGTTTTCATATTGAAGTAAATCGGCATTTGACTTAGCTGTGCGTACTGTGTTTATGAGTTCCTTAAACTGTTCTTCAAACATCTTGGTAGCGCTGTCTTCCCAGTAGCTATATTCTGCTTTTAGTACAGGTAATCTGTGTTTGGAGGGCGCACTGGCAGTGCCAGATTCGTACAAAAACACTCTGTTTTCAGTTGGAGTTCTTTGTGCACTTAGATGTTGGTATAGCGCAATGTCGAGCTGAATGATGAAAGGTTGGGCCGTTTTTGGACTTGAAAACTTACAGAATGGCTGCAGAAGATGTTAAAGAATGTTTTTAAACTTTTGCGGATGATTCTGGTTTAAAAAGCAGGTTAAGGAAAGATTTCTGCCAGATCCCAACTAAAACAAGGTCAACAAGCGATTCGTAAGTTTTTTTATGTCCATTTTTGTTGTTTTAGGTAGAAATTGGCTAACTAAGCTAAATCCACAAGTGCTTGTCGTCTTCCAATTGATTTCCGTCTGTCTTTACCATAATATTGAGTTGATGCAGCATTTTTAGGTAACAATTGAGAATTAAGCAGTGTTTCTGATATTAAAATTGTCGGAAGTCTATGTCAAGTTATACAATTAGTTAAACTGGCCAATTTCATACCTAAAACAATAAAAATTCAATAAAACACTTACATATCGCTTGTTGACGTTGTTTTAGCTGGGATGTGTCACAAATCCTTCCGTAGCCTTTTTATTGAACCAGAATCGTCCCCAAAAGTTTACACACATGTTTTAACATCTTCTCCAGTAATTCTGTAAGTTTTCAAGTCCAAAAACGGCCCAAGCTTTCATCATTCAGCTCGACATTGCGCTATAACAACATCGAAGTGCGAAACCACATCAAAACAGTTGAACGCAATGGTGGGGGTCTAAAAAATTGATTATTCAGTTAGAACAACATAAATATTATAAAAAAACTTACCAATCAACTTTTAAAGTTTTTTAAATTTAAATCTGGCCAAAGTTCTCAAAACGTTACCGGAAAGTACACTATAATAACATAAAAGTGTAAATTCGGATAAAATCTGGAAAACTGGGGCCATCAATAGCATTTTCCAACACAGAGACAATAGTTACAACAGCAAGTTATAGTGAAATCAAGGAGATTCATCGGTATATTATCCATGAAAAAAATTTCTGAAAATATTTTACGCGAGAATTTCCTTTTGGTACCCGCACGATAAGACATAATGCCAGGTTCATGGCGATATTTCAAAAAGGGGTTTTTTGGGGGTTTACAGGTCCTTTAATCAAACTTTTTTGTGACCAAGTTATCCTTGATAACACTGTCCAGCAATGCATTGTTGAAAAGGATAACATCCACATTTGACTCCAGGCGGCGTTTGGTAAGGAAAAGGGGCACAACCGCAAATTGAAGCCGGATAGCCGAGCTGTTGGCGGCGTAAACGGGAGAGGGGTTGGACTAAAAATATTTTTTTTATTTTTGGGCTATATTTAAGACTTTGCCGTCTGCGCTACCCTGTCTTACTTTGGCACCTACCTTACCTACAACATTCTTTTTGTAAGGCAATACTCAAAGCTACTTTACTATAACATTTTATACTGTTACTATATTGCACTCTTACCATAATCTGCACTAGCAGATATGATGAAGTTTCAAAATAGTACTGTTAGTGCAAATTTTGGTAATAGTTCAGTATAGTACATTAAAGTATGAAATTTTATAGTATAGTAGCGCTGAGTAACGTAGTATGTACAAAAAAAAAGATATTGTAGGTAAGATAGGTGCTAAGAATGCAGGGGTAGCGTAAGTAAGATGATATGACATAGTTGAGATAGAGGTAGGGGCAGGGTTGGGCGAAAAAAAAAGAGGGGGTAGGTGTTTTTTCATGTCATTTCTTACTTGGTATTCCACTGAGTGGCTCAAAAGCTATACAAACAAGTAGTACAATATACATTAGCCTCATAATATCAATTTTTAAAAGCTTTTTAATATTGACAAGTTCAAAATAAATTTTTTAAAATAAGAATTGAAATCTCAAACTTGTATATAGCAGTAATTTATTGTAGTAACTCAAAACATGGTCATAAAAATCGAAAATTCGAATCACGTGAATGGTAATCATCTTAGAGTAACGTGACAATAATGAAATTAAACTTGTTACAATGTACATCGCAGTAAAGCTTCAAACTTTAAAAAATAAATTAGGAGGCAAAAGGTAGATTTTTGTAATACTTATATATACTATAACATATAATTATAATGTAAATACATATATAACATAATATATAAAGTACCATGGTACTATATATATTCTATTATAATGCATAATGTATTACTAGGTTGTTCAAATAATTATTTGCTTCCAACCCTGAAAGTTTGCTTTGAGACGGGGCACGGATGTATTTGAACAACCTAATATTTTAATTTCAAGGCGGTTTTAACGATAAAAATGACATTTCAAAAGTAAAAGTAGAGTTTAGAAGTTTATATATTATATTATTGTAAATTATGTGTTTGGGTATTACAAAACGTGTAGACTAGATATACAAGCTTTCAAAAAGCGATTTAAACGGCAAAAGAATGAAAAAATTGTAATTTTTTTAATTTTAAAAGTTGATCTCAATTTTTTGATCAAAAATGACATTTTATGATCTGTAAAGAAAGTTCTCGCCATTTTATGGTTTGTAAAGAAAGTTCTTGCCATTTTATACTTTGTAAAGAAAATTCTTGCCATTTTCTATTCGTAAATAACATTTTTCAAAAAAATGAGAAAATCAACTATCGGGCGCCCGACACTGATGTCGGTTCCTGAGGTCTTCGGTGGGGAATGCCAATCGGCACTTTTCACACGGAATTTGTTTTGTATCGGCTGTAACACAAAACACATAATCTTGTAGTAGGCTCTTGTCCGACAGCATGGTACTCTCACTGTCAGCACGACGTTTTGACATTTCTTCCGGATGCGAAGTCCTCAAATGGTTTTTAATGCCTCGGGCCGAATAGCCTTTGTAGTTGCAAATCAGGCAGACGAACGCCTGGACTAGCGAGTGTTTGTGGCGAATGTGTTGTGCTAGCTGGGCGTGGGTGGAGGGAATGTAATCGCATTGGGAACACTGTGATGGGACCTTCCTCGAGGGCTCCATTTCCTCGATTTCGTCGGCCGATACCCGGTTCTTACAGTAGTATTTGCGATGACTGGTGAGGGTTTCGTTTGTCATAAACGAGACTCCACAATCACAAGCGAAAGGCTTCTTGGCATCGGACTTGTCAGTGGGTTCATCTTCTTTCGGCTTCTGGGAGAGGTCAAGCGGCCGGCTGGAGGATTCGGCCGAATCACAAAACCTTTTTGTTGATGAGGATGATGATGTTGTTCTGATTCTGAAATTATGGGACTTAATTTAGATAAAAAAATGGCATTAAATGTCCTTTTAAAGGAATTTTAAGGTTTCAACTGGGCTATTGTAAAGAAATTTGGTGGCTAATTACAAATGGCAAAGACTTTCTTTAAAAAACATAAAATGGCAATAACTTTCCTTACAAACTATAAAATGGCAAATAATTTTTTCACAAAACATAAATGGCTAGACCTTTATTTACAAACCAAAAAATAGCAAGAACTTTCTTTACAAAGTATGAAACGGGAAGAACTTTCTTTACAAGCCATAAAATGACAAGAACCGTCTTTACGAAGCAAAAAGTGGCAAGAAAACCACAGATATCAGACTCCAGTTACCTAAAGTCATCCCAAAAATTGGCCAACTATTCGACCAGCCGCCTCTGACGTTGGCCAAGGGCCAATAAAGGTTAAATAGGGCCATCAGACGCATGATAGGCGGATCATGCTGAGCGTGAAGCTAAACTTTTTTTGGACTAAAGTTGAAGTCGCGTTTATGGCACTTGTTTTTTGATTGGGTTTCACGCGGCGGCGACTTTTTTACGCTTTGGGAAAAACTTTACTTTTGAAAAGGTTTTTTCTTTTCTCTGACTGTTTCGGAAAAGATAAACGTCTTTATCAATTTATGATTTGTAAGGAAAGTTCTAGCCATTTTATACTTAGTAGAGAAAGTTCTTGCCATTTTATGATCTGTAAAGAAAGTTCTTGCCATGTTATGCTTTGTAAAGAAAATACTTGCCATGTTATGTTTTGTAAAGAAAGTTCTTGTAAACATTATAACGAAACAACTTTTTTTTCGTCTGCAGCGTGCAGGAGACATATTATACGATGGATTCTCTTTTGTTATCTTACAATAAGTTACTCTACCATTTTATGAGCTGTCAAGAAAGGTTTTGATTAATCTTTAAAACTCTTTAATAAAACTCTTACCGTTTCCTCCCCAACAAACTGGGGTTCAATTCGTTTCCACTGAGCACGGTAGCCGTCGCTGTGACATTGTTACTAGTACTTTGAGTCGGATTATTTTGTGATAAAAACGCCAAAGATAGACCGAACTCTCCTGATGGTTGATTTAATGGCAGTTTTGGTGGAATCTGTAGTTGTGAAGCGAAAGCGGCGTCTAACATTAACGACCGTGAGGCTACTGGCACAGTGCGACTAATGGCTACGGGTATCACGGTTTGGACTGGGCCTACCACCTGAAATGTGAAATTTTGGTTAGGGTATGCTTTTTGTGCCATTTTGGGATAATATCAAGGGTTATATTAGGCTTTCAGAGTTGGGAATTAGCGGATGTTGTATATAGTAGGTATACCTTTAGGTTAGGAATTTTAATATAGAGTATTTTATAAGTCTATAACTACCTGAAAGATCATTTTTAAGCTTAGTCTACACCTAAATTTAAAGTTTCAACAATAATCATAAAAATAATTGCCAAAAAGTTACAGTAATCCAACCAAAAAACCAAAAATCAGTACTCACCTGAATGATGCTGCTATCACTTTGATTGTGATAACCGACCGGTAATATGATAGTGTTTGTTTGTCCCACTCCAAGAATGTTGCTCACAGCTTGTTGCTGAAGTTGCTGTTGCAACAAAACTTGTTGCTGGCTCTGTTGTTGTTGAATGATGGCAGCAATCGCGTCAGCAAAGTTGGGTAGACTAATATTATTGTTGAGAAGACTTTGGAGATTCGAGGTTGAGGTAGATGGAGTTGATTCTTGAGGTCGGGGCTCTTCTTTCGTCGTTGTTGTGCTGGTGTGAATGTCTGGAAAAAGGTTATTTGTTAGAAATCTTAATGTTTTATAAACGGTTCTGAAAACTCTACTGTAGCGAAAGCCTTTGCTTGGACCTAGTACTAGCTCTAGTTTTGGTCCTTGCTCCGGCCCTAGCCGCCCTAGTCCTAGCTTAAGCTCCAGCTTTAGCTCTAGCTTTCGCCCTAGTTTTAGCCATGGCTTTAGCCTAAGCTCTAACTTCAGCTCTAGTTCCAGCCCTGGCCTGGGCCCTAGCTCGAGCCTTAGCTTTAGTCCTTGCCCTGAAGAGCTTTAGTTGTCTTCAGCCTTAGCTTCAGCTTGGGCTTGAAAGGGGCTCAAACCAAGGCTTGTTCTCGACCCCTTTACAGGCCTTCCTCAGTCCCAATCCTAGTTGTAGCCACGCCCCGCTAACTTACCACTGCCATTTTCTTCGGTTTTACAATAGAATAACTGATGCCGCCTGAGGCTTTCACTTTGAGTAAATTTTACTCCGCAGTTGTTACATGGTAAAGCTGAAAAAAGGGCTTTATTATCATAGGCTATTAGCTTCAAAAATTTCAAAAACAATTTTTAAAAAATTTTTTTAAATGTAAATTTAAAAATTTGATAATTTTCAAGCTTTTTATATTAAGATTCTACTGATAAAACTTTAAAAACCATTAAAAAACATCTTTTGAAAAGGTACCCCAACTTACAGGTATCTTCGGTCTTCACCACGACCGGTCCACTGTTCACGTTCATGGTGAGGGTTTGAAGTGCCGGCATTCCGCGACTGGAATCTGGAATCATTATCAGTTAAGCGAATACTATTTACTTGTTTTATAAAATTTTATCGTTTATTTAAGTGAGTCATCACATTAGTTTAGACGGCTTTAATTTCGGTAATCATCATTAAAGCAAGGAACGGGTTTGTGGGGAAATTTTGGACGGGAAAAAATTTTTAATTAAAAAAATTTAAGATTGGTGGGGTAGACAATAGTAAGTTGGCTAATTGTTTTTGATTTTAAAATTTTTTTATAGTGTTAGGTTAAAAATGTCATTTTCAAAAAAAATGAAAAAATAATTTTTTTTTGAAAAATTTTAGATACTATATTAACCCTAATTTATAAAAAAAATGGGTTTAATTTTTTGCTATACTTTTTTATGCTAAAAACCGCTTTAAAACAAGCCTAACTGCGCTCGCACCGTGCAAAAGAATTTGCGCCGAAACGAAAAGACTTTTGAAAAAGGAACGAAATGTGCATTGGTGGTTCAGTGGTAGAATGCTCGCCTGCCACGCGGGCGACCCGGGTTCGATTCCCGGCCAATGCAAATGCTTTTTTAGACTTTTTTAGAATAAAATAAAGATACGAAAATGTAAAATGGCAGCTACGGACTGTAAAAACTACCTAAATATTACCCAGGAATTTATTTTTAGATACGTAAAAATGCTTGAAACAGCTTAAAATTCAAAAAAAGTCTAAAAACTGATGCAACACAAAAATAAGCTGTTTGAAGTTTATTTTTCGCCCAAACAAACTCGATCGATAGCAAACTGAAGTGTGAGATAACATAACATCTATCAATTAAACAAAAATTTGGGTGGAAATCGGGGACTATCAGCGGTGATAAGGTCTTTTCCATGATGAGTTGTCACTGACAACAAGTTTTTAAATCAACAAAATTCCAAAAATCACAATTAGAAACGCAATAACTTTGTTTACAGGGGATGCAATTTTAAAATGTTTGGGGACATGGTAGAAAAAGTTGTTTTTGTGACAATGTAATGTAAAATACGAGGTAAAGAATATTTAAATGTAAAATATATTAAAATTGACAAAGTTTTGAAAATACAGTTTGAAATGTTCGATTTAGAAAAAGCGCAATAACTTTCATTACAATTGATGAAATTTCGAAAATTCTTGAAATATAATCTAAAATAGACTGTTAAACAGCATATTATCAAAAAAATTCAAAAAGTTTATCAAAACGTCAAAAAAACAGCCAAAAACCTCTAAAACAACATCAAAAACCACTGCCACAATGACAACAATACAAACCAAAAACTAGTAATACTGGAAGAATGGGGAAGGCTATCAGTCGAATATTTTGTAATCAAGCCATTTTTGCGGCTACACCCCCAATAAAGACGTCAATAGCTGCGGGCTGATAAGCGCGAGGCAGTGATAAGCGCCGGCCCGTATGACTCTAATCGACTACTACTTATCTCAAAATTGTCAATGTATTTTGGGTGTTTTTGACGCAAATTACATTTAAAAACAATAAATAGGTCAGGCTTTATTGGTTTGTTTCGAAATTTAGGCCAAAATCGCGGTTTTTGGAAATTTCAGGTTTTCGTGGTTTAAAAGTTACAGTAACCTTTCCTACCAAAAATCATTTTTTGCAACAAAAAACCAAAAAATTTGTTAAAACAGTTTTATCACTCCAATTACAACACCTTCGAAACAGCCCACGATTGTTTGATAATACCGCCAGAGGGCATAAAACCGGTGATATGATTGTAACCAGCCGGCTGATAACAAAAACAAACGAAACGTGGAACTTTTGTAGATGCAGGGCTTCATAATAATGACAAAAATTATTAAAAGGGCCATTAAAATATAAATTATTATACGAAAAACGCAAAAACTTTCTTTACAAGGCAGAAAATGGCAATAACTTTCTTTACATCAGCAAAAATAGAATTCATCGTATAACTTGTCATTCGCAGGCTGCGTAACACAAAATTGGGCTTACTTTGAATAATGGTGGCAAGAACTTCCTTTAGAACACAAAAAGGCAAAAATTTTCTTTACAAAACAAAAAATTGCAAGAACTTTCTTTACAAAACACATAATGGCAAGAACTTTATTTACAAAACATAAAATAGCAAGAACTTTCTTTACAAAACAAAAAATTGCAGGAACTTTCTTTACAAGTCACAAATTAACAAAAACTTTCTTTACAAAACACATAATGGCAAGAACTTTATTTACAAAACATAAAATAGCAAGAACTTTCTTTACAAAACAAAAAATTGCAAGAACTTTCTTTACGAAACATAAAATGTCATGAACTTTCGACTTCATAACTCAATATTGGGCTTATTGTTGAAAGAAATGGAAGGAACTTTCTTTACAGACCGCGAAACTGCCAAAAATTAGTATAAATAATGTTTTGGTCAACCCCCTCTCACCTTAATATGTCATATTCTAGATATGATGACAGAGTAATATATAGGTAAAGCGTTGAAGCTACAAAGCGATGACTCTCCTTATCAGCGACAATTCCCCAATCACTCTTGATAACCAAAGTTTTGAAAGTTTTTTTTAGCTTTGTACCTTCAAAAAGGAATGGCAATAGTTAAAAAAGAGTCAAAGTATGGTCAAGCTAGGGCGCAGGTAGGAAAAAAATGAAAAGATATAAAGTTTATACCTAAACTTTCGTAATCAAGGTTTTAAAGTTGTATTAGTCAAGGTACTGATAACAGCCCTTAACAACTTGTTTCTGAGGTGTAGAAATAGTGACAACCGGCTGATAAGATAACAAAACTCTGCCTTAACACTACGTTTTGGGGCTGTAAAGAAAGTTTTTGCATATTTTGTGGTTTGTAAAGAAAATTCTTGCCTACCTACCCCTATCCCTGCCCTTACCCACCTACCCCTACCCGTCTACCCCTACCCACTTGCTCTATCTTACTCTACCCTACCTTACCCTCTCCTATCCTACTCTCTCCTACCCTACCCTACCCTACCCTATCCTACTCTACTCTACCCTACCCTACCCTACCCTACCCTACCCTACCCTACCCTACCCTACCCTACCCTACCCTACCCTACCCTACCCTTACCCCACCCGTGCAGAAGTAAGGACTCAATCCTATGAAAAAATGGCAAAAACCTTCTTTCCAGCTAAAAAAAACCAAAGTTTCTGGCCACGGACCAGCCCTGATGTTATACTGCCCGCAGGCATTTTTCCCCTAATCTGAGTTTGAAATCGGAGGGCCAACTTTCGAATTTTATCAGTCCAGGCAATCGCGGCCCAAAAACAGCGGCCCAAACGCGTTTTTTAATACCAAAAATATGAATTTGTGGGTCTCCAGATGACATTATATTATCCATGATCTTTGGTTATCAATATAAACGCTTTTTTTAACACAACATTACATTTGGCGTATAACTTGTCACCTGCAGGCTGCAAAACACAAAGGCGATTCATTTCTAAAGAATTGGCAACAACTTTCTTTACACACCAATAAATGGTAGGAACCTTCTTTACAAAACGAAAAATGAAATTCAGCGTATAATTTGTCACCCGCAGGCTGCAAAACACAAAATGCGCTTATTTTGAATAAGGGTAGCAAGGAATTTCTTTGCAAAACCAGAATTGGCAGGAACTTTCTTTACAATTTAAAAAATGGCAAGAACTTTCTTTACAGAGTGTCAAATGGCAACAACTTTCTTTGCAAATCATAAAATGGCAAAAACTTTCTTTACAAATTATAAAACGGCAATAACTTTTTTTACACGCATCGAAAAAACCAATTTAAGCCTAAAATAATAACAATAATAACGAAGAATCTGTGGGCCAAAAAACGGCGAATCTTATCTGATTCTCGATACATTTGGCCCAAAAATATCTCGACGTTTCCGCCAAAAGATCTGATAACAACCGGCTGCCTATAACGCGGCCCGAAACGTAAAAAAGAAGAGCGTGTGGAAAGCGCAAGAACTTTGTTTACACGGCTTATTTATGAGAATTTTTTGTGAAAAATGGCAAGAATTTAATTCACAAAAACGTAAATGGCATAGAGAACGATTTTCTTCGTATAACTTGTCACCCGCAGACTGCACAGCACAAAATAAGCAACAACTTTCTTTACAACGCCAAAAATGGCAAGAACTTTCTTTACAAGATAACAAATGGCAAAAACTTTCTTTCCAAACCATAAAATCACAAGAACTTTGTTTACAACAACCAAAATGATTTTCCTCGTATAACTTGGCACCGCAGGCTGCAAAACGCAAAAAGCGGTTATATTGATTAAAATTTGTAAAAACTTCCTTTACAAAACATAACATAACAATATCTTTCTTTATAAAACAAAATGACATGAACTTTCTTTACAGTACAAAATATGGCAAGATCTTTCTTTCCAAACCATAAACTGGCAAGAACTTTCTTTACTAACCAGAAAAGCCGCAAAAATTTTCTTTCCACATTCTGTCTGACCGCAAAATGTTATCAAAGACCATGAAAACCCGATGGTACCTCCTGATCTCAATCACAGATAATGAATGATATTATAATCGGTCGGTCGATTGCGGGTTTCACGAAAGGTCAGCCCAGGTCAATCTAGTGTAAATGACAAGATTACTACGCCAACAAACATTCGGCTAAGGTCATCTGATTGGGGTTGGAAAGAAAGTTATTGAAGTTTTTAAAATTTTTAACGATTGCACCGTGCAAAGAAATAAAAACGGCAAAAACTTTCTTTACAAGTCTTGTGATAGCAATAACTTTCTTTACGAGCCTTAAGATTGCAAAAACTTTCTTTACAAAATAGGAAATGGCAAGAACTTTCTTTACAGATTTTAAAACGGGAAAAACTTTGTTTAAAAAGTATATAATGCCAAGAACTTTCTTTACAAAGCGTAAAATGGCAGAAATTTTCCTTACAATTCACGAAACGGCGAGAAACCCACTGATATCAGACTCCAGTTACCTGGAGTCACTTCCAAAAATTTGCCAACTATTCATTCAGCCGCCCCTGACGTTGGCTGTTGCAAACGTTAGATGCATATGTAGAAATTGATCGCCGGGTGAGCGGACCCAAACGATAGACGACAAAAAACTGTAACTGTGTATGAATTCGAGTCCTTTTTTTGGCAGTTGCTTTTTGATTGGGTTCCCGTTTGAAATAATAAAAAAGGTTTTTTTGTTTTTTCAGAATAGAAAATGCAAAAAAAGCGTAACCCAATCGAAAGACAAGCGTCAGAAAAGGGATTTGTTTAGTGTTGGGCACAGAGCAGTTTTAGGGCAGGGTAGGGCAAGGCAAAACAGAGCAAGGCAGGACAGGGCAGGGTAAATCGGATCATTGAACTGAAATTCCCAGTACTGGGCTGGACCCTGCAAAACACGAAAAATCGTCTATGCTCTAAATTTATTTACAAGTGTTACTAACAAAAAATGATATGTAGGATTGCAGAGGCTTGTACCATCGTTTCAAGGTATTAATTATACCGTCGTTTACAAAGTGTTAAAGTATAGCATGATTGGTTTAATGACCACGATCTTTACCATAGTAAATGAACACGGTTTGACAGCTTTTGGTTTTGATCTT
The DNA here is from genome assembly GCA_904066225.2 of Bursaphelenchus okinawaensis. NCBI lineage: Eukaryota > Metazoa > Nematoda > Chromadorea > Rhabditida > Aphelenchoididae > Bursaphelenchus > Bursaphelenchus okinawaensis. Next base: position 8,450,828 of record CAJFCW020000001.1, on the reverse strand, counting down.
CATGCAAGCTGAAAAAGCAGTATGTAATTTAAAAAATGGTCGGAAATGACATTTTGGTATTATAGGTTAGTATAGTTTTCTATGGTAAAATCTTGTTATAGACAATATCAAAGGACGGCGTAGGTGATCTCTCTTCAAATGGTCATTTTTTAACCGTTTTACTATGCACTAGTATATAATTTAATATAAATTAACTTTTTTTATGTATTAAACTGTCAAAAAAAGTTTTGTCGTTTAATTATTAGTACCTGCAAGTTAAAAAGCGACAAAACTTTTTTACCAGCTTAATATGAGTATTTATAGAAAGATTTGTTAAAAGCAATGTAAAATACGTCTAACACGCCTATTGTTAAAAAAATAATTTTTAAAAAAATTTAAAATTGACAAAAACTCACGAGTCTGACACAAGCAATCACAAGCTCCAGGATTGCCATCAGTACATTGTTGAATGTACCTTGGTGATCCACAGTACTTGGCACACTCGTTACCACAATCTTTTTCTGTTTGACAAGTTCCGTGCCATTGGCAAGCAGCCAGCGTTACCAATAGCATCAACAAAACTAGCTTCAGCATGTTCACCATGGTGTTTTCTGAAATAATGAAGCAAAAAATATATATTTTAACGTAAATCAGCAAATCTTTAGTATAAATATTGTAGAACAGTTTAATATCTATCAAAAATTTCAAAAATTTTAAATTTGGTCTAACGGTTCAAAAGTTATGGGACTTTTTGCACAGTGCAGTCAAAAAAATTTTAAAAGTTCATTTTAAAATTCGAAATTAAAACAAAAAACTGTTACATTACTGTCTAGGCGCCAAACCAAGTTGTCGACAGTTTAAAAGGCCCTCAGTAAGTAATTAAAGATAACAATCATTACCTTTTTTACGCTGTAAACTCCTCCTTTTCTTTGTTTCCAACAATTTAAAGAATGTTTACTATCTAAACTACAGTGCATTACTTTTTTGAAATAAAAAACAGTTGATTTTTGTTTTCGAATGTCTAACAGGCGTTAATTTGTTTACAAGTTTTTTAATTTTAAGTTTGAGATCTTAAAAACATCAAGTTACACTTACTCTCTGAGATGTTACCTATAATAACATTTTTAATGACATGTGAAATTAATGATTAAAATTCAGGTTAAAAATGAAATGAAATTGTTTTATAAGCCTCATATATAAAATACAACAATAAAATAACATTAAAAGATAAACTTTTCATCGTATAAAATGTCTTCCGCAGGCTGCACACTTTAATTTCTTTCGAATCGCGCCCATATTATTCCAGACATTTTTTAGAAGACTTCAATTGGGTTTTTAACGTTCTTCGTCGTTCCAAAATGGGTAGCAAAGTGAGAGCAGCTGGATTATTGGTCTACCGAATTGTGGCCGAGAAGAAATTCGAATATTTACTGCTTCAGGCATCTTATCCACCACATCATTGGACTCCACCAAAAGGTAAGTGCTTATTATTGTTTTTTCATGATTTAGAAAGGTGGTATGGAGATTTTTTTTTGGATTTTTAAGAGTTTAAAGCTAATTTTGCGAAGATATTTGGTTAAATTGGGCGTTTTGATATTACACTTGATTTTAATGTTATTTTCGGTCAAAAATTGATGTAAATCATGTTTAAAATTTTTCAGATGGTCAAGAGTTCTTTAGCTTTACATTGTTAAAATTTATAAGCTAATTCTTTGAATAAAAAAGGGCAAAAAAAACTTTCGAGATATTAAACTTGATTCTAATGTGGTTGTTGCCCAAGATTTAATGATAATACATTTAAAACCCTTTCTTACTCTAAATTTAATTTTGCTACAGGTCACGTTGACCCAGGAGAAGATGAATGGCAAGCGGCGTTGCGTGAAACCCAAGAAGAAGCTCATATTGAGCAAAGTCAGCTGGAAATCGACAAGAACTTCAAGTACGAGATGTTTTACGAAGCCAACGGGAAACCAAAGTCCGTATTTTACTGGCTAGCGAAGCTGAAGAACAACGATGCTGTGCATTTGAGTCATGAACATCAGAATTGGAAATGGGCACCGCTGGATGATGCTATAACAACGACAAAGTTTCCTGAGATGGAGAAGATGCTGCGACAAGCTGAGGAATATCTTTTGAAGTGATTTTTGGGTATATTTGAAGGGATAGCTTGAAGATTGATTTTACAAAAGATACAAGCTTTTAGCTTGTCGATTTTGATAATTGAGCCTTTGAATTTCTTTAGGAGAATTTATTATTAGTATTTTTAATCCTTAAGTAACTTTTTTGATATAAAATAAGATATAATAGATTAATTTATGTAGCCTTTGTAGATTTTTATATATTATTAAATGTGATTGTTTAATTTTAGCTTGTAGAACATTTTTTGACAATAAATATTGAGATAGGACCTTGTTTAGATGGCTTTTGTAACGATGTTTTAGTTGAACCTAGAACACCTTCTACTTTTGATCCTCTTTCATTGTATAATGTAGTTCATACAATTTATCTTCATGATCATACTCATTGTCAGATTTGCGAACAGTTTTACTTATTTTATAATTTAAGACAAGTGAATGATTGAGCTTTGTCGTCCACAACTTGTATCCGACAATTGAGGTATAGAAAAGCTTTTGAGCAATTTTGAAGTAATTCGTTGTTCAACTTTAGATATGATTTGGTTTTTGTTATTGTTTAGTTTGATTTTGATATACTTCTTTTATAATATAGGTTCAGTTTGACTTGTAACAGTCCCTAGCTTAACTTTGTCCTTCTTTGTTGATTATAAAGTCCCGTTTTGATATTATAATCAATTTTAAATCAAATCTAAAACAGGTAAAACAATTTAAACTTACCAGAGTAGGAAATACTTCAAATACCTTGAAGTACACCATTAATCAGCGTTATACTTAAAGACGTCCGAGTCCGTCATGCATTATATTAGGTTGTTCACATAATTCTGTGCCTTCTGACCCCAAAAAATTTGCTTTGAGAGGCACAGAATTATTTGAAAAGCCTAATATTAGATTTCACAAAAAATTTTGTCGTGTTTAACTTCAAAAAAGTTGCACATTGACGACAAAACTTTTCGTGACATCTAATATAACACCGCATTACATATGGAACGCTCAAACGTCTCTGAAGTGCTCACTTTTACTTACCTTTCGGGTCCAATCAAGCTCCAATCACTTCGCGAAGCTTCGGCCGTTGGCAGTGCCAAAAGTAAATAAAATGCGCAAAAAACAAGAGCGAAAAAAAAGCCGCCGCACAGTAAGTTGCAAGTTCGTTAAATGCCCTTTGCAATGCAATGCGTTTCCTTTTATACTCATTTGCGCGGCCGGCCAGTGCTTGCGCATCTGCTACCGGCTTCTTCTATCAGCTCGCGCATCTTCGGCCACCTTTTGGCCGCGGCTTCAATTGAATGCAATTTTTTCGGCTCTATTCCTGTAGATTTTTTAAAGATTTGCACTTCATCGTGTCTCTGAGCAAGACTTAAAGCTAGCCGTTTGAATATAAGGTTCCCGGTAGCCCCGTGAACACAGTCAAAAAATTTAGGTTGCTCTGACACGAGCCTCGAAAGACCGGTCAGAAACTCCACGTACCTTAATGTACTGGGTAAAAACCGAAGCTGAATTGATTTCTCCCGCCTATACCAACTAGGTCGGTTTGGTTTTGGTTGAGGAAGTCGGTTTTTTGGAGGCGTTTTCGAACTCTGTAGCTCTCTTCAACGCGAAAGAATATAACTTTATGTCTCTTCTTTGTTTGTTTGACTGAATTCTGGCCCGAAACAATTATATTTCATATGTGCGTACGACTATCTTCTTGTTTGACTGCGATACGTACTTATACGCCAAAAACAGGCTTGTTTTATAGAAGGTCAAGTCCCACCACGAAAACAAGTAACTGCCAATAGGATTTTTTTGGCATTCCGCGGCAAGCTTTCTCATTTCGCAAACTGCGGAAATATTATTCTTTGGCATGGGCGCAGCTGTAGCTTATATATTGACGCTAATTTTAGCTTCAATGTTATCCACTGAAATCTGTCCATAAATTATTTTCCCAATTTTCGCGTTTTCGACCAAAAACTGTCATTAACATAACTTTTTAGTAATTGAAATGCCAGGAAAAGCGAAGGAAATTGTGAAAACAGAGGAGGATGCGGCCCAGTCGACCTCTAGTCCAACATCAAGTCCGTGGACTGGAAGAACTCGCGGAAAAAAACTCCCGGAGAGTGTGCTGAATGAATTGACGGCTCCTGAAGAGGAAATGGAAGAAGAAGAATTTGTTGTCAATGAGGATGAGATAGTCGAGATGCCAGAGCTGGCTGAAACGTAAGTTTTTGTGGTTTTCATTGGATGTTTAGGTATGAAACTGGCTTGAAGATGATGTTTTTGAACTATAATTGTCTTTTAAATACTGTAGCGGGCTTCAGAAAACTGTAACGTTGAAAGTGATATTATAGTATATTATGCTAAATAGTTTATTTCAGAGGTATTTACACTCCGATCAAGGTCTGCCAAGGCCCCAAACATCCCACATTGTTGTACCTGTCTAAAGTGAAGCCAGATTACATTTACCGTTTTATATTTAAGTGTTATCAAGGCGAGATGAAGATCTACAAGTGTATGGAATGTGAACTTATGAAGCGACGTCATTTTCCAAATGCTAACAGAGAGCTGCAGGAGCGTTTGGTGGTACCTTGGCTGTTCTACAAGGAGGGGTATTTTGATGTCGACCCGGATGTGGTACAGCATTGTTGCACAATGTTTGAAGAGACCGATTTGATCAAGTACAGGAAGCTAAAGTAAGGTCTTTTTTGATTGTTTTGCGTTTTTAGGTGTAGAAGTTGATCTAAATTGATATTGAAAAGTTAGAGAGTAATATGAAGCTAAAAAGTATTATTCAAAGTCGTATTTTAGCATGTTACGAGACAAAGTTCAGTTTCAATCAGAGCCAGTTGACGATGATGAAGATGTTGATGTTTCCACGGACTTCAACCAGACTTCTGCCACTCAAGACTTGACATTGTTTAATGCTACAGTAGATGCCAATTGTTCATTGGAAACTCTTTTCAATCTTGCTGGGAATTCTTCAAAATCGACCGCATTTCCAAAGAAAACGACGGATGTTAATGTTGAGGAAGGTAAAGGCCAAAAAACCAACGATAAATCTGCTGAGAGTCAAAGTAAACCTGTTTCTGAAGGTAAAGAAAAGACTTCCGAATCAGCTAAAAGCCAAGAAGGGCAAAAGAAATCGACCGGCAATCAAGAATCGACCGAAACATTGGAGTCCGCCTTCGCAAAGAAAGAGACTTATGATAATCCGAGGAGATTACGCTACAGATCTGAACGTTTTGCCAATGTTGTGTATGAGTTTATTCGTCGAAGTAAAGGAGACAAGTACGGGGCGACCTATCGATGTATGAGCTGTAACAATCAACGTATGGCTATGTCACAATCGGAGCATCTGGCCGTGCTACCTCAAGTGCCTATAATAAGATGGAGAAATGGGTTTTTTCTCTCTGATCCGGATGAATTGGACCACTTTTGTCAAAGTCAGTTGAACAGTGATGATATTGATGTGGAGATGCTGGATTCACATGATTATGAGGGATTACGGTGAGGATTTTAAAAATTTTTTGAGACGATATTGTATTAGGTGGAAGATCTGTTTTTATGTAACTACAACTTGTTCAAACGCTTGATCTATGATTCTTTTTAGCCCAGTCAAACCTCACATAATGTCAATCTTCTTCCCAGCCATAATTAAATCCCAGCCAGCCCGAAAAGCCACCATCTACATGTACGAAAGCCGGAAAGTCGAAGACGCAGTATATGAATTCGTATATCTACATGAAAACAAATGCCATCAGGTCTTTCAATGTGTCGGATGTAAAGATACTAAGCTCTATCATATGAACCTAGGCGAACCGGGTCCATTCCCATCAGTTCCGACAATTAATGTCATTAGAAAGAACTTCTTGAGCGATCCAGATGAGCTGAAGCATTTCTGTTTGATCCCAGGTGAATATGAGAAGCAGGTGGAGAAGTTGAAGGAAAAAGAGAAGAAGGACAAGGCAAAGGCATTGAAGAGGAAGATGGAGGCTGAAGCTTCGACTAGTAAAGAGGATGAGGATGGTAAGGGTCAATGTTATCTAAAATCAGATTTTTTAAAATTTGTTATTCTTTGAAAATTTTACTTAAAAATAAGATTTTCATGAAATTGTTACCTAAAAATTAATTTTTTTATAAAATTGTTACTTAAAAATAAGATTTTTGTGAAATTATTACCTAAAAATCAATTTTTTCATAAAATTGTTACCTAAAAATCACTTTTTTTTATAAAATTGTTACCGAAAAATCACCATTAAAAAATAATCACCTAAACCGACCTCTTTAAGGCACACCAAAGTCGGAAAGATGGCCAGCCGTCGAAGGCATCTCACTTCACGGCAAACACCCCCTCTACATGTACAGCTCCACCAAACTGCCCGACACGGTATGGCAGTTCAGCTTCAAGTCACTGAACCAGAACGATGTCACTTACAAATGCACCAGATGCGATGGCATCAAACGAGAACTCCTCAAGGCTGATAAGGACCTAAAGCTGGTGATTCCAACGATTCGGATCAGGGCTGGACACTTCTTGACCGACCCAGATGATTTACAACACTTTTGTGGAAACAAAACCGAGCCAAGGGAGGGGACTTTTGTCAAGCAGGTCGTTTTGTAAGTTTGGCTTCTTTGTTTTTGGCTATGGCAGGTTGGAATTGGGGGGGGTGTGGGGAAGGGGTTAATTTTTTGAATAAGTGTAGGAAGACGGGGGGGGGGTGTTTTTTTTGATAGAGGGGGATTTTTATTTTTCAAAGCGGGATGATTTTTATTTTTTTTGACGTAGGAAAGGGGGGAGGGTGATTATTTTTCTTTTTTTTCCGGGTGAGGATTGATTTTCTGAAGGGGAAAGGGGAAGGTGGGGTTTATTTTGCAGAAAAAAAATTTTTTTTTGTTTTTTACGGGGGTGGATTTTTACCGTCCATCTAATTCTTCTCTATTTACTCTTTTCTCTATATCTGCTTCCTTATTTACCCTCTCTCTCCTGCCCTCTTCTACCCACGCCTTTGAGTTGCGGGTCTTAAAATAGCTCAATTAGTCTTACTTTATTAAAAATTTGATTTATTAGGTGTTCACATAATTCTGCGCTCCCTTACGCGACAAATGTGCTTTATAAGGGGGCGCAGAATTAAGTGAACAATGTAATAAAATATTTTTAAAATTATATTTTTTATAAAAAATTTAAATTTTAAGACTTTTTTAAATTTCATGCAAATTTGCAACTTAACATCAATTTTGTTTAGAAAAATAGTGAAAGAGCAACGAGTGTGCCCGAGAACGTTGAACGAAGCCCGTGCCGCCATCCGCTACGAGCTTCAACAAGCCTCGATCAAAGAAGAGGACTTTCGTTATGATTTGGCAGTCGATTACTTCTCCGAAGTGCGTCAAAAGTCACTGGCACGACGCCTGCGGCGAAACATGCAGGAACACGAGGCACCAATGCTGGGCACCTACCAAGACGAGCCTCACTTCTCAATGCATTCCAAGGTTGGGGACTACTTGATCGAGGTAGGGTAATGATCAGTTTTTGAGGGTGAGTGGGTAGGATAGTAATCTGTTTTTGAGGGTAGATGGGTAGGGTAATAACTTGTTTTTGAGGGTGGATGGGGTAGGGTAATGATAGTAGCACTTGTAACTTACAGTATACATACTATGATAGCAGCTATAACTTACAGGATACTATAGTAGGAGCTGTGATTAAAGTATACCATAGTAACAGCTATAAATTACAGTATACTATAGTGACAGCTGTAAATTACAGTATTCTATAGTAGCAGCTATAATTTACAGTATACTATATAGCAGCTATAAGTTACAATGTACTATAGTAGCAGCTGTAACTTACAGTATACTATAGTAGCAGCTATAACTTACAGTATACTTTAATACCCAAAAAGTTCTTAACAATATGTTTACCTTTCAGAACGCCAATCGCCCCAACGCCCACATCATCCGACCACAGCCCTACAGACAGGACCGACTAGCTCCATACGTACACAAAAATCCAGGCTACAACAAGCACGGTCGCTACTACGACATCGATGATAACATGGTGTTGGAGAGGTATATCAACGAAGATGGACAACAAGTTGTGGTAGTCAGAGGAGATGACGAACGATTGCTGGACGAGGAGATCGATGTGGTTGAGGAGGAGTTCGAGGTAGGGTTTTTTCGGTAAAATACTTTGCTTAAGGGGGGAGGGGGGGGGGTGTTGTGAAAAATGCTAAAGGGGGGGGTGTTTTACTAAAAATCAGCCTAAAGGCTTTTTAGTAAAATCGATTCCATTTCAGGTGCCATACGACGAACAATACGTAGAACAATACATTGATGTGAAGCCAGACCTCACAGAAACTACCCAAAAGCCTTCAGGCGCTCCAAGCCCAAAACGGCAAAAAGTCGATAATTAAATTCATAGTTCTCTTCATATATTAATATCATTTATAATGTTTACAACTTGCTTCAATAAAGTTTGGCTAAATGTCTTGAATTTGTTACCTAAACATCTAGTGTTGACTAAAACTATGGTTATCTATATCAAGTTAATGTAGCATTGTTGTGCTTTGAATATTATTGTCAAGGGTTTTAAAACTTGAATAGTATTAGGTTGTTCAAATAATTTTGAGCTACGTAACTCTGAAAATTTGCTTTGAAAGTGGCTCAGAATTATTTGGACAACCTAGTATAAGATAATGTAGCATAATATTGGCATGGTTTATTTGTTTATGTCAAGTTTATTGTAATGTACAAACAAAAATAGTTTAAAATATTAACTTTATAGACATGGATATTGTAGTAGACATTGTAAACAACCTATTATAATATATATAAGGGAAACATTCTATTAGGTTGTTCAAATAATTATGAGCCACGTAACCCTGAAAATTTGCTTTGAAGTTGGCTCAGAGTAATTTGAACAACTTAATACGTTGATAACTTTGATTGTAACTTTAAATATAAGTTAATATATATCCTATTTTGCAGGTATAGTCATAAATAACATCAAGGGCAAAAGTTCTTGAGTTTGCAACAGCCAGAGCTCACTTTACCGGTCATTTTTACATCAAGGAGGCTGTTGAACATAACTTAAGGTAGGTACAATGTTTTGGCATATTTTTGGTCGAAAAAGAAGAGTTTGGTCAAAAAATAAGTAGAACATGATAAAAAGAGGAAAATAAGTCTACATAGAGTAGTTCTACAAACTTTTTGACCGAATAAAAGGATTTGAAGAGGAATAATATAGGTATAAACATATTACACTACCTTTCAAACGCAAAAAACAATGAAATCTTGTAGTATAGCTATTGAATCAGGTGCGATACAACATAAAAATGAAGGTAAATATACAGTATATAGTTCAGAAGGTATTAAAATATATTTATCATACCTATACGGGCTGAAATAGACAGGGTTTTGACAACTTTCGGTCGATTTTTGTTTTGGGACAGACAGAGATCATAAGGATTCAAGGGTTCGCTGGAGTTGAGGACAAGATTAGTCAAGGTTTTGCAATAGACAAAGGCTTTACAACTGCAAGAACCTAGAGTAAAACAGCTGTCAAACTAAAAAAATACTGTAAAACAACTTACAAGCCAAAGAAGTTACAATAAAGACTTAATAACAACAAAAACCTACAATAATAAGCAATGTTTTGCAAAGAAATACCTAAAAAAGCTGCTTTAAAGTAAGCGATTTGCAGTAAAATGCCTAAAGGAATTTGTGAAAAATGGCGGAAAAACAATATTTTACAATAAATCGCACAGAAAGGACAGTGTTTACAGCTATCACAAGGGATATGAGCAGTCATTCGACTTGTGATGGTCGTAAAAGTTAGTTACTGTAGAGTAGAGGGGTTACTGTAGAGGAAAAGAGATAATGTAGAGTAAAGGCGTTACTGTAGGGTAAAGATTTTACTGTAGAATAAAGGAGATACTGTGGGGGTAAAGATTTTACTGTAGGTTACTGTAGAATTGAGACATTAGTTTAGGGTAAAGACAATACTATGGTTGTAATGGCGTTACTGTACAGTAAATGCGATGATATTAGTACTATAAGGGGAAAGAGTGCATTGTGTAGGGTAATATAGGAAGGTAATATTAGTCTGTTCAAATAAGTTTGTGCCCCTTTGTAAAACAAATTTTTAGAATTTGGGGCTCAGAATTATTTGAAAAACTTGATATTAAAAGTTTATATTGTCGATTAAGTTGTTTAAAAAATTCTGAGCCCCCAAACTCTGAAAATTTGCGATGAGAGGGAGCACAGAAGTTTTTGAATAACCTAATAAAAATTAAAAAAACTTAAAATTTAAAAGAAATCCTGCTTAAAAAGCCCAAATCCATTGATGTCTTCCTCAGTCTGTCTCACAGTAGACCCCAACAACCCACTGAACACTCGTTGTTGTCTAACCCTGACCAAGTAAGTGGCAAAGAAGTTGAATTCAACTCCATTTTCCAGTTTTTGCTTCAAAAACGCCTCGAAATGGTCGATAATCGCGGTTTCTCGGTCGTAAGCACGTTGAAGCATGCTCATCGGATCTCTACAACGTGCTGACGTGTCGGGACCATCACATCTTACTTGAATCAGGAATTGGGACACGATTTTGGTGATGGTAAAGCCTTGATTTAGGGCTGAGTTGGTTACCAGCTTGGCTTCGGCCAGGGCTCGAGAATATTGGTGTTGGAAGAGGTCGATTATCTGAAAATTTATAATTTTAAGTCATTTTAACAAAACGTTTAGTTACTGTAGGTTGTCTTGTATTCAGGGCCGGGTGCTGGAGGGGCTGGGAGGATGGTGAGGTCTACTGGAAATCATGTCTTATCTCTAGCTAGTACAATATGAGGAAAAAGATTTAGTACGCTATGTTACAGTAATCCAATCAAAAAGTTGTCAACTACAAAAATGTTCCTTATGGTCTAGAACTATTGTGTACAAAGTTTTGAGTTTTGGGGTTACCTATGTTTTGAAATGGCACATTTTTTTCAAATAGCCGGCTTTCAGGAGCAAACTTTAGAATCCAAAATGTTACAGTAATCCAATCAAAAAGTTGTAAATTACAAAAACATTTTGTTTGATCTGTTACTATTGTGTACAAATTTTTGAGTTTTTGGGGTCACCTGTGTTTTGAAATGGCACACTTTTTTTAAATAGAGCCTTTCAGGAGAAAAATTTAAAATTCAGTGTGTTACAGTAATCCAACCAAAAAGCACTCAACTAAAAAAATGTTCCTCAAGCTTTAAAACTTCTGTTCTTGAACTTATTAAGATTGACTCACTTCATCTTCGGTCGAGTTGCTTCCATCAAAGGTTTGCGAGTTCCAGAACTCGACGTCAGTCAGCTTCGGGGCAGCGGCGCGCAGATTCCTAGCGGATTTCAAATAGATATCAGTGAGTGATGACAGGGGTAGTTCGTCATCTTCACCAGTAGCACCGTAACACAACACTGCCCATTCGACTTTTGGGTTTGGTGACCAGGCCGGCTCCATGCCTAGGTTCATATAGTTGTGTTCGCGGTCTTCGTCGTCGCAGTAGAGCTCATTGCCGCCTTTGAAGACTGAAAATGGAGTTTTAAAATAGCATTTGGGATACAGTTTGATGGTTTTCAAATTTTGAGATTTAAATTTTTGTATTTGAAGATTAAAAAAAGTATTGTCGTTTTTTGCAGTGAAAAACATGTAAATCGACTACAAGACTTTTTTGGACATTATAACATAGTTAGAGTCTTTAAGTGTCAATTTTAATTTACGTTTTATCAATTTTAAAACAACTTTTTTTCTTGTTTGAACTTTTAAAAGCCTTGTCGTTTTTTACTGTTTGGTTAGACGCAAATTGACGACAAGACTTTTCTTGCCATTTTAACATAGACAATTTGTTAAAATTGGCTTTTCATTCTAAGTAGCTTTTAAAACAAATATTCTTTATCGTAAAGCCTCAAAAAGTCTTGGCGTTTTTAACTATCAAATTACACGTAAATCGACGACAAAACTTTTTTAAAGTCCTAACACAACCTATATTAACTTACAATCCTGTAACAAAACCTTGGAATACACGGACGAAACTAAAGCGCACACCAAAATAACTCGTAACATGATCTTTGAGCAGTAAAGTAATCACTGACAGTGATATTAAACTCGTCGCTCTTTAAAAGACGATCGTTTTTATAAGAACCAATTTCAACACACGGTAATGATGTATATCATCGCACACCTCCTCCCACGATCTTTCGCATGGTCTTTAGTAGGCTTTCCATGGTCTCTACTGTAGTTTTCATGGTCTTTAACTAAGATATTTTGTTTGGTTTTTAGTGATATTTTGTCTTTTGCTCCGCCTACTACAATATTTTTGAGTTTTTATGTCTAGAGGTTTATTACTATGGTAGGGTGTTTAACTTTGTCTTTTTCTTTGACTTCTAGTAGTGTTTTAGCTCTAGGAAGATAATTAAAAGTTGTTTTTACATAGCTTTTACATTTTCTATTAATAACTCTATGTTAACTGTTTGAAACATTATCCTTGATATAAGACTGCTTTTCAACTTCCTATCTAAGTTTGTTATACAATATTTGTTTTTTCATAAGCTATGTCTTTTTTAAGTAATGTTTTCTTGTCTACTTCTTTGTTTTTGCTTTTGATCTTTCTTGTCTTCATTAGGGCATCAAAGAATGGTCACAACTGTCAGCTCTCTATAGTGTTGCATAATATGGTCAAAATTTTAAAACGCGTACCTTAAACTGGTCTGTCTTGTACTCTTAGGGTTAATATGACGACACAAAAGTCGTGTCGTCATATTATCAGGTTGAACCAAAAGTAGCGACTTTTCATTTGTTTTTCAACTAAAAAGTGTCCCGCTACTATTGGTTCAATCTAATATACTGTGTTTGACTTTGCAAAGCGACAAAATTTTTTTTACCCTTTCATATTATACAATTATTAATACTCACAACTGGACCTTTGAGGGCCGAGCTCAGATTTTGAGCCCGGTCTGGGGGTTGGGCTTTGTTTTGGGCCTTGGACCTCATTGTCAGGCTCGCGTGTGTCAGTCCGGGCCGGCTCCTTTCAAAGCTGCTTTGGCTTGGCTGTTTATAAAAAATTTTAAAATTAATAAGCCTTTGGGTCCTTATGTGAGTCTGGCTCTCTAGCCCATATTTCTTAACCCAGGCCTTTTCGTTTTTGTTTTGGCCCTGGCTGGGTAGCCTATGGCCAGGCCAAGGCTGGGACAGGTCTAGTGAGCACAATATTAAATTACTATTGTTAGAAGTCTTAACTTTAACAGTAAGTTTAACGGTTATTTTAAGCATTGTTTTATTACAACGAACCTTTTAACACCTTTTTGATATACTCTGCTTTCTCTTCTGTTCTGTGGGTTTAAAAACACAAAAAGTTTACAGTAAAAAGTCGTCTTATGGAGACGATAAACAGTTTTTTATTTGCTAAACTTATTGTGAACTAAAAATTTAATTGAAATTTATGATCTTTTAACTTGTGCTTCTAACGTCTCTCGGTTTTGCGTTGTCTTTCAGTTTTATTATTAATGTTTTCTGAAGATTGTGGTCAAAATTCAGTTAGGATCAGGCTAGGCTAGGATAGGGCTATAGCCAGGTTATTTAGATCTGGGGCTTTGGTATAATAGGTCAGAGGTAATAAAGTTGGGGTAAAGTAAAGCAGGGTAAAGCCATGTAAGGCAGGGCATGGGGAATGGAAAGGCAAAACATAATAAGGCTATGGCAAGGTAAAACAAGGCAATTCAGCGTAGGTAGAGCGAACAGAGCTAGGTAAGGGTAGGGTAGGGTAGGGTAGTGTAGGATATATGATTCACCTTTATGAACACTGTCATTGTCATAACCCTTTACATTATCCTTTTTATGTCATCTCCAATGTCCTTGTCTCTTCCATTCAAATCCATTCAAAGATCCGAACAATCTCATTCTCCTCTACAATAATATAAACAGCTTTTTAAAACGGTATTGAGCAATAACTTTCGAGAAGCGTCGACGACAATAAACTTTGATTTATTTGTCAAAATACCTTTTGTAATTCCGATCTTTCGACAGTTTTGAGATGAAAAATGGTTTTTAGTAAAGTACTTTTATTTTGAGTCTATTTCGAGATGCCAACTTGACATAATACACTTGAATCGACTGCTCAAAGACCATTCATTACAGCTTTTGGCTAACAAATAAGAAATTTCATGTTTTGGGCGTCAAAAGCTTTGTTTACCTATTATAACATAATTTTTTGGACATCTACTACGATATAATTTTAAAAGGGCGTTTCTGGTCAAAAAGTCCGTAGAATTCTTCTCGATTTGATAAAGTATGGTTTTTAAAACCATTGTACGTCATTTTCAACCAAAAGCATTTAAAAACTAACAGTTATTAAATTATCCGCTATATCAATATAGTACAATATGAGATTACAAAAATTTCCAAATTTCGCTCAAAATTAAAATACCAGTCTTTTAAAATAACAATTTATTGAAAAACTTAACAATCAAACCGGAATCAACATCAAACAATCACTTTTAAACAATCTGGATCAAGCTTGAGCGTACTGGAAGTTCTCGCTGTTCTCGTACTCGGCCATGTCCAACGCGACCTCACAACTCTCGCGGACTACTTGCTAAAACATAAATGTTATTCTACAACATAAAAAGAGCCGTTTATTACCTAAACCATTACATTCAGCGCCTTCTTTCAATAAATTTCGCAAAAAATCCCCAGAAATTGCTCAAAAACCTTGTAGAACCTAACGTTAAATGCCATTTTTAAATAGATGCTTACCTCATTATCCTTGGCATACTCCTTTAGCAACTCTTCACACTCTGGAGTGGCTATAGCTCCAAGAGCTTCGGCACATTCATGTCTTACCATGCAGTTTTCGTCTGATTTTTTTAAACGATCACTCAACTCCTTTATTGATAGTGGAGACTGGATTTGCCCGAGTACATAGGCCACTTCGTGTCGAAACAAGGCGCTGTCTTCACAATACATACCTAAAACAATAAGCTAAATATGAAACATAAAAATTTTGAATTTGGACTAACAATAAGAGAGATTTAACGATTTTTACCTACGACAACATAGATTTTAGCTCAAAAAGCAGCAAAGTCTGATTAAAACACTAAAATTTAACACTGACATAATAAAAAATTACTTACCTTGAGCAAGAGCCTTAATAGATTCATCAGTATTCAAATTCCTCAGCTTGAACATGGCCCTATATCTCTCCCACAAAGGTTTCGCTTCATCAACCAAATTCTTGCCCAACTCTTCGACATTCTCCGAATCTGCCGCAGGTGTCGGATCTACGGAATCATAAGCCGAACTTGCATCTACTCCACCATTTAAGGTCCATTCTAAACGAGAAGCAGCCAATTGACAAGTCTCAGCGACTTCTATCACTGGATCCGATGAGTAATGTCGCAGAAGCTCCAAAGATGACGCATCACCAATCGCTCCCAACGCTTCACCGGCTTCGTGACGTACCATAGGCTCTAAAGTAACTTATTATAGATGATCGAACACAATATGGCAATGTTTAATGAATTTTTTTCACCATAGCCTTGATGTTATCCATCTGATTAGGTATTGCGAAGTTTTAAACTTAAAATCAGCAATGTTAAGCCGGACTTTTTAAGTCCTAAGGTCCTAAAAAGCAAGAACGTAATACAAACAAACATTACCTTGAGTTTCATCCTTTAACATCTGCACCAGAACTGGAATCGCGCTCTTGTTCTGCATCTGGCCTAAACAGTAAGCCAACTCATGTTTCAACAAAGCTGAATCGTCGCTGAAGGCCTTTCCAATGTAGTATACAGACCTATCATCCTTCAGATTTCGAAGAACAAACAATGCTCGGAATCGAGCAGCTAGAGACTCACTAAAACACAAATTATATTGACCATAAAGGCTTACTTGGGATCATTCAATGATTGTCCGGTTTTGTCCACATATTCCAGAGTTATCCCTTCTGGATATTTGCCTGGGGGTGGTAGAGTATCCGCCATTATTAGGGCAGTAAACGTATTCGAATAATTTCCAAAAATTTTGGAAAAAGAATTAAAAAGAGACTTTTTATACGACGGAAGGTTTATATGAGACGTTTCGTCGTATAAAATAGTTATTTTTCGGATTTTTCAGAATTTTTATAAAACTTTTTTGCCAAATGTTGTTTTAGATTCCTTGAAGTGAATATTTTCTTACATTTTAGTAGTTTATAAGTTATTTTAATGGCGTTTAACTCTGATTTTTTAAAGGATTTGAAAAGAGCTATGTTGACGATAATATAGGTTGAAGTTGGGCATTTAAAGTTGTTTTAACTTGTATATTCAGCTATATATCCGCGTATAAGATACCTGGCTGTATTTTACAATAATTTATAAATTTATTTACATTTCAGAATGCGAGCAATACGTCTTTTCCGACCAATAACACTCAAAGACATAAGACAATATAGCAAATGTTCATCAAATCATGCCATTGAGTTCACAAATGAAGACCTGGGCAAGCTGTACACAGTCGAAAAGCAAGAATCAGTAGCTCTGAAGTTAACCGACACTTTACCACGCCCATACTCTGCTCAACTCAACACTTTGAGGGAATGTACATGGTTATGTCGAGCGCCGTTGGTCGAAGCCGTGCATTGTTTGAAAGCAGTTCGACCGAGTTTCCCGTCGATTCGAATGGTTCTTTGGGGACAAATGGGTACTGGAAAGACGATGACGTTGAATCAGCTGGTTCATGTTGGACATCAACAGAAATGGGTTGTCTGGCATGTGCCTAGAGGTAAGAAGGGTTTTAGTTGTTTTATTGGTTTTTAGGGTTTTTCTGAAGCAAAGGAAGTGGATATGAGGGTGAAAATAGATATAGGATGTTAAACTCAAACTTTTTGGCTTTAAAAAGATACAAAGAACTACATTTCAGCTCTTATTTCGACAAAATTTAGCTAAAATTCGTTTCAGTTTTGACCTGGACGCGTGTTATTCGAGATGTCCAAGTTAATACGATTAACAGAAGTCGAGTGGACACACCTACGCATGCTGTGAACTTTTTGAACTTATTTAAAAGTCAGAATCAACATATTTGGCAAACTTTGGCTGTGAGTTATGTTATCTTACCTTGGTTCACTTTAAAAGTTTAAAAAACACGTTTTTGAACAATTTAATGGTATGTATAACAAGAAGATATTGATGTTTTAAAGTGATTTTGATTAAGAATTGTTTGACTTTTAAATTACTTTTTTCAGTTTTGAGTCAAAACTATGTTATTCATGACTTTTTTGGTTTTGTTTTTACTCTTTCATTCATACCTTTTGTAATTTTAACCTTACCAATCTTCAGGGCCTAAAAACTGAACGTCAGTACGACTGGTCGAATGTAGAAAAAACGCCAGCTGGTTCGTCGTTGACTGATGTCGTTGAGATGGGCATATCAGCTCCGTTCTCGGCTTGTGATTGTGTTGGAGTGTTAGGTCGAGAACTACGAAGACATGCGACAGAAGGGAAGGTGAAGCTGTTGGTAGCTGTTGATCAAGCCAACTCTTTATATGGTAATCGTACGATGATCAAGAAGGCCGACTTTTCTAAGGTGGGTTGAGGTTTATATTGTTTTAGGTAGATTTTTTTTTCTTTTTCGAGTTTTTGTTGTCTTAAATTTAGTATGTGTTAATATAAATGCGTTTTATAGTTTATAATGTATAGTAAATCGAGTTATGATGTTTATCTGTTTTGTTATAGATTAGTTTTTATGAGTTTTGTTGTTTTAGCTTTCCAAAACAAAAAAATCCTAAAATTTTACGAAAAAACTGCCATTCTTAACTAAAACACTCAATTTTCAGGCGATGCCAGAAGAAGTTAGTCTAGTAGTTCACATGCGCAAGTTCTTCGACAAAAACTGGACTAATGGAGCGTGTGTTTTGGTGGCAGACAAAGCTGAATTCAGTAAAATCAAGGAAACCGAAGACTTTCCACTAAACACACCGTTGGAGTTGTTCAGAGAAGAAGGCTTCGAAGCCATTGATCCCTTTATTCCAATCGAAACAACTCACTACACCAAGGCCGAAGCCGACTCGCTTTACAACTACTACAAGGAAATGCAGTGGATTTCGTCGGCTAATGGTAGGCATGGGTAATATTGGGGGAGGGTTTGGATTTTTAGGACTTATAGCTGGTGTTATGGAGTATATGAGTTTGCTGGTTTGGGTAGTAGGCTTGATTACGATTTTTTCTGTAGTAGGCTTACGATTTCTGCCAATAGGCTTAAGTAGAGACATTTTTAGGGAATGTGGTAACCTTTCTAGTTGTAGGCTTCTTAAGAAAAGTCAAGTAAGCGACAAAGGTTTAAGAAAAATCAATTAGTGGACAAAAGCTTAAGAACACCAATTAATATACTTATTTTTGACCATTTTAGGTAGAACCGACTCCGGCAGAGACCAAATGTACTACCTTAGCGGATCCAACCCTTATCTCTACGAACGGCTATGCTCATTCAACTAGACTCTGTTTTGTTAATAGGTACAACTTGTTTTTTGTTAAATTGATTGTTTTGTTGTGAATTAAACTCAAAAACTTAAATTTTATCTTGTTATAGGTCTTTGTGTCCTACTAGGTTCATATTTTTTAAATTTTTTAAAATTTGGTTTTTATAAATATTAGCTTCTAAAACATGATTGATATTATTATTTATTATATATCTTTATATTATAGTAATATTATTAACAATTTGAACTAACATAATATATAACCGGGTTGATATACAGTAACCGTATGTAAATAATAACATATATGTACAAAAAACAATGAAATGTTTGGTCTAATATTATCCTAGTCATCCCCAAACATTAGGTACTCCAATTCCTCGGTCGTTAACGTTTTGTCACCAAGGTCCAAGTCGTCTTGGCACATCATTTTCTTGGCCGACGCTTCGTTCAGGTCGTCTGAAGCCGGCCGTTTTTTGCCTTTTGGAGCATTTTTTGTTTGTTCTGGCTCTTTGGCCGGCTGGGGCTTTATGTCCTGTAATAAAAAGAAGGTTCTATATGTCAATGATGGCAAATACGGTGGAACACTTGTATAACGAAATGGTTTTTGAATTTTTTCGTTTATTAAGAAGCTTTGTTATATAGTAGTTTTGTTATACAAGAGTTTTACAATTGTTGAATGAACTGTTTAGTGTTAAACTTGGATATTAAAAGTTTTTTTATAGGTATAGACTTTAGCCTTACCACCTACTGTATTATTATATATTATCTTAGGAAAAGTAGGGTAAGGAAAGTTAGAGGAGGGTAATGTAGTTTAAGGTAGGATAGTGGAGTGATTAGGTTGAACCAAAAGTAGCGGGACACTTTTCATATATTTTTAAAAGTAAGTG
The DNA here is from genome assembly GCA_904066225.2 of Bursaphelenchus okinawaensis. Lineage (NCBI taxonomy): Eukaryota > Metazoa > Nematoda > Chromadorea > Rhabditida > Aphelenchoididae > Bursaphelenchus > Bursaphelenchus okinawaensis. Next base: position 8,431,389 of record CAJFCW020000001.1, on the reverse strand, counting down.
TCCAACTACTTCTGGTTCAATCTATCAAGATAAGTAGTTTGAAATTTCAAATATAAACTTACAAAAGTTATATTAATTAACTCATCTTCAGCCTTGGCATATCTCATTTTTAATAGCTGGACCCTGAGGTCAACATTGTCGCGAGGCCCGCGGACCTTTCTTTCAATTTTAGGCCGGGGCGGGAATGGCTCCACATTCAAGTGGGGTCGAGGTTGTGGTACCTCCGCCCTGAATGGGATCTTAATTACATCTTTGTCCAAGTCAAAGGTGAACAAGTCAATGTCCAAAAGCTCATCAAACTTTGACATTTTTTATATCTGAAAATGAAATTTTAAATACCGATTTACAGTAAAGTGAAGCCTTTGTATAACGAACACCTGCGTAACGAAAATCCCGTATAACGAACAATTATTTAGTTTTTGGCTAATATATCACGATGTAGAGCAGAACTTCTGTATAATGAAAAGTCCTTATAACGAACGCCTTTTAGAGTGCAAAAACAAGACAAATCACGAAGTTGTATCTAATATTACGTGTTTGGAACACAAAAGTCAATCGGTTGTAGTAGATCACGTCTTATTTTCCCTCTCCCCTTTTTTATTTGTACCGCCCTGACTAGCATGGTTTAAGGCTTTATATATTGTTGAACCAGAAGTAGCGGGACACTTTTCAAAGTGTCCCGTTACTTTTAGTTTAACCTAATATGAAGCTTTTTTAGTGTTAGGTTGAGCATCAAACTGATAATAACCCTGAAGTAGCCTTGTCCGGGTTGAATAGGCCAAGGATATACTCAGCACAGTGCATCGTGAGCTCATTACACGAAATAGCATTAATTTGACAATAAATGCTTATCAGCAGATTTAAGTTAGAGCGCGATCTAAGCATTTCAATTACTACTTTATATACAGTATCAAAACTTTTATATTTAATATCAGAAAATTGTTTACAGTACTAAAATTTTATAATCAGTATTATAACTTTATACTCAATTCCATCCACAACTGTATACACAGTACCGCAACTTTTTTAATCGGTACCAAGACTTTATAAACAGAACCGCGACTGTATAGACCGTACCAGAACACGTAATCAGGTGGAAAAAAGTAATGTTTAAGAACATAAGAAACTCGATTTAAAAAATAATATTCAAGACCACAAGAAACCCAATTAATTCAACACCAAACATGCCCCTAAAGATGCTATTGATACGAATGAACGCGTAAGGATCAAGAAGATATCGAGCCAAATTCTCTGTTTATTCTTGCGCAATGGCTTTGTTTAACACAGCTTTAGGTTGATATGGTCAGTATCGGGCAGGATATGCAAAGTACAGGGCAGAGTATGCACAGTACTGGCACATATATAATAGTTTGACGATCGGTGCCTTTTAGCACATTTAAATCAGAGCACGATTTTAGCATTTTGTTTCATTTTTGACACTTAGTATAATAAGTTTATACACAATACGAAAACTTTATACTCAGTACCAAAACGGTATACTGAGTATCAAAACTTTACACACGGTAGCAACACTTTATACTCAGTATCAGAACTTTATAGTCAAAACTATACATACAGTACTTAACCTATACATACAGTACTATAACTGTATACTCAGTACCGGAACTGTATACTCAGTACCAGAACTTTATAGTCGGTACTAAAACTCTACATACAGTACCAGAACACGTATATTCGAAAAAACTAAAAGTAATGTTCAATAACCCAAGAAACCCAATTAATTCAAGACCAAACACGCCCCCAGAGATGCTATTGATACGAATGAAAACATAAGGATCAAGAAGATACCGAGCCAAATTCTCTGTTTATTCTTACGCAATGGCTTTGTTGAACTCAATTTTAGGTAGATTTATCTGCGCGTGTTTTAAATTGAGGCAATTGTTGGTGAGATGTAAGGCTTATCTCTTTAATTAAGCTTAGGCTTATCTTATATCAAAGTGTGTCTTATATTAAGCATGATACCAACCGTTTATTAAAAAATGTTGAAAAATTCTATTATTTTATCAAATATCATTTCAAAATTAAAAATTGTAAAGTTTGATACTGTAGAATTGCCTGGAGGCTAGGGCCGGGCATAAGATTACTAATCTTCAACAAAAATTAAATTTTTTTTACTTGCCCAGATTAAAATTATCCTTCCGGCACTACTGGACTCTATAAATCATTATTTTATTTCGTTTTGGATTTTGTTTGGCCTGAAGATAGAAATTTGTACCTACCTGATTATATTGATGTAGATTCTTTAAAATTTTTACAATTTTTTTATCACCCAAGCTTTGTAAACTTGAATTTTTCTTCATTCTATGAGCTTTTTATTATAACTCATTACATTTCTAAACAATTTACGGTTCTTTTTACAAGCAGCCAGTTTTCATCGTATAAAATGTCGCGTGCAGCCTGCAAAGACTTCTTTTGTTAAAGTTCGGTCGCAGCCTGCATTTTTGTTAAATTTCCGAGAAAAAAATTGTATATTCGGCGAAAGGTCAGCTGTTCAAATGCGTTTAACGGAGAAGAAAGTCGTGTCGCAGGTCTCGAAGTTTCCCACTTCTTGTCTTGAACATCAAGATGTGGTCAGTTTGCGTATCATATTGAGGAACTCGAATGAGACGGGTCATTTTTGAGAGGGGACAGTTAATTTATGTGGCATATTACACTGTCTACAATGCTTACGATATGTTGTTTGTGAATTTTTAAAGGTGGGAGTTTTAAGAGAATAATTTTGGTGTTATAGGTTATATTGTTTTAGCTGTTAGTCGAGTTTTTGGTCAATATTGTTGGTTTTTTCACATTTAAAACTGTTTTTGGGGTTAGAAGTGGTAGAAGAGATCGTAAAGGAGCATAATTATGTGTTTTATAGCTATTTGGTGTTTTAATATTGGTTTTTTAAAAGGATTTTTTAAATTTTTCAGTTTACGAAGTATAGGTATACCTCTTTTAGAAATGGTTATAACTTTTGACGGAGATGTTGAAGAATAAGTTCCTTTGGCACAATTGAAGATACTAAAATGGTGTATCTGATGTTAAAAAATGAGAAGTATTTGTGCATTAGTTTTTGAGTTATGATTAAAAGTAACCATGTTCTACTAGGTTTTCTTGACCCTTACCCCTTTCTTTTGCTCTTTCACCAAAATTTCAACTTCCGGTGATTTAATAATTACACTTTTTACATCTAAAATATTACAATCAACCCTTACACATTCACTTTGGTCGTGAAACACGCGGAAACTTCCAGAAATTCGTCAATTTTTGTGTTTTTTGCATTATTACTCGGCTTTTCGCGTGATCCGCCTCTCATCCGTGGAGAAGAAGGTGTTTCGTTTTATTCTCATTTTTTCCTTTCTTCAGCATAGTTGAACAGAAGGCGGCGTCGCCGCGGTAGAATTCCGACCAAGCTTCCTTCAGAGTTCCGTGGTTTTCTGCTATCAAAATGACTCGTAAGTTGCTTTTTCATATTGCTCTTGTGTTTTTGTTTCAATTTTAGTTGATTTGGGTTTGAATGGTGGTGAAGATAATGAAGAATGTGTGGAAGAGGTTTTGGGGTTAATCGATTGGTTAGGATGAAGATATAGGCCAAAGAGTGGATGTTATAATATAAGGTAGCCAAGATGATAGTTTAAAATTTTTTTTTGTAGTTTCAGAAGGCTTTTTTGAAGTTTAATTAATAGTTTTGGATATATTGCTTTAAAATCTGACATCAGACGTCACTTTAGCCACTTTTTGGTTTTAAATCATTTTAAAATTTAATTTTTTATACGCACTGTACAGTGATCTTTTTTAATCAAATTTAGCGATTTTTTGAGATTTTTCTGAAATTCTCGATAAAGAATATATTTTTAAAAGCTGTGTTTTATAAATTTGAACTACTTTTTTGTTGATATTTTTCTACTTTTTCTTTGTAACCGCTGAGAGAGTGGACAATCGATTGAAAAACCGGTTTTGAGCGCACTTTTCGTTCAATTTTTGAGTTGATTTAGGGTGCAAAATGAGAAAAAAGAAGACGAACGGGAAGGATTAGCTCGTAATTTAAACAACGGTTTTTTAAGTATATTTAAAACTGTATTTTTGGTATTTAAAAACAAAGTTTTTGAGGAAAAAAAGGCTTGAAACAAGGATAATATAGGCCAATTTTAGACTAACCTAGTTTTTTAGGGCTCGTTGGTAAAAAAAATGTGTAATTCCTAGCACAATATGAGCACCATAAACCAAATTTTAACTTTATTACATTCCAGGTGGTAACCAACGTGACCTAGCTCGCCTGAAGAACCTCAAGAAGCAACAGGATGCCAATAAGAGCAAATCCGCGCAGGACCGTGCCAACGGCGTCTCCACCGACAGCCGGCTGAGCCGTGACGCCGACATCATGCGACAGAAGCAGCAGAAGGCGCTGGAGAAGAAGCAGGCCGAAGAGGCCCAGAAGGTTGGCCCGGCCAAGGTCATCAAGTTTGATCCGCTCAAGTAATTCCGCCAAATTTTTGATTTCTGATTAAATTATACTCGATTAACAGCTATGGTTATATTTTATAAGATTTTTTTATTGTAATAGAGGATAAAAAAGTCTTGTCGTTATTTTACATGTATTTAGCACGTGAAAAACGACAAGACTTTTGTGAAACCCTAAGAAATGGCATTTTTTCCTTTAAAAATCAGTTTTTTTTTAATTTTAAGCTACCACAACACTATAAAACAATATTAAAACAAGTCTTTATTAGAACAAGAAGATGAGAAAGTTTTAAGCGAAGAAAAAACACTTTAGGATACCCATAATTTGATTACAATATACGGTTAGATCGAGGGTTGAGACCAGTTTTACTTTCGTTTGCCGAGTTGGATGCTCTTCTGGGCCTCCTTGAAGCCTTCGTAGAAGCCGGTGTGATAGCCACTCATGTACCAACTCATCAGCATGTTGGTCAGGGCCTCCTTCTCGTTTCCTGACTTGGCAATCTTGGCGAACAGAGCGGGTGGGGGCGGGCAAATCGATGGGATTGGGAACAGTTTACTCGATACTGGCTTCTGAAATGGGGGGATTGGTAAAATGGAGGCGTAATCAATGTAAAATAGTATCGTACTGAATATAGCATCAAAAATAACATTAAAATTTTAAAATCACAAAACTAAAGATGTAAAACTAAACCCTATAAATACTGATACCACAATAAAAACCTCGAAATGCCTTACATATTCCTGTGAAGCGGCCGCCTCCTCGGTCACCTCCATCTTGTCCTGCGAATCCTTCTCGACCCCGTCCTCACTGCAAATATCGCTTATTATACCTTGAGTTAGGTGATTCAAAAACACATTTGTGGCCGCAACTCTATTCGCAATAAGTCTTTTGTTCGCACTGTTCAGCGACGCCTTGGCCAGGAACGTGTGCTCGGCCTTCACCATGACCTTGTTCTTGACAAAGACCAAATCCGTGCGCACCCCCTTCAACCGGTCGATATTGTAGCTGAATAGCCGTGCTTTGGCGCAGGCAAACTTGACTTTGCTCGTGCCTATGGAGAAGATCTGGTCTTGTTCGCAAAATCGTCGATCGAAGACGAAATCAGGTAACAATTGCTCTGGAGCTTCAGTGTTTCCAAACTTTGGAGCCCAGTTGAAGTCTGTAGCCGTGCACGGTGGTAATTCTAGTCCTTTTTTCTTGTCGTTCAGTAGCTGATACTGAGTTTTGAAGCCGGTTGGAATTTTGAAAACTGAAATTTCGTTTTTGTCTTCTGATTCTGAATTCAACTTCTTCCACGATGACGAGGTTGACAGATCTTGGAAAATTTTTAATTTTGGCTTCCGGAAGAGTTGGGCATCTTTATCTCCTAGCTTTTTAAACTTCCCTTCTAACAATACTTCATCTGAATTCTTCCTCTTCGCCTTCTTCAACATTTCTTGTATTTCTTCCGTTTTTGATCTTGTTAATGTTATTTTTCCATCGTTAGATGCTCCTTTTTTCGTTGTCTGCAACAACTCTTCAATCTGCTCGGTCTTCCCCTTTTTTACAATAACATCATTCGGATTTAAAGTCTTCCTTTTGAGAAACTTTTGAGTTTTCTCTGTTAATGTGATAGGGTGTACCATATTACTTGTTGTTGTAAAGAATCGAGGTCGTTCAGAAGCTTCTATTGATGTTGTAGGTGTATTTACACCATATGAATGTTCTGTAGATTGTTCATACCCAGGAGTATTGTAGAAGTTGCCCAGCCATTCAGGTTTGTTGTTGATATCACGTTTCTTGTGAGGTTTCATTTCTGGTTGATTAAAGTCTTCATATTGACTGTCATATATACTATACAACGTCTCTTTTACTTGATACAACCCCTCTTCAGACGCAGAAACATTTTTTTGAACATAAACACCGTTCGCACGCTGAACTTCTCCAGATTCCCCATAGAGCACGGTGTCCTTCCTGAACCGACCAGACATCAGTTTGCGCCTAGCGTTTCGAAACACAAAAAAATAAACTCTTACCTTAACAAATCTTTCACATCAACTTCGGCTTCTTCATTGTATTCTGTGTAGCATACTTTACAACGATCACCATCAATCGACAACACTTTAGCTGGGTACCACTTGCCATCTTCGTATGGGGCCATACACAAATCTTCCACTTTCCAGGCCTTGTTAGACAACTGAAAAGTATAAAAATTAATAGTTTGTTTAAAAACGCATTACTAGACGATTAACTTAATATTTTTACAAAAATTTTTGAAAAACTTTGAAAAAGCAAAGTGATTGTAAAAGTAATATAACTTCAAAACCCAAACCAATTTTGAAACGTTTTTTAATTTAATAGTTGAAAAATATCACAAACTAGACCCAATAAAATATTAGAGCCCTTATCTATCATTTAAAAAAAAGTTATAGCAAAAACCCCTTTACCTATTCACTACTACAACATAAACCCATAATTCAACCCAAAATCTAAAACTTACATTTTCCTGACTTGTGCTGATTCGAATCTTCTCCATTGCCTCTGCCTTACACTTGTCGTACATCTCGATCATGGCTGTATCGTCCCAAACATCCTCGTTAGCATCTCCATTATCCTAAATTTTCGACAATATTTTAACAAAACTTGTGAACTTACTTTATTAAAAATCTCTTGAGACATTAAACTTCTTAAAAGCGATGGTAAATAAATATAATGCTAGAATATATTATACTAAAAATTATCTTTTTTTGGCAAAAAATAGCTTGTTTCGTCACACCAATGTTAAGTTTTGGCTCAGACACGAAAACAAATCTTTGGCATTTTGTAGCAAGCGATACATTTTTGGCTTTGCGCGCCGAATTTTGGACACAGTTTTTTGTGATCTGGTTTATATTTTTGCCATAATGTCTTGTAAAATGTAGTTTTACATTTTCTTTATTTCATATTTTTTCTTATATTAAACATTTTTTTATGTCACTTTAATTTCAGGATGGGCAAACGCAGAATAAGTTACTTTTACGACGGTGATGTTGGGAACTTTTACTATGGTCAAGGGCATCCAATGAAGCCACACAGAATACGTATGACACATTCTTTATTGTGTTCTTATGGCATTTATCAAAAGTTGGATGTGTTTGTAAGTTATTTTAAATTTTACATTTGGTTTTAGCCTTTAAGCAGAGATCTTTTTCGAAATTACGAATGATATTTTAGAGGCCAGATCCAGCGACTTTCGAGACCTTGACGACGTTCCATTCAGATGATTACATCAATTTTCTGAAGGACATCAGGCCTGACAATATCTCAAACTTTGGGAATTCGATGCAGAACTTTAATGTTGGTGAAGATTGCCCAGTCTTTGACGGTTTATACGAATTCTGTTGTATATCAAGTGGAGGAAGTTTGGGTAAGCTTTTCTTTACTTTTTTTGATATTTAGGCAATTATTGGAATATTTTACCAAAAAGAATGACCTAATTCATCTAAAACAATTTTTATCTAATGCCCTACCTAAAACAATATTTTTTGTAGCCGCAGCATCGAAGTTAAACCTTGGAGAAGCAGATATAGCAATAAATTGGATGGGTGGACTTCACCATGCGAAGAAATGCGAAGCTTCTGGATTCTGTTACACAAATGATATTGTACTTGCTATATTGGAGCTGCTGAACTATCATCAGCGTGTATTGTACGTGGATATTGACATTCATCATGGGGATGGTGTTGAGGAGGCTTTTTACACAACAGATCGAGTAATGACATGCAGTTTTCACAAATATGGTGAATATTTCCCGGGAACAGGAGATATCAGGGTAGGTGCATATATTTTGGGTGATATTTTGAAGTTGATGGCTTTGAAAGTATTATAACTTGTTTTAAAATGTTAAATGATATATTGTTTTGCTTGTAAAAGTTGTCTTAAGTCAGTCAGCATTTTTATTTTGTTCTACGGATCGAAACCTTATGTTACACTTGATTTCAGGATGTCGGAGCAGGAGAAGGTCGATATCACGCTCTAAACTTTCCGCTACGTGATGGAATTGATGACGCCACATATGAGTCGATATTTGCACCAGTCATGACAAAAGTGATGGAGCACTTCAGGCCCAATATTGTAGTACTTCAATGTGGAGCAGACTCACTGACTGGAGATCGTTTGGGCTGCTTCAACTTGACAGTAAAAGGTCACGGTAGATGTTTAGAGTTTCTGAAGAAGTTTAATGTGCCAATATTGATGTTGGGTGGTGGTGGATACACGATCAGGAATGTGGCGAGGTGCTGGGCATATGAGACTAGTGTTGCTTTGGATGTGGAGCTTTCTAACAGTGAGTTGAGGACCTATTGAGTGATTTGTGGAAGGATTTTATGTAGAAATGAAGTGGGAACCTTTAAACAAATTTATTTTTAATCTTCCAGATATTCCATACAACCCATACATTGATTACTATGGTCCAGACTTCTTGTTACACATCACACCATCGAATATGCCCAATCATAATACTCGGGAATACCTGGATAAGGTCAAAATTGAACTGTTTGAGTCGCTAAGACAACTTGATGCTGCTCCTTCAGTTCAAATGAAAGGTAACGAGCAGGTTTTGGAAAATATTAGGTTGTTCAATTAATTCTGAGCTACTAATCTCCAATATTTGCTTTGAGAGGTGGCTCAGGATTTTTTGAACAATTCAATACGTTTGTAGTTTTGATTTTAACTTAAAATTTTAATGAAGTTACAACAAAAAAATGACTAAAGGACCAAATGTATAAATGATATCAATTCCAGAAACCCCAACCACCAGAATTGACAAAACCGCGGCGATAGACGCGGCCGATCCAGATATTCGCCTACCCGATGCCATTTCTGATGGTATTGTGGAAGCGAATGGAGAATATTACGATAACGAGAAGGAGGGCGGAGATGTGAGGAATCATCAGAGCTTCAAACGACAAGCATCACCAGTGCTGGATGGAGCCAAACGGCCGAAAGAAGAAGACGAACTGGTGTAGGTGCTGTTGTTAACAGCCTGTTGCTACGGTTAGGGGTACTGTAGATGTCTTACTGTACAGTTTTTTTTGTAATTTTCTCCGTAATGATCTTCATGTTTTGGTAACAATATTCAAGAGTTTTTTTACAAAATAATTGATTTATTAGGTTGTTCAAAAAATTCTGAGCCTTTTGATTAGCTTGTTCAAAAAATTCTGAGCTACTCTCAAAGCAAGTTTTGCGGGATCAGTTGGCTCAGAATTATTTGAAGAACCTATTATAATAAGCTACATTTACAAGGTTTTTGATCTACTTATTACCTAAAACAATATAAAGGGTAAAGTAACTTTCAAGTAAATTCATTATTGCCTAAAGCAATGTTGTCTAACCCATTCTTTATGTTATTATCACCTAAAACAATATAAGTGATTTTTTTATCTTTTCCTACAAAATTTTGGTAATAACTACAATTATTAGGTTGTTCAAATAATTATGTGCTCTTTAACTTCGAACAATTGTTTTGGGAAGGGCACAGAATTATTTGAACAACCTAACACTACAATCAAAACACATTTTCTTAAGGTGAATATACCTAATGTTGATGGTCTCGTTCTCTATTGTAAAGTTTATATTATGTTTCGGATTTGAATGATATTACTCTCACATTTTGTATTTTAACGTTATTTTGATTCATTTAAGGTTTATTAAAGGTTTTTTTATTAATATAAATGGATTTAAAACGATATTGTAGTAGATTTTGGTTTATGTGTTGAACAACACTGAAATACTTGCATTGTTTTGTTTTTATGACACTTTTTTTGTTGTTTCAGGTTGACTTTTTAGGTTATTTTGTTGATTTTTGAAGGTTTTTTTAATATTTGGTATAGTATCTTAGGTTCAATTTTATGGTTTTTTGAGTTATTTTAGCGATTTTGATATGCTAATTTATATTTTTTTATGTTTAGATATATCATCTTAGTTTTGTTTGTTATTTTACTTTGGTTTAGGGTATTGTTTTGTGTGTTTTTGGTTTTTCATGTTATATTATATTAGATTGTTCAACTATCGGCACAGGGTCGTGGTATAAAAATTTTGACTCAGCTTGGTCAAAACAATTCTAGGGTTGGCTTGGTTCGTTTTAAAAAGGAAAAATTTTTAAAAATTGGTTTTGGCTTGTTTTTCAAGCCCAACTCGTGGACCAACTTTTAAGCCCGGACCGTTTCAACTTTAGATCAAGGCCGATCCGATTGTAGGGCTGGGCCTACACGTCCAATTTCTCACCCTTAGCTATTTTTTGTTATTTTTCTAAAATTTTTGTTTATTTATGTTGTTATTCATATTTCTAGCGGTTTTTTACTTTCATTACCTTTAGCATTTTCTAATTTAACTTTATATTCATCATTATTTAATAATCCTCCTTAACGATCTCATACTTTCAGAGCAAGAATGGGCGAAGCCGATGAAGATAAGAGGCAAGAGACGGGCGATCGCTTCTACCTCCGTTACTACGTCGGCCACAAGGGAAAGTTCGGTCATGAGTTCTTGGAATTCGACTTCCGACCAGACGGCAAACTTCGCTACGCCAACAACAGTAACTACAAGAATGACACCCTGATCAGGAAGGAGTGCGTCGTCTCGAAGTCGGTGTTGAACGAGCTGAAGCGCATCGTCATGGACTCGGATATTTTGATGGTAGGTGTTTTTTTGGGTTGGTTTGCTTTTGTGATATGCAGTATGGGTATTTCTTTGGTACTATTGAGTATTATTATGAAAGAGGTGCTATTTAGTACTATATGAAAATACTATTTCTAACTGTTTTAAGCTTCATATTTCACATTTTTAATACCTAAAATTGCAGGAAGACGACACAAAATGGCCAGAACCGGACCGTGTCGGCCGTCAAGAGTTGGAGATCCTGATCGGCGACGAGCACGTCTCATTCACAACCTCCAAGATCGGCTCCCTGATGGACATTCAGGACAGTGAGGACGCGGACGGGCTGAGATGCTTCTACTATCTGGTACAAGACCTCAAGTGCATGGTCTTCTCTCTGATGGGACTCCACTTCAAGATCAAGCCAATCTAATTGACTGGTTGGAAGTCGGCCCAAAATGGTACAGTTTTTAAAAAGTTGTATTGTTTTGGTCGATTTTTTGGGGTTTTAAGGCGATTTTGTGTAATATGGCGATCGTATTTTACTTTTTAAATTTAAAAAGATAAAAGATGCCATTTTGCTTACTTCTAAAGTTGCCTTAGGCCCTTCTTGTTCTACTTTTTGTTTGTTTACTCCTCAAGACTCTTATCATTATTACCACAACTCAATATTCGTACTAAAGTTGTTATTACAGCACCCTGTAGTGCTGTACGAATTATAGTACCATATGATACTGTGCTTAATACAGTACTATATGTTACTGTACTTGTGATCTGAACTCATCTTAAAATAACATTTTTGGTAATTTTTAAATAAATATTGGTCATTTGCCAAGTGTATTTGGCCTTTTTTGAATGTTTTAGGTAACAAGTAGTGATGAAAAGAAATTTATTGTTTTAAATTGGTTTTTACGGTAAAGAATGGCCAAAACCACAAATTTCAAGTTTATTAAACGCTAAAAGAGGCCTAAATTTAACATGGAATAAGTATTGAGATCACTGATTTGGTACAACATGAGGCCAAAAACCTCATTTTTGCCGATTAACGACCACAACCATGGCGAAACATAGTAGTACTAGTAAGGTGATCATGACTATGAACGCTATGGATTGTGGTTTGTCAAAACAGTACTGATTTGATGCTTCTGGTACATTTGGTACAAGATCTGCGTCAAAAACGAAAATCTCCTTTGAAGCGACGTCAATCGAGTTCAAAATATCGATTTCGGGGCTGAAATTGAGGGTTTTGAAGTAGAAAGAAAGTTTTAAACAAAACCTTTGTAATATGAGCCGAGTCTTTAGACCAAGCCTTCCAAAATTAATATTGTTCAGCCACACTGAAGTGAGCTGAAACAGTTACCAACCTTAATTAGGAACTGAGAGTTCGAAGGGATAAGATTTGATTGTTTATGTATAGACGCGCTCAGTTGTTTTTTGATTGGGTTTTCCTTATGAGAATAAGCTTTTTCTCTCTTTCTCTAACTAAAAGCCTGCTTTTCATAAATTCCAAGTCTTTTTTTAAGACAGGAAAGTTTTTTGTAAGGGTAGGGTAAATTTTTAAACAATAATTTTTAAAGGGTATGGTATATTTTCAAAAGATAGGACAAATTTTTAAAAAGTAGGAAAGATTTTTAAGAGTATCTTTAAAAAGGGAGGGTATTTTGAGAATATGGCAGATCTTTAAGGGTTGAATACATTTTTAAAGGTAGGAGAGATTTTTGATTTTTAAGCGTAGAGCAAGTTTTGTAAGAATTGGGTAGTTAATGATAGAGCAGGTTAAAGAAAGAGAGAAAACGTACTCTCTTTCTCATCAGCGCGGACCCAATCAAAAGGAAAATAAGCTCTTGTATACCTAAACAATCAAATCCTGTCTCTTCGAACTATCAGTTCCAAATTAAGGTTGGTAACTGTTTCAGCTCACTTTTGTGTGGCTGAACAATGTAAATTTTGGAATGCTTGGTCGAAAGATTGGGCTGATAAAAAATCTGCCCTCAATATTCAAAAATCTACCTTACCCTCCCTTAACATAATTTTACCCTTAGCCCGTAACATTGAAAAGTTTTAAAAAATTTTCGAAAATCTACCTAAAAAATTGAAAAACTAACCCCCTCTTTAAAAAATCTACCCCACCCTTCAAAGCACTACCCTCAAACTTCAAAAACCTACCTTACCCTTACTAACCCCCCCCTCTCTATTAAAAATTCTCAAAAACTTACGATTTGACATGCCTTCGCACCCGATTGCCAGGCTCCGCACACTCCGGCCTTGGGCATTCCGTAGCTCCATCCTTCAAACTCAACGCGATCTGGCATTGGAAGAAGAGCTGCGCCCTGTCCGCGTACTTGAACACATGAGCTTCTTGGCCAGCACTCAAGTCCTCAGGGTATTCCAGGTTGTTCAGCAAGAACTTGTCTCTGGCACAGCCATTTTCGTCGAGTAAGTCTACTTTGTCACCTGCACCATCATCCACAAAACAGGTATGAACGACCATACAGAAAGTATCAGTGGTCTCAGTGTCACAAGTCCACTTGTGGTACACCTGTTGTCCTACTACAGCGAACTGGACTGGAGCCGCCGTGGGTGAACCGTCGAGGACATCGTAGCGACAGATGGGCATGGGTAGTAGGTGAGTGGCTAGGGCGGTGGTGATGTCACTGACCTCCACTTCTTGACTCACGGTCTTCTCGGCTTCCATGTAGAAACATTGAATGTGGTAAACTCGGTCCACTTTGGTCACGAACTGAAATATAGACAGTACTGATTTTAGGCTATGGCAGGGCATCTTTAAGGGGTAAAGAAAGGCTTTCAAGAGCAAGGCTTAGAGTAGGGTAGGGCATTTTATAGACATAGTAGGGCATGCTGTAAGATAATTTATGGCATGTTTTAGGGCAGTATAAGGTAGAAAGAGGTAGGGCTAAGAGGCAGAACTAAAGGATAGCGTATGGCAAAAAGTCAGGGTATGGCAAAGGGGTAGGGTAGGGTAGAGTAGGGTAAGGTAGGTAAACTTACGATAGGATGGAATGATATAACCACTGTTGTCGAGGCAAAGATACCTTTTGGGTTTCTGAAAGTACCGATTAGTACTATTTATTTAGTATCATAATAAATATACAAAAAGATTTAAAAATAGTAAAAACTTACAACGACCGTAACCTCTGAACGTTACAGCCTTCGAAGGGCAGAGTAATTCCAGTAAAGGTTCGACCAATTTGTTCATTACTACAGTCTCCGTCTGATGACCGACCTTTTACGTACAGACGGCCGTGGAAAGGATTTCTAAAATACGTTTCTTTAATATGAGAAATAGTGTATTATTATATTAGGTCAATAAACATAAGAGAACCGTTTTTAGTCAGAGAAAGAGAGAAAAAACATAGCTCTAATCAGCCTTTTGTGTGGCTGAACAATACTAATTTTGAAATGCTTGGTCGAAAGATTGGGCTGATATCACAATAGTCAAAAATTTATGGGCTGATTTATATAATATATAAGTTTAACCTAAAAAACTGGCAAATGATATAAGATTTTAAAGTTTCGTAAGCCCAAAGTCCAAGTCTGAAGTTTGGTCAGTGTTTGGACAAAACAGAACGAGGACTTTACTCTGTATTTTTACCATGCGTAATTAATAAGGACACAACTATTGAGGTTAGAGAAAGAGAGAAGAAAAATTAAAAAAATATTTTTTCAAGCCCGGGCCCAATTTTCAATTATAGCTCAAGGCCGGCCCGACCCGAACTTAGAGCCGGGCCTAGGACCGTTTCTCACGCCTAGTAAAAACAGCCTAAAATGCAATGCCAAACAGTTTAGCATTCAAATATTTCGCGGTGTAACGCGTGATTTATATTTATTTACAATAGAAAATTAATTTATAAAAGTGCGATCCAAGCGGACCGGGCCGGGCAGAGAAATTTAGAAGCCCGGCCCGAAGCACCCTCGGCCCTTCTACCCTAACCTGCCCTAGAACTGCTCTGTGCCCAACACTGAACGGATCCCTTTTCTGACACTTGTCTTTCGATTGGATTACGCTCTTTTTTGCGTTTTCTATGTTGAAAAACTGAAAAAAAGCCTTTTTTATATTTTCAAACGGGAACCCAATCAAAAAGCAACTGCCAAAAAGAAGACTCGAATTCAATTACAGACGGTTAAGCATGGACCGCCCATCCGATGAAGACCCCAGTTATCATACAATGCCAGCGTCAGGGGCGGCTGAATAAATAGTTGGCCAATTTTTGGAAGTGACTTCAGGTAACTGGGGTCTTCGAATATCTGTTGGTTTCTTGCAGTTTCGTGACTTGTAAGGAAAGTTCTTGCTATTTTTTAGTTTGTAAAGAAAGTTCTTGCCATTTTATGTCTTGTAAAGAAAGCTGTTGCTAGTTTAAGACCTGTAAAGAACGTTTTTTCCGTTTTAAGATTTGTAAACAAAGTTCTCACAATTTAGCTCCTTTGCACGGTGCAATCATTAAACTTTTTTAAAAACTTCAATAACTTTCTTTCCAGCCCCAATCAGATGACCTTAGCCGAATTTTTGTTGGCTTAATAATCTTGTCATTTACACTAGATTGACCTGGGCAGACCTTTCGTGAAACCCGCAATCGACCGACCGATTATCATATCGTTCATTATCTGTGGTTAAGACCAAGAGGTACCTTCGGGCTTTCGTGGTCTTTGAATGACGTTTTGCGGTCAGACAGAATGTGGAAAGAAAGTTATTGCCAGTTTATGGTTTGGAAAGAAAGCTCTTGTCAGTTTATGGTTTGGAAAGAAAGTTTTTGCCATTTTAGGCTTTGTAAGGAAAGTTTTTTGCATTTTTTCATTTGTAAAGAAACTTCTTGCAACTTCTATTCAAAATAAACACATTTTGTGCTTTGCAGCCTACGGGTGACAAATTATACAATAAAATTCATTTTAGCTGTTGTAAAGAAGTTCAAAACAATGGTAAACGACGACTTTTCTGCCATTCTAATTTTTAGTAAAGTACGAATACATACAAAATTAATACGTAAGAATACACTTACTGTGTTTGGAAAGTGACTTCGATGGCATGAGGACCACAAGCAACAGTGGGTTCACCAACAACTGCATTATCGACCGGTATGGCAGCGAATTGACCGGCCCATAGTAAAATAATGGCCAATATTAACATTCTTTATCGACTGGTCAATTTAGGTCAAAAAACTTATCAACCGAACTAAGTGAAGCAAGAAATTATCGACCGTTTCCTGTAGAACAGAAATTATCGACCGTTTTAGATAGGCGGGCAAAACGCTTATCGACCGGTCAATTTAGGGTTAAAAAATAGCTTATCGACCGATTTATCAAAGCCTAACAAAGACTAGTCGACCGTTCACTATAGAACCAAAAATTATCGACCGTTTTTTGTAGCACAGCGAATTATCAACCGTTTTCACAGCAAATTATCGACCGTTTTCTGTAGCTCAAGAAATTATCGACCGTTCCGGTTTGGTCGATGAAAATGGGCGCGTGCCACGGAAATGTGAGCTTTTTATCCGTTTGGCGACTGATAATAATACTGATGACATTGCTGACGAACCTCGTCATAAACCCATCTTCATTTTCATAACTCATCGGAGGGAACCGCCTTAAGCAATCCGGTTGAAAGCGGCGTTAAAACGTAAGGATAAGGGCGTTAGGGTTAGAGATAAGAATAGTAGTGAGGGTAGCGATAAAGACAGTGATAATAATAGTGATAAGAAAAGTGATATGAGCAATATCAGAGATACAGATGGTAATTATGGTAGTGCTAAAGACTAAAGATAAGGGCATCGATTTGAGTAGTGGTTAGGGTAGTGATAAGGGTAGTTATAAAGGTAGTAACAAGGGTAGGAAAGAGTGAAATAGAGGTAGAATGATAAAGAAAATGATAAAGAACGGCAAAGAACGATTGAACGTTAAAAAAACATACTAAGACAGACAAAAAACGGTCAGTTTTTAAAAAACATGTAATAAAAATGACATTTTGACTAAAAAGGTCAAGAAAGTTGAGTTTATGATCAAATAAGTAACAGAAAAACGAGATTAGATAAAGAAGATCCAGACAGACGGAAGTTGATAAAAAGCAAACTAATCAGGACGGCACGTTGATGAGAAAACGTGAGCGACAACGTGAAAACGACGCAATAGATCTCGTTAGAGCAGGGCAGGTTAGGGGTAGGGAAGGGTAGCTTACGGGTAGTAAAGGGTAGGTTAGGAGTAGGATAAAGCAATATAGATTAAGGCAAGGTTGGCTAGAGTAGGATAGGGATAGGAAAGGGCATGTTAGGGGTAGGAAAGGGTAGGTTAGTGGTAGTAAAGGGTAAGTTAAAAGCAGGACAAAGCAAGGCAAGGCAAGGAAATTCAGGGCAGGACAGTGTTAAACCGGGAAGTTTTTATGATGTTATTATACTTTAGTAAAAGCACGCTTTCAAAGTAATTATACAAGTTTTCGTGACGTTTGTTTTTGCACTTTTAATGACCTTTATTAACTCGCTAGCAAAGCAATTCTCAGAAACGGCATAGCGATTTCGATGATTTATGTCGCAACGTGATCTCCGAGTTATGTTTTTATAAGCTTAGAGGGTATGAAAACAAAAGGTTACTATGTAAAATAAGGGCTAAGGTTACGGCTAAAACTAAGGCTGACTCAGGTTCAAACTAAGGCTAAAGAATAGGCTCACGTTAAGGCTAAGTCATAGGCATAGGCATGGGTATAGGTTCGGGCTCAGGCTCAAACTCAAGATCAGGCTAAGGATAAAGCTTTGCTATTAGTACCCGGACCGATTCACAAAAATATTTTCTGTCTTATGATATGCCTTGAAGCTTTCTAATCCAAAGAAGTCAATTTTAGTCCACAAATTACATCAAATGTCAGACTAAAAGAACCTTTTTTACTTTGATTGCGATTGTTTCTCGGAACGACGTAAGCCTGTTTGTTATATTATTAATGACTAAAAAAGTGATCAGCGAGATGATCCTTTCACACATTCACTTTTTACAACTTTTTTCAAAGTTTGCAAGAAAAATTAGCCTGATCTTCATTAGACCAAGCATTCCAAAATTAATATCGTTCAGCCACACAAGAGTGAGCTGAAACAGTTACCAACCTTAGTATGGAACTGATAGTTCGAAGACAAAGAATACGAGTCTTTATACCTAAAAATGCACATTTAATGTTTGACTGGGTTTCGCGCTGAGCAGAGAGAGTTTTCTCTTTTTCTCTGGCCAGACAAACATATATCACCGGTGGAGAAGTTTTAAGAAAAGCTTACTTGTAAGCTGTGTTTTTAGTTCAGTCTTTAACATTACACTATCTTTAAGCCTAAACCTCAAAAATAGGCTTAAACTCTTAACCTCTAACTCTCTGAACTCTATTTTTCGAGCATCCGTTCGACAGGTCATTTGTTATTCCGTGACTGCCGTCATCAACGGGTTTGCAGACGTGAAGATGCGACCACGATGACGGAAACATCGGATTCCTTCTGGATTCGAGACAGCCGGCTCATCTTCATCCTTCCGCTCATAAAAAAATCATAACCCGGGGCAATGTCATCAACCTTATGTGTAACCTTAGGACCGTAAAGAAGTCTTAAGCAAATAGATTAAAATCAGATCCGTTTTACAAATCTTTCGTTGCGGGACCTAAGCTGAGTCTTAGAGCCTCGATTTGACCTTCAGGCCTACATCTGTCGGCCCAGCTCTTCCACTCAAAATCTTAAATTTAACTTTATATAAGCCGGCTGTCGATAAAAAACGTGTAGAGTATGATCTGAGCCAGTTGACAAATGTTGTTGTAAGGTCAACAGCTCAATCATATCACAATGTTATCAAAAAAGAAGATTCCGTGATTCGAAGAAGACATTCCGGAGTCTTTTCTCCGTTTATACAGGAAGAAGCTTCAGCTACAGGAAGCTCCTTCGACCGGATTCTGTAGAGGCTATTGCCGGAATGATTGATGCAATCGGTTTGCTGCAGAATTTAAAAACATTCTTTGATTGGTTCTTAACTACTAACCTTAAAAATAGTTTTTAATACAGACTATGCCAAAAAATTGAGCTGAGTCACAATGATTAGAGATACAAATGTAAACCTAATATTATAAACTTGGAAAGAAATCACAATTTAATCAGAGAAATACACTCGCTCCTTTTGCCAAACCCAATCGAAAAGCAAGTGATCGTTATTATACCTAAACAATCAAACCTTTTCTCTTCGAACTATCAGTTCCATAGTAAGGTTGGTAACTGTTTCAGCTCACTTTTGTGTGGCTGAACAATGTAAATTTTGGAATGCTTGAAAAAATCAGGCTAATTTAGTAACTCCTAATAATAATATTCTGGGACTAGATGAATAAGTAAATGGCAATCAATGTCTGAGATTGATACTAAACCTTTTCCTTTCCATTCATTTCTATTTTGATACTATTATAATATCTTTTCATCCAATTGGTCGTTCAAATATTAGGTCGTTCACTTAATTCTGCGCCCCATAATTCCAAAAATTTGCTTAAAAAGGAGCGCAAAATTAAGTGAACGACTTCATAATTATGTGCCCCTAACCCCGTAAATTTGCTTGAGCACAAAATTATCTGAACAGTCTGGTAGTTCTACAACAATAAAGACTTTATGTCAAAAATATGAAAATGCCAAAACAACTAAACTTCAAAATTCAAATAAGCCCCACCCCCATTTGATATAACATTTATTGAGTAAGTAATGCAAAATAAAACAATATAAAATGGTTAAATGTAAAATACTATTGAAATAGATAAATAAGAATTGGACAAGATTTGTGTGACAAGACTTTTATCAGTTGTAGATTCGAATAATGCTATAAGTGATTTTGAACTAGAATCAACAATAGTTTAGACTAAACATGGGGTAAGACAATCAAGAATAATATACTTCAAGGTTGATCAGGTTATAGAAAATGATAAGGGTTAGGTTACTGTAGCTTTGACAAAAAATTGAATTGCTGTATAATAACATAGAGTACTGTAAAGTAAATGTACAGCATGAAAAAAGTACTGTAATTTTCAATTATAGTACAAAGTAGTACTGTAAGTTTTAACTACAGTACAAAATAATAATGTAATTTTGAAATACAGTACAAAATAAAAGTTACAGTACCTCAAGATACCATAATATAAAATTAGAATCAAAATCATACTGGAATTCAAATATATATCAGGTTGTTCAAATAATTCTGTGCCCCTCTCAAACCATATTTTCAAGATTGCACAGAATTAGTTCAGCAACTTAATATCATAAAAACATGTCATAACCAATCTTACAGTACAGAAAATTACAGTATCTTAAAAAGTAATCTCGGTGTTACAGTACACTTTACAATGGCACCAAGACCTGGACGTAGGAGATGGGGAAGAAGCCGGTTTTTCCGTTGATTCTGCCTTCGTACCAGTTCTCGTCGACTTGGTTCAGGAGCTCCACGACCTGACCCTCCTTGAACTCCAACTCCCCTGGGTTCTGGGCTTCGAAGTCGAACAAGGCTTTGCATGATGGCTGAGGTTTGGTCGAAGCTGGAGCGGCGGCTGGAGTGGGGGTGAAGTGGGAGCCACCATTCTGAGCTGGTGGAGCCGACTCACCAAAGTTCAGGTTGTTGGTGCCGGCTACGACGCCTGATACTGGGGATCTGAAAAATATTTTTTTAGGTAACAACTGCTTGTTTTAGATATTATTCTAGCATAAAATGAAGTTTTTTAGTTAGAACTTTAGCCTAAAATAAAGTTTTTAACTCTAAAAACTAAAAAGTTTGCATGTTCATAAACATTGTTACCTAAAAATCTATCTAAAATAGTTTTTTAAAGCTTAAACCCCCAAAAAAGAACGTTTGCTTATTTTAGGTAAAAAATTCCGTTAAAAACGCCAAAAACATCAATTTCAGGTAACAAAAATACCTTAAAAGCCACAAAACAAAAAAATTTAGGTAATAAAACCCATCTAAAGGCAAAAAAACAACTTTATAAGTAACAATTTGCCTTAAAATGAAAATATCCCCATCATTTCACATAAACAATAAATTTTGTAAGTAAAACCCCTAAAAACCTACAAAATCATTCTTATTACCTAAACCCCAAGAAAACCCTCTAAAATCCTTACCGGCTTCTCGGCGTTCTATCCATCAGTACTGGCTTCACACTGTGGTCTCGTCTCGGCCGCGCACAACATTCCTTTATCCTGTTATCTAATTGTCCCTTCAAGTTTTCTAAAACATGAAGAGTTTGTTGATGGAAATCAAGCTGGGCGTCAACCAGAGCCTTCAATTGAGAAATTTGTTCTACCTAAAAATTTTAATTCAATCAATTTTGAGTTTAATATACTTAAAATAAATCTAAAATTTGTTGTAAAATACGGTTTTATTAGACAGTTTTAGCAACTTTTTAAAAAGAAACACCAAAAAGTTCCCATAAACAATTCCAACTCACATCATTGCTCAAAACATTGAACATAGCTTGTTCCGTAAGCTTCTTAGATTCCTCTAGTTTCTCCTCAGCTTGTAGAAGTTCATCATCTCGTGTTTGCTTTCTCTTTTTACAATCATAGTCCAGTCTACGGCCCTTTAGTTTAGTCCGATGAGTCTGAAGGTATAACAATATAATTAGAATCATAACTCTCTTGCCAATGATAACTCTGTTGAAATCACCTAAAATCAAAAGCAAAACAAACTAAACAACATACATTAACATCCTTCAACTCATTGTTCATCAAATGAGTGATTGGATCCAAAAAGTTATGTTTTACAACATCTTCCAGTTGATACTTGATATCAGCCATCTGCCTGAAGGCTTCTGAAGAATCCACCAAAGCTTTTCCCAAGTCCGAATCATCGCCTAGACCTTTGCCATACTTTTGCATAGTCTCAGACAGAAGACCTTCCGTTTGTGGGTAAGATTGGGACTTTGTGGTACCTCGGACCTTACTCATGGCACCCATAGCTGCCATTTTAGCTCGTGTTGCTGGATTTGGTTGAAGATACTCATTAGTGCCGGCTGTCAAGGCTCCTACTAACTCGTAGGTCAGGTCAATCTTCTGAAATTTAAAGATTAAAATGTTTTTGACGTAAAAATATTACACTTCAGCTACAAATGAATTTAGGTAATGTATATAAACCAACAAAACCGATATTTAACTATCTTTAATACGATTTTATAGCCCAAAAACTTACTCGTTCCATCTCATTGAACTCTTCATCAAGTTTTGTTGCCTCAGCAGCGCCCATCGTCTCGCTGAGATACTGAAAACATATTATCCATTACCTTCAGTCAACTTAAAATATTATTACTCATAACTTGCTTCAAAACAATTGTTTTTTAAGACCTTGACCCTTAAAAGAAGCACGAATCCACCAAAATCACTCTTACCAAAAAACACTCTTCTTCAATTTACCTAAAGATCAAAAACAATAATTTAATATTAACATACCTGATTAGCCTTGTTGAATTGTTTCTTGAGCCCGGCGAACGACATGATTGCCGATGTTCGTGGTTTATTCGTTCCAACAACTGAATATAACCTAAAAACAACAAATATCAGTAAGTTCTATCTGAAATAAGCCATAAACCACGCGACGCGTCATGTGTAATGTCAATCATAGTTAATATCGGAAATAATGCAAATACACTGTACTTTCAATCAAAAAGCTGTTCTTTCTAAACTTAAAGCGTTCTGCCTATAATTTTCTATCCTCTGCTGCAAAGAATTTTGTGTTATAATGCTTGGAGAAACGAATATTATAGATCGCGAACAATAGAGCAGATGGCTCATATGATTTGCTCGGAAGACTGCTTGTCTCAGCTGTAAAATCAATGAGTGCATAATCTTTGTGTTCGTAACAGTGTTGAGAACGTTCGAAATCACGTGAAGACAAAAAATACTCTCGGAAAACATCAAATTTTGAGAAAAAACGGACAAAAAAGAGTGGAATTTCGATAAATATACCCTCTGGCTGTTATTGCTCATTTTAAACTCAAGTACACTTCAAAATAATTAAATTGCTAACTGTCAACATTCGACATTAACTAATCAATCTATTTTCGAACATTTCCACACCATTTCAATCGTGATTCATTTAAAATTTACGAAATTCAAAGTGTTTCAAGCCCGGAAACGAAAAATTTGGCCGATTCCGCGAAAATTTAGCGAAGTTTCCATAAAATATTAATGTGGAAAACAATCGACAATAGAACGGGATTTATCCATGCCCAAACGACAAAGCCATCCGCCGAAACGACCAGAAATTGTTATAGAAAGAGAAAAAAGCGAACGGACACGGGGTTTTCGCGCACTCTGCGCCCATTCGAATATCCATAGAAATCGAATCGGTAGCCTTTGATGAGTGATATTTTAAAAACCAAATGCGTGATAAAAAATTTATTTAATAAAAAAGTTAGCCAAATATCGATTCTTTAAAACTGTAGAAGCTAAAAGGATTTTACCAACTCATTTTTTAGCTACATCATGTTGTAGTAGCCATCAAGGACATCGAAGGTACCACAAGTTAGTTTGATCGAATTTCATTTGAAAATTATAAATTTTAAAACAATTGTTTAACCATAACAAACAAGACAGGCTGCATTGTTGTACTGATAAAAAATTGATGAGTAATCACTTTTTGTTTGAAAAATTATATTATCATAGACATCAAACGGACGTTCTTCTTTTCGCCGTGAAAAACTAACTGTAAGGCAATTTTTAAAGCACAAAGCTTTCAAATATAAATAGAACAGCTTATTCTCTATCCATTTTACAATAATTTAACACCATCAAGCTAAAAATCACGTTTTTCCAGCAAAAAATCCGTCCAACCGACCATTGTCAAGGCCATAGTTTAGGTTCAAAAGAGCCGCTATTGGACGTAAAAGCGGATACAAAGCCCCCAAATGACTTCTACTTTTGCTATTCTTGCCCACAGTCTTATGAATAATTCGAAAACAAAGCAAAGTATTCATGAACTTTACGCTTTTCCAATGGAACCATAGATAATATAAAGGGTAATGAGGGGCAGAGGCTTTTGGACAAAAAATAAGTGATTTCATTGCAAAATTTAGTATTTTTGAGTTGTGAAGGTAAAGATAAGGTAACAATCCATATATTTTTCAAATTTCATTTCAAAAGTTCTCGGACTTTTTGCACATTGCATATTTTTAAAAAGGTCAATGACTGCACGGTGCAATAAATTAAAAAACCCCCAACGTTGAACAATTATAAAATACGTTTCAAAAACAAATTTGATGTCAATTTTAATCAAATGACAATTTAACGAAAGCAAGACAACAAAAAAATTGAAACTTAACCAAATTTCCGGAAAAATTACAACATTAAACAAGACCTATTAAGTGACTAGAAACTAATCGAAATCGCTGAAAATTAAATTAATTTGACTTATACTAAACTAGTTGTAATTTTAATATAAAATGGTAACACAATTTTAGTACTAAACAGTATGAAGTGTCTCAAAAGTTATCAAAAGTTATTAGAAATCTCTGCACGGTGCAAAGAATATACATATAAAGTAACAATAATTTTTTTACAGATTTCAAAATGTCAAAAAAAAATTACTAACCAAAAAGTAGCAAAAATTTCCTTTACAGATCATAAAAAAGTGCAATTTTTATCTGAATACCGAAAACAGTATTCAGCGTATAACTTGTCACCCGCAGACTGCACAATGCAAAACTAAACTTATTTTGATTAGAATTGGAAAGAATTTTATTTACAAAGCACAAAATGGCAAGAACTTTCTTTACAAAGCAAAAAATAGCAAGAACTTTTTTTACAGAGCAAAAAAATAGCAAGAAATTTGTTTACAAAGCACAAAATAACAAGAACTTTCTTTACAAGGCAGAAAGTTGCAAAAACTTAGTTTCCAGCGGCAAGAACTAAACTTTTTTAAAAATTTTAATAAAACAGAGAAAACCCCTTCAAAACTTTAAAAATTAAAAAGAAAAAATCGTATTTTAATATTGATACGTAAAATATTTTTTTAAATTTAGTGTTGATTAAAAAAAAATTCATACTGTAAGAAGTTAAGTACTGCAGATGGTTAGATCTGACCTGGAAGATATTATCTATTATAAGCCTAATCCTTCAACCAAGCATTCCAAAATTAATATTGTTTAGCCACACAAAGTGAGCTGAAACAGTTACCAACCTTAGTTTGGAACTGATAGTTCGAAGGAACAAGATTTGACTGTTTAAAAGACGATTTCTGAGACAGTGAAGCAGCCTGAAACAGGCAGGTGCACTAGAAATTAACCTCCTGTTTTTATCGCCTTAATGCATGAGATAAACCGTTTTAAGATGTATAGTGAAGTGTTTTTGCACAAAATGTCATTTTGACATTTTTATGACATTTTTTGTCAAAAACAGTGAAAATTTATAATAATTTTAACAATTAGCAGAATGTTTTAAAAATTTGTACACTTATGTTTTTAACTATGCTGATTAAAATTGTAGTTGAACATTTTTTTCTAAAGTTACCGTAACCCACCGTAACCCAACCGGTCGATTAAAAAAGTGCAAATAAAAAAAAATTTAACACGGTTAGTCATAGTCAATTTTAGCATATTTGAAATCTACATAAAATTTGGGTTTGAATAAACGGTACGCTCAAACTTAAAGCTGCCAGTTTTTGGGGTTTTTGGTCAATTGAAAAATTACGGTGGCATACTATCCAAAAAATGACCGTAAACCCCCAAAATTGGCAGCTTTAAAGATTATCTTATAGCCTTTCAATATCTACGTTTTATGAAGAATCTAAATATGCTAAAATTGACTATGACTAACCGTGTTAAATTTTTAGATATTTGCACTTTTATAATCAACCGGTCGGATTACGGTAAGCTACGGTGCTTTTATAAACTTTTTGTAATTACCAGTTTGTTCAACATGGTAAAAAACATAAGTATGCAAATTTGCAGGCTTGTAGTTGCATTAGCAAAGCGACAGTAAAATTTTAAATTTTTTGACATTGTGCTACCGTAATTTTTTAATCGGCCGTAAAGCCCCAAAATTGGCAGCTTTAAGTTTGAGCGTACCGTCTATTCAAACCCAAATTTCATGTAGATTTCGAATATGCTAAAATTGACTATGACTAACCGTGTTAAATTTTTTTTTATTTACACTTTTATAATCGACCGGGCGGGTTACGGTAGGTTACGGTAACTTTAGAAAAAAAAGTTCAACTACAATTTTAATAAGCGTGTTTTGAAACGTAAGTATAACAAATTACACGGCATTTGATGTATTAATAATGGCACAGTAATTTTTTAATTTTTTGACCGTATTCTACCGTAATTTATTAATTGACCAAAAACCCCAAAAACTTGCAGCTTTAAGTTTGAGCGTACCGTTTATTCAAACCCAAATTTCATGTAGATTTCAAATATGCTAAAATTGACTATGACTAACCGTGTTAAATTTTTTTTATTTGCACTTTTTTAATCGACCTGTTGGGTTACGGTAGGTTACGGTAACTTTAGAAAAAAATGTTCAACTACAATTTTAATCAGCATAGTTAAAAACATAAGTGTACAAATTTTTAAAACATTCTGCTAGTTTTTAAAATTATTATAAATTTTCACTGTTTTTGACAAAAAATGTCATAAAAATGTCAAAATGACATTTTGTGCAAAAAACACTTCACTATACATCTTAAAACTGTTTATCTCATGCATTAAGACGATAAAAACAGGGGGTCAATTTCTAGTGCACACCATGCTTCACCGTCTCAGAAATCGTCTTTTAAGTATAAACACGATCGCTTGATTTTTGATTGGGTTGCGCGCTGTTTAGAGATACGTTTTTTTCTCTTTTTCTGTGACCAAAAACATTAGGGCTCGTATGTGTGCTTCTTTTTCTGATATTTCTTGTCCCTTTTTTAGTACACTTTGTTGGAAAAGCTTGATAATAGTAAAAATTATTTAAAATTTTGTAATTTTTTAAAATTCACTGACCTTGGCGTCATAAATTTATAAGCTATTGTTTGCTTCTTGACATTTTTCTGTCATTTTATATTGGTGGGCAAGTAATTGGATAAAAGAAATTTTTGGCGCTAGGACAAATGCGGTTTTTAGACATTTGCGGATCTTCGGTTTTTGGACACTTGCGGATTTTGGACATGTGCGGATTTTTTAAAGGGGTTTTTTTTATTTTTTATTTAATTTATTTGTAGTATGGTACTAAATGGTACTAAAGTTTAAATTGGCACTGTTTTAATATTTCTTAATGTTAAATAGTACTAAATTTTTAATCGGTACTGTTTTTATATTTTTGGTACTAAATAGTACTAAAAGCCCAAAAAGGTACTGTTATGTTAAAACCGTACTAATTCAAACTTTAGTACAATTTAGTACCATAATACAAATAAATTAACTAAAAAATAAAAAAAAACTTTAAAAAATCCGCAAATGTTCAAAAACCACATTTGTCCTAGCGCCAAATTTTTTATATTTTAAAAGGAGATTTTTCAATTATGTAAATTATATTACTACCAAAAGGAGTTACTAAATAAGCCTGATCTTTTGATCAAGCATTCCAAAATTTAAATTGTTCAGCCACACAAAAGTGAGCTGAAACAGTTACCAACCTTAGTTTGGAACTGATAGTTCGAAGGGACAAGGTTTGATTGTTTAGGTATATACGCGCTCACTTATCTCTCAATTGGGTTGCGTATTTAACATAGAGAACAAGGTCTTTCTCTCTTTCTCTGACTACTCCTATTATAATGTTTAAATGTTTCTTCCTCAAACCCAGCCTTATCATAACCTTTGCCCTCTATACAAAATAAAAAAAATTATTTATTTAATAAACAATAAATTAGTTAAAAGTAATATACAATAAAAAACAAGCCTATGTACAAAGCAGTATCAACAAAACATGTATGTACACAAAATACTGTAGTAACACGTGGTGTAACGTCCAGCTCTAAACAGCTCAGTCTAGGAGTTAGCGGTCATTGACATACTAACCATAGCATTTGAAGCAGCAATAGCTGTTGCTATTGCCATGAAAATGGCAGCGATTAAAGCTAACCAATAACTGTAGCCAAACTCGTTTGTATTGTATACTGTGACTGGAGGTGCTACTGTGTATGGAGCTAAAAAAGCGTTTTATAATCAGGAAGTCCTGTAAAATTGAAAAGCTAGGGCTGGACGAAATATAGAGTTTGGCAGAGACTAAAGCACTGGCTAGGCATAAAGTTCAAAAAAAGCCTCAACATAAGACTAGTCCAGAGCCAGAACTAAGGATTCAGCTAGACCGAAAAGCAAGGTCCAGCCCCAAGGTTAGATCCAAATCTAAAGCTAGAACTAAAGCTAAGGCTTAGACACTTATAGCTAAGGCAAGGCCTAAGCCTAAGACAAGGTTCATAGCTAAAACTAGGACTAAGGCTTTGGCTAGACCTAACGTTGATGCAACTCCAAAGCCTAAGCCTAGATCAAGGGCTAACACTAGAGCTAAAGCAAAGACTAAGCCACAAGCTAGATCCAAAACTTAGGCTAGGACTAAGGCTTGAGCTAGATGAGCTAGACTAGGCTTAGCCAAAAACTAAGAATAAGGCTTCGACTAAGCCTAAAGTAAAGACAAAGTCTAAGCGTAAAGCTATGTCCAGAATTAAGACGAGTCTTAGGTTAGTCCAAAACTAAAGCTAAATTAAGTTAAAATAATACTGCAATATTAACGTATAAAAAACTTACTAACGCCCCTAAAGGCATTTTCACTCTTAGCTCCATAGATGGCTAACGTCACAACAATAGCGGCCAATGCTATTACACAAACAAAAACTTGTCCACAATGTGCTCCAGGCACAAAAACCTGGACCACATAAATAAAGCTCCAATCAATAGTAATATCTCCAGGATCAAGGCTACTATCATCAAGGCTAGGCATGGCTTCTCCCAGTCGGGGCGGTTCTAAAAAATAAAAAATATATTAATGTTACCCTACCCTACCCTACCCTACCCTACCCTACCCTACCCTACCCTACCCTACCCTACCCTACCCTACCCTACCCTACCCTACCCTACCCTACCCTATCCTACCCGCTAATTCGCCAGCAACCCCCCCTCTCCCCCCCCTCCCCCCCCACTTCCAAAAAACAAATGATAACAACTCACATCCCCATACCACCAACAAGCCTGAAAGTTGCAGTCGGTTGTCACCAGCCCCACACTACTGTAATTGTCAATCTTTCGCCACGCCGGCGAGAACAGTGACGCCGCCGTGAACGCCAACGCCACGATCAGCACCACGATGAAGGCAGGCTTCAGGAACGTGGTCGAAGGCATCGTGCACTCTTCTGAAAAAGGTCATGCAGGTGTTTTGCCTCGAGCGTTTCGTGTCCTTGACGACCCGGTTCATGGATTTCCGGGCCGAAAAACGTTTAAATCGAGAGGATGGACTGGCACGGCATTGTCAAGGAAGAGGGAAAGACATTGTGCTCGGACTTTGTGTTCGGAGGTCAAGCGTGAATACATTTGGCAATGGCAGGAGTGTTTTATAATAGATACATACGTACATAGAAGAGATTGTTGCAGACGAAACGCTATAGGAAAGAGGCTGAATGACAAAAAAAAATTAAATTTAAAAATATTTTAAAAAATGCCAAAAATTAGTTATAAGCCTTATTAGTCATATCGATCTTAAGGAAGACAAAGCAAATTTGAAAAAGCCCAAGCCGGTACACGTAAGCTCGTAGGCCAGGCCAAAAAATTGGGTTCAACCCGACCTCTTTACAAGTCTAGCCCAATTTCATAAAATTATAAACTCAACATTAAAAAAAATTTTAAATTAAAAAAATGGATAAAAAATTAACTTCTAAATATTATTAGGTCAAGAAATATAAGAAAACAGCCTTTAGTCAGAGAAAGAGAGAAAAAACTTATCCCTAATCAGAGCGCAAACCAACTGAAATACAAGTGAGCGCGTTTATACCTAAAAGATCATGTCTTTCTTTTCCGAACATAAATTTCCAAACTAAGGTTGGTAACTGTTTCAGCTCACTTTTGTGTGGCTGAACAATATTAATTTTGGAATGCTTGGTTGAAAGATCCGGCTTATATAAACTTTTTTTTAAAAATGTACTAAAGGAAACTCTTTTATAACAATCAAATTTAAAATATCAAAACGCGTTTCCAATTTAAAAACATATATCTTTGAATACCATAAAAAAAATTTTGAAATTTAAAATTTTTAAAAAATCAGCCCGACTTTACAGTCAGGCATTCCAAAATTTGCATTGTTCAGGCACACAAAAGTGAGCTGAAACAGTTACTAACCTTAATTTGGAACTGAACGTTCGAAGAGAAAGGACTTGATCTTTTAGGTATGTAAACGCTCACTTGTCTTTTGATTGGGTGCGCGCTAATAAGAGAGAACAAGGTTTTCTCTCTTTCTCTAATCAAAAACAAAAATAATTGAAACGAGATTAAACCAAAAATTAAATAAACTAGATACAGTAAAACTCCTGTAACAAATCGTTACGGGGGTTTTTGTTTTACTCTACCTCTGACAGAGTAGAAGGTTTAGTAATGTCTAGACAAAATAATATTCTACTTCTATGAGTAGATTTAAGTTTATGACTCACAAAATAGTCCAGAAGAAACGGGTTTGAAAAGAACGTACATTTTGAAAACCTTCTAGTTCTTTAAAATTGAAAAATTAAAAAAAAATTTTTAAAACTTTTTTAATAAAAATTGAAAAGTCAGCCCAACTTTTCAGTCAAACATTCCAAAATTTACAATGTTCAGCCACACAAATTGAGCTGAAACAGTTACCAACCTTAATTTGGAACTGATCGTTCGAAGAGGTAAGAATTCGATCTTCAGGTATAAATGCGCTCACTTGGCTTTTGATTGGGCTGCGTATTCAACATAGAGAACAAGGTCTTTCTCTCTTTCTCTGACATAAAGCACGCCTATATTTAGCAAATGTTTTACAATTCATACTGATTGTATAACCAAAATCTTATATTAGGTTTTTCAAATAATACTGAGCCCCAATCCCAAAAATTTTTCTTGAAAGGGAGCACAGAATTATTTGAACAACCTAATAGTATTTTAGTAAGTTTATGTTATACTCAACCTATGACACCCTTTAGTTTAAAATACCCCGCCCAGCACTGTTACCTCAAACACAAAAAAAATTAAATTTTTTGGAAGCCATGCCCAAAACCAACCTCAAACAAAACTTTTTTTAATTTTCAAAAACAAGGTTTTTGGACAAAGAAAACGACATCAGAATTCTTGAAAAAACTGTTACAAACTGGCATTTGAAGGCTGAAAGAACATTGGAGAGTGACCTCCTAGAATGGGCGGTCATGTTGCCAAGCCCGACCACAAGACACAAGCAGGAGAAGGCATGGCAACTGAATTTCAAAATGGAAGATTTGTTTCAAAAAATAAATAAACATGCCCAACTTACGGTAAAAACAAACGCTGAGAGCATTGTACGTGGTATTATATGTTAATATGCACGTACTATATAGTACTTGGGCATCAGAATATGTATGGAAAGCGGTGATACCTGGAGTACTATAAACTGTACCAGACGATACTTGTAGTGTTATAAATTGTACCAAATGATACTTTTGGTACTATAAACTGTACCATGATAATTGTGCTACTATAAAATATCCCAACTGTACTGTACCATCTATAATAACACAATGGTACTGTAGATATAGTATAACGTACTAGTAGATGACCATACACATAATATAGAATAATCATGCATTACCATATACTATCCTCGTACTGTCAAGTTAATATAACAGTACCAAACCACTAGTGCTATATGGTATCAAAAAGAATAGTTAACGTATGTAGAAGCGTAGAGTCAATGCTAGTAATACAGTAGCTAAATAAAGTGAAATGCCTCTAAAAGGTCATAATAAACGTAGTATATAAAGCTGATACTACAGTAACTTTTTCTACTTAGCAATACATGGTTCAACTATAGAGAAACCAGTACTAAATACCATGAAAACAGCCGCTACTAGAGCGAACCAATAACTATAGCCCAATGAAGTACCAGAGTGGCTGGTTGCAGTCGCTGTAGCTACTGTTGAGTATTGAAAAGCTAAAAAAATATAATATGCGCTTAACCTTTTGATCAAGCATTCCAAAATTAATATTGTTCAGCCACACAAGAGTGAGCTGAAACAGTTACCAACCTTAATTTGGAACTGAACGTTCGAAGAGAAAGTACTTGATCTTTTAGGTATAAAACCGCTCGTTTGTCTTTCGACTGGGTTGCGCGCTGCCGAGAAAGAGTACTTTTTCTCTCTTTCTCTAACCATACGAAATTTTTCTATATATCTATTTCCGAAATTAATAATTTCATTTTTTCAAAAATATAAATTTTTCAAATAATTCTGGCCCTTTAACTACAAAAATTAGTATTGAGAAAAAGCGCATAATTATTTGAACAACCAAATAAAAGTACGTTAACTCACCTCCACCACTCCCAAAGTAGTCATCACTTTTGATGGCGTACAATATTAATAATACCAGTAACTTGGCTATAGCAATAAGGCACACGAGAACCTTGAGAACGGACATACACTTCGACTTTGTTTTATTCCATGTCACTAGACTGACAATCAGTTTTATTGTCATTCCAACAGCCGCAGCGATATTCAAGTCTTTACAAGTACTCGACCAGTCGGGCACGTTCTGAAATAAGTGCGTACTATAGTAATATAGAGATGA
Source organism: Bursaphelenchus okinawaensis (assembly GCA_904066225.2). Taxonomy (NCBI): domain Eukaryota; kingdom Metazoa; phylum Nematoda; class Chromadorea; order Rhabditida; family Aphelenchoididae; genus Bursaphelenchus; species Bursaphelenchus okinawaensis. Next base: position 8,398,591 of record CAJFCW020000001.1, on the reverse strand, counting down.
GTTGTGATAAGACGTATTATGTTTACAGTAAGGCATATTAGATGAAGGTATGACTAAGTAAGGCAGATTTCAATATGACAAGGCATACGTTGCGGTAGGGGAAGAGGTAGGGGTAGAGCCATAGCTAGGATTAACACTAAGTTTAGGACTAGGGCTCTGGGCTAGGGCTCTGGGTTAGGGCTCTGGGCTAGGGCTCTGGGCTAAGGCTCTAGGCTAGGGCTCTGAGCTAGGGCTAAAATAGGGCTCTAAGCTGGGCTTCTGGACTAAAGCTCTGGACTAGGGCTAGGTAAACTTACATTTTTAAAAGAATTACAAGCAGTAGAAGAGCAATGATACGTTACTAGTCCAACACTGTTATCACTATCAAGATTTCTCCATGCTGGTGTGAATAAAGCTGCCACTGTGAAGGCCCATGCTACAATCAATGTTACAAGAGCACCAATTTTTAATTGTAATAATGTTGGCATTGTGATTGAACTGAAATTATAAAAGAAAAAATTCAGTTCAGAATGCCCTCGCGTATTTTACCATAAATCAAACATTCTATCACTAATTGGTGTCTTTTTTTATTAACTTTAGGCCATTCAATTAATTCTGCGCCTCTTCTCAAAGCAAATTTTCAAAAAATCACAAAAAATTAAATAAAAATTTTTATGTTCAAATCTTTTTGTATATTGTGTCAGAAGGCGCAGAATTAAGTGAAGGGCTTAATAAATTCAAAAAGAATGTGAAAAACGAATCTTTTATCTAAAAATATAAGTGATAACGCAATTTCTTGAAAAGGTCAATCAGAAATGACAAGTTTTATCAAAAGGTCAAGCGAGAATTGAGACCAAAATAAAGTTATAAGACAAATTAAAACTAATGTAAAGCAACCTTAAAGAATTTCAGAAATAGATAACTTTACTAAAGCACATTTTAACAATACAGGATGCGCCCAAAGTTCTGTTACAAAACTTTACCAATCGTTTTCTCTATGTTGCTATTGTTAGTTGTTGTTTTAGTTATATTTGTTTTTAAAATAAATATTTGATTAAAAAACCGTGTAACAGAACTTTTGGCGCATATTGTAAAACAAAAAATTTTTAAATGTAAGTTTTTAAATAAAAAATCATTCTTTGTCGCAATATGTAAATATAATCAGTTAATCGCCTTTAATTTTCTCTTTTCAGTTATCAGGGACAAGATAAAATAAATTAAACCCCAAAAGAACAAAGATAAAGTAGTCAAACTTGGCACACTCAAAATAAAATACAATTCCTGTAATTATGATATTTACTCCAAAATAAAATGTATTTTAACTCAATATGACACATCATTGTAAACTATTTCTTTTTTTAATGTTTTGCACTTTTCAATATAATGTCACTTATATAATAATAGCAGCGTACGATTGAGGTTAGACTGAAGGTCGAGCTTTAAGGGTGGGGTGAGAACAATAGGGAGGTAAGGGAAGGGGGGGGGGAAGAGGGGAGGGGTCGAGAAGTGGTAAGAGACAAAAGGAGAGGAAGACGAGAGGGTAGGGGAAACGGAGAAAGGGGATTGAGAGGGGGTAGGGGGAAATAAAAGACAGGGTAGGAAGGGGATAAGGAAAAACCAGAGAGGGGTCAGCAGGGGTAGGGGATAGGAGAGAGGAGTTGGATAGGGTTAAGGAGAAAAGAGTAGGGGCGTTGGAAGAGGGAGTAGGGGGAAAGAAGAGTGGGGGTTAGTAGGGGTAGAGAGAGAGGATATAGGCAAAGATAGGACCGAGCGCGGGGTAGGGAAGACAAGACAGGAGGGTATCACCCCTCCCCCCAAGCAAAAAAATTTAAAAAAAAAGTTGAACGTGGTCCCCCCCCCCTGTGATTTTTTTACCTTCGCCATCAGACGACCAAAAGTGCCCGCCCGGATCTGGGCAAGGGTCAAAATAAAGTAGAAGTAGAGGCAGAGGTAAATAGTAAAATTTTTTTTTCAAAAAAGTTATTTTCCTCTATTTTCTCTCCCTGCCACCCATAAACTGGTCGGGCATGGTAAAATTCCCAAAGCAAATTGTAAAAACATCTAAAAAATTTTTCCTTCTCACTCCAACCTACGTCCACTACCCTGCCCTAACTCGCCCCACCCCCTTCTGTTCATTATATTGCTTACATTCAACCTTCAGGGTAGTATATAGTTACAAACGCATTATTTTAAAAATGTTTATATAAACATTAAAACCAGAGACAAACAGAGTTCAAATGTTTGTCTGAGAGGTTGACTCATTAAAACGTATGTCAAGAAAGCTTTAACATTACTATAAAATATTATATTGGTAAAGGCTAAGTAAATACAACATGTTATGACTTCTCAAAAGTAGAATTTCATAAAATTTTATAATAAAAATTACTTTTAACATATGAAGAAAGGCATTCTTCTATGCTTCTTAACAAGATTAAAACCGTGAGAACAGCGAAAAACAAAACAAACTTGTAATTACACTAGTTCAAGTTACGATTTCATACCTAAATATTACATTACATTACCATACATATGTAATTAACCAAGTACATGAAGTAATTAACGCCTTTTTAGACTTTAACTAACACTGTTCTTGTTTAATCTAGATTAACATGTCATAGGTTACCAAGGCTGGAGAGTAGAAAGGGAACGGGGAACGCAAACCAAGAAAATCTTCCCTCGTAGGGCAGGGTAAAGTAGGTACAGTGCAGAGATAACTCAAAGCTTACACAAGGCTAGGGCAGAACTAAGGCAAGACTAGTCCAAAGATAAAACAGAGCTAAAGCAAGAATGAATCAGAACTGAAGCAAGGCTAGGGCAAGGCTAAAAAAAATAGGAAAAATCTAAAGCAGTGCTGAAATAAGGCTAGAGTAAGCATAAAGCAAAAATAAGGTAAGACTAAAGAGAAGCTGAGCCAGGGCAAAAGTAAGTTTTGTCTTACCTATGATAAGAGTAAGACAAAACTAAAGAAGAGGAGCAACGCTAAATCAGGAATAGTGCAAAGCTAAAGCATGACAAGTACAGAGCTAGCACAGAGCTAAAGTTGGCCTATAGTAGGGCTATGTTATATAAGGCAGGGCTAGAGCGTGGCTAGACGAGGCAGAGAATTTGGTCAAAGCTATGGAAAAAAGGCAAAGCCAAGCTAGAGCAAGGCTCGAGAATGACTAGGACAAAGCTAGGACAATGCTAAAGCAAGACTAGAACAAGGCTGAGGTAGGATTAGAACAGTTCAGACAAATATTTAAAAACCCCTTTGTAGAAAAAGATTTTTACCCACCCATACCCTAACAATAATTGAATCCTTCATTCTTCCCCCGACCAGCACTAAATGTTACCATCTGTATTCAAATAAACCTCAAAACAAGATTTGAATTGTCTTCAAAACCAAAAGCTTTAGAGTTCAGGTCGAGTTGTCATTGACGACATCTTCCAAAAGTCGCAAAGTACAGAATACAAATTCTGAACAAATAGCTAATGTAACACAGCATTTTGAGTCATTCAGACGTCAAACAGATATTGATTTCAAATAAAAACTGATTAAAAATTACACTTTTAGAGAACCTATACAAAACTGTCTACGTTGACGCATATAAATATAAAAAACCAGCAGATTGATAAAAAATTAGAAAAAAGGACGTAGAAGAAAGGAACAACATCAAAAATGGCTGTTTAAACAAGGAGTATATCGTCATAGACGAGAAACAGCCTGTAAAAAGAAAAAGAAGGTTTAGTAAGAGCAGAAGATCATCAAGGATAGCTAAAAGATCAAGAAGAAGAAGGCGAAAGAGATGATAAACATCAAAAATGGCTAAAACATCAAGACCCAGACGAACAAGATCAAAAAGACGCTGAAGAAGGTGTAGAACATAAAAAAGACCAAGAAAAATAAACTAAAAGAGCAAAAAAACTTTAAAGATGACTGCAGAAAAACATCAAAAATGACTTCATATCCCAGAAGAATAGCTTTAAACAAGTGAATAACATCAAAGATAAATTGAAAAGTAATAGCAAGTAAAAGAAAATTTAAAAAGTCAACATTGAAATCCAATTTTTATATAAATTTATCCAATAATGTATAACAAAAACATTACCAATAAACCTAACATATTCTTTTTCACCAAATTATGAACAAAAATAAATATAAATAAAGGTTTATTCACATATAAACTTACATTATTCAATATTTTGATATGAAAAAGATTTACAGGATGTTTCACCATATTTTGTTTGTAGAAACGAGTTATATCTTTGCAACTACGTGTGCTATAATTCTAAATTTTGGTACATTGGTAGTAGAGACTGGTACAATTTTTTGTGCAAAATTTTGGATTTTTTAAGTGCTTTTTAAGGTCGTCATTAATTTTTGAAAATGAGCATTTTTCGCCAAAATACACATATTTTCGGTTGACAATGCTTTTTTTACTCGAAATTTTTCTAGGTTTTCAATTCTTTTGATACAAATCGCATTTTCAATGTTTTCAAAGACTTGGCGGAGACTCGGCGGACGCCTAAATTTATCGGCGGAGGCTATAACTTGCTTTAAAATTGTCGTGGTAAAATTTAGTTTTTGACAATTTTTTGATTGGAAATGGCATTTTTAGCAAAGTTTTTGATTTTGAAACGTCGGCCGAGACTCGGCGGACGCCTAAATTTATCGGCAGAGGCTATAACTTGCTTCAAACATAACGTAGCGGCGTGAAACAAAAAGCATTAGTTTTAAAATTATCAGGACCATCTTCACTGACGCTAAACTTGTTTGAAAATAACTCTAAATTAAAAATTCACGAAAAAGTTAAATCAAAAGATATTAACGTTCAGAAATAGACGCGGTTTTAAAAAATTTTATTTATGTTCAAAAGTTATGATAAACTCACTTTCTTCAAAAGTTAAACCGCATATATATCACATGTTGTATCTTGTTAGTTTTTTTTGTTATTAAGTAAACTAAAAGATTAAATACGTTAAAATTTTAAAAATTATTTGTGCAATTTACAAAATAAATTTAAATTTCAGTGGAGATTGCCCTGATAATTTTAAAACTAATGCTTTTTGTTTCACGCCGCTACGTTATGTTTGAAGCAAGTTATAGCCTCTGCCGATAAATTTAGGCGTCCGCCGAGTCTCCGCCGACGTTTAAAAATCAAAAACTTTGCTAAAAATGCCATTTCCAATCAAAAAATTGTCAAAAACTAAATTTTACCACGACAATTTTAAAGCAAGTTATAGCCTCAGCCGATAAATTTAGGCGTCCGGCGTCTCCGCCAAGTCTTTGAAAACATTGAAAATGCGATTTGTATCAAAAGAATTGAAAACCTAGAAAAATTTCGAGTAAAAAAAGCATTGTCAACCGAAAATATGTGTATTTTGGCGAAAAATGCTCATTTTCAAAAATTAATGACGACCTTAAAAAGCACTTAAAAAATCCAAAATTTTGCACAAAAATTGTACCAGTCTCTACTACCAATGTACCAAAATTTAGAATTATAGCACATGTAGTTGCAAAGATATAACTCGTTTCTACAAACAAAATATGGTGAAACACCCTGTATTATTTAATAACAAAAGGTATAGTTACTCTCTGTACAAAAAGGAAATGTTTTTCATCATGTCAAGAAAACTGACTGAATGGTCGGCCATATGGACATAGATGCATGACCCCAATTTATTCGAATATTCTTCAGCAATATCGGCTCCAGTCTTGCTTACAACTTTTTGACGTTGACCTTCAGTTAAGGCGAGGGCTGAGAAGACGTGGAATTGTTTTCTGATTTCTTGAAAGTTGAGGGCCTTAAAGACGGCCAACTTTCGTTGACAACAGTGCTTTTGAAGGTCTTGGTCAATGTAGATGGCTCGGAGAATCTGGAAAATAAAGGTCTTTTTTCTTTCGCAATTTTAGGTCAAAATATCAGGATTTTTCAAGTTTTCGTGGTGAGACCCACATAAACCTAACATTTCTTACTGTGCCTAATTTTGAATGTTAAAATGCTCATTTTAAGCTTATTTTTAACACAAAGTGCTTTTAAAAGCATTTGGATGCCACATCAGGAGTTTTCCAGCTCTCGTTGCGAGACCCATGTACCTTTTATAAAATTTTGCTTAAAGCACAAAAACTGTTTTCTACTATTCTTAGCAGTCTTAAAATACCATATAAATTTAAAAAAGATCAAATTTTGATTTAAAGTTCTACCTTTAATATCCAACTCGTTTAGCTCACCCACTGTTAGATTGTTCACATAATTTTGTGCTTCCTAAACCCGAAAATTCGTTCAAAAAAAATTAGAGCCCAGAATTATTTGAACAACCTAATAGCTTAATTTTTGAAATTAAAAAAGTTTTGGCGCTAATCTATTTAAGCCACCCACCCTACCTATTAAACACACCCAAATTTCGACTATATTAGACACACCCAAATTTGAATATTTTGTCGGTTTTCCAGCACGGTTGTGCTTCTTTCATTTTGAATTTTTTTTTGTGTTGCCGAGTGGTCGCTGGAATAGGTCCGGAGATCTTCTCTTCAAAATATAGACGAGTTTAAGCGCAGAACCTAGCTCGTATGGTATCTTCAACACCATGGTCTATGCGAGAAGTCAACTGCTTATGCCAATTGTTGATCGCCGATGAAACTGAGTAAACGGAAGGTGTTTGGCGATAGGTTTTATGTAAGTTACATTACTTTTTTTAACTTTTTATTGTTGAAGATCCTGTATCAGTTCTTAGTTAGCACACCCATTTCTTAGTTAGCACACCCACTTCTTATTTAGCACATTCACTTCTTAGTTAGCACACCCACTTCTTAGTTAGCACACCCACTCCTTAGTTAGCACACCCATTACCAGAAGCACTTTATGTAGTTCAGTACGTAATTTCAGAACCGACGTATGAACCGGTACTCAACATCCCAAACGAAGACTACGAAAACCTGATGCAATTCAACTTGGACGAAGCCGTATCCGACAAAACGACCGCTTCCATCAGTTGAAATGTTTTTACAATTTTATTTGTAAAAACTCAAATTTGAATAAATGGGTGGTCATAATAGGTGGTGGGTGTGTTTATTGGGGTGGGTGGGTTCTCTAGAGAAGCCCCAAAACTTTTTTACCCCCCCATCTCTCAAAAAATATTATGCAAATTTTCATTTTTCAAAAAAAATAATTTTTTCAAATTTTGTATTCCAAAACAAAAAAAATAAAGCTCACCAAGACAGCCATGCCCCGCTCCCGAACCATTTCAAGTTTTTCCTCCAAATCCACATCGTTCAGTCCTTCCATGTTATTCAAGAAATCGGTGACTGCCAACCAAAAATCTCTAATATCATCAAATTTCCTTCCAATAAATGCGTCATCGTAGGCTTTTTTAGTCGATTGGTAGAGTTTTTCCAGTTCGCCGTAGTCCAACTTCATTCCGGATATGAAGCAACGTTGCAGGCGGCAACTCAGGCAACAACGATATTTGTCCTTTATTTCGCAGTTTTTGCCATTTTTACATTTGTATACCATTTTTCGATCTATGGAACGAGCGAAAAAGCTCTGAAAAAATTTTTTTATTATTTTACAAAATTAATTGGTTTAAAACTGATTAATAAAATTTTAGGCTTAAAAACCACGGTCTTACAAAGTATAGACTTAAGAATCTTTAGCTTACTAAGACTAGGCCTAAGAAACTTTGGTTTTGGAGCTTAGACTTAAGAATCTTAGGTTTACTGAACTTACGAAGCTTAGGCTTAAGAAGCTTGGGCTTACTAAGCTTAAGAGGCTTAGTACGCTATAACTTGGCTTAAACCTATAATATTAGGTTTGCGCTTCATAAGGTTAAATTTAAAAGGCTTAGGCTTGATAAGCTTAAAATCAGTAAATTTAGGCTTATGAATTTGAGGCTTGCTAGACTTGCAATTGTTAAGGCTAGTAGGCTTAGTTACCTTAAACTGACAACGCACAGACTAGATAAGTTAAGGTTTGCCAGGTTTACAAGCTTTAGGCTTAGTTAGAACACTTAGAAACCTTAAGCTTCATAGACTTATGCTAGGTAAGCATATGCTTAGTAGTTTTATACTTTTAGATATAGATTTAGGAAGCTTAGGCTTAGTAGACTCAAAACTAATATCTTTAGAAACAAAACTCACTGCGCAAGCCTCACAAGAAATGACTCCATGACGAATGCGCTTGGCTTTATCGTTGCAAACCACACATTTCTCCCTGTTCTCTGGCATGCTCGGCTTACTGTTGCTCGGCTTTGGTTGATTGAAGTTGTTCGCCATAGCACCAGGATACGGGTATTGTTGGTACGGCTGCTGCAACATAGAGTGAGGTGAGGTTGGCTGTAGCAGTTGTGCTAAGTTGGCAACGAGCTCTAATTGCTGTGGTACTGTCATCTGAGGTAGTGCTGTAAGCTGAGGTGGTATTGTAAGAAATGGTGGTACTGTAGACTGAGATGGTACTGAAAATTGATGTGGTTTTGTATACTGAGATGGTACTGTAGAAAAAGGTGGTACTACAGACTGAGACGGTCCTGATAATTGATGTGATCCTGTAGCCTGAGATGGTACCATAAGATGAGGTGATAATGTAGGATATGGTGATGCTGCACGGCCAGCTTGAGGTACTCCGTATGATGGATACTGTAACGATGTGAAAAATGCTGGGTTGGAAAGTAAAGCAACCAGATTATTGTAATTCTGTTGCTCTTGCAAAGCCTTCATTTGATGCATATAATAAGAATTGTCAGTACTATGAGCTCCAGATGATGACGATGCCAGATTAGATCCAGATGGTCCACCATTGGTATTAGCAATATCATTTTCATTAGCCAATTTCCGCTTGTGATCATGGTTAATATCTTTAGATCCATTTCCAGCATTATTCCGAATTTCCTGGCTGATACTCCTCTGAAGGTCCAGTTGAAAGCCATGGTTAATATGAATTCCACTGGTAACGTTACTGGCATGATTAATATGACTTTGACATCCAATACCATTACTGCGGCCATGGTTAAAATGAGTTTTGAGATTACCAAGCTTTTTGTCATCTTCATCAACATTAACAACGTCAATTGATTCTAAATCTGATTGATCATTAAAGACAAGGTTGTTACCGTTGTGATGTGCTTCTTGCTTGTGTTTCCCATCGTAAGTAGCTGTTGCATTCTGAATCCCATCGTGAGAAGCTTTTGCATTCTGATTCCTAACTCGAATGGCTTCAAGATCCTGAATCCCACCGTGAAGAGCTACTGGCTTCCGAATCCCACTGTGAAAAGCTTCTGGCTTCCGAATCCCACCGTGAAAAGCCTTTAGGTTCTGATTCCTATTTCGAAAAACTTCTGGCTTCCGAATCCCACTGTGAAAAACTTCTGCATTCTGAATCCCACTGTGAAGCGCTCTTGAATTCTGATTCCCACAGTGAAAACCTTTTTGCTTCTGATTCCCACCGTGGAAACCTCCTTGCTTCTGATTCTGACTGTGAAATCCTTCTGAATCCTGAACCTTAACGCCACTGTGATTTCCTTCAGAACTTCTTATCCCACGGCGATACCCTCGCAACCTCCGAATGCCTCCAACGTTGTTAGTAACCCCTCCAAATCCAGAAGTACTTGGAGGACACAATCCTGCATCTGATCCAGCTTCTTTTATCGGTATTAATATATCGCATTCTTTTATTTCTCTCCTTGCCATTTTAGGTAATTTGACATTTTTTGACGCTTGGTGTGTGATATCGTTTGACGTAGAAGTAGCTCTGGAAAATTAAAAAATGATTAAATTTTGAACAGAAAAGGTATTAAAATTGCATTATTGTCAACATAGTTAAGTAAAAATGAAGTGATAATACCTAAATTAAACTGAAAGCTTGATTTTTGCTCAAGAAACCCGGCGATTTTGAAGTAAGACTGCTTGTTCTTCAAGAATTCATAACTATGTTAACTTGCAATTTAAAATTTTGAATTTAAAAGCACAAAAAAGATAAACTGAACTCTATTTTACCAAAATTTAAATTTTCTAGCTCTTAAAATACCTAGATTACAAGCTTTTTCCCCAAGACACCCTTTTATCGCAAATCCAGTTATATATCTCAACAAAACTGATCAAAACTCAACTTTCAACCGCTTTAAATTAACCTAAAACCATTATTCTAAAAATAAAACCCTTACCTTGAAGACAATGTAGATCCCGTGCCAGCAGAACCAGTTTCCTGTCCAGGATTCCTGCTCTTGTTACCCAAAAAATGCGACAAACATTGTTGAACCGCAACCTTATTTTCTGTTTGGCAATAGGTAACACAAGCTTGAAAAAGAGTGTTATAATCAATGGACCCATTCTGAACTCGGTTCAAAACCTCTGGCGTCGACATACCATTGACGTTTGGTATGATTGATGAAGGTGATCCTGATGGCACGTTTTCTTTGTCCATTTGCTGAAAAAATAGGTAAGGAATAGGTATAAAGCAATATTATAACGTTGTAATTAAGAGTAAAGGTGGAACTAATAAAAGTAATAATAGAGAAAATAATGCTTTAGCTATTTATCGCAATATCAATGTTAACATTGCGGTTTTTCAAAAGTTCTCGGACGAAATATCAAGCAAACTTTGTAAAAAACTTAAAAAATCAAAAATTCGAATTTTTAAATTGAAAATCATCTTTAAAAATGTCAAAGCGAACTTATTATGATGAAAAAGACAGGGTTACATCAAGACCTTTGATATAATAGTTTCGTCAAGCAACACAATATTCGTGTCAAGTCTCCCTCTCTCTTTTTTGTGTCAACTTTTTCCCTCTAAACTTTTGATCGCTGTATTTGTTATAAAAGCTGTTAAATTTGAAAAATATGTTTACTAATAAAAAACGAGCTTTTCAAACTATGCTATATTAAAATTTGAAGCGGTTTTGGCTTCAAATCTTTCAGTTACAACGAAATTTCAAAATGGCCATCACAGTATAAATTTAAAACTGTCGTATCTCTTGATTTTTATAATGAAAAAGGGCAAAATTTGTAAAAACATGTTTTAAAACTCAGTGTTTTAATAGATATACGTTTTAAAGACGGTGTCAAAAGATATATTTATTTCATCAAAGCACCACAAGTTATACCTAATCATCAGTTTATGCCAAAAAATGTCACAAAAATGCAAAAATTGTCATTCTTCACACAATGTATCAAAAAATTGTCAGATGTTCATTCCTTGCCAAAAGTGTCATTGTTCTCGTCGGACGAGGACTTGCCCAAGTTGAATGTCAGAGAGGTCGTTGATCTACAGCTTGATAGGTCCGAGGCTTGGGCGTCTGGTTGTTTTGTAGGATGGGTGGTGGCAAAACAGTCATGTTCTCTCAGATTTGCATACAACTTCTTTACGATCGGTAGATTGTCCAACTTGATTTTGAATTTTCTAAAAATGTTTTTAAAGATTTTGGGTCCTACCACGAAAACCTGATAACCCCCTGATCTTCCACTTTTTCCCAATTTTTCTGTAAATTTTGACTTATGTATACTTCAAAAAACTTCCAAAAAACATACGTGACAGCATTGTGAAGTTGTGGCACAAAAACAATGTCAGCGAGTGACATTTCGTTCCCAACACAATGAGTACCAGCTGTACTCTTGAGCTGGTCCTCAAGAGCATGCAGACCCAGCACTGTCATTTCGACCGCAAATCGCTCGGTTCGACCAGAATGTTGGTAGACTTTGGGTGTTTGCAACGGCTGAATCCCGACCACTATCTGAAACAGGATTTCTATATGTTATAGTAGGTGAGCTTGTGAGTTGGATATTGGAAAAAGAACTGTAAATTCAGAATTTGAACTTTTTAAAATTTCTATTGAGTTTTAAAGCAGGTAATTATAGTAGAGAACAGTTTTTTTTGTTACAAACAAAATTTTAGGAGATTGATTCGGGTCCCACCACGAAAACTTGAAAAACCCTGAAATCTTGTCACGGCACTATTACAAACATTTTAAACCAAAATTGAGCTTAAAACTACAATGTGAACAGGCAAAACGTCAAAATTAAATTTTTTAATAATTATGGGTCCCACCACGAAAACACGATTTTCCAAAACAAGCCCTTACCAATGAGCAAATTGTGCGAATTTTGGCTCTAGTGATCGGATCAGTTGGTAATAATTGTTTTCTGTCTGGAAACACCTCTTCCAAGTACTCCAAAATGGCCATACTTTCAGTCAGGACTTGGCCGTTGTGAATCAAAGTTGGCAAATTGCCTGAGGGGTTTAGCTTTAAATAGGCTGGCATCATCTGAAATTAGATAAACTTTAACTTTTTTTGAAAATTTTAAATTTATAAATGATTTTTTTTTATTTTTTACCCCGCCCTGCCTTATTTTACTCTACCCTGCTCTAGATTTCAATACTTTTTAAAAATTTTGAACTTAAAATTCAAAATGTTTCAAAATTTTCAAAAACCTTACATTGTCAGCATTGGCCACATTGACGAGTTTAGTCGTGTACTCGAGGCCCTTGTAGGCCAAGGCGGCTCTTACTCGCCATGTACATGAACTCTTGTAGTAACTGTACAAAACTAGACCAGTTGACATTTGAAAAGTCAGTGGAAATGATTATGTTTACCGCTTTTTGCGAAACTTTCTCAATCCAATTTTTTTGATTTTGTTTTCTTTCTATTGTATTCCATATTGACATGTTTTTTGAAAAATATCTAAACGTTTTGAAAGGTTTATAAGCAGAGACGAGTGCTGAGGAGGGGAACAACATGGGGAATCCACTTTAACACCTACCCTACCCTACCCTACCATACCTATCCTACCCTACCCTACCCTACCCTACCCTACCCTACCCTACCCTACCCTACCCTACCCTACCCTACCCTACCCTTCCCTACCCTACCCTACCCTACCCTAGCTTGCCATATCAGTCCTGACTTTCTCTATCTTGCTATACTTAACCCTACGTGGTTCTATCTTGCTATGTCAACTTCTACTTTATCTTACTATACCTATACCCAACCCGACCGTACTCTATTTTGCCATGCCTAATTGTAATCTACCGTATCGAACTCTGCTTTGCTTTATTTTGCCATACCCAACCCTACTCGGCTTTATCTTGTCTTACCCAATCTTACCTTGCTTTATCTTGCTATACTTAACCTTATACCATCATTCTTTCAACTGTGAAGCAGCACAAAACAAAGAACATTGCATTTGTGACACCACCATCATGAATAATATGTTTTGGAGCTGTTAATTGCTTGATTAATCATAATCATCGTATTTAACTGCATAGACCGTTAATTTCTTGGTCTTTAAAAATGCTAAAACATCTTTTGGTGGGTTTAAGTGTGGCACTTGTTGTGTACTGTACGGTAGATACGATCAATACGAGTGTCTTGAAGAAGATATTGACCTACTCAGCATGTCACACAAACTGTGAAGGCGATCTACCAGATTTGATATTAGATCTGTTGGAGTTTGAAGACACTTACGAGAAGATTATGACCATTTGTCAGTAAGTTATTGGGTTGGTTTTTTAATATTTGGCTTTTGAAAATTTATATTGTAGTAGGTAAGGGTCAGGACCGGGCGCGAGGGGGAGGGGGACGGGAGGGGTACCCCCCCCAGAAAAGAATTTTCGAAAAAATTAGAACGTGGTCCCCCTGTGGATTTTAAGAAAAAAATTTTCGCAAAAAATCGGCACAGGTAGCTTGCCGATTTTTTGGACCCCTGCCCTCAGACCAAAAGTCCTCGCCCGGCCCTGGTAAGGGTATAATCCGATAGGAAATATCATAACTTCTGTTTAAATATACAAATCTAGCTGAAATTTAGTAAACAAATACCCTATGTTATAAAAAGTAAACTCTTGTCATTAGAAGCTTAAAATCTGTTCAAAATTACTTGGCTTTCAAAGGTTATATTGTAGTAGGTCAAAAAGTTTAGGTAAAAAGTGCCTTAACTTTTGTTTAAACAGAGGTATCTGACTGAAACTTGGCATAAAGAAGATTTGAATTTATTTCTAAATTTATATTGTAGTAGGTCAAGACAAGGTCAGATAAAACGTGTCATAACTTTTGTATAAATGGAAGAGTTTAGCTGAAATTTAACAGAAAGATGACTGATAGTATATCAACTAAACGCATACTATCAAAAGTGTAAAACTTATTGTTGAAAATTTTAAAATTTGAAATTTAGAAAAATCAAAGGCGTCTCGGAATGTTTGCAAGAGAAGAAATGCGGCTTTGCCAATCGGTTTGTCATGATTTATGGTGGATTCTACGATCTTTGCACTTCCAAAAAGTTCAATTACATTACTGCATACGATCAATGTCTTCAAGACAATCTTGATCAGGCTTTACAGGGTAAGTTTAGGCTTATTTTTAGGTTAAAAAGAGCGTTTTGTGCCGTAAAATAAATAATTTGGTAGCTTAAAAATGTAAAATATCTAAAAATTAAAATAGAACAGCAAAGGTTCAAAAATTTAGTCTACTGTAACATTACAGATGCTGATAATCATTGCGAGTTCACCCAAGAAATTGAAAGGTTCTCTCATGATCCGATCGTGATCAGCAATGCTGGGAAAGGTGGTGCCACTTTCATTCCACTGATCAGTCGAACTGGTCCGTTATGCACGTATGTTTAAGTTTCAAGTTGATATGGTAGTATTGGTTTTTCAATTTTTTACTGTATTCGTGGTTTAAAATGAAAGGGTAGGGTAGTAAAGGGTAGGGATAAAAAAGGCGGGGCAGGAGTGAAAGGGCAGGAGTAGGGATAAACGAATACAGTGTGGAGGGGTAGAAGAGAAGGGGTAAAGTGAACGGGTAAGGGTAGGGCTGAAAAGCAAGTGGTAGGCTGTAAAATGGCAGAGGTAGGGCTGAAAGACAAAGGAGAATATAATAAAATAAAGGCTTTGTACTACACATCCTGATTATAAGCATTTTTTCGTTATTAGTTAGAGAAAGACAGAAAAAACTTGTCCTCTCTTATTAGCGCGCAACCCAATCAAAAGACAAATGAGCGTTCGTATAGCTCATAAAGCCAATCCTTTCTGTTCGAACGTACTTTGGTGTGGCTGGACAATATTAATTTTGGAATGCTTGGCTGAAAAGCCGAGCTCATTTTTTAAGTTAAAAAAAAAGTCTTTACAGCGTTCTTTTTTTATAAACAATGATATGTATATTGATGACATAAATAAAAATAAATTTTACGTTTACAATAGTAAAAGTTTTTACTACCGGCAGATCATCGCAAACCCAATCAAAAAGCAAGTGAGCGTTTGCATACCTAAACAATCAAATCTTTTACCTTCGAACATAAAGTTCCGAACTAAGGTTGGTAACTGTTTCAGCTCACTTTTGTGTGGTTGGACATTAGATAATTTTGGAATGCTTGACTGAAAAGTTAGGCTAATTTCTTTTATCAAGTTCTACTTTTGATCTTGTCAACTCTTCTACGAGGGCTTCTTTTTTTGCGCTGAGGTTGTTATTATGTTATTTTCTACATTAAAAATGCTTACCCTTTTCCACACCTACCACTGCTTTTTTACCATAAATGCCTTTTCCCTTTCATCCCAACCTTTATTAGTAATATAGATTCTACAGTTTGAAATTAAAAAATGATGTTTTAGCTCCACAATCTGCTTCCTCCCCAACTTCCAGCAGACTCTGGATGCAGTCTGTCCAGTAGCTGGTAGTGTGATGACCGCCGCCATGATGCGACCCTTTTACCATGGTCTTAACTTTGTCAACAATCTTGGTTCGGCGGTTGGAAGTACCATTAAGCGGTCAGTCCCACCACAATGTTATCCACTCGGCAACAAGACCTTCTTAAATATGGTCAGAAAGCCGAGACAACAATACTGATATGGTTATTGATAACATATACAATGGCTGGGTTTTCAGCTTCAATAAAGTTTGGTTTTTTATGGTATTGAGGTGTTTTACGGAGTACAATATATATAATGGAGTACTGTATTGTAGAGGAGAAAGAATGAGTGACAGTTTGATAAAATCATACCCTAAAAGCACCCCTAAACCTAAAAAAACTGTCAAAACATATAAAACAACTAATTTTTTTTGATTACAAAATAATAAACTTTTACATTCAACAAAAAACAACTTATAACAATAACAATGAGTACTTCTTAACAACATTCGCTTCGAAACTTAACAATTTAGGTTCGCAGAAGGTGTTCTGGCTACATTCCTCGAAGATTCTTTGTTCATTTGAACTTGGCGATACCATTAAAGAGGTGTCGAATTGAACTGACATTCTTTCTTTTACGAAATCTTCCAAATCCGGGTACTGTAGGCATAACAGAGCGTACTGTACGCGTGGGAACAGGGTTAGATTAAGAGATGGGTATAGGTGGGCCGAGAGGATGCTTGAGGCCTAAAATAGAATTTTTAAAATTTTTTTTATTTTTTCAAAAAAAAATTTTAAACTACTGTTTACTGTAAGTATCAAAAATTAAAAAATTTTAAATTAACCACAATATAAATGTCATTTTCATCAAAAATAACTTAAATTAGTAAAAATCTTCAAAATCTTGACAGTCCCAACATAAAATAAGATTACTGTAACTTCTACTCAATTTTAAAATGTCTCATTTTACATGTTCATCAACCATACAATCAGCTACCTTATCCCTAAATTTGACAAAAAATAGTCAAAAACTTCAAAAGTTACACCCATTTTTCTTTATTTATATCTAATATTTTCGAATTTTCCGAACCTTTGATAAAGATTACTGTAACTTTTACCCAAAATTGAAATTTTTCATTTTACATATTCATCAGCCATACATTCAGCTATCTTATCCCTAAATTTGACGAAATTTCGATAAAAACTTCAAAAGTGACAGCCATTTTTCATTACCTATATTAATTTTTTTTTCGAGATTTTACCAAAAATTTTCATTTTCTCACCTTTTGTCTGACATTTCTATTCTCATCTTGTAGGAAAATAGCCAAGAACTTGATGACCTTCTCTTCATTTACTAGTAACAAATTTCTCAACGAATTCAGAGCCAATTCCACCACTTTTTGGTCAAGTATAACATGATCAAGTTGGTTCCAAATGTCTTCTCCTTGCAATAACTTTGTTGTTATTGTATTCAGGGTCTTTTGTGAGCTGAAATATAGATTTATTATACTTGAAAAAGGTTTAGAAAGAGGTGTAATGCCTAAACAATGCCTGCGGATAATAAAAATACTTAATAAAGGCTTAAAAACTTCAAAAAAGCGTTAAAAAATTTGTAAAAAAACCAAAAATAATCTGTTTAACATTAAAAAAATGTGAAAAAAATATCAAAAACCAACTTCTACATCAACATACCCTTCTTCAACATCCAATGACTTCACAGTTCGTCCTATACTAACACCAGATGAAGCTTGACAATCTCCAGAATCATCCATCTTCTCCATACTTCGAAGTTTCGAAATTTTATTTTCCAATGCTTCTGGATACCCTTTGGTTTCAGTATGACATAATAGATTGGAAAACATGTCAAGAGAAGATAGGCATCGATTGAGATGACCATTTTTCCATGAATTTTCAAAAATATCCAGATTTATATTGAATCCTTTGTTTTTGAGCTCATAATAGACTGTAGTAATACTGTAGATGGTTAGATCGGGTCTGGAAGAAATTATTTATTATAAGCCTGATCTTTTGATCGAGCGTTCCAAAATTTATCTTGTTCAGCCACACAAAAGTGAGCTGAAACAGTTACCAACTTTAATATGGAACTGTTAGTTCGAAGAGAAAGGATTTGATTGTTTAGGTATATAAACCCTCAATTGTCTTTTGATTGGTTTGCGCGCTAGTAAGAGAGAATAAGCTTTTTCTTTCTTTCTCTAACCTCACGTAATTTTTCTTTGATCTGTTTTCAATATATACTACTTTCATTTTCTCAAAAATTAACAATTAGTACGTTACCACTATACTCGAATTAATCAAAACTAGAAATGAGTAACGGGCCCAATTTTTTTTTGTGCAAACAGTCCGGGCTTTGATTTTCAGGCCCGACCCGACCTAAATTAGAGTCAGACCCGACCCGTTTCTCATGTCTAATCAAAACTATTCCAATATAAGCCTGATCCTTCGACCAAGCATTCCAAAATTTATCTTGTTCATCCACACAAAAGTGAGCTGAAACAGTTACCAACCTTAATTAGGAACTCTATGTTCGAAAAGAAAGGATTTGATTTGCGAGGTATACAAACCCTCGCTTGTTTTTTGATTGGGTTCGCAATGATCAGAGAAAGCGCACTTTTCTTTCTTTCTCTAGCCAAACAAAAAGAAACGCAAAAACCTTACAAAGAAAGTACACATGCCTGACCCAACTCAGAACCATCTCAAAGTTTTATATATAATAAATTCTTTGTAAATAGTACTCATAAAAAACTTTAGCTCGCGCTTTTAAGTTTTAAATATTTGAATTTCCCGGCAAGTCAAAAAATTTGGCATTGTGTTTCAAGGCCTTTTTTTGTCTTTGCAGACAAGCTACGCTTACAAATTTTAAAATGTAGGTCCGTTTGAAAGTTTTCTACTAGTATATCAACAGAAAATGATTAAAAGTAAAAAAATGGCAAAGTTATAAGCTTGAAAGATAATGCCAATTTGGCGTAAAATTCAAAACGTATTTTTCTTGATCTCGATTTTATCGAGATTCACTAGAAAGCGCAATTTAGTACTTTGCTTAAGTTCTTATATCAACATGATCGTTCTATATAAAAAGTTTAAAGTCAATCAGAGCGAGGTAGGTTGGGCAGCTTCCTTGTAAGTTTCATTGCACCGTGCAGAATTAAATCAATTTGAATTTAAAAACGTCAAAATTCAGAAGCAACAAACTTACATTCTGTTTTTACTCAGACAAATTTCTACTGTTTCTGTATACTTTCTGCCCAGTAAATCAATATACCTTTGTTGTTTCGTGTCTTTTACTAAATGATGTACCTAAAATTGCCGTTTTTTATCAAATAAACTTCATTTTAACCCCTATAACAATAAAATCAAGCCTTCATAATGCATTACTATTATAGCCAAGTCCAATACACATCTATATTAAAATATGAACTTACAAAAACATGCTTAATATTTACCCAAACATCAAAAACTATGACAACATACCAAAAAGTTGAGTGATGCTACCCATCCATAAGGTAAACCATCGTATATCTCCAACATATTCAAGTATTCATCCATCATAACTTCACACAACGAATCCACCTCAAACAAACACCTCAAGCATTTCACGGCGAACGTTCTGGTGTGATCCGAATGTGCTGTGAAGGCAATGTAATGTAGAGGATACATGAATGATATCAGAGAAAACTTATCACTTGATGACAGTTTTGTTGGCTTAATATGACATAAGAAGGCAGCTACAGCCGTCGCACGATCTACCGTATCCAGTTTTTGGGGGTTGAATTTGATTAGAATGTCAATGAACAGTGGGTATAGAGATTGATACCTAAAGCATTATAAAATCTAAACTTATAATAAAGTAATGTAAATTTACGTTTAAAAGCCGATTAGTAATCAAGGAATTGGTATAAAATAGCATTTTGAACAATAAAAACCCAAAATGTAAAATCAAGTTTTCGTTGTGAGACCCACAAAATATTTTTAAATTGTTAAAAAATCACATTTCCAATCAACCCTTAAAAACTCACGTTGTAAAGAACTCAAAAGCCGACATTCCAGTGCCAAGTTTATTCAGATTCTGCGGTCCAAAAATCCGTAGAGTAATGGCCGCAAATAATTGTGAGTATGCGTTTCTCAGGTTCCACGAAGAAGATGGTAGCCTTTCGATACTCAATGCCAAAGCTTGTTCAATATATTTGCTAATTTGGTTTTTGAAGATTTTGTTGCTTATGATCGCTTTTAAGACGTTTGCACTGTGCACTCTAAAAAAGAAAATTAGTGGTTAGTCTAACATAACCTATCATTTTTGTATAAAAAAACTAAAGCTCAAATGTATTTTAAGTCACATGGTATGTCATTTCAAATGTCATAAACATTAATTTCATCCATTCTCATAAAAGTCAAAATTTCGATTTTTGGTCCCGGCACGAAAACATTAAAAGATCAAATTGATGTAACTTACTTTATTTCTGAGCTTTTACCGTCCCGTTTCAGAAGCTGTTTCATGGTTCTGTCCAACGCTTCGTTTTTGTCTTGTTTGCCCTTAGGCTGAAAAGCAGCCAAGATGGCTGTCACTAAATGTGGAAGACCGGCACTTCGCCTTGTCGATACTAGTCGATGGATACCTAAAGTTTTTTATTTAGGTTACAATTTTGTTTTTTCCTTACTCTACAATATCCAACCGTACCTGGACGTACCCTACTCTACCTTAGCTTAATTACCTTACCCTACTCTACCCTACACTGTTCTACCGTACCCTACTCTACCTACTCTAAATTAAACCACCCTACCGGACCCTACAATATTACCTCCTGTTCCTACTCTCAAAACCTTACCCTTGCCAGTATTTAATGTCTCCAAAATGTCTTCTAGCCATTCCTTTGGGTTCAGCTCATGACCATCCTCAACATACAGCTCTTTCATTCTTACACAAAACACTTTAAAACATTCTGATGCCATTTCGAATGCACCACGATGTCTACATTCAGTTAGTTGATTCCAAAAATAATTCAAGATCAACGGTAAATGCTTCGACCAGTCATTTTGAAGTAGGTGTTTTGGAGACTAAAAGAGATTATATTAGAGTAGGGGCAACGTCAGTAGGAGTTAAGCTAAAAGTGGGAGTAAGAGTAGGGGTATAGGAAAAACAAAACAAGGGTATGGGGTAGATACAAAAGTAGGAATAACAGTATGATTAGAGGTAGGGGTAGCAGTATTGGGAGGAGTAAAAAATAAAAAATTAAAATTTTCAGTAAAAACAACTTACTCTAGTAACAATGTTAGCAAAAATTTCCGACACAGCTTTGATTGTTCTCCAACAAGCAACCAGCAGTCTTTGTGATTGCATTTTTTGGTTCAGAACTTGGTTTGGAACGTTCATTTCTTCTAAAATCATATTTACCCATTTTTTAAAATTTAAAATGCCGAAACATTTTTACATAAAAAATTTAAGTCCGTTTCAATATCTTTGTCAAAAACATGTTCTACTTTAACCTAAAAGTAATATTAAAACCTAATTTTAGATCAACACTGGCAGTGCACTTTGATCCCACCACGAAAACATGATTTGAGCTAAAACTAATTTTTAAAGCTCAAACTCATCATATATGATCATTTTAGACATCTTAAACACATTTAACAATTCTCAACTACTTTTTCCCCTCCGAACACATGAATCTTACAAACATCTACCTCAACATACCATCATCATCACCATCCTCCTCCTCTTCGTCCAGTACCATGCCTTCTGGTGAAATACTATGCAAAACTGGGTTTACCATTTCCATTACATCAAAACAGACCTTGATTATACATTCATCTACAGCTTCTTTGACCTCTTGCATGTTACACTTGGAGGTGACGGCTGACATTGCATTCAAGATGGTATGTACGGGACATTCAGCCGAAATCAACTGTAAATTCTGTTGTAGCATCTTGATCATGGTCTTGGCCTTTGTTCCCAGCTCAATAATGATACCTATCACGCTTGTGGAGCAACATTCCGTGATCACCTTCATCTTATACACTACCCCATGTTGAGTTTTGGCACAGATTACTGTAGAATTAGCCAGAGTTTGAGAAATTATGGCATTCCATCTAGCTTTGTCACCATATTGGTATGACCGGAGTAAGAGAGCGGCCGCCATATCTTGACATTTCTCGTAGCTATCGTCCAGGGATCTTATCATAACATCGAAGAACTGGTCAGAAGCTACCTTTACATCAAGTTCTAGCTGTTCGTAGCATGAAATATTCCTTTTTACTTCTGTTTTATTGTAAGAAGAGATCTTTTCCTTCTTTTCCGTAGCATTTGAGCCTTGTTTTACCTCATTTTCTTCATCGAAAACATCTTTTTCATCAACTATATTGACTTTAACATCAAAAGCAGCGGAATGAAGTTCGCGTAAAACATGAAAAGCAAAGAATCTTCGATTGAAGTTCTCTGATCCATTCAAAGAAGCTACACAAACATCGTGCAAATTGTGTAGAAATGTCTTGTAGAAGCCGACCGTCCCTTCTGAAGCTTTGTGTGACAGTTGAAGCAAGTGTAACATGCGAGCAAATAGCTAAAAATCCTTTTTACTTTAAAAAACAAGTTCAAAATTTCAAAAATAATTTTAAAAAATGAAAAATTACGTTTTCTTCTTAAAATAATAAAGAATTTGCACTTTAAACATCAACACTAACTTTTATCTTTGTGCACCGTGCAACAATTATTAAAATTTATGTAAAAATTTTTTTAAACTTCTAGAATCTAAAATATTTTTTAAAGTAGCTTAAAATAGTATCATCTACAAGATAATACCCATTCTTAACTAATATTGACTAATTTACCTGCACAGGGCGTTATTCAAAATTAATCGTACTGTGCCAGCCCTTTACTCACCACGGTCCATTGTATTTTACAAACTATTACCTTTTTCAAACAATCGATGACCGGATCACGTATTGCTGGGCTTTCTATAGTCATAGACACCACTATCACATCAAAAATCAACTCCAAGTCTAGCTTTTTTATAGGTAACGACATACGAGGATGACAAGAGAGTAACTTTAGTACTAGCAGTCGTATCTAAAATAAAACTTTAATATTAAAACAAATTTAACAAAGAACTTATGTAAATGAAGATTTAGAATAAAGAAAAAACGTACCACATCATTACCATGATGTATAGCCAATCTAACACTCCTTTCATCAATCAGTTGATCCCAAGTTAAGCTGTTACCCACAGAAAACGTGATCATACTCTCGGCTACCAATATCTGAGGTTCTATTTTGTTCTCATCTAAACAATAAAAATCTACATTAACTTGATCTTACCTATCAAATCGTCTTTATGCTCAAAAAACCAAGTTGAGAGCAGATTATTCTTGAATAATATCGAAAGAAGTCGCCCAAGAAGTCGGTAATCATTACAAGTATTCAATATCCTTTTAATATATTTTAAATGCAATTGTCTTCTGGGTTCACTTATCGTCAAATCAGCCACAAGAAAATTTAAAGCCTAAACAAAGGATTAAATTGATATTGTAGTAGACAACTCACAGCATTCCTATACTCTGTGTTTTCCAAATTCCTGTAACTTCTCTCAACAAAATCTTCAGAAGCTTCATATTCATTCGACCATGTGCATAACAATACCTAAAGGCTAATATAATAACAAAGTTTCGCAAATTTACCATAATTCGTCCACAAAGCTTTTCCCGAAAATCATTTCGACTGAATTTAACTTGAACATCCTTTAAAATTAAACAATCTACACCCCCACAAGCTTGACAAGTCTTAGCATGACCTTCTAAATAAGCTTCCAGACATTCTATTCCACAATGTGAGATGTAATCATTGCGATGAGCGACAAGACCATGAATAATATCGCGAACTCTTTTATTCTCGTCCAAACTCAATCCAACACCACAAACTCTAAATTTAAAATAAAATAATAGAAGAACACAACTTACTGTAAAAGATACAAGCATCTTTTAAGACAATGAAGATAGGTATCGTTGACTTCATCCGGATAAAGCGCTGTCAATCTGTTTAAAACAAAGTCTTTGATAAATATCTCGTGTTCTGGACAACAGCTTGTCTTCCACGACTCTTTAAAACCTTTTTCAATCTCTTTTACTCCTTCTAGGCCTTCAGAATGCTCCATTTTTTACAAAAATCTTCAACATTTTTCTCAAATTATATATTTCGTCAGTCAATTGTGGCGCTTCGCCTTTTCCATTATTGATGTAGGAAAATATAATTCGACAAGCTTGGCTGCGTGAATTAGTGGGCTTTGTGCATAGCTGTGGGAGGTGTGTCAATGGGTGCGGATGTGATGAGTGAAGTCCTTCAGAATTGTCAGATTTCTGAAGGCGAAGATCCAAAGAAGTTGGCTCAGGAGTTCAAGAACGAGGCAAACAAACATTTTAAAGGTAAGTTTTATGTGTAAAACAGGTTTTTGTGGTTCAAAAGTGTAAAGTAAACCATAAAAAGTATCTATACTTTGGGTTTAGAGCAACATTATGATTCTGCGATTGAATTATACAGCAAAGCTATCGAATTGGATGAAGCCGATCCGATCTTCTACAGCAATCGCAGCTTCGCCTACATCAAGAAGGAATTGTTTGGATTAGCGTTGGCTGATGCGGATAAAGCTTTGGAATTGAAACCATCGTTTGTCAAAGCGTATTTCCGACGTGCTTCAGCTAACTTAGCACTTGGAAAGTACAAAAAAGCTCTGACTGACTATGATAAGGTCCGAAAAGCCTGTCCGAACGATAAAGATGTCCAAAAGAAGTATGAGGAAGTGAACAAGATCGTGAAACGGATAGCTTTTGAGAAGGCTATTGCTGTGGATGAGCCTAAGAGTATTGCGGAGTCAATTAGTCTTGAAGCTTATCGTGAGTTTTTTTCTTTTTTGCTTGGTTTTTAGTGGCAAGTATAATATAATATTTTGGAGGAGTTACGACTGTTAATTGCATTGTTTTGCTAAACACTGAATTAATGTAACTTAGAACAAGTTTTGTTTTTAAAATTCTCTTTTTTAATTTTAGCTTATTTTTTGATAAAAAACCTAAAACAATATAATTTTTTACAAACTTGAAGACAAGCTTTATTATATTACTTTTTACAGCAGTAGAAGACAGTTACACGGGTCCACGATTGGATGGTGATATTACAAAGGAATTCATGGATGAACTGGTCGATAATTTTAAAAAACAAGGCAAACTACACATGAAATACGCGTATAAAGTAAGGTTTTTCAAATTTTTGTCGGTTTTTAGACATTTTTCAACTTGAATTTGATTGATAAATATAATTTTATGTTTTCTTTTACGAATGTGATGGAAAAGCTGTTTATTTAAAGTCTAGAATGTTGTTTTATTACTTAACGTATCAGTTTAACCACATATATATTTAGTAATTAATATTTTTACAGATTCTATTGAAAATACGAGAGTTATTTGGTAATTACCCGACTTTAAGAGAAGTGACAGTGCCAGCGAAACAAAAGTTTACGATTTGTGGTGATGTTCACGGCCAATTTTATGATCTTTGTAACATTTTTGAGCTTAATGGCAGGCCTTCCGAGACGAATCCTTATGTAAGTTGTTGAAAGGACAGGTTTTAAAAGGTGTATTGTAATGGAAAGTCGCTGGGAATGTTAGTATTTTGAATATTACGTTAGGAAAAAGGTTTTGATTATAGCTTAATCAGCTTATTTTGACGATAATATAGCTAAACCAGCTCATTTAGATGATAATATAGCTTATCTAGTCAATAACATTACCGTTTTTTAGCTGTTTAATGGAGACTTTGTTGATAGAGGCTCCTTTTCGGCCGAAACGATATTCACCTTGTTTGGATACAAACTACTATATCCAGAACACTTCCATTTATCTCGAGGCAACCATGAAAGTGACACAATGAATAAGATGTACGGGTTTGAAGGCGAGATCAAGGCCAAATTTAATCAACGTATGGCCGAGTTCTTCTCGGAAATCTTCAATTACCTACCGTTGTGCCATCTGATCAACAAGAAAATCTTTGTAAGTTGGTATTTTAATGGAATGCCAATCTTTTTTATATTTGATAAGAATTTCAAATAGGTCTATATTAAATGTCATTTCAGGTATGTCACGGTGGACTATTCTCGAAGGACGGTGTGACGATTGACCAGATTCAGAAGGTGAACCGCGTTCGACAACCACCAGATGAGGGTATTATGACAGACTTGTTGTGGGCGGATCCACAGCCATCGCCCGGTCGATACCCGTCGAAGCGAGGCGTGGGTCTTCAATTTGGCCCAGATGTCACTGAGAAGTTCTTGAAACTAAATGATTTGGCCTATGTTGTGAGGTAGGGCATGGGTTTTAAAAAAATTTTTGATTTTGTTACCTAAAATATGATTTTTACAAAATTTTTGGAAAATAATGTTAAAATTTAACTTCAGATCACACGAAGTGAAACCAGAAGGATATGAAGAGCATCACGATGGAAAGTGCTACACTATCTTCAGTGCTCCAAATGTAAGTGTAGTATGAAAAAAGAAAAAATCTAAATTAATGTTTCTTGAGCTAAAAAGCCTAAACAATAGAAATAAACGACATAATTGTCGAATTTTTTAAATTTTAGGTAACAAAAGTGAAGATTTTTTATGTTTTAGGTAATAAAAATGCGTTTTTGATATTTTTTTAATTTAAAAAAAATTTTTTTAAAATTAATAAAAAATTTAATTTTGTAAAATTTCAGTACTGTGACACGATGGGCAACAAGGGAGCGTACATCACGATTACTGGTAACAACCTAAAGCCTCAGTTCACATCGTTCGACGCCGCTCCCCACCCCAACGTCAAGTCCATGGCCTATGCCAATCCGATGTTCGACTTTGCGTGAGACGGGAATCAGGAATCGCTACAAGGAAATCTCAGCTGTTATATATTGTCCATGTTAAGTGTTTTTGTTTTGGTAAATAGTTTATTTTGTTTTTTTTGGATTTTAGGGGAGGTTAGGCTTAAATTATTTAATTTTAAGCCTAAATTGGATTTTAGGCTTAAAATTGTATAAAATTGAGTTCTTATGTTTAAAAGGATATGAAATGAAGTTTTAAGTCTAAAGTAAAATAAGAATAGATGGTTTAAGTCTAAGGTAGGAGAAAATGGAAGATTTAAGCCTAAGGGAATATAAAATATAGGAGAGTTTAAGCCTAAAATGAGTTTATAATGAAACTTAACTCTAAAACAGTATTAAACTGTACTATCAGCCTAATATAATGCCATGTATAATTTATAAGCCAAAAACATTGTCTTAGAATGGTGTGAAAAAGTTTTGTTGTCAATTTATATGTATTTGATTGGCCAAAAACGACAAAACTTTTTGAGATTTAACTAATAGTAAATTGGACCGAATTTGTGTTTATAAGCACTTTACAATTAATTATAATCATCAGAACAATACTTTCAAGCACCACTTGGAGAGATAGTTAAGTGTCGTCACAAGTTGTCTTCTGTTTCTACCTGCTTTTTACGTATAACACAATTGTAGTCATAGTAGCTACAGATGTTACATTGCCAAAGTCTTTTACTAACTCTAAGGTATGCTTTATCTATTTCTTAAGATATGACACTTCTTTTACTATTCTCATTATCTGTATGCTTTACCTTGCCTTATCTTTATCTACCCTACCTTACCCTACCCTGCTTTATCTTACTCTACCCTATCTTACAATCCCTACCCTACTCTACCCTACCCTACCCTACCCTACCCTACCCTACCCTACCCTACCCTACCCTACCCTACCCTATCCTACCCTACCCTACCCTACCTTATACTACCCTACCTTACCCTACCCTACCTTACCCTACCCTACCGTACCTTACTTTATTCTATCTTATTCTACTCTAGCTTTCTATCTCATTCTACACTACCCTCTTTCTATTAGTATCAATATTGCTCATACCCACCCAAATTAAAAATTATAGCTCAAGAGAGTGCTATTCAGTGTTATTTTTGGTTCTCACACATTATTATAGACCTAGAACAAAAGAGTGGCCCAAGGGGGGGGTTGATGAGAATGACGGCTCTTCTTTTGTCAGCTTATCTTAGGGGGCACCTGTCGTTATATTATCCATGAATCAAAAACCGATTTCCAGGACTCGCTTAGGTGTAATTTTAGTGGTTGCAATTCGATCACTACCGGTTCCGGTAGGGGGGGGAGGGGGAGGGGTAAATAAGCGTGGTGTTTTTGGATTGGGGAAATATGTTGGGCCTTACATTGGGTTATGTTTTTGGAAGGAATTTTGATACATGGCAGGGTAGAGTAGGTTATGGGAGAGTAAGCCAGGCTAGGGCTTGGGCTAGAACATAGCAATGTAGGCTAGGGTTAGGGCTAAAAGTAATAAGGCTGGGCTTGCCAGTACCAGGGTCAGGACTAGGGCTAGAGCTAAAGGTAGGGGCAGCGGAGGGCAGGGTAAGGTAGAGTAGGGTAGAGCAGGGTAGGGCAGGGTAAGGTAGAGTAGGGTAGAGCAGGGTAGGGTAGGGTAGGGTAGGGTAGGGTAGGGTAGGGTAGGGTAGGGTAGGGTAGGGTAGGGTAGGGTAGGGTAGGGTAGGGTAGGGTAGGGTAGGGTAGGGTAGGGTAGGGTAGGGTAGGGTAGAGTAGGGTAGGATAGGGTAGAATAGGGTAAACTTTTTTTTACATTTAACGTTGTATTAAGCTTCTGAGGCATTCTTAGTCTTGTCTAACATGTTTGTTATGAATGAATTGAAATATTCATAGAGAAAGGCTAGACCACAACTTGTGAATGTGTTCCTTTCTTGTTGTAAAGTCTTTGTTTGAGTTTTAAGGATTCGAAATTTCCGGTCGAACAATGCGTGTCGGAGGAAGTTGGTGTTCGTAGTTTAGATAAATGAATACAAGATTTTGTTTTTGCTATTGAGATTCGGGTTTTCATTAGTAATGCAGGTTCAAACTTACCACAATATATATTTTAAGTTGATTTAAAAATGACATTTTTTAAAAACTTAAATTTATTTGGTTGTTCAAATAATTCTGAGCTCTTAAACTCCAAAAAATGTGCTTTGAAAAGGGGCGCAGAACTATTTAAACAAATTAATACTACAATGCAGGGTTGGATAGAGTGGGGTAGACAATGTAAGGAAGAATAGGGTAGGGTAGGATAAGGTAAACTAGGGTAGGGTAGAGAGATAAAAACATTGTTTTGAGACTTTAGTAGACTGTCCAAATAATTCTGAGCCTCTTAACACTAAAAATTTTCTTTGAGAGGGGCACATAATTATTTGAACAACCTAATACTGAAGCAGAGAAAATTAAAAAATCTTGTTGTTTTTCATCGTTTAAATCTTTATAAATCAATGATAAAACTTTTTTGATCTCCTATATTATTGTTTGTCATGTCATTTTTATAAGTTTATTTGTTTTAAAAAGTTTTGTCGTTTTTGACATCTTAAATTAATGAAAATTAGCGACAAGACTTCTTTTATGGCTTCTAATTTTGATTCTAATGTCATTTTTAATGCGATATGTTTTGTAAGAATAATATTTTTTTATTTTTTTAGTAAATTATTGATATACGCTTAAAAATGGCGTCAAGTTTAAGATTACATATTGTCATATTAGAGGTTTAAAAAAGTTTTGTCGTTTTTGATCGTTCGAATCTTTATAAAATAACGCCAAGACTTTTTTTAGCTATTTTTAAAGTCAAAAACAAATATTTTCAAAAGTACGTTAATTAACAAGTCCTTTTTAGTATTTTTGAACTTGTACTCAAGTATATTATTATTAAAAATGGCATTTTGTAGGTAACAGGTAATGTCATACCATGTCGGGCTAAATAAGGCAAAAGTGCTTGTTTATTATAAGGACATACTTCATAATTTGACAGATACAAGTACAATATAAAGCCTTAGTTTGTATATAAGCACTATAGTTTGTTTTATAAGCTTTGGGTTTATATTAAAATGGCAAAAAAATTTTTGTCGTTTTTCGCTATGTAGCTTAATGTTAATTGGCGACAAGACTTTTTTTAAAGCTTTATTTTAGATTTTTTAAGAAATATGTTATTAAAAAAGTCTTGTCGCATTTTTATATAGCTTTTAAGGATCATAAGCAACAAGACTTTTTTGCTTAATAGAGTACGTTGTTTTAGGTCTAAAATAAGGTCTACTAACCCTAATAGTACACTTTAATTACCTAAAATAATGTTTAGCACGTAATTTTGCGGTTTTCTTCCTTTCTTAACACCACCAATTAAGCCTTTAGGTGGGGTAATTTGTAATTTAGAGAATAATGACTGGTTTTATGTTTTTCCACCGGCTGGCAGATGTCTTCAAGTATAATATTTCTCAAAATTAACTGGCTATGGTGAGCTAGTGGATGTTGAACTAGATTTTATAATCTTTTATGTTTAAAATTGCAGTTGTGAAAATCTCGGGTTTTTGCTGGATTTTTAAATTTAGGTTTTCGTGTTGAGACCCAAGAAAAGACATAATTTAAAGAGGGGGGGGGGATGGAAAAATAAGTAAAAGGTAGGGCAAGGTAATGTAGGCGAGGGATGGTGGTTTACTGCTAGAACAAGGGCGTTGTCAGAATGTATAGTTTTGCTTGATTTTAAAAACAACTCGGGTTTTCGTGGTGAGACCCGCGAGTAGCATTTTTTTTTTTGCAGTGGTGGGGAGGAGAGGGCGGGGTAAAAAACTAATAAAAAAGCAGGGTAGAGCAGGACAAGACAAAACAGCAGGACAGGATAGGGTAGGGTATGGTAGGGCAGGATAGGGTAAGGTAGGGCCGGGTAGGGTAAGTAGGGTAGGGTAGGGTAGGGTTGGGTAGGGTAAAAACAAAATTTAGCTAGGGCAGGTATTTTAAACACATTTTCTTTTGTTTGTCGTGTCTTATGTACTATTATACTTTTACTTTGAAGATTACCGAGTAACGTCCTCCCTCTTAATCTGAATGACATAATATAAAGAAGAGAAAATCTTTTCCCTTCGGCCGCCTATTTAGGACATTGGAAGTTGGGAAGGGGGAGGCCGAAAAAAGGCGCCGGAGGCTTTTCTTTTCCTTTTCTGGCCACTGACAGCCGGTTGTTTATAGTGAGGCGGGAGAGGGTGAGAGGCAGTAAGGCGGAGAGATACGTCGAGGCAAGCATAATAAGTTTAAGAGTGTGGGTTTGTAAAGAAATGGCATGGTTTGGAAGGGTTGTAGAGGAAAGATATGATGAGAAAGGGGTAGTAAAGGCTAGAGCTTGGCTTGTAGAGAGAAGATACGATGAGAAAGACATAGTAAAGACTAAAGTTTGGCTCGACAGATACTACAAGATGTAAAGAGATTATAGCTAGAAGATACGATGAGATTCGATGAGAAAGGCATAGTAATAGCAAGAGTAATAGACAGAGCAAGGAAGTAAACATAGATAGAAGCATAGACAGTAATTACATAGACATACGAAGAGACAAGCATGTCTATATACATAGCCAGAGGCATGCATCTCATAGACATAGCAAGAGACTGGTATAGACCAAAATGTCCATAACCATATCCAGAGACAAGTATGTCATAGACATACGAAGAGCCGAGTACATGATAGACACCACCAACTAACGGACATACATGTCATAGTCAGAACATACGACAAAGTAGGACGAAGAGAAAGTTGTATAACGCGCCAGATTTTCGCTTTTTTTACTTTGATTAGCGGAGTTATGAAGTAAGACGTGGGGATGTAGGGGGGCTTATAAATCTGACAAACTCCAAGTTTTTCGACACATTTTTAGTTGGAATGGTTGGGGAGGATAAAGTGAGGTACATTTGGGATAAAGTAGTAGATAAAATTATAAAAATAGTTTGTTTAGGTAACTGGGTATAACTGTATGGCTTTGTTAGCTACAAAGACTCTTGGAAAGAAGTGCAGTCAAACCTGACGCTAAAACTTTTTGGACACTTGCGTATTCCTTAAAAAGTTTTTTTTAGTTAATTTAGTTGTAGTATGAGAATAGTATTAAAGTTTAAATTGATACTGTTTTAGTATTTTTTAGTGCTAAATAGTACTAAATTTTAAGTTGTTACTGTTTTTTATTTTTTGATACCTAATGATAATAAAAGCCCAAAATTGTACTGTTATGTTCAAACCGTACCAATTTAAACTTTAGTACCACTATAACTAAATTAACTATAAAATAAAAAAAACTTTTTAAAAAATCGGCAAATGTCCGAAAACCGCATTTGTCCTAGCCCCGAGTCCTAGCCCAGAGCCTTAGCTCAGAGCCCTAGCCCAGCGCTCTAGCCCAGAGCTCTATTCCAGAGCCCTACTCCACAGCCCTAGTCCAGAGCCCTAGCCCTTTTATTTTGCTTATCCCACCCTACCGTACTCTACCCTACACCATTCTCCCCTAAAGTATCCTACACTACCCCCTTAAATTCGACTTTATCTTACTAAATTCCAGAAAACATTGAATAAGTTGTTGACATAGAGGGTGTTACTGCCAATTTTTTAATTTTTTAAAGAAAAGTTTTTAAAAAAATGAATTTTTGCAATACTAATTATTATTCTTTAAACCACTACTTTAAACCCCAATTTTCTCAAAACCCATACGCAGTTTAGTCTCAGGTTCTACGTCAAACCTCACGTACGTACGTAGGTATAGGTAAAGTATGAGTTCCGATTCGTTTTCTTGTTCAAACACACTGTTATCTTAGTACGACACACATCTACCTATGTAGTACACACCTTGTTCCGTACTTTGCTCGCACACACTTTCTACGCTCTTCGTACTATGTTATTTTTTACTCCTTACATGCTATTCTACCAATTTTGCGTTTTTATTGTCTGAACTTTTTTTATTTTACTGATTATTGAGGAATGTTTACGATTGTAGCTAGTTATCAAAAAAATGTGAAGTGAAAGTTCTAATTGTTTTTTTGTAAATAATACTTTTCTAATTAACTTAAAATACTTTAAATGCGTGTAGCCAAATAAGTTACAGACAGGCTAGTTATAGTCTACCGATCCAGAAGATACTTCCTTTGTTCCGGCAGCGGAATAGACGGTTGGCAGGGTGCTTCCCGGACCGGACCAAATTCGGGAGTCCGGAATTTGACTTTTGTAGGCGCTTTTTTCTACCGGTCGGATCTGTCTGAAAGTTTTTCAACCCTTCCCTCTCTTCTGGATTCTGTTAGTTTTTTGATATCTATAATTGTTGTCGAGATACGAGTTTGGCGGGAAAAATAAATTCAAAAGTCCGGCCTTAAAAGGCAAATATCTGGTGATTAGGAAGAAGAAGATCGCTCGCGAGAAGAAATTTTTTTTATTTTTGAAAAAGCGTATATGGGTTTTTTTATTTTTTTACTGTACTATGAAGTACTACTGGAACCTTTCTTATTTTTTTTTTCATTCCTTTCTTGTTCTTCTTTACCCCTATATCTTCTTCGTTTTTCAGCACAATATTTCCTATCTTTACCATAGTATTTTTCATTGCATTTTCGCCTAGTTCTTGCTTCTTTACCGTTGTATCTTCTTTGTTTTTTCTTTACCATCATATCTTCTTTGTTTTCTCACATACCACTCTTTATATTTGTCGTAGAATGTTCTACCTACTCTCTTCTATCTATTACTTCTTTACCGCAGCATTTTCTTTGTCTTCGACTTTTCTTCTAACATAATATTGTCTATCTTCACTATAGCACTTACTTCTGCATTATTTTCAACATTTTTCATTTTTACTTTACCGTAGCTCTATTTCTACATTCTTTTCGATCTTTTCTTACTTTACTTTAGCATCTTACGATCTTTTCTTCCCTTTCTTCAACATCTTTCACCTTTTGCCTTCTTTTCCTACGGCATCTTTCAGTCTTTACCTCCTCCCCTTCAACATTCTTTAGTCTTCTCTTCCTTTCCACCAACATCTTCTTTGTCTCCTCAACAATGTTTCTTCGTCTTTACCGTAGCACCTACTCCCGCATTCTCGTCTTGGCTTCTTTACCGTGCGCATTTACTGTCTTCTTCTCCATGAAGAGACGTGTATTTGCGGGTCTTTCGCGATGGCCGGATGCCGGAACTCTATCTGAAGAAGCAAGGGAAAAAGGAGGAGGGACGAAAAAAAGAGGAAACCCTGGGGCCGTTCTCTGTCGCCGCCCGCGGCCGCACGAAGACGAAAGCAGATGATAGACTACATGAAGGGGGCAAGATGAAGATGAAGCGCCCAGAAGACGCAAAAAAAAAAACTCTCCACTTTTTTGCACATTTAAGTCCATGTAGTCGTTTATTTATGAGAGACGAAAGGCCATTTCATCCGGGAAATGGGTCAGCGTGACGGAACAAAAGTCTGTTTACTATTGTGAATTCATTTACTGCGCGGTAATCGGGTTTCATCGTCTGCCAAAGTTGGGAGGCCGGGGCCTGGTGAGACTTTTCAGAGGGGCTTGTTGGGGGCTTGCGGGTTCGGCGGGGCGGTTTGGGGGCTTCAGCGGGGGAAGATATGACTTGGTATGACGTTCTAGGAAGTGGTATGATTTGCTAGATGATTTGGGGGAAGGCATTGCTAGGGCATTTTGAGGGGGGAGGGATGATATGTTTTTCTAAGACATTTTAGGTGGGGAGGGATGAGAGTTGCTAGGGCATTTTAGGGGGGGGGGGGTATGATTTGCTGTTTCATTCTGGGGTTGGGGAGATATGACTTACTACGATGCTATAAGGAAGATATATCTCTTTAGGTAGCCATTTAGTGAATTATGCTGAAACATAGAGTCTCCTTGAGTACAACACACACAACTCAAACGTACTATATAGTACCAAGTTTTAAATTCTTACTTTAAAATACAAATAATAGCAGGTTAGACCGTAGTACTGGCAGTGAAAAGCTAACCAGATTCTAGTACTGCCAATACAATGCTAATCAGACCTTAGTACTGATAGTACAAAACTAGTCAGACCCTAATACTGCTATTACACAATGTCTCCCCAACTAAAACCCCACCTTCCTTTGATACAAAATAGTACCAAAACTCAATTTCAGCACCCGTTTTCATGCTCAATGTACTTTTTATTTGGGAAATATGTCGAACGACATTTCCGTAAATTTTCCTTAAGCTCTCTTAATCCCCTGCGGCATTTTCGTTTCAATGTGGGATTAGTCCAGTTCATTTAATGCTATTTAGCGGTCAAAGCATTACGTCGCAAACGGGTTTTAGCACATATTTAGTACGGGGACGGTACTGCATTGGGTACACTGTCTTGCAGGGACGGTACTGAGTTGGTTACTATGATTGGTATATAAAGACAACATTGAAAGGAGTGATATTTAGAGGGGGAGAGATTGATAATGTGGTAGCTAAAGGCAACTTTTAATTTTTTTTTGGCTGGACGCGTGGGCGAAGACCGAAAAGAGCCGGGGTAGATGATTGTAGGGTAAGGTTGGATAGGCTAGGCTAGGAATAGAGCTTGAACTAGGAGTAAAGCTAGGTCTAGGAATCTAGGCCACGACTTTGGACTAGGGCTTTGGGCTAGGGCTCTGGGCTAGGGTTCTGGGCTAGGGCTTTGGGTTAGAGCTTTGGTCTTTGGGCTTTGGACTAGGGTTCTGGGCTAGGGCTCCGAGCTAGGGCTTTTTAGGGCTAGAGACTTGATAGGTACAGTGGAACTTCTGTATAACGAACCTTAGGTGTAGCCTTGTTATCGAAAGTTGATTGTTATACTGCAGGTAATGTTAGGATGGTAATGGATATTAATAATGTCATGTTTAAAGACAGAAACCTTTCATTACAACAAAAAAAAATTTTTTGTTATAGTTTTAAATAACAGTCTTCACTTTTTTTTGTACAACGTTGGTTTTTTGTTATTTTTAGCCGATTTCTTTGAAGCTTTTAGCGGTTTATTTTGGAAACTTCTAATGTATATT
This sequence comes from Bursaphelenchus okinawaensis, assembly GCA_904066225.2. Taxonomy (NCBI): domain Eukaryota; kingdom Metazoa; phylum Nematoda; class Chromadorea; order Rhabditida; family Aphelenchoididae; genus Bursaphelenchus; species Bursaphelenchus okinawaensis. The sequence continues at coordinate 8,363,129 of CAJFCW020000001.1, read as the reverse complement.
AGTACAGTGGAACCTCCATATAAATCCATACTCTATAGCGAAACCCTCTATATAAAGAATTGGTTGTAGTATTTGTGTTAGTAAGAGGTCTAACTGTTTACCATAATAAGGAGTATAACAAAGACTTTTTAGCTGTTTTGATACTCTTTATATAAAGTTTCTACTGTTTTATATTATCAAATTTTTTACTATAAAAACTTTTTTAAATTAAAATTTTTTAAAAAATGATGTTAGAACATCAAGTTTTCTTGTCGTTTCCACCACGAAATGCTGGAATGTTTGCTGTAGCCACACGTGAAAGAACTTTGTTTTATGGATATCACATTTGTTTGCTCAATATCAAGTTAGTCACTTAAATTTGAATATTTATTCGAGGGATGGGCGAGTAATGGCTAATTCTTTTGTTTTTTTTTATTTTTTTAAATTGTAGGATAGGTACCTTTTTTTATTTTGTAGGGTAGTAAGTTTTTAGTCTGGTAGGGAAGGGTAAGGCAGAATCAAAAGTTTTTTCTTTATTTTTTTAATTTTGATTTAAATAAATTTCATTTGACAACAAGATTTTTAAATCTTTAAAAAAAATTTTTTTTTGAATTTCCGCCAATTTGGCATTGTGTTGCAAGCACTTCTTTGTCGTTCTGAAGGCTTTGAATATTGTTTTAAAAAATTTATGTAGTTTTTAAGCTTTATAAAGATCTATTATGTTGCCGTTCGAGTACTAATTGGGTCCCACCACGAAAACTTGAAAATCTTAAATTTTTAGTTTTTACTTAAAATATTGGTCAAAAACAGGGTCTTAAACGTTTTTAAAAATAAATTAACAAAAAAAATTTTTTTTGTGGCATTACTTTACTGCAAAATGGCATCAATTTCCATTATTACTGCTATATTTGCCTAAAGTCGTTTTTCCAGTTTAAAATTTTTAAAAACTGCTTTAAATTGTCCGTGCAGCTTTAAATTTTCGAAAAAATTTAATTTTTTAAAACGAAATTCTGTTATACTATATAGTTTCGTATGTGTGGCGAAAGGCTTTCACGCGGCCGCGACGTAACCGCGTTTAATTGACTTGATGGCTGCAGGGCAAGAGTTAATTTGAGCCCTTCTGTGCCCTCAGGCACGTTCTGATACTATTTACATTCGCGTGTCTCAAATACATGTTCTTTGTTGTCGCCAGGAATGGCGAAAAACACGGAAATGAAGAGCAATTCACTGATATTTTTAAATTTTTTTTTTCAAATTTTGGTCGATTTTTTGGGTTTTTTAAGGTAACTTTTAGTATAGATTAAGGTAGGATATACTACGTTAAATTTTACTAAAATTTGCGAAGTTAAAGCAAGGTAGGTAAGATAAATTAAGCGAGGGTAGTGTTTATTAGGTGCCGACATAAAGAACCCGCCATTTTTTACAGGAAATTACAGGCGAAGTATGGCGGGTTCTTTACGTCGGTACTTGATAGTACAGAGTGGGGTAAGATAAACCAGGCGACGACAGGGTAGCTGTTAGTATAGAGTAATTTTTATAGGGTATGGGAGGTTTGTGCATTGTGCTTTTTAAATGGGAAGATCAATAAAGGGGGCTACGTCTAATAATTTTTTGAAATTATGTGGAAGTTTGGAAAGCTTTTTTAAAATTGTTGGTACTCAAAAACTAAGGTTCCAAAGTTGACAGTTTTTCACACAATAAAAGTTTAGATAATGAACATCTTTTGGGTTTAATTTCAGACTTTTTGAGTGAGCTTCAATTTTGTTATGAATTTTTGAAAATGATATACCCAGTGACTAATCTCAGCAAAAAAACCAAAAAAAAATATTTTTGGCAATCAAAAATTGGTATTTTTTTGATGAATTATGTTATAAGGGCATTCTTTCACCTTTCGTATACTCTATCATTCACTACTTTCATTATAAAATTTTATAATTCAAAAATAGTGATATTACACTAGGCAGCTAATGGAAGATCATATGTTTCTAAGCATTTTTTGGCTTTTTCTTGAGAAGATTAAATGTTTTGAGATTAAGAGCGGGTGATGTTCAGTTTTTTATTTATTAAAAAGCCAATTTTTGATATCTTATTTACTTTTTTGAGTTTTAATGAGACTAGGATCTTGATGTAGATACTTCTACTTTGACCTTGAGTAACTTTCCTTTAGTTTGTTGGTTTGAAGTGCCATTTTTTATGAGATATATCAAAGCATTTAAAATTTTTTTTTTTTTTAATATTAGAATTGTTTTATTTAAATTTGTGGTTCTACAGATAAAAACATCGTTATAGTGTATCTACCACAATATAATTAATAGTTTTGTTGATTTTTTGTAGTAACTGTTGTCTAAAAGAGTAATTTTTTAATTGCTATTGGCATATAATACTTTAAAATGAAAAATTTAATTCAAAATTTGCTGCTACACAATGCCAAAGACCCGCGAAATTCAAATTTTGGTGTTTTTTGCTTGAGTTTTAGAGATTTTTGACTTAAATTCGATCGTATTTCATCTTTTTTTGATTATTTTTCCGCAGTTTTATTTGTGTTTTTTATCAACGCGTATTTTACAACAATTTCATAACATTTCATAACCATTTTCCCACCAAAACTCATGATTATCATCCAGTTTCAGAGACCCACGCCGCCAAGAACGTTGTGTGATGGAGCAGTGGTAGGACGGTGAGGAACGCTGGGAACGCATGTGGATGGTCAGTGTGAGTAATACACACATTTTTATTACGTTTTTATGGTTTTGCGGCCAAAAACATTAACCAAGACGTTTCGGGATTTGGACGGATTTCTCGGGTTGGGGCGGATATTCGGTCATAGCGAGGGTATGCGGCTATTTTGGCTGGTTTTTATGGATTTTTGACGAAATTATTTATGAACTTGAGGAAAACATTGGCGAAGGAAGTGGAAAGTTGCATTTTCTTATAGGTTAGAGTTGCTTTATTATGCATTTTGAGAGTTTCTCTATCTAAAAATGGCAAATAAGGTTCCTTTTGGTCTCACAACGAAAACTTGGGGATATTCTACTAATTGTGGGTTTTAAACTTACGGTTATTAATATGATTCATATTTATAAAGTTTTTTACAAAAATCACGGCATTATGAACGAATTCCTGTAAATTTTACAAATATTCTGAGTCTCACCACGAAACCTTGAAAAGTGGCGATTTTGCTTTATACTTTTCAGAATTTATTAGATAAGGCTAAAACTGATAGTTTCAATGTTTTTTAACGAAAAATGGGGTTTTGTTGTAAATCACACATGATTCATTTTGGTATCACCACGAAAACCTGAAGAGTTGCGATTTTGCCTTATATTGTTTAGAATTCATTACCTATGGCTAAAAGTAAGACTGAAATATCATATTTCAATAACAAAATTTAAAAAGAAGTTTTGAACTTTATGAAATTTCATGTTATAGTACCTTCTTTCTAGCTTATAGTACTTTTTCTCTATATTATAGTACTTTGTTCATCATAAACCCACTTCTAATATTATGATGTCTTATTCACCGCATCATTCTTATTCTTTGACCACAAAGAATCCTGCAAAACCGCTTATAATCTTTCTCTAGAGTTATATATAAAGGGTTATAAATAGTGAGAGAACGTCACCGTTCGCACGTTTTAATGAACGCTTTTTGTTAATCATCTTGGACCAATCTTTAGTATTTTTAAGTTTTTGAAGTTGGCACTTTTAGTTTTTTTTTGCACTGTGCAAACATCTTTTCCTAACTTTTAAAAATTTTCAAAAATTAGAAAATTTTTAAATTTACGTAAGATGAAATAAAGGTCATAAAAGTTTAATAATATGTCTAGCTTTGCATTTTTTTACCTGTACAAAAAGTTATGGCGCTTTCAGTATTTTGCACCGTGCAAAGTATTTGAATTTTAAAATTTTTGAAAATCAGAAATTTTTAATAATTTTTAAAGTAACGTAAAATCAAAGAAAGCTTATAAAATTTTACTGATATGCCGAATTTTGCATTTTTGTATCTGTACAAAAAGTTATGCCACTTTTAGTTTTTTGCACCGTGCAAAACTCTTTTCTTGCAACGTACAAAAACTTTTTTTTTAAAATTTTTATGATAAAAAGACGATTTTTTTTATTTTCCTTTGTAAAAAACGTTAACTATGTTCATAACATGATTACCAATGCCCACTTTCACCTAAAATTGCACTTTCTCTATTCACTTTATGCAAATGTTCAAAATTTGACCTTTTGCCAGCCGGCTGCCACTTCCAATAATCGTTTTGGAGTTAATTTCCGTCAAATTTCGCGAAATTCATGAAGGCCATAAATTAAAAAGAGCCAATTCTTTTCTGTTTCACAGATTCGACCAGTAGATAAGACGCGTAATGCTATGAGAAAGATGACATTTCGTGTCGTATGTCATGTTTCATAGTTATTTTTCGAGGCTATTTCGGGTCAAAAGTTTCATTACTATTGTAATGTGTTGAGTGAGGTTACTGTAAGCTAGAATGTTGAAATTTTGTCAAAATTGAGGCTAGAAATTTCTTTTTTAATTTTTTAATGGGGGGGGGGAGCAAAGGTAGGGTGAAGGTATGGCAAAGGTAAAGGCAAGACAATGCAAGGCAAGGCAAGGCAAGGCAAGGCAAGGCAAGGCATGGTAGTTTTAGAATATTAAGAATAACAATTTTCACAGCTTGTTTTTTTTTCGTTTTATCGCGTATCAGTGAAATTTTTTTCGAATTGGCTTTGGGGGGGGGGCGTGGATCAAGTTGATTGAGAGCGAAACAGTGAGGTATAAGGCCATTTTTGATCGAAGTTTCAAGTTAGAACGTTGGTTTGATAAGCATCTGGAGTCTGTTAGGTGCCGACATAAAGAACCCGCCATTTTTTACAGGAAATTAAAGGAGAAGTATGGCGGGTTCTTTATGTCGGCAACTAAAAAATGCCATTTTTGATAAAACTTTAAAATTTAAAATTATTTGGTATTTAAAATTAAAACAAGAAGTCACTTGGCAGTGCGCCAAAAGTTCTGTTACAAAACTTGTATGTCTAAATTTAAGCTCCAAAGCCATTTCCTTTCGAATTCTAGTCCAAAACATTAGCCGAACATAACACGTATCTCTGGGCCGTAGTAGTTTAACAATTATGACACGAACATAGCGCCATGTCTTTGCAAAACAGCATCAAAAGGGGGGGGGGACGAGGAAAAAAAAGTTTTGCTCGTGCGAAATTGTCTCCCAATTGGCCGCAATACTTGTACCACACTCTCCGTTTCGCCATAAATATTGCTGGTTTCAGACGTCCGCCGCGCCGCTCCCGTTCCACCATCGTAGTCAAGTTGCGATTCCCCGAGGAAGAAGGAAGACGAAGCGTAGCGGGCGTGGGGCGCCGGCGGGACGCCTCAGGCGTCGGAGGAGGAGGCCAGCTGCAGTAGCCAGTGGGACGTCGAGTTGGAGTGTCACGCAGAAGGCGAAGCGCATCCGCGGGTTCAGGTTGTGGAGAAGGACTTGAGGGATTCTGGGCTGCACGGTTCTGTTGTGAGTTTGGATTCTCGGTCACAGGAAGGTACTGGTACTACGGATTCTAAGCTTCAAGAAGGCACGATACCTATAGGTTCTAGGCTTCAAAGATCGACTATATTTTTGGATTCTCAGCTACAAGAAGGCACCGTAACTAAAAACCTAGCTACTGTAGAAAAAGCTACAAAACAGAACCGTTTTCAAATGGATTCTCCAAGCTCCAGTAACGAATTCTCAACCGAAACCAGCTCAAACCCGAGGTGCTACAGCACAAACATTGACCACAGTGTGCAGCCGATGGCGTCTACGGCTTCTGGAGACCTTAGTAGATCGTCTAAGGCTTCTGTTGATTCTAGTAGGTCTTCCAAAACTTCTGGAGCTTATAATAGGTTTGACAGGTCTTCTGTACGGCCATCTGACGGCTATGACGAAGCCATAAATAATATAAGTTCAACGTTTAATCCAGTACCGTCAGCGCTTCAGAATCCTAGCTCATCAAAGCTTTTGGTTTCAGCATCGTCAGGGCTTCAGAATCCTACATCGTTAGGTCTTCAGAATCAAAATCCTACATCTTCTAATCTTCAGAATCCTAAACCATTAAGCCTACAGAACTCTACAGTATACGAAAAGGTGATAGAAGCCTCGGAAGCCCCATCAACCAGCTCTACCCTATCCTCGTACCCATCTAACTCATCCACAATATTAACCATGACCACCACCGACAATCCGTATTGTTCTTCAGCTCTTCAGCCTTCTGAAGCGGATTCGGAATCCGTCTGTTTCGTCCGAACCCTGCCATCAGATCATCAACCATTAACACCCGAACGCCGTCGTTCTCGCCCAGTACGCACCAAATCAGCGCTAGCGTCACGTCGCAAGAGCACGATCGTCTGTGTCTGTGCCGTAGCCATGCTTCTGGCTTCTGTAATCCTACTTACACTTGCTGTAATAGCTCTGAATCAAGACAAAGTTTTGGCAAGAACGGCACGAAATACGCCCGAAGACACTCCCAAGGACGACCTGGACAATCTCTACAGACAACTCGACGATACGACCGGTTGCAATCGCACCTTGGACACACCCCTACTCAGACAATTGCTCAACTCCACCATTCAGAACATGCAACTCCAGAAGCCGGTGCTCCTATGGCTGGCCAATGTGGCGCCGCGTTATCCTTACCTGCTTGAAATGAAAAGTAAGTTTGAAATTTAAAAGTATTTGAATTTCAAAAAATTTCAAAAAAAATTAAATTTGAAAAAAATTTTTTTAATTTTCAAAAAGTTATTTTTAGATACTAAATCAATAACAGTTTTTAAAAATAACCTTTAATATTTGATAAAAACTCAAAATAATTTTAAAATGCACTGTGCCAACTTTTAATTTTTTGCACGGCGCATCAATTTTTCTTAAAAATTCAATTTTATGGCTAGAAACGAAAAATTTTGAAATCCAAAATATATGCTTTGAAAGGGTATTTTACAGTTGTTTTTATACTACCTAAAACATGTTTTCTTCGATTGGTAAAACGTACTAAAATTTAAAAAAAATAGCACCGTGCAAAAGAAGTTATTTTGGTGCATTTGCTACTTTATATAGATCTTAAAGGTAAAAAAATGGAAATAAAATAATTTTAAATAATTTTTGAAATTGTGAAATTAAATTTTTTAAAAAATTTCAATTTTTTGAAAAAAGTCCGAGGACTTTTGTGCCAAAGTAAAAAACGGTTAAAAACTTCTGGACTAAAGCGAAAAATGACAAAATTGTCAATTTGGCTTAATAAAAAATAAAAAATAATTAACTTTTTACCTAAAAAGACTAATTTCAACCAAAAAAACCATTGAAACACTTGTTTTAGACACCCCCTTGAACACGACTGTAACAAAGACACCATTAATCCGTCCCCTACCTGGATCTCATGCCCCAGTTCATGTTCTTCATCTGGACTGTTCGCCCGAGCCGAGATGGGTACCAGTTTCGGTGTATGGTACCGCCACATTGGAGACGTTTGTTGAAATGAGGCTACCTGAATTGGAGCTGAATGCTTGTCCTTTCAGTCAGTGTTATCAGTCAAAGGTAGGCTATAATGTTATAATGTAAAATAATAGTCAATAGAACCTAATTTGGAACTTTTAAGCTGCCACACAATGCCAAAACCGCGGAAATTTTGAAAAAAAGACGGGTTTTTCTGAGGTTGTGACAGTTTTTCTGCCATTTTTAATTGATATTGGGCTTTATATTGCGCTTTATACTTAAAAATGGCAACAAAAATCTATTCTTGATAATTTTAAATAAAAAAAATTTTGAAAAACTTGTAAAACCAGGGATTTTGATTGACTTTTTGACCTTATTTTACCAATATTATCTTTTAATAATGATATTATCATGCTTTAACCCCAAAAAGTAGGTCAAACCAACTTAAAAAGTCGTTAAAACTCAGCTCGGAGCCATGTAAAAAAAAATATAGCCTAAACTACTAATTTTCAGTGCTCCTGGACCTCTCACGGTGACCTGAAGGTCTATGCCAAGCCTTGTTGTGATGCCGAAAGTCGGTTCTGTCGAGCTGACTGGACTGCCATGCTCAATTTGTTCTACTTTCTGTCGATTGGTTTCGCCTTAGGCTCGGTTGTAATGATCGTGACTGTGGTGTTCGAGCGATATCGCCAGCAACAGGAGTCGCGAGGCTGGGCCTTGATGGAGTGCTTCTTCGTTGGAGCTGCCATCTTGTATATGATTGTAGGTTTTCATGGCTTATTTTGGGAAGAATTGCAGGTTTTTATGCTAGTGACATATGAAAAATATAGTACTGTGTAGTAATGTTAAATTTTCCAAATTGGCGGGAAATTCAAATATTTGGATGTTAAAATTCAAAAGTGCGAGTTAAAATTTGTTATATGCACTAATGGTACTACAACTAACACATATAAAAAATTTGACTTGATTCTGAGCGGGGCAAGTTAGGTATTTTCCTTGTGAGAGAACTTAAATGTAATGACTGCACAGTGCGTGGTCAAAATTCATTGCACCGTGCAGGCCGTCTAACCACTCTTGAATAAAATTCTTTTTTTCGTATTGAATTACCTTACTTTTACCTACTTTATACAATATTTTACATTTTTAAAAGTCGTTTTTATCGTAGGCAAACTTTAAATTTTAAAGATTGGCCGCACGGTGCAATGACTGAAGTTCGTTGCACCGTGCAAATCACTTAAAATTTTTTTTAAAACGGGTTTTTGTGACGAATTAGTTTTTTAAAACTTTAAAACTACTTATTATCATTATTTTATTTAAAAATCATTTTTTCAGCCACTAATTGATTTTACCATTGCCAATATTCACGGCTGTGTCATTGCCATTTGGATGCGCGAAATCGGCTTCACATTGTTTTATGGCTCCGTGGTGCTAAAAATATACAGGCAAGTCAGATACGATTCATTTCTTTTTAAAATTTGTCCGAAATTTAAAATTTTTTGTAAAAAAATTAAAGTTCTGCACGGTGCAATGTTCATTTTTGAAAATTGCACTGTGCCATTTTTAAAATGATGTTTCAAAAATTTGTTACTAAATTTAAAATTTTGACTTATTCAAGAGCTATTTGAATAGTTATTTTCAAAATTAAACAATTTTATTGCGCAATATCTTACTTTATGTTTTTTGCTCTGCACGGTGCAGTTTTTAAAAGTGCAAATTTTTTCTGTCATTCTTAACGTTGTCGTCAATTTTGCAAAGAATTTGAGTATGAATAAGATTTTACAATCATAAAATAGTGTTTTTTCAGGAATCTTCAAGAATATAGGGTTAGAAAGGCTCATCATGTGATAGTACGTGAGAAAGATCTTCTCAAGTACCTGCTCGGCTTCATGGCAATCACTTTTACTGGTAAGGAGGATTTTTATCATTAAAATGCTATTTTTAACAATTTTTTAAAAGTGAAACATAAAATCAAAAATTAGTCCAAGAAAGTCTCAATTATTTTATTTAGGCCTAGTCGCGTGGACGTTAGGAGTCCAGCACTCCCCCGAGCTGTGGAACAGCCAATGGCCCCAATGTCCGTTCGAGTCGTGGTCCTGGATGTGGACAATGTTCGAGTTGCTCTTCCTACTATACGGTGTTAGGCTTTGTTACAAGGCGAGGAGTAGTAACTGGGTGGAACGGTACCAATTCACGGCCGCCGTTTGTCTCGAGATCTTGGTGAATATGGCCGTCCAGATGGCCAGATACTTCATGAAGGACACCGGTTCCCACGACTTCCTCTTCATCACTGCCATTATTCGACTGCATCTGACCGTCTCGGTCAACATTGCTGCCATCATAACACCCAAGTTCATTGTGAGTTGTTGCTGTGCCATTTTAGCGTGATCATTTATATTGGTAACCCCCCCCTTACCTACCCAAAAAATGTCTGTAGCACAGTCCCTGTGACTACTTATACTCATTAGTTACTTTGATATTACCACCTGTACCAACTTATACATCGTGACTTCAGGTAAACTCAGATACAAATCGCCGTTCGCTGAGCATGTCCGGCACTGGAAACAGTAGTCGCGCTCATCCCTCGCTGGCGAAACTCAGGGATAATCTAATTAATGGAACGATAGACTTTGCCGAGATCCCCATCATCGACATGAATCCGGAAGATATTCGAGTAGGTAATGATAGGATATTGTTATCATTGAACGTATACATTTGGCGCGACATATACTGATATAATTAGTGTTTTAGGCATTACATCAATTTGCTAGCTATATTAAATTATGTTATAGTAACTTTTTTTAGCCTTTATATTTACTTTTAACCATTATATGACAAAACCCATTTTTAGGCCGAACTTAAGCGCGTCTACACTCAGCTGAGGATGTATAAACTCAAAAACCTGTACCAAGACAATCCTCACATCTCGAAGCGCAAGGGTGGAAAGAAAGTTAGCGACAAGAACACCAAGAACCGTCGCATCAGCATTCCACCGGCGAGTTCGCCCAAGATCAAACGCGTCGACGAGGAGGACGAGAAGAGCGATCTGACCGTGGAGTCGGCGCCTCACAATGTCTACTTGTCCACTAATAAGCTCCAGTTCGAGCCGAATGACCATTCAGTGCGGGTCTGATGTCCTCAATTTCTATATAAGCACGCCTAATTTCACTTATTTTTTTCGAAAACTCAGTCGACCTCTCAGCACCATTCGCACCACACACGTTTTGTTATTGTTTTTACGAAAGGCTTTCAATATTTTAAAAGTACAATAAAGAGAGTTCGCTCAATTAAACCAAATTGGCTTGATTCTAAATAAGATGTTGAAAAAGGTTAAGACTAAGAACTTCTTTAAAGCAATAAAAAATTATTTGAGTTATACTATTACCTAACAAAGTAAATAAATACCTACTAACGCCCCAAAATACGTATTTTAACAATTTTAACCTTTAAAACAACAAATACAATTTTAAAGGTTTTTTATATCATAAAACAGGAAACAACAAACAATTACCAAAAAACCAATTTAACGGGCAGCAGCTCCTGGGGCTCCTGGACGAGCTGGGAATCGGTCAGCTGGGCGGCGGCCGAAACGTGGTGGAGGGTCACGGTCACGACGAGCTTCACGGGAACGGTTTCTGACGACTTTGCTGTGGATGGCGCACGACACGCAATAGTGGAGCTTGTGGTACAGCTTTGGGAGTGGGTATTCTAAAATTGATATATTTAGAGATAATAAGACAGTTTATTGTTCAAAAGTTAAAATATTGTAGTAAAAAGAACAGTCTAGACTCTAGAGTTATATGCCTTAGTAAGCCTAACATATTTTAAACTCATAAAACAGCGAAACAAAAAGCTTTCTAACAATTTAAACCTAAGATTCATTGTAGTAAGTAAAAGAATTGTATAGCAAGGGCCTCTTACTTAAAACACAGAAAAAAAAACTCCCCAAAGCCCTCATTACATAAAATAGTACAAAAATAGGTATATATAAAATTATCCTCAAAACCACTGTAACCCCAAAAACATCTAGATAAACCACTATTCCTTCTCCAATCCACTTATACTTTAACCTAAACCAATAAAACACAAAAACAAAACAACTTACGCTCGTAGACTGAAGCTTCGGTGATATCACGGACAGCAGCGGCTTCGACAATGTTTCTCACGACAAACTTCTTGATGGCCTTGTCCTTGGGGCAGCATCGTCCACAGTTGGTGCAGCGGATGAAGCAGACGTGTCCACGTCCCTTCTTGTTACGTCCGTGATTTCTTCTCTTTGTGGTCATTTCGACGATTTAGGACCCTAAAGCAACAAAAAATTTAAAATTTAAGTTATAAGATAAAAAAGCTGTAAAACAAGTGATTTATAAGCTACAACAAACAGCTATTACACGACAAGATAATTTAAGCTATTAAAAATATCCTTCAAACAAAAGTAAACATTAAAAATATCTTCCACACCTTATTTTATCCAAAAACTCTTCAACAACTGTTAAAAACAAAAATTCATCTAATCTAAAATATGAAGAAGATCTGCCTAAAAATAATAAAATAAAAAAGAACCCACCCTCTGGCTAAACAGTAAGAATTTTGTCAATTTTATCAAAAAAACTTTAAAAATTTATCGTTTCCTCACGAAGAAAAAGAATTTCGATACAGTATTGAAGTCGCGTCGGGACAAAAACCTCTTGATTCTGGCATTCTGTATCAAGCAAAATAATAATTTTTTGCGGAAAATTTTGATAAAATTCAATAAAAAGTTAAAAAAAGGTTTTATACATTGAAAAAAGATTGTAAATACCACGTTATGTTATTCTCGTAACATATATTGTGTTTTCATTAAGTTTACGAGCTAAATTTAGGCTTTTAAACCATCGTTTTATGAAAAATTTAAATGTCTCAACAAATTCAGACATGGCCGGCATATCAAAATCGCTTCGAAAAAGCGTGAGCTTCTTGCCAAGTACAGGAAGAAGAATCCCAAAAAAATGGTAGTTCGAGATCAGGAAAACAACTGGTTAAGGATGAGAATGCTCCACAGACACCACAGAAGAAGAAGGAACCGAAGCCTAAAAAGCCCAAGTTGACAAAGGCTGAAAGATCAGCTAGAGCAAGTATGGCAGTGGCAGTAAGAGAAGCAAAACGAAAAGCTACACATGAGGTAGGTATGTTGTTTTAGGTTTAATTTTTGAAATTTAGGCAGAAATGAAGGAGAAGAACTATGTTGAAGGTACAAAATCTGTTCGTGATACTGTTGCTTCCAACAAAAATTTATCTCCAGATCGTTCGTCTTCAGATAGAGACGAAAACGTGGAAATGAACCAGTTGTTACAATTTGTAATGGAACATAACGTAAATGTGTTGCTTCACGACGAAATGATTGGTCAATTGAAAGGTTAGTAACGTTCTTCGGGCAATTTACGTTTACTAAATGTTAACGACAACCCTTTTTATTGTTATAAAATTGTTGTTTCTTGAAATAAATTGTTTTAAATCAATTTTTTAACCTTGATAAAAATTTATTTACGGCTATTTTTGACCTCCCCCTTGCTATGTAATAGCTCTTTAAATCAAAATTTATTGAAATAAATATAATTTACAAGATCCATACAAAGTTGTGAAAATACTCGTTATAAAATAGTGAATACGGATTAGAGTAATAAATTATAATATTCGAGGAGTTAAGGCACTTGGGATTGTTGGGTTTCATCGATTTTGTGTTGGAATTACGGATGTTTTGGAGGTGGGACGGGTGGGGCTTCGAACATGCGGTCGGTTAGGTAGCCGGCGACGGAACCTCCTCCTGGGCCTAAAATAATGTTTTTTAGTCTCTTCTATACATAACTTTGTTCACATAATTCTGTGCCTCTAAACCAGAAATAAGATTTGAGAGGGGGCACAAAATTTTTTGAATAACTTAATACGTCTATTAATTATAAAAATCCCGCTTACCAGCAATAGCTTGAGTCCTTGAAGCCGGTAAGAACAGATCATGTCGTTGATCTTTGTACTGTGTCCATACGGTCGATTTCTGTAAAATCTCCTGAATTCTGTCACCGTACTGTAGGTCCCGGCAGATACTCTTCAAAGCGTCTACAATCTCAGCTTTGGCCGCTGAAATGTTTCCGGTACCGGTCAGCTCTCCCGACAATACTTTCAGCAAGCTTTTGATGATATCGGTCTTGAGGAACTGTTCAGCCAGTTCTGGCTTCGGATTCTTGGTTAGACACTTGAGGGAATGGGCCGCTTCTGACATTAGGTCTGGTTGTTTGTGCATGCAGGTCTCGATTCCTTTGATTATGGGTTGGGAGGCTAGGGAGTCAGCGCAGTATTGGTTTTCGGCCATCTGTTGGAGGATGAGGAGGGCTGATTTGGCCGATTCTGCGTTTGGATTGTGCATTACGCGGCAGAATTGAGGTAGGTAGCCTTGTGCTGGTATCTAAAACATTGTATTTTTTAAAAAAATATATAAATTTTTCCAAAAATTTTAGGTTTTTTCTCATTTTATCTCATTTTTATGCCATTTTTGCTAAATTTTCTCAATATTTTTTAATTTTTTAAAAAACCTGTCAAACCTAATTCATCCTCTATATACTTACTCCATTTACTACTCCACTGCCTTACTTTTCCACAATAAACCCCGCCAAAACGTTCTCATTCCTCTTAATAACCACCCAATCTTCAGCACGACTCACCTGATCCACAGTAGTCGGATGATTCGTGATTAGGCTAACCAAAGCCGACGTTACCGGTTGTAGATTCTCGTTGGGCTTCTGCATTAGCTCCAGAACAAACTCCATGAGTTCGGTAGCAAACTGTTTTGGATGTCTGACATTCCAGGATGGATTCTGATTGAACAATCTGATAAAGACGCCTCCGACGATCAGTTCACCGGCTATTGTTGATGAGTATGCGGTGGACTGGTCGTTTGTGGCTTGGAGGGTTTGTGACCACTTGGCTGAGAGGTCTCTTGACTGTGTGGTCAAGAGCTCTTGGAGGGATTGGCCGACTTGTTGGCGGACGGTGGCTCGGATCGTGTCGTTCCAGATGAGCTCCGGGTTTTCTGTGTTTGAATCCAGCATTCTGATGCTAAAAAATGGATTTATATAGTAAATATTGTTATGAAAAACTCACCTACATTAATATAATTTAAATTCGATTAAAACTCACGCTTGAGCAGGACTATCTCTTAATGAATCAGCGAAGATCGGAGGTAGGTATTTGACTATGAATCTGCTCCACCTTGGTCCGCTTAGCTTGTCCGATTGCAACTTTGCCAGCAACTCCGCAACAAGCAACCTGTTCTCATCTTGTCCATCACCCTTTGCTCCCATCAGAATGTGCAATAAGTACAGTAATCCTCCAAACTCCAACAAGTTCTTGACCATCGTTCCATTTGAAGACAATGCAACCAAAGTTCTTAGGATTCTATCAGCCGCTGTTGGATTCTTGACCAACAAAAGTAGCAACAGCGGTAATTGCACGCTACATGAGATGTCATTCACACATTCCTTGTTGTTCGCGGCCTTTGATATTACACTCAGCGCCAGGATTTGCACGTTCTGAAGGTGATTCAGGCGAAGATAATCGAAAATCAGAGGGAAGTGACCTATGAGGAGTATTTCAATGCCCGGATAGTTCAATAGGACATTGTCCAAGGCTTTCCACACCATTTCCACTTTGCTGCTCAAGGGGATTTGGCTAGCCGACTCTTTTGGATTGGGTTTTGGCTCTGGTTCGGCGTCAAAATCGATCAAATTGTCTGGATTTGGAGGTTTCTTTTGTTGATTTCCATTAATTACTGGCTTCTTTACGCCCATTAAAGTGTCGATTTGTTTTTTCATATATTCCACTAGGTCTACGCATACGGACTTTGCGTCCTAAAATTGGGTATTGGTCAAAAATTCAAATGATAAGCCAAGAAAATCTACAAAAAATTGTGAAAAAGATCTTTATACAACAAAAATGACCAAAATCACTTCAAAAACGTTACCAAAACCACCTCAAACCTCCTCACCAACTTACATAGAGTTTGAATTCGGGCTGTTCATTGTAGATCCTGACAAATATATCTCCGACGATCAGTTCTTTAGCGTACACACTCAACGTAAACTCGGCTCCAAAGTCATTTTCCGGCGAATTTCTTTGTTTTTCCACAAAATCTAGCAGCTCGGCCCTTGTGCCATTATCCCAAATGATGTATGGATCTTCGGTATTCGAGTTCAGGACCTTGAGTACCTCATCCATGTCTCCATCCTTCATTAACTTGCACACATACTTCGTAATTAAAGCATTTAGACTGTTCTGGACACCATCATTCTCGGGCGTTTCGTCTCTGTAGCCCGCTAGACAAGCGAGGGCTTCGGCAGAGGATCGTGCCAGACGGTTGTGGACAGATTGCTTGTTGGTTTGCTCGTTATGTTGTACACCACCTTCGTCCAAGGTGTAGTCGAAACGGAAAAGATGGGGGAGGAGGTGCCAGATGATGCCGGCTTGGTAGAGGAATGTTTGGAGGAGGGTGGAGACCGAGAAGGAACAGATGCATTCGGCCGCCGCTACTGCAAGATTGGGTAGGTGCTGAAAATTGATTTTTTAGTACTTATAACTTGAAACTTGTGTTAAGTATGACTTAAATACATATGAAAAAAAAATTTTAAATTTTCCCCCAAAATCTTCATCTAACCCTTAATTACCTCAAACTTGAGTAAATGACAAAGCAATCCATAAATCTGCTTCATTTCGCTGATCTTATCCCTACACTGTTCGAATTCGGCCGCTACGCCAAAACATTTGGCTACATGACGACAGACTTGGACTGGCATGTCGCTTTCCTTCGACCCACTTGAGACCATTGGTACGCATCGTTCGAAGGTCTTGTACAGGGCTTCAAGACCTGTTTCGCGACGAAGTTGTTCTGCATTTAAGGCCGAGCTCTTCAGAGTCCAATAGCAGAGTTCGACGGCCGCGCTGAGGAGTTTTCCGGAATGTAGCTTGTCTGAGGAGAAGAGGGCGGAATCGGATGCCTAAAATATTTAAAAAATTAGTTAAACTGATGCCTAAATACCAAAAATTTTAAACAGTTTTAAAAAATATTCTTATTTTCAAAATTCGAAATTTTTCAATTTCAAATTTTTTTTAGAAAAACAGGTCTAACAAAAGTTGAAAACGGGCTTACTGGGACTGGCTCCGGACCGTGAGAGGACAAAGAAAGTTCGAAAAGGTTTGGTATTATGTGAGCCCGAAGGCAAGGCCAAAGCCACAGAAGCTCGATTTAGGTACCTCAACAAAAGATTTGTCTTGCAAAAATTGTAACACAAATCTGATGTTAAGAATGATCTAGGCATATCTCCATAACCTCCTAATCAAATTCCCCATTCAGCTGCAAACTTTACCAAACTCTTACCTCCAGATCGATGGTTCTGATCAAATGAGTGTAGCCAGCGTATTTGTACGGTGACAAAGCCTCTAGATTCCTCGAGTAAATTATGCTTTGTGTTTTTAGACAAATGGCAATCCTGTTAACATCCGGATCCGACTGGTTTTTGTTTCGAATCAATGCTGAGGTCAAGAATTCATAGGCAAAGTTGATTTGAACGAACACTTCTCGACCTTCCGGGTTCTTGTCAGGATGGTACTTTGGGGCCAGTTTGTAGTAGGCGCGACGAACGGTCGATGTGTCTTGCCATCTGAAAAATATATTTATATATTGTTTTTATTTCAAATTCATATTTTTTTCATTTATTAACTTTGCTTTTGTTTTCATACCTTTCTGAAGGCTTTTCATCGCTTTTTATGATCTGCAGCCTGCCAAATCAATTTTCTGAGCTGCGCGCGAACTTTTTTTGCGGAAATAATTATTCCGTTATTCGTATTTTACACATTTTATAATAACTAACAGCTATACACATATAACATCCTTCAAAAACATTTTTTAATGTTTTTCTAGCTGCGCCCAGCCTTTTTTCACTGTTCTAAAAAATATAAATTTTGTAAATATTTTACACATATTAGGTAATATAATTGCCCTACAGCTGTAAAACATCCTTCAAAATCCCATCTTTAATACCTGCAGGCTGCAGAATCAAATTCCTAATCTGCGCCCGAACTTTCTCTTATTTTTCTTCATATTTTCCACAACATCAATAACAAGTTTTGAAATTTCTAAGTTCTTATCATTGATTCTTACCCATTTCCATTCACATCCAGTCCCAGAGTCTTGCACGCGTCTTCGATTGACATTGATGATGGCTTCCTCTCGATTTCCTCTTGCCACGCGGCTAGAACACATCGTAGGAAGGCTATGGGCTCGCGGATCTCCCAGTTGGGGAACCGTTGTTCATCACATAAGTGCCTCAAATAGTAGTAGTGACAGAAGAGCTCTTCGTCCAGCTGTGGGTACTCGATTGGAGGTATGGGGCAGTACTTGTATAGAGCCTTGACGTTGGATGTTAACCTGCACGAGAAGTCGGCGATGTGGATGGCAATCTTCTCGATCAAATGACGTCGCATGTCCGTGTTCCAGATGATTTCTGGGTTCTCGAACTCGCCCAGGAACACTTCTGCATATCGTTCTGGTCCGTATGCTTCCAGGTAGTAGATGGTAGCTTCTGGAAGTATTGGGGACAAGACGCTATGGGAGATGATTTCGGACTTGGCCAAGGTTGAGCGGAATGCTTGCTTCAGATGAGTGTAATGCAAGAGTTTGGCCACGGGAAGGACGTTTGATCCATTGTACATTAATATAAAGAAGTAAAGTCCGCTGAGGTAGAGACGTGATATGTTGGGATTGTCCATCATAACATCCAGCACCAAAGTCGATACTCGCTGTACTATAGCTGGATCATATGTCAAGAGAAGCTGGACAAGTTGATATAGAGTTACTGGCTCCGAAATGATCTTCTTCACCTTGGGCATGGGTCGGATGATGGCTCCAGAAGCGTCACGTGATGGGAAGAAGACGCACATTTGGTTGAGAACGTCCAAGCACAGAACGGCCAGGTCTGTAAGGTTGTATAGTGGAGCACAAGTCGAGTTTTGGCCTACAGATTGGGTGGCGTCTTTGGCACATATCGTCCATCTGAATTGTGCTACTGATGAGAGATTCATCCAGCCGTCCACGCCTTCGGCCCAAATTTGGGTTTTTTCGAAAATTACTCCAGTTTTGTACAGTTCTTTCATCTGAAGTGATATTGATATAGCTTTGTCAAATACTAACCCAATTTCAAACCTTAAAACAAGTAAAAACAACCAAAACCGACCTTTTTAAAGCTGACCGGTCCATGTTTCTTTCCTTCTTTATCCACGTAGTTCCATTCTTCAGATTCGCTTTCTGTCGTATTCTCTCCTCCTTCGATCACGTTCGTTTGACTGTGAATTTTGGCACGATTGATGTGTAGATGAGCTAGCATGGCCATATCAACAAGCATTGGGATCAAGCCTTCGCTGATCAAGTCTCGAACGTTCTTTTTGTCCAGGACTAGTTTGCTTATTAGGAACAACTGAAAATTGATGTTTAAAACGATTAAAAAGCTATTAAAATTGGTTTTTTATCAAAATTTTAGTAAAAGATTAGTTTGAAATGCCATCTGTTTTTAAAAAACTACCTAAAATTAAATTTTTACCCCCTAAACCCTCTTGAAACTCCATTTTCCTCCAAAAAAACTTCTTTGAAACCCCCCAAAACCTACAAAATGATCCCTCTCAATCACATTCATGCACCGTGCCAACATCTGTACAATATGTTTCGAGTCGTTAAACGGTCCAATTGTCATCACATGCCTTTCGTAAGCAATGCCCATTGCCCTTAAGCACAAACACTTCAGATCCGTTTTGCTGGCCAACAAAAACCTATGATAGACCTGATTGAAGAAGTCTTGAGGATCGTGAATCGGTGTAGCCGTGTCGGTTTCTTCATTCAGTAGTACTCTCAGATAGTAATCACCAATCCTGATCTCATCGACCAACGATGGGTATTCAACAAAGAACTCGGTGTGATTCCAAGAGACCAGGGTGTTCTCCTTCTCGACCAGCTCGAGCTCCAGCTGCAGCTGTCGCATTTCGTCCGTGATGGCACGCCTGAACTCTTCTCTCGTCTTTTCGTTCCAGATCAGGTCAGCTTGGCTGTGATCTTTGTTGAATTGATATGCGAACAGTTTCCAATTAGCCGTGGCTCTGATGTGCCGTTTTCTTTGGCGCAGAACGACGGGACGTGCCGACCGGTCGGGTTCTTTTCTTGTGAAGCCCACTTTTTGTTCAATGTTCCAGTGTCGGAAAAGGGTTTCGATTCTGGCTTCTACTGTATACTGCATGCTTTTGAGTTGGGCCTGGAGGGCTGATTGCTGAGTTTCTTGTTGTGCCACTTCGAGGTTGTTGCGAACCAAAAGGAGGTCTTTGTCTGATACTGGGGGCTTGTCTGGGCTTTCAAAAAAGTCGAGGAGGCCACGGGGCTGAAATATATAAAATAACATAACCTTTAAAATCGTTTTAAACATTTAAAATTCAAGCCAGGCGTTAAATTAGCGATAATTCAGGCTTAATACCATCCAACTCACCAAGCATCGCTTCAACAGATCCATAGCCGACGAGTTCTCAGCAATCCACAAAGAAATCAAATGTCCAGAAAGCTGTTTATTGGTCAAAACCCTCAAATCTTTACCAGTCGATAATAAAGCCAGCTCCAAATGTTTCAAGAAAGCACCTTCGGTCAATGACAATGTCTGCATATTTCTTGATATTTCTCGACTACTTTCCTCGATTATGGCTCTCATGACTAGTCCAGCGCCTTTTACAATTGTCAGGCATGGATTGTGGAATAGTCTGTAGAAAGATCTTCCTCTTGCGGCTACGAGTTCGATGATCATGTCGAAAACTTCGCCGGTAGTGGTTTCTGAGTATGGTGAACATACGGTGTACGTGAGAAAGTCTAACATAGCTGCGATGACCAGTGCTCCAGTTCCTCGATTCTGTAAAGAATAAGTTTTTGAGTGTAATATTAGGTTTTTCAAATAATTCTGTGCCCCTTCAAATCAAATTTTTAAGATTAGAGAGCACATAATTATTTAAACTACTTACATTTAAATTTTTATCCTTTAGAGAATCTAATTTTTTTTTCAACGAAACTTGATTCTTAGGTAACAAAACTGCATGCTTTTGTAAAGTAAGGTCCATTCTTCCAACTTTTTCTCAAAAAAATACTTACCACATGATTAACGACCAAATCCAGTAAATGTTCTACAAAAACTTTGGTCGATAAGAGTGATTGCTTGTTGAGTTGTTCCAATTTCAACTCAAAATTAGGGTGCATTGGCTGCATTAAAGCGCACAGCATTTCCACAGTAGCATAGTCGATAGCTTCGCTTTTTCTGGCCAAGACGTTCACTACCAAGTTGCCAAGTTTTTCACGAACCCTGAAGAGAAAATCGGTTTTAAATTCAAATTTTTTATTACCTAAAGTTTAAAACTTTTGACTTTTTATCAAATGATATCAATATATCAGGTTTAACAAACTAAACCTTTCTCTATATCAAATATACCATATTAAGCATGACCAGGGACGTCGCTACAGATTTTCTCTAGGGGAGGGAGAGGCCGAAAATTTTTTTTTCGTCCACAGGTAGCTCCCTGTCGACCGATTTTTCAAAAAAAATTTTTTTTTGTTTTTTCTCTAGGCTCTGGGGGAGGGGGGACCCCCCCCCCCCCCTCCCCCAAACGACGTCCCGGAGCATGACAACTTCAATTCCCTACCCAGTAATAGCAGTAAAAGCCTGGAATCCGACTTTGGAAGCAAAGAGTCGATGAAGACAAGCCATTTGAGCTTCGCACTTCATCAATGCACCAGGCTCGTCTGGTTGATAAGACTCGGCCAGTACCGCTTCCAGACAATTCACAATGTTCCTGCTTTTGGTGTTATCAGAGAAAAAGCTTTCTTTTGGTTGTGAATATGTCAGACCGTTGTATGGGACATTGGCATTGAATCGGCGGACCATATCCGAGCGTCGCAGGCCGGCTAAAATTGAATTTTTAAATTTTTTTAACAGAATTTGGTCAGTGTTAGTTTCGAAAAACCTACGTGGCACATCAACAATTTGTTTCAATAACTGAGCTTCTCCTTCTTCGTCTAATAACTGTTTGAAGGGTAGTAACCGTAGGTTTCTTTCGTATCTTCTCGATGATATGAATATCTGATAGTTTCCCGAAGCTCTGGAGCCATCTATCAATGAGGCTAAGATTTGGTCGCTGAAACAGAAATTTTTAATTGATAAGTCACCTTAAAAATCTTTTTTTTTGTATTTCATGTTTAAAACAGAGATTCTTTTTAAATCCTCATTCCTAATGCAAAATTTCAACTTAAAAATTTTAAAAAATCACTTGTAGCAAGGAAAAAGCTAGAATAAAGTAAAGAGTAGGTACTATTAACATACCGCTCGTTAGAAGAATATGTCCGTTGATCACCATTTTCATACTCAATTTGAAACCGTTGAGGATCACTTGGGTCTCGTACCAAACATATTATCTATAAATAAATCAAAATTAAACGTTTTCTTATAATTTCAGACTTTTAAAATGTAAATTTCATTCCATTTGTTACCTAAAATAACTTAAAGTAGCATTTAAAGCCCTTTAAAAAGCCAAAAACAGTTTTAAAAACGCCTAAAAGCTCCTTAAAATCCTTAAAATGCTTTATTCAATCAAAATTCAATCAAAAATAGCACAAACCTACCGTTTTTAAGAACCTTGCACAAACAGCACCGTATGTTTGAATGTCACGTTCAATTAGGCACGTTTCGGATAAGCACAGTAGCCGTTTCGTTGTGTCCAAGTTTCTTGGAGTGAATTTTTGTACCCGGAACTCGACATATGAGGTTATTTGTTCATCCTTACTGAAATATAACAAAAATTTGATTTAAAAATATCCACCCCCTTGAAAAATTAAAATCTATCCCCCTCGCTACCCCAAAATCTTTTTTCTTACCCTGTCCCACATAAAAAAATTATTTTAGAGGCATTACTGTCATTAAAATTTAAAAAAACCAAACCCCATTCCCAAAATTTGTTTTACCACACCATCAACAAACTATTACCTGCACAATCCCAGCCTAGTAGTCATAAAGTCATCGAAAGATAAGTGATCTTTGGCCACATTAATCAACAGCCCCATGCATTCCAATGCCAATTGCCTCAACTCCTTTATCACCTCTTCTGAATCTTGTGAAGCGAATAAATGCCTTCTAAGTTGGTCGCCAATCTCAATCACAAACCCTCCAGGATAGTCGGCTACTCGATAGATATGTCTGATATGATTATATGGATAAAATTTGACTAATACTCCGCGGTCGTTGATTTGATTAATACCATTTGGTCCTAGATCAATGACAACTGGTTGTTTGTCACCGGACCAACCATATTTGTGGCCATTGAATCTCTAGAAGAGGTAAGGTAATAATGATGTCGTTAGAAAGTACAACTTAAATTTCTAAAAGTCTCCTTTTGAGCTTCAAATACCTTATTTATACCTGAATTTTACATTTCTGGTATCTTAATCTATAGAACAATATAACTTTAGTTTACTGCCACTTTTCAATGACACTTTGGTTAAATTTTATGCTAAAAACCTTGTTGTTACTTATTTTAATCAAGAAATTTAATTTAATGCCCAAATTGTCCCAGTTTTCCATCAAAATCAAATGCTAACATTACTTCTGTCTAAGATAACATAAACGTCTTATAAAAACATGATTAATTAATTCCATGCGTTATGAATCACTTACCCTTCTTCCAACCGGCTTTTCGCAAAACTTGTCTTGAAATTGAAGACTTTGGGCAAGGATTTCTTCCGTGAATTCGGACGAAAACCTCATGTTATCAGTTTTACCCTTCTTCCTGACCAAGATAATGAATTCATCGCCTCGCGCATCACTGCTCGGACTACGCTGAGCCGGCCGAATCGACACAAACTCATCGTACTTCCACTGAAATCAAAGCAAACTTATTCTCGAGTTCAAAACCTTGATTTTAACAAACTTGGTTCAAGAAGCCAATGATATTACAGAGTATGCCTAAATTCAAACAAACGAAAGAAAAGACTTACCTGATTGGTAATTTCCAATTTTTCCGGGTTATAAGTCGTTACAGCATGAGTTCCAACCGAAAAGATCCGCCGATACCTGAAATTCGTTCATTAATAACAAAAAGCTCACAACCATAATATCAAGTACAATAATTTCCACAAAATTAAACAAAACGCAGTAGCAAGTCCCTTTTAAGTGACAGCGCATAACTCACTTTCCCTTCCACGAGTGCTTTGTTACCAAAAAAACAACTCAAGTCTCGGTTATCTTTACAAAAACGCTGCCATCCTGTCTTCTTTACCGAGTCATAGCTGAAATCAATCCCAACATTATACAAAAACTAAAGGTTGGCCACGTAACTTTACTTTTCGAAAAAAAACGAAAAGTTTTCATCCTTTTTTGATCAAAAAGTGTGTTTATCTCCAGACATAAATTCATAAAAGCTCTTTCGTTCTCGTTTCGCGTAAAATATTACAAAATCCACGAAGAGCTGCGGCCGACGGAGTGCAGGCTGCGTAATTTTCGCTATACAATTTTATACGAAATCCTTTAAAAATTAATTACGTAGTGTAAGTATTTTGTCATAAAAATAAAATACACCTATTTAGACTAAAAACTGCTGAACTTTCAATTTTTATTTTAAATATATTAAAGTGTGAAACCATAAGTATTAAAAATTTATTAAGTTTATCATGAACAATATGCCAAAAATGAAAGACAAGATATATAAACCAGTAAATCCGACAAAGCGTAATATTGTAAATATGTTATATATTTGTTTCCAATGTAATTTCTCCTAAAGTTTAACGTTTTTCCATGTTTTTCACTCCATTTTATCCAGAAATCAGGCTTGTTTCCAATGTTTTCGCGGTAATTTTGAACCATTTCTCGCAATTTAACAGCGTTTTCTTTAAAGCTTTCTAAATTACTTTCAATATCCATAATAGTATGAAGAAGTCTTCCTTCCCAAACATCAACCATGCGTACAATTTTGGCCGTTTTGTACGTTTCAAGTACTTTAAGATTACTATTCTGATCTCCTTGTAGCGGAATTCCAATTAATGGTAAAGCGGAATGTACAGCTTCATTTACTGTGTTTATGCCGCCATGAATTATAGCGTATTGAATGTTGGAATGTACTGAAATTTGCAGGATAAGCAGGTGTACAAATTAGTACTATGTACTATACTGAAGGCAGAAATTCTTCACCCCCCCCTCTAACATAAAACGAAATGCCACAAGCCAATTGAAACTTCGCTATATCAAAACAGTCCCCAATACTTTATGAGTATTTATACCAAGTTTGGTCTCAATCGGTTCACTCACAGCCAAGTTAGAGGGGGGGGGTGAAGAATTTCTGCCTTCAGTATATTTATTTAGGAAAGCGAGCGCTTGGTTTTTGATTGGGTTTCTATGTTATTGAGAAAGAAACGGATTTTTGTCTGTTTCTCTGACTGAAAAGATAGAGCTTTGGTGATTTTAAACGGTAGTGTAGAAAGTAAGCGACGTTTCTAAGTTGTAGGTATAGATCTTGGACAGTTCAAGGGCTACTGCTAGGGAAGAATTATTTAAAACTAGCTTTGGGTTGGTGTCCCAGGCTAGGGCTCTGGACTAGGGCTCTGGACTAGAGCTCTGGGCTAGGGCTCTGGGCTAGGGCTCTGGGCTTGGGCTCTGGGCTAGGGCTCTGGGCTAGGGCTCTGGTTTAGAGCTCTGGGCTAGGGCTCTGGGCTAGGGCTCTGGGCCAGGGATAGAAAAAGCAGAGTAATTTGAATAACATACCAAACAAATCATCCAAAGGTACCCATTTAACAAGATGAACATTAGCCGGAAGGTCTGCTTCGTAGCCAAACTCTCCATTCACTTGCCAAATCACTTCAAATCTGTAAGTAACTACAGTTAAAAAGTTCCTGCTCAACTACAAAATACGAAAGAGATTACTGAGGTTGTGACAACGATTGGATTACCTGCTATGACTGAAGGCTTTCAAAAATTGTTTCAATAAAGCGGCTGGTTGGTATTTCACCTAGAATACATTCAGATTAAACGGGTTATTAACTAAAATATTATATTGGTTTGGGTCTGACATATTAGAAGCGGTATTGCCTAAAGGTATTGAAATTTGTTACCTAAAATATTAGAAGAGTTGTAACCTAAAAATAATTGTTGTTACCTAAAATATTAAACAACTTATTACCTATAATACTAATTAGTTATCAATTATAAGCCTCAGCCATTTAATACCTAAAATATTACCTAAAGTATTACCTGACAACGAAAGTATTACCCAATATGCGTGTCAAACACGCTGTTATCAACTTGACATTACTAATATCTGGCCTTATCATATGTTTATATATCAACCGGTCGAAAAAGAGTTTTATTGACTACAGAACGCTGAACGCTTTTATCAATTCATCCTACTTTGCAGAAGCTTATGTCAGTCAAAAGAGAATGAGTAATATGAAGTTTATTTTGTATTTTAATCAGGATGTAAGTTGAAATTTTATTTTTTTATTATTTTGAATACAATTTTTTAATTTTTGTCAATTAAATTTTGATTTTACTGGTTTTTCATGTTGCCTTTACTGATTTCAGCCCTTACCTCAATATAGCGACTTTGGCATAGTAAACTCGACAGAAATTTGTAAATCAAATGATAAAGGGAAGTGTACAGAAGAATATAAACGGTTAGAGACTAGGATACGAGTAAGCTTTCTTTCAGTTTACAACAATAACTTAGGTGTTTTAAAAACAAAATTATAATTTACACGTGAAACTCCTGCAGAACTAACTCTTCTCTAACTAGACTTCAAAGAGGGGGGGGGGGCGCTAAGGCTCGGCCCCGTGCCAGACTAGGCCAGGCCAAAGCAAATTTAACCTGCCGAAAAATTGGGTCCAGACCAGTCCACTATCACGATTTCTGCGTTTTTTAGTTTAGCTAGAGAAAGAAAGAAACGCGCACTCTCTCTGATTATCGCGAACCCAATCAAAAAGCAAGAGATTGTTTCTATACGTAAAAGGTCAAACCCTTCTTCCTCGAACTTTCAGTTCCTAATTAAGGTTGGTAACTGTTTCAGCTCACTCTTGTGTGGCTGAACAATGTAAATTTTGGAATGCTTGATTAAAAAGTCGGGCGTATAGTTGTCAACTTTCTAGTTGGTATTTCTTGGAACTGTCTATCCATAGATCTGAAGGAAAGCCCACTAGAAACGGGCCGGACCAAATTTGAAAGGGGTTAAGCCGGCATATGCGAGCTCAAAGGTGGGATTGAAAAGTAGCCCTAAGAGATTCGTTATATAGGATCCCGCAGAAGTTCCACTGTAGTAACAAATGCTATTTGAAAACCATAGCCATCTTTTCAGTTTACAAGCAAGTACAACATAGCGGCATGTATCATACAAAAGAGCATGTCAACAGTGCTACAAGGAATGATATGTTATCTACGAAATGAGAAGGCATTCGAACGACAAAAGCGCCATATAAATGAGCTGAGCAGAGACAGGTGAGTTCAATAAGTATCTAGAGTTGATCCTCTCTACTATCACCTCAGTTTTTAAAATTGATTTTTTTTAAATTTACTTTTAATGTTACACTATGTACCACTCAATTACCTTTGACATAAAAGCTATCAAACGTTTTTGCAGGTTCTGCCTTCACAAAAACGAAGACAACAGTATGACACATGCTATGGAACGTATCGTATCTCAATCAGGAGTCAATAAACGTAAGGCTGAGCGAGTGATGAGACAGACGAAGAAGATTGTAGTAGTCAGGGAGCCGGTCGAAAGATTCCTTTCTGGATTTGTCGATAAATGCATTAGGTAAGTGTAAATTTTTAAATAATACAATAGAAAAAGACACTGTTGATACTGTATTGTAGGGTGAAACAAGGACAGAAAAAACACGTCGTATGTAACATAATGATAAGGGAAAGGCGGAATAATAATAGAACAATGATGGGGCAAGGGCTTGGCGACGAGAAAGCAAGGCTAGGATAAGAAGGGTAAAGAAAAGCAGGATAGAACAGGGTAGGGTAAAACAAGATAAGATACTGTATTGTAGGGTACGGTAGAGTAATATACTGCTAGATCGATAAGGTACTGCAGAGTAGGGCACTGTAGAGAAAGGTACTATAGGGTATAATAAAGTAGAGTGTAGGGTAAGATAAGGTAGGATAGGTTGAGATACTGTAGGGTAAGGTACCATAGGGTGGAATAGAGCAGAGTTCTGTAGGGTAGAGTAGGGTAGGGTAGAGTAAGGTAGGGTAGGGTACGGTAGGGTAGGGTAAAGTGGAGTAGGGTAGAGTAGGGCAGGGTAAGGTAGGGTCACGTAGGATAGAGTAGGCTAAGGCAGGGTAAAGTAATTTAGTTGAAAACTGCATTTTTCAGAAAACCCTACACAAAGAACTACTGTAACGGCTGTAAAGCCAACATGACCTGTTTCATCCTGCGAGAATACGATCGTATGTTAAGACAAGGTCAATTGACAAAGCTATCCCGTACTTTCGAAGACCGGCATTTCTTCCCACAAACATGGCGATGTGACTTTGACAAATACCCTATCAGTACATACGAAAAGGTACACTACACAACGAATACATCAGAATTGTTCAACAGATTCAAGATTGTCCTGAACAACATACCTGAACGTAGCTTGCAGTTTTTGAAAAACGAACTCACATTACCTACAGTTCATACTACTAAAGACAGTGAAGCTAGAGAGTACTTGGAGAAGAGATTGCTGACCTCACCGTATCTTATGGAATATGTTGTGAGAATGTTTTACTATGACTTTGTCAATCTTGGCTACAGAGTACCAGAGTTTCAGTTTAAACAAAAAAAGGTTTAAAAATGATTGTGATAACAGAATTTTTAGTTTTTATAGTCCAAATATATATAGAATTTGTTTTATGTTGTTACTTGTTTTACAATAAAAAATACAAATTTGCATAGACTTTTGTTATATGTGACAAAAATAAATATTTAAAAGTTAAGTTTGACCAATTTTTAAGCATAGCTCACTGACACGGCTGAGAAAGGCAAGGCAAGGCAATTTAGCGTAGAGCAAATAAGGTAGGGTAGGATTACATAGTACATTCACTGTACTATTAATTTTAAATATTTACAAGATAGAACTAAAAACTTACATTTGACAAACTTCCAAATGTCACTACAATAAATTCCTTTGATGTTAGACGTTGCAACGTGCTGTTCAACAAAGTGGTGTTTTTAGTAGGAGTTCTGGAAATAAAGAAAGTTTTAAAAAAAAGTTAAATTATAAATTGTAAATTTTCAAGCTGACTTTTACATAAAAAAACTTAAGGTAAGTCTTCATTAGTCTTTACTATAACAAAAAAAACTTTTCAGCTAAAAATTTTTATAAAAAATACAACTTATATTTATAAAAAAGGCTTACTTTGAGCATCCAGAACAACCAAAATATTTGATTCTGTTATTGACTGGTCTAACTGGCTCCAGTAGAAACTCTGACCTTACAGTATACAACAGATGAGAGCCTTCTACATTGAACAAGTCATTCTAAAATTAATCGAAATTACTACAGCAGTATTATAAATAATCGAGTATCTTCCATAAGTTTGTACCCTACCCTACCCTACAAAAAAAGACTCAAAGATTAAATTTCAAAAAGTTGTAAAATTTTAAGGCATAACTCACCTTATCATTCCTCCAAAAATCATGATAAACAACAGTCCATTGGAACATCCTCACAAACTTTATAAAAACAAAAGCAATAGAATTGAGTATCCTTTCGAAAAACTTCATTTTGAGGTGAGAAAAAGTTGTACCAGTAGTTGGAACATACGATGGAACGGTTGGCACGTTCATCGAAGTCAAATAACCATCAGAAACCGGCCAGTTCGAATATTGTATCAATGATGTGAAAAAACTTGCTGTGGCCATTGTCATGCATTCCTGAAATTGTTTTTTCCGAATTTATAAAATAAAAAGAATTATAATAACTTTATACCTAAAATTATGTTAAATTTTTAAAAAATTAAAAAATTTTTCTAACCTGAACAAAATGGTCAACTACAACAACATCAAAAGTGGAATTTTTCAAATCCTGATACATTTTGCTGTTAAACAATTTTAAGCAGTGTTTTCTATGAGCCATGATGATGTTATAAAACAAATTTAAGCCATTAAAATTCAACGGTCTTCTTGGTTCATAAGGTATATTGCCGTACCATACCAATGGTCCTCCATAAGAATGCATAACATCATTGTCATCGTTTGTATCAATGCCATTCTTTTTGATAGCTCTTGTATCTTTCCGTGTGTTTAGCAGATCATGTTTGGTATAGTTTTTTAAATTTTGGGCAGTACTTTTTGATATATTTGAATTAGCTATACCTACAACATCAATGCTTGACATCTTATCATTGCCTTCGTATACAAACTTCTTCCAAGTAACCGGCAACTCAACACTGTTTTGAAAACGAAAAATCTTGACTTGAATCCAATAAACACTCCAATTTTGGCCACTAATTAGAGACTGAAGAGTTTTGTCGTGAGAATAACATCCGCTCGAGGCGATTAGACCAACGTTCAGGGCTTCAATTACGGAAAATAGCAATACCAACAACAACAACATGAATGACATAGACGATGGAAATGACATACGGCATATAATAGGTCATTCTGTGGTTATTGGTGCGAATCCCGACAAGTGGATTATTCCAGATTAATGTCATGAATAAGAATAATATAATCTAAAATTTTAAATTGCAACAAGTTTTAGCCCATTTTAAACTAAATTTAAAAAAAATTAGAAATTGTAGCCAATTATGATAAAATTTTTTCAAAAACAACTCTAATTGTCTTACGGTAACAAAAACACTACTACCACAATTTGGTTCCACCACGAAAACAAGTAACGCGTGGAATCGTGGCATTGTGCACTAAATAAAAATAAAATAGTTTATGAGTTGGATATCGGATAAGACTCAAGTCCAACATCATCAACGACTATTTATTTAATTTATTTGCATATTAATTATTCAAATTTCTATTTATCAACTTCACCTTCACATCTGTTGGCAATGTAAGTTATTTTTGGCTTTGTGTTTGTTTTCCTAGACTTGCATTCCAAGTATAATTGTACCAAATGACGTCGGATTAACTCTAGCTTAAAAGCTGGATATTAGGAGCGATATTAATGGTTTTTTGGATTTTTAAAAGTTGAAAAAGTTTGGATTTAAGTTGTAGTAGACTGGATTTTCATTTAAACTTCTTTACAATTGAACGGAAATGGTGGTTATGTAGGCGGACAAAGACAACTTTCTTTGCAATTCTTAAAATACATTTTTAACAAGAGGTTGTGCAAGGAAATTAAAATTGTTAAGATTGAGTGAATAGTATATTGTCTTATCTAAAACAAGGTCTAGAAGCTGAAAGTAGATTTAAAACACGAAAAAATAGGTCACAAAACACAAAAACTACATTTATAAATTACAAGAATAATGTTTATTACCTTACGCAGCAATAGAAACTCACGTAACTTAAATACGACTAAAAATTTCAACAATAACAATGTAATATCATTAGCAAAACAAGGTTTGTATAATTTTGCCGCCTTTACCTGTGAAAAACGCATGTTTGACGTTGAAAACTTTGTTATCGAAGGAGTGTTGAGACTTTTTGTTTTCTATTTTTTGTATTTTGCGAAATGTAGTATTGTTTGAAGGAGGAAATACAAAGAGAAATACGTAAGAATTGATGCTGAATGGGTATGATATGGAATTTAAGATGTAATTTGATACTCGGAGGGATGATACTGGTTTAGAATAAGATTGATATGGGTTCAAATGGGAATGATGTGGGTTTTTAGTTTTGGATTTTGATCTTAATTTTATATGTTTGGAGTAATGCTTATGTTATTCATGGTTAAGGTAAATTTGATTGAAGTTTTTAAAGTTATGAAAAACTTAAATAACTTCAAATTAATCAAAATTTAATCATATGCGTATAAAGACAGGAATGATATATGTTAATAAGCTCCCAATGTCATTGTAATAGGATCTCACTCTCAATTCCTAAGGTCATAGTGCCATTCGACCGTTATACTAAGGTCATAGTCCAATGCGGTCATTCTATTTGTCAAATTCGAATATTGTGCTTGCAGTTCTTTATGTAAATCAGAAAAAGCGAGTCGAAACCACCTACCGAGACGTTCTTTTGACGTCTGAAACGGCACATCGACTAGTTGTACACCTTTTTCCATTTAAATGGACATGTTTTGCCATTTATTGGGGCCCAAAAATTTGGCTTTTAATGTTTTTTTGCCTTTTTTGTCGGCATTAAAAGGTGGGCCGGAAGTATAGTGCGCGTTCTTCTTAATATCCACGGCTTCGTGGGGCCAAACTGGGATTGTGGGCCGAAATTTTTGTATTTATATATAATAAAAGTCATCTGAACGTTGTTTTAAATGGACAATAGGGGTTATTGGGAGCAATATTTTGTATTATACATCTTTAAATGATCTGAATGGCAATTGAGGTCATTTAAAGATATTATAAAAGGTTTTTAATAATGATATTGTAGTTAGGTACTAATACCCAAATCATAATATTTATGTCATCTTGTTATATATATAGCAATAAGATATCTAAAGATATTATAACAAATACTGTTTATTGTTATATAGAACGTAATACACTAGAATTTAAAGTATTGTAATCTAAATATGTAGTATTATTTTTGTCACAGCATACTTTTTTTGATATCAAGATTTGTTTTTTTTTTCATAAGCAATCTATAGTTCTTCCCGTATTCAACGTTACATTTAACTTTTCTAGCAACTTTTGCTTATTTTTGGCTGCATCCTTAATATACCAGTCGCGCACCACGACTCGAACTCAAATATTTAATATGAAAAATCTAAAAAACTTTTAAATGTTCACACCATACGCTAGTTCAGCCTTGAGTGCGATCTTTTATATTGTAATATAAAGTATGTTGTGAATAAATGATATATAGTTTACAATAATTTAAATGCTAGAGTATTAACTTTCGTACAATAGTCAATAGTACTCTTTGTATTATCATTAGATACTTTATTGTCATAAATATAATAAGATGACATAAATATTATGATATGGGTACTAGACTGCCTTACTATTGAGGTACGTCATTTGAAAATACAACCTCTTTGATCTCAACCATTGTTTCATTTTATAAACAATGTAGCTTTATCCCTTTATTCCAACTTGCAGCTTAACGTTTTCAGGAACTTTCGTTTACTTTCGGCCGCATCCTTAATATGGCCGGGCGCGCACCGTGGCCCGCCGACTGTAATTGGGATGACAGCCGATCTCTTCGGCCTCCCACCGCGGTGATAAAATTAAAAAAGCGGGCGCGGCTTTTGAAAAATTACACTTTTTTGCGTTTAATGGGGATTCGAAGCCAGGGGCGTTCGTTTTTTGTGTCCTCTTGTTTATTCGCACTAATTTGACTTTGCTGCAGGCGTCCTTCGGCCCCGGTATTAATCGTCGGCGCAATGGAAACGGTAACGGATTTATCTTGGTCAAATTTTGAGATTTGGTGAAAGGAAATGTGGAAAATATTAGTTTTCAGGGTAGATTTTGAGAAAAAAATAACTGAAATTAAGGATTTGAAGTTAAAAATGGTAAAACTAGCGTTTGATTGCACACTAAAACGTACAATTGGTACTACATGGTACAATTGGTACTATAATGAAACCTCTTTTGCGTGGTTCTTGATAGTGTTTTCTAATGACAGCTTCTTGTCTGTCCTTTGAATAAAAGAACTCTGATCAAAAAGTACCTGGTTAGTGTGACACTGGTTATAAGGGCAGGCTTGGACCGGTCTCCTGAGTGTCATACTAAAGAGGTTTGACTATAATTGAAGTAAAAGTCCAATCACAATCGAAACTTTTCCAAAATTATTGATTTAAAATTTATAAAATCAAGATTTTGATAGCAAAAAGGTAACATTCAAGGCCTTGATCAAGGGTCAATGTCAATAACATCGAAAATTCGTTTGAAAAACGAAATTTAGAAAGCAGTAAATCATATGCAAAATAGTTTAGTAAACATTTTTTCAATAAAAAAATAATTTTTAAAAGTTTTAAAATATTTACCAGTCAAATATTTTTGATTTTACTAATGGCATGTGAGTATGTGTTATTGGTCAGCGATGATTCTTCGTCGGATTCTGAAGTTTGCTTTCGTTTTTATTTTTGATAATGGTGATAAGAGGGGGTTGTTTGGTTTCAAAATTATTAGGAAAAAATGGAGGTGTTGGGAGTGGGATTTGGCTTGGTTTGTTTGTAGTAAAATACGTTTTTAGATCTCTTACGGGTAAAAACCATTTTTTTTTTGAAAATTTATACTTTTTTGTTTGATGAGAAATAATATTTTTAAAGTTGTTTTGCCATTATAAACTTCCGAACTTGCTCAATAAATTGTATTTTTTGCATGTTCGAAAATTTTTTTTGTAATTTGAGAGAAAATGGCAATTTTGGAACTTGAAATTGAGCGAATTCGTGTAATTTTAGTCGAAAGCTAATGTATCTTGTGCGTTTCAAGGTGTGTAAGACGTAGAACATACAATCGAGTGTTGCCTAGCTTCTCTTTTGACTTGTGTTTTCTAAATTTTGGCTAGCTTTGCTTCTGACGTATTTTATTTTTTTGATTTGAGTTGGAGTTATTTTATAATTCAATATTTTTTAAAAAAATGGTGAGACAACGCAAGAGTAAAAGCAAAAAAGTAAGTGTTAGTCAATTATGTTGCTAAAGAGGACCGAGGTCATGAATAAAGGCTAGTATTTGTTTGTTTAAGTACAACTGCACTGTTATTTTTAATTTGACAAAAAGGCGATGAGTTGTTATGAAATACGTAAGTGCTAAGACTTCTACTCTACACCTAGTCATGGTTTAGTCTTGCTTTTAAATTTGCAAAAGTCTTACATTTAACCCTTATCTTAAACTAGCTTTGCTTTAACTTAGCTATAGCTTAGCCCTGGCTCTAACTTTAACCCTAACCCCAGCCTTAGCATAGCCTAATCCTGTTATAGTGTTAGTGTTAGTTCTAATTCAAATATAACCCTAAACGAGCCCGAGCCTACTTCTAGCCCGGCCCCAGCTTAGCGATAGCCTAGTTTCAGCCTACCCTTACTTTAACTCTACATTAACCAAGCCTTTGTTTAATCTTACCTCTGGCGATGTATTCAGATTTGAAGTTAGAGTGTGAGATGTGTTACCAAAAGATGATGGATTATATAGGATTTTGACATATGAAAAGCAAATAAAATCAATTGTAATAACGAAAGCCCACTTAAACTCTAAATGTTATTATATTGTGACAAATTCGTTGAAAACACAAAGATAAAACAATACAAGTAAAAAAAATTCGTAGTAATATTATAATACAAAGCGTACAGGTGCATTTACTTTCTCATTGTTTTAGTTAGTTAAAGTTTAGTAAAAGTTGTAAAACTTCATTTTTTTTATCAATTTAGGCTAAAAGAATGTTCTGTTTAATGTAATTTTATACTTTTATAAAGTATTACACTTTTTGTAATACAATTTTGATCAAGAAAAAAGTCTGGAAACAAAAGGGAAGTATGTTTATTCTTAGATGTTGTGTTGTTACTACACTGTTTTATAAGTTTTTTGGCAATACTTTGGGTTTTAAATGAATTTATTATCAAATTTAAGGCTTCAAATTTGATTTTATCGATATACTGTAGGCTAAATTAAGTAAGATTAGGTTGAAAATTAAAAAAAAATACGGTAAACTGATCTATTTAGGGCTAGAAAATGAAAAATACTGTTTAAAAAATTTTTAAAAATGAGTTTAAACTCTATAAAAGTAAAGTAGTAGTACATGAAATTATAAAAAATAGAATTTGATTGCTATTTTTAGCTAAAAAAAACTTAAAACTCAGTAAAAATATATCATAATATAATATTAATATAATAATAACACCACTGATTTCAGAACTCTCAGCCAACAGAAGCCACAGCCCTAGTCAACAACACAAATGTCACTAAACAGAAGGACGTGAAAGAGATGTTCGGTTCCATAAATTGTGCCAAAGCGTCGGCGCTTCAAACCCAGGACGTGATCAACGCGTTGAGGACCGATCCGCAAAATGGGCTCAACAGCGCCGAAGCCCAACGTCGCATCGGATTCACCGGCTACAACGAGTTTGATGTGGTGGAGAAGGAGTCGCTGACTATGAAGTATTTGGAACAGGTAGGGTGGGGCTTTTGGGGGGAAGGGAAGATATGATTTACGTTTTTGTAAGAAAATTGTAAAAAATGGAAAAATTTTTATTAAAAATACCATTTTTAGTTTAAAAACCCCCTGATAGCACTTTTACTCGCTAGTGCCATCGTCTCATTACTTATGAAACAATACGACGATGCGTTGTCGATTACGGTAGCTGTGGTAATTGTGGTTACAGTAGGATTTGTTCAAGAATATAGGTCAGAGAAGACACTGGAAAAACTGAACAAACTGGTACCGCCGATGGCTCATTGGTAGGTTTTTGAGATTATTTTTGAAGGAACTAGTATTGAGGATGTTGTTGTAGGTATAGGTGTGTTAAAATGCTAATTTAAACTGCAAGATTATAAATTCTGAGGTTGGTATGAGCAGTAAGTGTTGGGTAGAGACTAAAAGTTATATTTTACTTATAATATACTTACAAGTCTTGGTAATACATTTAAAATGACATTTAAATATGTTTTTGGGGTAAATTTGTAAAAGAAACGAGGATTTTAGAAATTTTTTAAATAAATTTTAAAATTTTTCAAAAAAATTACTTTTCAGTATCAGAGATGGTCGATCGATCCAATTCCTAGCTCGTGAACTAGTACCAGGTGATCTAATTACTCTAAACATGGGGGACAGAGTCCCAGCCGACCTTCGACTGGTCGAATCACTCGATCTTCAAATAGATGAAGCCTCATTCACAGGTGAAACCGAACCTTGTCACAAACATTGTCAAGCCATAGAAGACGCAGAGAACAAGAGTGTGGAACACCTACACAACATGGCATTTATGGGCACTTTGGTATGTTCAGGTAGAGGCAAAGGCATCGTCGTGGCTACTGGTCACAACTCAAGATTCGGCGAGGTTTTCAAGATGATGCAGGCTGAAGAAGCACCAAAAACACCACTCCAAAACAGCATGGATCATCTGGGTACTCAACTGTCGTTCTACTCGTTCGGAGTGATCGGAGTAATCTTTCTGATTGGTCTACTACAAGGTCGAGAAGCTCTAGACATGTTCACGATCGGAGTCAGTTTGGCTGTAGCTGCTATTCCAGAAGGACTCCCAATTGTAGTAGCTGTAACACTGGCTATCGGAGTCATGAGAATGGGTAACAGAAACGCCGTGGTAAAGAAGCTAAGCGCAGTAGAAACCCTAGGATGTGTTACAGTAATATGCTCGGACAAAACAGGAACTCTAACTAAAAATGAAATGACAGCAGTAGTGGTACTGGGTGCAGATGGTACCAAAGCTCAAGTCGGAGGAGTAGGATACGATGCCACAACAGGTGAATGCGTTACCGAGAGCAATCAAAAGGTATCAGGACACTCACACACATCATTGAGCAGGTTGATCGAAGTGGGATGTGTTTGTAACAATGCACAGATCATAAATGGCACTGTGTTGGGACAGCCGACTGAAGGAGCGTTGGTGGTGCTGGCTATGAAGGTGGGTTTTTAAGGGTTTTTAGGTATTATAATCGGGTTTTTATGGTTTTGGGGTATTATAATATAGTTTTTGGGCATAATAGATAATAATTTGGGAAATTCTTTGCTCTAGGAAAAATCTGTATCGACGTTCATGAGTATGATAATATAAACAGTATAATAGAACACAATTATAGACACAATTGGACATTGCCCGAACCTACTTCAGAAGGATAAAAGAGATTCCATTCAGTCACGAAACCAAATGGATGGCTGTACAAGTGGAACCAGTCAGTAGGGTAGGTTTATATTTTTATTTTTTTAAAGTTTAGGGTAAAAATCATATGATAAATAAAGAAAAATGGTAAAATACGAGGCATCAATGTTGAATGTAATCGATTTTTGGCTAGAAATTTTAATTTTAAAGGCTGTAAAGAAAGTTTTCGTTAAAAATTTGGAAAATTAAAAACAATTGAAATTTTGAAATTTAAAATCTTTAAAAAATTGAAGTTTAAATCAACAATTTTCAGCCAGGAAACATGGAAGTAATGGTAAAAGGAGCACTAGATAGGATACTGGACATGTCAGTAGGATATCTGGTGAATGGTACTGAACAAAGAGTCATGGACAGGGCTTACAAGGAGAATGCTCTACAACAAGGTCGAGGCATGGGATCAAGTGGATTGAGAGGTAAACAGATTTTTTTTACTTTTGGTGATATTGTTGTACTAAGGCCATTTCAATCTTTAACAGAGTAAAAATTTATTTTCCAGTAATTGGCCTAGCCTGTGGCCGCGACATGCACTCCCTCTACTACGTAGGCATGGTTGGAATCATGGACCCGCCTCGAGAAGGCTGTGTAGAAGCAATCGAAACAGTAACTGGAGCTGGTGTCACCGTGAAGATGATCACCGGAGACTCGATGGAAACCGCGTGTAGTATTGCAACGAGATTGGGAATGCACAGTAATGTAGACAATATCCTGTCGGGAGCTCAAATCGATGCCATGAATGATAGTGAACTGGAACAGGTGATCAAAAGCGTCAGTGTCATCTACAGAGCCACTCCGAGGCACAAATTGAGGATTGTTAAGGTAGGTGTCTGAAAATGGGTTATATTGAGGTAGGTAGGGACTAGAAATAGGTTTTATTTGAAGTAGAATGAGTAGGAAAGGTAGTTTTGGGCTAGGTTACAGCTATAATTATGTATGTTAAGGTAGGTAGGGACTATAACTAGGCAATATTCAAGTATAATGGCTAGAAAAGGGAGTATTAAGCCACGCTATAGCTATAAATATGATAATATTAAATTAAATTTGAAAACCAAAAATAACTTTAAACTAACCATTTCAGGCCCTCCAAAACGTTGGAGAAGTGGTAGCAATGACTGGCGACGGAGTAAACGACGCTGTAGCTCTAAAGAAGGCCGACATTGGCATAGCAATGGGTGAAACAGGCACAGATGTGTGCAAAGAAGCAGCTGATATGGTCCTAATTGATGACAGGTTTCAGACAATCGAAGCGGCAATAGAAGAAGGCAAAGGAATCTACCATAACATTAACAATTTCGTCAAATTTCAACTCAGCACGTAAGGTTTTAAGTGTTTTGGAGGTGAATATTAATGTTAAAATGGGTATTTTTGGTTTTAAAATAAGGCGAGTAGTACTGTGTAGCCTAAAAAGTTTAAATTTAAAGGTACTTTTAGTTAAATTTGCTTAAAAACACAAGAATTTATATTGTAGTAGGCATCAGCGGATATTAAGACAGAAAAAGTTTTGATATTGCTTAAAGTAACGAGTGTTTGGTTGCAGAAGTGTAGCTGCTTTGTCGCTAATAGCCTTGTCAACATTGTTCCACTTTGAAAACCCCCTAAACGCTATGCAGATCTTGTGGATCAACATCATCATGGACGGTCCACCAGCTCAAAGCCTGGGCGTGGAGCCGGTCGACTCGGACATTATCAAGCAGAAACAAAGAAACGTGAAAGACCCAATGATAAACAAACCCTTGATCATTAATATCATTTCATCGGCAGCTATTATCATCGTTGGCACGTTGTTGGTGTTCTACATGGAGGTAAGTGAATGTTGTAGTTGATGGTGATGATGGAAAAGTTGGTCTGAAAAGGGTGAAAATTAGTTTTTAATGAGATGAAAGTACTATATTATAATTAGAAAGGTTTTGTTTTAAAGGCATGGGCAAAAGGGGGACTTGCAACATAATGCCAAAGTTGGCGGGAAAACCAAATTCAAAAAATTAAATAATTTTTTTGAAAAATTTACAAACTAATAAATAATAGATAAGATTCAGGGGGTTGCTAAGATCTTTAAAATTTATTTTTATATTGAAACGTAATGCCAACAAATAAAGCGAGAAAATTCTAATTTAAAATTATGATTTGGCGGGAAAAGGAAAATTCAAATTATTAAAGCAATGCTTTGAAAAATTGTAAAATACATATGAATTTGATTAGAGAATATTTTTGAATTTCAATAATTTTTATCAATTTCATAATTTTCAGATGTCAGCTGATAACAAAATAACCCCTCGAGACACCACCATGACCTTTACCTGCTTCGTCCTTTTTGACATGTGGAACGCGTTGAGCTGTAGATCGTCGAGAAAGTTGATCTGGGAGATTGGACTCCTCAGGAATCGAATGTTTTGCCTAGCCGTGTCTGGCTCACTCTTCTGTCAGTTACTAGTCATTTACTTTGCTCCACTACAACGAGTATTCCAAACCGAAGCCCTAACTTTTGGGGATTTGGTGTTCCTCACCGTGATCACATCCACCGTCTTCATCTTTAACGAATCTAAAAAGTACTACGAGTTGAAGATGCAGCGTAAAAAGACCGAGTATTCAACTAGTCATCTGTAAATGAGAAATTGATGCTGTTGTACTAAAGGGTCTAGTATAACATCGCTTTTACTATGGTTTTGCTAGAATTGTACGATGGTTGTAATTGTCTATGTAATGTGTAGTATAGGTTAACATTATAAATTGATTTTGTAGGTAAATGGCAGTGGTACAGGTAAAACATCATAGACATATAGGGAAAGCCTAAGCTTTGTAGAGGTTTACCTAATTTGTGAGTTTGATACCTAATATTAGGTTGTTCAAATAATTTCTGCTCCTTAACCTCGAAAATTTTCGTCGAGAGGGGCACAGAATTATGTACAACCTAATAGTTAACGGGAGATGTCAGCCTCTTTTTGTCAACTGCAAGCTTAGTTAAGGCTTTAGTTATAGGATGTATAATATAAGAAGAAGTGACGAATGATGTTGTCTAGGTCTTCAAAATTGTACCGCTCTTTTAACCATTGTAACAAGTCTTTACTTAACAATATTTTTAATATCATACCGTAAAAAAGTGAAATATCTAAGTTGCATGGCTTTACTTTAAGGTTTTTAGAAGGAATAAGCTAAATTAAGATAATTATTGTATGTCTACATATTTTTACAATTTTTTATAATACTTTTAATGATATTTTTTAAAAGATGCGATTTGTTGTCTAAAAATTGCTGTTTTCTAACATAAATCGTGTTTTTTACTAAAAATTTACAGTTTAAAACTTTTAAACTTCAAATATGTTATCATAGTTCAAGTCAAATGATGTCTTTATACCTAATCTTGGTTTTACTGCAATGTATTTTCCTATGCATATTAGTTTATTCAAATAATCCTGGGCTCCCTAACCTCAAAAACATGCTTTGAGAAGGAGCACAGAATGATTTGAACAACCTAACCTAACTTATTTATCAAATTGTACGTCTGAAAAGTGCCAATCACCGAAAACTTTTCGTTTTTTCTTGTATTTTATCGAGATTTCTACCTAAAACGGGTCAACTTTGTGTTTCTCTCCCGGATTTTCAAACTTTCAAATGCCCTCCGGTTATATTTAATAAAGTTTTAAAATTGGAAATGGATGAGTTGGTGTTGTAGAAGGTGATAAGGTTAATATGACCGTAATTTTGATTTTATTTTTAACATTTTGGGATAAAATCCTCATGTTCAAAAGGTCGTTCAACTAATTCTGTGCCTCTTTTAAAACGCATTTTTAAGGATAAAGGGCACAGAATTATTTGCAAAATCTATTTAATAGCTTATGTTTAAGCTAAAAATTTGCGGTTTGTAAAGAAAGTTTATGCAATTTTGGAATTTGTAAAGAAAGTTTTTGCAATATTTTTGTAATTTTGTGCAATGTAAAGGAAGTTTTGGCATTTAAAGCTAATTTTGTAAAAATTCTTTACATTTGAAAAACTTTTTTTACTTTTAAGGATTGGAGAACACAATGAATATCCACCGATTGTTGAGAACAAGTTCAATCGCTCAAAGCAAACGGTTTCATTCCATCTTTGCCTTGTCTTCTGGACCTAGCCCGGCAGCCGTTTCCATCATTCGGGTATCAGGTAGGGTCGCTTTTGAGTTGTTATCAGGGCCGGGCGGAGGCGTTTGGTCTGGGGGCGGGGGTCGAAAAAATCCACAGGGGGACCAAGTTCAAATTTTTTGAAATTTTTTTTTCTGGAGGGGGGTTACCCCCTCGCGCCCGGCCCTGGTTGTTATTATTATTTTGTATTTCGTAGGGGATGTTTTCATGAAAAATATTATGAGTATGGGCGTGTTTTAAAGACCCAAAAATTGCCAATTTTTACAAGTTACTCTCGCATACACAAATTATAAATTGTTATTCAATTTCTTGACCATTACTTTTGTTTTGTCCCTATACTTACTATAGTGAAAGGGTGGCGGAGGCCCGGTTTGCGGTTGGCTAGCCAGTATCATTCCGGGTGGAATGTAAAACAATGTAAGCACTAAAATCAGGGCGGAAATTACGGTTACGATATAATTAAACAAAATTAAGGAGACTTTTCACTCCGAAAACCCTTTGACCGCTGGCCGGAAGCCAGCGGGTGGATCAACCTGACCTTCTTCTGCAACTGTCACGTCTTTGAAAATCAACCCTCAAAAGCATACGGCCCGCGCTCTGGGACATGTTTTTTATTTGCCCTTACCCTTCAGGCCGTAAACAAACGTTCCCGCGCCAAAACTTAAACCCGTCTTTCCCCCTTTCCTCGCCGTTTTCTTTTAACAGAAAATCCTTTTTATCTTTTACCCGCATTATAGACCCACATCGGTCACCCTACTCTTAACTTGTTATAACGTTTTCTTTTCAATTGTTTCGCGCTCCCCCCCTTTTTTTTTGGTCATAGTAAGTGTGCTACACCCTCTCCCTGCCTCACCTTGTGCTCCCAGCCTGTTAAGAAATTCTGTCAGCCAGTCTTGGTCGCTGATATCTTCACCGGCAGGTAGTCGAGGCTCCAACGATTCGTTCAACTTCTCCACCTCCTTCTGCTCTCCCTGACTCATGGTAATTTCGCACACGAAATGTATCTAAAAAAAAGCGACCGCGTAATTCTCTGGACTTTTTGACCCCCCTCAATCAGTTAGATAATAGTACAATACAAAAACACAGCCACAATTCTGCCCTTCTCCTTAAGTACAACTATTCTCTGTCTCGGTATCCCTACCGTAACCCCGCCACCTGCCCCAAAACGCAGGTTTTTCTCGAATGAACCTGCCTGGCACCTTTCTTGGCCACGCTAGCCCCTTATCAGATTAATTAAGCGCCTGCACAACTTACCCATCATCCCCACTTGTCCTGGCCCGTGCGCCGAATGTGCCTTACATAAACCCTGACCACGGCCATCACCTGAATCCTGGCGGTCCACTTGCGCTGCCCACTCCACTTTCCTTCCTGTCCCTCCGCGAACCTTGTTCGGTCGAGACTGAACTGGCATGACCACTTCCGAGTTAGCTGTTCAGGTTTCTTTTCGAAGAGTCACAAAAAGTGGCCAAGTCGCGAAAACTTATTCTTCCCTCTCTCATCATGGAATGCAATTCAATGCCCGTACTCGAAGAATTCTTCGCATGCAACGGGTTTACCCACCGACTGTGTCCAACGAGCTCAGCATGGCCACTACGGTCATTAACAACTCCTCCCTCATCGTTGTAGCTACAGCCGCCATGTTCACTAGGCTGGGGCCAACAATTCATCAAC
Source organism: Bursaphelenchus okinawaensis (assembly GCA_904066225.2). Taxonomy (NCBI): domain Eukaryota; kingdom Metazoa; phylum Nematoda; class Chromadorea; order Rhabditida; family Aphelenchoididae; genus Bursaphelenchus; species Bursaphelenchus okinawaensis. Next base: position 8,319,864 of record CAJFCW020000001.1, on the reverse strand, counting down.
CTGTTCAAGGACTTCTTGTTGACGAAGCTGATCAATTGAAAGCTTCCGAGCTATTGGCCGCCTTCTGCAGTTTGAACTCTACTGTTCAACGACTGGTTCTTGCGGGAGACCCTGCGCAGCTCACAAGTCCCCTGCCCCCCATCCTGTTGCCTATGTACAACATTGGCTTAATGTGTGCCTTGGTATTGGCCGTATCTCATCCACAATCGACCAAGCTCGCGTTGACAGCTTCATTCCGCTTCAATCGGCCACTGGCCGAAGCCATCAGTCACTCTTGTTATAAGAGCACGCCTCAGTTTTAATTTCATTTTATTCTAGAAGCCAAATTGGTGTTAAGCTATAATAGGCATGAACGAACGACGTGTTCAGTGCCATCTGAGCGAGTAATGTTGGGTCAGTATGAGCAAGAAGGCGTTCTAGTTGCACCGGCTTACTGTTTGTGTGGCAGTTGTCCAGGCGAGCGAATGTGGACTTAATCTGTTCATAAAGTACGAGACTTAGTGCTGACAGTGCATCAGTAAAAGTGGCAGTGTCTACAGGTCGCGAGCGGCGTGAACGGATTGCAAAACCTTGAGTAGTTAGATTAAGTTTAGACTCACAGTTGAGAATTGTCTGGTTACTAAATTCTAGTGCTAGATGCTGGTTTTGAGCTAAGAATATCCCGTTGTATTTGTAGCCGTGGACCGTGCCTACTTTAATGAAAGGGCAGTCTATAGATTCCGTGACTTTCCAAATGAACGTCATGCCACCCTTAGGGGTGCAATGGACCTTGCTGTAACTACAATTAAATGCCCCGTATGTTGACCGAATAAACGATTGGTCGGCCTTAAATATTGCCGGCCAGGAATTCCTTTTTCTGTGTTACGTGTTCTTCACAACGCACGATCCTTTTTAACCGCCAACGCAATGTTTTTGTAATCGAAGAAGGCCGTTTTTCGGCACTTATTTAGTCCGTTTTGACTAACCGTATTTCTAAATAGTTTTGATACGGTTTGTTTCGAGAACAATAATATATGACTGGCGTCATATATTACTAATCAAAGTTTTGAATTCCTCCACGGATGGAGTGGGATCTCATACGTGAGATGTGGGTGGATCAGCTGGAAGCCCGGCGACAATCCTGAATGATGTTGTCTGCTCGGATCTGACAGTACGGGTTGGTTGCCGGACGAGAGGTACGGCTAACAACCTGTCAACCAGTTTTATCTGATAGAGACGTTGAGCTTAAAATTTGAAACTAACGTGTACATTATTTGCTGTAGTTGGTTAACGGTAAGGGTAGCTTCCATTGATTTATTTAAAGCAGCTGGAATTCTGGTCGCGGCCAGTGGATTCGGTTCCTACGCTGCTACCAGTTGAGAGTCGGGCCGGGTATTCCGTCTGGAGCGAAGCCCCATTAAACCATCTAACACAAGTAACAAATTTTTGTTACTTGTGTTAGATGGTTTAAGCGACCGGAGCCCTATGATCGAAATTGGCGGGTCAAGTAGTCCGCTATTGTAACTGACTGTGGCCAGCCCATGATCTGACCGTTTTCTGCCTTATCGGCACTCTCTGCGTCTTTCTTATCGAAAAGAGCCTAGATGACTACAGAAACTGTCTTTTCAGAATACTCAAAAACTCACTCATGATTGCCTCATTACAGCATAAAATACGCCGTGGAAGTCTTTTTGCGATGTCTGTCGTTTATATGATTAGGTTGTTTACGGGAAAGTACGGATAGTATCTGCCGATAACAAGTTCAGAAAAAATTCTGGCTCTGTTGCAACATGAATGATACACGATGTCAGGGTTTGGTGAAAGTTCTTCGGTTTCGTCAGTTTTAACTATTTGTGAAGTGCAAGTAAATTAGTTAAGGCGCAAGATTAAAAATACATCTTACTTTTAAAGGTTCTTTTACATCATGTCTAATTACGTGCACTTTAGTAGATTTTTTACTACGAACCTAGCGGCTAGCCATTTTTTGTCGCCCTAACTGTTTTTTTCCCACAGCCGAAGGGGACACACAACGAAAGACAAAAAAATCATAAAAGGAGTCCACGGCCGATCGGGATTCGCGCAATAATATCGGGGACTGGCTAGTGAGGGCGGCAAAAATAAAGCTTGCAAGAGTCGCAGAAGTCAAATAATAAGCTAGCAAGGGCGGCAAAATCGATAGATGAAGCGAGCAAGGGCGGTAGATAAATAGCTAGCTTCGTCGTCTTCGAAAGGAAAATATAAAAATGAATCAGAAAGGGCTGAAGCTGAAATTTAATTTTAATTCTTGCTGAAGAAAGCGTAGAAGCCAGACCGTGTAGGCTGATCTGTCGACGCCTTTATCGGGGTTCGATCAGCCTATTTGGCTAGAAATTCCTTTACTTTAAAATTGTTTGGAAGCTGATACTGTACTTTACTATACGGTATCCAACTTCTCCTTCCTTATGTTTTTAAAAATCGGTCTTTTTACTACGATGGGGGACGAACAAAATAGTTAGTAAGCCACAGAAAAGAATCATCAACTATCATCACGGTCATTGATGAGACTTGTCATCTTCGTACTTACATGGATTGCGACCTTCAAAACGTTCTTGACGGTCAAGAATTGTAGCCAGAATTCTACAATCTCTAACTACCACGTACAAGATGTTACTGATTTGTTCAGTACTGGGCTTTTCTTCTAGCTACGTTAACAAATTTTTAATAAAAAGTTTGTTCATCCTAGAGGTTGGTTTCTCTGTCGCTGCTACCAATTGTCTGGCTAGCCTTTGTTACTCTCTTCAAGAGGCCGCGATCTCTTGCTGAAGAAGGCGTACAAGCCAGACCGCGTAGGCTGATCGGTCGACGCCTTTATCGGGGTTCGATCAGCTTGTTTGGCCGGAAATTCCTTTGCTTTAAAATAGTGTGGGATTGCGTGGGAGCTGATACTGTATTTTACTATACAGTATCCACCTCATTTTTATCCCCCCTAATGCTTTTCGTTCGAAAATGAAACGCAATTGGAAAAATGCCGTCGTCGGCTTTCATTATAATGTTGCACGAAGATGTTAAGAAAAGGCAAACTTTATAATTTTAGGAAGACATCTCAGCTAAAACGAAACAGTGTGCAGTGTCCAAAAAACAAACTTTTTGCAACACATGCTTTCTTTGTACCAGCAGATTTTCTAAACCTTTTAAACGCTACGGTGCTGTATAGCATTGCCGTTCCATTTCCTTTTACTTTCATCTGCAGTCTCCATTTAGGATCTTGGAACAATTCAACGGTCAAAACTTTGACAATTAGCATTTTTTTGACACCAACAGTTGAAAGATAAATTGGCTGGCTACTACACTGGGAGACTTTACAATCCGACCAGCGGTGGAGCTAGAGTCAGGGGCGTACGTACTGGTCTTCAACTAAAAAATTGAGTACGCGAGCTCGTGTGATGGCTACGTTTATGCGGCATCCATTTCTCAGAAAACCCGACAGGTCTGGTCTGGCAGTATGACAACCACGTCGTATTCCCTACCCTGTGTGCTGTCGATGCTGGGTACGTCGAATTCTAGCCTTTGCGCTGCGTCGATGCTGATTATTAACACGTTGAGTCTGGAATGGCCGGTACGGGTAGTTGTCTTTCGCTGTGAAGTTCGAACGATTCTTAACAGCTTAAGGAATGAAACTTAAGTACGTTGAGGTGTTTTAGTAACTATGTTTTAGTAAGATATGTAGTTGGTATCGTATAATTTGGACATTAAATAAATCATAACATCAAAAAAATTTTTCATTAAGACGGCACAAACTAATAGTGTGACAAAGAAATACGTTGAGTACTAAAGCAATTGAACATTGGTTTATGTACAGTCGTAGGTCGGACCCGGCCTCCGCTTCACTCGGAGCGGAGCCTGATGCCGCCTCCTTTTTCTCCCTCTGCCTTACTGTCAAGACATTGACTAGGGCTTCCGGGGCCTGAATCCTAGGTTCAGGCACTAGGCTAGCCTGGACCTAATAGAACTTATCTTCTCTACGAAGACCTTCGTGGTGTCGTGGCCACGGATTCCCCTTCACAAAAACAGCCTCACGTCAGGCGCTGGGTCGACCCCGAGTGACCGGCACTGGCGGTTTAAATAGTACGTTATTGTGACGGACTGTGGCCAGACCACTTCCCCAGAACAAGTACTCGCCCTCCTCGGAGGTGCTATTTTCACTTAATCTACCCTTACCTTCAGCCCATTCCTGTTCTCCTTGTTCCCCAAGATTGGTGTCTTTTCCTCCGCAGAGGACACGTAACGCTTCAGAGACATTAATCAATATAATAATAATAAAATATAAAATACAATCATGATAACTTTAACGATTCCTCAATAAAACTCCAAAAACTTCCATTCAAACGCAGAATCCTCTTGAAATTCAGCAAAAATACGGCCTAACGTTTCGTTATGCCGGGTCGACCCCCAATGATCGTTCTTCTGGCTTTTAATAAGGCCAAACCAGACGAAAAGGCGGACCCCCGGCCGTCGCCCCAAGTCTCCCAATTCGTCGCACGATCCCTCATTAGTCGTTGGAACTCTTCCGCTGAAATGCGTCGACTTTCGGCTCCGTTCGTAACGTGAAGCCAAACTCTACTATGCTTGTAAGCCGAAGCGATGGTGGCTTGGCTACCCGGGGGTTTCGGGCCGTGCACCCGTCCATGGCCGTCTCTCTTCGGTACGGCGGCTCTTCGGCCCTTCTTGGCCGCTAAGGAATGTGGCCAGCAAGGCCGACCCCCGCTTTCCGTGGCCGTCGCCAATGATCGCGAGATAAGAGCACAACGCATTACAAATTGTTGCGTTCTTTGTATCCTTAATCTCTACTAAAGACAAACTTTCTTAAGGGCTCTGACCAGCCAGTAGGCCAAGGCTGTTTTAATTTGGGGTAATAGAATACTGTAACCACAGTATCCAACTATATATATATATATTATTAGGGCTGGGGGACGGGGGTTGTCGGCGGTACACCTCCCCCCCCCCAGAAAAATAAATTTTAAAATAGACCCTGGCTGCCTTGTATACTATTATATGATAATCATATTGTAGTATATTGTATTATATCCTTCACAGTGTATTAAAATATATTTTAAGTTTAAAATCATCAAATACTTTATATTATATATAAGTATAAGTTATAAGGTCTAACTACCTTCTTTTCTCATAATTACCAATCAGTATATTACTATAAGTTTATTTATTTTAACAGTAATAAACTTGGACTAAATAACTAAAATTTATACTAACTAAATAAAATAGCACTAACAAAACTATTACGACTATCTTCTGACTAACTATTCATCTGACCAATGTTTGGTCTTTCTGGCCAACCCAGGTAAATGGGGGCGTGACATTGGGCGTGACATTTACGCTATTCAGCCTAAGATACTATTAGTTTCTTCAAATTATTGTGAGCCCCCTCTCAACGAAACTTTACAGGATTTAGGGGCACAGATTTGAAAAACATAATATTATATTATTGTATAATTATATCTTAGTATATGGTATTATATTCATCATAGTGTATTATAATATATTATTCATGAACTACTGTTACGAATAATTCGCAATTTAGGAAGTATTGGATATTATACTACGTGAAAATAAATAATATAGCCAGTATAGTCATAAATATAACTTCTCTAAAGTTGAATAACAGAGCAAGTAAAATAATTTCTATTACATTTCGAAATTATTTTACTTGTTTTGAATACTATTTTGGTGTACCTCATCCGAGTCGTACGAGCTCGGATGTCAGATTTGTACCATTTTCTATTGACTTTCAAAAAGTGATATTTTCACGCAAAACGTTCTAGGTAATATAATCATACAGTGGTCTCTCTATATAGTAAACCATCTGTATAAGCATTCTCTTTATAGTAAACAAGAGATTTAGCCCCGCCAAGTGAAATTGCACTAAAAATCACTCTGTAAAAGCCACACCCCTTATAGTAAACACAAAATTTCGGTCCCCTTGGGTCACTTATATAGAGAGAGTACTGTATTTATTTAATTTCAATCAGGGCCGGGCGCTGGGGGGGGGGGGATGTGCAACCCTTTGCATCTCTTAACACCTTGGTAATTTTAGGCCCAAAAAACAGCATAGACTTAAGGCAGAACAGTATCTTCTGTTCGGCCAGATCGACTACGAATGATCGCTTTTGTGGCTTTTTAAAAATGACCAACGGAAAAGGTGGGCCGCTTCTGTACGGCGCCTTTCCTGCTGCCTTCTTGGCCGCAAAAGACTGTTGTCTTCTTAGCCACAGAAGATTGTTGTCTTCTTCGCCACGAAACAATGTGCCGACAAACCTCCGCTTTTCGTGGCCGTTGCCACTGATCGAAAGATTAAAACACAACACGTCACAGAGTGTTTATATCTCTTGTACCGCTTTTTAGGCTTTGCCCCGGCTTTGTTTCTTACTTTTCCTTCGCGTTTTACAAATTTCAATTTAAAATTTTAAAAAGATTTTGCTGAGACCTCCGTTAATGTAACGGACTATTCAACTTACTAGGGCATTGCACAACTTATTCCTTGGCTTTTAAGATGAGACCTACCTAAAAGAGCCTAAAAATTTAAAATATCTTCAAAATTTAAATTTTTATTAATTTTAGGTACCAATAACATAAAAACAACTAATTTCAGGACCAGAAAGCCTAGATGCCCTGAAGCAAATTACTCAAAAGGACAATTATGAACATCGTCTGATGAGATACAGTAAATTCTACAGTAAGGATGGTCGATTGGTTGATAAAGGACTGGTCGTCTTCTTCAAAGGACCACATTCGTTTACTGGAGAAGATTCTGTAGAGTTTTATGTTCACGGTAGTCGAGCTGTAGTTGACTTGATGCTGGCAGAGCTGGGCAAACTTCCACATTTAAAGCCGGCTGCTCCTGGAGAGTTCACTAAACGGTAGGTTTTGGTTTTTTAAATTGTGTGAAAAATGTTAAAATTTATTTTTAAAGGATAATTTTCAAGATGTTTCAAAATTTTTGTTTAAAGGTTAAAAGTTTGGGTCCCACCGCGAAAACTTTCAAGTGCTAATTTTTGTTGTATACTACTTCTATGACAGACAAAACAATACTTTTTAAGAAATTTAGCAATAATTTTTCAATAAAAACAATTTTTTTTCATTTAAAATTTTAAATTTGGGTCCCACCACGAAAACTTTCAAAATTTACTTTCCAATAAACTATGGCTTTAAAATTGTAAAAAACTGTATTTCAGAGCATTTTTCAATGAAAAAATGGACTTAACTCAAGCAGAGTCCTTAAACGATCTTATCCTGGCCGAAACCCCCGCCCAACTACATCTAGCCAATCGCATGAACAATATCTCCAAACAATTGAACCCAATCCGCCAAAACCTCATCAACTTAACCGCCGAACTTGAAGCCAACATTGATTTCGGCGAAGACGTTCAGAATCAACAAGGCGAATCCTGGAAAGAACGAATGAAAAATACAGTAACCCGGCTGATTACGGTATTCGAGGAGCTGATAAAAACCGCCAAAAAGGGAATTTTGATAAGAGATGGGGTTAAAATAGCGCTGATTGGGAGGACGAATGTTGGGAAGAGCAGTTTGATGAATAGACTGGCTGAAAGAGATGTTGCTATAGTATCAGATATACCTGGCACGACGAGAGACAGTCTAGAGCTGAAGATACGAATGGCAGATCTGAATGTTACCTTGTTTGATACGGCTGGTATTAGAGAAACGAATGACATACTGGAACTGGAGGGGATTAAACGGAGTAGATCAAGGTAAGCACTGAAAGGATTTATATTGTAGTAGGTATAGGTGGGAGGATAGATGTGCTCTGAATAGGGGACATTTTTGAAGGGGGGGGGGAGGGGAAATGAGTAGACGTAGCTAGGGGTATTTTCTTTCTTTACCTTTGTTTTTGGGGGTGGTAGCAGCTTATTAAAGTGATTATATGCATTGGAATGGCAGAAACCTGGGCTTTTGTTGAAAGGAGAAGGTGATTTTAAACTACTGTATCTTTTTTTCTTATTTCCAATTTATAAATTTAACATGTACTTTTACGAAGTCGTATTTTACATTTTCCTAAAGTTTGAGCTAAAGCAAGAATTTTTCCTTCAAGATACAGCTGATTTTATCTTAACCATGAGACCACCAAATTTCAGAGCAGAAGAAGCCCATTTACTGGTACTAGTAGTCGCTCCATTACCTACAAATGTTTGTACACAGTATCTTATAAATGAGGTTGATTCATTACTGTCAGGTTTCTCAAATAATTCTAACAAATTCGTCCTTATCAACAAGTTTGATCTGATGCACCAAGATATGATGGATAATATCAGAAAAGGTCCGTTTTTTCTTCCAAACTTGAGCTAAAATAGTATCAATTTATAGCTTATGTCAAAGCTGAAAGACCTTTAGATAACTTAGTAAAATTTCAGCTTATCCATCAGAGAAGATTCTACCAATTTCATGTCACAATGGTCAAGGTATCTCTACATTAATATCGATTTTGGAGGAAAATGTAAAAGAGTTGACCAGCATTGAGGAAAATGAAATGGTATTGAGCAGAGAAAGGCATTTGAATCTACTATTTGAAGGATACGAGGGTTTACAGAGTTTTGTGGATAATATTGACGTAGATACAGCTCTGGCCGCCGAGAACCTTCGAGAATGTGTTGATGTCATAGGTGAAATTACTGGTGTTATTAGCAAAGAATCTGTTTTGGACAAGTTGTTTTCCTCTTTTTGTGTTGGAAAATAGTAGTTTAGGTCTTTTAATGTTAAAAAATTGTTTCTAAAGCTTTTGGATTGACTGCACGGCGCAGTTCTCAAAATTTGGTGTTTTGCACTGGCCAAATGGTCAAAACGTTTTTGATTGTTCATGGATTTTAAAAACTGTTATTTTTAATCATGTTGTTATGATAATTTGTTTTATAAAAAGTCTTTTGGGCCGATGGCAATTTATTACAAATCACTGCACGGTGCAAGCTTAATTGTTTTGATAAACCCTGAAACTTTTGAAACTAGATTGATTTTTTCACAAGCTTTTAAATTTTGTAATGTGCCATATTTTGTTGAATTTTGTTTTTTTTAAATAAATTTGAACATACGTTTTCGCGCGCATTTCGCTAAAATGGGAAATGTTTGGCATTGTGTTCAATTAGAAAATAATATAAATTTATTTTTTGGTTTTTCCTGGACAGTAAAACAATAAAATAAAGGTAAAGTAATGTTAAAAAGATGCTTAACAGTCACATCAAGGAGTTTACAAATTAAAGGGTGGAAAGTAAGTGCTTTAAAGTTATGCTTTTGCGATTTAGGAAGGATAATATATTTTTGCCAGTGTTTTTGCCAGGAAAAGGCTTAAAATTCTGGTCTTTACGTTGGTACCATGTTCTTTATACTTTTATTTTGTTGTAAAATAAAATTGGCATTATTATAAACGTTTACTGACAAGTTTTAAGCAGATTAACTTGACTAAACTTGACCAAAACCTCAACAACAACATAATTTCCTCTATTTCAGTCCAAATCATGCTACATTTTGCCAATGTTTCCCTACCCATCGGGCAATTTACACATGGGGCACATGCGAGTCTACACAATATCAGATGTAATGGCCAAGTATTTCAGATTGAATGGATATAATGTTATTCATCCGATGGGTTGGGACTCATTCGGCCTTCCGGCGGAAAATGCGGCTATAGAACGTGGCTTGGATCCGGCTGAATGGACTAGAAACAATATTCAGATTATGAAAGAACAGTTATCTAAAATTGGAGTGGAATTTGATTGGGATCGAGTGAGTTTTTAATTTATTTTGTTGGATTTTAGGTGCTGATGGCATGGATAATATCTGACCTCCGGATTTTTGATGAAAGTTGACAAAATCCGATTATGGAGTGTAAAGATAATGTTATTGAGCTGTTGTTTGTAAATTTTTATGAGTTTTGGGATTTCAGTTATTGAGGCACAGCTAAATTACTTTAGTCACCTCAGCTTTAAATATCCTAAATTTAAAGTAATGATATCTTTGCCCAACATTTCTTATATTGTTTAACACTTTGTGCACAGAAATTTATTGATAGGAGGTTTAAGTTTAGTAATTAACATAAATACACATAAACTAGCTTTTCCAATATCACCGATATTAACCATGACTTCAGGAGCTATCCACATGCGAACCAGAATACTACAAATGGACGCAAAGTATATTCCTTAAACTTTACGAGCACGGCTTGATCAATCGACGTTATTCTCCAGTATATTGGGATCCGGTTGATAAAACGGTTTTGGCCGACGAACAAATCGATTCTTCTGGTCGAGCTTGGAGATCAGGAGCTTTGGCCGAGAGAAAGAACTTGGAGCAATGGGCAGTGGAGACTCCGCGATATGCTAAACGATTGTTGGATGGATTGGAGAAGTTGACGAATGATTCTAGAAGTTGGGAGGAAGTGGCAGCTTTTCAGGCTAATTGGATTGGGAAGTGTGATGTTTACAGGTTTTTACTGCCGGTTAACGTGAGTTTTTGGTTGATATTGGTGGGGAAATGAATGAAGAAAGGGCTGAAAGAGTTTGGTATTTAAATAGAGAGGTTGGAAGATCTATATCTAAATTTAGATTTCGATTTTCCGGCTTAAAGGTGGAAGAAAACTTGATTTTAATCTTGTGAACTATACCTACTAGGGTTCAAACAAGCTTTGTCGCTGTTTAATGTTCATAACAATAAATATAGACGAAAGATCATTGTAAAACATTAATATTTATATTTTAAAGTAAATTTTTTAGGTATAACTTTATTACTTTTTGATTTAAGGGTGGAGACAAAGGAGAAAGATTCGATTTAAGGCTTCAAGACCCAACTGAACTTTGCCGAGCCGAGTTTCTAATGGTTTTACCGAACCATCCATTGGCTGAACATGGCAAAACTGGGCGATGTAAGGTGCTTTGAACAGTTATTTTTAGATTTTAAGGGTAGAGCTGTTATCAGTGGCTACTACAACATATTGTAATATAACTACTATAACATAGACTATATTAGGAAACGTTGACGATAAGACGTCCTCTTTACTTAAATTAACTCTGATATGCTACTAACAACAGCAATATAACCTTCCATACTCTCTTTATTACCTACTTTACTTTCAGACATCAGTAAAAAGACGGTGCGTAACATAGTAACTGGCAACGACCTACCAGTCATCGTACTAGAAGAAGGTGCCAACTTAAATGACAGTAACCGCTTCTTCATGGACGCCCGTATTGGTTTTGCAGCCAAATCAGAGCTCGACAAAGGTATGGCCAAGAAGTTCACTTTTGAGAATGGCCAAACTCAAATCGTCACTTCGGCTGATGGCATATTAAGGTTGGCTGAGGTAGGTTTAGTGGTTTTGGCACAGATTTGGGAGGGGGTGGACAGGGATGGTTTTGAAAAATGATCTTTTTTGTAAAGGAGAGGGTTTTTAAGAAAAAAAAATTTTTGGGCGGGTAAGTTTTGTGGAGGGGGGGGGGGTTTTTTTAAAAAAACCGCAAAAATTTTTTTCTGGCATATAAACAAAATGCTTTATATGCCAGAAAAAAATTTTTTTGGGCGGGGTGTTTTTTTATTTTTTTTTGGTAGGGGGTAGTTTTTTGGAAACCATTTTTTCTTTCAAGGCATGGCGGTTTTTTTTTAAAAAACTTTTTGTTGGCCAAGATTCTAACTTAAAAATATCATATTCAGAAAGAAGGCGCCGGAGGCTACCTGACCAGTCGAAAACAATCCGACTGGGTAGTGTCACGTCAACGAGGATGGGGCACACCAATCCCCATGATCAAGTCTCCTCAAGGAGAGTATCGACCGGTCCCAGAGTCGATGTTACCCATTCTAGGCCCCCAACGTGGCCAAGTACTCCCAGAGAACGGACAATTGGAAACCGATACTTTGGACACGTTCTTTGACTCTTCTTGGTACTATCTACGATATCTGGACCCACACAACGAGAATTGTCTAGCAGATTTGGAAAAACAGAAAGAGTTCATGCCAGTCCACTTGTATGTTGGAGGTATCGAACATGCTGATTGTCATGTCTTCTTCGCCAGATTCATCTCCCACTTTCTTCATGATATTGGGTTGGCAGCAACACCAGAGCCTTTTGCTCAAATGCTACCTCAGGGCATGGTGAAAGGTCTCACGTTTGTTGGCAGTGAAGGACAGTATCTGAAAGGAGATGAGGTTGAAGGTAGGGGAGGAGTTTTGGAAAATTTTAGAAAAAGCCTTATCTTTTAAAGTTTTATCAATGATTTCTAAACATTATCCATGTCCACGGCACTTCTCTCACTTTCAGAAGTCCAAGGAGAATACATTCGAAAAGATACGAAGCAATCAGTCAAAGCAACATACGAAAAAATGTCGAAATCGAAGGGAAATGGCCTCGATCCAATGCAAATCATCGATGAATTCGGAGTCGATATGACCAGAGTTCAACTCCTAAGAGCTGCGGCACCAAGATCTGATGTGAATTGGTCCACGAACTACCTCAAGGGACTAACAAAGTGGGTGGAGAGGATACGATGGCTTGTGGACACCTACACCAGCTACAGGAGGTCACAACCAACAGCTGAACCCAAGAATAACGAAGAAACTGATATGTATTGTAAAGAAGTCTACAATTATCACATATTGAATGTAAGTTTAGAGATAAAGGTTGGGAATAGAAGGATATAGGGCTCGGGAGGATGATGTTGTTTTATATGCCTACATAAAGAACCCGCCATTTTTTACAGGAAATTACAGGCAAAGTATGGCGGGTTCTTTATGTCGGCACCTAATAGCATGGAAATGGTTAATATAGGTCTTATTTTGAAGTTAGAAACCTTTTATAAGGTTGTTTAAATAATTCTGGGCTCCCTAATTTCAAAAATTTGCATTGAAAAGGGGCACAGAAATATTTGAACTACCTAATGGTTTGGAAGTTAAGGAAAAAGTTTCGGGCGGGGTAAATTTAGGGGGGGGTTTGAAAAAAAAATTTTGTGGAATAAGGTGCTTTTTTATTTAAAAAAAATTTGAGTGGGTCCCTTTTTTGGTTGGATGTGTATTTTTACATTGAATTCAGAAACCTTTTAGTAATATTTGAATTTTCATTTTATTGCCGTTTTTGGCATTGTGTTGCAAGTAAAAAAGTTTCCATATAACTAAAATTGGCAAATGTATGTTAGAAAAAGGATTTTTTTACTTTAAAATGTATAAAATATCACTTTGTAAAAATCATGTTTTCGTGGTGGGACACACATTTAGTAAAAACATATTATCTCTTATAGTATTTTAGTTAAACTACATTAATTTAGCTTTTTTTTATAAATATAAATCCAAAGGGCTTCAAAATAAGTGTAATAGCTTGCAACACAATGCCAAAGACCTCGCAAGATTTGCTTTATTGACGCTTTCAACTGTATATGAGATAAGTATTGTGATTTACAAGTTAATGTTGATAAGATACATATCTTACAGGTATCTTTATGTTTGGAGCTACTACACTTGCACAATACTAGTATCATGAATCTACAAGGGCTAACAAGCTCTCTCAGGGTAGGTATATATATATTTTTGAGTTTATGGCACAGAGAAAGAGCTAAATCTTATCTAAAATTGAAAAAATTGATTTTGTTTGATATAGGTTTGTACTACAATATCGCTCGCCCTTTTACAACACGAACCTTTCAGAAAATGGACCCAGAAGAAATCGGAACGAGCAAAGAAGCCGAACGATGTATTCACGCTCTAGTCATCATGCTTCAGACAGTAGCACCAAATATCTCCAAAGAGTTGTGGGCTCAACTGGTTACAGTCAACGCGTACGATGAGAGCATCAGAGAAAAAGACAAAGAGTTGGAGCAACAGAAATGGCCACAAATCGACCCAGAAGCTGATATTGAGTTCATTATCAGGGTAAGAAGATTGATTTTGTGGGTTATTGGTGGAAAATTGTGATTTTTGAAAAAACGAGGTTTTCGTGGTGGGACCAAAAAATTCGATTTGTAAATATGATGAGATTTTATGATGGCAGTGGGATTTTTAGTGATGTTTTAGTTGTCTTCCGTTGCAAGTTTGACGATTCTATATAAATTCATGTTTTCGTGGTGGGACCAACAATTGCATTTTTTAAAATTTAGGTGTTTAACTTATGATACTGATTAATTTTTCAATGTCTACAGGGATTTTAATGCTATTTTATTTCGTTTTTGATTGACAGTTTGATGATTATATATAGTTTCAAGTTTTCGTTGTGGGATCTACAATTTTATTTTTTTGAAAAGGACAGTTTTAAATATGAGGTTTTATTATTTTTTATAAAAATTGGGACCTTAATTAATTTTTTTGCATTTTTATAATATTTGACTTTTAATGAATTTCATGTTTTCGTGGTAGGACCCAAACTTTAAGAAAAATATGTGTATTTTGCAAAGGTTTGTACTAGATAGTAAAATGATTTGAAATTAAAATACGCCAAATTTGCTTTCATCTCTCAATTTTTACGTATTTTAGATGCTCGGTATAACATGTGTCAAGGCCTCAGTCCCACGCCAATTAATACAGCACACCTCGAAGGAGGAGCTCCTCGAACTGGCCAAACAAAACTATCACAAAGGCTTTTTCGACCTCTTAAGCGAACAAAACCTGACCATCAACGACAGCCGAGTACGACGACGTACCGGCCTGTACGTGTGTTTGGATCTGGACGTGCCGAGCACGATAAAGAAGGACGACGTATCAGCCATCACGAAGATATGGAACGACCGGAAGTTCCAGATTCTGAAGGCCGAGAAGAAGAAACAGAAAGCACAGTAGGAAGGGTATAGCGGTGTAAGGCACGGTAGTGGGTACTGTAGTCTAAGATATAATACTGCAGGGTACTGTAGCCTACAGTATGCTAAGTACTGTAGCCAAGATACCACAATTAGGTTGTTAATTGTTTATATTGTTGAGATAAATTGTTATTTTCTTAATAATCCTTGACCGCAGATTTAATATTTTCAAAATCTTCAAATTCCGCAGCCTGCGAGCCCTCCTTTCCAAGCTGCGTCCTAACTTTTTATAAGAATCCACAAACCAAAGCTCAATTTGGATTCAGATCCTCTATACCAACTCATATATAGTCCAAAACCTTACAATACTCTATATTTATTTCGACTTAGGAGTGTAGTTGATAAAAAATGACAAAATTTGTTAAAATTACAAGATAACTGGAAGGTTTAAGTGATGCAGGTTGGGGGAGAAATAAGCGATGGAGTGAATTGACACGATGTTGGAGGATATAATTCTCCAGCTAGCGACTGAAAAGTAATAATTATAGTTAAATAGTATTATTTTTAAAATAAACAGTACCATTTTTTAGATAATGAGCACTATATTTGGCTAAAAAAGTACCAAATTTAAGAAAAACAGCACCAGTTTTAGATAAAACAGTACCACTCTTAACTAAAAGGTACTATTAAGCAAAACATTTCTATCTAGTATCAAAAATACAGTACTAATTTATAAACATGGTACTACATAGAAATGGTACTTTCTGACTAAAAAATAGTGCTATTCGACCAAATAAGTACCATTTAAGAAAAAAATAGTACTATTTAGCTAAAAATAATACTGATCATCCAAGAATGGTACTGTATAATCGAAAAGGGTACGATTTGACCAATAATGGTACCAATAAACCAAAAAAATGGTACTGCTTAACCAAAAACAGAGCAATTCATCGAAAAAGCGTACTATTTAGCTGTATCATTTTTCTAATTCTGGCCCTATTTAACTAAAAAAATGCTACTGACCGTCCAAAAAAGGTACGACTAAATTAAAAATGGTACCAATAAACTGAAAGATGGTACTACCTAGCCAAAACTAGTGCAATTCTAAAAATAGTACCACTTAGCTTTAACACTTACACATTTAGCTAAAAGTGCACCATTTAGTTAGTTGCTCTCCAGCTTCTTCTGCAGTTGAAGATTGTGGTGGAGTTCGGGGCGGATGTCGCAGACCAATTGAAGGAGACGAACGATGACTTGTTGTTTGTTTCCGCCGACGGTCTGGTTCATTTGCTCCAGAGTGGTCTCGGTCTCGCGACGAATGCCGGCTTCAATGTCCTCCTTTGTGCCCAGGTATTGTTGTTCGTACTCTTTGAATTGGCGTTCGCGTTCCTGAAGGGCAAAATTTGGTAAATGGGTAACAAATTTTAAAAAAAAATCAAAATATTAGGTTGTTCATATAATTCTGTGCTCCCTAATATGTTTTCATAGTACTATAATATATTTACAGTGCCATGTTAGATTGTTCAAATAATTCTGTGCTCTCCAAGATATGCTTATAGTGCCATGTTAGAATGTTCAAATAATTCTGTGCTCCCCTCAAAGCAAATTTCCGAAGTTTAAGGGCACAGAATTAGTTGAACAGCCTAATATAAGGTGGCAACCAAAAACTAGGTAAAGCCCTACCTGACGATACTTTTCGACCTCGGCCTGAGCCTCTTGCTTGGCCTGCTTCAGGCGTTGGGCCTTGCGTTTGCGAGCCTCGTTGATCTTCTCGGCCGCGCGCTTCTCGGCGGCCAACAATTGCATGATTCCAGTGGTTTGGGAAGCCATTTCCGGGTCGGTTCAGTACCTAAAATCATACCAATTTCGTAAAAATTTGACGTATACCTAAAAATGTCAATACTAAAAGTAGTACTAAATAAGGTGCAAAATAATACTAAAAATACTAAATAGCACCACAAAATACTGCTAGGAAAGAAGGGAAATAGTACTGAATGTTGATGCTAAATAGTACGAAAGATCAATACTAAATAGTGCCAAGTGAAATAGTACCAAAGCCTGAAAAATAAAAAAAACATCAGATATTATCCATGGTCTCAGACCATTCAACACGAATCAAAGTTTTTCTAATCCTCATAAAATTATATTTTTAAAGCAAACACCCATTGTTATTAATCATCAACCAGTAACAATATAGACCCGTAACATTGATATGACAAAAAAAATACAAATTAACCTTAATATGACAAAGAAATATATAAATGACATATATATATACCATAATATCACATATTAACTTACTGTACATATACTATAAATTCAATCTTAAATAAAGGTATAGCATAACGAATAGAAATACAATCTTAAATATATTAGGTTGTTCAACTAATTATGCGCCCCCCACCCCGAAAATGTGCTTTGCGAGGGAGCTCAGAATTATTTGAACAACCTAATAGGTATACTTCTAAAGTAAAATAACCTCAGAATCATACAGGAAATACAATTTTAAATATAGGTATCGAATAACATCATAATTCAAATACAATTTTATATTATAATAGGAAAGAAGGTCCAAATGTGTACCTACAACAATATTCCAATCAATATTATTCAAGCTATAGACTATGCACGCGCTTTGGAAACATATTGATCATAATATTAGGCTGTTCAAATAATACTGTGCCTTCTAACCCCGGAACTGTTCCTTAAGGGGGCGTAGAATTATTTGAACAACCTAATATGCCACTATAAACATATTTTATAGTACTATCAACTTATGCGACAGCACACTATTGTACTATAACCTTATGCCACAGCATACTTGCTCTCCCACGGGATGCGTGGGTCCTTCACCGTGATATTACAAGCGAATTCCGATGCCAAGGTGTCTATATCTTCTTCTGACAGCTTGAGTACCTTCTCCAACCCATCAATCGCTCCCTTCTTCTCTTCCAAACTCTTCTTGAGTAATGTCTTTGGGCATATGAAGGTAGTGATGTCGTTTCTCTCTTCGTTGTCTATCGTTATGAATGGGTTTGGGATTCTGCTTCTGCCGTACAATGTTGTGGTAGTTCCTTGTTCGCAAGTGACACGCGCTTTCCACAGTAATTCAAAGTATATTACGGTAGAGTTAGTTTGATCTTTGTGGTTTGGCCATCTAGAGATAAAGGATGGTATCTCCTTGAATACTATTGAAGGTTCTAAAGATAGCGACGATGATTTGGAAACTGTAGCATCTGAAGTTGATTTAGATGCTCCTGTAGCTCCTGAATTTGATTTGGATCCTCTTGCAGCTTCTGAAGGCGATCTAGCGGACTCTGAAGCTGCTGATGATGATTTTAACGATTCTACCGATCCTCTGGCTTCTGGAGTCGATTCTCGTGATCCGTAGCCTATCGTAGCTCCTTCTGAAGCCATTTTTATTCCAGTAACACCATCTGTTCCCAATCTCTTGCCATTACCACCTTCAACTCCCAACTTTTTGCCTACTACAACATCAGTTTCGCCCTCTCTCCCCATATTAACCTTGACTTTGAAGCAGAACGTATCCTGTTGATCCGTCTCTAGCATCACACTTCTGTTTGACAGCTTCTCCAGTCCAATAACTTCTTCAATCCTCTTCTCATTACTCTTTATGCTCAGTTTGAGTACTTCAATATTGCTAAATGTCTTTGTGACTGGAGCTTCATTCCTCACCACTAAGCCACATAGCCCGGACTTCTTGTCCACTACTCTAATACTCGAGTGCAAGAGCATCTCTGATGTTATGATAAACTCAATCAGGTGGTTTCGGACCGCTCCATGGGCCGAGCTATAAGTTATCATGACTTTGATCAATTTCTCCACAACTTTGGTCGTTGATACGAATATCAGTAGGTTGAGGGTGGTGTTCTGGCCTGGTAGGATTTGGAAATGCTCTTGATAGCCTTCTGGATCTTGGCTTCGAAGTTGAGCTGAGGCTTGATGTGAACTATAGTCTGTTGCTTGATATACACCATGACCTGAACCTTGAACTGAGCCAATATGTAAACTATGCTCCGCTCCTTGACCACCAAACCTTACTCCTTGGCTTGATACACCCAAACCGTAATGTAAACCATGACCGGCTCCTTGATCAGCGCCATGACCCAAGCCTGATGAATAGCCACCTCGCCCATCCACAGCAATTCCAAACTCATTGGCACAGTCGGACGTGATTAGAACGTTAGCTGCCGACTCGGACTTGTTTTGAATGGCCAATTCGGAGGAGTAAACTTGTCCACAATATAATTGTAATGGTATTTTGTGATGTTCATCGTACGAATGTGGTGGTAGAGAGATGTCCAGCCGTGGCCATACCAATTTGTCCGTTTTTACGCAGATTTTTGATGATTTCTGAAAAGAAAAACGTGTTATACACATTAAAATTGAATTGAAAATGCTGTAAAATTTAAAAGCACTTTACTTCCAATTTTTACTTTAAATCATTGAAAATCGTGCTTTAGCTAAAACATCATTTCTTGACCTTAAAAATCGAAAAAAACGTCAAAACTTCTATTTCAAATCGAAAAACAGGTCAAAAACCATATTTAAACGCCTAAAAAATCCCAAACTTCCTACATATCCAACAATTTTTCAACCAAAATCTTACCTCACTCCCTTCTACAGCTATGACTCCATTGATTACTGCAGTTTTATTAAGATCTGACAACCTGCACGACATTGATGTGACTTCATACATGTTATCCACGCTTTTTGGAGTGAAAGCCAGCAGAACTTCGGTGATATTGCCCTCTTTTTCATTGTCATAAGCGGGGATTTCGATTCTTTCTACTATATGACATTCGACTTCAGCGTTGGACTAAACATAAAGGTATTATTATTGGGATTGATACCTAAAAATCGACCCTTTTTAAAACACCTATTAGGTTGCTCAAATAATCATGTGCCCCCTCTCAAAACAAATTTTCGAGATTAAAGGCACATAATTATTTGAAAAATCTAATAAAACCCCTTCCCTCACCTTAACCTCCAACTTGACCTTCTCCATGAGCACCGGGAAGGCATATTTGTTCACCAATCCAATCTTAACATAGACCGGTTCATTGGTTGGTACCTTTAGTACCTTTGGAGCTCCAAAAGGCTGCTTAACAGCTGGATTGTAGTGCCTCATCTTGGCAATGCTCTGATTGTACAACTCCATCCATGATTCTTTGCCGTTCCTCGAGATCACGTCCTGATTCACGTAGTACATGAGCGTGCTCTTTGGCTCCAATTCAGGTATGGTTAGGGCTACCGAGTCCATGCCTTCACAGACCTTGAGGTAGTTGACAAAGTTGATAATGGACTGACCTTCGGTTCTTTCGCTGCCATCTGACTTGAGCAGCTTCTCCAAACATTCCTTGACCATTTCCTTGTCGTTACCCAGTTCTCGGCACATCTCTTCCAGTAGGTGGTCTTCGGCCGCTGACCATCTCTTATCACTAATCTCTGTTAACACCGACTCTAATAGCCTTGTAGCGATAGTGTCCAGCTTGATTTGGTAAAAGCATTTCGAGGCCAAGAACCGATGGAACGACTGCTTTCGGAACATTCTGGCACGGCCAAACAAGGTGCCCGAGTGTTCGATGGCGACGGCTTTGAAGAGGTCGGTGAGGTTGGTTTGGGGGATGAACCGGGCCAGGAAGCCGGCTGCGTCTTGTGGCCTGTCCAAGGCTTCCAGGAGGCGGGTGGAGAAGAGCAGTGAACGGAAAAACAGGAGGGGATTCCTGAAGGCAATTAGCATATATACAAAGAAGGTGAGCTGATTTGCAAAATTTTGGAGCTGATTCTCAATTTTCAAAGTCATTTTGTCAAATTTTAAAAAATTTTAAGTCAAGAAAGTTTTGTCGTTTTTTAAGCTTAAAACAAGAGAAATTTGCGAAAAAACTTTTTCCAGCGAAAAAATCCAAACTGTAACCTATTTTTTAGATTTTCCCAGTTCCAAAACCAACTTTGTTACCTAAAATTCAAAAAACAGCCTTATTCTCCCAATATCAACCCACTTTTTCCTTAAAACCCTCACTTTTTACCCCCAAAATCACTAAATTTCAACTCACAAGCTAGTTTTCAAATAGTAATTCAAGGAATTCTCAATGTAATGCATTGGAAAGTTTTTGGCATTCGAAGCTCCAGATAGGTAGGAAGTGATGGCCGCCATTTCCAACGTTCCAGCGTGCTGTAGCCAAGCCTGATCATTTAAAAAGTCTTTTTTCAAACTCTGATACAGCTGAAATGCAAATGGATAGGCTCCAAATAGGAAAGCTAGATCTGCCAGACGTCTGGATTGCATTTCCGTGCTTTCTGTGGTGTAGCTGAAATGAAGTTGAAATTTTAAAAATTTAAAAAAAAATTAAAAAATCTAAAAAACATGATTGCACCTATACCTAAAAAATAATTTTAAGTCCAAAAACCACCCCTTCCCTCTTAAAAATTCCTTACTTAACACTAGTTGAGTTGGTAGTAGGTGAAGCCGTAGCGACATTGAGCCACTTCCTCATACTCGTGAATGACTTTCCTATGCCTCTCCTGGAGACGATAGCATCATTCAGGAGTTGCATTTGCTTTGTCACATATCCAATTAAGGTCATGTTGATAAAGTGTTCGACAAACGACTTTATCCGATCTCTGTCTTCTTGTGATAAGCATTTGCCGAAGGAACACACTTCTACTTGAGGTTTTTCCTGAAAGTAAGATTTGTATTTTAGCTTACTGTAGACTCATAACCAAAAAATGATATTTTTCTACTTTTAAAATGATAAAACTTTAAAAATTGTAAAAAAATAAAATTTTTAAAAGAAAGAATCAAATTTCCATTTTAAACCCCTATACCTCTTAAAACTTTGTTAAAATCCACTAACCTGATCAATAGCAATTCCATTAGAATTAGGATTTGGGCTTCGGCTAGCTAAAATTTCTCGTCTAGCCACATCCAGCCCATTTCTGAGACCGATTCTCCTTACATTAACATTGCTCCACAGATCAGGCAGATTCACCTCTTGTTCTGAGTTTATTTCCAATAAAGCTGAGAAGTTGTCCCCGTATTTGTCTTTTACTGACTTGTAGATTCGTTCAGCACTAAAACTAGTATGTTAAAACTATATTTTTAATTTGAAAGTAAATTTTAAATTTTGCACGGTGCAATAGTTAAAACTCATATGTTATTAATATAGAACAAAATATTATTAAAATAGGTCAAAACACATCTAATATAAAATTTTAGATCACAAAAACATACTTTTCTTTGTTTCCTTTAAGAACATCGTGTAAAACTACGTAATACTTGAGAGTTTGAGGTAGAAACCATTTCGGAGACGAACAAAATGCTGGAATTTGAAGCGATCCAGCATCTGAACCATGCTGAAATTTAGCATATTATTTTAATTAACTTATTTTTAAATATAACAGACTTATCTTAACCTTAAACACCACAAAAAGCAGTAAAAACTAAAAATAAGATATTAACCATAACACCTAAAATAATATAAGTTTTATCAATACCTTATCATTATAACTGCTCTAAAACTAACTGTCATAATCCCTAACATCTATATCATCCTTTACTTTAGTCACCTTATCTAAAAAATCAGCAAAACCAACAAAAAATTATATTAACCATATACCTGTTGTAAGTTTTGCTGGTTCACTAAGTTTTCCAACTCTCCCAGTGGATTCTGATCTTCAGCTGATATTACGAATATACAAGCTAAATGTGCCTTCAAAAAATCATGTTCAGCTGGCTCAAACCATGAGTGAAACGCTTGAACGAAACAATTGTCCCAGACATCCGATGAGCTGTTGTTACTGTTCAATTTTACTATCTACAACACACTTTAATCAGTAAATTGATATTGTAATGTAAAAAGCATACAAGATGATATGTATAAGAGCTAACAAAGATAGGTTTCCACGTATTGTCATCACAAAAACAGTACAAGGAGAAAAACATTTTATTGATCACCTAAAACAAGAAAAATAAAAGAAATACCTACCTCTTGAAGAACCGAAGGTAATACTGACAAACTTAATAAATACCCATCTTTTCGTATGTCCCTGAAGTCAACTGTTAAAGTTATCTGTCCACTACGACCATTAGGATCCTGAAAAACAATCATCAATCATAGATAACGTCAAACACAATATTAAATGCTAAGATACGTAAAATATACAAAAAATAACTTTGAAGCATAAACTGCGTCAAAATCTCCATAAAATTTCGCACAAAACCCCAATTTTTATCAAAATCCAGCTCGAATATTCACCTTGATTTCCGCTTTAATCGTGCTGAACGGGCCCAGCATCTGAGCAAACGACAATTTGTTTCGATAAGCAACATTCTCGGCTCCTTGGCTTGACAAAACGGCGACACTCGGACAGAACCCGCTTTTAGAAGCAAATGTGTTCATAATCAGAAACCAACAACCAGATTCCTCGCTTCAACGAGACCAAGAAGCAATCTCTCGAACCAAAGACTAATATTTTCCTGGCGCCTCTCGCTTCGCGTGCTCTCTCATCGTGTGAGCGGGTTTCGATTATTGACGTAATTTTTTGTTATTTTTGTAACGAAGTGTCACAAAAATACAATTTTGGAGAATATATTGCTGGATTTCGTAAGTTTGGAAAGGCTGTGAATTTGAACGGCCTTCTGAAGGAGTTATTGAAGTGGCACAAGATATTCAGAAGTTAAAATGATTGAGGTCACAGTAAATGATCGTCTTGGCAAGAAGGTACGAGTAAAATGCAATCCGACAGACACGATTGGAGATCTGAAGAAGTTAATAGCTGCTCAAACGGGTACAAAGTAAGTTTTTATGCCTTATATTGTTTTGTTTTTAGGTTTTAATGCTTCTCCTTAACTTAAACTTTAAACTTCATAAATAATATCCTGAAAATGTTCTACTTGTAGTGACTTTACATTTGCTTTTCCTTTATTGAAAAGGTGTTACCTTTAGTTCTTCCTTTTAAAACCTCTTTTTTAGAGCAGACAAGATCCAGCTGAAGAAGTGGTACAACACATACAAGGACCACATTACGCTACAAGATTATGAAATCAACGACGGCTTCAACTTTGAACTCTATTATCAGTAATTTATGTTATCCTTGATGGACTTTGTTAGTTTTTTAAATATATGTATTGTAAATTTGATTTTTGGGTATATTAAAGTCTTAACTATGATTTTATCGAATTTGTCAACCTTATGATAAGGGTTTTGCCTGTATTAACTTTGAAATGCATCTCTATTGTGGATGTTACTTTACAAACGACTCTTTGATTATATTAAGCTTTAGCTGACTAAACACAAGCCTATAATGGTTTCTTTCATAACAAATCATAAAGGATTCTTAAACTTAATTGTTTCCATCAACGCCTATCTTCAAAACAACAACAACTTTATTAAACAGCTTCTTGAGAAGTTTTAAGAGATTCTTCACGGTGTAACCTCACTTTTTCTCTGTAGGTTTCGTTGATTCCTTCCAGGTTTCGGGCAATTTCAATGGCATAGAATATGACCTGAAAAATAATATCAAATGTTAATGTATACGAATCACATTTTTGGCTGTAAAATAACTTAATAGTAAAATATAGATTGTAAACTAACTTAATCATTTCTAATAGAGCATAAGAAAATAGCTCTTCCTTCATCTAACCTTAAAATAACATGATAGGTAATATAAACCTACCTGTGGAACTAAAACAGTGTTTTCGTTGGTGTAACTTTGATCAGCATTCAATCTTAACAAAGATCCAAAGTTGTAATCCTTAACTTCTTGGAATTGCATGCAAAATTCTCTCCATTTCGTCACATTGTCACCTTTCAGGTCTTCGATGGTCAACTAAACATAAAACATCAAAATCAACTCATAAACTTACATTTGTCACTTTCAATTCCGGGAAATCCTTCCTAAAAGCTTCATGTATAATATCCTGTTCTTTGCACAATTTCAAATGCTTGGTATCCGAAGAAAGAAGCAGGTTTGTATGGACTTCAGCCTTCTTGAAGGCCTTCTCTGCCCATTGGATCTCGACGATGGGATCGTTGATGTAGTTCTCGGGAGTGTCACAAAGTTGGGTTCTCAAGTCTGTCATGACCGTCTGTAGATATGTATTTTAGCAATAAGGTAACTTTCCGAATCTCTACCTTACTGATAAAGATATCTTTTACGGTAAAAACAAAAAAAAATCTGGAAAATAATTTTCTTGAGGTATTTTTGTAGGTCAAACAGCGATTTTGTGATTATAGACGGAAAGCCACGGTGAAAATAAATAATTGCAATATTTTAAAATCTTGTATACAAATTGTATACGTGTTTAACGCTTTTATTCTGGTCTAAAGAAAGCATATTGTTTAAGAATGCCGAAAAAATTCACGGGTATGAATCAGAAGTCGGCTGTGGCCAAAGCCAAGAAGAATGAAGCTAGAGAAGTTGAGAAAGCCAAAACAGAGAAGGCAAAAGAAGATGCCAAATGGGCTGAGGATGATACTAAGGTGTTGAAGAAGCTTCAGAGAAAAGTAAGTTTTTTAAACTTATTGTTTTTGAGTTTAGAAAGATGTATACTGGATGGTGGAGATGGTTTTACTTATAAAAAGTGTAACTTCATATCAAATTGGCTTAACTTTTGTATTCTGCTTGTTAAAACTATGTTTCTAGATTTACAAAAGTTTTTTTTCAGGAAGAACAAGAATTGAAACGTCTGGAAGCTCAACAGAAGAAACAGGAGAACAAGCAAGCTTATGAAAGTGAAATGCAGAACATCGGAAAAGAAAAACCTTCTGCTTCTAAAGTTACAAAAGCTCAAATTGATGCTATTGTTAAACAGGAGAAGGCAGAGCAAGAAAGGGAGCGTCTACGGCTTTTAGAAGAGAGTAAGAAAATTGTTGTACCTGATCATCTACAAGAAAACATGAATCGAATGAATATTGGTGAAGTAGCCCGAAATGTCAATGATGCTTTGAAGATTTTGGGTGATAAAGGACCGGCGGAGCCTCAGAAGAGTTTGAAGACGGCTTATTCTGATTTTGAAGCACGTAGATTACCTCAACTGAAAGAGGAAAAGCCAACGTTACGACTGTCTCAACTAAAACAACTTTTGAAGAAGGAATGGCAAAAGTCCCCGGAGAATCCACTGAACGAGAAGATAATGGGTATTATTAGTTAATTATTCTTGGCTAGAATTGTTTGTGTATATTGTATAAAATAAAGTTATTGAATGATCAAGGTTGATATTGTAGGTCAAGTGTTTAATCACTTTGATATCGAATTATTTTAATTTTTCTATAGATTTTGCTATGCTTTTGTTTAAGTAGTATTAATGTGATCTTTAGATGGTGTTTGCTGTATTTTCTTCTAATCCTCGTGTGGAAATTGAGGGATCAAAGACGATCCAGGACCTTATTAACACTGTGAAGCCGGCGGGCGATAGCAAGAAATGCGGTAAGTATATTCATTGTTTCTTTCTGTTTTTAGGTAATATTTATCTTCTACATCACCTTTATTTAAAATAGAGGTTGATGGACACCTAAAAACAACCAACAGTGATGTTAACGATATTACACTAAACTAACTTGTTTTAGTTGTGTTTTTCCGTGGTCAAAAGCTCTCCGATGACCAAATTATTGACCAAATCGCTGGAATAAAGCCTCAGAATGCTCTTCGTGTTCTCTACGATGTCACAGCTGCGGAAACTGAAAAAATGGAGACTTCTGTGGATCAACAACTTGTGTCGACCTTGGAAAATTTGCAAGAACCTCAAGTTCAGAAGGTAATCTCTTGGTTAAATGATTATGTTAGGGTCGAGTAGCTTTTCCATCAGCTTTTTTAGTAATTTATTGAATGTTTTAAAGTTGTTTTGGCTGTAAAAAAGTTTAAAATATAGCTTCAAGCTACGTTTTTTGTTGAAAAATTGCCTTTTTTCTTCATTTTTGATGTTTTAAAATCTAAAAACCGGCTTTTAATTTTACAAAAACTAAAAAATTTACTGTTGCAGATTGCCGACGTCATCACCAAGCCTGATTTCAAGCGCCATTATGCTGCAAAATACTCGAAAATCCTGGAAAACTCGACCTTCCTCAACCTCCTGGCCGACTTTTCGCAATGGCAAGATGGAATCAAGATGTATCCCGAGTTCTGCCAATTTGTACGTCACGTTATTGATGAAGTCATACCAAAAGACGCATTTGGTCGTATTTTCAACCCAGCCGGGCCATCAATCCGAAGTGTACCACCAGCGAACGCTGATAACCGAATCACGGCTGATGCTCTTCAGAATGCTTTTGCTTCAGTTATGGGCGGCAATCTTGATGCATTAGCACAGAATTCCCAAAATCTGCCAACTCAAAGCGCCTCGGCTCCAAACCTACCTTCTCAAGGCACGGAAGCACCACCAGTACCACCTGTACCACGAGAGAATCCGATGGAGACCTACCGAAGTCAGTTGGATCAATTCAGAGAATTCGGATTCACTGATGACGGAGAGAATGTACAGTATCTGATTGTGACTCAAGGAAACTTCGAAATGGCATTGGAGCTGCTGATCAGATCAAGAGAAGAACAGTAAATCATGGGGTGTGGTAAAGGTATGTTATACCTGTATGGGTAAATGAACTGGTGTTATACCTATATCTGTAAATGGTACATTATTATATATTTGTGACTGGTCTTGCATTAACATATTTTGTCAATAAAATTTAAGGTTTTAAAGCTCATTTACATTGTTAAAAGGCCAAAATAAGTGTTGATGGTATGCTTTATCTTATGGTAAAGGTTTGATGTGGCAATACAGCGTCTAATTGGTCTTTTTGAACTTTATGGTGGTTTATATACAGTAAGATAACTTATTTCTGATCAAAGTATTAAGTTGTTTAAATAATTCTACCATAAACGCTAAAGTTTGCTTTGAAGAAATACTGTTAGTTACAGTAAAATAAGTTAGGTTTGCTTGCTGTAACGTACTGTAACTGCCCAGTAAGGTAGCGTAACTGTTCTTGCAGTATGATACTGTCATCTTAGCTACAGTAATATACAGTGAGCTTACTGACTGCAAGATGTCGTAAAGCTACCTGTGGACCGATTTTTCGAAAATTTTTTTTTCGTTTTTTCACGTACAGGTACCACCTACCTGTGGAATTTTTTTCGGATCGGTTCTGGGGGCGGGGGGGGAGTCACACCCGTAACTGCTCTTACAGTATAATATCATCACTTAAGTTTCAGTAAGACGTCGTAATAAATTTCCAACCTTCTTAAAGTTAACTGTAAGATCTTACTGTAATGTTCTGTAAAGGCTTTTACAGTACAGTATCATAAATTTAATTACCGTAAGATACCACAAGTCATTTCCAATCTTTTTAAAACTAACAGTAAAGTACCGTAACTTTACTGTAAGATACTGTAACTGCTCTTACATATGATACCGTAAGTTCAGTTACAGTAAGAAATTAAAGAAACACCACGTCTAAAATACGGTTTATAAATAGTCATTTAAATACAGTAGATATACAAGTTGCAATATATGTTTATTGTGCCATGTCCGCGCCAGTCATTCCCTCGCCGTTTTTCAACAAAATTTAAATACTTTTAGAGGGTTAGTTGGGGATGTTGGTGAGGCCGGTCTGCTGCGAGAAACGGTAGTCGGGGGCGCCCGGACTGTAGCAGGTGTTCTCGGCCAAGGTCTGATCACCCTCCACCCAATACATCATGTAGAAGTTGCACATCTCGTCGGCGCCGGTTGGACCCATGCTTATTAGTCTGGAAGAGTATGGTTGATAAAGGGTAACTCAATGTAAAATGATAAAATTTAAGACTTATCTGAGAATTTCTTAATATTACCGTAACGCTACCAACACCCTAGCCAAGGTCTTCCCTACCCTACATTAAAACTAGCCATACCTACGTTAAGTCAAGACTAATGCCTTTACGTCTACTGGAAAGGTAGTAGACTTAACTTAACTTACCGTAACCAGCTACAGTCCTACAGTAACTCTGACCCTGCCCCTGCACTACTATAATCCTATCTAACATTATGTTAATTGGTAATAATAAAGCCTATCCTACCATAGCTTTATCTTACCGTAACCTTACCCTATTTAGTCATACTCAGCCTTACCTCGGACTTAAAGTAACCCTACTTAGCCTTATCTTATCCATACCCTACTGTACCTTACCTTTCCTTATTTTACCCTACCCTTATCTTACCGCAACCTTACCTTAACTCTACCTCAGCTTTAGGTAACCACCGCCCTACCCCTGCCCTACCGTAACAATACCTACCCTTATCTTACCCCTACCCTACTTTACCATACCTTGCCTTACTTTTATCTTACCGCAACTACCTTAGCCTGCGGTAACCATCACCTTACTCCCACCCTACCGTAATCTTACCTACCCTTACCTGACCCTACCCTAGACCGGCCCTAAACAATCCCCACCCTCATATCTTCAAAAACCCTCACCTGTCCTCATCGTTGCTCATGTAGCATCGGCTGGCGACAATGTCTCCTGGTCTGATGACCATGCTGGTGTTCTTGACAGTCTCGAACAACTGTTCCTTCTGAGGGTCTCGTTCACCAATCAAGAACCATTCGTCTTGACCTTTCTCGTTCTCAGACACCATCCAGCCGGCCACTTTGGTACCACGCTTGTGGGTATGAACTCGGAAAGCGAATGGGTGGATCTCCATTGGCTCGTTCATTACACAGGCGGCTTCGAAGGTTTCTTAAAGTAGAGATACGTTAGGATTTAGATGTAGTGAAGTTATGTACAATGGTAATGTAATGGCATTACATTGCTCTACCCTACCCTACCCTACCCTACCCTACCCTACCCTACCCTACCCTACCCTACCCTAACCTACCCTACCCTACCCTACCCTACCCTACCCTACCCTACCCTACCCTACCCTACCCTACCCTACCCTACCCTACCCTACCCTACCCTACCCTACCCTACTCTACCCTACCCTACCCTACCCTACCCTACTCTACTCTACCCTACCCTACCCTATCCTACCCTACCCTACCCTACCCTATCCTACCCTACCCTACCCTACTCTACCCTACCTTACCTTACCCTACCTTACTCTACCTTATCATATCTTACCTTAATCAACCCTGACCTCCTTGCTTTCTTTACCCTACCGTGCTCTGTCGTGCCCTACCATGCTCTACCCTAACCTACTTTTCCCTACTCTGCCCTAACTTGCTCTACCCTGCCGTACCTTGCCTTACTTTTCTTTACCCTACCTTCATATCTTTACCCATCCTCCCTATTTGTCCTTACCTTCAGCCTTTGGAGGCAATTGACCACCAGTCACGGTCAACAAAGTAGCAGCCGTCTTCGGTTGTGGCACGTCAGTGAGCTTGATCTTCAACCCAGAGTTGTCCTCCTTCTCCATGGCGTGCATGTAGTGCACCTGTAGTACCAAGTACTGATTCTTGGTCTCAGGTCCAATTGGGAATGCCACACCCTCGGGCAGTTTCAGCTCTGGAGCACCTTTGGCCCAAGCATAGATGATATTGGGACTGTTGGCACAAGGTGGTGCTTGAAGATAGCTGGGGTCGGCGACTGGTGACATTTCCCCACAATTCCATGCTGGTACTGGTACTTGTACTCCTGGAGCATCACAACCGAAGAGGATGATGTGATGGATCATGTGATGGTCGGCCAACGCTTCGAAGTTGATAACGTAGCCTGGGGTTTCTTGGCGGAAGGCTGAGCATAAATAGGTATCGTTCTGAAAGAAAATAGAGTTTTTTAAGGTATAAAGTGACATTTTGTAAAAAGAAAATTTTTTTTCATTTCCCAGTCTTAAAAATTTAATTGTTTTGGAAAAATAGCCTTAAATTTAAAAATACAAAAATTCAAAAGGTCCCACCACGAAAACATGAAAACTCAAAACACTTTTAAAAATAACAGATTATGGAGCAACACTGTTCTTTTAAGACACGAGATGTTGTAAAAAACCATTTTTTATAAAAAGGTTTAAAAAATATCTTTTTATTGGTCCCACCATGAAAATCTGAAACTTCAAAATATCTTATAAAATCAACAGTTTATTATCTAAAAATGGGTTTTTAAGATCAAGATGATGTAAAAAACCATCTTTCCGTAAAAAATATTTTAAATTAGGTTTATTGGTCCCACCACGAAAACTTGAAACCTCAAAATCCTTTTAAAAAATCGAAAAAAAAACTTACAAAAGTTGGTTTTTCGCCAGGAATTCGCAATTCCTCTTCGAAAACGCGATCTTCCACTTGTTCGGCTTCGAGTTGTTCGACCGGTCGAATGTTTTCGTCCAAAAACTCGAGCTCTTCGGGTAGTTGATATTGGTATCCCATTTCCATTTCCTCCGGGCTCAACGGCACGAAATAGCCCAAAACATGGCCCACAGTCAGGAGACACAGCCACGATAACATCATGGCCCTGGAAGTTGTGAAAATTAAAAATCGAATTAAAAATTTAAAAATGGCGCGAAAGTTATTTTAATATTAAAAAGCATTTAAAAAAAGTCTTGTCGTTTTTTACGTTAAAGTCTTTGTAAATTTACGACAAGCTTTTTTTTTAACGTTTTGATATTAAGAGAAACAAAATTTCAAAGAAGCACAACATCTGTCCTACCCCACCTGCCCTATCTAGACAATGGGGAACGGACCGGGCCGGAGAAAAATTTAAGTCGGGCCGGACTTGAAAATCACGGCCGGGCTTGGCTGCACGTAAAAAAATCGGGTTGTGCAAAATTTAAATCGAGTATGGCTTGAAAAACTGGGCCCGGCCGGTTCCCCATGTCTGTTTGTCCTAACTTGCTTTACCCTGTCCTACTCTTTCTTTCTCTGTCCTAACCTGCCCTACCTGTCTTACCCTGCCCTAAAATGCCCTACCCTGTCCTATCCTGCCGTATCCTACCCTACGGTGCCCTACTCTCTTCTACCCTGCCTTACTGTGCTTTACCTTACTTTGCCCAATCCTGCCCTACCCTGCTCTACTCTACCTTACCCTACCTTAAACTTTACAGAGTAAAATAAATTTAAATATAGCCTAACCTAGCTACAAATTAGATGTCAAAGCCATGTTCCAGTCAAAAATAGATGCTAACTGACAATAAAATTAATTCAAAAGTAAAAGTGCATTTCTTTTACTTCCGCATATACAATTTTATGACGTTCTTTATAAAATTACATGTCAAATTAAATTATGTTGTATTTTTACATTTATATCAGTCTAACAACAAAGAAAGGGGTTAGAATAGTTATTTACAATCAATTTAAGAACTTGAGCGAATGCAAGGGCTAGCCTTACGATTATATTACTAAACTTCAATTTTATACTCAAAAACCGAACAGAACCAGTTTTCAGTTAGTAAACTTCAAGCTCAAACAATATTTTTGACAATTTTTTTTTATTTTTTCAAAAACACTGGTTTCAAACTATTTACTCAAGTATATTATAGAAGGTAAACACAATATACGAAAGCCAAATATGCGTTCGCATGTTAGTACAAATCGCCAAAAAAACATTGTTAAGCCTACTTTTTTCAAGTCAATAGCTATAATATATAACAGGCGAATTATTGTAAAGCAGGTCCTCTATATCTAAAACAATATCCTTAGTAAAAGACCAAAAAATAAAATCCACCCCCAAATCTACTTAAAAAACCACCCCCATCCACTTAAAAACGCCTTGAAATGCTCCTCTAAAAAAGCCCAAACATGCCCCTCTAAAACATGTTGATAAATCAGTAAATAAGGGCCTGTCATGCCTCAATGTTCTTTTTTCGACCGTTCTCCCCGAACGTTCTCCCTTTTGCGGCACAGAGAACTCGCCACGGGAAGCGGCCCAAACCCGGCCTTATCGATTGCCTCGAGGGGCGTGGGCAATGACGTGAGCGAGCCGGCATTAAAGCGGGCATAAGCACAGAGTACGCACATTGGACGTGGATACGTGTACCTTGTTATCTTGTGTTAATCAACCGAGTTTTTGTGATACTTTTTGAGTAGTTTTAGGATTTAAAAGTTGTCCATAGCTATGCGTGGTCAATAAATGTGTAGAAAAAATAGATTTTTTCAAAATTCTCTAAGGATTTTCTGTTGGTCAATAAATTTATAGAAAAATCTAAGTTTTTGGAAATTTTTCACAATTTTTTCTTTTCGGTCAAAAAGTTTCTAGAAAAAAAACATTTTTTTCTCAAAGTTGGTCGATAAATTTTGAAAAAAAGTAAATTTTAAAAAATCTGTCAAAATGCTTTTAGAAAATTTAAATTTTTTGAAATTGATCATAAATTCCTAGAAAAATCAAATTTTTAAAATTGGTCGGTAAATTTCAGGAGAAAAATAAATTTTAAACATTAAATTTTGGTCAATAAGTTCTTAGAAAAGCCACGTTTTTATTTTTCGAGAATGAAATAAAAATTTTTAAATTTTAAAGTTTTTAAAATATTATATTTTTCTTTGTTTCTATTCACTGTTTGACCAATACTAGACGTTCAACATGACTTTTTGGTTTTCAAAAGTCGAAAAGTCACTTTTTTATACTTTAAATGATAACACACCTTCAAACACCAATACAATAACTGTCATTGTCTTGGCTATGAAAAGACGTTAATTGTACAGAATATCATGTTTCTTTTCCCTTATTTTGTGTTAATCCTTTAACACCATGCTATATGTACAAGTACGTACCATTTTTTATAAAGTAAAAGCTTTTCACAAAATAATGTACTGCATAAGCAGGCTAGAGGTAGCACTATAGTTAAGGTAGCGCTAGAACTAGGGCTAAAGCTATGATAAATTATGGCGATTCTAAAACTTCCATAAGGCCAACTAATATACTCTTCATACTGCAAAATATGTATAACGTCATTTAAAATATGTGGAAATAATTATTTTTGTAACTGTGCACTTTTTTACTTCCAAGATTATAAATTTGCTAAGAAACGATTAATAAATGTACATAATTTATTCTTCAACCAAATGTACAAAAAAACATACTTGACTCAAAATGAAATAACGAAGGAAAAACTTGACCCAATACTAAAAATTAAGGAAAAATGCTTAACTTATGCTATACCACACTTACCAAAAACCTCCGAGAAAAAAAATTTGACTCAAGATTAAATAAAGAGGGAAAAAACTTTACCCAAAATAATAATAAAAGAAAAAGTTGACCCGAAATAAAATAAAGAAGGTAAAACTTGACCCATCGATGAAATCAAAGAAAATACTGAACCCATGCTATACCACATCATATCCACCGTCCAAATCAAACAAAAATTGGTTTATTCAAAGCAAAAAGCTAATTATCTACATCAACATCCCTCGATCCATTCACTTTTTGCCAAACGGTCCTTCTTGTCATTCATTTCAAGTTCCTTTCACCTCAGCTTCGATTTGGCTTCGTCGTCGGATTCGGTCGATGAATGTGACTTCTTTTTGGCTTTGCTTGCCTTAGGCTTGGGTTTTTTGGTGGGTGACTTGGACTTCTTTTTATGTTTTTTCTTCGAACTTTTAGGCGATTCTGCACTGTGCTTTTTGGAAGGAACTTTTCGACCGCTGCCGTGGGCTTTTTGGGCTTCTAGAGGATTGGACTTTGCTGAATGAAAGACTGGGGATTTGGAACCGCCACGAGCTGTAGATAAAGACACGCCCTTGTCTCCAATCAGGCAACCTATCTGATCCATCTTGTCTTCCAGGTCTTTGGGAGCGACGGCCTGTACACCCGGGATTTGGAATACTGTAGCCTAAAAAGAGGTTTATTTAAGTATACATCCCAGAGCCCCAGTCCTAGTACTAACCCTAGCCCTAGTAGAAGCCCTAGACCTGGTACTAGCCCTGGTCCTAGTCCTACCCCTAAAACGCGCCCTATTCCTAGTACTAGCCCTGGTACTAATCCTAGACCTAGTACAAACTCTAGACTTGGTACTAGTCCCGGTACAAATCCTAGCCCCAGTACGAGCTCTAGACCTGGTACTGGCCCTGGTACTAACCCTAGACCTAATACTAGAACCTAAAACCCTAGCCCTAGTAGTACTTCTAGTACTAACACTAGGACTACTACTAACACTAGCCCTAGTACAAATAATAGCCCAAGTACTAGACCTAATCCACTTTTTCAAAATTTAACGCCCAAAAATCCGATCCCGCCCAAAAATCACACTGCTAAACTACCCCGCCCAACCTCTCTCTTTACCAGCCCAAACCTCTCTATTTCTAAACTACCCCACCCAACACTCCTCCTTACCAGCCCAAACTCTGGCGGTTTGTACTTGAGCTCCCATACTCGCAACATCAGGACAATCTTAGTGAATGACATCCGAACTTGAGTATCCTTGAGGAAGATGCCATTTTTCGTCAGAAGTCGAATCTCTTCGGGAGTTTTGTCGGGCATGGGTAACATTTTACAGCTGAGAATCATTGCCCTCACTTTGTCATTGTCGATTTCGGCAAAGGGTTGGGCGCCGTTGCCAAAAATCTCGTATAACATCACTCCCCATGCCCTGAAATTTTAGTTTTTAAATTTAAAAAATTAAGTACATATTCTTAAAGTAAAAATCTGCCCCCAAACAAAAACTCTACCCCCAAAATACAGATCTACCCCCAAAACTAAAATCTACCCCCAAAATACAGATCTACCCCCAAAACTAAAATCTACCCCCAAAATGAAAATCTACCCGCAAAATAAAAATCTACCCCCAAAATAAAAATCTTCCCCCAAAAGTTAATATGTACCCTAAAAAAGTGCCAAAAGCCTTACCAAACATCACTAGCCCACGTGTAGCACGGTGCCTCGTCGCTCACGGCTTCTGGAGCAGTCCATCGTAGCGGTTTCTTCAGATTTCGCACCCGTTCGCCGGCTAGCACGTTCACAATCTTACTCATGCCAAAGTCACTAATCTTCAACATACCCTCACTGCTGATCAGAACGTTTCGCGCCGCCAAGTCACGGTGAATCAGTTCTCTGAAATAGATTTAGGCTAGAACTAAGACTGGCACTAAGGTTAAAGCTAGAGTTAGAGATAGGACCAAAGCTAGGGTTAGGACTAGAGCTAGGACAAAAGCTAGACAACGCTAGGGCTACGCAAAGCTATGGCAAGGGTTAGGTACTTACTTTGTGTGCAAAAACTCCATCCCAAGAGCCGTCTCAAAGCAATACCGTACTCGTTCTCCTACTGTAATAGCATCTAGTTGTTTCTTCAAGTGAGATGACAAAGATCCTCCCGGACAGAACTCCATAGCTATCATGATTGGGGACTCGTCACAGCAAATACCATAAAACTAAAGATAAATTTTAAAAACTTTTTCATAATAACAAAAAATCAAGGCGCTCATGCAAAATCGTTCTCTAAAAACCAAAGGATCGTTCCCCACTCGTAAAGGCATACTCATTCCCCCCCCCCTGTGAAAAGTTTCATTTCGATGGCATTTTATTCTTTTTTTGTGTTGAAATCTAAAAATGAATAAAAATTAGGGTAATGGTTATGCACTGTAGGGAACGATAGTGCACTGAGTAACGATTCTTTTTTATTACCCCCACTCCACCTTATCATACCCTACCCTACTCTAATCTACACTATCCTACCGTACCCTACCCTATATTGCCCTACCGTACTCTACAATTTGAAATAAGAACCATACACTAATGACATGCGAATGTTTAAAGTCCTTCATCACGGTAGCCTCTGTGACCATTTCAGCGTTCTGTTCCTCCGCTTCGTCTTCTGAAATCTTGCTTTAATTTTTATAGAAATAAAAAAAAACCAAAATGATGCTGAAAAAAGTTAAAAATGATAATAATAAATTCCTTGCCTTCGCCTTTATCCTTGCATATTTTGACTGCCATTTTGAGTTGCTTTTTGTATGTTCCGGCTTGTACTGTGCTGAACTCTCCACTGCCTAAAAAAATTTTTTATTTATCCCCAATTCTCAATAACAACTACAATACCCTGCTCAGTTAACAAAATTTAAAATACCATGCCCAGCTACCATCAATTTTAAGATACCCGTCTAATCATCAAATTATTTTACCCTGCGCAGTGAAAACAAAGCTTAAAATATCCTGCCCACCCAACAGAACTCAAAATATCCTGCTCAACTCCTAACCCTATGTAAACCCGTACCCCTGCCTCTAATTCTATACTTACCCTCACCCCTTCCACGCCCTATTCTTACCCTACCTTTTTACCGCACAACATCCCGACCAGCAGTGTAAATTTAAAAATACCCTGCCCAATAATCAAAATTTTAAAATACCCTGCCCAATAGAAACAATATTTAAAATAATCCGCCCAGTTAATAAAACTCACAATACCCTACACGAATAACACAATTTTAGGATACCCCGCCCCATCATCAATAATTTCAAAAACCATACCCAATTTAGTCTTCTCCAAGTGCATTTCGCTCTTGGTTAACATCCAGAAGGGTCGAGTGTTGACATTCATGATGGTCACTTCCTCTCCATCAAACAGAAAGGCGTTCTTCTTGTGATGCTCAACGAACTCATTTATGGTATTGAACTTTCGTTTTGGCTTCCGAACTGAATGCCATCGACCGCCTTCTTCTGACAGTCGTTCGTGATGGACTGAGCTCAAGCCTTTAATCATCGACACAAACGACTTCTTCCGCACATCAAAACGCACGGCGAAATCACCCTTTTTTAGTAGGCAGTTCTGAAATTAAAAAATTGAAATTTAAAAATTTCAAAATTTTAAAAAAATTTTTAAATTTTTAAAAATTTAAAAAACCCACTTCAGCATTGACTCTAGGCAAAACCCCCAAAAAATAAGGTTCGTGGACAATTTGATTGTTCTTGCCCATGCCTCAAATCTGTGAACTCTTGAAGCAAGAACAGAGTCAGTCGAGAGTAAAATACGAAGCGACTGGTCGCTATCGAAAAGGTAACAGTCGAATGATCTCATTTCAATTTTTTTGCCAATGCTGAAACGAATTAACATAAAAACTTAATTTTTTGCCTTTTTTCAAATTTTAAAACAATTTTTTAAATTTTAAAAAATTTCAAAAAATTGAATTTTGATAAAAACCCGCAATCTGCGCCC
Source organism: Bursaphelenchus okinawaensis (assembly GCA_904066225.2). Lineage (NCBI taxonomy): Eukaryota > Metazoa > Nematoda > Chromadorea > Rhabditida > Aphelenchoididae > Bursaphelenchus > Bursaphelenchus okinawaensis. The sequence continues at coordinate 8,282,058 of CAJFCW020000001.1, read as the reverse complement.
GCGATTAGAATTAAAATTTTAGAATTAGCCCTAAAAGTAAAATTATAGCCTTAGAATTACTGTAAGTTATAAAAAATATGTAAATCATACCACGTCACAGTACAGTAAAATGGAAAGAAAAGTCTTGTCGTTTTTGACCGTGCAAATGCATACAAATTGACGAAAATACCGGGGTAAAAGTAGAAGTAAAGGTTGGGATGGGAGTAAGGATAAGAATAATATTATAGTAAAGATACACCCATGGATAGAGGGGTAGGGGTAAAGGTAGGGGTAGAGGTAGGTGCAAGGGGCTGCCAATCCTAATTTCGATACCAAATACTGTTATTACTTCAGTAAAAACTGTCATTTCTAATTAACAATCACCTCTTTGGTCACAATTTATTGCTAAACAAAGCTCTTTATTGCAAATAAATGGAAGATATTATAGTATGTACGTCAATTCAAACCAAATTCACGTCAAAACAAATTGTAAAGTAACATATTATTCATGATAAAAAGTGTGATATAACACAATATGCAAGTTTAAAGTAAAATATCCACATTTCGATATTATTTTAATAATGAAAAATTGAAAAAATTTTAAAATAATTGTGAAAACAAAGTAAAAATAACCGTAATCAAAGAAAAAATGACTAAAAGTCTACTGTACTTATTAATATAGCATATGAACAGAGATAAAGCAAAGAGAAAAGTATCAAGACAACAAAATGAAGAGAAGATAACAATAAAACAGAATAAAATGAAGTAAAAGTACCTATAAAAGACATAAAATAAAGAAAACAAAGCCCCAACTCCTTCCACTAAAACCTTGTAACCACCGATTCACCGGCTTCATTCGGCGGCACTGAATCCTCTTTTTGGGCCGAACTCAGCATCAAGTTGTATTGTTCGAGCCGCGCCCTCAACAACCCGCACAAGTGGCGGTATTTGACCACATCTGCCTGTAGAGCGTCACGTTCTCGTTCCAGTTCGGTGAGATCGTCCCTACTCACATTGTCATCGTTACCTGTTTCTTCTAGCTGACTGTTCTGGCTAGCATCCAAGGTTTTGACCGCCGCCTCCGGCAATTGAGCTCGGACTTGGCGTAGAATGCCCAACAGTTGAGTGACTTTGCGTTTCTCTTCATCTACCTCAAGTTTAAGTGATATGTGCAAGGCGAGGAGTTGTTTTTCGACAAAAGTTGGGGATGGCTCCACTTCCTAAAACCATGACATTAAAAAGTGGTTACTCTATAAAAGTGTGACATTATAAAGTTGTTATTCTATAAAAGTATGCCATTAAAAAGTTTTTATAGTTATGATGTAAATTGTTATGCCCCTCTTTTTACTGTAACAGTAATCCGAGTAAAACCGGTGACTAATCTCTCAATTATTCGTCTGTGAGATTAGTTGTAACCATCCCCAATCTACTTCACGGTTTTATGAGTCATTTCGACCTTTGAATGCTTCGAAAAAAGTCGTAAAACGTTTTAAATCTTAAAAAAAAAGAAACGCATAACATTTACTACCGTTATCTACCCTGACTAGAACAGTGAAAGCGACAGTTGGGCCGTACCGGGCCTAGTAGAAATCCTTTCAGATGCACCCCTAACCCAAATACTCAAAAAATTAGATTAACCTTCCCTTCCTCGCCCAACATTTGTCAAAAAAAAATTTTTATTTAAATCCACTCCCATCCACCCCTCCCCTTAAGCCAAACTCAAGATTGTAAATCTCCCCACCCCTCTCCTTAAGCCAACCTCAAGATTTTAAAATCCTCCACCCCTCGTTAAGCCAACCTCAAGATTGTAAAACTGCGCTTACCTGATGCCGATCGTCGTCATCCGAATTGGCGCGTTGTGAAGAGCTTTCGCCATCGAATAATCTGCAAAAACGAACAACTTGGCGCGATCAAACCATCAACGATGAAGAATGAAAAAAGAAGACGAAGCGAATGGACTGACTTTCCTTCTCAAACACCGTTAAGAAAACGAGATCTGGTAGGAAAGTTGTGAGATTCTGCCGTTTCAGCTCACACACAAAAACAATTATGCTCACGTTTCTCGTGTTGGCATTGCTGTCTCACCAGCTGTATGGGGAAGGTATACCATCGTGTCCCGACCCCGACTCAATTACTACTTCTTTGGTATGTTTGCTATGATTTTTGTAAGCCTGCACCTGTGTAGCTCTTATAAGTTATTAGTTAGAAGTCAAATTCTTAGTTTAGATAGAAAACTAGCTTAAACGTCATGTAAAATACCTTGTTTTAGTTGTTAAAACAGCAAACTGACTAAAGCTTTTTTGAAAACCCAAGTATCTTTATCCAACTACCGTACTTTAGTGCCATTTTTAAATCTTATCGTGCCAAGAATTGATAAAAAGATCTTTTAAAATCGTTTAAAAAGTAAAAATCAATTACCTTGCTCTGCTTTTACACTGTAATATTATTGTAGTCTTTTAGTCGTATGACGCAAAACCTCAATAGTCAACCTTACTATTTTCAACATACAATTAGGAAAGACATTACTTAGGCTTGTCGTCATACAACTAAAAGACTACAGTAATGTTACACTGTAAAATTTAAGTAACACTTTGATAATCACTTTTGATGTCTTCAAGTATGACTTTTAGAAAGTAAAAAACGTAAATTTAAAGCGTACCCAAATTTATGTTTTACTTCTTAAAAGTCATACTTGAAGCTAACGAAAGCGATCATCAAACTGTTAATTGAATTTTACAGTGTAACATTACTGTAGTATTTTAACTTTATGACGCAAAGTCTTGATAATGTTCTTTCTAATCGTATGTTGAAAATATTAAGGTTGACTATTGAAGTTGAGTGTCATACGACTAAAAAAATACAACAATTTTACAGTGTGACATTACTGTATTCTTTTACTAAAGTGCAATATTCTTATCTGTTTAAAAAATATAGCTTTAAAATTCAAAAAATGCCTTTTTTAAAATATTTTTTATCCTAATATCTCGCAAGCAGAGATTAAATTGTCATTTTCCAAATTTTAAAACTACCTTTTAACCATATAAGAATATTGAGTGCACTGTAACTCACTAGCCAAGATAATATAGCAGTTTTTAAAAACAGTTTTCCCGGTAACTTTTTATGTTCTTTCATCCTATATAGGTCTCGTTCTAAAACCCGAGAGATATTTACTTCAACCCCTTTGTAAGTTGTATATATAAAACCTTGGCAATTTCTTTTGCAAATTATATATTGAAAATAGTAAGCTTGGCGACTGAGGTTTTATCCAAAATAATCCGTCTTACCCTTTATTTTTATCTTTTGATAGCAAACACAAACCTCTAACCTTTTCAGAACACCGACAACAGCACAGACATCTCCCACATTCAATGCATTTGCCTCAAAGACGTAGACAAGACCTCGTATCTTGTTCACTGTCCATTCGAAACCGAGATCACATTCCTCAACCAGGTGCTGAACGAGATCAACGATATTAATCATACCGTTTCGTCGGTAAGACCCCCTCACAGTATTATATTTTACTCTTAGATAGTGGTGACCAACTTGAAAAAGTCCAACGATACGAATGTTACGTTTTGGGAAGCCATTACAACGGCAGCCACTGAAGAACTGGAGGAATTGACTATACGACATTGTAGTGAAGATATTAGGCTGGCTATTTTGAATGACACGCCTGTTCACAGTTTGAAAAGTGTTTTACAGTTAAAAATTGAGAACTGTAGACTTGGAAGGATACCTTCGCTGTTTCTACAAGGTTTGTCGGGATTAAGCTACTTGTCTTTGAAGGATAACAATATCGAAAAGCTTTTGAAGGATGACTTCAAAGGGCTTGACAAGGTAATATCTTTTGCTGTATAATAATTTCTTCTTTTACTGTACTGTAAAACTTTTACTGCGCTTTTTTGGAGTCAAACTTTAGTTTATAACGGCAATATTTCAGTTGACAACCCTGGATATCAGTGAAAACATAATCAACAATGTTAAAGATAACTCCCTATCTACTCTACCTCAACTAGAAACGTTGTATGTTGGAAATCATAACAATATCACCGAGTCGTTCAAACACGAAATTTCCAGATTGCCTTCGTTAAAAGTGAGTCAAGCTTCGTATCTAACAGTATCAACATTTTATTGATAAAACAATGCCTACCATATTAGGTAGCTCAAATAATTCTGTGCCTCCAAACTGCTAAAATTTGCTTTTAGAGGGACACAGAATTATTTGAACATCCTAATATAAGATTATTCAATGAAAATATGTTATTTCAAGTTTTGTTTTCAGCAAATCAGTTTAGCCAAAGCTGACGAAGTCTACAATTTAGACGACTTCAAATTCTCAGAAGGCAGCAAGTTAGAACGAGCTGATTTATCTGGTTGTGGACTAACAGAACTCAAAAAAGATGACTTGAAGCACTTGGAAAGCCTTGAATATGTAATGTTTTAGAACTTCTTATCAAACAAAAACATAATATTCTTGTAGCCAATGCCTTTTCATTTCAAAAAAATTAACTTTCAGCTAGACCTAAGCGTGAATCTGATTGAAAAAATCGACTCCAACTCCTTCAGTCCGACCAAAAACCTTCAATACCTATCATTGGCAGGTAATTTCCTGAACGAAACAAACTTGAATACTGACTCATGGACTGGACTAGACAGTTTGATAAACCTTGACCTTGGCTACAACGAATTCACAGGCTTTGAGAACTCTTTCAAACACTTGGGAAACTTGAAAACATTGAATTTAAGATCAAATTCAAGACTATTTCGACTGGAATCGAATGCGTTCGATGGGTTGAAAAGCTTGGAAGACTTGAATTTGACTGCTTGTTCAATTAAGCATATCGATGATAAGGCTTTTGATGGAATGGAAAATATCAAGGTAACCAATGACTGTGAAAGACCATAATTTTATAAGAAAAGTGATAAAACAAGTAAAAATTCCAACATGTTCAAATAATTCTGTGCCCCTCTCAAAGCAAATTTTTGTGATTTAAAAACACAAGATTATTTGAACAACCTAAATTATAACCCAAAGCTCTAGTTTTACTCTCAAAGACAGTAAAATAAACTTGACCTTCAGCTCACCAAGTTAAAATAAACTTTTCAGACCCTTGACCTATCATTTAACAAGTTGTATCAGCTTGAAACGCCGTTTAAAGTCATTGGTTCTGGACTGAACAACTTGAATTTGTCATCAAATCGACTAACATTTATCAACGCCTCCACCTTTTCTGACCTCCACAACCTGACAATCCTGGACATTTCACAAAATCCGTTCGTTTGCAACTACAAAGTTCTTGAACGTGAGTTTAATTCAAAAAGGATCCTTATTATCAAACCTCTTTCTTTATAACTCTTACTAATAATTCCACTCCAACAACATAGTGACATTTTTAAAAACCACAACTATCTTAACACAACTATTATGTCTTGATGATCAGTCTGATCATTGACAACCATTACCATCTATTTCATTTCAAAATTTCAGTTCAAAAATGGATCAACGAAGAATATATTCGAGCAACCAAAGATTCACGACCATTTTACTTAGCCAAGCCTGAACAGGTCGCTTGTGAAGAGCCTGCTCACCTCAAGGGCCGAGAGCTAATGGAAATAACGATTGATATGATCAACAATGTCCCTGAGACCACATTCACCCCACCTTCAACTACCGAATCCGACGAACTCACCACGATGGGCTTCGATTTGAGCAAAGTAGGGTTACTTTGTCTATTTATAAGTGTATTTTATAGCCAAAATCTTGTTTTTCTTAGTCTTTGAAAAGAAAAAGTAGATTTTTGTGGATTGATTAGGTAAAATAAGTGTTATTTTCGTAGTAAAATAATAATAACATCCATTTTTTGGCACAATGCGCTCAGTATGAGGTGCTCAAAAAGCCTTGCCGTCTCCCGTATGTGCAAACCAATACAAATTACCGACAAAACTTAATTGCCACCTTAATATTAGGTTGTTCAAAGAATTCGGTGCTCGAAACCCTACAAATTTGTTTTGTGAGGTAGGGCAAAATTTTCTGAACAACCCAATATTAAAGTGGCAGTTAAGTTTTGTCGTTAATTGGTATTGGTTTGCATGTACAGAACGCGACAAGAGTTTTTAAGCACCTCATACTGAGTGTACATTGGTCCAAACAATAAATGTTATTATCAATTTACTGTGAAACTAACATTTATCCTACCTAATCAAAGCATAAACCTCCACTTTTTGTTAAGAAATCTTGTTTTTTCTTATAAAACCTCCCAAACTTCAAATAAGATATTGTTTTAGTGGTCCGCGCACATAGGAGAAGGTAATGACACCTTATTCAAGGAAGAGTCGGATGCTGACAAACCAACCTATGACATCAATTCAATCAAGTACGGTCAACGACAGACCAAAACTCAGACACAGACGACCTGGGTCACTATATCAAGTGTGGCTTTCTTGGTTTTGGTGACTATTATTGGCGTGATATACGTTGTTAGACGGAAGGTATGTGTTTTTTAGATCTTTTATATTATATTTTTCTATGCTTTTCTCTTTTGTATTTGTATATCGTTATAGTTTTCTAGTATTATATAGATTTTATATTGTAGTTAAATTATTGTCGTTTTCTTTAGTATTAAGGTTAAATTCCTAACTATTGGGTTGTTCAAATAATTCTGTGCCTCTAAGAAGTTTGTCATAAGCTGCTTCATGAGCACAGAATTACTTGAACAACTTAATAGCATCAAAAGAAAAAAATTGATAAAACAGACAAGATGATCACTATAACCATCAAATTTCAGAAGACCAACCTAGTAAGCGAACACTCAATAAGCCAAGGAATATCTTCATCGCTGTAAAGTACAAGTATATAAAACACTTACCCTAGTATCGCTGGCTCATTGAATAGTTCGGTCATCTGAAACAGCCATATTTATTCCAATCCATGTATAAATTATATGTTTATATTAAAATTTAACTAGAGTCACCTCAATAAAACTATAAACTTTAAAGTTCTTACGGGCTCTGCATCAGGACATAATCTTGTAGTTGCATTTAACAAAAATAACCGAATCAATTGTTTTGGCAAGTTCAACATCGCTTGTAACAACACTCCCAATGCTCCAAAGTTCATCTTGTTTACATTACTCTGTAATACATTTAAGAATCTCAAACAAATTTAAAGATTACAATATAGTTCAACCTTTTAGGTTTAAAAACCACATTTTTTAAATTTTAGGTAACAAAAATAGAAAAAAGAGCCAAAAACGTACATTTTGGACAACATGCTGAGCATGAACAAACACTATGGATAACAAATGATAATTTTCTACTGGCAATTGCTTTAGTAAGGCTGATACTTGGTTGACAGTATCACATCGACAAGGAGAGTCAAAGTTACATTGGCAAGCTAAAAATATTAAAAAATAGCTTGAATTTTAAATTCAATTTAGATTTTGTGTCAAAACATATTCTTTTTGCTCATATTATTAAAAAACTATGATAAAATGCCAAGAAATTATGTTCAAAACCAAAAATACGAAGTAATTATCTAAAACTGATTAAATACCTAAAACACTATACACAAAAGTAATTAGTCTCAAACTTACAACTGGCAACCTCTTCACAACTCTTCCTGACATTCACAAGCACATGAGTGGGTAATTGCCTCAGGAACCTCTTCAATAACCCAGCTGCATTATGAACATCATCAAAGCTCATCTGATTTCCAGCATCAGCCAACCTTTCCAGCTCATCCAGCTTTGATTTAGACGCTGATATTCGATATATACCTTCCACATTTAACCCTAAAGCTCAAATTTAAGATAAAAGGCATTATTATCTGTAGAAAAACGTTAGGATGAGCAATTGAAAGTTAAAAACAGCCAAAGCATGTTAACATAGATGTCATTGAGCAGTTTTAACCCTATGATAAAGCAGAAAGCGATCTAAACGCCAACAAAAAGATACAAAACCACTTACCGTGTTGATTCACATGACTCACGCACTCCCAGACGATTCTTGGAACCCTAACCGAGCCAGAAACAGCTCCGTTAGCTACAGCTTCGTTCAAATTCACTCCAAATATTCGTTTATTATCTAAACATAAATAACATCAAACTCTTATCTCTAAAAACAATATAAACAAAAGAAAAGCAACCTCTCATCGCTTACATTTCTCCAGATCATTGGCGGACTTTCGATCCTTGGACTTGAGCCCGAACACCATGATGCTGTTCACCGTCGCATTGAAGTTCAACCAGCACGTTGAGCTTCTTTATTCCCCAGACAAGCCGATAATTATTCCATAAGACAAAAAGGTCAGAGCAATCTTCTTCTTTCCGTACAAAAAAATTAAAAGTGACGAGTTTTCTGGACGTTCGAACAGGAAATGACTGGTTTTATACAACTCTTACGCATAATCTATAAAACAAATCGTAAAAACAGATTTTTGTTTGGAATTCTAGCTAATATTGGCTAGAAGGTTGTTTGTAAAAAATATTTCTTGTTTATTTTAATTGTATGGTTAGTTTATTCTTATGACTTTGCTATAATAACGACTTATTTTTAAAAAATCAATGAGTTATTTTTTGGAATTCTTTCTGTTTGTACAAAAAGGCGTTTGATTTCGGGATAACTTGAGATTCAAGTGATCTCGAGAGACTTTAGCACTGTTTTACACTCATAATGTTCTTTTTTCTATGTTCATCTGAGTTTTTTTAACTCTTGAACGTGTTTATCTTGTTTTTGCCATCTGTAATATAACTTTTTATAATCTACGATGTCCTTTATATGCCAAATCAATGCATGAATATAAAATCCATGTGTTTCAGACTAGTAACTGTTTTTTTTTATCAATTCCGACGGTCATTTCGAGGTCCGATGAAACAATTCTGAGTGGCCAAGGGAACAGCTGTTAGTCGGGAAGAGTGGAAATCCTTTCGTTTTTTGGTTATTCTTTTGGTTTGATCCCTTCAAGACATGACCAAGACCAAGGCCGACGTTAAGAAGGCCGTTTTAGGGCAGTTGGAGGCGGTGAAGGAAGATGAACGAGTCAACTACCTCATTAACAAGCTGGTAAACGTTGAGTTTGAGTCGGAGAAGTCGATTGAGACGGCTAAACAGTTGAAAGTTGAAGTCGAGAAGTTGTCTGGGGTAAGATTTTGCTTTCTTTTGAATTTTAGGGTTGGTTAAACTGAAGGTGTTTGGATACCTAGCAGTTATGTTACTCACAATGTGTGAAATTACCTATACTTACTTTTTGACATAGGGATAGGCACAGCAATTAAAGCTGACTTATTTTAGGTTGAAAAGAAGCTCCAGTCGACAGAGAAGATGCTTAGTCGTGCTGAACTTTCAAAGTCAAAGTTGGAAGAGCTGTGTCGAGAGTTGAATCGCTCAAAGAAAGAAGAAGCCGATCGAAATGTGCAGAAGCTCAAAGAAATAGAAAGGAATCATCAGGAGACGGTGGAGAACTTTAAGAAATCATTAGGAGATATCCAGCTATCTGTTGATGCTAGAAAAGAGCAGGCCAAGAGAATGCAGGATGTTGAGGAGATCTCCAAGAGTTTGACAACATTGTCTGAAGAATATGAGACACGATTAAAGGAACTCAAGACTTTGGTAAGAGTTGGCTGCTTAAAATGAGTATGAAGAGCTATGTTTTTATTTGTTTAATCTTTTTTTTATTTTTCGGGTTAATAGTTACAATGTAGGCATAGTTAGATTATAATAATTGTAGTACAACAGATTTAAAGGTTAATTTTGTTATTTTAGTACGAAGACCGTGAAGACAAAGTGAAAGACATGATGAAAACGAAAGACGAAGAACTGAATCACCTGAGGAAAGAGATTGACAACATGAGAGGCAAAGTTGAAGGTGTTTTTAAGGAAAACGTCAATTTGAAACAAGAAGTAAGTTAATATTATTATAATATATGTTTACAGCCTTTAATCTATTATTTTTTGAGGTATAATACGAGATGTTATGACCATCAATTAAAAATTTTTACTTTTTATAAATTTATTATAAGGAGATTGTGCTTATTGTCCTATATTTAGTATTAAGAGGTATAAATTAACCATTTTCAGCTCTTGGGCAAAGAACGAGCGTTCCAAGAAGCTGTAGCATCAGAGATCCAAACGAAAAAGGTTATCGAATCCTATGGAGATAAGTACAGTGATCTTGTTAACACACTCGAAAAGTCTAATAAAGCGTTTGAGAGAGCACGGACAGACATGGGCAAGGTAATTTTTATGTTCTTCATTTTGTAGATAATCATAGAATAACGAATTTTATTGTTTTGTTTGGGGGTGGACCAAAATGTTTTTATATTACTTGTTCAAATAATTCTGTGCCTCGCTTACAGCAAGTTGTCAGGATTAGGGGGCGCAGAATTATTCGAACAATCAAAACAGTATAAGAATTTAAACTCTGAATAAAAAATGTTTTTACTGAGTGTTTTGCAGCGTAAAATGATGTGTTTTAGATGAACAGTCAGCTCATCAAACTTCAAGGCGAATCACAACGTTATCGTCAACAGTTGGAGCAGTCAAATGAGTAAGTATTTACAAATGTATTTGCAAAAATTGTAGTAATTCTATGGTTTATACTTGTAAAACGAATTCTCATCACTAATAAAGTGATTAAAATCAAGATTTATCACAAGAAAATTGTAAAACTTCAATATTTAGAACGATAAGCAAGCTGAACGAGATAAACGAAGACATTAACAAGAAATCGAGCTTGAAGGATCGACAACTTGAACAACTCCAAAAGTTGTGTCGTCAACTACAAAAAGGAGCGGTCGGATCGGAAAACGAAGATTCTCAGAATACACCGGCTTAATTTTTGGCCTATTTGTATATTACTTGTTGTGCTTCAAAAATAAACAATAAATATGAAACTTGATCAATATCATTATATTAAGCTTGACGTATTTTACAAAAAAAAGTAAAAAGGTTTTTTTTATTGTATATATGTACATAATTTTATTTTGATAGAAGAGTAATTGTGTTTTTCAAATATTTTTTACTTTCACGCTTACAGCTTTCGTCGTATAACATGTCGTTCAGCAAACTGCAGCTTTATTTCTTCGAACTGCGCCCGATATATCATTATTTTTGTGCGAGTTGGACAAGAAAACATATTTTTGTACACCTGAACGAAAGTCTGTTGTATATTGTTGTTATTAGTCAGATCTAGTTAGCTAAAATGGAGCTGAAAATATGGGATTGGCCAATGTTTGCCGAACTTCGACTTATGGGCGTCCGACAATTGATCTATCAGGTAAGGCGAATGTTTCGAAGATTAATAAGACGTGTACATAAAAAAGATTGATAGAGCTTATTCACAAGTATATGTTTTTTGTTATTGTGGCCGAATTAGTAAATTTGAAAGAGTAAAAGTCTAGAATAACATAAAAACACATCTTCAAACCGATTGCAATTTTTAGGTATTAAACTTTGCAATGATCATATCAACAGCCTTGATGATATGGAAGGGTTTGATGGTGTTCACGGGGTCAGAGAGTCCAGTTGTTGTTGTTTTGTCCGGCTCGATGGAGCCATCTTTCTACAGAGGTGACCTTCTTGTGCTTGGTGACAACCGTGAAGTGCCAATTGAAGCTGGAGAGATTGTAGTTTTCAGAATCCGAGGCCGAGACATTCCTGTTGTACATCGTGTGATCCGAGCATATGTGAAGAACGCTACTGAAAGCTACTTTTTGACCAAAGGAGACAACAACAGGGTAAGTCCTTGATTTTGTTGTTCTTTAGGTGTTTGGGTCTGGTCCTTCATATTTTTGAATATTTACGGCGATGTACTGCTTTGAACGGTTTGATAATGAGCATATGATCTTGGTCATTGTATCAAGCAAAAAAATTTAGTTTCATATTTTTGTTTGCTTTGAAAACCATCATGTAGTAGGTACAATGACCTAGCTATTACTTAAAAGCATTGTTTTAAATTTAAAACGATTTTTAAATACAATAAACCAATAAAACTAAAATTTTAGGTTGACGACAGAGGTTTGTACGCCGAAGGCCAGCATTACGTGACTCGAGGCGAGATTCTGGGCCGTGCCAAGGGAATGGTACCATACATTGGCATGGTGACGATCTTGTTGAACGACTACCCTCAATTAAAGTTCGTTGTGATCGGAGTTCTGGCCTTGCTTGTTCTAATTCATCGGGAATAACTTGATACCATTCTAATTTATTAATAAACTACATGTTATAATAGTTTTTGTTGAGTAAACTTAATTAATCTGTGTAAATTGATGTTGTTATGATGTTGTAATGTATAATTTTTTATTTTTATGAGTTTTGAGTAAAAATATAAAGCTGTGAATTAAAAAGTAAGTTAAGGCTCTAGTGTGTAATTTTATATCAAATGCAGGACGGTTTATGGTTTCTAATAATTATATTTTTGAAAGATATTATGTTAGCCACCTCTACAAACAGATAAGCTAAATAAAACGTAATAAAGCAAAAGAAAGTTAAATTTTAGTTGACCTCTTATATCTGGATACGTCCTTCTGTCGCATTCGCATAGCGTTTAATCTTGCGAATTTTCTCCGTCGCGGCCAATCAATAACTTATCTTTGTGACATTTGGCCTTGTTTCGCAGTTTTATTCTGAAAATTGTTTTTACCAAACTTTTTTCGTATTTTATTGAAGTAAAACGTTATATACAAAGCTTTCTTTGTCATCTTTGCCGTATCTTACAAAAAAATTATTTTGAGGGTCTTAATGAAGTTAATATTAACACTACTACCTATATTGTTAACATACAATGTATACGGAACGAAAGTGCCGTCGACCGTGCTGGATTTGAATGATAAGTTCTTGGAAGTTAAAGATCAAGGATTTTGGCTTGTCAAGGTAAGTTTTCGTTTTGTTTATGTCATTCTTTTAGTTATATGCACCGTGGTGTGCTCATTGCAAGAAATTAGCGCCAGTTTGGGAGCATGTTGGACACGCTTTGGCCGATAAAAACAGTCAAATCACTGTGGGAAAGGTGGATTGTACCAGGTTTCAAACAGTAGCACATAAGCTGAAGGTCAGCGGGTACCCTACAATTGTATTGTAAGTTTAGTGACTTATATTTATGTTGTTATAGGCAATGGACGTTAAAAATTACGAGTTAAGCTGAGAAATTAGTCAAGAACGTGAACAGTAATATAAAAATTAGTTTGTAAAAGTTTCACGATATTTTTTGATTCGAATCATATCACTTATATTACACTTGATGCGTGATCAGTATAATTTTTTATTTTTTACAGTTTCCGCAACGGAATTCAAATTCCATACGAAGGAGAGCGTTCCAAGGAAGCGTTGGTTGATTTTGCATTGAAAAGTGCTGGACCAGTTGTTCAAAACATTGATAGTCGAGTACAATATGATGATGTAAGTCGAAATTTGTGGATTTTAATATAAAATTTAGGCAAAACGAACAAATGAACCTTTCTTGCTGTTTGTCGGAGACGGTGAAGCTTCTGAATTGTGGACTGAATACGAAAGAATTGCTGGTCAGTTGTTCACACAGACGAGGTTCTTCAAGACGGCTCAACTGAAGCATCTTCCAGCTGATATTAAACTGGAACAACGGCCAGCCGTGTTGGTGATTAAGCGCGGATATTATGTTCAATACGTTGAAGATGGTAATGTTTGTGTTATTTTTAAAGGATTTAGATGATGATTGGGTTTTGGTACTGATTTTGAGTTGTTATAGCGTTTTCCACCAAAAAATTTCAGTTTTTGATAATATTCATACCTTTAACAGCAGTTTTTGACTTCATCGTACTGTTTCAGAATCTGAGAGCCTTGAAAAGTTCATTCGTCGAGAAAGATGGGCGGATTTCCCTCACATATCAGCTTCCAACATCCATGATATCAGCGAAGACACCAACAAAAAGCTGGTACTAGCTGTATTTGATCAAGTCGAACGAATTGATTCAAGGACAGAGTCTGCCAGACTTCAGAAGATGTTCGAAGAAACGGCTACGAAGGTTCGAAAGGATTCAGAATTATCATCAGCGTTCCAATTGGGATACCTCGAGGGCACGGAGATTGCTAATTCGGTGGTTATGGCCCGGTTGGACATGCCTAGTAGGTGTATTTTTTGAAATTTAAAAATGATTTTGTTAGTAACTCGTTTTTAATTTCATTTAAACTTTGGTTTATGCCATTTCTTTTTAGATATGTTCGTTCTCAACCTCAGTAGCTACGAGTTTTACCTCTCTGATGACAAAATCAACGAAAGCACGGTGGATTCTGTGATGACTTTCTTAAAAACTATCAATTCTGGCCATTCCCAAGCCCTGGGCGGTCGTTCCTGGTCCCAACGTATAAGACGAATGCTGTTCGAGCTCGTCACCAACGTATCCGACATGTTCTACCACCAACCCATCCTAACCACCTGTCTGTTCGGTGTACCAATCGCCTTCTTCAGTATCATCACATACTCGTTATGTTCGTCGGACTTTTCGGTCGACAGAGAAGAAATATACCCGGATGATGAAGATATTGATGATGAAGAAGAACGCAAATACCACAGGAATCAGGAAACCGACTTCAGCGAACTCGAGGACGACAGCGACGGCCATGAGAAGGCGGATTAAGGGGTGTTTTAAGGGGAATTTCGTATTTTTGGGTCTTTTTTGGTAATTTTTAGTTTCAAATTGTTTTACGAAGATCAATTGATATTGTTCACAAGGAGTTTTTGTGGAATTTCGAATTTTTCTCATAGAAAGTGTTTGTCTTCACACATTTTAGTAGGTATTCGGTCTTTTCTGACTTTAAAAACACCATTTTTCAAGTATTTTGGCAGTTATAGCTCAACTTAATAAGGAATAGTCATTTTTTAGATCTCAATTATAATAGTGTTGATGACAATTACAAATAAACAACTTAATTATTCTTTGCAGTTGTTTTCAGTTATTGATATGTTATTTAAAGGGGTATTATAATGTTACTTAAAGGGGCATTGTAATTTTATTTAAAGGGTATTATAATGTTATTTAAGAAGTACTAATACAACAGTAAATTCAAGAAAGGATGGAAAACTCGAAGCCAAGTCTCCCAAACTCCCTTTGGCATACATATTCATTTGCTCGTTGTTGTTTGAATCTAAGCTTGGTTACATTTTCCGTAATTTCTACCAATTGTTTTAAAGTTGGCTGAGGGCACCATCTAGTGTAATCTTCGGTGGTAAATTTTACAACGATTTCAATTCGAAGTTCATGCTGCTCTTCGGCCAACGCGGATAGTATTTCAACTTCAGACATGAACGCTGGCGCATGTGCGACTAGGCTTGTACCAAACGCTAAAAATAGTTGTATAATTTCTAGAAAAAGCTATGGTTATCCGCCAATAGTAATCATAAGAAATTTTAGCTCGCGCTTTTGAGTTATAAATTTTAAATGGTTCAGTTTCCCGCCGATTTAGCAACTTTGGCATTGTGTTTCAAGCGTTTTTTTTACTTTCCGTATAAGCTACGCTTACAAATTAAAAAAATGTAGGTCTATCTAAAGCTTTTCTACTAGTAAGTTAAAGAAAGTTTGAATTTACCGCCAATTTGGCAGATTTGGCATTGCGTATCAAGCACTTTTTTCGACTTTCCAGATAAGCTACGCTTACAAACTTGAAAATTTAGGTTCATTTAAATTTTCTACTAGTATATAAAAGAAAAATGCTTAAAAATCAAAAAATAACAAATTTATAAGCTTGAAACACAATGCCAACTTAGCGGGAAATTCAAAACGTAATTTTTTGATGTTGATTTCTTTGTGGTTGACTGGAAAGCGGGATTTGGTACACTGCTGAAGATCTTATATTTACCTGATCTTCCTATAAAGTCAATTAGAGCGGTGCAGTTCGGGTACTTTCTTTACCATGGGCAAAACGTTACGGTATTTCTATCCTTACATAGTATCTAAATTAACTTACTTACTTGATTTCATGAGTGTCGCGAAAGGTGTAGGAAAAAATATTACACACCAACTTGTCGATTCTTTTGTCGATAAAAAATAATATTTGTCGAAATTCGAAGACAGTCACGTCAATTGAGTCGTATTTCAATTTTTCGGTTAAAAACTTCCAATAGTTGTCCTCCCAATAACAAGAAATTTCGAACTTCTCAAAACGGACGGCTAAAATGTAAATATTTTAAAAAAACGATGATAACTCAAGCTTGAGTTCAAATTAAACATAGATAAAAATAGAAAATTACAGTATCTATCAATCACAGTATTGAAAGAAAATTACAGTATCTATCGACCACAGTATTTAAAAAACAATATTTTTCAAAATGAACAATTAAGACCTTGAAAAAACGGACTACTGGATTGTTTAAATTATTCTGTGTCTTGGGCACTTTTTTACTCCCCCTAGGGCCCTCCCTTTTCATAAAAAAATATTAGGTTGCCCGAATATGAGCCAAAAATTTCAAAGTTGGGCGCTTTGGAAGGCTCATCCATATTTGAACAACGTGATAATAAGATAAGAGATTCGAAGTGAAAGTGATTACCAAGGAGGTCAAAGTCTGGGGGTAGAGTAAATTTCAATGTTAAATATACCCACTTTTCAAAACTGATACAGTTCTCTTAAACGTTTCAGTGTCGGTTTCATCAAATTCAATAACATACAGGCGAGTTGGGCAAAGTAGACTGATAACCAGTTGAAGGAGATGCCCGTTTTCAGTAAAATCCAAACTTAATTCCACTGCATAACGAACGTATGGTGAACAAAAGCCGATTTTACGACTCTGTTGCTGGGCTATGCTTATGTAGCGTTTGGAGACAAGCTGAAACGTTATTGAAACAATATGACCAAAAACTGGTAAAAAATAAGAAAACTAGTCGATTTTGCTATACGCTAGCCCATCATTATAAAACCATATATAGAGTGGAACTTCGGTTTTTTAAACTTACCAATGGAGGTATGTTTGTCCTAGGCAACCGACAGTACTGTACCATAAACGAAAACACACATTCCTTCGTTAACTTTGCCATTGTGATAAAGTGTTTAAAAAGTAAAATACCGAAGAGATGCCAATAAAAAAGAGCTGTTATAAAGCGTCTATTTATAAGAGTTTAGCTTATTTTTTGATTGTGTTGATATTTACAACAGAAAAACGCTTCTTAATTCAAAGAAACAAAAACCCGCGTAAAGCTTTGGGTTTCTTCTCTTCTGGACAAAAACTTCCCAGTAGACCTGACAGAGGCCCAGGCAGAAGAAAATGCGAAAAGGACCAGGACGGTACATGTAGGATGAGGTTCGCCGAACCGTAGATTGCGTAGCACCCCTCCCCCAATTTTTTTTTTCAAAAATCCACAGGTGGGGGGAAAACACATTCAATTTTTTTCAATTTTTTTCCTGGAGAGTCAAATGCTTATAAGCCCAGTAAAAACAACAAGGTAAGCAAGCAGTGCCGGGCGGAGACTTTTGGTCTGGGGGCGACGGAATCCACAGGGGGGGGGGGATCACGTTCAACTTTTTTCAAAAATTTTTTTCTGGGGGGAGGGGAGGAACCTGCGCGCCCAACCCTGTAAGCAGGTACACCTCCAAAATATACAATACTTAACAATTGCCCCGTTTATTTGTGTATGCTTCGAAGATGATCATGTAAATAAATGTTACAGTAAGAAGTTTACCGATATATTGACTGTAATTTGTACCTAAACGTACGGAATAACTTAAACTAATTAGTAGGAAATTGGTATTCAATCTTCGTCGTCGTCGCTCAATTCAACATAGTCCACGGTGCGTTTCCGGCGGAGCTCCTAGAATCAGAAGGTTATTAGGTTGGTCGGAGGCATGAATAATGTGATATATATAAAAGTATGGTTAATATAATTACTATTAGCTACCTTCTGCTCTTTGTTCTTCTTCTGCACCTGTTTGCCTGGATTCAGCTTCTTCCATATACTGAACAGCCCACTATATTCTTCAGCCAGGTCCGTAAACCCTGGTTTCATGCTCATTTTCTCGTAAAATCGACCGAAACTGTCTGCCTTTACAAAATTGGAGTAGACCGAGTCCTCGTTCCCCGCCTTTTTGATCTTCTCCAGATGTTTTAGGACATTCGCTACAGTTCCGAATCTAGCTTCGGCTTTGTGTGATATCGATTCGTCTGGTTTTGAGATTCGGTCCGAGTTCATCAGCCTGGTCATGATCTTTGTGGTTTGTTCCGCCATAGTTGAGGTTTGTTTGTCAGTTTGAAAGATCGACTAAAATTTATTATTGGATTAGGTAATGAAGGAAAGAGCTGTCCAGCACAAAATCAGCCCAAGTATGAAGTGCTCGAAAAGTCTTGTCGTCAATTGATATGCATTTGCATAATCAAAAACGACAAAACTTTCCTTACCTTTCTCATTATTAGTAGATTGAATATTTAACCATGATTAAGCGTAAACCCCACTTTAAAAACCACGCCTTCCCCAAAAATAAGTCCAAATTGCCTTACCCTCAAAAAAGTCACGGTCAGTCCATCATTGACCGGTCGAAAGAACACATCCTTGACCAACTCCACATCGATTTCCAAATCTGCAAACTCAATGTAGGTAAGAATGTTCATGCTGGCTACAGGGTCTGTTTTGTCGTTGATCAAATACAATATAGAGGTGATCCAGTCGTCTTCGATGCCTTCGATTCGAATCAGATTCCACAGTAGCCATTGTGCGTTGGGAGACCAGGCCAGAGATCGTTTAATCAGCTTGTGAAAGGTTTTCTGGTCAAAAAGTTTCAAGCCATCCGGATTCAGTGATAAGGTTTTGTTGAGAATGTACAGTTCGGCTTCAGTAATGTAGTTGCACATGACTTCGACCAGTTGAACGGATCCGTGGAGTTCGGGGAAGGACTCGATTTTGGTTAGGACGAGTTGGGCAGTGTCTGGGTCTTCTACTGAGCATATCTGAAGGGATATTGAGTTAGAAATATGCATTTTTTAAATTTGATTCTACGTTTTAAATTAAAAAATTTAAAGAAATTAAATCCGATTTTTTACCCACCCAAATTTTTTTTTCAAAAAAGAATTATGAACTTCCTGTAAAATTAGAAACCCAAAAAAAATTTTTATTTCGATTTTCACCCCTCCCTCATCTCTTTGATCAACTTGTAATTTTACCCCCCCCACCACTCTTTTTGATCAACTTGTGATTTTACCCTTCCCCACTTCAAAAAAATTGATATTAACACCCTATCCCCCACCCCCTATCCCACTTACCGGCATATCCTTAACAAACTGATCCGGCACGGTGCATTTGTTGGCTTCGGCCAGCTCCTGGTACAATTCCATGTGTTCTTCTGTCTCCAGCCCATAAATAAGTACTAGAATATCGAAAACTGGTGATTTTATGGACAGTCGGTTCACTAAAACCATAAATGTTTGTCGGCCCGGCTTCTTGCCTCTTGTGGCAGTCCAGTTCTCCATGAACGTGTAGATCACATTGTTCATGTTGGCCCTGAAACAACATTTTATTATGAAAAGGCTCAATGTTGTGACATATTAGTTTGTTCAAATAATTCTGGGCCCCCTGAAATCAACAGGTTGCTTTGAGAAGAGGCACAGAATTATTTGAGCAAACTAATAGGTATAGGTTAGGGCTTGAAATAAAATTATGACTCAAATCAATCACGTTTATACCTAAAATTGTTGATATAGGTAAAAAAGCTTACTGAAGGAGGAAGATACTACAACATTTTTGATCAAAAAGCGGCTTAAAATGGCAATACTAAAGCGTCAAAAAAGTCTTGTCGTTTTTGTCACTGAAAATGAATAAAAAATGACGACAAAACTTTTTTAGAACCCTTGTATTAGCTCAAAAAGTTGTTGTCACTCAAAAAATTCAGTTTTTTTTTCTTTTTAAATTTAAAAATTATATTTTTGCAAATTTTTTAACTTAAAAACTATTTTTTAGTTCAATATACTTAACTAATCATTCAAAAAAAAATTTTTTTTTCATTTTCATTTTTTTTTCAAATTTTCAGGCTAAATATACTCACCTACACCTCTTCAAAAACCTTTTATCGACCAAAAACGGTTCCCAATACTCGATCAAACAATCGGCCAAGGCGTCGATCTGTTCGTCGGTCACTTTCAATGACCTCAGCCGTGTAAAGAAGGTTTTCGCAGATTTAAAAGCTTCTTCGCTGTCGATTCCATTCCTCAAAGTGATGTTCATCATAAGATCGAAGCGTTTCTTCAGTTCCCCATTCAGTTGTTCACCCGCCTCCTTGAGTTTGCTTTGAGTTCGCTTCTTGGCTTCGTCTGCCAATCCTTTTGCGACCGTAGTTGGTGAAGTGGCCAAGGGTTCTGGCTTCTTGACCTTGGCAGGGGTTGATTCTTCTTCCTCTGGAGACTTTCGTTTTCGTGTTTCCTCTGCTTTTGGAGTTTGGGGTTCAGGTATTTTGCCGAAAAACTCGGGCAAAAGGGTTGATAAGGCTGTTCGTGTGGTCCGGTCGATTCGGGGATGGTCGAAGATTTTTAGACATCTAGAAATATATGCTGTAAAGAAAGCTTCTGCCAGTTTATGTTATGGAAAGAAAGTGTGTGCCAGTTTAAGCATTGTGAATAAAGTTCTTGTCATTTTATGCTTTGTAAAGAAAGTTCTTACCATTTTATGTTTTGTAAAAAAAGTTCTTGCCATTTCGCGCTTTTTGAAGCAACTTTTTTGCAATTTTTGTTATGTAAAGGAAGTCATCACGTTTTACCACAATATTAACCTACCCTGGCTGAATCGTCTGTACACATCTGATAGAATTCGACAAATTTGATAGAAATACGTTTGATAACATTGGTTGAAACTCCAAAACTGTCTGAAAATATCCAATAACAACTTTAAAATTTGAAAAATATAAATTTAGGTAACAAAAATTTTTATACCTTAATTTTGAAAAATTTAAAAAGTTAGACATGATCTCAAGACGTATTTTACAATAAATACTAAAATATTTTAATGAAGATATTCTTAATGGGATCTGTCAACAACGTATTTTACCATGAAAACTTACTCGTAACAAAAGATCGACCAATGAATTGCCTAAAGGACATAACGCTGTGTTGTTAAAGCAATGTTTGAGTATTGTGATGAGTAGATCAAGTGTTTGTGCTGAAAGAATAAATTTCCCAAAAAAACGTCATAAACCTTCATAATAATGTCACAAAGCATTTAAAAATGGCCTAAAACAATGACTTCCAACCTTACCTGCACTCCCAGAGTTAACTTCACTAATGTCAGTGCAAATCCAGTCGAAGATCAAGGCTTGTTTGGCCAGTTGAAACTCTAACGCTGTCTAGAATTTCAAAATATTTGTAAACTAAAAAAAGTTATTGCTATTTTACAGTCTGTAAAGAAAGTCTCGTCATTTTATGCTCTGTAAAGAAAGTTCTTGCCATTTTATGCATTGCAAAGTAAGTTTATGCGATTTTATATTTTGTAAAGAAAGTTCTTGCCATTTTTAGATTTGTAAAGAAACTTCTTGCCATTTTATGCCTTGTAAAGAAAGTTCTTGCCATTTTATAGTTTGTAAATAAAGTTCCTGTCATTTTATGCTCTGTAAAGAAAGTTCTTGCCATTTTATGTTTTGTAAAGAAAGTAAAAAGCGACAGGCTAGCATAAGACTAACGTACAGTATCAGTAATATAGGGCAAATATGAGAAAAGCTAAGGTAAAACCACAGCCGAAAAGTAAAAAAACTAATAATGAAAGCCATGTTTCCGCAAGAACTTACTTTACAATGATTCATAAGTTTAATTAAGAACATCACTCTAGATGCCCTCAGGTGTTCTATATTGTATAATCTGTTAGTCACAACATATCGTATTACATCCATTCGAAGAGCACCGGCGTCAAAGCTCGACAAAAACTGAAAAAAAGTTGATTATGGCTTATTTTACCTTGTTTTAGATGTTTAAAAAAATTTTATGTCCCGTTTTCAAAACTCTTTTAACTTCCAGACAATCCTTAAAATCTGTCACTTCATTCTATGTCCCTTACCTCTCTATTAAACCATTCAAAGTAGTATTTATCAATCAGTTCCGGCTTATATTGCAGTAAATTCTCGATGACATTCTGTATTCGATACGACACTCGGTACTGTACAGCATTTGACGTCGGTTTTACACTCATAAACTTTGGCAATGTCTCCAGCCCCAACAATTTTGGGTTATGTAACAGTATCTTCCAGTAGTTCCGAAAGTACGGCACCTTAGATACCCTCAACATCAACAACACCTGCTCACGCCCATTCCACGACAGATCCCGAAAACGATCGTGTAAGAGAATGTCGAGAGCTGCACATAATAGTTGTTGTAGTTTCTCTCGACTTGGCGGTAATTCAGCCAAGATCCGACTGAATGTTATGAATATTATAGCACTCAATGGTGAACTGAAGGTATTCCGAGCAAACCAATCTCTCTGGCGAATCATCAACTCAGCTTGTAGCTCCGCAATCTCAAGCATGTGATTTGCGTCACCACATTTTCCACCTAAAACATTAATTTAGACTTTTATTGAAATTAAGACATTGTAGTAGATGTCAATAAAACATCATTATCTTCGTTAAACCACAAGTTAAAAGCTTAAAAACTCGTATTCATTGTCTTAATAGATTAAAAAAGCCTCATACTTACCGCTATTTGTCTCTCTAAACAAGTTAAACAGAGCACAATCACAGCATGGTACATTCTCAAGCACCAGGTACTCCATCAGATCAATGAATCTGAGTCGAACTAATGGTTTCAGCAAGCAAAATCCATCCAGAATCACTTTGTTAATCGATGTCAATATTTCTTGCCAATTGTCACCTTTTGCAGCCACTGACAAGTAGTTAAAGTACTAAAAATACAATATTTTTAGTATTTTAAAGCCAGACTTTAGTCAATTTTAAATATTTTACACTGTTTTACTGCCTAAAATTTAAATTACAAAATGAAAAATCTAAAATTACCTTGTTAGCTTCAGCAGGTTCGCAAAGAAACCCAACAATGCTACCTTTTCCAACCATATCAATGCCTTTCGGGTTCTTACTCAAGTATTCGCCCATGTTAATATCCGGAACCTTGGTGACAATAGCTTGTAGTTGAAGATAACTATCTTCAAATTGCAGCAATTTGTTCTG
Source organism: Bursaphelenchus okinawaensis (assembly GCA_904066225.2). Classification (NCBI taxonomy): domain Eukaryota; kingdom Metazoa; phylum Nematoda; class Chromadorea; order Rhabditida; family Aphelenchoididae; genus Bursaphelenchus; species Bursaphelenchus okinawaensis. Next base: position 8,258,973 of record CAJFCW020000001.1, on the reverse strand, counting down.
AAAACATAACTCATTATATAATCTACACTTACGGCATCATCTAATCGGTCCAATTTGTGATTGTCCAGCTGAAGGAGACGACACACTGTTTGTGGCGGATATCGTTCCATCTGGCGGTCCATGAGAGGTCTTGGTGTGCCATAATGACCATGTGGTCGTATTGGAGGCCTCGACATTAATTTACTATTATATTATATTGCCTTATATTGCGTTTAACAGTCTTTTTGTTGAAAAAGGAAATTTTTTAGCGAAAAATAAATTTTGTGGCGTTTTGTTTACTTAAAATTGGGTCATTTCGTCTACAATATAAAATACTTCGGAAATTTCGCAAAATTTTCGAGCCTCTTTACTGCAAGCTATTGTATCTTATTGTAAAGATACTTTAATATTGTTAAGATTTATAAAAATTCTTTCAATTTTTATTAGTTTCAATTTTTTTAATTAAATTTTCTTTCAGATGGAACAAGAACCCATCTACGCTGTGGAGAAGTTCGACAAGTCCAAGGTCGATCTATCCAAACCTGCGAGGAATGTTGAGGAGTATATGAGACAAGTTATTGTGTCTCGAGAACAAATGCAGGATGTAACTGTGGCCAAAGAAAGTGTTCGTGAGATCAAGAAGAGAACAGTTTTTATCCCACAAGACGAAGAAGAGCCAGTTTGTTCATTCGTTCCTAGTGCTGAATGGAGGGAAGTGAAGGTATGTATCTGTTGTTATTTTTGATGTTTAGATAGTTTATTTTCTTCAGTTAACCAAGCTTTGTATGAAATTTTAGACAACAAAACTCTAGCTGAAGTTGTAGATGTTCTTTTAATTGACTATACAGTCTTCCAAGCTTCCTATCTTGTTCTAATTGCTTTCAAATGAGCTTTTAACTACTTGGCAAAGATTTGAGCATACTGAGGTATTAATTTTGAATTTTCTAACTAATTATTATATTGTTTTAGTTGGCCAATTTTAAGCGGATTCGAGAAGTATTCGAAATTAAGCGGCAAAGATGTGCCAGTAAGCTTGATGTGAAGTTTCCAGGACAAGTAAGACTATTTTCGCTAACTATATTTGAATTTTAGAATAACGAAAGTGGGTGGATTGATTTTTGTTTGACAACGAGAAATGCAAATGTAAGTCTATTAATATTGAAGGTTTTCAATAGATTTTAATATGGATTTGAAGGCTTATTTTTGCATGTTAATTTTAATATTGATATGATGAGTTGTTTTTTAGGTACATATTTCCCCAGAGAACGCTGAAAAGTTTGCACATCACAAAGGAACACCTCCAACGTTACAATTGATGTTGACGATGCCAGATAGATACGTTAAACCATTGATAATTCATCTTGTCAAGGTGAGATAAGCTTTGTGTTAGAAGGAATACGCTATATTTGTCTTGTAGTATCTGTTATTGCATGTTGAGTGGTTAAAATATTGTTTTAGCGCATCAAAAACGTTGAAGGTTGGCTTTTTTAGCAATTTGTTGTTGAAAAAATGCCATTTTTAATGCTTTTGACTTGTTTATTTTATGAATATTACCTTAACTTGCCAGTATCTGCATAGCAAAATATAGTAAAAGATCTATTTTTAGCACTACATTGAAAACGGGTACAGTAAACCGCTGTCAGAGTGGATATTCGCCTTGCTAATAGCTGTTCCAGCCACTTTACCTTCGGATGTGGTTAGTCAACTACGTGATTTCACACGATATTTGAAATCAAAACGAGCAGAACTAACTGAAGATCAACTAGATCGTATTCGAGAGTATACCTTGTTCATCACGATCATCACCATGTACTTTAGGCAAAAGGATCTTGCCGACAAATAACGGGTCATATTGTTGTAGGTTCGAACTAATTTTGAATGTTTTGATGTTAATTTACTTTTAATTTTTGGTTTAACCTTGTTTTTGATAAAATCTTTATTATGTTTTCGTGTTTTATTATGGTACTACCATCTATAGTATTAATCATGGTATCTTTTATATTATTCATGGTAAGAATGACCAATTTCACTTAAATTTTACTGGTAATAATATGTTCTACAAATAATGGTACAAAATATAGTGTTAAAGATATATACAACCAACTTTTTAAATCAATTTGACAAGGTTAGGTATAAAACGAAATTTTTGGTTAACATACGAGATCAAAAGTATAATACACGACTATATTATTATGAGATCAGTATTATGATAAAACTTAGTATTTTGACATCATTTTGAGATTTTCTAGATAGATTTTTCACTGTAGACTTTCATACATGTTATAGTAGACGATCAGAGTATCTACTACAATATACTCATCTGCTGTCATTACATAAACTCAGTACGACATTGCCATTACATGATGGTACATCGCGGTCGGACCCAGTAAGGTGAACAACATTGCAAAAGTTTTGGCCACTTCTTTTTCGACTCCTTATTCTTGGCGGTCGATTGTGTTACGACCGGTAACAAGTCCAAATCATCCGAATCCGAGTCGCGCCCGAGGTCGATTTCGTCTGTTAATGGCGAGATCTCGTGATTCCGGCGTTCCGTCGCCTGATTCGACCACCGGTTGTCCATCACCGAGTGTCCGTTCGGCTTTTTGTCATCTTGTTTTAGGAGTTTGGTCTTGGAGTTGGTCCCGTTGTGAGTCGAAGGAATGTGAACATGCACCGTCTCGGCCTCGTCGTCTAGAGAAAAGGCTTGGCATTCTAAAAATTCGGTGATCTTCGGTTTTTCTATAGACTTTTGGACTTGTTTAGTAATATATAAGGGATAGAGCTAGGCTAGGGCTTATTTTATATAACCCGGACTGTTTCACAAAAAATGTAGTTTTCCAAAAAAATTATAATGAAATGACTTTAAGGACCTACCCTCGAGCAAAGAAGACGGCTGTCCCGTGTTTGACTTGGGATTCCGTCGATATTCGCTTATCGACATATTCACGTCATCACAGCAACAACACCATGTGTCATACCTAAAATACGATTTTTTTCAAAAACGTTAATGTACTACAATATTGTTGGGTAGGGTAAAATATTGTACTATTATAGTATAATATGTAAATCTAATCACGTAGTAGCTGTTAAATGGTGCAAAAAAGTATTGTCATGTCTTAAAACATGTATAACATCAAGTATAAACGTTCTTTGCGTTCAATCTTTATTAAATTTTGACTAAAATAATAGGTTATATAGGTATACAGGCAATACTTGATTAATTAAAATGTTTTTCCAAAGGCTGCCAATCCTTAAAGTAGTCTTGGTCAACGTTTTCAGTCTTGGCGCTGTCTGTCACTTTCATACTGAACGAGGATTCGAACATGAAGGCCTGAAAGGTACGATGTTATACTTTACAAAGTAATTATTCACCCTACCCTAGCCTACCCTGCCCTGCCCTATTCTAATTTACCCTATACCCTACCCTACCCTACCCTACCCTAACCTACCCTACCCTACCCTACCCTACCCTACCCTACCCTACCCTACCCTACCCTACCCTACCCTACCCTATTCTAATTTACCCTACCCTACTTTACCCTACCCCACCTCTACCTATACCCTATCATAATGTATCACTCCCTTCCACTGTACCCTTCCATAATGTACCCTAACCTTACCATAGTGCCTTCCGCAATCCGAGCCGGCTTCAGTTGTTCGGTAGACGCGGCTTCGAAGCATTTGTGGTCCGGACCGTGTGGGGTCATCATACTATGCAAAGAGCCTCCGCCAGGTGAGAACGCGCCCTTCTTGGCCTCGTAGTTACCCTTGATCAGACCCATATACTCTGACATACAGTTGCGATGATAGTATGGTGGTCGGAAACTGTGGTCAGCCACACCCCATCTCGGTGGGAATATGACAAAGTCAGCCACCGCCACTCCTGGTCGGACTGATGGGGCTGTTAGGACCGTGAAGATTGATGGGTCCTAAAAGTTTTGGGTTTTATTTTTAAAAAAAACTTCAAAAAAATTCAAAAAATTTTTAAAATTTTGAAAAAAAAATTAAAATTAGCTAAAAATCATATACTTATATATACTTCACTTACACAATGATCAAACGACACAGTATTGATAACCATGAACTTTGTCAGATCGTACTTGTACGGTGTGTAATTGCCGTGCCATCCAACCACGTCGAAAGGTGAATGTTCTTGGGAAGCGGAGAAGAAGGCTCCTTGATACTTGTTGATTATCTAAACATCAAAAAAGATTAGGATCTAACTCAAAATGGCACTTTTTCTTTGAAACATGGCCTATACCTACTATAATATCAGGTTGTTCAACTAATTCTGAGCCTTCTAATCCCGAGATTTTGCTTTCAGAGCTTTTTTCAAATAATTCTGAGTCCTGCAACCTCAAAAATTTTCTTTTAAAGTTATGATCAAATAATTCTGAGCCCCTAACCCCGAGATTTGCTTTTAGATATTTGTTCAAATAAGCTTGAGCCATCTAACCCCAACCCCGAGATTTTCTTAAAGAAGTAGCTCAGAATTAGTTGAACAACATAATATACCTTCTTTCCTCAATTTTACCTGAAAACTATCTAAATTTTACAGTATTTCAAACAAAATCTGACTGTTTAGAACCCAAAACCCCTACCTTATATTGAGCTACTTCATTTAGACCTACCCCATATTGATCTACTTCATTTAAACCTACCTCATATTGATCTACCTCATATTAACCTACCTCATATCGATCTACCTAATATTGATCTACCTCATATATACCTACCTCATATTGAGTATTGTCCACATCCTCATACCATGCCGTAGGAACCTCAAAATCCCTTGGATTAGCCAGACCATTGGCTCCAATTGGGCCAAGATCAGGCAATTGGAAGTGGGTACCGTAGGCCTCCAGGATATAGCCTCTAGTGTCTCCATTGACATCAACTCTGAAGCGAATGCCTTGTGGAATGACACAAATCTCCAAAGGCTTCACCAAAAGACGGCCGAACTCCGTGGTGATCCTCAGATCTCCTTCTTGAGGAACTAAAACAATATTTGTGATTATGAGTAAAAAAATTGGCCAGTAAAATTTTTTTTTAATTAAAACAGCGCTGTAAATAAGTTTTAAAATTTAAATATTTGAATTTCCCGCCAATTGGGCAAAACTTGACATTGTGTTTAAAGCACTCTTTTTTGAACTTTTCAGACAAACTACGCTTACAAATTTAAAAATGTAGGTTCATTTAAGGGTTTTCTACTAGTATATTAAAGAAAAATGAATAAACGTCAAACAATAGCAAGATTATAAGCTTGAAACACAATGCCAATTTGGCGGAAATTAAAAACGTTATTTTTTAATCTCGATTTTCTCGAGATTGACTGGAAAGCGGGATTTGATACTGTTTTGAAGAGGTTATATTTACATGATCTTTCTATATACAAAGTTTTATGTGAAGCATAGCAGGACAGGGTACTTTCCTTGTTAATTTTTTTGCACCGTGCAAACAAAATATATTTTTTTTCAACACGTAATACCAACTTACCAATCAAGAAGTCTCCATCCGAATTATAAAAACACTGGTTGTCCATTGAAGTGTTGCAAGAATACATATGAATAGCTATGCCATTTCGCGTAGTAGGCTCTCCAGCTCCACAAAAGGTGTAAAGCGACTAAAATTAGACATTATAATATATAAATTATTGGACCACAGCCATCTGCAAAGCTTCTAGAGGTGCAGAACTATTGTTGGCTTCACATCCAAAGTCTTAAAAATTTCAAAAAATTAAAAATTTTAAAAAATAAAAATTTAAAAAACCCACTTCAATAAAATTAACTTTTTTCGTAGCAAATGGCCTTGGTGCCCATCTGTATTGATTTGGGTCAGGGGTGAACTTGTTGAAGTCGCTAATCATGCCAACTTCCTTTGCATACGGCTTGAAAGGCTTATGAATTACTGATGGTCGAATTCGGTAGAGCCAGCTAAAATCAAAATTTAGATCAGCTTCTATTTAATGAGCTATATAATTTTATTTTAGGTATTTTATTTGTCAGCATGATTAGACAAAGTTAAAGGCTTAGGCTAAAGCTTAGGCTAAGTTTAAGCTAGAGGTGAGACTTAAGCTAAAACTTAGGCTAAGACGTAAGCTAAGGCTTAGGCTATATTTTAAGCTACGGCTTAGGCTAGGGCTTAGACTAGAAATAGAAATAAAGCTGAACCTAGGGCCTGAGATAGGCTTAGAAGTTGAAAAAGAGCTAAAGCTAGAGTCACGGCTAAGACTAGAAATTAGGCTAGAATCATAAACAGAATAACTTATCCGTTTCATATTATTTTGATTTTATTGGTTACGAGTGAATATGGAAAATAAATAAATAAATTATCCATACCTCCTTCTATTTCCACTTCTGGGCACAGTAAAAGCCGTTCCTGACAGTTGCTCCGCATATAAACCATGAGGACATTGTTGAGGACTGTTTTGACCAATTGGCAGGGCCCCAGGCTTTCGAGGATCAAACGTTTGAAACTCGTTGCCAAATCCAGTTAGGTATGTCAACTAAAAAGGTTTTATAAAATTTTTTCATAAAAAAGTCACCCCTTCTTAAAAAAATAAAATAAAATCACAAATCACCTCCCCCCCCCCTAACAAATCATCATCAAAAAATGCCATTTTTTAACTAATATTATAAGCAAAATCAATGTATTTACCTTTGCAAACTCGTCAGCCATTATCAAGTTGTTTACTCAACAATAACCCTACACCAATATGATGATGGCTCAATGGTTGGAATGACCGCATTTCGTCGTTGTATCACAAACTTCCGTCGACGAAAAGACCTCTGATCTGAAACAAACGTGATGATGTAAAGCGATGCGTGCTTATCGTACGTTGTAAAACAATCAGCGATAACAGTGATATTGAACATGCAAAGATCATTGATTATATCATATTATAAGAGCAAAATAAAGAAAAAGAAAGAAGGGATTTCTACTTGTTCATACCCTGCCCTACCCAATCCAACCCTTACCTATCCTGCTTTTCCCTGCCCTATCTTATATCTTACCCTGTCCTATCGTCCCCTGTTCCACCGCACCTTATCTTACCTTGCCTTACACTTCTAACCCATCCCTGATTTTTAAAATCTTTCTCTATCCTTCATCACCTACCCGGCCTAATACCTTTCAATATCTACCTCTGCTTTGAAAAATAAATATACTCCTACCTTCAAAATTTATTCTTGCCTTTTAATATCAACCCCTATTTTGTAAGATCTACCCCTATATTTTAAAAATTTTCTCACCCTACCCTACACTGCCTTACGCTACCTTGCCGTACACTTCAAAACCTACCCTTGGCTACCGAACCCTACCACTGCTTCAGAAATCCTTCCACTATCCTTCGTCATCTGCCCTGCCTTTAAAAATCTAGCACTGTCTTTCAATATCCACGCTTTTCAAATTTTTAACTCCACCTTCAAAACCGATCCTTATCTTTCAAAATCTCTTCTACCCCTTAAAATCTTCCCCTACTCTATAAAACTTACCCTCACCCTTTAAAATTTACCTTCACCTTCAAAAAATCAACCCTGCGCTAAGTGACGTCACTTTTCGTTACATTTTATCTAGACCCTAACTTATTATTCGTATTTTACAAAACGTCTTCAAAAACTTTGTTTACGAGACAAAAAGACTTCGTAACACACAATTACATTAATATCATGTCAAAGTAGCCTTCATGTGACAAAAGAATTTGTTGTTTTCAAGCAATTTGTATCCTTTTTGAAGAAATAATTGCAAAATTTGATAGAAAACTCTTTTTCTAGCTTTATATTAACTTAGGAAATACCTTTTCTAACCTTATATTAACTTATATTAACATAGTAATTGTAGTAAAATGAAAAAAAGTTAAATTTCCTCTAAAACCTTCAAAATTAAAGCCAATACAACTTGTTGACCACAGACAAAATGCTCCGAAAGTTATGTCGAAGCCATCAAAAACACGTTTGCCATTCTCAAAACCTACTTTTTGCATTTAAAATTTACATGAAAAGTAATCGATTAAAGCGAGTAGGATGAACATAACATATGTTATGATGAATGAAAAGCGAGGACTAATTAGATACGTCTGCCCTACACTAAATTAATGTTACCAAAAATGTGTAGAACTTTTGTTTTTAGGCGAAATAGTACCTTTTGAAAGGTAAGGTGGAGTAAGACAAACTATAGTAAGATATTACTTGGCTAGAATAAAGCAAGGTTTAGACAAATGTAAGGTAGAGTAGCATTAGCAAAGGCAAGGTAAGAGTAAAGCAAGACAAAAAGAAAACAAGAGTCTGATAAGAGAAGATGGCTAGAACTAGGGCTAGCGTTAAGGCTAGGATTACGGGTAAGACTAGGGCTAAGATTAAGGCTAAGGCTAGACTTTAGGGTTAGGTTGAGGCTTAGGTTAGTATGTAGGCCAAGACTTAGACTAAAGTTTCTGCGGCTAAGACTAAAGTCAGAGTTAGAGGAATATGTTTTAGACTAAGACTAAGGCTATGATTAAGCTATAACAAAGCTTGGCAAGGGTAAGGCACGGCTAGGGAAAGGCTAAGGGAAATTTAGGGCTTACAATTAGACTAAGGTTAAGGTTAGAGTTAAGTCAATAGCTAAGGCTGGAGGTCAGGCTAGAGCTTAAGCTAGAGCAAAGATTAGGGCATGGTTAGAGCTACGTCAAAAGCTGAGTCTAGAACTTAGGCTAGCTGGTGCTTAGGCTGGAGCTAAGTCAAAAGCTAGATCATAGGCTAGAGCAATTTTTCATAGCTTCTACAATTATTTTAAAACGTTACGCTCCTATCGCTGTACAGAAAAGGACGCCCTACCCATCATAGATAAAAGTAAGATCATTCCTTACGTTCTCAACCATAACTTTTACTTTTACCCCTCTTCTATTTTTCATGAATCTAAATTACTTTTTTAATACTTCCTGATCATTCTAATGTCGTTTTCTCTTCAAATACGTAAAAAATACCTTTAGATTCTTCATAAAAAATAAAAACTAATTTTTCTCAATAGTTCCTCTAGTCTTGAATACAATTCGAGCAATTCTCGCAGAGTAAACAAAGATGTATTCGGCATTTAAATCCGTAATGACATCTTTTCATTACCAAAGACAATTGGTAACAATGACAACTAAACAAACATCAGAGTCTTGGAGCTAATTAGCATATTGTAGTAGACATGTTCGGAGGTCTGGCCTTAACATAGACCGTGACAAATTAAGTAACAGCAAAATTCGAGAAAAACGAGAGATGAAAATAGACAAAAATGGAAAAAACTTTCTTTACAAAGCATGAATGGCAAGAACTTTCCTTACAAAGCATACAATAGCAAGAACTTCCTTTACAAAATTCAAAAAAAAACGAACTTTCTTTACAATATAAAAAATGGCAAGAACTTTCTTTACAAAACTCAAAATAGCAAAAACTTTCTTTACAAAGCATAAAATGTACACACCTTTCTTTACAAGTCTTAAAGTGGCAAAAACTTTCTTTCCAATTATAAATTCCAAAAAAAACAAAAATTTTTGAATTTTAAAAACTTCAAAACATTTTTCAAAAGTTTAAACTTAAAAAATCCATAAACCGTGTCAAAACCCAAAAACCGCAACAACTTTCTTTCCAACCCCATAAAAAGTAATAATCATAAAATACAGTCAAAAACGGAATCAAAGAGCAAAAGAAAGAAGCCGGCTGGCAATTGTTGAAGTGCTAAGTGGAAGAGTGACCCCCTCCCTCCGGCTGGTTCTTACTTATTGGGGGGAGGGGGCGAGAGGCGGCAAAGGCGGCCGAAAAGGCTCCTTCAGGCCGCTCAAAAGTCCAAATCCGGAAGCGAACAAAAAAGAGAAAGAAGCTCTCAATTTGTACATCGTTAGTTTCAGCACGAAACACGATTGCCGGAGGGATTCGGCCCGCAACATAAGGACATTTATGCAAATTTCGCGAAAATTTTTAAAAATGCATAATTAGAGCGGGGTAGAGTTGGGCTAGGGTAGTGCAAGGATAGAGAAAGACATAAGTAAGATAGGGTATGGCATTAGTAATAAAAATGTAGGGTAAGGCATAGGTAAGACAGAATAACGCATGAACAAGAACAAGGCAGGCTATGGCAATGCCAGAGTAAAGAAGGGTAGATAAGGTAAGCTAGCCTAAAGCTAGAACACTATAAAGTAACACCCTTCAGTACGTACTCAAAATAAGCACGAGTAAAGCAGAAGGTCGGCGAAGAAAGGTACAACTTCAAAAAAGGGCTTGTTGTTTGTTCAGTGCCCAAAAAAACTCAACAACAAGATAAGTGCCAGCCGGCTTCAAAAGTGAACACTTTATAAAGTTCTCCACAAATTAGTATGCCATACTTTCTTCAAATTGCTTCATCTTCAAATGAAATTTTTTTTATTTTTTGGCCATAAAATGTAGCTTATAACTATTAAATTGTTCCAATAATTCTGTGCCCCTAACCCCAAAAAGTTGTATTAAGAAAAGAGCCCAGTCTTATTTGAACAACCTGTGCATAGAAGTGACAGTTAAGGTAGAAACGTACAATAAACACTACTTTTACCTTCCTAACCAACCCTACTTTACCCTACCCTATCAAAACTTTAATTACAGAAAGTATAAATAGCAAAAACTTTGTTCACATTGAATATAAACGGCAAGAACTTTCTATCCAGTATAATATCTAAACAAAAATTGCCATAAAATTTGATTCGAATTCAGAATAACACTAAAAAAGCTATGTTAACATGTTGATTATAATGTTAAAAACGTAAAGAAAATAGCCAGCATGTCTACGAAAAAACCATAGACAGCTTTAAAACGTTCTGGCAAGTAAACTTAATAATGTCACTTGATTTCATTTTCAATACTGTAATCAAGTTTTCGGCCCAAAATAGCATCAAACAGCAATTTTTTCTATTTTGATTTCTTCAAATATAAAAACTTTTTAAAAATTATAATGAACATGTCACAATTAGCTCTGATAATGACATAGCCTAATTTAAAAAGTCAAACAAAATCTAGAACGATACAGTAAAGTAGAAGAAGGTAACAAAGCAAGTTATTATCCGGTAACAAACAACTAACTCTCACAATACTATAGCCGCTTCACAACTGAGTACTTTATTCAGAAATAGTTTAGCGAAACAAAAAATAAAAGAAACAACAATATTTTCACATTCAGAATCTGACTCGGACGTCGCGGCGACGGTTCGGATTCTGGTTTTGGTTCCAGGCACGGCGTTGGCCACCTTCCGCGTTCCTTTGGCCCTAAAACAATATTATTAGTAAAAAAAAAGTTTAAATAAATCAATTTGAAATCCATTAACTAACCAAAAAATCCGACTTAAATAATATGCTCTACTATAATATCTAGCAAACCCTCAAAAGTAGACAAATTCCCCACAAATCTCCAAAAACTTACTTGGAACATGCCACCAGCCCTTCTCTTGTCATCTCCAGTCCTGTCTGTGCCTCCACGTTGAGTCCATCCGCCAGTTCCAGCAAATCCTGATCTTCCACCTCTCGGTTCGATGATCTGTTCATTGTTATCAGCCAATTGAGACAACTTATCAGTCAAACTCAAGGCCAAGAGCTGAAGTCTTGATGGCTCGACTCTGTGCATGATGATCGAATCCGTTGGTTCATCCAAAGTGGCACTCAACTCTTCTTGGATAATCATCTTGCTCACTATCGAGTAGACACGTTCCTTTGATAGCTCAAACAACAAACACAAGTTCTCAAAGTACAATGTGGAGTAGACGGTAGAGAACATCAGAAGGTAGGTTCTCAAGGATTCTTCTTGGATTCTCTCGATGACTAGGGTCTTGACCTTTTCTGAGTCGCGGAACAAGTTCCATACCTGAAACAATATAGAAGTAATAAAAAATAATATCAAAAGCAACATAAATTAAATTTTTTTAAAATCAAGCTTTCCCAACTTAAAAACCCAATTTTTCAAAGACAATCACTTCAAAAACACCTTACCTTAGTGTTCATCTTCTCATTGATAATGAAATCTCTACATTTGACCCAATCTCCTTTCAACATGGCTCTGGAAGCAGCTACAACATGTTCACGGGTGTTTTCTGGTGGACCAATCAAGGCGGATCGCTCGGAGAACTTCAATTGATAATGGAAAAGGCGGGATAAGAGTCTTCGTCTCAGGTCGTACTCATGAGAAGCAATGCTCGGGATCTCCAACAGCATCGAGCAGATCAGGTAGACACACTCCATGACTTCCAGGTTGATGTGCATATGATATGGGACTTGAAGACTTCTTTCTCTCGATTCTTGTTCGGCCGTTCTTTCCAAGAGTCTTGGTGCTACACCTTGAGCTAGCAATTCCTTTGGTCTTTGAGTGTTGTGGATCTCCGACAGAGCTTGATGAGCTTCACGGATGTAGCCGTGGCGGAAGGCGCAGAGGCCTATTTGGCACATCGTTCTGTTGTACAAGATCTGAAATTTAAAACGTCATTTTAAAAAAGTCCAATACCTTCTAATTTGAAAAAAAAGACTACGTTTCACCTTTTAAAACACAAAAACTTCCTTTCTAATATAAAAACCGCCCCAAAAATTTATAAACCTATCATGAAAACCAAGCAAGCTCCCTTACCTGAGTGCTAGCCTCAGTGTGATCAACAATAGCTTGCAAATGAGACATCAACAACAACTCTTTGGCACTGTTCCATCGATCATGAAGGGCATGATGGTATGTCTGGCACAATAAAGCACGTTGTCTCTGAAGTTTCTCTTCCTTCAAGCCGTAAATCTTCTTGCACAAGTCTGACAACGTCTTTTCGGCCTCTGGATCTTCAGTGTACTTGTAGTACAGGTGCTCTATTCTAATCATGTAGATGGTAGCCAGCTCATTTACGTCAAAACCAACGGCATTCTTCCTCAATTCAACGTAGTTCTGAGCTTTTTCGACCAGATCACACAGAAGTTTCTCTCCTTTCAGCCTAAAAATGTCAATATTACTACATTATATTGAACTATGACTTCCAATCATAAAAGTAGGAGGTCCTCATGAAATTAATTTTTAACATAAAAATTTTAAAAAATTAACGTTTCATTCAAAATTCAGTTATTAAGCACAAAAAAACTTTAAAAGTTCAAAATCATAACTTACTTCTCAATATATTCGGTCGAATGACAGTCAGACTGTTGGAAAATTCTAGTCAATTCGTCGTCCAAACGCTTTACTTGCATGATCACTGACCCGTGGAAGCGGTAAGGCTTGCTAGAGTCCTAAAATCACAAGTTATTATGTAAAACATCAAAAAGTTTCAAAAAAATCTAATTTAAGCCATTCCAAACTCAAAGTACTACCTTCTTCTAAACAAACAAAACAAGCTACTAATACCCATACACTCAAGTATAATATAAAAACAACCCTTACCGACAAGTTTTCTTCCTCTTCAGTAGTCTTGATCGAAATGTTCACATTCTCATTCTCAATCAACAAGTTCAGAAGCCCATCAATGGTCTCCAAAGTCTTGGTCCAAGCACTGAAATCCATGGCTTCGGTGATCTTCGAGTTCATTTCGAACAACGATGACACCACTGATACCAGGATCTTGGCCAAAACTCCAGCTCCCAAATTGTGTTCATCGGCAATGGTGTACAATTCCTGTAGATGACGGACGAATACCTTTCTGTTAGTGTTCTTGCGACCACGTTGAGCGATGATTTCAGCCAGTTTACTAATGACCAACTAAAATACGTTAATTTGTTTAGGTAACAAAGTCAACAATATTTTAATTTTTAAGACAAAAAAGTCTCATTAAAACATTTATTAGCAAGTTTAATCAAAAACTTACTTCAGTGGTGATCTCAGCCTTGGTATCGAACAGTGGCTTCGAAGCATTGTCCTTATGAGTGACTTTGCTCCATCCTTCATCATCTTCATCGTCAGTCAATTCCTTCTTTACCTTTTCTCTCTTTTCCCTCTGAGCTCTGTCTGACTTCTCCTTCTTTGTAGTTGTCTTTTCCTTCCTGGATTAAAAAAATTACATTGACAGCTTGAAAAGAGTAAAAATAGGTGATATTCAACTGTTTTCAAGGTTTTGAGGCTATTATTATAAGATAATAATGTTCTTTTTTCCAGTTTTGACCATAATCCTTTAAAAAATCATATTAATTACCTAAAAATCAAACCAAAAACATCGAAACCACTTACTTCAAAAAGTATTTCCTCAACTCCTCCATCTGCTTTCCTTCCAAATCAATATCAGAATCTGAAGAATCCGAATCACTGTCGGATGCCCAGTCTTCATCAGAATCGGCCAAATCCTTTGGCTTCTTAGCCGCCTTCTCAGCCACGGCCACTGGCTTCTCATCGTCAATCAGCTCATCTTCTTCCGAAGCCGCCCCAGACGAGTATCCGATTGGATCTGGTCCTTCACGATAAGCACTGATGTCGGTCTCAAAATCTTTGTTGTACTTACGGATCTTCTGTCTTAGAGCCGAAAAACTTTTGGCATTAAGTTTTGACATGTTCTAAAACATCTTTTATTACTTTTTAAATACCTAAAACAGTATAATTTTAAGAAACTGTTACTTACTTTTCTAGCTTCTTTATCTTCCCATTGTTCGTTCAAAAAATCCTCCAATTCAACCAAATATCTAATGTAGAACCGCGGAATAGTCAAGTTCTCTCTGGCCATAATAAGCTTGGCCTTGTCGTACGATCGAGCAAGGTTTTCGAAGCCTAAAACAGAAATTTATAATACAGAAACAACTCCAACAAGCCTTTTCCCCTAATATTACTTAAATTATTAATTTTGATTCAAATGCTTGACTTCTTTCTCCAAACAAAAAATTTAAAAGTAGACATAATTTAACTTTAGATAACTAATTTTGCCTAAATATGCAAAAAAAACTTATAACTTACCATTAAGCAGCTTGGAGAAATCTTTAATATTTCTAGCATTTCTGCCAAGACGAATTTGATCCTTTAGGGCACTGTAGAACTTGTCTTTCTGAGCTCGAACCACGCGCTTTGGTCCTTCATCGTCACTATCACTAGGATAGCTGAAGTCACGGATTCTGAAAGAAAAGCTCGTTATTAATATTCTGAAGCCGTAAAAAATCCAAAACATAAACGTTAGTTACTATTAAAGATAACAGTTTATGAGGGTTCTAAAAGAAGGCCAAGTTCCACATCATTTTCAGTAAAACAACCGAATCTAACACTTCTTTTCAAATATTACCTAAAAATCAAGAAGCAATATCCAAAAAACTTACATATTTTTATGAGTAGTCGGTACGGTGATCTCACGATCACTCTCATCAGAATCGGAAGACTCCGACGACGAAACGTCGAGTTTGAAGAACTTTGACATTCTGAAACAAAAACAACCGTATATACCTCAAAAATAACCAAAAATGTTATACTAGGTAAAAAAATAAACGCAACGTAAATTATAAAGCAAACAAAAAATATTTTTTTGTAAATAACAACGTGTATCATGTATAATATTAACAAATCCATCTTTTCGCGTTCTCCAAAAAAATAATATTTATTTTACCGTACGGCTTTGTATTCCGAAACGAAAACAAGCGTGCGCCAAAAATCCGTGGCTTTTTGCAAAATAATAAATTTTTAAAAGTTTTTTTGCGATATTCGATATCGCGCTGACGAAGGACAAAGCCAGTGGGTATTATATTCAAAGAAGTTTTTTTTGGATTAACCCGTAGATAGGGTAATATAATATTAACAAAAGTTTTGGAGGGGCGGATTGGGTTCAACGTGGCATCATATTGTTTACTTTGCTGCGTACATCCGGAATATTAATGTGGGAATGGCGGCGAGGGTGGTGTATTTGTTCGGGTTTGATTTATTGTGGCAAAATTTGCAAAATTTTATTTATTTTAATTAATTTAATTTAAAAATTTTATTTTTTTTATTTAAAGCTATTTTTGCCGAATTTTGAAAGTTTTTCGAACTTTTTTGATAGACAGATTACACTTGAACTTTGGTTGATCCCGAGGGGTCTAATAAAGCCCGGACTAATGTTTTTTGCCATATGATAGTATGATTCAGTCCATCACGTTTTGATTATTTATTTGTTTACGCCTGTTTGTCCGACTGGTTCTAGGTAATTGGACCAGTTTTGTTTGGTTTTGACTGCTTTTTTCTGATTTTAATGACATTTCTAGTTACAACTATTACTTGCCTTTAACATGATTATAATTTTGTACGTTTTTTCTTTTGAGTTTTAATTAAAAATGGCAAGTTCTTGGCTTGAGAACTTGTTAAAATGATGTTATTCATGGTTTTTCTTAAAGTTTTATGTTTTGAGCTCATAAAACCAAAGAAACTCCTCTTCTTTTTGTATGCTAAAACAATTGACAAAGCATCATGATTCTGTAAAGGACTCAGACATAGTTGACGATAATTAGTAATGGGTTTGCTATTCCAGAGCGCCGGTTTTACGACCGGAGGGGGAGGGGGAAGAGTTGCTTTTGTAGTTTTGTTAGCCTTTTTGATGCTTTCTGAAGTTACCGGAGTATATTATGTTTTACAATACAGCTTATAACTTGGTATACGTTCATCTTTTGGTATAGGCAACAAAGATATGTCAGGAAATGCATGTTTGTGTTGCCTACAGCTAGTTTTAACCGTTTTTTTAACTTTTAAATCACTGTTTTGTGGTATTATATTAAAATGTTGGCTCTAAAGACAGATATCATTTAAACAATCTTGGCTATAAAAGTAATATATCGCAAGAAATGACAACATCATCTTATCTTATCTACTAAAACTAACCATATTACCTTACTATACCTACTAAAATAACTACCAAAGGTTAAAACACCCCTTATTTCCTAAATATTCACCTGTTTTAATGCTTATTTACAAACATTGACCATTGTTTGCTCGTCGTATTAGCGTAAGTATTACAAAGGGCGCTACTTTACTATCTTCAAGCACCGTCTACTATAATATACATTTTTGTGTTTTTGATCTCGGAACTGTAACGATATGAAAAACTTTGTAAATTTGTATAACAATATGAAAAACTATAAATTTAGATAATTGTTAGGTTCAAATAATTCTGTGCTTCCTGTCAAAGCAAATTTTTGGGGATATAGGGCACATAATTATTTGAACAATGTAATGTAAAATATGGATTTGTAAAGTTTTTCGAATACAGGAATTAGCTTTTTTGGAAGGGGGAGATGGTGGGGGAGTTGCGTTTTGATGGGAAATGTGGCTCTATGTCTAAAAATGAATTGAACTGTAAACTTACTTGGTATTTTTTGGTTTTTTATGATGTGAATCTTGATTTTTTTTACTCTGTAGATTTATATTTTTACTCTGTAGATATACATTTATAAAATACTTCGTTTCAAAGTAGGTTTTTACTCTGTGAATGCATTTTTACTGTTCAGTCTGTATTGTAATAGTCCTCGTTACAATGACTCAACAGGTTTTGTGGGTAATGTTGTCTGCGTTTATTTGTTACAAGTTTACAGAGGTTTACTTGTCTATTGAGTTGAGTTTTAATCTGTTAAATCATGTTTTGCATTCGCTAGATATAGTAAGGTATGCTAGGCTTAACTAGGGGTGATTTGGCTACTGTTTAGTCTGGTTGATCGTTGTTTTTTTCTTGTTATCAATGTTAAATGTTGTTTGGCTTAAATAACCCATCATTATTCTATTTTGTTCTTCAAATAATTCTGTGTCTTTCCCAAAGCAACTGTTAGCGGTTAAGGGCACAGAATTGTTTGAACAACCTAATAGTAATTAATAAATTGATCTGATTGAAGAAAGTAATGTCTTTCCGGTAGACAAGTTGAGTATCTTGATAAATTATCTTTAGCAAAACAAGATATACATTATTCTCTTACGATAATCATAATTACTTTTTCTGGATTTCCTTGATATAGTAGTGTTTTGAAGACTTTTTGGGAGGTTTTTTTGAATTTTTTAAAATTTAGAATGCCCTGAGGCGTCTTTTCGTTTCAAACTTTTTCAAGCTTTGAAATGCTTTTTAGTTTTTAAATGGCTAAGAAGTTACTTTGAAGGCTAAAACAGACTATAAGTTTGTTTAGATGATTAGAAAATGCCTTTAAATCTCTTGAATTTGCAAAAAATGGTCTACCAATCTTGCAAAATGGCACAAAATGGTTTTTAAATCCCCTACATTTGCAAAAAATTGTCTTTAAATAGCTTTAACGGACTAAACAGGCTTCTAAACTTCGAATAACTTAGAATTATAAAAGAAATTTGCACTTTTAACTCTCCAAAATCATGAAAATCTGAAAACCTAGTAAGTCAGTGACAAACTCGTCAACAAAACCTGTGAAACGGTTCGAAACGTCGCAAGATAAGTGTAAAAGATCTGCTCTTGTTAATAACTGCAAATAAAAAAAAAGAATGCAGTTTCTGGTTTTGACCGACTTTTCGGGCGGAAGCCTCATCCCAGATACCATGCGCAACCTGGAGTTTCTTCTCGAGATATCAAACCAGGCTTATGATAGACATAAGAGACGCCAGAGGCGCAGAGAAGCGCGATCAAAAAGAAAAAGAAGTCGTTCCGTGTCTGCGCGATCGACGACGAAGAAGAACTGGCTCTGGCAGACATCTCCAATCCGCATGGGGAACGTCGCTTATTGTTCTAGTCCGTACAATAGCCTATCAATCTTTGTCGTCGGGGTCAATCGGGGGGCAAATCTGTCGGTTTCCGACATGATTTTTTTTTTTGAAAAAAGTTGTCGATTTTAACTAGGTTTGAGGGTGTTTTGACTGTTAGTTTGAAAAAGATAGTTGAAGTTAAAAAAAGTTTTTCACAATTTGAAAGTTTGGCTTGAAATTTATTTAAAATTTTGAAAAGCCTCCCAAAAGGTTTTCAGAAGACTACTATATCAAGAAAATCCAGAAAAAAATAAAAAGTAATTGTTGATGTTGTAAAAGAATAACGTTTATCTTGTTTTGCTGAAGATGATTTATCAAGATACTTAAATTGTATACCGAAAAGACCGTATTTTCTTTGATCAGATCAACTTTATTAATTACTGTTAGGTTTTTTAAATAATCCTGGGCCTTCTAACTTTAAAAATTTGCTTTGAGAAAGGACAAAATCATTTGAAAATGGAGGAAGTAATGATTTATGGTTGGGTGTAGATATTTTGATGTTTTTTGTTTAAATTTTATTACTTTTTTCAATTTTTTATTTTAAAAAAAATTTATTTTGATCCAGTTCTTTGAGTGTCATACTAGAGGTTTGGCTGTAGTAGGTTTTATGGCCGTTGCTGGTGCTGAACATGGATTCAATGATTGGTCGTATTCGAAAAACAATTTGAAAACAGTTTCTTGCTTTGTAAAATACGCCATTGGTTTCATGTTGCAAAAACTCTCTAATGAAGTACTGTTTTACCTCAAACTGAAAAAGTGTTATTACGAACCAAAGAAGAATGTTATAGTTGTCGATTACAGTGAAGATTCGGAAGAAATTCGTTGTTTTTTATGACGTTTTGTTTTCCGAGAATTCGAACGCAATTTTTGCGAAAACGATGACGGTGTAAAGTTTTATTCGAAGTGTCGATCCGCGCTCATTCTCGATGATCTTTGGGATCAAACAAAGATTAAAGGATGGGTTTATTGCTGTGAAATTGATATAGGTTTTCATAGGTGTGGGTTTTATAGGTTTTCATAAATATGGGGTCATAGGTTTTCGTAGCGTGTAGTTCTGTAAAAAAGGAATAGGTATTCATAAGGCCTATTAAACCTAAATCAATTTTCCTGTACTTTTTATTTTGAAAATTTGTTTGAGCGGGGGCGCAGAATCATTTGAACAATCTAATATGTTAAGGCATGGTATTGGGCAATTGATTCTGGTTTGCTTTTTTGGAATCACAAAATATGTTGGTTTTAAAATTGTACGATGTGTAGCTCTTTTCTCTACTGTAAATTTTTTTTTAAAAAAATTTACAACGGTTTTTGTAATCGTCAGGCCTTACTTTGTAATTATTAATCTTTCCTATACAATCATCAGGCCTTTCTTTGTCATAATAGGCTTTCTTTTACATTTATCAGGTTTTCCTCTAGCTTTATCATAATCGTTCTTCTAGCTTTAACCGTGTATTACAATAGAAAACGCCTATCCTTTTAAAGTTTGTCATCAACAATTTATTACACTGTTACTCTTTCCTAAAAACATTTCCTTACACTACTCGTTCTTCCTTAAAACAATCTATTACACTACTAGTAGCTACTCTTTATTCCTCGAAGATATTGTTTTCGATCGCCTGGAAGTCGTTTGTCTAAAACCCTTTACATATTGTTACGAAGCTTCGTACGTATGAAATTTTTCGTTTTGATTACTTCATCTATTGTTGTCGTATGTTGTGCGTTTTTTTTCTTGTCGAATCTTCCTCTTTTTGGTGAAGGCGGCTGAAAAAAAAGTGAGAGTGGAAAAGCGGGGGGAAGTGGTTGTGATTTGGAAGGGTAAAATATTTTCTCATCGGTGTCGTTGCGAGGGTTTTCTTTCATCTTCTTTCTCTGACAACGGATATTTTGTTTCGAAGTTTGTGGACAAAGGCTTGTAATGTCAATTTGTAGACGCGGATTTTAAAATGACTATTTATAGGATGAGATTTAGGGTTTTTGTTAGGGGATTTTAGCTACCTGTTTACCAAAAAAAAATTTTGGGTTTTCACCTTTCCCCTCCCCCCCCTCCCAGAAAAAATCCGTAGCGACGCCCTGCCTATGACACTCACCCTAGCTTGGCCTAGCCTACTCTATTCTACTGCACACTACTCTACTCTACCCAACACTAGGTTGGTGGAGTAGCTTTGCCTAAAGTTTGGTGAGATAGTTTTGTAGGATATTGTAGAAGGTTACTGTAAGATAATATAGGGTAAATCACGGTACTGTAAAATAAAGTAACAAAACTGCTGAGGTATGGTAAAGTATATTACTTAATTAGGACTAGACATAAAAAAACGACAAGTGTTTACACTTTGTTAGTTTTTTTGTAGTATGATGGTATTTGCATGTATGAGTAGGCAGTTCGAAATCACGCGCAAATAGATTAATAACTTTTGATTTGATTTTTGATTTACTATGGATTAAAAACTTTTTTTAAATTTACTTGTTAGGTTGTTCATATAATTTTGTGCTTCTCACTGAAAAGTTTGCTTTGATATGGGGCACAGAATTATTTGAACACCTTAGTATTATAAGCTGTGTTTTTTTCTGTTATCTTTGCTTATCTTACCCTTTCCTTGACAAAATACATCAAACCCCGAAACCCACAACACTTTGGTCTACTTTGTTTGTGTGGGAGAGTATGGTTTTTCAGCTGGGGGGATGATGCGAACTCTCGCCTTTTTCGGGACTTTGATATGATTTTTTGTGGTTTTGTTTGATCTCGGTCTCTTCACGCTGTGTCTACGTGTTCACGTTGTAATTGTGGGTGAAAATTTGGTGGGATAGTTGGGAAGGGGGCGGTAGTAGGGCATACGGTGTCATAACTTCTTAATCACCATTTTGGAACTTTTTGCAATTTTGGCGAGGGTGTGGTGATTAGGGTTGAACAAGGGGCGATTTTGGTAGAAGTAAGGATGATGGGCTTAGGGTAAGGTAAAGTGGAGTAGAGTAGAGTGACGTAGGGTAAGGTAAAGTAAAGTAAGTTAACGTAAGGTAAGGTGTTGTAGGGTAGCGTTGGGTAAAATAGAATAGGGCGTGGGTAAAGTAAGTTTTAGTGGTATAAAATAGCTTTGAAGGGTAGAAGTACATTAGAATAGTATAAGCAAGAATATAATAAGGTATGTTGGGGTAGGATAGTGTTTTTTATTTACTATTATTCACTATTTGTAAAATACGAGGCGCACTTTCTACTTTTACAAATATATTTGATGAAATTTTCATTGTGAATACTTCAAAAATTTTAAATTTCAATTAAAATCCGAACGTTTATTGTTTTGTATTCTTCGATATATGTATCATGTGTGTAAACCCCACATTTTGATCTTTCTCGGTCTGTTTGCTTCCAGTTGTTCAAATAAAACTGTAATAAGGCTATATTTCAATTTTCAATTCATTTTGATTCATTCTTCAATCGAAAAATTGAATAAAATTGTAGTAGGTAGGAACGGTTGTTAATAAGATGGCTTTATATTAACATTTTTAGTGATAAAGTAGGTCTAAACATGCTTGATCTCCCTTCTTGTAAGCGTATAAAGATAAAAAATTAAGGTTATGTTGTTCAAATACTTCTGTGCCTGTATTTCAAAAATTTGTACGCAGAATTACATGAACAACCTAATAATTATTGTAGTAATTTTTGTACGGTAATAGTGAAGTTTTTTACTCTCAATAACATTACAATGCGTTTACTACGTCATTTATGATTCATAGCGGTAAAATTGAGTTATAACTTTTATGGTAATATGATGACTAATACAAAGCTTTATGTTATACAACTGGTGATGTCTGTTTGAGCTGGGTCTCTTCGATTTACAATGTTGTAACTATATTTACTACATTGGTACTTCTGTTTATAATGAAATATCAAGAGTTACTACTATGTTACCTCTATTTACAAAGTGATATTTAAGTTTAAAATTTATTGTTATGTTTATAAGTACATATGTAATGGATTTTTAAAACATTTAGTCATGCTTTTTGTTATCGGATACATATCTTAGCAACAATATTTTGAAAAAATTTGAAATTTTAATTTTTTTGCGTTTCCTTTTACACTAAAATTGTCTAGCACGTTTTTCGAAAGAAAGAACGACTAGATCATTACCGTATTTTACAATAGTTATGTACCTATCTACTCTTCTGACCTATACCTATGCACTCTACTGGTCCGTAGGTCTACTCAAAGATCTATAGTGTAGGCTAATCCTATCATACCCTTATTTTCTCTTTAGATTTGGCTTAACTTTACCTTTTGATTCAAAATTTGAAAAAAATCTGTTATCTTTTAAAACCTGGCTTATTGTGAAGATAATATAGTCATGAAATCAAGCTTCCTTATCTTTCAATTATACAGTTTCTACTGTATAATTGGTCTTTTTATATAGATTTGTTATAATAGGCTTGCAATATTATGAATTTTTAAAAAATTACTTAAGATATGCATATAAAGTGGCAGATTATAATTTAAGTCATATTTTTTAATTTTTCAGTGATTTTTTGGTTTACTTTGTTCTTCTATTCCTACTTTTATTTCTACTTTTACCTCTGCACTTACCCCTATCTTTACTCCTACCTCTACTTTCTTTGATTTACCATAGTCTTACCTTTCCTACCTCTATTCATACTTTTACCTTACTTGTACTTTTATCCTTATCTCTTTACCCTTACTCTTACTTCTATTAAGCCTGACCTAGGCTTCTGTTATCAATCTATATTGTTGTAGAATACGGCTGTTGAATTTTTGTAGTAATTTTTGTCCTGAATTAACTCTAAAACATTATGAGTAAGCTGGTAGATGCACAAATATAATATTATTTGGTGTATCACGATGAATAACAATAATAATATTGTCTGTTCGAGTGGCTTATATATTATTATACGTGGCTGTCTCTGGAATAGTTTAGATTACTCTACATCGTCTGTTATTTACTCTGTTAAAAAAACTGTTTTTTCGGTTTTTTGAGGGGTTTTTACTGTGGTATCTTGACATATCAAAGTGTTTTCTGTGGTATATTGACATATCAACGGGTTTACTGTTGTATTATATATAGAACAAAACTTACGCTTACAACTTTGATACCTAAACATACGCGTTCATACCTAAAATTACAGTAATATTGCGGTTACTGTAACATTTTCAAATTTTACGCAAATTTAATCTTTTTTTAAAACTTTCTAGGGAGTGATGGTGTTAGTCTGAAGCGGTGTCGAGAATACGGTGATATGAGTTTTCGGATACGACCATGGCCATCGACATGGCCTCTCCTGTTGTTGTTGTTCATTGTTGTTGTTGATGTTGTGTTGGCCACAGATGAGGAGTTGACCAACCGTGCCACCCTCAAACTCTCAAAACGGGACGATCAGCTAGCCAGGCGGATCGCACGATCACACGGCATGGTCATCAAGGTGGGTGGAGATATTGGGTTGGGTGGTATATTGTAGTAGATGACATATTGTAGTAGGTTAAGCTTGAAAAAATAGCTTTAGATGAAGAATTAGGGGTGGAATTTGGGTAAGGCATGTTTTCTGGAAGAGGAAAGGCTATGGGGAGTATTTCGTTGATAAAAAAATTTTGGAGGGGTATCCACCCAATAGCAATCTAGCTTTATATTATAGTAGCCAAGGCTAAAACTTCAAAATTTAAATTAAAAAAATTACTTTCAGGGTGAACCCTTCCTCGACTCCCACTATTTCATGTATCATGAACAAGGCCAACGGGTGAAGCGCGAAACAATCGATCTGATCGGCCAACAAGACCAGGTCGAGTGGGTGGCAGCCGACGTGCCAAAGAAACGGGTAAAACGTGATTACGTTGGCGATCACATGGTATACGGGCCACGAGAGGAGAGACAAGCTCTACCCATTCCACGACTACCCTTCTCCGATCCCCTGTATCAAGATCAATGGTATTTGGTAGGTTTTGGCTGTGCTTTGAGGTTTTTAGGTATAATTTGGCAGGATATTGTAGTAGATTGGGGAAAAGTGGTGAAAGATGTCAAAGTTTACTAGAAGAAATTAAAAAATCAATCAAAGGTTGCTTTTTATTATATTTTTGCGATTTTTCAATGATATGCACATCTACTACAACATACTCGACTTTTGATGTTTGTACAGGCAAACTCAAGGTTCAGCTGAGGTGTTTGGACAGGCTAACATTAAGTTCAATATATTAGGAGTAAAATTTGTTTAAACAAGCTGCTTTTAAATTGTAGTGTTTGTTTGTACAAGCTTTTATATTATGTTAGGTTGTTACAAAGGATTTTAAAGAATATTTGATGGAAAACCGATGTTTTTCTTGTGAAAACTTGAGTGGACGACATAATAATATTATAATTAGGCATTTAGCATGATTATAATTTATAAAAATAGATCAGTAATGATGTTAACATTGAAAAACTTGGGTAAAACCTGATTTTCGGCCAAAAATTGAAGAAAATTCACAAACTTTCAATATTTTCCTTGACAATTCGATTTTTTCAGGTCGGCCGAGCCGTCGGAGGCTACGACATGAACGTACGCGAAGCCTGGATGATGGGTCTTGCCGGTCGCAACGTTTCCATCTCCATTCTGGACGATGGAATTCAACGTGATCACGCTGATCTGGCCCAGAACTACGACCCTTTAGCGAGTACGGATATCAACGACCATGATGACGACCCAACTCCACAGAATAACGGCGACAACAAGCACGGTACACGATGTGCTGGAGAAGTTGCCGCGGTTGCGGGCAATAACGTTTGCGGCGTGGGAGTTGCCTTCAAGAGTAATATCGGAGGAGTGAGGATGTTGGACGGTCCAGTATCGGATTCAGTTGAAGCTGCTTCACTAAATTTAAGACAAGATCACATTGATATCTACTCCGCATCATGGGGACCAGAAGACGACGGCAAAACCTTTGATGGCCCAGGAGCTTTGGCCCAAGAAGCCTTTTACAGAGGAATCAAGCGCGGCCGAAACGGCAAGGGTAATATCTTTGTCTGGGCCAGCGGAAATGGAGGCTCAAGGCAAGATTCCTGCTCAGCTGATGGCTACACAACATCCATCTACACATTAAGCATCAGTTCGGCCACTTTCGACAACAAACGGCCTTGGTATCTTGAGGAATGTCCATCAACGATAGCTACAACATACTCATCAGCCAACATCAATCAACCAGCCATCGTGACAGTTGACGTGCCTAGTGGTTGTACCAAAATGCACACAGGAACATCCGCGTCAGCCCCTCTGGCCGCCGGCATCATTGCTTTGGCCATCGAGGCCAATCCAGCTCTGACATGGAGAGATATGCAACATATCGTACTCAGGACGGCAAACCCCGCCCCACTCCTCGGAAATGCGGGTTGGACCGTGAACGGGGTTGGAAGACATATCAGCAACAAGTTCGGCTACGGAATTATGGATGCGGGCAAGTTGGTAAAGCTGGCCAAGGTCTGGAAACAGGTACCCGAACAACACATGTGCACATATGAATATAGGCTGGAAAGACCAAAGTAAGTTGAAACAGGAGCTTTAAAAAATTGTTTAAAACGGCATTTGGATGACGCATTTTCTGGACGTCTAGAAAATGTGTCATCGAACAACTGTTTGTTATAATCGTCTGCAGACGCGTCTGGGTAACTTAAAATTATTGTAAAATACGTTCACTGCGTTATTAATCACTTCAAAATTTTAGCCCAAGACCGATTGTCGGCCGTTTCAAGCTCAACTTCACATTGGATGTGAACGGATGTCGCGAAGGAACGCCGGTTTTGTATCTTGAGCACGTTCAAGTCGTCTCAACTATCCGATATGGCAAAAGAGGAGACTTGAAGTTGACTCTATATTCTCCAAGTGGCACTGAGTCGGTTCTGTTACCTCCACGACCTCAGGCAAGTTTCGTTCGTTTTGTTGGATTTTTAGGCATTTTGGTCATGGATAACATCAAGTTCTTGGTGTTTGAAGGATTTTTAAAGGTGTTTTGGTAGCAAAATTGACGAGATATTGAATATAGCGTATTATAAAAGTATTTTTATGGCTTTAAATACCGAAAATGAGCTTGAAAACATTAAAAACAACAAAATTTATTGTGAATATTGGGCAAAAAAGGTAGTGTTTAATATTGTTTGTTTTACAGGATGTAAACCAAAATGGCTTTCACAAATGGCCTTTCCTAAGTGTCCAAACTTGGGGAGAAGATCCACGAGGAACGTGGACACTGATCGTGGAAAGTGTAACTAACAATCCAGCTGTTTCTGGTAAGTAAATTAACATCGACCAATTGCTTTAAAATAGAAAATTTTAAAAAGTGAATGATAAAGTAGATGAAGAGATAGTATTTTATAGCCAGAAAGCAAGAAAAATGTCTTTTTTTATTCTGAAAATTTTTCAATAATTTTATTTTAGGCATGAAATTTGAAAAAATCGTCGAAAATCAAATTTCTAGCCCAAAAAAGTTGAGGAAAATCTTTAAAAATGCCATTTTAGGTATGATCAGTGACTGGACGCTACTGTTGTACGGTACCGAGTACCCAGCTCAGCCCAACGATCCCAGGCACAGCGAGAATCCGGTGGCGTCCCGCTTTAAACCCTCATCTCAAGGACAGTCAATGTCAATCACATCTCAAGTAAGTCGACTTTACGGTAGATTAACACTTGCTTCTCCGGGTCTTTGGTTAGTTTTTGTGGATTTTTGGTCTTGATTTTGCATTTGTTGTGGTTTGAAGTATTTTTGGTACTAATTGGGGCTTGTTTCACTAGTTTTTGAGCTGAACTTTGGAGGTTTTTGGCTTAAATTAGGATTTTTTTGAAATTTTTTGAAAAAAAAATTAAATTTTTTGAAAGTTCAAACATTCTTTTTTTGAAATTTTAAGAAGATATGCTTCAGTACAGAATTTAAATTTAACGAAATGACTAAAACATGGATAACATAATATAAATTTGAAAAACTTTTAAATGTTTTGACCTACTATAATATAGCTAAAACGAAATTTCCTTTAATTTTTCATTATTTTTAACAATTTCCACGCACTTTTAATACCTAATTTTTAATTTTTTGATTTTAATGTTTATCATTTTAACGATAACAATGTCGTTGTACAGGGTGTGCGGAACTTCGTGTTTCTCCGGCTTCTGTATATAATAAAAGGCGAGTTTTTTGGGGGCACCGCAATAACTTTCTTTCCAACCATTTTTTTCCACTTTGTACAGAACACGGAATACGAAACGGAAGCTCCGAGCACCCCTTTCAGTACGATTTGTACCATCTTTGACCTATTTTTGTTGTCTGTTGTATTCTGTGGACTGTCAACGTGAACATTGATGTTATTGTGGACTGGGGTAAAACTTGGACAGGAAAGGGTAAAAATTGGGTAGGGAGGGTAAAAGTAGATAGGCGGGATAAAATAGTGTTAGCTTACTGAGGAAAGACGATGGGAAATTGTTTTGGCCGAAAAGCCAAAGAAAATCTTGAAAAAAAAGTGGATCATGGTTAATATGAAGCCCCATAACTTAGCTAAAACACGTAGAAATAACAATATTTTGGACTAAATAGCTGTAAAAGATATTAAAATAACTAAAACAACGAAAAAACTCGCCAAAAACACGAAAACACCCCGCACACCTCGGCAACGACACCAGTATGCTCTGAATAACATGGTTAACGTTCAGATCTTCACCACCTCGTGGCTTCTGTTCTTTGTCCAAATTGTGACTGTGAGTTTGGTCGTGATCATTGGCTTCTTTTCCCTCTATCAGATTTGTCGACGAAAACCCAAAAAAGCGACAACAACTAGTCGAACCGAGGTTCAGCCGACTCAGACCGCCACCGAGATGCAGGACATGGCACATTCGGCGTTGTAGCGGAACGTTGAGGAATATTTTAGGGTTGATGTAGATTGTAGCGAGAGGCGTGGGTGATGATTTTGTTGAATTTGAGGGCAAGATCTGGAGGAAGAGAGGATTTATCATGTTATTCATGACTTACATCAATATCAGCTTCTTCGCAACTTTTTCAAATTTTTTGAAATTTCTACAGATTTTTATGCTGGAAAACAATACCAAAATGCTCTACAAGTTCATAATCTACATTAATACGACAACAACTTTAATATTCTAACATACGATGCCAATTAATCTTCATATAACACATGACCATCTAATTTGATGTGATTTTCTCTAACTTTTCTAACTTTTTATTGATTATTTCTTGACATTTCGTCACTTTTATTGGTTATTTCCTGACACTTCGTCACATATCAATTACTTTCTAATATTTTTTCATATCATTTCCACTGTTTTGGGTATATTCTTGTTGATTCATATCCGGTTCCTTTATGACATTCCAATAGCAATTACAAGCATAAGTTGTAGGTAGGCATTTTTTGAAATTTATAATGAAATGGGTACTAAAATGAAATATTTTTTTTAAAATGGGTTTAAAAATAACGTAAAATTTAAAATTTGTAATGAAGATGACATAGAATGTAGGTTTAGATACTAAGATGGCTTTTTTAAAAGATTTTTGGTTGTTCAAATAATTCTGAGCTATTTAATTTTAGAAATGTGTTTTGAGGGTGGCTCAGAATTAATTGAACAACCTAATGAAGGTTTTTTTAGGTTCTTAATGACTTTTAAGGAGATATAGGGTGGTTTTTAATGTTTTTCAAGGTAATATAGGTTTTTTTCTATGTTTTGCAGGGTTTTTACTGTGTTGTATAGAGGTTTCCTATAGATTTCAAGCTTTTTCCTATACATTATAACTACTTTTTCCTATCATTTTGTGACATTTTCCTATACTTTCTTCACTTTCTCCGGTAATTCTTAACTTTTTCCTATATTACTAGGTCGTTCAAATAATTCCGTGCTTTTTTCAAAGCAATTTTTTGAAGTTAAAGGGCACAGAATTACTTGAACAACCTAATAGCATTGCCGTTTTGATGAGCGTGCTGCTGTCAAGTGCCTGAAACGTGATACGAGCACGTTTGTATCGTTGCTGTGCCTACATTGTGATCTTGCTCAACGTGTTTTATATTTTCAGACCTAAGGCTACACAGTTATTTGGACCTGCTTTGTCTTTCGCTTACCATGCTTGTATATTGTTGTACCTTACTATTCTTGTCATTTTTTCCGTTGTAACGTCTGGTAGTAGCTTTTTTTTACCTTTCTAATTTTTAAAAACTTTTTCTTACTGTAGTATAATATTTTCTATAGTATATTATAATATCTGCCTGTATAATTTGTTATTTCATAGTGATTTCTCGATTAATTTTGACCTTATAATTTTATAGCTGTAGTATAATATATTTGTAATTCTAATCTGGGTAGACATAATAGTAATAAACATGAATAGAAAATCTTTAAAATTGCCATTAAAAGTTGTTTTTTGGTTTTGGGTTCATATCGTGATGTTATAGTAGGTTTATATTATACGCGATGGTATAGTAAGTTTGTATGGTCTTATACAAGGTTTTTGAAGGAAAAGTTTTTAAAATCTTTCTGTAATTGTTTTTGTACGACGTTAATATGGTTAGGTTACTGTAAATGTCATGTTTCTGTACATTTTTTTTGTGAAACGATAACACTTTGTACGTCGTTTGGTACTGTTTGATATTGAGCTGTTTCAATGAGGTTTTTGCTTATTTTAATAATTTTTTTTGCTTTTTTTGTCTTTGTAGAAATGAGAAATTGATAGGTAAAGTGGCAGTAATTAGATATAGACAGCATTTATAATGAAAAGAATTTTAGAATTTATATTTTGCTCAATTTTTAAAGAAGTTTTGTTGATTTTTTTAGTTTGAGCTACGGAATTTTTCACAAAAAAAATTTAAGGATGAGGTGGTCAAAAATTTTATTTGAAAATTAGTAGAATTTTTTTTAGATTAGACCTTCAAATTGTACATGTTTTAATTGGGAATATTCTGAAAAGGATAAAGGTGCTGTCTGGGCTCGGAAAGTGGGTTCTGTTGGTTTCTCATGTTTACAAGGACTAAACCATACCCAGTCTTGCTAGCGATTCATGCTTAGCCTTACTAGCCTTGACCCATGTCTAAATTTTCCAGCTCTAACCGATGCCTGGCTTCGCTAGCCCTGATCCACGACTAGTCTTACTAGTCCTAAGCCATACCTAGCCTTAATTACCCTAATTCATTCCTAGTCATACCAGCTCTAACCTATGTCATAACCTATGCCTATTCTTACTAACCTTACCCCATTCCTAGTCTTACTAGTCGTATCCCATGCCAAATCTCACTATTCCAACACCATGCCTAGTCTTACTAGCCCTAACATCTAGCATTCATAGTAGAACTAACCCCATATTACCCTTTCCACTGGCGCTAAGTCGTTGGCTTTTCATTGTAGAACGTGCATCATATCACAACCACAACGTCACGCGGCTTCTGGAACAAATTCCTGGATCTGGTCCGCCCTTTCTGACTCGAATCTCCTATTATATTTATGTTGTACAACTCTTCAGTTTAATACACTTTTACAATCTGACTGTCGGCTTTGTTTTTTATGAGTTGGGAACGGTGGTTGGTGATCGTGAGTATATTGTTTCAGTTGATTTTAAAGGCTTTTAGGTAGGGTTTTCATGGTTTTTTTGGGAAAAGTTTTTTTGAGGTTTAAAAACACGGTGAATATAAGTTTGTAAAGTTTCTTAATGCATTGTAACTCTTGTATAACGAACAAATTTAAAATTTCTGGACGTTATACAGGAATTCCACTGTACAAGAGTTTGTTATATAGGAGTTTTACTGTATTTAGTGCTTCAATTAAATGCAAAGGGGGCTTATACGACGTATTTTACCATATAATTATTAAAAATTTGTTATACAGCAATAAAAAGTTCTGTGAAAATAAATTGATAGCCACATAATTATACATTATTTAATACCAAACTGGTGACACATTACGTAATCTTAAAAGTGCATTTTTGCTTCAAAATTTGTTGAAAATCATCTTTTCTTTAATGAAAGCTTATTTGACTATGCAAAAATTAAAATTTTAGGGTTTTTAGAACGTAAAGTTGCTACAGTAGAACTCCTGTATAACATTTTGCCCGGAAAATTTAAATTTTTTTGTTATTTATTTCGGTATAGAAGAATTTGTCAAATAGGAGTTTCTAATTGGCTGTGTAGTGTTCGGCTGAATGTTTAAAATTTTTTCGTTATATTAGGTTGAACCAAAAGTAGCGGGACACTTGTCATTCATGTTTCAATTAAAAGTTGTCCCGCTACCATTGGTTCAACCTAATATAAGGTTTTCGTTATAGAGGAGTTTGTTTAGTAGTTTTTACAGTACAGTAAAACTCATGTGTCACCAACTTTTTGTTAACGAAAAACTCATAAATAAAGTTACTGTAATTAAAGTTTACAGTACAGTAAAATGCAGGTAAAACGAATTACTCAGAGGTTTTAAGTCTTTTCTTCATAAAGGAGTTTTTGTATAGAAGATTTCGTTATAATGGAGTTTCAAAGTATTAAAATTGTAAGAAACGTGTTGTAATGCACAATATTAATATAGACTTTAACTACTTTTCTTTTTACTTAAATTTATTTCTAAAAACTAAAAAAAACTCGGTTTAAGCTGATTTTTTGAAGTTTCAATTTTTTTAAAAATCTTATTTAAACTAATTTTTTGAAACTAAAAATTTTTTTTTTCAGACTCACCCAGCAGTCACATCCGAGCCTCACCAACCCTCGTTCAGTGACCTCAAGTCGGTCGGAAATTGTCATGCCGAATGTGATGGCTGCTCAGAACCCAACTCTGCCGTCTCCTGCTTTTCCTGCAAACACTTCACTCAAACCCTGAGGAACAGAGCCGGCTTCAAGTGTGTATCGAAATGTGGCGACGGGTTCTTCGCTGAAAATGACAAATGCAAAAAGTGTTCGGCCAATTGCAAGACCTGCTCAACGGCCGAACTATGCGACTCTTGTCAAGGGTCATTGTTGTTGATCGAGACTCATACCGTCAGGACGGATCAGAGGCATTGTGTCAAGGTTTGTCCTATCGGACTGGTACCGGATTGTAAGTTGGTTTAAGATTTTTGAGAGAAGGGGTGAGGGTAGAATCATTTTTGTGAAGGAAGAGGTAAGGGCAGAAGCAGGGACAGGTTTTTTTGTAAGGGGAGAGGGTTGGGTAGGGCAGGGGTATGGATAGTGTTGAAGATAAGGGTACGAGTGGGGGCAGAAGTAGTGGTAGACTATAGAGTGGAGTCCACTCCTATTTATCACTCTCTTTCTCCTTCTAGCGACGTATCTGGGTAGGTGGAGGGGTTTCAAAATAAATTTTTGAGTTTGAGCGGTGTAATTTTGAAATTTTTTTGGGGAAGGGTAATTTTGGAAAAAAAAATTTTTTGGGTTACGGAGGGGGGTGGTGAAGAAAAATTAAAAAAATGGATGAATTAGGAATTGAGTGTGGTTTCAATAAAAAATTTTTTTGAACGATCAAATGGGGGGGGTTAAATTTGGAGGTTAAATTGGAAATCGATAATATAGGTTGAACTAAAAGTCGCGGGATACTTTTCATTTATTTTTCAATAAAGAAATGTCCCGCTACTTTTGGTTCAACATAATATAATAGTAAGTAAGAGGTGTTTTTAGAGGAGGGGAATTCGGCAACCACCCTTATTTTTACCCCTACTCCTACTTCTACTTCTCTACACTTATTCCTACTCTTATATTGCTAATTATAATATGTCTTGAGTGGGATAACTTTGTAGAAGTAAATTTCAAGGAACTAGGGCGGGGTGAATTGAGCGTTATCTATGGGAGGTGCAATTAAATAAAGGACACGTATTTACGACGTATTTTACCAAATTTTTGTTTTAATCAAGAAGGTGTAACATATTACATTAGTTGGAGGAAAACAGAAGAAAATAAGACATAACCTTTACATTATGTTAGGTTATCATACCGATATCTCGATGTTAATCTCAAAATTGCCTCAAAATTTTAAAGTTTTGGAAAAAATAGTGAAGTAAAGTCAAGATATATCAATTACCAATATAATAAAGAACAACATTTTAGTCAGTCACGCGGTTCAAGCTCGCTGCATGATCAGAGAAGACGTCTGCGCACCTGGATATTACCTTGGCATGAACAACAAGTGTCAACTCTGCGATAAGGCGTGTGATACTTGTCATGGGCCTGGTAAGTTAGCTAACATTCTATAAAGTATCTTTAGTTTTGTAAAATACGCAATTCATGAGTATGAGCAGGCAAAAGTGTTATATTATAGTAGACCTCTAATGGCTATATGAGTCTAATAGCAGTATATAAGCCAAAATTCTTTAAAAAATCTTAGTTTTTGACATTTCTAAACCTATATGAGCTTATAATCACTTCTAGGACCCCTCGAATGCACCACCTGTGCCAAAGGCTACGGTAACGGCACGATCGGCTACTGTCGTGAGTGTTGTCAAGGTGAAGATACTCCAGAATCCACTCATCATCAATGCGAAGACTGTAGGAAGAAACTACCACAAGACGAATCTGGAGGCTTCTTCAGCACCGTACTCATCGTGGTCATACTGAGTGGATTGGGATACTGTATTTATACTGTAGTCAAAAAGAATTGTTGTGGCACTGAAGATAAGTCTGCGGAGTAAGTTGGTATTGAATGATAAGAGTCTTAGCAGTAGATTTGACTTCTAACCCTATTGATATCCGTACCCCTACCTTATGCTACTTTATCCTTCTTTACCATACATAAATTAACTTACTTTAACCTACCTTACCTATTCTACCCTACCCTACCCTACTCTGCCCTACCATACCCTACCTTACCCTACCATACCATACCCTACACTATCTTATCCTACCTTATCCTGTTCTACCTCACCCTGCCCTGCTCTATTCTTACTCTACCCTGACCTCTACTTTTATCCCTACTCCCACTCTGACTTCTACCCCTGCCCCTGGTCTGGCCTTTACCTCAGCCCCTATCCCTACCCTTACCTTATACCTACCTTTACTCGTATTTCTATCCTTACCTCTACACACTATGATAGGCGTACGCCCTTTAATATACATACTAAACTCAATATAATTGTAGGTATGCCTTGCTCTCGAACACAGACGAACGTTTTGGTGCCGTGGATTCAGATGACGAAGTTTGTGTCAACTGCCAGCCAGATCAAGTCACCTCATCAAGTCTCTAGTGCTTGACACTTTTCATTTTCACAATTTCAAATTTTCATTTTGAAATCTTATCAAATTTTTTATTTTTTTATTTTCTACTGTGCTCAAGCTCACTATGATAATATCTGTCTATCGACTCGATATACAGTCGGTTATTACTGTATATCAGCTAACTTATATAAAATACGATAGGGTTTTAGCTATTTTTAAACGATTCTTGATGATATATAATAGGTTGTTCAAATAATCCTGCGCCCTCTCTCAAAGCTAGTTTGTGGGGTAAGGGGGCGCAGAATTATGTGAACAATCTAATAGTGGCATAGTACTTAGAACAAGGTCAAAGTATTCTTTGTGAGTCAGATATAATGGTTATTGTCTATTTATCGTAGATTATAGTTGATTTACTGTCTTTTTTACAGTATTTCTGTGATTTTCTAAGCATGAAAGTTACTGTATGTCCTCATATTTTTTTTACAGCTTACTTTATGACGTTATCCTTAATATTGTAACTAATTTTTGTCATTTTTTAGCTATTTTTATGACATTTTTTATTTTATATACCTATTGTCAAGTCATTTTTTCAAATCTTCTAGCCCCACATGATTACATTGTGTCTTACCAACATATACAGGTTGCCATTTCTTGCATAATTTTCATATCAAATTGAAAACAATATTCAAATAACTCTTGGATTTACTTAATCGGGTTGTATCTTGTAGTAAATAAAGTTATTACTGTAGGTTTTGGAGGTTATAGCCTATTTTACTCCTGCCATTACCCCTGCACTTACCCCTGCCATTACCCCTGCCCTTACCCCTACCCTTGCCATTACTCTGCTCTTACTTCTACCCTTACCGTTCCCTTATCCCTAGCCTTGCTCTTACCCTGACCTTACCCTGCCCTTACCTTTACCCTTTCCATTACTTTGGTCTTACTCCTACTCTTATTTATTTATTTATTGCGTCAGTAAAAAGAAAAAATAAATAAAACATTAAAAATAGTAAGAATACAATACTGACGAAGTCAGATGACTGACTGATTCCGAATACGCTTACAGATACGAACAAAGTAAGAATTACTTTTAACTGCAAATCTACAATACGGAACAACGATCTTAGATTGAGGTCCCCGTGTTCGAGAGGGAGAGAATTTAGGTAATAGAGCTTCAGATACAATAGTTTTATTACTGACAATATTACTGTAGAGTTTAAGATCAAGCTTATCGAATCTAGAAACAATAGTAGGAAGGTTCAAAAATTTTATTCTGTTAACGTAGGTTTGATACGATAAAGAACATCGAAAGAAGATAGAACGCGTTACTAACTTTTGAAAACCTTCAATTTTATCTATATCTTTCTTAAGATATGGCCTATATATAGGTGAAAATGTTTCAATTATTGGACGAACATAAGTAATGTAAATTTTAGTTAACAGTTTATGATTATAACACTTGATAGATCGTAATAGTAAAAACCATTGCTTACGAGCCTTGGACACTGCATTGTCAATGTGGTCAGTGAAAGTGAATTTATTGTTAATTAAAAGACCTAGATCACGCGCTAATTTAACAGTATTAAGCCGAATGGAGTCTAAGAAATAAAGTACTGAATTGTTGTTATTGCCGACATGAAGAACAGAACACTTATGAGGAGCTAAATTAAGGCCATTGGCGGACATATAACAGTTAACGTTATTTAAAACTGTTTGAAGGTTAACAGAATTAGAAGAAGGGGCATATAATTTGCAATCATCAGCAAACATTTTGATATGCACATTAGTAACATTACATTTAGAAGGAAGGTCATGAAGGTACAGTATAAACAGTAAAGGCCCCAGAACTGAGCCTTGGGGCACTCCAGAAAAAGCAGGATTAGAAGTTGAAAACGAAGAATTAATTTTTACTTTAAAAGTACGATTATTAAGAAAAGATTTAATCCATTGGAGAACTAGACCATTAATATGCAATGTAGATAGTTTGGTAAGAAGTAAGTTATGCGGTATGGAGTCAAAAGCCTTAGCTACATCAAGGAGTATTAGATCAACTGGAATTTTATCATCAATAAAGTTGGCCAAATCATTAGTAGTTTCAAGTAAGTTAGTAAGAACGCCTCTACGTTTTTGAAAACCATGCTGTTCAGGAGGAATAATATTAGCTTCCATAGCATAAGAGTGAAGAACATTAAAAACTATTTTTTCTGTAACTCGGCATAAACTAGAAGTAAGTGAAATGGGCCGATAAGAATTAACATATTTGGCATCACCTAACTCCTGCTCTTACCCCTGCCCTTACTCAAACTTTTGTCATTACCCTGCCCTGGTAATACCCTGCCTTTGCCGCTACCCTTGGCATTACTCTGCTCTTACTTCTACCCTTATCGTGCACTTATCCCTCGCCTTATTCTTACCCTTACCCGGCTCTTCCCCTTTATTCCTACCCTTACTCCTACTCTTGCCCTTACCCTGCTCTTACACCTTCCCTTACCTCTGCTCTTACCTCTGCCCTTATTCATATCTCTACCCATACCATTCTAAAAACTTTTAGACCCTTAAAGCCCATTTTTGGCAATTGCTTCACACCAAAAAGTGGTCGATTTGACGTAGAATCGTGCCTCAAATTAATTACCCACATGCGAGAGTAATATAAATCTAATGTCTGGCAGTAAAAAGCACCTTCTACTCCATAGTAACACACCAGTTTCTAATCTCTGTAACCCCACGCAATAGAAATTGAACCCGAGAGTAGAGTGCGTGCAGCTTCTTAGTTTCACCTTCACTTCCTTGTACTTAAGCTACATTGTCATTATTTTAGGTTGAGGACGGGGAGAAGGCTTAAGAAGGGACAGGTGGATGAGGGGGGGGGAGGGGTATACAGGGGGGAAGAAGCAGAGAGGGGGTAGACATGAGGAATGGGCCGGGCCGGTCTTGACCCAAATTTAGATCGGGCGGGAAGGGCGGGGATAAATAAAGTTTAAGTACAAGGATAGCGATTAAGAAGAGGGGGAGGGGATAAAGCTTAAGAAGAAGGGAGAGAGGGGTGGGTAAAGAAGAAAGACAAGGAAGAGCTAAGGCGTAAGTGCACCATGGTAATGTCATGTACTTTTACACTAAAACTATAGTAAATAATGATACTCCAAAGTACTTTGAACTTATTTCATACCATGGTATACCATTCTTGAACAATTATTTGTAGTAAAGTCTAGCGTAAGATACAATTTTTAAGCCTAAAATTTCGGTTTTTTTTATTAAACTAGAAACTTGAGTCTACAATTTGCTTATAAACTTATAATTATGAAAAGTACACCAAATGTTTATAGTATATGTATAACAAGATAACAGTTTTTAGGCCTAGTTTTGTTTTTATGGTGACAAGGAAGGAGCACCTAAGTGCCTAAATTTTGACAGTTTTTCAGTTTTTTTCTCATTTAAAAACTTTAAAAAGGTTTATTTGTTTGCCCAGTGCAAGAAAATAAGATTAAACTTGCACTGTGCAGTTTGTCCGAAAGCTTTTGAATTTTAAAATAATTTTTAAGATAAATTTATGGTCCTCTGATTATCTTGCAGTATTACAATATCAATATGTTTTCAATTCTTGTGTTAAAAAAATTTTTTTTTACTTTTTTGCACTGTGCAATATAAACATTTAGAAGTTGCACTGTGCAGTTTCTGCAAGAAGTTTTGAACTTTAAAATGATTTTTTTCAACCTTTTAGACATTCGATTTTTTATAGCATTACAATTTTAAAATATTTCGATTCCTTATCACAAAAAAATATTTTTAAGAAGTAAGGTTGCACAGTGCAGTCAAAACGATTTTTAAAAAAGAAACATTCGAAACACCCCTTTAGCGACCTTGTTGAATGAAAAGACCTTGATAACAACAGAAATACGTATATTTATTACCTAAAATTAGATACGTTTTCTTTAAACGATTAAATTAGACTTTTTAAATATTCATCTCGTTGAACCCTGAGGGCCGAAGGCCCGAAATTTGTATGCTTTTTAAAATTTTATCAAGTCTAAATAAATTCATTTGAATTCGTAACGTCGTAATTAAAGTTTTTACGTTTTTTTGGGTTTGTAAAAGTTCAAAACAGATTTAAAAAATCGCACCGTGCAGTTTTTTAAAATTTATTTTTGCACGGTGCATCAAACCTAACAAGCCTAAAACAAACCTAATCTTGCAAGTTAAGAATATTGGAAAATTTTCATCGATGCCTTATCAAAAATTCATTTTTCGGTCAATAAATTTCTAGAAACTTTAATTTTTGCACCGTACAGTTTTTTTTTAATTTTGTTTTTTGCACGGTGCATCAAACTTAACAAGCCTAAAACAAACCTAATATTGCATTTAGATCCTACTGGAATATTTCTATAGACGCCTTATCAAAAAAATCATTTTTCGGTCAATAAATTTTTAGAACTCCTAAATTTTGCACGGTGCAAGACCCTAACCATTGATGACTGCACAGTGCAGCCCCTCTTATGACATTTCACATAAGATATGGCCTCATATTGTGAAGTCACTGGCAGGGACGTTAAAGCGAACTCTTAAAACAAACATTGCTTTTCTTTTTTTATCTATCTCCATTTTTAAATCAAAAAGATTATTCAAAACTTTTTTTAAACTTTTTCGCTGAAAAAAGATTTAAAATGAACTTAAAACTATTTCAAAGGAATTACCATTGCACTTTGACGTTAAACGAGTATTTTTTTTGTAATGGAACGTGTTTTCCCATTTATCTTGTAATAGAGAGCTTGTTTTCGATTTATATTGTAGTAGAACTTGTATGTTTACAAGTTTGGCTGCAAAATACTATAAAGTCCCTTGAGGAATGTATATGTTGAACTTTAGGTAAAGATTGTTCGTCTGACAACTTTTAGTTTGAAAAATCGGTCAAAAAGTGCGTAGAATCCCCTAAAACTAATATATTTTTATTAAAAAAGCTGAATTTTGTATTGAACTTGTGCCATTTTTAATATGTATTAGGTACTAAATTTTGACTTTTTAGGAGATTCCTATGTACTTTTTGAACGGTCTTATAAAAATCTATTTCTACGGTCAAAAAGTTCATGGAATATGAGTTCCGAAAAGTTGTGGAAACACCTTTATTTTTCTATGTAATTATTGACCGAATTTATAAAAATACACTATTTCGGCCTAAAAGATCATAGAGTCAAATTTTCTCCAACGATTTTTAAAAATCTTAACTTTTTTTTGTACTTTTTGACCGAACTATAACAATAACTTTTAGCCTATCCTCTACGTACTTTTTGACCACTATAACTCGACATATTATAGTATAACTCAACATATTATAGTAGTGAACATTGAGAACAAACCGCTGAATGTTTTAAAATTGTTTTTGTTACCTATTTATTCCCCCACTTTTCCCCACCAACTTTTCAAAGTGCGTTCCAATTTTTTGGCCGTTTTTCGAACTTGACAACCTTTTTTTCAGCCTTTTGATCAACGTTTTCACCTTTCGCCAATTTCACGTGGTTCGCTTATTAAGACGCCCCTAATATAGTTTAGCTATAGAGTTTCACCTGTCCTCCGCCAACATTACACACTCTCTTCACGCAGCCTCAGGGGCCCTTTCTCTTTCGCGAGTCGGGGGGAAGAAGAAGGAGAAGATTGTTGCAAACGTTTCTGCCCCCAAAAGTGTAAAAGGGAGAACTTGCTGGCCGTGCTTCCCTTAATTTATGAACTCTTAACGAACGCGAATGGATTTGGGTAAGTTATTTCTTGTTTTGCCTACTCTTTAGGGGTTTAATTTCGAAACAGAGCAAGGAACTTGGATTTAAATTTTCGAAAAAAGAATTTTGAGGCTGAAAATGGAGTATAAGATATTGGAAATGAGGTTGGAAACAATGATAACATGAAAAATTAATGAGAATATAATTAATTTTGCTCTTTATTAAACCAGAAAGTTATTTCACAACAGTTTCAACATAAAAAATGTACAGAAATCACATTTTTGCCCCAAAAAACCGCAAAAACAATATTTTGTCGAGAAGTTTTCGAAGGGAAAACATGTGTTTCTCCGTATTTTAGCTAACAATTTTGAATTAATTTCGGTAAAAATTAGTTCATTAGATCAATAGACAATAGTTTTATACCCAAAATATAGCTTTGCCATAAAAAAGTTGAAGAAAAACTAAAATCAGAATTAACAGGAATTTTTCGGAGAAAAATTATATTTTTAGGTATATTGGGTAAATATTTGATCAACTAGCTCTTGTTTTAAGATACTAGGTAGTTTATTAATACCTCTAGTAACTATAGACGCTATTAATTTTGTTTAAAATTTCTGGAACGTTTAAGAATCGTCATTTCCTCGTATGTTATTCATCCGAAGTATGATCGAGTCGTTAGATGTAAAAAAAACTATGTTGATCATTGAATTATTCATGTTTTTGAATTTAAATATCAAAGACAATAGATTTTACTCCTCATTTTTATAAGGAGCTTGATTTTTATTGAATTTGAGAGGAATTATATTGTTTTAGAGGTGCGTAGTAAAGATAGCTTTGATTCAATATGGAAATGGTTTTATTTTGGTAAAATACGTTTTGATTTAGCTAAAGGGATGTTTTATGAAGCTTATAAACTTTATTTGATCTTATTTTACTTTTTTTGTTGATGTGAATTAAACGATATTGTTTTAGTTGATCCTTTGGCAGAGCCTTGTGCCGTTTGTGGCGACAAAAGTACGGGTACACATTATGGAGTGGTCAGTTGTAATGGGTGTAAAGTAAGTGTTATCAGCTTTGATTTTTTATTGGTTTAGGGGTTCTTTCGACGTACTATCCTCAGGAATCAGCGATTCGTGTGCAGGTTCAACAAGCAATGTGTTATAGACAAAAACTTCCGATGTGCTTGCCGATTCTGTCGTTTTCAGAAGTGTTTGACTGCTGGGATGAAGCGAGAAGGTTTGTGTCTCTATTCAAATTGTACTTTGCTTTTATATTGTTTCATGAATCACTAGGAAAATCAATTTTTTAGCTAATATCAGCATATCAGCTGCTAAATCAATTTTTCTGTTTCAGCGATTCAATTTGAACGTGATACGATAGGATCGCCGAAGAAAGGAGGACGACCTGGTTCTCCATCAATGCAGGCTGGACCATCAGGAATGCAACAGCCAGATGATGGATCATCTGATGTTATTGATGTGCTCATGGAGATGGAGATGCGGGTAAACGAGGAAATGGCACAGAGGTGAGTGTTTATATTTATATTTTATGTTTAGGAGAAGGTTTGAAAGACTTTATTTAAGCTTGGTAACATATTGTTTTAGGTCTCTTTTGGCCTGTTGTTTTAGTTGGAGGTGTAAGAGTTTAAAAATATTG
The DNA here is from genome assembly GCA_904066225.2 of Bursaphelenchus okinawaensis. Lineage (NCBI taxonomy): Eukaryota > Metazoa > Nematoda > Chromadorea > Rhabditida > Aphelenchoididae > Bursaphelenchus > Bursaphelenchus okinawaensis. The sequence continues at coordinate 8,216,882 of CAJFCW020000001.1, read as the reverse complement.
AAAAATTGGGATTAAAAATGCGTTCCAATTAGTATTTTAATGGTTTTAGTATCTTAACAGGTGCTTTTCAAAAATTATCTTTATTAAAAATTAAGATTAAAGATTATTTTTAAATATTTTAATTGTTTAGATATCGAAATTCAATGTTGTCACAAGCGAATGCCAACGATAACGACCCAAATGCCGACCTCAAGGCTTGTACAGTCGACGATCTGAACGAAATCAGCCGAACCACTTTGTTATTGATGGTAGATTGGGCCAAAAGTCTTTCTCCATTCCCGGAACTTAACATGGAGGATAAGATAATATTGCTGAAGAACTACGCTCCTCAACACTTGATTCTGATGCCAGCATTCCGAAGTCCGGACACGACCCGGGTTTGTCTGTTCAACAACACTCGAGAACAGAACAATGGGCCGGCCGAGCTGAACGGGTTCGCTGCCTTCAAGACCTCGAACATCACGCCGAGAGTGTTGGACGAGATCGTGTGGCCAATGAGACAGCTTCAGATGAAGGAACAAGAGTTTGTGTGTCTGAAAGCATTGGCTTTTCTTCATCCAGAAGCTAAAGGATTGAGCGCCTCGAGTCAGACGTTGATCAGAGAGGCGAGGAACAAGGTCCTGAAGGCCTTGTACTCCTTCATCATGAGCCAGAATCAAGAAGAAGCCCCCACACGATATGGCAACATCCTATTGTTGGCTCCAGCCCTGAAGGCGCTCACGCAACTCCTGATCGAGAACATGACTCTGACCAAGTTCTTTGGGCTAGCTGAAGTCGACTCTCTGCTCTCCGAGTTCATTTTGGATGATCTCAATGATCAGAGTTCGGCGCCGGCTTCACTCAAAGAACACTTATCATCGGCGGCCCCGACCTACACTAGTGGATCATCGACTCACTTGAATAACATGCAAACTAACTCAATGTCAAATGCAATGATGCAGAATGTTGCGTCGTCGCTTCCGAATTCATCGTTGGCTTCAATGGCCGGGCCTTCCAATATGATGGCAGGGACTTCGGCTTCAATGATGGGTGGAGCGCTTCAGAATTTCAACTCTTCACAGTCTTCGGTTCATGGTGCTGGAGCTCCTCTTCATGGGGCTTCTGGAACGTCGCTTCATGGACTTTCAGCAGCATCCTTGATCCACGGTACTTCAGCTTCTTCTTTCCATGGAGCTTCTGGAGCCACACTTCACAACGTGTCTTCATCGTCACTTCATGGAGCATCATTACATAACCAATCAGCCTCATCCTTCCACAATCAACTATCATCTTCTCTACATGACGCTTCATCTCTTCAAGGTGTTTCAAGTCTTCAAGGAGCGTCATCCCTTCACGGTGTAGCCACTTCAATGCAATCCAACCTCCTACAAGGTGTCAGCACGTCAATGCACGGCGTAGAAAACATGCAGATGCCTTCAATCTCAATGCAAGGCACGTCGAGCACGATGCAGCCTCCCACCTCAACCCTCAACTTCAACAACGTCTCACAGTACTATCAACCCAACATGAACAATATGATGATGCCCACCCTGACTCCCATCTACAGTCAGAATCAAATGAATCCACCCAACCAAAGCGGCCAAACTCCAACGGATCAGGTAATGACCATGCTCTGACCTCGTCGTATCTTGCTTCTCGTGCCGAGTCTTCCTTTTAAATTTTATGGGGTTTTAATGGATTACTGTAGTATACTGTAGGTTTTTTGAATTACTGTAGTATACAGTAGGTTTTTTATTAGTGTGGTATACTGTAGTTTTCTGGGACTCACAAGTTTGAGATTACTGTAAATTGGAGTTTAATTATAGTTTTGATAGGTTACGGTAACTTTTGTGGTATAATGTAATTCTTTGAAATTTTTTGAGATTTTTGAAAATTGCAGTAATATTTTGAGTCTTACTGTAATTTTTATAATTTTTTTAAAATCACGGTAACTTTCTGAGGGCTTACTGTAATTATTGTTGTCTTTTGTAAATACTACAGTAAGCCACTTTAATATGGTTTTTTGTTGTATTAAGGTGTCTTATTGTAGCTTTTTACTGTAAATTGGGGTTTTTCATACTGTAACTTGTATTTTTCTTACATAACCTACTCTTATTCTATTCTTCTTTTATTAACAATGTTATCTGAAGATTACTGTAGCTTGAACTACACGTTTTTTTAATTGTATGCAGTATACTTTCCATTCATATGGTGGTTCTACAGAATGTTTTGTATGTTATCTATATTCATATGGTTATACACAATATATTTGCTTGATATATATATACAGTACCATCCCATTACCTACTACAAAATTATCTCCTAAGGGTATTAAGTTATTTTCTTGACAGGTCATTTCTTAATTTGTGATATTGTACTAGATGTGTAACATTGTACGGTTTTCGAAAGGGAATTGTAGGCTTTGAAGGCTTGCTTTACTATACCTTGGTGATGTATTATATGCCTTTTACTTTACTTTGAAGCAGTAGTATATGCTCTTTACCTAGGTGATATATTACACAAGCGCACCGGAAGTAATAGTATTAGATTGTTCAAATAATCCTGAGCCTCCTCGCAAAGCAAATTGTTTGGGTATGGGCACAGAATTATTTGAACAGTCTAATATGTGCTTTTGCAGTACCTTTATGTTATAGTATGTGCTTTTCACTTTGCCGTACTATTGTAGTAGATGACTACATTACAATAGCTTAAAATGGCGTTGTACAAATCCAAAACTGCTATGAAATTACGTGTTAACTTAAGAATTACATTGTAGTAGACTATAGTTGTAGTAAAACAAAACGGCATGTAGTTGTACAAAGATATCACTAAGATATTACATATATCAGTACAATTACAAGCGGTTTCAATATTACTATAGCTTTTAATTTCAAGATTACTACAATTTCGAAAATTATATTAACCATGTTACACATAAAGCATGACATTACTACCTACTTTTTATTGTGAAATCGTATTTTCAAATGTAAATTGTATTCTATGATTGTTTCAAAAGGCATTAACGTTTGTTTTGTACATTTGTATTTGAATAATTTTGCGTTTTAATAAAGTTTGTTGATCGAATTGGGGATAATATTCGTGTTGACCATTCGTTTTTGGAGTTTTGACTACTTTTTTTATGGGTTTTAGGGGCTTTTACCCCTACTTTTAATAAGCTTCACACATGCCCCTTTACCTTTATCTCCATTCCTATGTTTACTCCTAACCCCACCCTTACTCCAGAGCTTTAGCCCTACACCTACCTTTATTTGTAACTCAAAATCAACCATACTCTTGCTGGTCAGCTCTTTTAATAGGACAATATTAAGCTAGTATGTGACACATAATAATGGATTATTAACATCCAAAACGTGCCTTTATTAATATTGTTTTTGTATGTTGACGTAGGCTTTTGAACACGTTCTTTATCTCCTTTTACAACCCATATTCATCGAAAGTTTTTTGAGTCATTGCACTCAATGTTTCATTACATTATACTGAACAAAAATCAAATTTTGTTCCTTGAATTCATTTGCAAAGGTTGTTATTTTTCAGCAACGTGTATATAGTTGTTTTTGCTACATGTGGGTTGAACTAGTAAAATCAGAGTGAAATCTAGGATAGAGTAAAGTAAGGGATAGTTATGTGATAAAGTATGGGGCATGTTATGGTACGAGGAGGGTTAGAGTTGGGGAGGACCAAGCTAGTGTATGTGACTAATAGCAAGCCTATCACTAGCTATTTGTAATAGGTTATGAAAGTCTTATAACCATTTTTAGCAGGCTTATCATTGAGTTATAGCAAGCCAAAAAACCTTTTTTGAAAAATTTATTCATGACCAACTTTCTACAAGCCTACTAGCACTTAAGTTTAAGCCTAATAGTGTAAGGTAGGACAGGGCAAGGCCGTTAAGGGTATTTTAGGTTAGGGTAGGTCTTAGGATATCTTTTGACCTAACTTTAAACCAAAAACTCGTTTTTTGGGCTTATCAGTTGGCTGTAATGATATTAGTCATGTTTGGTCATGGCTAATCATTCCAAGCTTATCACCACTTAACAGCAAGTTTAAAGGACCTCAACTGCAACCTTACTTCTTCTGAAGCCAACCTACCTCACTTATTTTTAAACCGATCCACTCCTCTCCCCTAAAAACATGTATGTTTCAGTCGATATTAATCATAGTTGTGGCTGCGCCCCGAGGCGTTATCAGCCGGAATCGGAAGAAAAGTTGTTTGGGTCACGTGATCGCCCCCCCTCTCCCGGTCTTTCTTCTCAGCCCGAAGGCCTTAAGGGAGAGATGGCGACAGGCGCTTCTTGTATCTCTATTTTTGTGTGCCCTACCTGCCAGCCGGCTCCAATTTACATTTTGTTATCAATGCGGGGCTTCTCTCAATTATACAATACTCACTTGTGTTTTATAGTGTCACACCATTTCGGGGCGGTTTATTCATATTAATATTTTCATATTTTTATGCGAATTTTGTGTTTTTGCAAAAGTAGGTAATATTGAACTTGTCAATGAAGGTATGACAACTTTTTGTTTACAATAGCAAGTAGTACCTGTTGTAAACAAGAGTTATTGGGGTTTAAAATGCACTGATAAGCTTTATTTTATAATTTAATATATTTTTTGGGTTTTTTTTCTAAATTTACTTTTTTTGCACCGTGCAGACTTATTTTTTCTTGCACCGTGCGGTATAAAAGGACTTTGCACTGTGCACTTTCTATAAGACATTTGAGGTTGAATTTTTCATTAAAATTTTATTTTTATTTTTTAGTTTTAATTTAGTTTTTAACATAAAATTTAAATTTCCCGCCAAACTCAACTTTTTTATTTTATCGCACCGTGCAGTCTGTTTTATTTTTGCACTGTGCAGATTTTTTAAAATTTTTTGTTTCAAATTTTAAAAAATTTAATTTTATGGTTTTTTATTTTATTTCAAAGCCAATGTTAATATTTTTGTAATAAATTGTCATCAAAATTAACCTTTAAAACTAAAAAAGACAATTGCACCGTGCAAAAGTTTTTCATCGTACAATATCTTGCTAATGTTGTTTACAACAACCCTTCAATTATATCTCATAAAATTGCTATTTGTAGTCTAAAAAGCGTGCAAATTGAAGATAACATAAGTGGGTATTACTTTTGGTACTATATAGTATTGAGGTTTTTGTGCACGGTGCAGTTGCTTTATATACAAGTTTTTGCAAAAATATGAAATTTTATATAATTTTTAAGAGTTTGGGATAAAAATAATGTTTTTAGAAGGTATTGAAATAAAACGTCTTTAAATTTTTTGCACTTTTAACTAAAAAAGTGGTTTATACATACATTAACATCAACACTAAAACTCATCTTTGGCCAATTTTGTAATAGTGTCCAAGCTCGTAATTCTCTTCAAACCCAAATACGCTTACGAACGTTTCAATTATTGTTTGTATTTCGTTGAAACGTGGTCGAACATGTTTGTACACGTAACGTTCTGAAAGACAAAATGTGACCTGTTTATCTCGCTAAAGTATGTTATCGTAGAGTTTTATGGCTATGTACGTGCATTGTTTTTTGATAGGGATAAATATTGTATTATGTGTCATATTTTTACATTTTTTGCGGTTTTTGAGGAAATAATGTTTGCACCGTGCAAAAAATTTTGAAGGTTAATATCTGGGTGAATTTGGCTTAAAGAGGCTTTGGTTATTGTTCATAAAATAGCCATTGGTAGCATGAAACATTGTCAATTTAAAATTTTTAGTAGTCTATATGAATAATGGCATTACAAAAATTTTTTGTTTTCCTGCACAGTGTAGTCACTTTTTTGCGCGTAAAAAACGGTTGCACCGTGCAATACAAATTCTTTCTTTGAGAATATTTAAAAATTTAATTACGTGAACATTAACTATAGTTTTATAGCATTAACTAGGTTCCTAATATTTTAAAAAACATCATCACGTTAAAAATGGCAGTGATTTAAAATTTCACTTCGATTTATACCTAAAACATATCCATTCCAGATACAACAAGCTTCGGTTGGGCCCAAAACTTTCCTCAATTAGTTTATGGCTTTTCTGATGCCATCTCCATCATCCTCAACTTCGTCCACCTCCCTGAACCCATCTTTAAGCCCACCCAATCTGTCACAATGCGCGATTTGCGGTGACAAAGCGACCGGTCGACATTATGGCTGTGTTAACAGTTGTGATGGCTGTAAAGGTAGGTTTTTGGACCAGAAATGTAATAAAGAGTAATAAAAAAATGTAAAAGCTTGTGATTTCAGGCTTTTTCCGTCGCAGCATTCGAAAAGAGCACATCTACAAGTGCCGGTTCCAAGGCGAGTGTAATGTCGATAAAAGTAGGTTTTTTTACTAAGAATCAAAGTTTTTAGATGCCTATATTAACATATTTATAAAGGACGTAAATCTTTTTATCGTATTTTACCATTTAACTCAGGTTTTTTCAAGAGAAACATAATTTTTCATCCAACTTTTAAATTGAGACCTACTACAATATAATTTGATCTTTACCTTGAAGTTTAAAGCTTTTGATATCTTGAATATTAGTTTAAATGCAATATAAAGTATTGTCAGCGTCTAGAGTAAATAATTTTTAATACCTAAACATTATTTAACTTGTGGTCGACTTTTTTTCAACCACTATTAGGTGATGTATAGCGTAACATAACTTAATGTCACTGCTGCTGTTCTTTTTACTTTGGATTGTTCTTAGTTAAAATACGTTATTTCGAATTAATTCAAACTAGTTTTGGCCTCATAGATGCAGAAATATTAGCATAAACAGCTATTTTCCTAAATCATGTCACTTCATGTCTACTATAATATAAAAACTCAATTTTCACCACTAAATTTCAGCCCACCGTAACGCCTGTCGTGCCTGCCGCTTACGCAAATGCTTCAAAGCTGGAATGCGGGTAGAAGCGATTCAGAACGAACGTGATTCCATCGGGAAACGACGCAAATTGGACCCGGAACTGAACGAAGGCGCCAATTTCCTGGCCGAACTGACAAACGCCGAGAGTCTGTGCCTGCAGCTGCGTGAATCGGTGATAAAGAGCACGGATCAGATCAGTTATGACAAGGGAAAGATCAAGTACGAAGGGTTGCCGAAGGTGGCCACACTGAATGATGTGGGCTCGAGTATTCATCAACAGTTGCTATTGACAGTCGAGTGGGCCAAGAGTTTGCGGCCGTTCCGCGAGCTGGAGTTGGACGATCAGGTATGTGTTTGGGCTTTAAATGACCGTAAGGTCATGGGGAGTACAGTGATATTAATTTTGCGACAGGTTGTTTATTACAGTTTTGAGATATAGGGCAATATTTGAAAAAATCTTGGTATCAACCTACTATAATATTGTTTTAAAGCCTTATAAGTTGATGTTTAGCCTAGTTTTAATTATGAAAATTATGAAAAATGTTGTCAAAATATTGTTGAAAGATATTCGAAGCCATTTTACGCGACCGAAGACTGTAATTGTTTGTTTTTTACTGGTATATAGTCGTATCTTGTGAGCTTCTTTAAAGGGCAAGCGAATATGACAGGTTTGATTGATCTATCACGTGGGTGTTAAGACTTTTTTGGAAACAAAAATCATACTTTATTTATAAAAATGGGTTTACAATAAAAGAAATTGTCTTAGATTTACTGTAGAGTTGATTTTCGTTGTGGGACCTAAGTTATATTGGTTTAGTGACACTTTAAGTGTTTTAATGGCTAGTACTATATAAATTCGTACTACTGGGATAAAGAGAAAGGTTTTCTTTATATTATTCTCAAAAAAAATTTTTAGGCATCAATTCTAAAGGCCAATGCGACATCATTAATAGTCCTCGCCGTAGCCATCAGGTCGATGGGCCTAGATGGTGGAATATGTTTGGCCAATGACACATTCCTGCCAATTGAAAATGCAGCATTGGTTGGTGATATAAACGCGGTGGTGGTGCGGATTGTAAGAGAATTGGTTCGACCAGCACGGGATATTAACGTAGAGCTGTCTGAGTATATTGCTCTGAAGGCTGTATTGTTCTTTAATCCTTACAATGCTGGTAGGTTTTTGGATTTTTGTAAAGGTTTTGGTCGTTTTTATATTAGGGGGTGTTTTTGAAGTTTGATTTTGGCCCATTTTTCGAAAAATTAAGGGGGAAGGTCGGGGGCAGCTTGCGCAGAGTGTTTTGCAGGCTGCACGGCTAATTGTTGCACAAACTGCCATTATTAATGTCATGAATGGGTGAAAATTTATTTTTAGGTAACAAATTTAATTCAATTTGATTTTTTTATTTAAAAATTTTAAATTTTGTGGATATTTCTAAGAAAAACTCCAAATTAAGCTACTATAATATTAGGTTGTTAAAATAATTTTGAGCCACTCTTAAAGCAAATTTTCAGAGTTAAGGGGCGCAGAATTATTTGAACTGCACAGTATATGCTTTTTTAACGCTATATTATTTGCTTTTTACTGTGCCTTGAGGCTATAGTATACTTTTACTTTCCCGTATGAACTCGTACCTACTACAATATAATTTTAGTGTCGATTTCGCCGGAATGTGTGAAAAAGCTGCAAGAATCGCGACAAATGGCCCTAAAAGCCCTAAAGCAATCGGTTCATGATGGCCCGGAAGCGGAATGTCGAATGGGTCAACTGTTACTGTTGTTGCCGGCTGTTCAGGCTGTAGCTCAGCAACTGGCTGAAGATGTTCAGCTTTGTCGATTGTTTCAACTGACATCGGTGGATTCGTTGATGGAGGCGTTGATTCTACAAGAATATAAAGAGGATTCGATGGACAAGAAGATTCTGGTCGAGAGGTTGAGCATGAACCCTTGATTTTTTATGTTATTCATGATATTATTGTAGTTTGGAGGTTGTTTTTACTATTGTAAGTCTTGTTATCTTATGTGAATGTTTATTTTATATTTTAAGGTTATATATGTCATGTTACTATGTTTTTCTAAGCTATTTTACTCTGTATTACCGGTTTATCTTAAAAATTTTACATTTGTTACCTAAAATTTTAAAATCTGTATTTTATTAAATACTGGAGTTGCCGTATTTTACATTACTGTGTATTAATCTATGAACATTTACATCTAAAAACAGGTATTTGATATTATAGTAGTGTATCTGGACTATATCTACCTTTATATAGGCTCTACCTACCTTGATCTAGACTATATTGAGTATATATGTATATCTACCTTACTTTAGCTCTCTAGCTTACTATAACAGCTCTTATAGCCAGTAGCTCTCTAATATTGTGCAGTAAACTCTCGTTTTGTCACAGTAACTTTTTGTTAGATTCTTAGATTACAGTACTCTCTTGTTTCTTAGTTCACAGTATTCTCTTGTTACATAACTGCGATGTGGGTTTACTCAGTAAACTTTACTGTCATATATTATCCATGCCTTTTAGATTAGTTTTACCTTTAAAAATTTTTTTTTGAAAATTTTGTTTTTGAATTTTAAAGTATTATACCAGTTTCATTATAACCTCATTTGTTACCCCGTGTCACTATATATCTACCACACCTACATTTACATATTTATATTTGTTTTTCTTTTTTGAGTTTATACCTAAAAAATAAAATTGTATTTAAAATTTTTGAATCTAGACGACAATATTTGTAACAATTGTAAGATTTTAAACGTGATTTTTTAATTACAGTAGTCTCTGAAGCAGAGGAGAGTAAGGTAAGGTAGTAGGTTCTGGCAAGACAGGAACTCGTGTTGAGTATAATAATAGGAACAGGATCTTGTAGGACAAGATTAGAATATTGTAGAAAGATTTATTATAGGTAACACCGGTTAAGGGTAGCTTGTTAGAGTAAGGGGGGAGGCTACAGTAAGCTTACTTAACTGTCAAACTAAAGTACACTAGGTTGATGTGAGATACTGTAAGATTAACTTGTAGGGTAGGGTAGGGTAGAGTAGGGTAGGGTAGGGTAGAGTAGGGTAGGGTAGGGTAGGGTAGGGTAGGGTAGGGTAGGGTAGGGTAGGGTAGGGTAGGGTAGGGTAGGGTAGAGTAGGGTAGGGTAGGGTAGGGTAGGGTAGGGTAGGGTAGGGTAGGGTAGGGTAGGGTAGGGTAGGGTAGGGTAGGGTAGGGTAGGGTAGGGTAGGGTAGGGTAGGGTAGGGTAGGGTAGGGTAGGGTAGGGTAGGGTAGGGTAGGGTAGGGTAGGGTAGGGTAGGGTAGGGTAGGGTAGGGTAGGGTAGGGTAGGGTAGGGTAGGGTACTGTAAATGAAAAACTAGCTCACTGATCAATTTGCAAGCCCTATCTTATTGCACAAATCTGATAGTAGCGATTGCAATAACATTATGCAGTTACGAAAAGTCTCTAAAATTGCCAAAAGTATGAAAATTAATTGTTTTTATGATTTTAATATTCCATTGTTACTCTGTCTATATAAATAATGATGCAATTCCTTTGTGATCAGACTCTCATTGGCTACTGTAATTTAAAAACAACTTCAAATTAAAATGAAGTTATTTTTAGTATTAATCGTACTAGTTGTTGGTACTTACGCTTCTTCTCAAACAATGTCAGAGAATGAAGAAAGTCACAGTGAGAGGGTTTCTAGTAATGTATGTTTACAGTTATAATAGATTTTACTTTTTTCAAAATTTTAAAGATTTATATTGCGTTATTGGGTTGTTGAAATAATTGTGTGCCCTTTTCCAACCCTTAAAAATGAAAAAAGGTTCATGTTTAACATTCCTGAAAAAAATTTTTTACAAGAAAAGTATCCTACTTGCCCCGCTTAGCATCAGCTCAAACTTTTTATATGAACTTGTACCACTAATAGCTCCCATAAAAAGTTTTAACTTGTGCTTTTAAGCTTTAAAACTAAAATATTTGAAGATTCCGCCGAGTTGGCAAATTTGGCCTAGTTTAGTACTTTGCTGCATGACTTATATTTAAATGACCTTTCTATAAAAAAGTGTGATTTCAACCCGAGGTTAGGTACTTCTTAGTAAGAGACCCCGCCCCTACTATACCCAACCTTGCTATCCAACCTTACTACCCTATCCTACCTGAGTCACTCTGCCTTACCCTATTTTATCCTATCCTACATCTTCCGCCCCCCCCCCCTTACTTCTCTTTTTCTTCCCCTTCCCCAACTTTTCAAACCTAATATTTAAAAAATTTTAAAAAATTTTTCAATTCCAGGGTAATTCAGAAAACGTTGAAAACCTCGAATTCACAGACAGCCGCCCAAGGCACATTCCAGTACGTCACCATCATTCCAGCGGGCCAAGCAACGGCCGACCACCCCGCCCCGTAGTACATCACGATCGACCACACAAAAGTCATCATCGTCATCATGACGATGACTTTGACGATGACAGAGATTCCGGAGTCCAGAAGAGCATAGGCCCATTGTTTAAGAATCTGCAGCCTTCCAGAACCACGGATATGTTCCTGCATCTGATGAAGTACACTGGCGTGACGGGCAAGGGATTCTTGAGGAGTATCAAGAAGAGTGCACGGAAGTACCATCACAAACCTGACATTGGCTACATCTTCAAGAAGAACAACTACATCATCAACTACACGCTTCAGCTCATCGATCAGTATGTAAGTGATGGGTAGGGCAGGTTAGGGTAGAATGGGGTAGAGTGACGCAGGACAGGGTATGGAGGTGTAGGTAGGGTCAATTTTTTGAAGGTTTTTTCTCGTAAAGACGTAATTAAGATGACACATTTTCTAGAATTCCAAAAAATAAGTCATCTTGACTTTAAAATGAGTCATTATTACGGTTAGAAGTACCTTTTAAGTTGTCAAAAGTAACTTTTAGTTACAGACATTACTACTTTTTACATTCCAATATAAAAAAACCAGTTTTGGACGATCTAATTTCTGGAACTTAAAAAATGTGTCATCCTAACATCAAAATAAACTAGTCTGAATTTTAAAAGCAATTTTTTAAATGGTTAATTAGGCTAAATTTGCATAAAAACTAATATTTTACGAAAAAAAACTAAAAAATATCTGCTTTATATCGACGTATTTTCTGAACATCTAAAAAATGGGTCATCTCATAGTATTTTATTTCCTTATAACAGGTCTTGGATCAAGAAATATGAGTAGATTTTGTAAAATACGTCGTGTTCCACTAGCTGTTTTTACTTCCAGCTCCCCCGTGACGCTAAAATCGGAGCAGTGGCCGTGCTGGCCCAGTATTATGTTGTGGCCGAGCGGGATGACATGGATGCGTTCACAGAGAAATTCGAAAAATTCATCGAAGAGATGGTCTGGCTGAAGAAGTTGTTGCGGCCGTTCGTTCCGTTCCAAGCACTGACTTATATTGATGTGCACATCGACGACATGTTGAAGGTGAGATGGAGAAAGTAATCTATTGATATCTACTATAACATAAACTCAAAAGTCTTCTCTTTCCCAGTGGTATCTACTGTCAATTTTTTATTTTTAAAAATTATGCAAATTAAATAAAACTTTAAAGATTCATTTTTCCTTGAGGTAGAGTAGAGTAGGAGAGGGTAAGATAGGGTAGGGAAATGACCCCAAAATTCAACCTAATAACAATGATTACCTTACTTTGATCCATTATATCATATCATTCCTCACTTCAACAATCAACAACATTTACTCGTATAACAAAAAAGATAACAGGCTTTAACAAAAACATAGAATTTTGATTTTTTTCAATTTGAAACCGGTAGAAAATGACATTTTTTAACAAAAGTTGAGGGAAAATTCGATTGAATCATCGACAAAATTAATTTATTAAGTTGTTAAAATAATTCTATGCCCCCTACTTCAAAAATTGCTTTGAGAAGAGGTACAGAATTATTTGAACAACCTAAAAAACCAAGCTTCTAAGAAAAATTACGTTTTTTTCTCAAAGAAAATAAAAAATTTAGTGATTTTTCCTCAAAAAAATTTTTTAATTTCAGTTTTTGTAAGTCAACTGCATATAAAGATCATTTTTACCTCGAAAAAAGACTAAAAAAGTAGAATTTTTAGCTTGGAACATTAAAAAATTGTCATTTCCTTAAGTTAGTTCAATAAAAATTTGGTTTTTCTTTCAAAAATGTAAAGAAAGATGCATTTTTTCTTAAACTTCAACAAAAACTTCTCCAAAAGTCAACGAAAAAACTAAATTTCTTTTCGAAATCCAAAAAAAATGCCATTTTTTCTTTGAATTCAATAATAAAAATCTAAATTTCCTCAAAATTTGTCAAAAATCCCCCAAATCATCTACTTTTTCCGATTCAAATTCCTCTGTTTCTCCGCATTAACTACCAAGACCTCATCAGTTGGCAGTCCTTTCCTCCTTCTGATATTATTCATGTATTCTCTGGCCTGATTGACGGTATCTCCTTTCTCTCCGAACTCTTCCAGCTCCTCCTCGGTCGATGGTATCCAGAAGGGGTCTTCGTCGATGATCTGCCAATGACTGAAGGTGAGCTGAGCTGACGCCACTCCCGAGGTCTTTTTGCGTAGTTGATCACAGAAGTCGAAGCTCTCGATGATGGGTAGGTGACAGTCGATTTCAAAGAAGCCGGTGGCTTGGTTAATGTCCTCGTCTAGCACTTTGGCATGACGTTGAGCTAGAACGGTGTGTACTTTGCCTAGGGCTTGGGCCGAGGTTTGAACCTTGCACTTGTACATTGGGGTCACCAGTCTCATGGGAGTCTTTCTTAGGGCCGCTTTGATGGTTTGTTTTGTGGCCGAGATCATTTGACCTTGAAGTTGGGGGTCTGTCACTTCTACTGGGCCATTGTCTTCATCGTTCGGTTCTTCTGGAGCTACAAAAGCGAGTTCTTCAACCAGGACTCCAACTGCGTGCATTGGTTCGTCGGCCAAAGGTCCTAGGCTCATGCCCAACTCGAAGCCTCCAATTACAGCTCTTTCCAAGGCTTTTACTACTGTTTCGTCTGGAAGTAAGGGATATTGTAGTAGTTTTTACCTTGTTAAACAACAAACCTTAAAAAAAATAAAAACTTCCTTATATAACACAACCATATTATTTACCACAAGATTAAAAACCCCCTTACCTTGTTCCTCTATAGCGTTGAACAATATGTTGAACTTGGCTCTTCTCGGTCCAAAAGTCCATAGATTGTCGAAGAGCTTCTCAATGTCTTCGCCCGTTTTTCGTACCCAAAAGGTTCCTTTCGTTCCTGGTAAACTCTTGACCGCTGCTTCTTTCAAATCCTTCAGGAAATGATCCAATTGCTCTGACTTTTCATCTAAAATAACTTCTTTTTAGTATGATAATATATGAATGACTAAGCTGATTAAGGTAGGGTAGGGTAGAGTATGATAAGATAGGGTAAAGTAGAATAAGGTGGAGTAAAGTAAGATAAAGTAGGGTAAGATAGGACAAGGTAAAGTACAGTAAAAATATATTAACTTACCATCCTTGAACTGCGTAATACAGTCCTCGCACTTCTTCATAACATGAATTATCTCTTCTGACAGTGGCACTGCTCTCACTTTTAGCCTCAAGCTGAAGGTTTTCAAAAAGCATTCCTAAAACAATATGATGACAATAAAGTAGATCTTCAAGTTTTATCTGTATCTGTTTTATCAGCCCTTACTATATGTAAAGAGATAAGATAATTAAGAATACCTCAATCTCAAGAAGCAAGTTCAATCAAAACTCAAGTCAGAGTTGTCAAAAACCAGCTAAAATCAAAAAAAGCCTAGCCAAAAGTTTATGAGCTTGATCGGGCCCAACCTCTGCCTCCAAAAAGGTAGCAATTTAGGTACGCCTTGAAGACATACACCCCCATTCATCCCTCCCCCATCTCTTAGCGACGCCCTGAGGCATAGACAGTCCAAACGGCCTTAATTTTTTACATTAGACTGTTCAAATAATTCTGTGCCCCTGAACCCGAAAAAAAATGCTCTGGTACAGGGCTCAGAATTATTTGAACGATTTGATATAATACTTACCGTCAAATGCAAGGCGACAATCTTGGCATACGAATTCGAAATGTCTGGTACGATGGTTTCCAAACATGGCACGATAGGAGCAGAAACTTCGAGGTCAGTCAGACCTAGTTGTTCCAGATCCTAAAAAATAAAGTAAAATTAAGTTTTTACTTTTTCAATTAACTTTCAAACCAGAACAAGAAAAGTTCGTATTTTACTTAAAAGAAAAGTGAGGCTACCATTTTTTTTCAAAATATATTAGGTTGTTCAACTAATTCTGAACCCCCACCTCAAAGCAAATCTTTGTAATTAGAAAGCCCAGAATTATTTGAACAACTTAATAATATTACCATAAACTGCCTACTGTAATATACCATATAATATTTGTAAAACTCCAAAACCCATACCTGCAAGCATTTTTGCAAATGCACTTCCCCGGCTGTCACCAACGCCAAGTCTCCATCTTCTTGCTCAAACACTCGTACTGATGGATCAACCGTGCTAAGCTGTTTCAATCCCTGCTTCAACTGTGCCATATTCTGAATATCCAAAGATGTCCTCAAGGTAACCCTGACCAATGGCTCCATTCCCTCGTTTACAAAGCCCAAACCTTCTGAATCCACTTTCTCGTTTGATAATGTCGCTGATGATGGAAAATCTTCAAATTCTATGGCTACGATGGTGCCGGCTACGGCTTTTTCAACCTCATGAAGATCTTTGCCTAACATAATATTGATTGAGGTGACTTTTTGAGGCTCTTGGTCTGGTTTTTTCGATACTGGATATAGTAGTTGGTCTGGAATTGATTAAAGATAAGTTAAATTAGTTTAAAAGTTATATCATATCTATAAAAATTGGTTTGAAGGCTAGAAAATATTGTTTTAGGCTAAAAAAAGGTCATTTTATACTAAAAAAGTTGATTTTTCAAGCAAAAAACCCAAAGAATAATTCCAAAACAGCATAAAACTACAATAACATCAATATTCAGAGCTTTTTAAAGCTCTCTATGTCAATATACAACCCAAAATCCTTACCTTTCTCCACCCTTCCATTCATAACTCTACATACAGCCAGCTTCTTCTCATCCACAACATACAACTTCATGACGAACAACAACGAGAACTCATCGTTCGAATCACAAGCCTTCAAAGCCTTGGTGATCTTCTCACAATCGTTCGCTTTGAATATCCTTGACACTCTTTCATCCGTACTGAAGGCCGCTTTAGCACTTTGACACCTGGCTACAGCTCTAGCTACCGCCGAACTTAATGGCATCCATGTTCTCATCAGCTCATGGAAAGCATCTTCACATCTCTTGGCCTTTAATGGTTCTAAACCTAACTTCAAGGCGGAGGACTTTAATTTCTCCACGTCTTTGTCCTGAAATGCCACTTTGTACACCTCCCAAAGTGGTGTTAGCACCAATTGTTCGAACAGAGTCTTCTTCCCCTTCTTCTCGGCTTCTTGATGTAATTGTCCTCCCGCAAAGTAACAATCGCTGAAGAGGTTTTGCTCCAGATACGAAGGCTCCATCTTCAACTTGACCGCCCATTTATTGGCAAAGTCTCCGACAGAAAAGGCGTAGCCAAAAACAGCCGAAGAGAAGAGAACATTGCCGTGAGACGGATGGAAATGGTACTTTAGTTCAACATCCTCAATCTTGTCCCATTCCACTTGTTCATCATGATCCTCCAACAATAAACCTTGGAAGATCTGTGACAATGTCGAATTGACATTCTCAATCAACTGTCGAATGTGTTGAAAGCCTTCGGATTCACTCAACTTCAACTCAGTTATCAATCGGTCAATCTTGTTCAACACCAAAATGACTTGAACTTGGTTTAGAATGGCTTGACGAAGAAGACTTTCGGTTTGAGAGCAAACCCCTTCGACAACATCAACCACTAATAGTGCTACATCTGCAACATTCACTGCTGAATTGACTTCAGCCAGGAAATCGACGTGGCCTGGACTGTCGACCAGGTTTAGTAACAATGGGTCAAAGAGTAGAGAGACAACTGAAGATTTCATCGTGATTCCTCGTTCTTGTTCATCTTCTCGCGAGTCCATGAACCTCATTTGGCCAACAAGTCGGGCTGAAGAAGTTTATAATTAAAAAAGAAATGCTTAAATCATTACCAAGACTATGAATTTAAAAAAACACTATCAAATTTTCTGCTAAAATTGAAAAATTCAGTAAAACCCTATGTTAACATAGGTTAATAGCCCTTTTTTGCTGCTTAACTAAATCAAAACAAAGCTATAAATTAACATAACGTTTAGAAAAGACAGTTAAACGTTTTCCTAGCTTAAATTCTTCATCACGAACCAAATCATTGATAATATTCATCAGCAAACTATAATAACATCAATTTAATAGCTAAACCGTTTGAAAACTTCCAAACAGTTTCAGCTAAATATCTAAAGCCAGAAACAATATAAACATAAAAAACTTACGAGGAATTATGCCATTTGAAGATATTAAAGCATCAGCTATCGTCGTTTTGCCATGATCAACATGGGCAATAATGCAAACATTTCGTATTGTGTTTGGTGATACCTAAATTAAGAAGAATAATGCAAGAGTCATTTTAAAGGCTGTAATTAAGCTTTTAATGCTATTTGTTTATTAAAAACTTTATTTTTATAAAGCAAGTTTCAATTTTTAGAAAACCAAAAGATTGAACCTAAAATACATTTTTTCGTCGAAAATCAAGAAATTTTACTCAAAAACCGAATTTTTAAGTAATAAAGCTTCTGTTATAGTTAAAACCTAACTATTCATTACAGTTCTAATATGAGGTAACGTCTAAAAACGTATTTTTTCTTTAAAAACCTTATCCTTTGAAACTTAAATTTTAGACAACAATTTTTCAAAAACCTTAAATTTAAAAAAACTATTCAAATTGACACTTACCTTTCCAAAAGCATCAGCAAACCTGTTTAGATCCCTTGCTGAGCTCATTTTCCCTTAAAAATCTAACAAAGTATAAAAATTTTCCGAAAAATTTATTTTTTCCCCGCGAATTTCGAAACGGAAAAAATTATTTCACAATAGCCTTTTCAGTAAAATACCGTCGAAAAGAATGTAAATTCCATCTCATATCCAATATTATTTATTTATTCTATGTTGTGGATAGAAAAAAGAGGAATGGTTATACAATAACAGTCTATGACTGATAGATATTATTCATAATAAGAGGAGAGAAAGTACAAAGATATCGCGGCTGACCAGAGGGCTAAGTAGTTATTATAAACGTTATCCGAGGGCGGGGGTTTCGGGGGGTGTATTGGGTTTAAAATGTTTTTTATTGTAAAAATGGAGATTTGGGGCCTTAAAACATTACTTTAGATGAATAAAAGATGGAAAAATGATTTTACATTACTTTACCAAAAAAAAATTAAAATCCTGGTCAAAAAGTGGATAGAAACATTCTATATTTGCAAGAAGACTCTGTATAATCGCCATTTTTTCTTGATTTTTGACGAAAAAATCAATTTTTAGGTATCAAAACATTTAAAAATTTTTAAATTGAAAGTTTCACAATATAAAATACAAAAAAAAATGTTTTGGTCAGAAAGATCATAGAATTCCGATCAAAACATTAAAAACACATCAAGTTAGGCCAAAAATCTTAAAACGGCCTGCACCGTGCAAAGCTTTAATTTTTTGCACCGTGCAAGACTTATAATGACTTTTTGTTGCCATATTGACAAAATAGATAGAGAAGGTCACAATCACATGACAAAATGGGTAGATTGTAATCAGAAAAATATTAAAAATACAATTTTATTTTATCAACTCATTTAAAAACTGAATTTTTTGATAAAACAAGTCGAATATACCTTCAAAACAAGTCCATTAAAAAGTTTAAAAGCGAAGATAACCCAAAATTTTAAATTCAAAAACTGTTTTCCACCCCCACAATCCCCAACAATATCTGGTGTCTCTACACGCACACAGAAGCCCCGATTCCCAGCCACGATACAACAAGAAATCACTGGGCAATCAGATACAAAAGACTTAGGAAGACAGGTCGTCGTTATGTTCATGATGAATATGGGGCTGGGGGCTGAGCTTGGAGTGCACGGACGGGTGCAAGATCGAGGCTTTGCGTTGTGGCACGTTTTCGGGTCGTGGAATCTGAAGATGTTCCTCTTCGTCGGACCCGGATTCGCCTTGCTGCGATGGCTCTGAAGTTAGTGGAGGTGGAGCAATTCGTACCTCCTCTTTTGGTGCGCTTTTCACTGGAGTTACTGGTGCCACCACCGGCGTTGGGAGGGGTTTCCCCTCGGCGATCGTCTTCGCGAACGGCTGACGTTGATGCTTCTTTTCTTTGTCTTGATTCATGGCGTAGTCGCCGGAGTCGAAGAATTTCTGAAAGATTTATATGAGACAATAAAGCCTGAAGACGTATTTTACAAAAGAACTTTAATCGAAAGCAATATAGCCTTGTTTTCAACCTTCATAGGTTACCCCACATCTAACTCAATATTCCTTTAACAAAACAGTTTTTTAGCAAATTCTTTAAACGAAACTTTTCAAACATTTAAATCTAAGCTACCCAAAAATCGCTTCATCAAAAAACCTCAAAATCCATCATCTTTTCATACCTAAAATACCAAAAACAAAGCAAAATACTTACTCTTTGTTGTAGTTTCTTTTGCAAGAAGCTGCTCTGTGTTTTTGGTGGAAGTCGGCCACCTGAAGCGAGTTTGTTCATCAACATGATTTCCTGTTGCTTTTCCACGGATACCGGTTCTTCATTCTGAGCTGAGGATTTCAAGTCTTCGCACATTTCACCTCGCATATTCCCCTGAAATTTTGCTCAATTTTACAAGGGAAAAAGTTGGATTTATAAGTTAAAATTAGTTGTTATACGACAGATATTGATCATAGACAGACATTTAGAAAAGATTAGTTATCACGATAATGTGCAGCACGTTGTAGATAAGTTTGACGGTTGAAAATAGCTCTAAAAGTTGAATAACAAACACAAAAATAAACCTTCATAAAAAAGCTTGAAAGCTTTAAAATTTGTGGCTTTAGGAGCATAGGTATTGAGATAAGTTAAAGATAATGCCATTTTAAAAAACATTCCAAAGATTAAAACCATAAAAACTTGAAGACAAGGTCCATAACATCATTTTCTAATTACTTTTTTTAAAACCAATCAATATTTTCAAAACAAAAAACTTTTTCCAAATTTTTTTATAAAACTGAAAAATAAAAAATAATGCCAACATAGACCCCGACTAAACTATGTTACCTTGAACAATATCCAACTAAAAATTTGTTTTAAATTTGTGTTCTTGGTTCTGTATTACCTAAAAACTTCGAAACAACAAGTTTTTCAAACTTTTTCATTTTGTCCAAGATAACAAAGAAAAATGCAAGATTTAAGACGACTATGGTAAGATCAAACACAATATGCGTCTAATTTCAGCAAAAAGCAAACCAAAGATTTCGTGAAATAAACCCAAAATCTTTTTTTTCACTTCCATTCAATATTAACATGGATGTTCTTGGAAGAACTCTTCTTAAAGCTATGTTCTAAGCCCCGTCATCTTCTTAAGTCTATAATATGGGCCGTTAAGTCTTTATATGACTATAAGTCCTTGTTATTTCCGAGAATACCATTGTAAAATCTTATACGGGTTCAAAAAATATTGTCGCTTTTGTGTAAACAAACCTTTGTAAAATGACGCCAAGACTTTCTGAAATTCCAACAAAATTATTGTCACAGCTCGCACCTTATACTAGACTATCTTCTCAGCTCATAAATCTTAAAAACTACTGTTCTCAAAGCTTTCTACTACCTTCTGAGCTCGCACATCTTCATAAAACCGTCCTGTATAGATTTAACACCCTCTAAATACCTAAAACCTCCCTAAAAATCCACAAGTTCACAGGTGACATTAGCCAGATATCCGTTTGCGCGGTTACTAATACCAACTCTCCGATTGACGTAATTCAAGACTTATATCCCCCCAAACATATTAAGTATTATTGACTTGGAAATTAACGGCCCCAGGGCCTTGCGAGCGCCCGCTTTCGCTTCGGCCGAAAGACGCCGAAGAGACGCACCACAACGGCATTTCGTGCCAAATAAAGTCAGCCGGGATTAATATCTCGAATTTAAGTAATTTGATGAAAACAAAATGTGTGAAGAACATCTGAGCGCCACGGAGTGACAACCAACCGGCTTCCCCTAGTATTTAGAAACATGCCATGTGAGGTATATATAGCAACACGAAAAGGCCCCTATGGGTAATGTAAAAATAGCTTTTAAGATGTTCGCAAAGATATTTTTTAAGTATTTTGAGTACATTTTGATATTTGCTATCATAGGAAAACTAAATTTTAGTTTAAAAATGAAAAAAAAAATTTTTTTGAAAGTTGGCCAAAGCATGATCATGGTTCAAGTACTGTATTTCTCAAACAGCTTAAAATTAAACAGTGATTTCTTACAGACTAGTCAATAAACCAATGCTTTACCACCACAAAAATTTTCTTGTCTGTAGCTACCCATTGCAAAAAGTTATGACAGAAAAACGACCAGAAGCTAGTCCAAAATACTCATTTTACCGCAATTTTAAAATTCCAAGAGCGCACGCCTAGATTTTTTGGCTAAATTAGTCACATATCATACTTAGACTGTCAAGAATCAAAATGCCAATTTTAAAGCCAATCTGAAATACCTAAACAAATAAAAAGTTTCAAGGACATCCAGCCCAAAACTGACCATACCTCAACATAACATCATTTTTATATCCTCAAACCTCCATCTAAAACCCTCTCTCCCCAAAACTACAACTAAACCTTCAACAACACTATATCCCAGCCAAAACACTGTAGTGCATCAAAACAAACTACTCACACCATTTTATATTACACCTGACGTCAAACCCTGACCCCAAGAAGTCCTACAATAAACAGACGACATTTGGGAGAAAACAATGTCACGTCGTGAAAACATTGGCCTCCCCACCAGTAAACATCCAGACTTGCTCCAAGTAGCATAAGTTAAGGACATCCGTTGTTTTCGGAACATGTTAACCGGAATAACAGCTGGCCAGCGTGTGATCTTTGACTGTAAATCATAATTGCAAGCACATTGAGCTGGAAAAACATGTTTTGCGAGCGGAATACAAAAGAAGCCTTTGCGGCAAGAAAGTGGCATAAGGTACAGAAGCGATCTAGGTATCAAATTTTGGCTTCTGTTTGATCAATATCAATATTTTGGCCTTTATTGGATAAAATTTAAAGTTTTGCTGTTATATTTGCCAGTAAACTATTGAAAAATGTTCAAAAAACGTTTAAAATCCCCTGCAAACCTTTATAGAGCACTTGATACCAATATTATGCCAAATTTAGGTATCAAGCTAAAGCTTTTCTCTGACCAATTTCATTACCTCCCAAAAGAACCCTTTTGTCTCAAAACATCCTCAAACATCTCCCAAACCTTTATGGTTCCTTTGTCAAACCTTGATAAAGCTCTAAAAAACAATATAATAACAGAATCACTTCTCACTTTCCTTTTCTATGATTGTTTCGCTCATTATAACACCCTCCAAGCCGTGAATAATACCAGTGGGGAACTCCGCATGAACAACGTAAGCGGTGATAAAGCGGACAAAAAAGAGCAGATAGAGAAGGGAGTGACCTCAAGAGCAGATTCCTCCTCTTGTTCATCCTTTTCTCGACTTTACTTTATATTGTTTTTGTTTCTTTGTGACAACTCTTGCATGCCGGCCGCCACACTTGACCCAATCAGCATGAACCTGTCAAGTGTTGCGCTACTTTTTATTTCGTCGTCACACATGACCCAACAACACGCATCGGGTCGACTCTCGCCCTCTCCCACTTGTTTTTTATCCGCTTTTATCTTTTTGTGTTCGCATGATACCGAGCGACCGACGAGCGAGAAGGACACAAGCAATGATCGTGCGATTCGCGCGAGCTCCGACCGTCTTCAGGTTGGAGGCATCGGGTTTTGAGGTGCTCGGTTGTCTTTGCCCCCCACCTCTCTTTGACCTCCGACGCGCGTTCCTTGGTGTTGTAGACAACGAGTGCGCAGCCAATTCTTCTGTCGTCTTCTTCTCCCCCCAATACCATTCTCTTCGCCTTGCCCTTACTTTTGCCCACCTTTTTGTGTTCGCGGGGCCGGTTTCGCGCGGATTTTTGTTGTGAAATCGAACAGTTCCGTCAAGTGTAAGATGGACGGTTTGTAATTCGTTATATCGTGCATTTGCTGCTTTTGAGGATGGGCGATGGCGTGCGGAACGCGCTGATAAGTGTGTGATAGTGTTGTTTTTAGATTGTGTGGCTCGCAACAACGACAACCGCCTTCTGATATTGTTTTACCTCAGCCCTCACCTTCGGAATTGTTTGCACCTGAGCGCCGGGGGTGAATATTATGTGAGCCGGTGCCGGATTCGCCGATTCTCATGGATGTTGTCGTTTATCTTGCACTCGCCGTTCTCGTCGCCGTCTTCATCATCTCGCTAGTGTTGTTGGTGGTCATGTGTCGACGAAGGTACGAATACAATCGACTGCTTACTGCTCACTCCTTAAGGTTCTCCAAGCTCAAGCGGGACAACATGGACGACTTTGTGCAATTGAGTCCCTACCTTTGTAAGTCTTTAGCTTCGTGTTTTGTATGGTTTAGATTACGAAAGGATTTCGAAACACTTGGCGCCATTTGTGACGCTGTTTTACGGGATTTGCCAGGTGAACTGGGTGTTACTTTAAGCGTGTATGGTTTATAAGTTTAGTAGGACGTGGTTTTGAATACATTTGGAAAACGAGGAAAAGAAGTTTAAGTAAAGACAACATTAGAGGCTGTAAAACACGTGATATCTTAAGACGAGTGTTTATTTGACAGTTTTTGAGTAATATAAGGGAAGGAGCTAATTCATTTTGGTAAATCTTAAAAACTGAGAGCTACAAAAAACAAAACTCTTAGTTTATTGGCTCATGGTAACTTAAAAAGTCACATTTTTTAAAAATTTTGTAGTTCTAAGATGGCAAAAACTCAATTACTAAAATTTTAAAGACTTAAAATTATTAAAAGTTTTAAATCATGGAATTCCTAACCAAATTTGCCATTTTCAGCTCAAGCCTTAAGCAATAACGAATGGATTTTCGATGTGAATGGAGTCCTGGAGCACTCCGTGTGTATTCTCAAGCTTTGCCATGTAATAACCGACAAACTGTCGGCCATCTCACTGGACCAAGTTAGTCCTCAACTCAACGAAATTATTTGTGAAGCCACGGCTCGTGTCGTCCCCCGCTTCGATGCTGTGCTACAAGCACTAGCAGCACGAAAAGTCGATGTACGACTAACAGAAGCACGAGTTACCGGTCTCACCACTGCCGTATGGGCCCTGGTCCAGCCTTTTTGTATATTAGACCCCAAGTACAAGGAAACGTTTGGGCCGATGTTGGCCGAAATGGAGGAACACCAACGTTTCCTCGCCTACACGATCCAACGTGCTGAAGAGGCTGTGGTGCACGAGGTCGACGAAACCAAAACCCCCACGACGTCGATCGCCGTAGAGAATCGGAAGCCGCAGGTTCCGAATGGGAAAGTTGTGAGTAACAACGCCCTGCCCCCTACCTCAACGCAGGATCAGACCCTGTTAAGTGAAGAACCGCCCGACGAGAATGGTGATGTTCAGAGGATTGAAGAAGCTACGCCGCCAGCAGATCCGTCGACGTCGTGATGCTACTGGTGGATTCTGTTGGTTTTGGAGGTTGTTTTAGGGGTTTTTGGTTATGAACTTTGTATAGTTTAGGTACATCTGAATTTTGGTACTTAAATTTGATTTTTTGTTACCTAAAATTTATTTTTGGTATTTTTTTACCTAAAAATTTTTTTGCACCACCAGTTTTGTTTTATTACTTAAATTTACAGAAATTCTTGTTTTTGTTACCTAAATTTACAAAAAATGTTCAAAACCCCCACAAATCGATCAAAAAACCGGCTGATCATCTACATCATCATGACAAACAACGAGATTACTAAAGTCTATTGGGCGGTCTGGGACCGCGTTAGGTAGTGTTATATTTCTAATTTAATGTTTTACAGTATTACGTAGTTGAAGGGTCTCTTTTTAATTCATTTCGGTCGATTCTTTTAATAATACTGTCTTTTTATAGTTAATATTGAACAGTAATATACCTTACTACTCTCCTCATCGGTTTTAAACTGTCTTTATGTTAAGATAGTGTAGGTAATATTACTGTTTTGTTAGTTATGATAAGACAGTAATGTTTTGGGTTACTGTTTTTGCGAATTTTAAGACAGTAATGTAGTTATTGTTGTTATAATGGCACTTAGCATGGGCTGCTTTCCGCTTTTTTCGAGTTTGAACAGGTTTTAATGTTAAAATGTACGGTTTTAAGGGGAAATTGAGGTCAGGAGAAGCCAAAAGGGCGATTTTTTTTGTGAGGACGGGGTAGAATTTTTTTGTCAACGGGGGTGGGAATACAAAAAAAGTTTTTTAAAATTTTTTGTTAACAGGGGGTACCAAGTTGAATTTTTTTTAAAAATATTTGTTTTGTTTATTTACCCTTTCCCCTTTTTTCTACGCCAATGCCTTGGTTTTGGTACTGTAATTTTTTATAAAGTGCTCTACCGCTATACCTATGTGCCTACGTTTTGACCTACAAAATCCGGCCTAATCTCTATAAGTTGACACTAGCTGCCTATAATATGCATATGACACTAATGAGCCTGTTGATACGCGAAAAGGCTTAATTTCTATGGCTACGCGTAATTATGTAATTTTACATTACATTCTGCTCTTACTGGGTGCATTAGTTTTACATTACATTCTGGGTGCATTAGTAACATATAAGTGTTATATTGGCTAATACAATGCCAGACGACTCTAAGCCTCTTTTCACTTTTAGCTGGCTTGCTGTAGGGCTAAAAATGGAAATGGCGGTGCTTTAGCATGAGTTTGAAATAGCAATGGTTTCGAATTTAAAACGGATTCAAAAATGGGAATTAGAAGCGGTTTTTAGTACTATATAGCACTAAAAATGCCGTTAGTACTATATGGCACTACGAAAGGCATTAGTACTAAATAGCCCCACAAATAGCATTAACGCTTTATATTAGTGCTGTATAGCACTACAAATGGCGTCAGTACTATATAGCTCTTAAAATGGCTTTAATGCTATATAGCACCACGAATGGCTTAAAAATGTTTTAACTACGGTTAATATCGAATTGTTCAGTACCATTTTACAGAGTAGCTTTAGAACATCACATTATCTTACAGTACGAAACGGTATGGTAAGTTTTGTAAGTACGAAGTTGTCAAGCCAAATACCCAAAAACCAAACCGTAAATTTTAAAAATAGTCAAAAACCTGTTCAAACTCCGAAACTAAAAATTATCAGGTCTTTACCTCAATTTGTAGATTTTTGTTCAATCTTTAATCCATATTATTGTATGTTACAGTACGCCCATATTGTAATCCATTACCTGTTAATACTCATATTATTCTATAGAGAAGACGAGAACAAACAATTGTAAGCCTTTATACCTATTTTTGGCACAAAATTGAATGTTATTATGGTTTTAATGTAACATTTACATCAGTATATTACACTAGGCAGTTTTTGGTTACAGTATTAGGTTGTTCAAATAATTATGAGCTGAATAGCTTTCAAAATTTGCTTAAATTCAAGATAAAGTGGCCAAAACGGTTTAAGCTTACAATCTATTGCTCTCGTCGCGTCTATGTTTGTTAACATTTTATTGTTTGATATTGCCAGCAATGTTTATGTCAGTGCTTTTCTTCTCCTAGATACGAAAGCCTAGAAGTGTAAAAAATGTTTATTTGCAAGTAAAAATTACTTATAATGTGACCGGCTTTAATTATTGGATTTTGAAATGACTGTTAAGAATGTGGTACAGGAATGGGTGTAGCTAGAGTTGTTTTTGAAAGGGAGTGGGGAAGAAAAATGGATTTTTTTAAAGGAGGGGTATAAAATTTATCTGGGGAAAATCGACGATGAAGGAGTCGGTTTGGTAAGGCTTGTAGACTTAGAGGAAAAACCTGCTTAAACCAATGTTAAGCTAAACCTAGAGCTAAGGCTAGGGCGAGTTTAAGTTCTTAGTCTGCTTTGACCAACAATATCTTACCTACCGTGCACTACTGTAATTATGGTGTTCATTACTTTTACTTACTTTGAACTATTGTATCCTGCCCTCTCTTTTTTGCTTTGGGCTAGCCTTACTCTACCCTTGATTTCTTTGACCTGCTTTACCTTAATTTACACCACCTTACTTTTTTCTACCTAATTTTACTTGCCTTACCCTGCTTCATCGTACCTTGCAATACCTTTCTTTTCTACTAGTACATTCTAACCTTATCCTGGTCTTTGCTAGCTTAAAACATCTCATTTTACTCTGTTTAGCTTGCTCTAATCTACCTTATTTTACCCTACCTTTTCCTATCTTATTTTCTCCCACCTTACTTTTGTCTACTCTGCCTTATCTTATCGTATCCTTCTTTATTGTACTCTATCCTACTTTATCTTACTCTAACTTATCCTATTTTTTCCCACTCTACTTTACCGTACCTTATCCTACGATACATACCCTACCTTTTTCTACTCTAACTTATTTTAGCTTTTCCTTACGTACCCTATTTACTCTGATCTATCTTACAATACCTCACTTTCTACCCCTCCCCTTCAAATATCTTCAAAGGCACCAAAACTTAAACCAATTTAATAGGGGTGAAATACATTTACAAACAATTACTGACATTTTGTATATTACTATTATTATGAAAGCGACCGGCATTCCTTAATCGTCATCTTGAGGCTTCAGTTCCCTGTTCTGTTTCTTCCGTCGACACTCACAGAAGACGATGACGATGGCCAGTGTGGTCAGAATGGCCAGGATGATCAGGAACGGCACCAGCCATGCCAGTTTGCTTTTGATCCGAAGGTGTTGCTCCACCTTGACCTTGTACTCTGTTGGTCGGCCGTTCTCGATTACTGTGTTTGTGCCGATACAGGTGTAGACACCTTCATCTGAGTTAGTGGTGGTTCGGAGCACAAATTGGGTTGGGTCTGAGGAGGAGGGCTGGAATGGTAAGGTTATATATGATAAAACAGAGTAGGGTAGGGTAAAGTAGGGTAGAGTAGGGTAGGGTAGGGGGGGGGTAGGGTAGGGTAGGGTAGGGTAAAGTAGGGTAGGGTAAGATAGAATAAATTACCGAAACTGCCTTGCTATCTTTTAGCCACGTGATCGACGGTGCAGGGTAGCCATATATAGGGCAGTTGAGTGTAATATTGTCGCCGATAGTTACCGTATGACCGCTAATTTCCAACTCGAAGGGGGATCCTTTGTCATCGACTCGCACGTTTGCATTGTGTTTGATTACTCCTCGGACTAAAAAATATTTAAAAAGTTGCAAAATTTTCAAACTTTTTATTTTTCAAAATTGATGCAAAAACAATGGCGCGGTTGGGCTTTTTATGTATTAATTAGTATATCTTAAAGTAAAATGATGGCGTGGTAATTGTTTATACTATAAGGATTTGGCACAGATTGCATTTTTTACGCTTATAATGGGGGCGCAGTTCGGAAATTAAAGACCGCAGCCTGCAGCAACTTTTTTTTGATAAAAACAAGGCCAAATTCGTTTAAAATGGTCCCAATGCTTGTACTAAAGTAAAGGTAAAATACGGTTTATATGTTGTTTGCGTAATAAAAATTTTTAAAAATATCAAAAGCCCTACCATAAACCTCAATAATACCACTGGTATTGCCATAACTAGTATGCAAATCACAATTCCATTTGCCTGCTTCAACAGCTTGAGCATTCTCAATGGTAATACTGGCATTCGACAAGTCTCCACTTAGTACAGCCTTGTGGGTAGTGGTTTTGGATCGGAATTGAGCAGAAACTAGAGGTAGGACTCGACCTTGGTCATCCACAGCTTGACACCACAGCTTCAGGGGGGTCGCTGAGGATGGGATTGGGTTGGGGTGGCCTTTTGCTGCATTTACCTGGAAGGGTGAGGATTTTAGATGTAGTTATTGGTTTTTTTAGGCTAAAATTTTAAATTTTTTTAAATTTAAAAAAAAATTGTAAAAAATTTAAAAGTGTGATTTTTTGAATCACCCCGCCCTCTACCCCTTCCCCCTTCCCTCTCTCTTCTCCCCTGAAACCTACATCAATGATGGCCGAAGAAATGCCCTTAGGCTTGACGCCGCTACAGACCTGGCACAAGGCAAGGACGAGGGCCAGGACCCGTATCAGATGGCCCTGACTCCACATGCTGTAATGAAAAGGCAAATTTTTGTTTTTGTCCTAATCTCAACATATTATGTATGCCGAGTACAAAGGGCGAGCCGAACGCACGGTAAATCCGCGTATATTTCGAGGAAAAAAGAGGACGTTGTGTTATGAAATGGCAGTTTGGAGAGGAAATTGGAATTTAAATACATTTTTTTGTTTTGAAAATAAAAAAATGTCTTTACCCCACCCCCAAAATATAAAATGGATGCTACTACTCTACCACGCCCTACTTCTTACACTTTACAATTTAGATCTTAGCACTAACTCTAGTTCTAGCTAGAGATGGAGCACAAGCTGGGCCGGACCTGAGCAAAATTTAGGTCGGGCCTGAAACATGGGCTCAACTCGTTCCTGGTGTCCAGCACAAAGCCCTAGCCCAGAGCCCTAGCCCAGAGCCCTAGCCCAGAGCCCTACCCCAGAGCCCTAGCCCAGACTCCTAGTTTAAAGCCCTAGCTCTAGCTTTAACTCTAGCCGTAGCTCTAGCTTAGCTCTAGCCTTAGCTATATCCCTAGCCTAGTCCTAGTTTAAAAAACACACATATAAATCTGCCCTGCTTTGATATTAAACACGTAATTTACTCTTGCGTAAAGTGCAACTTTATATACTACACCAATATAACCCCCAGAAAGAAAGTAATGCCAAAACGCGATGCTAGTTTCTAAAAAAAAAGTAAAAACCAATTTGTTTATCACATCGCTAAACATAAACATTTTTACATAAAAAAAAACACACACATGACTTACTAAACGCGACGTTTATGGCAAGAAAAGAGTAGTGTAATATGTTATTAATGTAACAGATCCTAATGTAAATAGAAATAAAAGCTGTAATATAAGCAAAAATTGTCAATTTTGGTCAATTCCTAATAAGAAATATAGTCTTAGCCGAAGTCCAAAGCCCTAGCCCCAAAGACCTAGCCCATAGCCCTCGCCCAGAGCACCAGCCCAGAACTCTAGTTTAAG
Organism: Bursaphelenchus okinawaensis; assembly: GCA_904066225.2. NCBI lineage: Eukaryota > Metazoa > Nematoda > Chromadorea > Rhabditida > Aphelenchoididae > Bursaphelenchus > Bursaphelenchus okinawaensis. The sequence goes on along the minus strand of CAJFCW020000001.1, from coordinate 8,186,696 downwards.
TACTAGCTCAAGCCTTATTTCAAGTTTTAGCTCAAGCCTAAAGTCAAGCCCTAGCTCAAACCCTAGTTCAAACTTTAGCCCAAGCTCTATTTCAAGCTCTAGTTCAAGCTCTAGCTCAAGCCCTAGTTCAAGCCCTACTTCAAGCTCTAGTTCAAGCTCTAGCTTAAGCTTTAGCTCAAACGCTAGCTTAAGCCCTAGCTCAAGCCTTAGTTCAATCCCTAGTTTAAACCCTAGCTCAAACTCTAGCTCAAGCCCTAGTTCAAGCCCTAATTCAATTTTTAGGTCAAGCTTTAGCCCTAACTCTAACCTTAGTCTTAGCTCTAGCCTCAGCCCTTGTCTTATCCCTAGCTTTTCTGCGGTTTACGCTACATGTTTATCTTACACTAGAGCCTTAAGAAAAATTTTGCCGTCATTTCATACCTATTTTAATGCCAAAAAAAGACAATTCTTTCCACTCTATAATAGCATTTATTTAGCTAAAAGTCCATACCTAATAGCATAATATAATACTATAATAAGCCATTTTAAACCAAAATATCATTGAAAATACTTTAAAACACCACATACAAAATAGTACTAAAATTAGCCATCGTTAGCAACTAATACCCAAAAAACAGTGGCTAATTAAAAGCGGTAATCCTAGCGCAAATTAAATTCAAACGTGTAAAACAGCACGGCCTACTAACAGCTTATGAAAAGCGTTCTTTGATACATTAAAAGTGGTATTAAAAGTGAGTTAGCCTACTTTTAGAAAAGTAATGAAGCTTTAAGTAGTTTGTAAACGTTCTGGCAGTTAATTGTGAATGTTATTAATAAGATTTTTATTGATTAAATAAGACAAAAAAGTCTTGTCGTAAAAGGTCTTGAATTGGCAGGTAAAACACAATAAGACTTTTTAAAGTTTTTAAAACAAATAAAATTTCTTAAAAAGGTGGTCATTACTAAACGCGATTTGTAAAAATATATGCTTTAAATATATTTTGACATTCCAACCTATAGAATTGCGATTATAAGCAATATATGCTTGCAATCTTTTCACAGTACCAAAATTCAGAAGCAGAGGCTGAAGAAGACAAGGTTGGGGGTGTTTAGGGCTACGACTAGAGTTAGAACTGATGCTAAAGCTAGAGACAAAGCTAGGGTCAAAGCCAGAGCTAAGCTAGAAGCTAGTTTTAGAAAATAGAAGCTAGGGTTAGAAGCAAGGGTTCTGGGCTAGGACTCTGGGCTAGGGCTTTGGGCTAGGGTTTTGGGCTAGTGCTCTGGGCTAGGGCTCTGGGCTAGGGCTCTGAGCTAAGGCTCTGGGCTAGGGCTTTGGGTTAGGGCTCTGGGCTAGGGCTCTAGGCTAGAGCTCTGGGCTAGGACACTTGGTTATTGATAAGTTTCTTAAATGATTTCGCCCCGCAGCCGTTTCCCCTTTCCCTTACCTCTTTTTGACTCAAAAAAAATACCCAACAACCCTCCCCCTTCTTATTTTGATGTGAAAAACACCTGCCCAGTTCTTAAAAAACAAAATTTTTTAAAAAATTTTTATTAATCATTAAAAATAAATACCTAAAACTTAAAAAAAAACGAAAATCCTGCCCAAAGTACCCAAAACTCAACAATATTGAAACACAGAATTATGTGAACAGCCTAATATAATTGTAAGTTTGTGACGTTTTACCGCATAAAATGTTGACCACGATTGGGAGTAAACAAAATATGGCAATTTCTCTCAAAAATATGCGCAAATTTGTAGCTAAACGGAGCTGTAATTGTAGCATGCTCGAGGCAAAAGTTCGCCGAAAGCGCGCCACTTAAGGCGTTGAGAGGCCAAAAACTTTGAAAGCCAATATATATATGTAGCTGTTACGAAAGTCGGGGGTTTCATTTACTAAATGGCTCGGTTTATAAACGACGTTCCGTTAATAATAGGGCAGAGTTGATTATAATGATTGTAATGGCATGTTAGAAGTTTAGGTATTATTTTTAGGTTCTTGAGTAAAGGTTGGATGTTTGAAGTTAGAAAAGTATGTTTTGGGAAGAAGATCATATTTTCTTGAACAAGCAAAGGTAAGCTATAGTATTTACCGCGGTAGTAGAATACGGTGGAACAATATAGAGTAAAGTAACTTATGATACGGTAGGGTAGAGGTAGGTTACGGTATCGTAGGATAGGTTGGCGAAAGGTGGGATAAGATAGGGTAGAGTAGGGTAGGGTAGGGTAGGGTAGGTTAGGGTAGGGTAGGGTAGGGTAGGGTAGGGTAGGGTAGGGTAGGGTAGGGTAGGGTAGGGTAGGGTAGGGTAGGGTAGGGTAGGGTAGGGTAGGGTAGGGTAGGCTTCTAAAAAAATTGATTCTTTACACCCCGCTCCCCCCCCTCTCTCTACGTCAAATCAAAATCACTCGCTTGGCTGTACATTTACAAAAAGTAATAACTAGCCAGAAGTAGTATAAAATACTAAACGTTCTGCCTCAAGCAGTAAGTATGCTGTTTTGAATCGTGGCCATATAAGTAGCGCTATAAATCTTCAGCTAATGCTTTGGTTTGTTTATAAAAGTAAGTTCCTATACTTTTGGTTTTACTTCGTTTTTGGTGGCACTACAAAATTTAAAATTTTCAAAACAAAATTTTTTTTAATTTAAAAAAAATGCGCAAAAAATACTGTAAACTAGATTATTTTTAAAAATTAAAAAAAACTCATATTCAAAAATAAATTCTTGAGTGGTAGGTACCGTATTTTACAAAAAATAAGTGATAAACTTGCTTTTTATATAGAAAAGTAATGTTTTAAAGTGGCACAGAAGTCTTGTCGTAAAAGAACGTGAAAAACCTTATAAGCTGGCGACAAAACTTTTTTGAATAGGCAGAGGTTCAGAGAAGGAACAGGGAAAAGTAGATAATAGTAAGTAAAAGTAGAAAATTGACCTGGCGGGGTCAAATTTCTTGTTTACTATAAGAAGAGTTGCTTGTACAGATGGTTCACTATACAGAGAGACCACTGTAAAACAGTTCTACTGTGTAAGGCTTGAAAATTCAATATTAAGTTGAACCAAAAGTAGTGGGACACTTTATAATGGAAAAATAGAGATAAAGTGTCCCGCCACTTTTGGGTCAACCTAATATATAATCAAGAAGTAAAATTAATGTAATATAATCTTGAACAATATCCAAAAAACATATTTTTTAAAACGTCCCATAATATTAAATTATCAAACATAACTCCCCCCCCTCTCTAAACCGGACGCTTTAACAAACACCCAACGGTAACTCTTAATATTTCAAATTTCATACCCACAAAACGATGACGAAAAATGTCATAAAAATCGAAACAAATTAGAAGACAAACCCCCGCGAGGGCAGGGGTAAAAGTTGAAAGAGTGACCATCACTCGTCCCCATCAGAAGCGTGCCGAAAACGGCACTTCTGAGGATTTGATAAAGAAGAAGGACGGCCCAACTTGTGCGGCCCAAATTCCCTTTCGGCCAAGATTGGGCATTACAAGGGTTAGATGGCCTTTTCTGTAGTCTTTCACAATATTTATTCCCCAAAAGTCGCGAATTAAATATTTTTGTGGATAAACCAAGTCGAATTGCTTCTAGGATTGATTTTATATACAAGAAAATTGATAGATGCAGAAGGGATAGACATAGCATGGGATGACGTGTGCCATTATGCTAATCTTTGCCAAATGCCATAAATAAAAAATGATTTTTGCCAGAACAGATTAAAATTAAAAATTAAATGTTAGTGAAAATACCTTTAAAGACCAGACCAGAATTTGAAAACCCGGCCCTTTGGCCCACGTGTGCCGGCCCGGCTCTTTTCAAGTTTTCTTTAGCTCGGCTTGGCCTTTTATATAAATTTATATAGATAATAACTGCGACATGTTGTATTCTATTTTGATCTCTACAGCAACTTTAGCTGGGCCTCTTGGTTTAACTAGGGGTGAGAAAAGGGCCGGGCCGGGCCCACTTTTTAGGCCCGGCCCGTTTTCAATTTTCTCTCAGGCCGGCCCGGCCCGTTTTAAACAATTTTAAAAATTTTAAAACTTAAAAAATAAACGGAAATTTGGCTTTCCATTGTTCTTTTAGATCATTTATATACCATGGTACCCAATAAAATTAAAAAACATCAACGGGGATTAAAATAAAAAATTTTTTTAAATTTTTAAAATTTTTTTCGGGCCCGGGCCCAATTTTCAAGCCCGGCCCGTTTCAATTTTAGCTCAAGGCCGGGCCTAGACGGCCCGTTTCTCACCCCTAGGTTTAACCCCTTGGCCCTCAAGCCCAAATGTATCAGCTAGTAATGTTTTAAATTTGATTTGGTTGGGCTGAACTTCTTATAGTAGGCCCTCTTTGAGGTCTAGTAGAGAGGATCTCGTAAAGTAGAAAGAAGTAAGTAAATTCAGGTGTATTTAGTGAGAAATAGGTACTGAGGGTGAGGAGAAGGGTCGGATAAAGCAAAGAATGGTAATACAGAGAAGGGTAGAAAAATGTAAAAAGAGATAAAGAGGGCTAAAGAAGGATATGTAAGTGCAGGTGAGAAAAATGGGTACTGTAGAAAGAGGTAGGCCAAAGTATAGAAAGAAGAAAAAGATATAGAAGGGTAAGGAAATGTAAAGAGGATAGTCAGAAATGATTACTGTAGAATGAAACTAGTTGGCAGAAATATTATATACAAGTAAGAAGAGATGAAGAAAACCATTAAAAAGGGGTAGACAACAACAATAAAGCCGGGCCAGTCCAATCGTCTAAGCTTCTGAAATTTTTCTCTGTTTTTTTAGTGAGCCAAGCATAAATTTTCTTCGGCAGGACTTAAAATACTAGCTAAGCCTTGATTTAAGCATAAAACAAACAAAGCGAAACATTCTACCACTCCCTACTTCTTCTTGCCACCATTTTAATCGCCACAGCCTAATATCTTCCGTCTTTATTACCCCACCCATACCCATTTAAAACCATCACCCTTTAAACCTCATAAACAAGCCTAAAATCATAAGGTTTGCCATGAAAAGTACAACTAGTTCACATGTTGTTTATTATGACATTTCGCCTAAACCTAATAAAACAATGGCAAAAAAAGAGGCTTCTTTTTGTTACTTTGGGGCCGATTCGTGCCTGATCTTCCCGCCAATTGCCTTTTTCTTGTTTTATATGATTTCTTAGGCCGTTTTAAATATTTTTTGGGCTTAAAATTGATTAATTTAAAACTATTTTTACTTTCATTTTAGCAAAATTTCAAAAAATATGTTATAATATTTCAAATTTATACATTTATACCCAATTATAACATATTTCTCAATTAATACATCTCTTTTCTCTACCACACCTCTATATTATCCAAAATTCCCTCATCCCTCTCTCAGCTCCTGCTCTAACCTCTCCTACTATCCCACACTATCTCATCGCTCTCCAAACACCGAATCTGCGAATTAAAACATTTTCTCCACCATCTGGCTTAAACATCTGGCCCTATCTCGAAGAGATATTAAGGCAATGAACACGACTTCTTTAGCCATCCATCTCTCACCCCTAAAATATTTGGCATTGTTCCGAATTGCTCCCACTTGAATTACAAGCTTATAAGTGGTCGGTAAGTTCCGGGAATGATGAAGAATTGGTCGATGAAGGGTCGGAGAGTATTACAAGTAGGGGATAACAGGGTAGAGAGCCTCACAACTGGTTGATAACGCTGTGGAGAGCTTTACAACTGGTCGATGAAGTCTTGTAAAGCTGGATACTAGTCGATAAAGACTTGAACTACATGTTTTTATATGTTGTTGTATTGCTATGTGCTTACAGTATGACATTTACTATAAAATGCAAGAACTTTAAACATATCTAGTTATCAGTTTTTATACTTGAAGTAAAATTCAATTTGAAAGAAATTAAGAGGAAATACAAAAATAGGCAATAACAACATAATATAAGAACAAAAAAGCATCCAAAATGTAAAAATTAACAAGCAATGTAAAAAAGTACTAAAGTTACATAGGAAAACCCAAAAAATAGCATAGGAAGGGGAATCATGAATAAAAACAGAAAAATAGCTATCTTTTATACTTTTCTTTATAAAATCAAATCAAAAAATTAAAATGTTACAAATATAGCGTCAGTGAACTGAAAAGACTCTCTTGACTCAATTTGCAAAATTTTGTAAAATTTGAATGACTACTTCAAAAGTTATTAGACTTTAAACAGTAAGAACTTTAATTTATCACAATATGTAAAATTCATTTTTATTTTTAAATTTTTAAATTCTAAAAAATTTTAAAACCAGTAATTATTCAAACCGTATTTTACAATACTTTCAACTTTTCATCTTCATCATTGCCACATTTTAACCATCACACCTTATTTTTAAAAAGACCAATAAAATGTGTGACACTTCGCCTCAAAATCCGATAAAACCGACGAAATTTTCTAGAAACTTTCACGTGCTGCTGGAGAAAATAACGTTGTTTTGTCGAATTGTTTTCGCAAACTCTTCTAAAGACGAAAAGCCTTTGATAAACCTATAAACGTGTGTCAGTTATGGCATTGGCGACCAAACACGATCTCGATTCCTTGAGGAACGAACTTCTGTGTGCCATTACACGTGCTTCTCAAATTCTGGGTCCAGTAAGTTGTTAATAACTAAACTTTAATGAGGTATACGTTTCCATGGTAGTTGATGTTTGATTATCGATTTTTTTCAGGAATTTGTTCAAGAAATCACGAATGTTGGGCGAAAGCGACCGATCCCCAATTCAACAGATTTCCAGGCCAAACGAGCCAGATTAATGTAAGGTTGAGTCGGTGTTCGGAGGGAGCTGATATTCAATATTGAACTGAACTTGATTTTGCGAGATTCTGTTTGGCCTTGAACATGGATTTGTGGCCAAAAGCGGAGGTTTTGGGCGTTTAGCGGGTTTTAGGAATGGCTGTGTTAATATCGAGACATTTTTGGTTTTGAAAGGTTGAAACGGCTTTTGGAAGAGCTAGGTTAGATGTTAGAGGATATTTTTTACCATGCTATAGCTTATCTTGATTGAACTTGCTTAGGAATGCTAAAAAAGCATTACTTTTTTTAAAAGTTGATGTTGAGCAAGTGTTATCAGTTTTTACGAACAACATAGGCAAAAAACTTTAAGGGTGGTTCTGTTTAATTATATCGGAATGAGCAGATTTTTGGGTATCTAAAGAGGCCAGTTTTATTTGGATTTGTTTGGATGAACATGACTTTTGAATAGCTTTCATGGACGACATTAATTTTGGCAAAATTTTTATGTTTTCAAGTCATTTTTTTTGCAAAAGTTGGAAATAAAGCGCATATACATGTTGTTTAGATAACGCATGCTCTGTTTATGCAGTTTGAGCTTTCTTGAGGTTTTAGTTACTATAATAACATAAAAAAAGAGATTTATCCTTTTGAAGTTAGCTTTCTTTAAAAATTAGTCTTCTGGAACTTAGCAAGGCTAGTATAACTAACCTAAAGTGAACTATAGGGTCTGAGCGCTGCTATCATAAAGTTGGGTTTGCAAAGATCTAATCGGAGCATCTTTGCAGACCTGGATTGGATAAAGGCACTCAGACCGACGAGGAAAGCCCGCTACCTCTCGAAGTTTTCAATATTGTATTCCGCTTCCTGAACCGGGATGACTTGGATCGGTGCCGGCTGGTGCGCAAGAGCTGGAACGCGCTGATCCGACGAACTCCGGTTCGATACCCACGACGTCCGATTAATCTGTTGAAGTTGGTGTGTAAGGACAACATTGCCCATCTTTCAGCGACCTCGGGCCGCAAACGCAAGGAGTTCGCTTTTCCTAAAGAGGACATGGAACAAGGGTAAGGTTTTGTTATTTTATTGTTTTTTAGGTGAAGTAAGGGGTGGTAATTGTTTTTTTGAGAAGAGAAAGCTAGAAGTATGGTCAGAAAATGTTTTTTTGTTTGAAAAAACAATGTTTCCTTTATAAATCATCTACTTTCAGGCTCAACCTCTATGAAACCCTTCGTCGTCTTCTCAAAAACGCCTCAGTCAAACGATGGGTTATCCTGAACGTGCAGTTAACCGATGAGATCGTGGGGAAGCTTCACGATGCTGTGATGAACAACAATCTTGATGTTGTCCGAGTCGAATTTTTAGCAATGAATCTCAGCAACGTTTCGGATCTGGCCTTCCACAAGCTGATTGGCACCACAATCCCAGCTTCACAGTACTTTTTAGAAGCCATCCGAGGCGCGAGACCAGAACACTTTGACAAAAGGCTGATGGAACAGGATACGGTACGAAGGGCTGATGACTTTACCATCTACGACGTTGAGAGTAACACTGATATTGATATGCAGCTGGAAATTCGGGATGAAGTCGTGCTGCAACATATTTTTGGAGGTCCAGATACACCGATTAGGAATAGCTTGTACATCGACAGTCCAAACGTGACCAATTTGTTCGTCAAGGAGATTTTGAGTGTAAGTTTTTGATATTGTAGTAGTTTGAATGTTTCAAAGCTTTTGTTTGAAAAGTTAAAATTTGCAAAAGTAAAACATTTTTCAGGATTAAAAGTTTTATAAATGCGAAAAAATTAATGGATTTATTTAAATTAAGGTTTAAAATTTGATTTAAAATTCAATTTTTCATGAAAAAATCTTATTTTAGAGGTTCGTAACCTCCCAGACAATCTTCCGCATGGTAAATCACGTGGAAATCGCCCACTGCCAAGACCAGATGATAAACGAGTATCAAGGAGGAGACATAATAAAGGAGTACGAACACAGCATTCAAGTGGAATATAGCGCCAGAAACCGAAAAACCGGTCGATTACTTGAAGTTAGGATATCGAGAACCTCTGAAGTTGATCTGTTTTGTCATGTCACAATGAACATCTTAAACGATGTTGTATGATATTGTACAGACTTTCTTCTATGTACATACACACCATCCGTTTGAATCTTTAGTCATGGACGATATGTGATTGTCTGGATATATGGTTATACAGCTGAAAAGATGTATAATCATCATTCGAAAAGGCATGTATTGTGTATCTTATTCGGTATACTCTCTATCATTGTAAGCAGCATTTGCCACCCATCAATGTTGTCAAGAATCCACATTTTTTGTTGATGTACATGGTGAAGATTCCCAAAATGTTAGGTTTGGTTTATAGTAGCATGGAGGGCATCGTCATGTATATTTCTACCATGTACGTTGTGTATATACCTCTTATTTTGTCATAAAATTCCAATCGAAACATATTTTGTAAAAACTTTTATTTTGTCAATAAACATTCTTTCATTTCAATTGTTTTAGTGTTTTAACTCAATTTTCTGAATAACAGTTTTAAAATAGGACATTATAAGCTATTTCAACTATATTTAGATAGGTGTTCTTTTAGTTTACGTTATAAAAAGTTGATCTACCTAAAACAAGGCGCTGACTGTTTTCAAGGTCAATTGACAATTTATGACAAAAATGTTTAAAAATATAAAAACTAGAAATATTTACCTTTCTTTTGCCTCCAACAACTTATTATCTGATCCTCAATGACTAGTAAAAATTCCAACTTTAAAGGGCCAAGTCTAATATCTTTGGCATTCCGCAATAAGCACGTCCCGAAACGAAAAATAAATAAAATTTTGGACGCGCGCGATGAAACAAAAAAGAATTTTTATAAAAAAGGGGATACTTTATATCTTTTCGCAGTAGTCTTGGCCTATGAATTTTATAAATTGAATTGCGAACTTTGTTTTCAGTAAGTTCATGGTTTATGTACGTATGATAGGCTTTATTTTCGAGGTACTTTGGGTTTCCTAGTCGAATTTGTGAGAGTATGAAGTAAACAGATCGTTACTTTATGAATCAGGCAACTTTTTTATAGTTTTTTGATGGTTTTGCGATAAAAAGGACGATTTGTTTTTTTGCGTTTCTGATTTTTTTTTGGTTATTATAAATTTTGTCATAAATTTCAATGTTTTTAATCTTTCAAAGCTATTTTAATTGTTTTTAGTTTCATTTCTTACGTGATTCGATATGGTATTACCCTGTTGATCTTTCTTTTCAGTTTCTTAAAGTATTTTTTTTAGTAGCCATGGTAAAAGACGACGAACAGAACGGCCAAGAGGAAGATCGTAAAGACGTGTGCCGTGATTTCTTGAACAAAGTTTGTAACAGAGGAACGAGATGTAAATACTACCATCCAAGAGGCGACGATGAAGATAGAAATGGAGATGACTTCCAGTTTTGCATTGATTATCAGGTTGGTTTTATGTTTTTGTCTTCTGTCTTTAGGTATAGTTTGATAGGTAACGCTGAATTTCAAATCTGCGAGGCTTGTCAAAAACATGATATATTGTGTGTTATTGTTAATATTAAGTGTGCGTTGATAGAGAAGATGCTTAGAATACGCAAAAGCGTAAAAATTTCGAAAGTTAGCTAAAAACAGTGATTCATCAACTCATTTTAGAACCAGGGCTGCTACCGCGCATCTTGTCGCTTTGTTCACGCACCGCAAGAAGAAATTGAGCGCTATCGCCTTAACGGCGACATCTCCAATTTGTTGGCGCGTGCGATTGCGGCCGTTACGAAAGCCGATAACATCCAGGGCATTCCGTTTTGCAAGGAGTTTCAAACGAACCGCTGCTCGCGCGGACCCCGCTGTCGCTACTGGCACGTGAATGTGGACATGGAACGCGAATTCCGCAACAACCAGCCGTTAGGAGCGAGTGCGCGCGAGTACCGTCATCCACTGCCTCAGCCACTGATCCCACCAGCCGCAGCGGCCCGGCGCCGGCCCGCCATGGACGAGTATGCGGGCGCGGCCAAGCGGCCCGCATTTATGCCGCCTACACCGTACGCAGCTCACGATCTCGAACGTGAGAACGCGGACCTGAAGGCTCAAGTTGAACGGTTACAGTTGGATTTGCAGCGAGAACGCGATCGTTGCGACGCGTTGCTAGCCACGATTAGCCAGTCCACTGCAGCAGCGGCCCAAGCAGCGGTAGTGTCGCCTCAACAATCCTATCACGATCCCTATGCCATGCCCACACGCGCCGCTCATTACGCACAGAAGCAGGCAGGCTGGTACGGCAGTCAAAATTAACTATGATATTGTGAATTATATGATATTCATTAATGCGATTGCAATCACTATTTTTATACTAGAGGCTGAGTATCTCTCTTTAAAATCTCGTTCTCTTTAATCTCTTTATTGTTAATGTTATTTTTATGGGTTAGTAATAAACTTAATTATAATAAGCCTATATTTTCAGTTTTTTAGCAAAAATTGCCAATTATGAGTCTTTTTGACGTTTTATGACTTTTATAATGTAATTTTTCTTTAAAAATTGGTAAAAACAAGTTTTAATTATTAAATTAATTAAAAAAAACTTAACCATAAAGTATGTAGTCTTTATTAATCGTAAGCTTGGGACCTAGTAAAACATAGTAGAGGATCCAAAAAGGAGCGGGGTAGGTAGATACGCAATTTTGAACAGTGAGACCATCACGTTTACCTATTTATGACTATTTCGAATCAATGTGACCTTAAACGAGGGTAGAATATCTATGACATTAGTCTCTGGTAATGTGGTTTCAAGTTGTGACAGTCTGTGATATTGTGGCAATACGTGGGAAGGATAAGGTATATCTGACAGAAAAGAAAGCAAATTTGATAAAAGAAGTAAAAAATAGATCATACATAATGCCCTAAACAATAACAAAATAGAAGCCAATGATGTCGAAAAAGCTAGTACAGTATATAAATCAAGGCGTGGTTAAAGAAAATCTACAATAATATGCAAAAAAGCTACAATAACATGCCAAAACAAAGGTATAATAATATGCCTATAAAACCCACCTCCAAAGAGTAATATGTATAGATAAATATTATGGACCTTCTACAATAACAAAAATCATCAAAAATAAAAAGAAAGCCTTCAATCGTATATCATGCGGAGTTGGCAGTGGTTAGGTGCTGTAACCGTGCTTAAGTGAGTCGTTGTTTCTCGCCGTCGAAACTTCCGTCCACGTCGTCCAGGGCCTGCTCATTGGTTGGTGCACTCGGAGATCGGGGCAGGGTTGGGGCCTTTGATGCTTCTTCCTGCAGGAACATGAACCACAAGTTGTAGACGAGGTCAGTGGTGATCAGGTCTCCAGCGTTGGTTGCTATTAATCGTAGCAGGAACACTCCATCGCTCTTCAGGTAGTTGTGCACAAACTTTTTGGCCACTTTTTTGTCTGAAAATGAAATTTAAAAAAAAATGCTACTTTTTATTCTTTATGGTACTACAATAATAAAATCGGCCTTTTAACCGAATTCACTATAAAAAATATCATGATTTATCTAATTGGTTTGTTCAAATAATTCTGAGCCCCATTTCAAAGCAAAAAATTCGGTTTTAGTTGCACTCAATTATTTGAAGAACTTAATAGATAGATTATAGAGCTTTTGTTTTGTAAGCTAGGTTAGGGAAGAGAAACCTAGTATAAAAGTAATGCCTTACCTTCATTCTTCAACAGATTGAACACTCTCAGGTATTGCGTGACGAATGTTTCTTGCTGTGAGCTGAAGAAAGACACACATAGCCAGTAGATGAGGTTTCCAATCGTAGCGAATAGCACGATCAACAACCACCACCAGATGAAGATATAGACCTTTTCGTTGAACATGTTGATCATCAACACACATTGCACGGTGTGTCGGTGGACGTTGCCTAAGGCACGGACTTCAAAGTCGCACATTGTCACTCTGAAGTGAATTAGGTTATTTTCCGTGACATTACGTTTAAGTAGGTTATTAAAATAAAATTTTTAGTTTTTTGGTCGATTCCTTAAAATGAATGATAATATAGGACAAAAAATAGAAAAAATGTCTTACCTTGGGAAATGTCCAGATTCTTGCCATGGAATTCCGTAGGCTAGGTCTCTGAGAATCTCGAAACCGTAGAATGTATAGTCCGTACCCAAAAATCGGTTCAGTATGAAGAATTGAGAGAATACTTGTAACAAGTATAAGGTTTTGACAAACAAGTACAATGTGGTTAGGTATTTACTCTTGTTCAGCAAAACGGAGAAGACATCTGAAAGTGTAAACTTGATTTATAGATAAATCAAGGTCTTTTTAATTATTTTGAGCTAGATTGTTCTTGTTTTGCTGTTTTGAAATATGCTTTTTTCTTTTGTAAAGTTGTTACTATTAGGAGTAGATTTTTATGAATTATTTGTCTTTAAAACCTACTTTTGCCGGTCAAGTTTTGTTGCATTTTGAGCGAATCCACCAAGTGTGAAGCAACAACTTCGACTGAAGCCTTTCTTTTCTCGACTTGCATGTTTCCAACGTCTTCGCACATCTGAATAATCCCCTTGACGGAGATTCCAGACTGCCAGTTGAAGATTCTCCATACCAAAGCGGGCAAATAGAAGAGGATGGCCTGTAAGCCGAGCACGAACGGTACCCACTGATAGTAGCCGATTTCCGAATGTTCCCTTTCATTTACACTTGCGGGAATGTAGTAGTTGAGAGGCAAGAAGTAGGTGTTTTGTACGAAGCAGTAGTTCTCACTGTACTGTTCCCAAGCACCTAAAATTTAAATTTTGCATAAATTTTGGCATCATTACCTGTGAATTGGGCGGGAATCCAGCATTGGATGGGTTGGCCGACGTATCTGAAAAAGGTAAAGGTTTAGTTGTCTTATATTTATAACAGTAATTTTAAAGGACATTTTGTAAAGTACGGAGCGTAGATTTCTTTTTCGAAAAATATTCAAAGATTGCATTATAATGCTCAAAAACTCACTGCTTGGCACTCAACGTAAGGGCAAAGATCACCAACAACAGCGGGGTATAATAGTAATTCAAGCGGTCTATAGCATCGTCATCAAATTGAGGTTTGAGACCCTGCAGAAACTTGTCAAGGAAGATCATTGTCCTCCCTTGCTTGGTCTAAAACTATGAAATGATAATTGGACTTTTTGATTAAAAAATTTTTAACTTGCGCGAAGAAACACAAAAACATTTAGAAAAAGGCTGCAACCGTAGTAAACAATGGGAAACAACTTGTATATATAAAATCAAATTCTTAAAGTTGTTGTACTTGACAGAACTTTTGAAAAATTTACAAAATCAGCATACAAGCTTAAAAATGTCTATAAACGATTTTCATATCATGTACAAGGTTACATACTATAATATCTATAAAACAGTACTATGCAAATATGATTACTAAATCCCACTACACGACACACGCTTATTGTAGCCCACTGTACGAGTTGAGGTGATAAGGGTTTGGGGGACCGGGGGTAAAAATTCCATTTCGGAAAGGAGGAGGAGAGAAAACTACCATGAAAGCTGACAGGCATAGCAGCCTGCCGGCGATCAGTCGCGCGGCCATTGTCAGTCGGGAAAAGGCGACCGTCGGGGGGTTAACAGGGAACAAAAACGGACACATTCCGATTGAATGTTGCAGGTTCCCCCCGCGAAACTGGGGAAAGATCGGAGAATACTCTTTCTTCCTTTTCTGGAGTGCGCGACACCGCCACACTCTTCCTCGCCCTCCTTTCATGATCGCTGTTGTGGAGGAAGGAGGGGAATGTTGTTGTGTGATGGGATAGATTTTTGTGAGGCGAACCGAAAGGGCAGAATCACATTTTTCCGTCACTCGCTTCACTCCCGACAGTGCGTACAGGGAGGAATCGGGTACGCGTCCCCGCCTTCTCGTCGGGCGGACGGATGAGTTCCGAGGTCGTACGGTGTCTGTTGACGTAGTAAACAGGGAAGGTTGTTGCGGATCGTTGCCCTCTCAACTTGAAGACGCCTTTCTTGTATTTTACCACGAAGGCGCATCTCGTGTAACACAACATGAAGGCTCTCTTGAAGGCGCAATGTTATGTATGTCCTTCTCACAAAGCACCCCACGATCCTCGTCGCTAGATCTGTCCCCCATGTCATCATGGGGGCAAATCAACAGCGAATTTCAAAACGACGAATCTAGGGAAAGTGCTCATCACCGCCCCTTTACGAGATGCACCCCAACGACCTTGTCGTTGCCTTAATATGGGCTTGATCGCGTTAAAGGCGCCACTCAAAAGCACCCACTGATTTTCGATTTTTTGTTTCGTCCACTCTCGTACAATTCGACAGGTATTGAATATTTATAAGCTTCAAAAAACATAAAGCACATAACTGAGTCTCTAAAATAGAAATCGGCAGCGTCGTGATATGAGACATTATAGCAACTAGTCATTTCGGTTTACTGTAGCATGGACTACATTTTTAATTTTTTTAAAAACGCTCAGAACAACCAAAAAGGTATTACATCTGACAATTCTAGTTAGTGTAGTGACGTTTTAGAAGTACAACAAAATTAACAAAATAGAGCCTAAGAATTCGGGATTAAAATGGAATTGTTACTTTGAATATTAATATGATAACTAGAAAATTCACATTTGAATGCCCTGGTCAAGGTTACATAACAAGGTCAAGGGCGGTTATCAAAAACAAGATCGATTCAGGGTTAATGTAGTCGTATTTAATGAGTAGTAACAGACAAGGCTTATTATGTATCACTTCATTACAATAAGCCAAAACACAACTATAGAAAAGTTGTTGTAGGTATAAGGCTTGACAGAAAAAATAGAAGTTTTGCAGAACAAAAAATAGTTTTACCCTAGAAGTATACTGGTATATATTTGTTTTTATTGACCACCTTTTTTCTTGTCGATCAACGGCTCCGGCTGATATTGCGGTGGCGGCGTTTGGGCCAAGTAGTCCTTCCATAGGGTCTGTAACAGCTCGCATGTCACTAAATCGCCGCTATTTTTGGCAATCAGTCGCACCAAAAACACGCCATCAGCCCTCAAAGTGTGTCGGACAAAGTTTTTGATGCTCTCCTTCTTGGTGTTTGACCGCAGGGTCTGCGGGTCGATCTTGGCCAAATAGGTGGCAATTAGGTGTCGGTCGGACCGATCACTGAAGCTAACCAACAACCAACTGAACAAACTGTATGCTGTGACGATGGCCATGAATAGGAACCAGAACCACAAAAACATAAAGATCTTCTCGTTGAACATGTTGATCATCAACACGCATTGTAGTGTGTGGTTGTGGAGATTGCCTAACACTCGAACCTGAAATGTGCGAGTTGTAGCTTTTCTGTGTTGTAGACATAAGCATCTTAAACCTGTTACAACGGAAAGAGAATTAATTGAAAACTTTGACGGTTTACTTGTTCAAAGAAAAAACTTGCATAAAATGAACTTTAAAATCAAATAACCAAAGAATGACATTAAAATAACGTTGACTTAAAAAAGGAAAATGTATGCAAATTTATCGTTTTTATAAGAAAAAAAGGTAGAATTTCTATATTAACCATACCCTATAACTTACCGAAAAATCGCACAATGTAACTCGAGGGAAGTTGCCAGTTTCTGGCCATTCATGACCATTCCAAAGGTCAACGACGACATTCCAACCCCAGAAAATGCTATCAGTTCCAAGTAGCCATTTAACGATCAAAAATTGCAATAGAGCGTTGATTGCGTAGATGAACTTGATTAGCTAAAAAACGAAAATTTTTAGACAATTTTAAAAATTAAGAAAGTCAAATAACTAGTAAAACTTAAAGCTCAAAAAATAAATAAAAAATTACAATATTTAAAATAAAAACAATAACCTACCAAATAAGTAGACAACACAACCCGACCTTCCAAATGTTGTCGAATTCGACCGCCTAACGTCGAAGCCAATTCGTGGTCACTGGCCAAGAATCTGGCTACGGTTTCGATGTTTTTGCTACGATCACTAGGGTCCATGTTAGCTCTGATATTGCAAGTCTCGCAGATTGCTCGTACTCTGAAGCCGATCGTATTGTAGATTGTTCTCCATAGTTGGACTGGGAGGTAGAAACAGAAAGCTTGGATGGCTAGGATGAAGTGCACCCATTGGTAGTATCCTGAAAGATTTTTTGGGTTATTCTGGGTTTGTTTTTGCTTTGATTGTATAATAGTTTGCTGTGTTGAAGTTGTAAAATAGTTGGTCTTTTGAAAATGATATCATGAAGATGATTTTGTTATAAGAGTACTGATTTTTGGGCATAATTAGGTTTAGGCACTTTTTCGAAGGTTTTAATGGAAATGAGGATAAAGTTTGTTTGCAATACTTGTTTACAAACAAATTAGCCACAAAAAGCGAGTCGAATTAGTTACGCTTAAACATGTTTGCTTAAAAGGATATTCCGCTTGTTTGCTTAACATGTACGTACGGCGATAATGCGGGAATTTTCTAATAGAATTATCACGTTGATAACATTAACATTTCTCGGGTAACCTAATAGTTAAGCTGATAAGTTGTAGTTTGTCACATTAATAGTTTACAGTACTTTTCCATCATTGATAAAAGATTTAAAATTTTGAAAAAAATTTTTAACAGATAACTAATGGAAAAACGAAGTTGTAAAATCAGTAAAAGATCCTTACCAATTTGTTTTTCGTCTCTTTGGGTGACATTAGTCGGGATTTCAATTACATGCTTCGCAAAGTCAAACGCGTTACTATCATCGGGTTTGAACTCGGTGAATCCCACGAAATACGTATTCTGAACATAGCAATAATCTAACGCATATTCCATCCACCAACCTAGAAATGCATAATATAGGGCATGGTTAATATTGGAAATGCTTTTTAGTGGAATTGCATCATAATAGGACGTACAAAATTTAAAAATATTAAAAGAAAGAAATATTTTAACTTATGGATGATTTGGATATTAATAAAATCAAAAGATACGATTAAAAATTAATAATATCCAGCACTTTATCGCTTGGCCACACTTACCTCTATAATAAGCAGGGAACCAGCATTGAATCGGTTGTCCAACAAAACTAAAAATCAAAAGAATTGAAACAAATCACGGCAAAACTCACCTCCAACCCGATATGAACACCGAACACACCAACAAAATGGTACTGGTGTAGCTGTAGTTGAGACGATCGGCCAAATCTCCATCCGGCAATGGAGAGATTTTGGACAGAAGGCCCTGTACGATATTCATAATTCCTGGGTGCTCCGGCAGCGAGGGAATGCGATGGAAGCGGAGAGAGGAAAAGGAGGGACGGTCGCGCCCCCTTCCTTCGGTTGCCGCTGTTGGGGGGACGGTTGTAGCGAGTTGAAGGACCGAAAAAAGAAGGAATCAAGAGACTGCGTACGCTGATGAATGTATTGTTCGGGGGTACGCGAGGTTTTCGGGGGAGAATCTACGCCTGATCTATTGGGAACAAATGTACGTCGGCGATCGAGAATCGAACCTCGAATATCCGCAGTTGTCGGGGACGTCTGTAGTTGAGTTCGGGGTTGAAACTACGCTGCCAATCGAGGGGAGCCTTGTAGTCGGATCGGGGACGTTGATGGGTAGGGGTAAAGCGAAGTGTTTGACTGGGGAAGGTAATGTTTTAGGGTTAGGGAAGGTAACGTTTTAAGGTTGGGGAAGGTGAAGCAGGGAGCGAAGACTGAGAGTAGAAATCGCCGTCAAGGTCGTCGCTCCTCTTTGGAAGCCCTTTTACGGACTGGGTCAACGGTTTGAGAACCGTGTAGAAAATCAGATTAGGACTGTTGTTCAAGTTTATCATGCGTTTTTGGGAGTGTCGTGATACGGTCATACAATGTTTTGCTTTGTACGATTACAAAACATTCTGTTTGAGGTACTAGGTATCGAAAAGAATGAATTAACAATGACAAGACACAGCATAACATGACCTTTAGTACAATTGATATTATAGTTTATGTCGGCTTTGAAAACTTAATAGTAGCGAAAAATAAAGTCAATTGAAACTATAATTCTGTTCAAATGGTGATCTATTACAACGAGGAAACAAAAAAAAGTTATAAAATACCACAATAGAAAGGATATTAACATCGCTTTTTATGAAATCTTAAAAATATAATATTAAATAGAATTTATAATATGTAGTATTATATTGTTATTGGCATTTTACTCCAAACTACTCTGGCCTTTTTGGACTGATTTTTCCAACAGAACAAGACTAGTTTGAAGGCCTTACTAGAAACCAATTTGTAAGGCGCCATTACTCTTGTTCTTAACAAATGATATAAACGTAAATTTATGGGGTTACAACATGACGGTATTCCTTTGTTGATTAGTGGGTCGTGAACATTCATTATCATTAAAAATGAAACCGACAAAATGATTAATGACAAACCATAAAAACACCTTGCATTACACAAAGTTTGGAGCTAAAACTTTCAATTTTCTGGTTATAACAAAACATAAAATGGCACGGTAAAAGTTAAAAATAAAATTTGGACACCTCGTAATATAAAAAATTTTTAAAAAAGTTTTAAATATTCAATTTTAAATTGCAGCTCGACTATTAAGTTGTTCAACTAACTCTGTGCCCTTTCCTCTGAAAATTTTCTTTGTGAAGTAGCATAGAATTAGTTGAACAGCCTTATAAGTTTCTATAAATTTAATTTAATGCCAGAAATTGTTCTCAAAGCGTTAAAAAGGTTGGACGTATTTTACTATAGTTTCAAACTTATTAAGCCTCGTATAGACATGAGAAACGGGCTGGATTTGATTTAAAAAAGGCTTTGACAGGCCTCAAATTTGATTTTTTCAAATTCAGTCCTGGCCCAAAAAGATCAAATATACCAACTGATCTGGTCCGTTTCTCATGGTAACCTCATATAAATTGGTTCACAGCAAGCTGCGCCCAAATTTCTTAAAAAATGTTTTTTCTATAACTTGATGTAGACTATTCATAATTGTCTATTTTAAAATTTAGGAATTTTTATTGTAAATATTAATGTTTTTTTTTGTATTTGTTCATCATTCCATCGTATTTTACTACATTTTTTAATTTTTTAGGAACAAAAGCGCCGTGAAATGTCAGAAAGAGGCTTGAATCTTAAAATAGCAGGCAAGGAATCATTTTTTTTGTTATAAATTAAATATCTTTTGTTATTTTGCTTTAATTTTATAGTTTTTAAGATTAATTTTAAATTTTTTCGTAATGAAAGTTGAAATTTTTGCATTTTTTGCCATTTTTTATCCATTTTTCTGTTATTTTTATTCGACATCTATTAATTACAATATTAACCTCTGTGGAACATAGACTCGTATTTTACACATTTTGTAATTTCAGACTTTGTGATAGCCTCAATCTTGTCATCAATCCATTACCTCTTCACCAATCTCTACGACAAACATGTCCCCGACCCATACATGGACGAAGTGTTCCACATACCTCAAGTCCGTCAATATTGTAACGGCAACTACCGTGACTACGACCCCATGCTCACTACACCACCATTAATGTACTTCTTAACTGTAGCTACGTTCCTATGTGGAAGAGAAAGGGCTTTCAACTCGATCATGATTGGACTCTGTTATCTGGCAGCCGCGAAGTACGGGCTAAAACAAACAAAACAAGCGAATCGATGGGCTGCTGTGGCTGTGTGCACACTACCAGTGCTGTTTCAGACTTCCTGCTTGTACTACACTGACATGTTGTCTTTGACATTGGTATTGGCTGGACTATCAATGGAAAACAAAGCGGGATCGGCGATGGTATTTATGTTATCGTGCTTGTCGAGGCAAACCAACATCATATGGGCTGGATTCTACTGTTTTTGTGGACTGATTGATCATTTGAAGACTGTGGGAGATGATGTTGTAGTAGATGGCAAAAGAAGTTCTAGAGAGAAGAGGAAACATGATTCTACATTGAAAGAGAACAGTGGATCTACAGCAAAGAAGAACAATAGCTCCACCGTGAGTTCAAAAGCTAACTCTTCGAGTATTACATCGTCATTTGATTACATCAAAGCTACAGTTTACTGTGTGGTGTTACACTGGCCATTTGCCATCTTGGGAGCCATGTTCGTCTACTACCTCATATGGAATGACGGATCGATTGTGTTGGGTGACAAAACAGCTCATCAACTACATCTTCATCTACCTCAGCTTCTTTACTTTCTGTTATTCACCATGTTATCATCGTCGATGCATGTTCTACCTCGATTGTCACAAGTCCTACGTATCTCATGGTATTATAAGCCGCTTCTTGTTGTTATCTCTGTCTTTATGGCCTTATCAGTTCACTATTTTTCATATACTCATCCCTATCTCCTTGCCGACAACCGCCATTATGTGTTTTACATTTGGAATCGGTTTATGTTGAGGTATACCTACTTTAAATACGCCATAATCCCTGGTGATATATTGTCATTGGTTTACTTTTTCCATACTCTTAATGCCAGTAGTGTCTACTTTACTCTAGGCTTGTTATTATCAACCGCAGCTACAGTAATCCCCGCTCATTTGGTGGAATTTCGATATTTTATCATTCCCTATGCCATTTGGCGTTTGAATGTTAATGAGAAAGCGCCGAAATGCGTCTGTAATTTTGTTGAGATCGTAGTGAATGTCATTCTGATTGTAGTAACAACTTATTTATTCGTATTTCACCCATTCGAATGGTCGCACGAACCCGGTCGGAAGCAAAGATTTATGTGGTAGACAGCCTTACTGGTAGGTCAATATGCTTTGAGTCATATACGTAATACATTGTACCTTTTTCATACCTGTACCAACTGTTGTACCTTTTTGGTTTTGGTTTAAATTTCTTTCGTTTGGCTTAAAATTAGGTACATTTGTAGTACGTATATGAGACAAAAAACCGTATATTATTGTAGACTGATTTTCATATTGTGATAGACATTATTTGTGATATTTATTATGGACGGGTATCTAATTATTACGGAATAAATGTGGAAAGACTTTAAAATGCATATTCGGGTCTGAAATTAGTTGCAATCGATAGACAACGGGGGGGGGGATTTTATGACCAATGGGAATGTTATTTTATATTGGTATTGGGCTGAAATTTTTTAATTTGTTAAAAACTCTAAATTTTGTTTAAAAAAATTGTTACCTAAAATTTTCCAAAATATTTTTTTAAACAAAAATTACATTTTTATGGCCTTTTTTCATATTTTTGTGAATCAGTCCACTTTCAATAAATAATCCCGTATTTCAAACTGATAAGAAAGAAGTAATCTACAGTATGGTTAAAAATACAAACATTAAGATAACATTAATAACAAAAATATTCAAAATAAAAGTTAATACAACAAAAGATATGACCCATATGGAAATATTGTGGCTATGTTAACATTATGAACTCAATACTAAAAAAATGATTATATTAATGTAGGTAAAAAGATATGAAAGAATATAAACAAGATTAAGTATCGACCAACAAAGACTATTGGGAATGGCATTAAATGCCCCAAATTTTAGAAAAATGCTATTAATCTCGTTAAAAATGAAAGAATTTCAAAGTTAACATACTATAAGATACCAAAAGTTCTTGTAACGACTATGTGTACTAGAGGTGCTTTGAAGTCAAGATACTTGAAATTTGGTTAAAATCGCACCTAAAGTCGTCCTAGAACTTTAGTAATATTAGGATGTTCAAATAATTATGTGCCCCCTCTCAAAGCAAATTTTCAGGATTAGGAGCACAGAATTATTTGAACAACCAAATAGTATAAAAAACTTGATAAATCTCAAGAAAAACAAAATTAAAAACGCCATAAGCACCATCGAGATGATCATAAAACCTCAAAATCAAGCATAATTAGCGAAATGTTCGGCCAATGAATCCAAGCTAGCCATACTAGCGGCCTGTGACCCTAAGCACATGTGATGTTGGGCGGCCGGGATGTCCGGGGGACAATGAATGTCATGAAAGACGTGCACCAGTCCAGGATCTGGTGCTCGGAATACTCTCAACGTTGGAGAGGCTATTACCTTCTCGAACAGGTCCACATCTTCCATGCCCCAGCCTCGGATGGTCAAGTTGAATCCGCCGACTCGAACAAAGTCGCTGCGGTATATTGAGACCAGTCCGTAGCCGAAATGGCGGAAGTAGCCGCGCTGTCGGGCGTACGAGATCTGGTGATGGTCGTTTCGTTCGGTTGGGTTCCAGAATTTGGGCGAGAACTCGGAGAAGACTATCGGGAAGTAGACCTAAAACAATATTTTTTGATTTAAAGTTTTAAAACCATTAATTACTATATTAATATAGCTATATTACTGTACTAATATAAATGAATAGCTCATAAATACCTGATAGTTCTGAATAGTGTTCAGTCGTATCCTTTGGATGGTATCGTAACTCAAGATCATATCCACATCGGTGAAGAACATCAAAGCGTCGTCTGGGAGGATGGCTGAGCCGGCTGTCAAGGCTTGGCCTCGACTGAACTCCTTATCACCCATATCGATGATTTTGATCATCATTTTGGAGGTGATCTCGGTTAAGATCGATCTGATCATTGCATCTTCGTTCTGGTCTCCAGAACTGAAAATGAATATATATATATGGATGTAGGTATGGCCATATCAAGAATTTTTGATCGAAAGTTTGATTTTTAGGTAATAAAATCAGGAATTTAGGTAATAAATAGCATTTTCTTAATAAAAATGATAGTTTAGGTAATAAAATGGTACATTCGGGTAACAATTACGATTTTTTGATCCAGCAATTATTTTAAGTAATAAATAGAATTTTCATAATAAAAACGAATAGTTTAGGTAACAACTAGTACTTTCTTGCTATAAAAATTTAATCACAGGTAAAGATGTTGAACGTAATGCTCATTTAATACCTAAAAACCAAATTCAAAACTAAAAAAGCTTACTTGTACAATATGATGACCAGCTGATGTCGATGATCGTTCAACTCGATGATTTGCTTCAGATTCTCAATAAACCTTAAGAATGTCGCAGCTCTTCCCTTCAATGGTATTATAAAGTACAGTACCTGATTGAATATGCCGTTCTTTCCAGCAGAATCCGTGTTATTCTTCTCTCCCGACCTTAACAATGCCCTTTTGCCGGCTTCACTGATGGCTTCGGGTTCGCCGAAGACCTGTTGAATGTAGGCATGTCGTCGGACCGAGAGTGTGGCTCGATGTGGTGGGCGGAACTTCTTGAACCATAGAATCATGTCCAGTACGTAGTCGACACCGTGCCGAGGTTCGACACGCGTGTAGCCGTACTGAATGTTCTGGAATTGGAGGAGACGGCCACGTTGGCGGGCGTTCACGTTGAATTCGTCGAAGAGCTGTAAAAATTATCATTGTTAGAGTCAAATCATAAAATGATTCAAAATTTATATTGTAGTAGACGTCATTTTCAATTTTATAACAATTTATCACATTTTTTCAAAATTCCCCACCCCTACCTGAGTAACAATGTCCTGAGTAGCCGAATGCACATTCATATCGATCGTATGCCTGGGGCAATTGACTTGGTTTGCGCAGAACGTGAGCTTGTTAAAGTGTAAAAAGTCCCACACCTGAAGATCATTGGTTTTGTTCGAAACTCGTCGATTCAGCGAAGCCGGAGCGATCTTCTTGATCAACCTCAACAACTCGATCCTCTGTGCTCTCAACTGCTTCAACTTCATCGTATTCACAGCGACGTGAAGCTTCTTCATGACCTGAGGGTCTTTTACTGGATGTAATGTGATTGCTCGACTAACCTCATCCGAAACCCCACTACTATAAGCGTTTGGTATCGTCTGATTGTTGTGAAAGAGAGTTTGCATCTCATAGTTCCATGTACAAGCAACTCCAGCATGTTTCCTTATACATCTACCTACTTCAACATCCTCGTGAGTGGTCAGAAGCTCGGACAGACAAGATTCGAGGTATGGAGCTACTGTTCTCAAGGTTTCTTTAGACAATATAACACCAGGCCCTCCCATACAGTAGTTTTCGCTAGGCCCTAGAGAGAGTTGGCCATATTCAGCACTGTTGCCAAGTCCAGCTTGGCCAATGAAGTGGGTTTTGGATGGGTCGAGGGATCCGAGGAAGTCTTCTAGTAGGTCACCACGAACATACAGATCATCATCGGCTCGTAGAAACCAATCAAAGTTGTCTATCTGGAAAGGGTGGTATTTCAAATGGCATTAAAATGAAGTTCTGACTGTAGAAAGGCATTAGACGGAGGTATTGCCTATGTTAACATCATTTTAAAGCTAAAATATTATCCTTTTTAGGTCGTAATAATGCTTTTTGAAAAAGAAAAGCATTCTACCATTTAATATTAACATTACCATAGCCTTTACAAGCCGTCTAACATTTAAAAAATCGTCTTGAATACGTCAAAGACAACATATTAGTTTAATGCCAATAACTATATGATTTTCCCTAAACACCAATCAAACAAAATTCAAAAACCTACATGATTATCGTACATCCACCTCAACATGGCGAAGCTCTTCTTCTGAGGCGGATAAGTGTCATCCACCCCCTTCAACCTGACCAATGGCATCTCCGGATACGCACTTACAGTATCCTCTGCCACAAAGAACAGTACTTTACCAGGAATGTACTTGGCCCACGTCCTCCACACATTATAAGCTCTGGTGTCGACGTACTTGGCCGCTGTCATGATTCCCACCAAAATCGTGTTCCGACCCTGAGGCAGCGAGGTTCGAGGTCGTGGCGAGAGACGAGCCGAGTGTTGGATCACTAACTTGGACACATCCTTGAAGCTGAACAAAAGCACCGTACCCAGGAAGCCCAGTACCAGGCCGAACCCGCACAGCACTAGTGGACGGGAAAACAGCCGCATTTCAATGTTGTTATCGTACTTTTGCTACTTCTTTTGCATCGTCTCGACTCGCTGAAAGTAAAATTTTTGAATTTTTGAAGTTTTACGTAAAGTTTACTTTAAAATTTACAAGGGACGGCGCGCCGTATTTTACAACAAAATTTGATCAAAAAACAAAAACCAGTCGAAAACCAAATTTTAGGTAACAAAAAACGTATTTTATAAAAAAAAACTAAAAAATCCCTAAACCTAAGATAAATAATATCAAAAAATCTCTAATGAATATTATTTGGTAGAAACGCTAGTAAAAAAAACTCGCGTCAAATATCCACCCGTTTCTCAAGTCAAACATGCAGTAAAAGTCAGCTGTACAAAAGTTTGATCACATTACTGTTACTCGTATAAAAAGTTATTCGTTCGAAGACTTTTTTCGATCAAACATCTGGATTCCAAGGGTTTCACTATGACCTCATATCGAAGTTTCTTGGTTTATAAGGATATTTGTTGATTAAAATGCCTACAACAATATTTTTAGGAGAAAACATCGAATTTTTAAATAAAATATGAACAGTAAAATAGTATGCAGTATCTAGAAAAAAGTACAGTATAATTTACAGAACAAAAAACTTTGTTTTGACCAAAAAAATCAAAAAATTGAGATATACCTAATTTTGTTCGCGTGGGTAATATAAAACATGTTTTTCTGAAACTGCCAAACAAAAAATAAGAAAAAATACTGCATAATAGTAGAAAAAAGATACTGTAGTTTATAAAAATTAATATTTTGTAATGATCTCATTTAAAATTAAAAGCAAAGTTTGAAATATTAGACATAAAACTAACTTTTGGTTTCATGGGTAATATAAATCAAGTTTTTTGCCATTTTTAATTAAACCTGCGCTAAAAAACTTTACAGTATAATAAGAACAGTATTATTTAGCTTTTAAAATTAACCTACAATATTTTATTACCTAAAAAAATCTCAAAAATCAACGCCAAAAAAGAACTTTCTTGTGTAATATAAATCAAGTTTTCTGCCATTTTTAATTAAAACTGTATTAAAAAACTTTACAGTATGATAAGAACAAGATAATACAATAATAAAGTAATTTACAACAACATATTTTGCCAAGAAAGTCACAAAAACGAACGCTGAAGCGAATCTCCCATGGGTAACATAAAACAAAGTAGGGTCCTCTATGTTTATGCGGCGAAATCGGGTGAATAAGTGAGGCCAATAACAATATAGTTATAGCAAAACTGTCTTCCGAACATTTTTATTATCACGTTCAATGTTAATATCAAGGTTCAAACGCGTTCCGTCCGCATTTCCCTGGCATTTGGCATCTAAAACATTAAAAAAGCCGAAGAAAATTTGAAAATTCCGAGAAAAAACGGAAAATTGGTGAAGATCAGCCGAATCTCGAGGTGTGATCGCAATCAAAATCGGGATTCTGAAGCTGATCGACGCTACAATATGATCAGCACAACTCGTTTCCTCGGCACGATTAGTGTAATTCCGATGAAAGCCGGTTCGAATTAGTGTAATTCCGAAATTCGAATAAATTTCGGGATTTTCAGTGAGCGATCGGACGCGGATCTCTGACTTTCTTAGCGCGTCTCTTCGTTTCGCATGCTATTTCGCCGATTCGTCTCGCTGTTCCGAGATATCTATAACCACCCTCTCGGGTCCGCGTTGCGTTTTCGCGCCTTCTTGGCATTTTTGTCTGATCTCATTTGATTGGAGGAGATTTCTTTGCGCGCTCTCTCGTTCTTATGTGTTCTCTAATATTATCTCGCGCGCTCTCTTGGGATCGCGTGATCTCTCGCTCAAATTGTGATATTGCGAAAACTAACAGTTTTTAAAAATTAAAAATTGTAAGATAGGTAAAATCCGAAATTATTTTTTATTTTATAACTTTTTTTCAAATATATTTTAATCAAAAATGGCAGTTTTTACAAAAAAATCTTTTTTTTGCAAAAAATAATGATGCAATATATATAATAGACCAACTCAAAACTATTAATAATGACTTCAAATAATCTACAAAGCTGGGATATTTAGATAACCATATTTTTCAATCTATTGTACCCAAAAAACCATCAAAAACTTCTGCAAACCTCCAAAAGAAGTCGTTTCTCTGGCGTCTCTCGGCTTCAGACACTCTTTCGAAGCCGTTTTACCCCCAAAAATGCCATGAAATAAACGAAAAATGATGAGAAAGCGATTTGCGCAGGTATTCTTCCCTACTCAAAGGTCAGTCACAAGATCAGCGACATGATAATTAAACGCGCAATCGACGGAAAAAGAAGGTGAAGGTGTCAAAGTTTGCGCGCCGTCTTTCGACCGCTTAAGTAAATTCTGTAAATTAATTGCTACCAAAGTGGATTAGTTGTTTCGAAGAAGGTAGAGTAAAATTACTTGAGAATGCACTATTATACTGAAAGATGAGGTATGACAATCATTTTTGTCAAAAAAACTTCTTTCATAGACAGTTCTTTATTAATATTAGGTTTTTCAAATAGTTCAATGCCCCTTCAACAAGCACATTGTGTTGTGAAGGGGCACAGAACTATATTGAAGCCTGCCGGTTAAGGAGGCACAGAATTATTTGAAAAACTAATAGTTTTTAAGGGTACCGGTGGGGCAAAGGTAGTAAAGCAGGGTCTGGTTGAGATAGCGAGAGATAAAATCTAGCTAGGCTCGAATAGACGGCACGATAGGGCATGATGATAGGTAAGTAAGCCAATGGCAAAGTAGGGTAAGGCAGAATAGAGTAGGATAGGGCATAATAGGGTACGGAAGTCTATGGTAAAGTAGAGTAAGTTGAGGGTAAGGCATAATAGAGAAAAGTGGGTAGGTCTGAGTATAGTAGATTAATGTTGTGTAAGGATATGATATTACCACGTGTGGTAGAGTAGGTTGTCTTTTTGGTAGTTTTAGCTATAGTGTAAGATAGTGTAGAGTAGAGTAAGGCAGAATAGAGTAGGGTAGAGTAAGGTAGGGTAGGGTACTGCAGTGTAAGGTGGGGTAGGGCTATTCCAACCTTTTTAAAATGAAATTTTTTAAAATTTAAAATAAAATTAAACTTTTATTCAATCGTAAAAATGTCTGTACATAAATAATATTTACTATTAAATCTAAGGCTCCACCAAGCTGAAAGGTGCCAACTTCAAGAGTTGTTCGGCCGATGGGCGACTTTCCGGGCAAGGGTCGAGCATTTTCAAAATGGCCGATTCCAAATTTGCACCGATTTTAGGAGGTAGATTTAGGTCGGGCTGCTCATATCCTATCTTTATATGAACGGCTGCTGGATCTACATCGTGCCATGGGGTCTTGGTGGTCAACATCTCTACTACACATATACCTAAAATGTTAAATTTAGTGTTGAAAAACGATAGTTTACGTTTTTCAATTTATGGTATATATAGGCTCTTCAATATAAAATGTTTTAAATAACAAAAAATTCTGAAAATTGGGTCCCACCACGAAAACTTTTAAATTTGATTTTTAAGCTAAAATTGGAAAAGTCGTTAAAATTTTTAAAAGGTAGAGCTTTATATTTAAAATAAATTGAAAATTTAAATTCTTTGATGAAGATTTACTCCACCCCACCAAAAATCTATCAAATCTTACCTAAACTCCAAATATCCGAAGCCTGATCGCTTCGCCTAGTATTCAGCACAATCTCAGGTGCCGTATAATGTGGTGTACCATGAATGTCAACTCCACTTTCACTACAAATCGCCTGTAAATACATTGCAGACCCAAAGTCAGCTATCTTGACTAATGCCTTCGTATGTCGTAGTATATTGGCACATTTTATGTCACGGTGAATGATTTTACGGCCATGTAGATACGATAAACCGCTTAAAAGTTGGGCTGTAAAGTCTACAGTAAAGTTTTCGTTTAAAGCTCCCCATTCGGTTATCTGAAAGAGTTTTATATTATGTTATGTTGCAGTAGGTTATGCATAACATAATTTCGATTTTTTTGCTCGAAATTATTAAAAATATGGTAAAATGCTAAAGTAAAAGTAATTTAAATGACTTTCCAAGACATCTTTTACCATTTTATTAATTAAAATACCAGAATTTTTTTTGAAATTTGAATTTCGCTGGCTTTTCTCATTTCTTGGCATTGTGTTTCCCCCTCTCATAACGACCAAAAAATGACATACTTGCTCTTTTAACGTCCCTCCAGTCATGAATTCCATGAAAATGTAGAAAAAGTCATGTTGCCGTTCGCATCCATGGTACTGTACTACATGAGGATGTCGTATCGTACTCAACAAGTTCACTTCATTCTCCAGTGAAGCCAGAATCCGATTCCTATGCCTCGTATTATTGTTCAGTGATATCTTCTTCACTACCAACTGTTCATTCGTATCTACATTCAAGCATACGTATGCAGTGCCGAAGCTACCGCGACCTAAGCACCTTGACGGTCGCCAGTGTAACGGCGCCAATGGAGTGCCTAGTCGACTGTATTCCTCTTCACCTAGTCTACTGTTACCGTAATGTGAATAAGACGTGGATCCAGTAGAAAATATTGAAGACGTCTCGGACATGTTGGACTCTTGTACTGAATGGTACATGCCCTGAGGCGGTGGTGCTGTATACATTTGGTCTTGGTCGGTTTTCTTTGCCAAAATCAATCTCATCCGACTCTTGCAGCGATTGTTTCGATCGTGTAAGTCAACTACATGATCGAACTCTTGTTGTGAGCGGATTTGGATCATGAGCTCCTTGCTTGAGGTAGTGTAATATATCTTTAACGGCCGTTTGAATCGTCGCTCGAAGTAATCCCTTAGGTCGGCAAACTTTGGCGGCCTTTTTAGGTTGATGGCCCCTTTGTCATCTTGATGTTGGAACTTGATCTTCAAATCGTCGTTCTCAGTTTTCTCGGCTTTTTCAGTTTTGCCAGCGGGTTCGTTAACGAAGAGTCGACGGAGTTCATCGGTGATTAGAGTCAAGTCTTTGGTTTCGTGCAATGTTTCCATCATATTGCTTGTTTTACATTATAAAGTGGTAAGGTGGGCTGAAGATGCTTTAGGTTAATAATATATGGTATTTAAGTTTGTGGTAAGGCTAGAGTTAACACGCAAAAAACATTTTTAAAAATCCACCCCTTGTGGGGTGGAAGTAGGAGTATGAATAGAGACAAGGGTAGGGGTAAGCTAGGAATAGGAGTATTGGTAGGGGTTGGGGCAGTGTTTTCTCAAACCAACTTCAGAGCCATAATTATGCTATCTATCCCCTAACAGACCAG
The DNA here is from genome assembly GCA_904066225.2 of Bursaphelenchus okinawaensis. NCBI lineage: Eukaryota > Metazoa > Nematoda > Chromadorea > Rhabditida > Aphelenchoididae > Bursaphelenchus > Bursaphelenchus okinawaensis. Next base: position 8,155,826 of record CAJFCW020000001.1, on the reverse strand, counting down.
AAATTAACCAAAAATGTTACATATCATATCTAATATTTAACGTTTATCTCTGGTAAACAATCACATGTCGTTAACCAACCTACACTTTGTTTTCTAACTTATGATATCAATGTACCAGCATACTGTCTTTAACATCCGGGTAATTAAAATAGCCATGACTCAGCTGAACGTTCTCCCACTCAATATTATCATCAATTCGACCTCTTTTTAGGGCTATATTGATAATAATAACGTCTTTTTTTTGTCAAATTAAGCCATGAAAACAAGCTACTGTATCTAAGGTTTAACCTATCTCAAAATTTATATTGATGACTCAAATGACTTTCTAGTTAACGTGTAAAATATTAAAGATATAACAAACAATTTACAACAATAACATTTTGTATACTTAATTTGCGTTCTTCTTATCAAATTTTATCAAAGTTTTTATTATTCCGCCTCCATTATTGAAACGTAAGCTTAAAAGGTCTGTTTGACCATAAGAAGTTACGAAAAGCTTAGATTTAAAATTATCATTAAGGTTGCACGGTGCAATTTACAAAGATAAACTTTTTTCAAAAAATCAAAATTTAGAAAAAAATTTTACCACACCCTCCAAGTATAACACCAAAATTACCCACCCTACTCTGACCACAATAAAATTTTTTCAAAAATTACACAAAGCGACATGTTATACGACGAAACGTGCCGCAGCCGAAAGCGAGCGAGAAAATGATCGGAATTACTGAGTAGTTTTCATCGAAAACATGCAATAACTGGTTATCAACCCCCTCCCGCATTCTAAGCATTCTTCCTAAGCAAACTTTGAATTCCCAAAACATTCTCTCAAGGCTAAACCCTTCACGCTTCTGACCGTTCACGGTAGCCCTTCATCATCAGTCTTCTTTTGTCATAAAACATAACTTTATGTGGTTACCGGGTTGTTTTTGAGAAAATAGGTTTCGTTTTTATCTGAAATATATTTTAACACCCAACACTTTAATAAAGTGTTTAATTTAATACCTAAAAAGCCAAAATCCAATGAAAAGTCTATTACCAAACAAAAAACGCAATAACTTTGTTTACAGCAAAGATTGCAAAAAATGGTTTTACAAAACAATTAAGCAGTCTTCCCTTTTGCTAATTATAAGTTAAACTGACGAGTTTGCTTTCAGTCACTACTAAAAATAAGTAATCAAAGTTAAGTGTCTACTACAATATCAAGATGAATTTTTCCAAAAAGTACCTTTGTAGACCTCAGTTTTTGATAAAATTTTGTGTAAAGATTACCAATGCCATGTGTAATATGAATGCAAAATTTGGACTTTTAATTTTCACTTTTAAAAATTTGATTTTCGTGGTGCCTACTACAATATCAAGATAAATCACACTAAACATAAGATTTTTTGGGTGAAATACTACAAATAGATTTTTTGTTCAATACTAACTTTTCAGTGTTAATTTGAAGCAAAATTTTAAAGTTATTAAGATTTTACAAGCTAAAAACATTAAAAAGGTAACAAAAAGCAAGTGTCATGACTTTCTTAATCAATTTAAATTCTCAAAAAATCCTCGAAAAAGTCCAAAAACTTTTGCAAACCTTCCAAAAGCCCTAAACTTTTATTCTTATTTTACAAAACATTCAAATTTAAACTCTAAACACCCCTTCAAAATCCTCAAAAACCCTCCGAGCTCCTTCATCCAGAAAGAGTTTTCCCGAAAAGCGAAAAAGGCTTGGCATTCCGTTTCAGCCTTGAATTTGCTCGAGAAATAAAAAAAGACGGGCTTCGACGACTCATTTCTCGACTGATAAAAGAGCAATCAACCATGGAGAGTGTCAGGTTGTTGGGTGAGAGGATCGTCGAGGAATTAGCTCCAGTGGCCAAGTGAGTTTTCAGTTTATGGCCATGTTTTGAGGGTTTTTTGGGAGGAAAATCGGATTTTTCTAGGTGAAGTTTGTTGGTTTTAGTGGAAAGATGAATCCACAGCGTATTTTACAATAGCTAAAACGAAAAAATCATGTTTATAAAAGCATAACCTATTTTACTCAAACTTTTTTCTGGATCTATAATGAAAGATTTTGTCGATTTTACTCATTTTTCAGGCGAAAAGTGTAGTTTTTCTTTTATAATTGAAAAAATAGGTAATACACATAAAGTTTTAGGATTTTTACTTTGAAAAATGTTGCAAGATTTGTTTTTAGACATTATTTTACATTCATGATCTAAAAATTTCATGAATTAGTCAACCTGGAACTCGTTATATTAAGCTTGCCAAAGTATTGTAGTCATACGTTTAATTGTGATTTTAACTTTATTAAAACTAAAATTAATTCTCTTTTTTAAGAAATAGTAAAAATATAAGGTATGACGATCTTTTTACCCAAGTTTTACAATTTTATATTAAAAATTAAAATTATGGCAACGAAACGTAATAGGTGGACAAGAGTAATATTCAAATTTTTTTGTGAAGCTGTTGGACTTTCTTAAAAACCTTTTACAAAAAGCATTATATGAGGATGGCAGACATTTAACATTTTTTATTGGCTTATATAAAGTTCACAGAGAAAAATTATATTATGATAGGTGATCAAGTGTATAAAAATCATAAATTTAAAGTACAGTTTAAGAACTAAGTAAATTCATATTGAAATAGCATTAAATGATAACTAAGAAACTTTTAAATTCAAAAACAAATTTTAAGTTGTAACAATTTGACAGTTTTATACCGTTTTCAGTGGTTTGGAGAACCTGGTATCGAATATGGGCTTGATCAATCGGAATGAATCAGAACTCGTTGCAAAGCAATTCTACGACGAGTTAGCCAAACAGCCAAACGTCGATGATATTCTCGCCAAGTGAGTTACGCATTTCAGCTATTTTTGGGGATTTCTCGAAATATTGAGTAATAATATATTGTAGCAGGTATTACTAATATTATTCATCGTTTTTTGCTTATATTAATGTTTCTTTTTAGTACACAAAGTTAATTGTGATAGGATTAGTTAGAAAATGTTGTTTAAGTATTGTGTAAATGGTTTAGCAGTTAAAAATAGTCTTTATTTGACTTTTAATTGAGTATTAGTGAGAGAGTGCGGTAAAGTAAGAGACGAGCAGAACTTTTGCAAAATGCGTTGAAAATGGAAATCTAAGACGATTTTAAATATTTTTGAAGATTTTTTTAAAGTTTAAATTTTTTTTGAATGTGGAATTTCAAAATTTTAAAATATTTCTTGCACCGTGCAGTCATTTTTAGATTTTTCAAATTCAGAAGCTTTTTTCAATATATTGCTCTATCTATAGCAAATTACTACTCCCAATATTATAAAAACCGTATCACTCAACTCTTTCCAGACACGAACTCCAACTAATGCAGCTTCGTGACATGAACCAAGAAACCTTGAGGATAGCCAACATGGCCAGTACCAGGATGAGTGCCTTTCAACAGAATATGAATGAAGATTGGGAGAATGTGCACAAGCTCGTAGAATGGTCAAGGAACGGTCGTCGACTAGTCGGAACGATAGAAACATTGAAAGGTCAGTGTGAAGAGTTACATCGACATTTCCTACAAACTCAACTGGCATTGGAGGCACTGGATCGACTGGTAAAGGCGGCTTGAGAGGAATGAGGAAATATGGTCAGGGTGGATTTGGCAGAAATTCTGGTGAGATTTCTGTTGGTTTCATGAGGATTGTGATGAGATTTCTAATTTTTTAAAAGGGTTTGAAGTCTTTTTTTACGATTTTATGGATTTTGGTGAATTTTGGTAGTTTACAGCTGATTTTTAGACATTTTATAGCTAATTTTATACTTTTTGTACCTAAAATCTTTAAAAATTGTTGGTCTTTACAGTTTTTGTTATCTAATACTTTCAAAAATTGTAATTTTCACATTTTTATTACCTAAAATTCTCACAAATTTCAATTTTTCACAGTTTTTGTTACTTAAAATTGAATATTTATATAGTCCAGCCCTAGAAAAGCTAAAAAATATAGATTTAGTCTAATAAAACCTAAAATAATGTAAGTCTGACTTCATAATATAAGTCTAGCTTCAAAAAACCAAAGATAATATGCTTATTGACTCTTATAACCCATTCTCTCAAATAACTTTTGTTCGGCTCACTCAGGCTTTAATTGTATCGAAAAACGAGTAATTTGACTAAATGACGTCATGATGACATCTTTTCTTGCAAAAAGCGTGTGGGAGGAAAGAAGGGAAAGATAAGTTATCAATGATGTCAATTCATAACTATGCCTTGGTCTTTAAAGTTTGATGTTGAATTGTAGCTTATGAGCTTTTTGGCTCTTCTCTATGAACTTTTTGACCTTCTCTACGAACTTTTTGACCAAAAACCAATACTCAGTTGTATAGAATTATACTCTCAGCTCAATACTGGCATATTAGGTTGTTCAAATAATTCTGTGCTCTCTCTCAAAGATAGTTTTTTTGGGTTAGGGGCACAGAATTATTTGAACAACCTAATAGTATTGTACTCTTGGCTAAATAATGATATAGCTTATTGTTTTTTATATCTAATCTTCAAAGCAGATTACTAGTATTAAATACGGTATATCTAGTATAATATAACACAATGAATTATTGTATTAATCTTAATAATGTACTTATGATATTACACATGACGTGGACAGTTTTAAATTACACACAATTTCTTAGATTGTTTAAATAATTCTGATCCCTCTCTCGAATTAATTTTTTTAGGTTAGGGGGCACATAATTATTTAAACAAGCATATATCTGCAGGGTATAATAATTCCAATTCAATGCATTAAAAAGCGAAGCCAGCCCATCAATAAGGCTTTAGAAAGTTTTGTCGTTGATTAACATTGTGTTGAATGCTAAAAAACGACAAAACTTTTTGGACGCCTCAACATTAATATAAAGGAAAACAAAATAAATATAATGAAGATACGACTACGAAACTACCATAAATATCATATAAATGTTGTCGTATTACGCGGAAAATTTATAATGCTTATACTTTATGCTTGATATCCGATATTCTAGTAGGGTAAATTGTGTTCAAATGGCCAAATTGTGGTGGTGTGGGCGGTATAAAATTGATGTTGTTGTAGAATAGCGCTGTGTTGATGTTATACGGTTTGTTGGTGGCATACAATGAAGTAATAGTGTTTTACGATGAGGTAGTAAAATAGTTGTTATTGGTTAGGATATGAAGGTAGATTGATGTTATTATGCAGCGCAGGGTAATATTAAGCTGTTCAAATAGTTTTGAGCGCTTTCTCAAAAAAAAATTTGGAGTTACGAGCACAGAATTATTTGAAAAATCTAATATAATTGTGTTACTACGGTTTGTTGTGGTATGTGTGAATGATATACTGCTTTATTAGTTTATATTAAGATGGTAGATGAAGGTACGGGCTTGTAAGATATTAAGGTGATATAGATTATACTGTGGTACTATTTGGTACTTGACTATAGTAACTTTTTCAGCCCAACAACTACCATTACAATGACACTTTTATTCATTACTATGACATTTCTAGCTAAATCTTGCCCAAAACATATGTATTTCAAAGCCAATTACAACATGTAATGTCATCATAGTGTGATACGATTAGATTTACATAGTAAATAAGCATGAAATTTAAAAATTCATTTCAAAACATTACAAACAATGTCATTAATCGATGTCAACATACGATTTGCCTAATTTCGTGGTGATATTTCATTGCCTATCGTGATGTGAGGCTATATTTCATTGTTGTAAGTCAAGTTGAAGTATATGACAACGAAATAAAGAGATATATATCGATATGCTGCGCTATTTTCAGAGATATTATTATATATTGAGGTAGATGGTTTGCTTGAGTTATAGTAAGGTATTTGAGGTTATGACATGAATTATGACAATTGTTCGGTATCCTGGCAAGAACTATAGTAATATCAAGATAACGATGAAATAGACCATAGTAAAAATACAATATTACAACACAAATCATAGCACTGTATTCAATAGGTAGTGAAATTTTTATTCACTGCCATTTTTAATTGACACAAAAGCGAAATTCTAAAAGTAAGAATATAATGGCTAGCTGAAGGCTTGTTTATCCCAAAAAAGGTCGTATCTTGCCATTTGTGCTCCTAAAAACAGCTTGTCACTCGGTTTTCTGGCCTGAATGAGCCTAAGATAACATGACATTAAGTGACTGGCATTAAGTAAAAGGAAACGTCCACAGAGCATTTGGGTTCAGTTTTTTAAGTAGAATTGTAAAATACGATGCGTGCTGTAAGTATACTATTTAAAGACAATGATTTTAAGTTTTTGCTAGGATAAAGCTGGGCTTTAGACCTAGAAGTCTTACCCAATTTTTCGGCCCAGTTTGGCTCCTTTCAGGTCTACTTGGATTCCTTTGATAGGGGTAGCTTAGGGGAGACCTAAACAGTTTTTTAACGGTTGGGCAAGCATTGAAGAGTAGTGTAGGTTGAAGTAGTGAAGGTTAGGATAGGTCAGGGAAGTTTAAAATAAGATAGGGCCGGATATATTAGAGTAGGGTAAAGCAGGGTAGATTATAGTAGAGTAGGGTAGGGCAGAACAGCGTAGAGTAAAGTAGGGTACGATAGGGTAGGGTGAAGTAAGATGGGGAGAATAAGAGTATGTTTGGGTAGGGGAGAGTAGCATATAATAAAGAATGGTATATTATGGTAGGGTAAAGCGTAATAGCGTTAGGTACGTTATGATAAGGCCAAGCTAATTTGTTATAGCTAAACTTTTTCTTAATCCGTTTAACTTTAAAATCGGCTGTTGTAAATTTTAAAAACTACTGTTATGTTGATGAAAGTCAAGAAAAAAAAGTGTTAGCCTCTAGATAGCAATTATTGAAAATCGCTGAAGATCAAAAATTATGAATTTTAATAAAAAAGACAAATTCAGAAGCACAAAATACATTAAAAGCCAACAGTTATCAATAAAAGTTCGAAAAAGGCAAAAAGTTAAGAAAAAACAAAGAAAAGAAGTTGAGAATCAGAATCGGATGCAAAAAAGCCGATTCCGATCGCGAAAAAGACCGAATTCAACGAGAGCAGAGGTTAGAGGCCCTGCGGCAGTTTTGAGCAAATTCCGCGAGGCGGGCCCCCTCCAAGCGTCAGCCGGCTGCCACGTCCCGCGCTCTTTTTTCGCTTCACGTGAAAAAAAGCGCAAAAAGCCGGATTCTGCCGGGGGCTGGCTTCTCCCCCAACCGAGAGAACGACGGATTCCGCGGGTCCCAGAGTGTAGCCAAAGGGGCCGTTCCGCCAGCGTGTGTGTGTGTGCGAGCCTTGTGTGTTGGTGTGCATCGTTTGTGGCCACCTCTTTGCCTCTTCATTGTCCGTCTTTGGAGCCCTGTTCACGCCGGCGTGTGTTGTTTTTTAATCGTGTGTGGTTGGAACGGTCCGGCGTCAGCGCACGTTCGCAACGCGGCAGGGATAAGTCGACTTGGAGGAACGATAAGTCGAGTTCGGGAGCTTCACGACGAATTGAGTTCGAAGGCGATACCTCGATTTGAAGCAACGGAACGACGGCGCACTTTGAGTTCACGTCCGCTTCGATATCAACATTAGCACGTTGAGCAACGTTGAGGATTGTGCTACTCAACTGACCTTGTTTTATTGTAAAACAAGGTTTATATCAACCTTTTTGACCTTTTATTAGTCCAAAGTCTACCGTTTTAAACTTGTTTCAGTCCAAGAGAAGGTTAATATCGACTTTTTTGGCCTTGTTATAGTCGAAAAAGCCCTTGGGTTAGTCCAACATCAACCTTTTGAGCTTGTTTTACTCAAAGGAAGGTGAATATAGACGAACTTGGATATTGCAAACAAATAATTAGTTGAATATCGACCAAACTTCAGGGAATATCATCAAATTATCTTGTTGTAAACATCAAAATACGTAAGTTTTCGTCGATTTTTTGAAAAATAATTGGTTTTTCTTTAAGGAAATTTTAAGTTTTGGCACTTTGACGTTAATGAAAGGTTAAAGAAGTTAGATTTTAAATCTTATGACCTCTTAAACTACCTTTATTTATGAATTTCTTGGCTTAAGCAACATTTTTTTTATCAATTTTTAATCAATTTATAAGCTTAAATTCATATTTTTAAAATTAAAACTACATTTTTCCTATTGTTCATTTACCACCCCTTAAAATCAATTAAAAATGTTGTTTTACATTGTTTCTGCTTCAATATTTTAGTTGTTATACCTCCGTTCCTCTCCCGATTAATCTTTAAAATCAAATTGAACCATTTTTTGTCAAATTTAAAAAGCCTTTTCAAACGTTTTTAATCGAAAAAACATTCTCCCTCTAATCGAAGCCCTTTTTAAGCTCAAATTGTTTATTTTCCATATCGAATACATGCCTTTTCATTAATATTTTTTAACATTTGCAAGGCTTTTGAGGTTTTGAAATTGATACGTGTTGTTTTATTACGTTATGCAAATAATTCTGTGCCTTCTAACACTGAAAATTTGCAGTGAGATGGGGCACAGAATTATTTGAATTTTTTTTTGACTGATGAAGTAAGATTTATTTTTTCTATGAATTTATTGACCAAAATGGCAAAAATTAATTTTACTTTATCATTTTTTACTAAACTTAGTTTTCTATGAACTTTTTGACCGATGAACCAAAATTTGATTTTTCTATGAATTTTTTGATCACTAAATTAAAATTTTAATTTTCTATGAACTTTTTGACCGCAATAGTAAAAATTGATTTTATTTTAAAATTTTTGGCTAATATCTATTTTTCTATGAACTTTTTGACCGATGTAACAAAATTTGATTTTTCTATAAAGTTATTGAGCGGAACAGCAAAAATTATTTTTTCTATGAACTTTGTGACCTCCTAAAATGACAAAATTGATTGTTTCTTCAAAATTTTGACCAAAAGTCCGTTTTTAAAATTTTTTAAAAAAATTTTTGGTTGTAGAATTTGAAGCAAAGATTATGATATGTATTTTCATTCTAAAACAGTTTTGTTTTTCGGGTCAAAAAGTGCGTAGAATTCGTTTTTTTGTTTTAAAAAAATCTTTTTTTTTGTGATTTTTGCCTTTGCTTTGCTCATAATTAGTTACTTTCTATTTACTTTTTGACCATCAGCTATAATTTTTATTCTTTGAAGTTTTTTTAAAATTCTATTTACTTTTGACCTTATTGTCTTGGTTTATACCTTAAAATGACCTTAATTTTTGACCACTATCTAGACTGCTATATACTTTTTGACCAGCGACTAAAATGCCATTTTTTGTTAGATCTTTGATTAAATTTTTATTTTAATTCATTTAAAAACAATTTTACCCCTTCAATTTCAAAAATTTCAAATTTTTCGAATTTCAGAGCCCCTGGCCTGATCCAGAAGACCGAATCCGCGGCGTCAGATGCGCGGCTTCGGATTCAAAGACAACGGCTTCTTCATCTGCACCGAGACCACGCCCAGATGCTTCGTGATTCAGGAGGTTTGTGTCTTTGACGTCACTTATTTACAACTCGGTTGTTGTGTTTGCTCAAACGAGTCGGTCATGTCATGTTAGTAATGTTGTTATTGTTAACGGATTATGCGCTTCCGAATTCCGAGGATTTATGGGGGCGAACGGGGAAAATGCCTGAAATTTGAAATTTTGAAGGATTTTTGAAAATATTTCGAAAAAATAAAAAGTTTAAAATTTATAAGGCAAGGTAAGGAAAGTAGTCAACCTGCCCCACTCAGAATCAGCTCAAAATTTTTATATAATTTTTTTGCACCACCAATAGTACCTATAAAACGTTTTAGCTCGCCCCTTGGTTTTTTAAAATTTAAATATTAGAAGTTCCCACCAATTTAGCAGAACTTGGCATTGTGTTTCATTCACTTTTTTTGACTTTCCAGACAATCTACGCCTACAAATTCAAAAATGTAGGTCTACTGAAAGGTTTTCTGCTAGTATATAAAAAAAATGATTAAAAGGCAAAAAATGACAAGGTCATAAGCTTTAAACGCGATGCCAATTTGGCGGGAAATTCAAAACGTAATTTTTAGATCTTGATTTTCTTGGGTTGTCTGGAAAGCTCGATTTTGTACTTTGGTGAAGATATTGATTGTATTTACATGATCTTTTTATACCAAAAGTTTAAAGTCTATCAGAGCGGGGCAGGTCGGGTACTTTCCTTTTTAATTCTTTTATCTACCCCCAACCTTACCCCAAAAAAATTTTATTCTGATTTTAAACCCTTCTTCACCTATTAGGTTGTTCTTCGGGGGGTTAGAGAGCACAGAACTATTTGAACAACCTAACAGCTCTACTGTAACTTTTCTGATATCGACCGGTTCGAAACTACCTAAACGTTAACTCATTCGCATTACAATCCTTAATTAAATTTATTCAGGTAAGCGACGTGAACCGTGCCCTGAATGACATAAACAAGAACTCAGCGCAGAATGGGAACGCGAGCCGCCCGCAACAAGAAGCCGCCTCGCCTCACATACCGTTCCTACCATGGTGGTTCACATCGGAATGCCGACAACAGTTGTTGAGCATCCCTTGTCCTCAAGGCCGATCCACACCCTCAGGCTATGAACCGTCATCGACGCCAGAACCGCCGTCACGATTGTCACCGGAGCAGTTGTATCAGAGGTTGAGGAATCAGCTGGAGTACTACTTCAGTCGGTAAGGATTTTTTTGGTTTTTTGTGATTTTAGGTATGAAATTGAAGGTTTAAAATGGAAAATTTGGCTTTTTATTAAAGTAAACATTTTCTGGCTTTAATATTTTTTGTTTTCACGGTTGAAAAGTCCGTAGAACTATGATTTTTTTTGAAAAAGTTTTTTAAAATCCAAAAATCTACAGGGGGGACCAAATTCAATTTTTTCGAAAAAAAATTTTTTCGAAAAATTTTTTTTGTGGAGTCATTTAAAATGTCAACCGAAGCATACTATTAACTTGTTGCCATTTCCAGTGAAAACTTAATGAACGACAGGTACTTGCGGTCCCAAATGGACGCTGATCAGTACGTGCCGATCAAGACCGTAGCCGGCTTCCCCAAGGTTTCCAAATTAACCGACGACTTTGCTCTTATTGTACAGGTGCTAAGAGGTAGGCAGGACATCAAACTTTTAATTTTTTTAAATCTAAATTTGCATAATTTTGACCAAAATCACTAAAAATCAATAAAAAATCATTTTTGAGCTCAAATTTCGCATGAAAATGCTGACTGCAATATCCATGTTAATGATGACAATATAGTCCTTCCTTATCACAATACTTCCAGACTCTCCCCAGGTTCAAGTTGACGACTCAGGACTAAAAGTGCGGCCTTGCAACAAACGCTGTACCATAATATTGAGGGAAATCCCGGAGGACGCGAAGGAAGAGGAGGTAAAGGCCATGTTTGACGACTGTGTCAAGTACGTCAGCCTGAGCTACGGCCTCAACAACAGCTGGTATGTTACATTCGAGACGGAGGAGGACACTCAAAAGGCGTTCATGCATCTTCAAAGCCTCGGCCGGACGTTCAGAGGCAAACCAATTTATGTAAGTCAAGATACGAAGCAGCTACGGTTGAATGCGAAGCTTTACGTTAAGATACAAAGCTACTGTTAAGATATCAGGAGTTTCAATGAAGATACGAAGCTTTTTAGGCCATATACTATAGGTTTTAGCCAAAATCATAGACTTAAAAACCTCCTAAAATGTTGTTCAAAAAAATCTGCGCCATTCTCAAGGTAAACGTTCAGGGTTAGGTGGTGCAGAACTTTCTGAACATCCTAATACCTTTAACTTCAATGCCATTTCTTATGTGATATGGTATGGAAGGGTAATTTACTAGGCATTTACGAGAAAATACTGCCGTTTTCATATTCGTATACGAAATTTTACTCAATTTACAAGACATTTCAAATACCACTGAATCAACATACAACGGCCATATGGTCGTATGTCAAGTGGGGGTTTCGCTGATTCGATTAAAAACTGAATGGGTGGTCTTTAAAAACCAATTTGTGGCCGGCGAAGGACTTCAAAAAGCAACGGGTTTTGGTTAACATGAAAAATAGAGTAACATGGACATCAATCTATCTAGTGTAATATAGGAGATGGCCAAAAATTAGGAAAAACGTAAAAAATCATGAAAAACTTGAAAAAAAGGACAAAAAAGATTGTGCGAGAGCCTAAAACAATATCAAAACTTAATATTAAATTAGAAAAATGTCAACTTTTTATCAGAGGTACCTAAAACATTATAGAAGCTCCATATTGTATTACAGACTTGCCATTTTAATATAAAAAGAATCGCATTAGAAGCAAAACCCTAACTAGCATTTTTTCAGGCTCGCATAAAGACCGGTGGAGCCCCAATCGTAACAGATTCCTATCAGTTCGGAGCTGAAGACAAAATCATAACAAACACTGGCACAGCCTACAAAACCAACGTCGGAATGTCACCAGGAGGCGAGACTGTGATAACCGGACAAATCACAATCCACGATCTACCCTTTTCGGTCCCGGATATCCCAAAATCATCGAATGATAAGGAAAACTCGAGTTTCTGCCTCGGCCAAATCCTCGCCAGCGCTGGCTTCGTCCCCCGAGCCAGCTTCAGGCCAAGTGTCACGAGTTCGGCAGCAATTGCAGCTGCTCAGGGCACCGACAGCAATGGTACCGCCTTGCCCGCGTTTAGTACACCAACTGTGCCGGCTTCAATGCCAATTTCCGTTGGATCGCTTCAGAACAAGTTTTTGAGCAGCCGAGGATATTCGACCGGTAAGATGACTAAAAATAGTGTTTATTAGATTCCTTTAGTCAATGCTACGTCTACGAACTCAAGTTTTCGTTTAAATTTTACTTAAAAATTTGAAAAAAAAAATCAAAGTTCAAGGTTGGAAATAAGGTACGGTAAAATTACTGTAACGTCAAGAAACAGACAAATTTCAAAATTTTTTCATTGCATTAGTTGGCCAAACAAAAAAGCAACAATCACAGAAAGTTTTAACTTCCTACCTACCTTTTGAAAAAGTTACATCAAAAACTGTAAATCACCTACCAAAATTCATGAATAACATAAAATTCTCTCCTAAAACCCGAACCAAATCCTAATTTTCAGACAAAGCAACAATCCCGGATTCAAAACACAAATTTGCCAATGAAGTCTACTCGGAAAGGTCCAGTTTCAGCTACAAACAACGACCTTCGAATCCACGGAGAAGTCCATATCTATCAACTTCGAACAATCATAATCAGAAGCCATCGAAGCCTCACAAGTCGGTGGAATTCAAGGAACAGTAAGTTTACGAACTGGTGAAGGTGTTTTAAAAAGATATTGGTTTTGACAACAGATTTAGATCTATATTGAAGTGCGAAATTAACAAAAAAAAACAATTTTACGTAGAGGGAAAAGGTTGACCCATTAATCAGTTTTGAGTCAAGTAATTCTCTGGCTTTCTACCGAATTTTCAACAACTTTAAAGCCCTTTAAAATTTTAAACTAATACCTATTACCTTCAGAGACAAACCGAAAAGCATTCTGTCAACAACAACCACAGCTTCAGCCCAATCTTCGCCGCCAAACATGAACAACAATAACAACAACTATCAGCCAATCAAGTCGGCCATAAAACCGATTTCAAAGTGGAAAAAGGAAGAGAAATCAGAGGAATTTCAGCCGGAATCACCTCCAGAAAACCATGATTCAACCAAGTTTGGCATTGCCGACTTTCCGTGTCTGATCGAGGAAGAAAGTCGATCGGTAAAGCAGGTTCAGATCAAGGAGCAGAAGAAGCCTCAATTCAGTGCTGTTGTGGCCAGAAAACATCAGCAACCGGCCCAGCCTAAGGCCGATGATAAGCGAAGGACTTATGCCCAGACCGTGAAGAAGTGCTAGGGGGTTGGGAGTGCTTCAACTGCAGTTTGTGGTAGTTTAAATATACATTGGGGTCTTTATCTATACCTACTATATTGTTTTAGGTACTTTGATGTCTTTTTAGGTATCAAAAAGCAGATTTTTAACTAATAGAACAACTATTTATTCCTTTCTTTAGAAAAAACATATTTTATTATGAAAATTACATATTATTTTAGTTTAGCAAGGCAAAAGCCATCGGAATTTAACTTTTTTCGAAATTTTAAAAAATTCCTGAGCAATGCCAATATTTATTGACTAGTCTGCGTTTAGTTGTGCAATGAATAGAGAAAACTTTAATAGAAATTGGATAGCATTTCTCTCAGCCATTTATGACATTCCGTTTATTATTTATTTATATTATGAATAGGACAATAGACAAAAGGTCACCACATAGTTTACTATAGACGCATCTAGGGGTTATGGTAGGTTTTGTGGAATGATTCTTAACAATTGGGACACTAAATAGACTCAAAATTTAAGATCTTTGAAATTCAATTGTTTTAAACTTTAAATTTTGCCAAGATTTTGAGTTTTAGATTAACATAGGTATAAGTAAGCCTATACCTACAAAAAAACTCTAAAAATCAAGTCAAATACCACAAACTTGTCTATGTTAGATTGACCAACAGCATGGTTACTTTATTTATTGCAAATCACGATTGTAGTGACATTATTTGTCACCTGTACCTTCAGGATGACCTGAGGGCATCTATTCTAATATTTTAATGTTTAACCAATAGAAAACGCTTTAGAATTTGTCGTATATTATGGTTGTGTTATATAAAGATAGAAAACTATTATTATTAGTTCACATTAAAGCTACATTTAAAAATATTGATCAATACCACCTTAATTTTTGTGTTTTATGTTGTTCAAATAATTTTGCGCCCCTTAACCTCGAAAATTTTCTTTGAAAAGGGGCACAGAATTACTTAAACAGCTTAATACGTTCTAAAAAATTAAAAAATTGGTCAAAAATTACATAGAAAAAAGGCATATGCATATATTTGGTTGAACCAAAAGTAGCGGGACACCTCTTAGTGGAAAAATAGATATCTTGGTATATTACACTGAACATACGACAAATGACTATTTATTTGTGCCAAAACTGTAATTCAGGCTTTGTAGCTTCTTCCATGACATTATTAATCTATTTATATATTTGAGAGCATTACATATTACACTAGGTATAGCCATTGTATAGAGATATATCGTCTTCGATTCCCGGTTTTTCGCTTTCCCCTCGACATATATGGATACTGTAGCATGTACTGTATCGGTTTCTAATTTATATTTTTTACTTTGTAAGGTTATGAATTCTACTGTAGTATGTAGTAGATTATAATGTAAGTTTATGAAGCCTACTGTAGTGCTAAATTCTACTGTAAGGTTATGAAGTCTACTATAATATTTATACTGTAAGGCTATATCATTTGGTTGTTTAAATAATTCTGCGCCCCAATTAACCCTAAATATGTGTTTTAAAAAAATTGGCTCAGAATTATTTGAACAACCTAACGTTTTAGAAACAAAATTAGAGCTTTACTTCTACTGTAACATTCAAAATCCTACTGTAAATCTATTTTGTAGCCTTGAAATTTAATTTATGTCACTTTTATTTGAAAAAACCTGAAAATTATTACCTAAAAATTGTAAGATCGGTGTATTTATTGTAATATTACTCTATTTACTGTCGCTGAAATAAAGGAAACAGATAAGTTAAAAGTTCAAACATTATTTACAATCTGAGCAATGCACAATCGTGTGATGTCTTTTGGCTAAAATACGGAACCCGGTTTCTGGAGCAAGGGATAAGGGAGAGAGACTTGGTTGGAGGGGAGAGAGTGGTAGAGTGAGAGAGAGGAACGATCAACAGATTAACAAGATTATTAGAGGGGTCGGTGGAGTGGTCTGGGTGGTACTTTTTAGTGCCATATCAAATAGTACTAATTTCATTTTTGGTTAAATTTCAAAAGGATGGTACCGTTTTTTGGTACCAGTGATACTATATTTTAATTTTTGCCCTGATTTTGACTTTTAGTACAAGTTTTAGAGACTTCAAGCTACTGTTGGTGCTATTTTTCAAATCTAACTTTGTCAAAACTAAAACTTTACCAAAAGTACCACTTTACTAACAAAAGTTTTACGTTTAGTACCAACGTCACTTTTCCAAGCCTTTTCAACCCCAGTACCACTAAACTCTTAAAACAAAACAATCAGTACTACTAAGCTCCTAAAACAGTACCACTAGTACCACTAAACTCTTAAAACAAAACAATCAGTACTACTAAGCTCCTAAAACAGTACCATTAGTACCACTCAAACCCCTCACGACAGAGATCAAAGGAGAAAACAAGTGTAATATAAATAAGGCCTAACAACATGTTCAAAGCGCTAGCGGCGAGTAGATGAGCGGTGAGTTGAGCTGATACTGAGGTGTGGATGGATTCGTCGTGGATGAGACTTCAAGGTCTTGCACGTTGAGGCAACGCTTCTTTCGTTTGCAGTGCTTGCACCATTTGGCTTGGTTGTCGATGCCGAAGCGGGCGCGGCACTTCTTCTGTTCGTTGCTTTCGTTGGCTGGGTCTGAAAATAAGGAGCAGTTAGTTTGTTTATTTCGTTACTAAAAAGGGGCTATTCTTCAGTTATATTACCTAAATAATTGAAATTTTGAGATTTTGTTAAAAGTTAGAGAATTTTTAACAAAAAAGGTATTCCAAGGCACTTGAGCACTAGAACCATAAAAACTCAAGTTTCAATACCATTATCTAACCTTAGCTTTCCGTATAAACCTTTAATATAACCCCAACTTTCCAAAAAAACCCCTAACCAACCCCAAACCTACCATAAGATCGCTCTCTGCGGCTTCTCTTCTTCTTCTTGTGAATGGCGTAGTTGTCGCGGGCGCTCCAGCCTGGATGTTGTCGTGCATGATCCTCCTTCTCCTTCTTCGCCATCTCAAAGTACTTTTCCTGCTCTTCTTTCGGCAGTGATTGCCATCGCTGGCCCAGCTCTTTGTTGATCTCGGACGATTGTTTTGTCACATTCTCCTTGCTGACAGCCGCCCGATTCTCGCGCATGAATATCATGAAGGCGTTGCATGGTTTCTTGATCCGATTCTTATCCTTCTCGATCCTCTGAATCTTGTCTCGGCGTGGTGTGGTGGGTTCGGAGGTGGGGTAGCGGCCTAGCCCCGGATTCAGGCAAAGGCCGTTCATGTTGTTGGTCATGTTGGCCATGGGGAAGTTTTGTTGTTTAAAAAATAGATTCTGCATATTTTGCATCTGATGCATGTTAGCATATAGGGGGTTTAGCAGCGGGAGCGACACAAAGTTAGGCGACAGAAGACTGTAGTTGGGTGAGGCAAAGTTTAGGCCTTGAAATCCGGGTGATAACAGGGAATGTGGAGATTTCATTGCCTAAAATTAAGAAAATAAGTATTATTATAATCTCTATTAAAAATATAAAACCACAAAATATTAAAATACCCATAAATTAACAAAAGAAGCCTTGAACTTCCTTAGAAATCTCATTTTACTCATGTTTTCAACAAAAAACCCTTTTTTTAGGTACTAGATTCCCTTTTATTATCTAAAACAAGATCAGGTCCAAGCAAATAACTGAAAACCTTAACGATTATCATTGCTAAGATCCAAAGCTTGCTTCTGATCTAAAAATCAACCAAAGAAATCAAAAAACTTACCAGTAATGGCCCCAAGAAGGCAGGACTTAGCGTTCCAAGCGGTAACGTTGGTGTTTTGTACGGTAGCTCTGAGAAGGGTAGGACTGTAGCTGAAAAGGGTGAACATAAAGCTTTTTTATTTCTTATCACAACATATTATTTCAAAAATTTCAAAAAAAACATAAAATTTTTGACATAAACCATTTTTTCTCTGTTTTCTTGTTATTTTAGTCAAATTGTTACCTATAAGTTAAAAATTTAATTTTTTTGATAACTAAAATATCTTTTTCAACTCTATTACTATCTAAAATACAAAAATGATATCTCTTTGAGATTCCAAGTCATGCACGCTCCAAAAATAGACTTACGATTGATGTTTTGGCCTTCCAGCTCTGTTTCAAAGGCCACTTCCTTCTTATCATCGCATAGTTGTTGTGAAGATTGCGGTGTGTCGGTGATTTCCTCCGGCTCATTCGTCCGAAACACCTTCACCTCATCGGTTTCCACTTCTGTGGTCATCTGCAACAACAGCAACATTAGTTTTGGCGTTAAAAATGAAAAAAAAATTCAAAAATGGCGCGAAAATTGTCAAGAATAGGCAGAAATGGTCTAAACGTCGGTAGAAAAGTAGGTTTTAAAGCTGAAGATGTTAAAATTAAAATATTTTTTTTGTATTCTCTATGAACTTTTTGAACAAAAAAGGATATTTTTAATATTGACCTACACAAAACTTGTTTAAAAATATAAAACTCGGCAAAAAACACCTCAAAGCGATCGAAAAATCATTGAAAAAGTTTGAAAACCCTCGTTATCACCCCAAAACCGCCCATCAACCATCAATCACAATAGTTCAACAGTACAATCAACCTCAACATGTTACACCTCAACTTATGCAAAACAAGTAATTAAAGGTAATTAGGCCAATTATAAATATTTAATCGAATTAAAATCGATTAAGTAACATATGCGGGGGCCGGCAAGAATGACAGCCGTTCCCAGCGAAAACCCCCCGGAGGGCAAAACGAGCAAAAAGAAGAAGCAAGAACAATATGAAGTGTTATCACAAGGAATAATGCTCTAATTGGGATGTCATTCATCTTCTACACGAGGTGTGTAGTTGATCCATTTTGTAAGGATAAGGTCTTTGGCAACTTGAATTCAACAGATTTTAGATAATATTAGGTTGTTCACATAATTCTGTGCCCTTATTAAAGCACATTTTGGTTATTAAAAAGCACAGATTTATTTGAACAACCTAATATTTAAAAAAAAACGTAATGATTACCATCAGAAAAATAGTTTTTCGGTCAAAAAGTTCGCAGAAAAGCTGACAAACCCTATAAAATTAGGTAACAAAACCTCTAAGAGCTCTTTCTACTCACTTTTAGACCAAAACCTTCAATTTTTCGATATCTTTAGATAAGTTAAGCCTATTAAGATCACCAGCAATACTACACTTGACGATATCCAGTAGCTATCCCAAGACAAACCCAACGTTGACGTCGGAAACGTTTTTGATAATGTTCTACCTCGCAAATCATTGTGAGCCCTCACATTCCGCCTTCAAACCATTTCCTCCCATTATCAGCTCATCAAAAATCACTTTGGAATTTTTGAACAATATCTGAACGGGAATTTATGTCATCCATGAAAAGGGCTTGTCATAGCTTTATATTACCTAACACATACAGAAAATGCCTTTCTATTACCTAAAATACTCAAAGAATATCCTTATATTGATTAAAATATAATTTTTTGATCGTTCTTCTTCTACTTCTGGACTATTAGAACAATATCTATCATTCTTAACGTTACAAATAATTTTTGTTAATTTATCGACCAAAAAATCTCCTTATCCTTAGCAAATCAAGCCAAGAATATCCTTATATTACGTTGTTCAAATAATTCTGTGCCCCATAATCCCAAAAATTTGTTTTGAGATAGAAGCACAGAATTATTTGGACAACCTAAATTACCCTTTAAAAAACTTATATTACCCTTTATAAATCATATCACCTAATATTACTCTCAACAAATTAAACCGAGAAGAACCTTACATTACCCTTTGATAAACCTTATACCAACCTTCACAAATCAAAAAGAAATTCAATATTACCCTCAATAAATCATACCGAAAGCTCTAATACTATCCTCAACAAATCAAGCCCTATAAAAATGCCACAAAACCCTCAACTGAATTCATTGCCATTAATTTGCCAACCGGCTTCCCGATAATTAATAACCTGTGGCCCGGTCGAATTCGTGAAGGCAGAAGACGAACCGAAGAAATAGTTAAGACATAAAAAGACGCGTGCGCAGAGGCGTTGTCATTCATCACCCGGGCTTCCTTCCCCCACGCCTCCAGCCAGTCGAAATATCAGAAGACTTGACTGACAGCGCCAAGGCCGGTGTGAACGACGCGAAAAAACATACTGCAAACGAAACTTTTGGGAAGATAACAGCGATAAGAACATCGAGGTGATTAATATACGTTCGAATCTCGTTCACGGTTCGGGTCAAGTTCGGATGGGGGTGTTTCGACGTTTCGAACTGTTTCGGTGGGGGAGAGAAATTAGAATTTTTTGCCAAAAATTTACCTCATCTTATAGGAGAAGGTCTACCGCATCTTATAGAAAAAGATATACACCATTTTTCAGGAAAATGTATACCCCACCTTATTAGAGAAGGTGAGGTAGATTTTTTACCAAAAATAGAGATTTTAAGGTAATTATTATAGACAGAAAAACCGATTTCTAAATAGACTTTGACATGCCAACGTAATAATAGCTGAAGGTAAATTGTAGGCTAATCAAACTCTTTAAACTAGATTTTTGTAAAAAAATTCTTTAAAGAACTGAGAAGTTATCATTGAAAAATCTATCATAAACGGTCAAAGAGTACCGTATAATGGCATTGATTTAAGACAAAAAAGCAACAAGCTTCAAACAAGCTACCTGTAAGCTTCACAACATACAAAGAATAAGATAGAACATAAGAAAATGCCAAGCACTGATGACCTTAGGGCCTCTACGATAGCATTGAACTTTTTTACACCTTCACTTTGAAAATGACATCAGAAAATACCAGAAATAAGGCCATTACCACTTAAGAAGGCCAAATCATGAGAAAAACCGATTGAAAACATATAAATGTAGAATTTTAAACCGACAAAGTAACTAAAACTGAACCCAAACGTTTGACTTTTTTTAAAATTATCGAAGAATACAGCTACAAAGGTCTGGTAAAGAAACAACACCACCATAAAATCTTTTATAAATCTAGCAAAGAAGCGACACCAGCCTATAGCCATACAGAATATCACCAATGACCTCAAACTTTAAAATCCATTCTATGAAAGCTTTTAATCAACCCTACCTACACATATATTATATTTTCTCTACATCTTTTACATCTGCACAAAAACTCTTATTTCGTCTATTACGTATCGGTAGACAACTCAACCCTTTGTCTAATCTTCACCCCATCAGCTTTGAATATGCAAATTTTCCCCTTCAACATCAATCGCCCGGTTCCCTTTTTACAGCTGATTACGCAACCTCTCAAACACCTCGGAAACTCTGGAATAGCCCCGTCGTTGAAAGACGAAACCCATCCACATTAATTCCCAATAATTAAGATTGGGTGTAAAAAATGACCCAAATCACAAGAAAAATGTCTTCAACATAAAGGAAATTCGAGACATTTGTTGCATTCATGAGTAATGATTTTTTAAAACTCATAAACTTGCTCTTCTAAGGCTAGTAGTAGAGAAATATTGCTTGAGTTAGAGGAGATTTATAAGAGCTGGCTGACGAAGATTCAAAATATCACTTATTAGTACTATTTGTAATCAGCATTGACTACTAATAAGTCTTAGAACTTAAAGAAATAATGCGTACAACACTTTTATGAAAGCCTTCCCACCTACTACAATATACTATTCAATATCCATAAAACTTAAAAGATATCAAAACTTATCAATTTTTATCCTTATCACTATCAAAAACATTTAAAAAGATTACCATCAATACACAGACCCATCAAAGGATCAAAATATATAGCGATCAATACATATACATATCAAGATACCGACCCAACTATAACCTCACGTAACCTAAAACAAAGCTACACCTATACCAACAAACCCCGTACCTAAAGCAATACCGAAGATTCCCTCAAGTACCCGCCTTTAAACGCTTCTTACTGATCAAATGTCACAATGTCTCGACCTTCACGCCCGCATCAAAACAAACTTTGAAGCGGTCGATAAGGATCCGGCGTTCGATCGAGCCTCCAGATGCCCTCGTTTTTTCACTCCGCCTTCTAGCCTCGATCGCACGATAAGTGGTAGTTGATTAACATCACGTTTAAACAATCTTATCTTATGCTAATGTTGTTTATAGCGAGAGGTTTTATCTTAAAGAAGGAGACAGGCTTACTAAACTTATAATAGAGTATAGTGTCAAGGCTTGCACTTCAAGCATTGCTTTATAGGGGTTGATCTCCCCCTCCCCAAAGATTAGCCTTGGCTTGCTTTACAAACCTTATCAAGTACAATGAAAATAAAAGATGAAAGTGCTTTTAAAGCCTTACCTAATCCACTTTAAGGCATACCAATCGTAAAAAAATGCCGACAATGGCCATAAAATCGTTTGATCAAGCTCTTATTCCCTTATATGAACTGATCAACTAAAAAACTTACGTTCAAGCAAAACAATCTACCCTTATCATATTCGATCACTAAATCAACCTCATTCATTCTTATTTAATTAACCCTACCCCGTTTTGAGTAATTTCATCAACCCTACCCGCCTTCGATCATTTAATCAACTCTATCATCCCTTGAGTCAGTCAAGGCACCCTACCATGCCTTCATTCATTTAATCAACTACACCTCCGCCTTGAGTCACTTAAACAACTCTACCGCACTCAGAAAACTACCCTACCTCAACCATCACTCTCTAAATCAACGCCACCACCCCTACGGCCGCAGTAATCCAAACATTGATCGGGATTATCACGCTGTCAGGGGTTATCAATCAAAACACCTAGTGACATCTTAAGCGTTTCGGCCCACCCCTCCCATCCACCAACCCCCCTTCGCGGTTGGCGCGCCCCGGCTAGATCAAAACCCAGCCTCGCTCAGCGATAGAATCCCAAACGAAAAGGCAAATGGCCATCACAAAAGGGGGCGCAAAAAGAACGCCGTCGTTTTCGGCATGGGGACCGCCCCGCCTTGGTCGAGTGCCGCTCTCTCCCCCCCCTTTCCATAGCCATCGCCTACAACAAGATAGAGCGCGATGGAAGAAGGCAGAGAGTTAAAAACTGATCGGGCACTGGTCAGTCGAGTGCCTTCCAGCAGCGTTGCATTCAAAAAACGAATATAAAGGGGGGAGGGTGGAGGAAAGGCCGCGAACCTCACGACGCCGCGACTTGACTCGCGCGACATTCTCCTCTCCAAACACAGCTGTCCGCTGTGTCCTTCCACATAATTTTCTTTCGTTTTTGAATGTTCCAGATATCATACAAAAACCGAAGTGAAAGAGGGAGAGGGTACGGTAGTCTCGACCGAATTCAATCGGCGGACGCCCAACAACTTTCAAAACCCAAACCTCCGGAGACGAAGAGAGTGACCTCCAGTCGTGCCAAGTTGTTACGGCTGACTTTGATAAGGTCGGAACGGTAATGGCTAGTTGAATAGGTTTACGGTTTGGAAGATAGATCAACTTGAATTCATTTACAGTTGGGTTAAGACAAAAATGAATTTAGATTAACTTATAAAAAAAAGGTTTGACTAATACCTAGAAAAAATAATGAAGAATAACTGGATTAACAGTAGCTACCTATAAAAACAAGTTCAATGATGATATCACTAGCTAGTTAAAAAACTTAAAAGCTCAATACCTTTAAGAATTTTCGATAAAATTAGTTTGACAAGCCTTCATGACATTATAAACGTTCAGAATGACGACAAATCACAATAAAACAACTAGAAGAAGACCGATAATATACCCATAAAGAAAGTACATAATATCATATTTAAAATTCAGCCGACACTGAACATCAAGAAGAAGAATTCCTGAATACTAACCAAAAATTCTAATTTTCACAAAAAATTCAACAAACAGTAAAACCCCATCAGTATGACCCTCAATAGTAGAACACCCTCTTTATAATGACGGCTTCCACAGTTTGTAATAGAACTCCTATCAAAAATGTGTCATACTAAAGAGGTTTGACTTTGACTTCAAAAATCAACAAAACCATTCAAAATCAATAGTAAACTACAAATAACTTCAATCCATCAAAAGTAAATCTCAGATTAACTTCAAAAATCAACAGAACAACTTAAATGCAGAAGTAGAGTTCCAATAAATCCAAGCCATCATTAGTAAAATTCAGAGTAACTTCGTAGCAATCAATAAAATTCAAAACCTTTTCGACTTTATTAAGCGTACACAAGACGCCCGTACGCACTCACCGACCGCCGGATACTGTAACAGACGCCAAATGTCCCGAAAACGTTTCAAAAACCGGAAGTAATCGGTCGGAGGAAAGAGTCAAAAATTTGAATAAATTAGCTTTGAAGGAGAGAATCAGAAAATAACAATTGAAATAACAGACTTCTAGGTATTGTGTCATGCTAGTGTTTGTACTTAAAACGTTTTTTTTCGAAGAGACGGAAAAAAAATTTTTAGTTTTTTTTTTTCAAAAAAGTTGAAATTGGTCCCCAATTTAAGTACCACATCTATATACTATACTATTACATAGACTTTTAGCTGACAATACAGTGCAAAGTCGTATGTTTGTCTATACCAACATAAATATTCAAAGAGACCTCGTTACCAGTTCGTATTCAGGTAATTGTTGTTGAATTACATAACCAATGTCACCTTGCGTAACTGCGCCATATAACTGCCTTCTTTGACATCTTATTCATAAGTTTTGTCAGCTTTTAGCCCCAAAAACCTTTGCAGACACCTCCCTTAAAAAATTTCAAAAAACTACCACACCCCTTATCAAAACGCTTCATTTCTACCATTCCCAGACCGCCGAGAAGAATACCTCAGTAAAACTTTACAACCTCCTTCCAATTACCCTTTAATCTTCAATGTCGGCACATACCTCCCCCTCCCCTCTATACCTAACCATAGACAGAATATGTGTTTACCCATCCTTAATTAAATCCACCAATTCGCACGTCCAAATCGCAACAATTATCAAGATGAGATACCACGAACATACGAATAAGGGCACAAACGGCGGCATTCCGCCTTTGATGATAATTGTGGGAGAAGCACCCCTTTCTCAGGTGGCCATATACAATATAAAGTTATTTAAACTCGGAGCGGCCTCCCGCCTTTGATGTCAATGTTCACAATATATGTCAAATTTGTGAGTTTTGTAGCAAATGGTAATGTTAAGGGTTTCAGCAAATAGTAACGTGAACTAGCGATTATAACAAATGGCAATGTAAAGGATGGCCTCGTATGTTAATGTAAATCACGCTGCTTAAAAAATATAAATTGGAAAATATAAACGTAAACGGAAGTTTACATTAAATGATAATGTAAAAGATCTATAAAGTTTCATTTTTGGAATGTACTCATTAAAAAATTCAAATAATGTTTATGGTCAAAATATTGTGATTACTATTCTTTTGCTCAGATAATATCGAAAATAAACTTTAAGTAACTAAAGTAATAAATCGTAATAAAAATAATTTTCCTGCGATCATTTTACGTGCAAAATGTGCCCAAAGCTAGCACGGTAACATATAGATATTGAGCAAAGAGTAACATCATCATCTATATAACGGTAATTATATGGGAAGTGAAATATGGTTAAACCAGCTTCAAATTGAAGTAAATGCCATGCCATATTATAAAGAATCTTCTCGCGCTCATTTTAAATACAAAATATTACTAAAACTTCGACGGCAACTCAAGATATAAACCCAACTATAACATCAACAAAATAATTATAAAATAAGGTGAAATACGGCAAATAAATTGAAATCAAAAAATACCCTTTAAAATAACGTAAAAACTCATTAACTTCTGTATACTTATCAGTCAATCCAAAAACGGCATTAAAAATATGTAAATCACACCAAAATTATATTCACCATCATAAAAACTACCCATCACGTCTTATTTAACTCAAGACCAGTTTAAATCCACAAAAACAAGTATAAAACGCAAAGCAAAACCTGGCACAATACCACTCATATAGATCAAGAAGGAATCAAAGAATGTTACCTAAAAACCCCAAAACTCACATAAAATACCCAAAAATACCTGAGAATCGGGTAGAATAATATGGAAAAGTGGAATCGGATGGGAATAACATTATTCCGGAATCGAAAAATCTTACTCACACAACGAGGTACCACTTTTCCGTCTTTGTGCCATTAAAAAATCAAATGGCATTCTATTTTTTCGTTTTTCGAGAAAAAAATAAATTGGCTGATCTGCGCAGGCTGCGCTTGATCGAAGCAGGCTGCG
Organism: Bursaphelenchus okinawaensis; assembly: GCA_904066225.2. Taxonomy (NCBI): domain Eukaryota; kingdom Metazoa; phylum Nematoda; class Chromadorea; order Rhabditida; family Aphelenchoididae; genus Bursaphelenchus; species Bursaphelenchus okinawaensis. The sequence continues at coordinate 8,129,765 of CAJFCW020000001.1, read as the reverse complement.
CTTTGGATTTTATTAATTCAACGAAATTTAAAAATGATTTTAAAAAAGTTTAATGTTGTAAAAAATTAAAGTAAAAGTAAAATTTAATGTAAAATTTCTAGCAAAATATTTTTTTTGTTTAGACTACGGAACTTTGAGTTATATAAATGTTACTATAACAACATAAACTTAAAATCATTGTATCGTCTAACTCGTTCTGTGAAACAAGCTGAAAATTTGTGATATAAAACTTCAAGGTCTGCTGTTTAGAACTATATGTTTAGTTTTTAATTTTATTGTTATACTTGGGCGTACTCTAAGAAAAAAACTTTAATACTGTTACTTGCACGTAAAATAATTTGGATGCTATTTTTAGTCTTTTATGTGTCAAAATTTTTTTAATATACCATATGTATATGCAAACAGTAATGATTTTTACCGAGAGACAAGTTTTGGCTAGTTTTGGTACAGTAATCTACGTGTTATACAGTATGAAAGTTAGTACCTTCATATCTTTATACTTATCATTTTTCAATTTCTTTCAGCAATTTTGATTAACTACAACCTCCTTTTTACGTTTTGTATAGTCCCTCATTGCAAAAACAAAACACATCATTAAAACATTACTCTTAATGAAGTCAAAACGTCAATTCTATCACCCAACCTCAATATATATATATTATTAACCATGTCGGTAGCCACAAAGCCAAAAACAATTCATGAACTATCTAAAAAAAACCGCATTACCTTCTCCGACCTTCTCCCCACCCTTTGTGATTCAAATTCGAAAGTTTGCGCGGACTTTTTGTCTCTTCAAAATGCGCAGTCGTTTTTTGGTGCGAGCTGCGCCCGCGCTCCGGGCGAGTCGAATCGCGATCAGATAGAAAGGGAAGACGAACAAGAGCTTTCTCGCGAGCTTCCGTTCGTAGAGGGGCGGTTATTTTGTTGAAAAAAACTTTTAAAGCCGTGAATTGTTGTTCGAAACGGCCAGACCTGTGAAGCGACTTGTAAATTATATTATCCATGGAGGTGGATCAACGCGAAAGGCTGCGGACGTTGATAAGGCAATGGAACGAGAACCGGCTGGATTTGTTCAGCATCAGTGAGCCCAACGAGGTATTTTTCGAGTTTTTAAGTTGTTTTGGCGATTGTAATTGATGGATTTTTGAGTAATTAAGGTGTTATGTTGGTGTAGAGGCTGTTTTGATCGATTTTGATGGTTTCTTTGGGAAATTTATGCAAATTTTTATTATGTAAATTGAGGATAAGCTTTGTGAAACATTTTTAAGGTTTTTTTTTCTAAAAAAACTACATTAGTATACGTGCGTAAAATTGAAAAGAAATTTATGCGATGTTTTTTGAAGTCAACCTTGTTTTTTATTAATTTATGCAAATTTTCTATAAGCTAAACGAACAAAAATGAATGTAAAAGATACTCCAGAACTTCCTCTGCAAAACTACATTAATATCAAACTATAAAAACTTATACTTTTTGCAGAATATGGAATTCTACGGAGTAATGCGCTTCTACTATCAAGAACCAGGCCAGAAAGTTACTACCAAATGTATTCGAGTTTCGTCTTCAGCTACAACCAAGGTGGTAATAGAAGCGCTGGTGGAAAAGTTTCATCCTGATATGAAGATGTTAACAGAACCGGACTATTCGATATGGGAATTGCATGAGAACAAAGAGGAACGCATGTTGGCTATGGATGAGCGGCCCTTGTTGGTACAGTTGAGTTGGCACCAGACGAACAGAGAAGGCAGATTCTTGTTGAGAAGCACCGATGAACCTGAATATTTGCCGTTTTCTGTGAGTTTTGTGCTGGGAGGCTTTCTTTTGCAAAAAATTAATTTTGCACTGTGCAAGGTTACATATGTGCTTCGACGGGAAACTTGAATTTTTAATATTTTAAAGTGCATAGTTAAAATTATTGTTTTGCTTATTGAATATAGTATTTATACGCTAGTTACTGACCAACTTTTAGTTAGTTTCGATTTAATTTGACTTTTTTACGACAATTTTTCTTAAAAATCTACCTTAATATTAAGTGTAACACTTTTAAGCCATCATAACTCAATTCTCGTAACTCCATACCTCTTCGAATACCAAAGACAGTCTAAAAATGTCTTACAGATTAAGGTTATTGTAGTTTAAACGCGTTACGGCAGATTGGAAATGACAGATGGCCGTTTTGTTATTCGGAAGCAGATTTAGGTAATAAAATGGCTTTTTATTACATGTTGATCTATTGTCATGACATGGCCTTGTTTTTTAGATGTTAATGATTTAAAGCAGCATAATGACTATGAAATCATTTTACACAAATTAATTTTGTTATCAGATCAATTAACTAGAAAGTTTGGGATGATATTACTCATACCTAAAATCATATAAATAATGACGAATTGTGAGAACAAAAGAGAAATGGTTTAAAGTAAAGAAAGATGACATTATAAAATTATAAAAACTAAAGTTAGGTAATATAAATGAAGTTTTTTTGATTAAAAACGGCATTCCGCTCGATATTATACTTGATACTGCACTATAATAATTAAAAAAATTTGTTTCAACTACTTTTCATTAGCTCTTTAACTCAATGTTGGTCTTAAATGAGTGAGAAAAGATTATTCTTTAATGTAAAAATAAAAAACAACAATATTTACAACGTTTTAATACTATAATGAGCTATTTTTGTTGTTTTAGGCGTTACAATTTGGAGATGAAGTTCGATCATCAAAACGATCAAACAAATTTAAGAAGCGAATCAAGGAGAAGAGTAAGTGAACGCTTTGTAATAGAATACTTTGTTTACAATTTGCAAAAATTTTTTTTTATTTTGAAATTTTTGCACCGTGCAGAATTTTATTGACTGCACTGTGCAAAAAATAAAATTTTAAAATTGCAAAATCAAAACAATACAATTTGAAAAAATTATTAAAAAATGCAATCATCAAGTGAAAAATTTACAAAAACTTTGTTTCCAGACAGCAACTACTCGGATGACATGAACAAGTGTTTGTACGAAGAGCTACCTGAGAATACCTTTACAAGGACAATATCGAATCCAGAAGTTGTGATGAAACGCCAAAGGGAACAGAAAATCGACCAGAAATTGAAAGAGCTTGGAGAGATGGGTTTGACTGGTAAGTTTTGGGTCTTTTAGGTACTGAATTCAGTTGCTGAAGGATTTTATTGTACTCTTTGGGTAGTGTAACATTATTTCGATGTTTTTTTGGTGGTAATGGTTGTTATTGATTATTTTAGGTATTAAGACAGCTTTTATTTTCAAATTTAGGTAGTTAAATCAATTTCGGAATAACGTTTAGGTATTAAAAATTATTTTAAAATTATTTTTGCTTATTTTTGTTACCCAAATTTTGTTAAATTCGATTTAAAACAAGGTTATTAAAGCGGAGATGCTTTTAAAACTACTATTTACCGTTGTGATAAGAATCTTTTTTAATTTCCATCTATTAAATATAGACATTCAGTTCTACCTAATATTAAACGAAGCACTTCTAGCCATTTTTTATTAAACAAAACCTTATTTTAGGTGGAAGTCTGAAGATTTATTGTGAAGAATTGGATGCCAACCGGCCATATGTGTCAGTATTGGTAAGCCCGTTGGACCACGTGGAGAAGGTGCTACAGGAAGCGGTTGAGAAGTTTAGTTTTGGCACTTTGGATTACAAAAGCTTTGTCATTGTGGAGGTAAGACATTATTTTGGGACGGGGTTTTTAGGATTTTATAAGGTAAGGAGAGAGAGGAAGGGGGGGGAGAGAGAGGAAGAGGGACTACTGCTACCTACTCCTGTTCTTACTCTTCTCCTACCGCTACCCTTACTGTTTTCTCTATTTTTACTCTACCCTTGCCTCTCCCTCTATCTTATCCTACTCTTACTTCTACGTCTATTCCGGACTGATCTAAAAAAAATTTTTTTTTATTTTAACAAAACGGTTTTAAAAATGGCAATAAAACATATTTTTAAGAGTTATTAAGCAAAAAGGAAGCGCTTGCTTTTTTTAAAAATAAAAAAAATTTTTTTGCTGACTGGACCCAAAGATTTTGGGTTTGGAGCGGATCGGACCTAAAAATCACCGGACTGGACCGGTGAAAAACGTTGCGGTCGGGCAAAACACTTTATGGTACTGTTTGAGGGTAGGGTAGGATAGGGTAGGACAGGATAGGGTCGGGTTGGGCAGGGTCGGGTAGGGTAAGGTATAGTATGTCAAGGAGAAAATGCGAAAAGTTTAAAATTTTAAAAGTTATTCCTACTTCTACCCATACCTCTACTTTTATTTCTACCCCTACTTTTATCCTTATCTCTACTTTTACTTCTACGCCTACTGGTATGTTTGTTTTACTTCTATTTGTACTTTTAATTCTAACCCTACTCCTACTTCTACTGCAACCACAAACCCTACTTTTACTCCTACTCTTGCCCTTACTTCTACTCCTAACTTTTTTTTACATTCATTCTTAATTTTCTTTATACTTTTACCGCTACCTCCTCTTAATCTACTCTGTGCCCTACCATCATTACTTTTTTCTACCCTTCTTTTTCTTAGCTTATCATAAATTACCTAAATTAACATATCTCACGATGAATAAGAGATAAAAGTCACAAAAAGAGCGGGGAACAGTTTTACTGACATAAATGACCTTTCGATTAAAAGTTTACGATCAATGATACCTAATGCTTTGATACCTTTTCAGGTCCAACAAATAAACGGACAACGCAGCGAACGAAGCCTTCTCTTTGATGAATGTCCTGTAGTTGTCTTGGCTCAAAACAACTCCACTGGAAGTAGGTTGTCATAATCTTATCCTAAGACCTTCTGAAGGTCTTTACCTTTCTAAAAATGACTTTTTTAAAGTTTTTTGATAAACTTGTATGGAATTAGAGGGGGGGGGGGGGGGGAGGAGGGGTGATCGATTTGAGACGTGTTTTGGTTGTGGAATAAATATTTCTAGGGGGATTAAGGGGTTTTTAAAGGAATTTTAAGCTTAGAATGGGTTTTTCATTTCATTTTTTGGGGGTGGTAAAATTTATTATTTTCAATGTAGGGGAGGGGGTTGCAGTTTTACTTCTTTTTTTTCCCAAAAATGACTGTTTTTCGACCAAAAAATGACAAAGATACAATTTTTAAAACATTTTACTGTAGATATTCAATAGCTTTTCACCTATTGATTACTCAAAAACCAATATATTCTTTACTATTTTATGGTAGACATAAAAAGTAAATGTTTCGATTAGAAAGTAATTTGTTGTGTTACCCAAAGCAATTAATAACGACAGCTCAAACAGTTTTTTTAAACATTCTCGCGACGATTTATCGAAAAGTTCGCGCAAACCAACATGTATATTGTTGTAGTAGGGGAGCATTGTAGGTGAGAAGCTAAGGGATACTGTATTAGCTTGTTCAAATAATTGTGAGCTTTCAAAAATTTGCGTTGAGAGGGGGCACAGAATTATTTGAACAATATAATATGTATCAGCAAAAGTCTTGTCGTCAATTTTTTATGTCTTTCAACTTCAAAAACGACAAGATTTTTTGTTGACTCTATTAGTAGTGTTTTACTGTAACATGAGCTATGACATATTACCGTAGAACACTTTGAAACGAAGTGTTGTAACAGAAGCAGATTAATGGTATTATGTTCTTTTTGTTGCAGTCGAGACGTCATTTCATCTGAGGAAACGGACTTCATCGCCTCCAACGACATCGACTCCGTTGAACGGGAAAGAGAGCACGGTGAGTGGGGAGTGGGGACAGAACGTCGAGATTCTGAGATTAATCGCGACCTCGTCGCTTTTTTTTCTTCCTTTAATTGCGCGCTGACCGATTTGCTCGTGCTGCGCATTCCTCCAATCAATTTGATTTAATATTCAAATTTCTGTCTCTTTTCTTGGGCTACCTTTAGGAGGTGATTTGGGGGGGGAATGAAAAAGTTAAATGATTATGGGTTGATTTTTGAAATTGAGGGATTAGGCTACGGGAGAAAGATACCTATATAGGATGAAAGAGCAAAAAAGTTACGGAAAATACAATTTTTAAAAATTGCTATGGCCTTGGCTAGCTAGATATTAAGATTTAAAGAACATTTTGCTTTTTTCAAATTTGCATCGGCTCGGCCTAGTGGGTCCTCATCCACGTGTGCAGAAGGCGGACTAACCTCCTTCTGCACGCTTAGGCTTTTTTGCTTTTTTCCATTGTGACAATATATATTGGCTAGCCAAACAATAATTTTATTAGAAAAAATTTTTTAGTCATGATTTTTGTTTTCACTCACTTTTAGAAAATATTTATCAAAAAATATAGTTTTTCAAATTCTAAAATTACGAAGCTAGACTTTTTAAACTTATATGAATATACTGTAACTTGCTATGCAAGGCTATTTGGCAGTTTTTAAAACTGTTTTAGCGAGTTTTTTATATGCAGGGATGATTTGCCAAAGCAATTCACTGTAAAAAGGGCTTATGCTTAAAAGAATAAAAACGTAATTAAAATGTGTAAAGGGATGCAATGACGAAGATATTTGGAATTCGAAAGTATCATGATATTTCTTGTTATTTATGATCGATGGATACGACGATCTTTCGGATTTTATGAGCGATCTTTGGGTGCGTTAGTAATTGGAAACTCTTCTAAATGATTTATCATTACTTTTTTGCAAATATAATTTATTAAGTAGGATTAAAGCTTAAAAAATTTGTTAAAACTAATGTTTATATAGTATTTAACGTGCATTTTCAGGTGCGTGTTAAAGCATCCACGTCTTCCACCTGTTGCTCTCTCTTTTAGCTGTACATGCCGGTACAACTCTTGTTATCTGTCTGATTACGTGTATCAATCTAGTTTTGTTTTTCAATGAAATCTTTTTGTGCTTATTTTATACTGTCTTATAAAGCTTGGTTTATAAACTCTTATTGTTGAATTCAGCTTACTTTTCACATATAAAGTCATTTTTTATTGTCACTTTTACCGTCAAAGAATAGAGTATAATATAGCGGTAGGGGAAGATGTGTCATCATGTGAAAGAATCAAACGGTTTTATTCGAAAACAAGCCTGTTTTTGGGTTCTGGGTGTCTTATTGTTGTCGTTTTTTTTCAATTCTGAATTTATTTCGGTTTTTTGGAGGAGGTGGAAAGTTTTTTTAAGTTTGAAGGATATTTTTGATTTTAAGTTACTATCAGGGAAGTCGCTGGGGGAGAAGGGAGGTGAGTGAATGGGTGTGGACCTTTTTCCTCTCTTCCTCCCAGAGCCGACCTGAAAAAAATCCTAGCTCTACCTTGTTCTTCCTTATCTTATACTGACTTACCCTACTTTACTTTACTTTATACTTTCTATTAATCCTTGTCTCACCCTGCCATTCCCATATCGTACTCTTTACGTAAGAAATTGCAGAAAAATTTTTAAAAAAATTGAAAATTGAGCGCCTGTACCGTAAAAAATTTGAAGCGATGTCCCTGATTAGTTAGTATATTGTAGCCTTATTGAAACCTGTGTCTTAGATTGTTTTCAGCATGTAATATACGATTTATTTGTACTTTCTGAAGTATTATTATGTGTAATATAATCAATTTCAGATGTTAACAGACCCACCACCCAGCTATCGTCAAGCTACACACTTTGACGTGGCTCCAGAAACGATACAGTCAAATATACCGAACTATGTGCAGTTGCGATGTAAGTTAACTTACTGAGGCGTATGGGATATTCATTTTGAAGTGTTGTTCTAAAAAGCTTTGTATACGGATTAAATAGTACTATTTAGTAATAACTAGTAGCATGAAGGAAAAAATTGTTCTTTTGGCGGTCCTGTACGATAATATATACTAAATTTATTTTTTAGGTAGCGCATCACAATTCCTGACCGGTCTGTTCGAGAACTTTAGAGGGCATGAAGCCGAGTTTCCATTGGCACCAGCCTTTGCTACTTATCTGGCAGTGAAAGACCCACATAATCGAGAAGCACTGATACTTCTCTTTTGTAATAAAGTCAATGATTATGTTCAGGTAAGCTTTTTTAAAAATATTTTTATTAGACATTTTATATAGGCAGCATAAAGACAAGTCTAATTTACGTTTTTTCATCTAGGGTTATATTTATTTCGTCATTTTTGAAACTCAACTTTTCAGTCCCGACCAGACGACTGGAGAATCCAAAACTTTTGGCTAGCCAACTGCCTCGAACTCACGAATGTCCTATCAAAAGATGCCAACCAAAGAGCTACCAACAATCTAAATGAACATCTGAAAGTGACAACCATCAGATGCTTCGACTTCCTTGTAGAATCCTGTAGAATCGAAGTGGAACGACGAATGTCAAAGTTCTTGAACATCACGGTCAGAGGTGACTTTGCAGTGAGGGAGATCCTGGATTTCTTGGAGGACGTGTCAAACAATGTCAGGAGTGTTCAAATGAATGCTGGACTGATTATTCAACTGTTTTCTCACATCTTCTACACTATCAACATGTATGCCTTCAATTGGTTGATTTCTACTGAAGGTAAGACAGTGGATTTGTTACGTTTTGGTCGAAAAGTTTGTGGAGCTTTGTTTTTTGAAGTTTTTTAATGGTGTTGCTCAATTTAAAATTTTTAGAAGGCAACTCGAGTCTAACTCGTCAATTTGCCACCCAATTCCGCGCTCGCATCTCCGAACTCACACGATGGGCAGAAGTGCATGGTCTCGAGCTCGTAGCTGATTGTCAACTCGATCGTATCAACCAGACCCTTCTCTTACTCGTCACTCCAAAGACTGTAAATCAAATTGCCAGTCTAGGAGCGACTTGTTACAAGCTGAACTCACTTCAAGTACGCTTCTTGTTGAGTATGTACATATCCGAGCCGAATGAAGTGCCAGTAACACAAGTTTTGGTGGACAATGTAGTACAGTTAGCGGAGCGACAAGCCGATATTATTGTGAAGGAGGAAGGTGGAGATGTGGTGTTGAAGGAAGACCCGGTAATGAGGTTACCATTCAGTTTTCCTGAAGATGGATATGTTTTGGGTATGTTATTTTGAAGTTATGGGGATTGTGTTGGGTTAGAGAGGCTTGGTTTTTAATACGAATGTCACTTCAGATACTCTAGAATCAATTCCTTTGGTCCTGTCCACCCTTCTCAACAACCTTCAACGTCTCGGCTTCTGTGACCTCATCTACGAACAATCCCAAGCTTCATGGCCATCTCAATTCAACCACCAGCTCCCACCCATCCATCGCCAACCCCCACCTCACTATCGACCACCATCCCAAACTCTCTCTTTCGCAAATCGACCAGACCGAATCACTGTAACCATTCGAAGACCAGTAGGCACTGGTCTCGGCCTCTCAATTGTCGCAGCTCAAGGAGTGGGTGATCAACATATGGGTATCTACATCAAAAAAGTGGTCGAAAACTCCCCAGCCTTCCTTGATCGGTCGTTAGCAAGAGGGGATCAGATATTGGCTGTCAATGGCATGCCATTGCTCAACGTGTCTCAGGAAATTGCTGCTAAACACATTTCAGCCGCAGGCCCTATTGTCAGGCTAGACGTGCTGAAGAACCAAGCTGCTTTCAATGGACTAGACTCGTGGCTAGACTCCCGATCTCAAGTACAACAAGCTCAAAACAATGCTCAAATTTATGCCACAACTTCGGATATTCACTCACATGTTGGGAGTTATAGTCAGGTAGGGTTACGATGATTTGGTGTGGGGTTTTTGGTGGAAAGAAAGTTTTTGCGCAAAGAAAATTTTTTGTTAATTGAAAAAAATTGAAATTTGAAATATGTATGTGAAGCTTAAAATTGTTTATTTTGAATGTTTTCACATATTATTAATGGCTGAAAAGTCTTGGCGTTTTTTCATTATAGTATCAACGTGAATTGGTGACAAGACTTTTTTGACTTGATAGTGGAGAAATTTTTGAATATAATAATCAATAGAAAGTTTTATCTTACTCTTACCAATCTTTTTTTTAGAATTCCTTGCCATCAGTGTCTTCCCAACGTCTTCCGGAACGTTTCCGACCGGTCGCTCGCCCACCAGTTATGAAACCTCATTATCAACAACTAGCTCATCCCGATCATCAATTACACCAACTCAACGATCATCATGGCTTCATACGAAGAGGTTCGGTCGGATCACTGAAAGTCATCCAAAATGACGTCAGAATCCCACAACCACCTCCAGAATCCGGCCGACGATCAGCGCCGATCTTTGAACGACCGGAGGAAGTCGACCGAAAACCGTCGTTAGGTAAGGATGAATGACTGTATTTGGGGTTTTTGGATAAACAAGAAGCTTGGTGATGGTGTTTTATAGATTGTAGGGGAAAGGTCATATAAGGAATGGCAGAAACTTTGAGTTAAAGGTTGATTTTTTGAGTATTAGGGTGATTTTTCGACGATTTTTGTTTATTTTTGGGTCAAAACATGTTTTTGAAAAGTGATTTTAAGCGGAGCTTAGAATTTTTAGATAGCCAAGAAGCTTGTCGATGCTGTTTTATAGGTTTTAGTAGAAAGGTCATATAAAAAATGGCAGAAAATTTTAGTTGAAGGTTGATTTTAAAGGGTGTTTAGCCTATTTTTTGTTTGTAATAATGTCATTTTAAGCTTGTAAACTATAACAATTATAAAAATATTTTTAAAATTTAAAAGTATAGAACTTACAAATCATAAAACCCTCAAAATTTGTTTTAGGCTATATCCCCCTTACCAATGGAACCTCAAGACTAGTTCATCGTCAACCTCCTGTAGTCAACGAAGTGGCCAGAAGTCATGAAGCCTGTCTAAATGAATTGAATAAAGAATTCGAAAAAAGAATATCATTCAATTCGAATCATTCGAATAACTCTAGGAAGCTGTATCCACACAATAAGAATGATGACGACTTTGTGCGACAGGTCGATTTGCTTCAGGAACAAGCGAACCGACTGGTTTATGATGATGAGGGAAGGGAAAGGTAGGGTGGATTTGAGGTTTTTTGTTAGGAATGATAAGGTTTTTTTAAGTTTTGAGGAAGGAACTTTAAATTTTGAGGGTTTTGTTACCTAAAAATTTAGTTTTCAAGTTTTTTTGTCATCTAAAATTACACTTTTTTTGAGGTTTTGAAGTTTAAAATGTCATTTTTAAGCCTTTTGTTACCTAAAATTAGTTTTTTTCGAAGTTTAAAATGTTTTTTTTGTTACCTAAAATAACAATTTTTTATGTTTTGGTACCGAAAACATCATTTTAAACTTTTTTGTTACCTAAAATTTCAATTTTGATAATGTGTAATATCTAAAACAAGCCAAAACCTATGTACTTTTAGCTCTCACCACGAGTTCCAGCCTCGCAAACAGAGTCTGAAAGAGAACCGAGCCATACCACCACAAGATCGCTTACTGTACGAACTCGAGGATGATGTAAATAATGTAAAGTGCGTTGAAAACGAACCTCGAGTTCAGATCTTGGGCTCAAGCGAGGTTTACAACGATCCACGACAGAGAAGACTGAATCAGATCAACGAATCTCAGAATGCGCAGAAGACTGGCTCGGTAAGGGATATTATAGTAGGCTTGAAAGAAGATTACTAGGTCATTTCACATGATATACTGTAGTTTCTCACAAAATTAGATACATATCACCATCTAAAACAGTAAAAAATATTTATGTTTTCAGCGTGACGGATCTCAACTAGACTTCCGAGACAAGATGAGACTGTTCGCTTCTCAGCTAGGCGAAGACGACCTTCGTGCCAAGTTCAAAGCTTCGTCGGCCGAACGCGAAATCGAAGAATCGGCCTAAAGCATGATTTAACACTTATTTTTTTATTTTTTACGGTCTAATGTTCTCACTTTATCTGTTGTATAAACTGTTAATATTGTGATTGGTTTGCTGTTTCTTGTGTTTTGTTAACATTAATATACTACTCTAACATAGTTAATTGTTTTTTAAGATGGTCGGCTTGAAAATTTTTCTAATTTGGTTTTTTGGGTTTTTTCTGTAATTTTTGACCGTTTTTTTTAATTTTTCCGAAAGTTTTTGGTTGTTCAATAATCATGAGCTATTTTCCAAAGCAAATTCTCTGAATTGGGGGCTTAAATTTATTTGAACATCTAATGTTTTATATTACAAGCTTATATTGCGAGTATAATATACAGTACAAGCTTAGTATTACTAGTAAAAACAAAAATATGCCAACTGGAAAAGATTACTACGGCTTATAATAGGCTATGTACAACTTATAACAGACCTATGTATCGACCTCTGAGCTCGTAAACTGTTAATGTAATCGATGGCAACAGCTGTCTCGATCCGATTCGAATTAGTTTATAAAAACGTTTGAAAAATGCCTGAAGGAAACGGAAAAACTTTGCATGGGATAACACATTGCCAGCGTTTTATGATGTTTTACAAGAAATACACTGATGTAAATGTTGGAATTACAAGGTAAACTGATTTTTATAAGAAGAAGAGTATAATATAGCAAAATGTATTGTTTTACTGGGGTGTACAGGCGGTTTACAGTGTAAACAGCTTGACGTAATGTAAGTTGTTAAAAGTTTTGTCGTTTTTTAATTTGCAAGACGTTATTAGAAAACGACAATCATTTTCCAAACTTTTTCAGAATGCCAAGGCCATTTTAGAAAACTTGTACTAGCTTTCAAAAACTCACCTTAACGATTGTTTTGTTTGCCGATCCATGGTCAGTTTAAAAAGCAATTAGCCATTAGGTATACTCTTGGATGATCATTTCTTTCTCTTCTTTTTTTTCATACCCTATTTATATAAATCCGAGTTCTAAACCAAACAAAATTAAAAAAAAGGTAACTTTAATAAAACGAATTTAAAAGAAACAATTTAAGCTTTAAAAAGAGCTTTGTAATTTACGTATCTTGAGCTTGTACGTAAGGCAAGGTTCAAATATTTAACCTCTTGAGTTGGTGTATGCTTCAGAAGATAAAATAATAAAGGGGAGGACTTCAAACAAGCGATGGTGAAAGGAAAGTTTACTAGACTGGCACAAAACTTCAAAACACCTCGCCTTACAAGGGAGTAGCACCAAATATCCATAGGGTTTTAGAACAAAAGAGCATAAAAAGTTGCAGAAAGTAAAGTTTTCAAAAACTGCAGGATGGCATTGGCTACTGAGTTGCAGTACGCTCAATTTTCTTATTTTTATAAGGCATAGTTTTAAAATTCGAAAAATATATTTTTTGCTATTTTTTTAGGAAATTAACTAAAAGCAAAAATAATTGCTGAAAAATATGTGTTAAATAATATATTGTTTGACTAGCTATTTAAAACATCGTGCCTTAATGGCAAGGCGCAAAAATGAAACTAACGGGATTCGAACTTGTAGTCTTTTGCACACCCGACTGATTACTTAAATTTAGCTAGCCAATTCAAGATTTTTTCCTTCAGAGAAGGGCTCAAGTTTTTCAGAAAAGATTAAAAATTTTTATGTCGCTAATATCTCGCTAGCCGAGGCCATTTAGCAGTTTTTGAAAATAGTTTTCTAGGTAACTTTTTATACTCTTCCATCCTATATAGGGCTTGTTCTAAAACTTTAGGGATATTTGGTGCAACTATCTTTTTAATAAAAAAACAAAAAAATAGTCAAAACCATAAAACAAAGTCATGAAACAGCAAGAGAGCACGTACTATTAAGAGACCGTCAAGCAAAAACTAAAAAAAACTAAACCTCTATCTAATATAAAGTGATAAGTCAGACAAAACCGAGAGACAACGCCAAATCCCGAGACGGAACAGAGAGAGATCACGTCGCTCAGCGATTTTTTTTTCATTTTTTAGATCCTCAGGAGGATCTTGTTCCTGGCCACGAAATGCGGGCCAGGTATTTTATTCTCACCGCCTCCACTTGGGCTTGGCCGCCTTGAAGAGGGGGGAACGGCCCAAACTGTTCCTTACAAACGCGTTTTGTTTACAGTTTACACTCGGCCCCGCCCACTTTCTACAGATTTTTTTTATTTTTTGATCAAACTGCTTGAGGGGGTGGATTTTTATTTGTTGCATTATCGACTGGTAATTGATAGGGGCGAGGGTTTGTTGGGGGCGAAAGAAGAGGGTTTTGAGGGAGATGGGAGGGGTAGAAATGAAGGGAGTTGCAAAGGGGAAGCTCGGGGGTAGAAGTGAAGGGGATGGTAAAGAGAAAGCTAAGGCGGTAGATCTGAGGGAGTAATAAAGCAAAAAAAAAGGGGGGGGGGAGGGTTTGTGGGTCGAACTGAACGGGCGGTAAAGTGAAAGAGGGTGGGAAACTGAAGGTATAGTAAAGAAAAACAGGGGGAGGGGTGAGTTTACGAAAGGGGTGGTAATGATAAAGAGGGTGGGGTAAAACTGAAGGAATTGTAAGGAGAAGTGGGGGGGGTAAAACTGAAGGGATGGTAAAGGGAAAGAGAAGGGGGTGGGGTATAACAGTAGAAATGAAAGCTGGAGGAGTAGTAAATAAGAGGGGAGGATCAAGTTTTTAAACCAGGAACAAAAGTCATAAGACTAAATATAGAATTGTCAAAACTAAAACAACTGAAAGTATGTGAGGCATTTCTAAACCATATGTTTTTTCGAATTAAATTTCGAGTTTTTACAATATTTTTTATATCATTATGGACTATTATTATGGCTTATTTTATGGACTTTTAATTTTAATTTTATTTACAAGTTTGAGATAAACATTCTGAACTTGCTTCTGATTGATTAGATTCGCCCTACTTTTTTTGCTTCGAAATGTGACTTTTGATCATATACTAGTTCAAAGAGGTGTTTCATAAAGTTTTTAAAACAAGGAGTTATTTTAATACAGTGAAACTTTTGTACAACAAACCCTTCTACAGTAAAACACAAAGTATAATGAATTGCTTAGGGATTTAAAACTTTTTTTATTACAAGAAGTTTTGATATAGAGGAGTTTTAAATGCTCTGTGTTTTGAATGCTGAGAGTTTAAAGCTGTTCGTGGTAAACGATTTTCGTTGTACAGAAGTTCTACTGGTTTAATATCGATGTTCAGAAAAAAATGGCCATAAGTTACGGCTTGGAAGGAAGAACGACAAGAAGTTTTTAAAATTTTGCAGTTTTTTTTCAAAATAATTGTTTTTATTTGAATGTTTTTCATTTGGAGACTTTCTTTCATTTGTGTACAGTATAACTTCTGTTTAACAAATTGTTGAAGAACTTAATTTTTTTTGTTGTAAAAAATCCGACATACAGGAGTTCTAAATCTACTGTGTAGTAGTTGATCGAGGATCCACAAATTGTTCGTTAAAGAAGAGTTTGCTATAGAGGGGCTTCTTATAAAGGGGTTTGTTGTAGAAGAGTTCTTTACACAGGAGTTCGTCATAAAGGAGTTTTTATAGAAGAGTTCTTCATAGATAAGTTTGTTATAGAAAAGTTTATTATAGAAAAGTCTGTTATACAGGAATTCTACTGCAGTAGAACTCCTGTATGACGTATATAACGTAACTACTGTATATGTTTTTGTCTTTTAGTTTTATGTCGAATTTTGCATATGAAGCTGTTGCCAACTTTTAATGCCATTCTTTCTTGTTGATTGTTACGAAGGTTTGAAACTGTGATTAATCTTAAGACAACATACGCTTGCAACATGTTTTCATTATCATATGTTTTTTTCAAAATTTTATAGTTTGGAACAATATATAATTCAGGTTTCTTTAAAGTTTATGGCTGTGTAGTACTGTTACCTAACTTTTGGTAAAATCATTTGAAACTAAAGTAGAACTCCTGTATAACGAATCGCTTGAAGATTCAAAATTTGTATGTTATGAACGAGTTTTGGTATAGAGGAGTTTTAAATTCACAGTGTAGTGGTAGTTGGTGATTCAAAATTTGTTTCTTATACAGAAATTTCGTTATAGAGGCGTTTGTTGTACAGGAGTTCCACTGTGTATTAAATGCGCGTGTTTTAAGCCGGTTATGGTGTATTTTGGCTTTACTTTTTTACAATTTTTCTTGTTTTAGGTTGTTCAAATAATTCTGTGCTCTCTCTCGAAACAAAATTTTGGGGTCAGGAAGCACAGAATTATTTGAAAAATTTAATATTCGTCTTAGGCTTACAATATATGTAAAATATTATTATAAAGTTTTCTTTCTGTAGCTATACAATACCATAGAACTCCTGTGTAACGAATCGCTCGGGGTTTTTAAATTTGTTCGTTATAAAGCAGTTTCGGTATAGAGGAGTTTCACATGCACTCTGTAGTGTTTGACTAGGGAAGTTACAAGAGAGAAGTTTGTTATATGGGGTTACCTTTATAAAAGAGTTCTTTATAGAAGACTTTGTTATACAGAAGTTCGTGATATAAAAGTTCGTTATACAAGACTTAAACTATAATTTATTGTGTTTCAGGGCGTGGCAGCTAAGCCCTTTGTAATGAACGACCAACCTTTTTAAACACACTTTTCACTAGCACTATCACCACCTTTCTCCTGTCGCTATGGCTTCTCGTCGTCAGCGACAGCTACAACGCAAATACAATTCTTACAGGTAAAATTTTAAAATTTTCATTTTTCTTTTAGCGACATATAAGTATTTGAAGGGAGGGGGAATGAAAAATTTTTGGCTTTAATTCCAATTTTTGTTGTGAAACGGTCATTATAAATAGAAATTTCAAGTGTTTTATGAGCTCTCTCGTACTGCTATATTAGCTATCTTATCCCCAGAAAGAAGGATGAGTCGTATTTTACAAAAAAAAATTAAAATAATATTATAAAATATATTTTTTTAAATTTTACGGTAATTTATGACTGCTATCCTTAAAATAATGTTGTTTTAGAAGATATACAGCTCAAGAAGATGTCAGTTACCTAACGCATTCAACTCGGTCGGCTTACCGCTCCGAGTCGGTTACATCAACATCTTCAGCTCAGGGTCGCAATTCATCGACCGAAATCGTTACGGTAAAAATTTTTTTCATTTGTTAAAGAATTGTTTTACAGTGTAGTACTACATGTATTAGCCCTCTCTATCCTAAGCCCTGACCTAAGTCCTAGCCTAAGTCCTAGCCTAAGTCCTAGCCTAAGCCGTAGCCTAATCCGTAGCCCAAGCCATAGCCCAGAGCTCTAGCTCAGAGCCCTAGCCTAAGCTCTAGCCCGAGACCTTTGCCTAATCCTAGCTGTAGCCCTTGCTCTAGCTTACCCATACGTCTTCATCAACAGATATCCGTATCTCTACGCGTTGCCTAACCTATACTACTTTTATTACCTAAAACTTTAAATTTCAGGGTTCGGAAACGCGGAGTTACCCGGTCTACATTGCCATTCAGAACTTTACCCCAGATGAGAGTGAAGCGGAAGCCGTGACTTTGGAACAAGGGCAGATTGTAGAAGTTTTGGAGAATAGTAATCCGGCCGCTTGGCTTGTGAGGACAAAGGTAGGATAATATTTTTTAAAAATGTTGTATTTTTGTAAAATACGGCCCTGTTATCGACTCTTTTTTAATTTAAGTGCCGTAGGGTATTACCTTTTTATTAATGTACAGAGTTGAATGTACTTTTGAAAGCCTTAAAAACGATTTTAAAATTGAAAACTTTTTAATAAAACGCATTTTTATAGCCCTAGACCTAGCATTACCTCTAGCTTTAGCTCAAAAATATCGAAAAAATGGCCAAAAACCACAAAAACAGTCCAACACCTCTTATCTAACAATATAAAAAGTAATATTTATACCAATTACAACATCACAAAAGCCTCTAGCTCAGAGTTTATAGCTTATTGTAGGCCATCTTCTTCTTCTTTCTCTCATTTCTTTCCCGCCTCCTTCTTTGCCTCAGGCTGGGCTGTTGGTTCCGATTGGGCCGTTTTTGATTTTATGTCGTAATTGCTCTTGGTCTTGAGGTCGGGATCTTCGTTCACCGATGACGATGGTAGCTCACTTTTGTTTTTGAGTAGGCTCTTTGGTGCGCCTGGAGCACCAGTAGGGGCAGCTGAAGGTGTTTGAGACCCGGGGGGAGGCGGTGGCTGAAAATTGGGGTTTTGAGAAGTTGTAAATACCCCCCCCCACCTTACCCAACCCTGCCTATTCTTACCCTACCCTACCCTATCCTACCCTACCCACCCTACTCTACCCTTCCTTACCATACTCAGCCATTCATACCATAATTTCACAAAGTAAACCTACGACTAGGAGGAGGAGTCCCAGTGGGCGACACCACCGGATTCTTGTTGTTCTTCTTACATCCACACCCAAAAACACTATACAGCAACGTAAAGCTTGTTATAGTCAAGTACAGTAACGCTTCTGTGAAATACATAACGATTAATCTGGTGGCTTTGACGTTTTCTGAAAAGAAGATCTTAAGGGCTTAGTTGCTGTAGCTCTCATAAAGTAGGAACTTTTGCTATTTTCTGGCAATTTTAGGTAATATCATTACATGAAAATGCAAAAAAAGGTAAAATACGTGGTGAATAACATTGAGCAGGTAATATTAGTTTATTTAGGGGGGTAGAGAAGAATTAAAAAAAATTAAAATTTTTTTTGCCCAAAAAGTTCACAGGGGGGACCAAGCTGAACTTTTTTCGAAAAAATTTTTGAGCTGGAGCGGGTGGTGAATAAAAAATTAAGAACCCACTTCTATACAGGCTGTAAAAGTTAACGTTTTACCCCTACATAGACTGTCATAACCCATACCATTCGAACTTACAGTGTTGTTGATTCTTTTTATTCCAAATTCACTAATCTCGAGGCCTTTATCAGCGTTGTAACAGTAAAAATCGACCGTTTTGGTCTAGGAATTCACGAGAAATGAAATTGAAAAAGGGCTTTTGAAATTGAAGAAAATGTAAAAATGAAAAAATTTTAAAATTACCCAAATTTAAGATCTGAAATTTTAATTTTATACCTAATTTATTAGATTTTTTTCATAATCTTCTTTATAAACTTGTTCTTTGTTACAATTTTGTAAAATACGTTCTGAAATTACCCTAAATTAACTTAAAATTGTCTTAAAATCAAAATTTCAGGCCAGACCACCAAAGACAGGGTGGGTACCAGGCTCGTACTTCGAGACTCCGACCAATTACTACAAACAAAGGCGGCGAACTCGAGAACTGGCCAACCAAGATGTGAATCTGACGCCAGAACAGCAAGCAATACTCAAAAGAGAGTAAGTTCTGTTAAGTTATCGAATTGTGCTTTGATTCTTCTTGAATTCTGCTTGAATCAAAGCATAAATAGTCTGTGATCTGCGAAAAACAACGGGTTGCAACAATTGATTTGATCAAAAAATAATCTTTTTTTGTTATTTTAAATATGCTTTATGGTTAAAAATAAGTTCGTATTTTAGTAATTAGGTCGAAAATTGTATAAAATTTTAATATATTTGGTAGTTTAGCCTTTTTTCTTTGAGTTTTAGTTTTTTTTGGGAATTTATGTTCATTTTCACAGGGTTTTTGTTCGTCTTCTTGAAATGCCTGCTTTCTTTCTTGATGTTTCATTTCTTTTTTTGTTTATTTTTAAGTTTAATTATTTCTTTTAAGTTTTGTTTCTTTTTTTTCTAGCTTTTTGTCCTTGGGGTTTAGCTGTTTTTCTTCACTAAAAGCGATTGTGACCCCGCGGCGGTTGTGACCCCGTGTTGGTTGTGACCCCGTATAACTAAAAAAATAAAAAATAATTATATAATTATAATTTGTGGCCCTACCCGACCCTACCCCTGACCTTTTTGGCTCTACCCGACCCTACTCCTGACCCTTTTAGTCCTACCCGACCCTACACCTGACCTTTTTTTTAATGTTTTGACCTTTTCTCTTCATTTTCTAGTTGGTTTTCTTATGTTTTAGCCCTTTTTTCTTCCTTTTTTAGTTCTTTTTCTTATGTTTTAAAATTAGCCTTTTCGTTTTTTTAAAAATATTTCTAAGGATTTTACGACTAAAATGCCTAATTGATCGATAATTCGTTATATTTTAGACAAGTCTACCATGACCTACTACAAACGGAAGAGAAGTTTGTGGACGATCTACGGGGTCTATTGGACAACTATATTCAAGCCTTTCAAGACATAAACATTGCTGGTATTCAGGACATTGTTCTCAACATTACTGAACTCTACAACTTTCATGCAAAGTGAGTGGAAACAAAGTTTTTGCTAAATTTTTGTTTTTTTAGGTTTGTTGGTGTAAAATGTGTTTATAATTGACATTATGGGGGTGTTTTTTTGAAATTTTGCTTTTGTAAAGGAAGTTATTGCGGCTTTACTAAATTTAGCAAAAAATTTTACAAAATTCGGTGTTGTAAAGAAAGTTTTTGCATGTTTTTCAAAATTTTAAGGAGTTTTGCTTTGTAAACAAAGTTATTGCGGTTTTAGTAAATTTAACAAAAAATTTTACAAAGTTCAGTGTTGTAAACAAAGTTTTTGCATATTTTTTCAAAATGAAATTTTTTTTAGTATAATGCTCAAAGGTCTCCAGTACTATTCGGATGATCCAGGAAAAGTTGGCCAAACCTTCGTCCGACTAGAAAAGGACTTTCAACATCATGTAGAGTTTTTAAACAAACTGCCTGAGGCATTAAAGGTCATCAACGAGAATGAGGAGATTTCGAATTATTTGAAAAGTTTGAGCGACAAAGTTGAAGCTGGTAGTCGGAGTTACATTGACTATCTGAATGACATTCCTGATCGGATCAGCAAGTACGAGGATTACTTTAGGGTAAGTTGTAACGTATGTTGTGGTCAGGGAACGTAAATCATGGTCAGAGACGTGGCTACCTTAATATTAGGTTGTTCAATTAATTCTGTGCCTCCAGTCAAAGCAAATTTTTGAGGTCAGGGGCGCAGAATTATATGAACAACCTAATACTTTACCAACTCCTACATATATACACATAACTTACTGTATCTTTCAGGAAATCATCAAATACTCAGCCAGAGCCAATTGCAGTACCAAGAGTATGCAAAAAGCTCTAGAATTGATTCAATCAGTACCCAGAAGAGCTCAAGACCTGTCGCTTACGAATAAGATCACCAAGTATCCGGGAGAGATCAGTCGACTTGGAGGGATTGTCAGACATGTAAGATACGGTTTTCTTACCTATTTTTGGGCTTAATTTATAATTTTTGAAATTTTAATTTTAAAAAATAAAAATTTGTGTAGATATGGCTATTATAACATGGCCTTTTCAGGAAGATTTCGACGTTTGGGAAGATGACGGTGCAGTTCAAGATAGACACGTTTTTTTGTTCAAAAACATGCTGTTGGTCACTAGAAAGGACAACGATAACTATGAACACATACTAACTATCAGGGTAGGTTAATTTTCTTATGATGTAAAATACGAGTGGTGTAGTTTTATGTCTGTAATAGGTTAGAAGATGATATTGTACTACGCCATGGCTATGCTAGGTCAGGACTAGATTCTTATTTTAGTAGGGGCACGGTATGGTACAGTATGGTAGGGCAAGGTAAGGTAGAGTAAAGAAAGATAGAATAAGGTAGGATAAGCTAGGGTAGAACAGGGCAAGGTACGGAAGGCTAGGGTTATGCTATGGTAAATCAGTGTTAAAGTCCTATTTAAGTATTACTATGGTGTGGTATATGGGGTAGAGTAGAGTAGATTAGAGTAGGGTAGACTTGGGCAAAATAGTTTAGGGCAGGTTAGGGTAGATTAAGCTAACATAGAAGGGAATATTGTGGTGTAGTTTAGAGATTGTTGTACAATAAATGTTATTGATGTAAAATACGATGTTCTTTATGATAAGTTTAAACAAAAAACGATTTTTTAAACTTTATATTATAATTCATATAATTTAGTTGGACAAGTACATAGTCCGTCAACTAACATCAGATGAGGACTGTATTGTCTTTCGAGCTCAAGAACAAGGTCTTCCGAACATTCGACTGAAGAAACATGACCCAGTCCAGGCTGAATTCACACGAAAAGCGTGGCTGAAGGATCTTCAGGAAATGCCTTGTGAGTCATTACTTCTCAACACTAACAATGTCTAAAATACGATTTTTTATTTGATGATTAGGTATGAAATGTTTATTTTTCACTTTTACCTGATGATTAGGTGTAAAATGGTTATTTTAGACATTGTTGATGTTTGTGACTTCGTTATTTCGTTTTTCCTTGTTAAGAAACCTTTGGGCTTTCATTTTTTGTATTTTTTTATTAAATAAAATCGACCAGTTCCATTCTACTTGGTGCTACAGTACTGGTACTACCTGATGCTGTATAATGATACTTTTTTTGACCTTGTATACTGATAATACCTAATGCTGTATACTTATAGTATCTGATGATTTTTTAAAGATTTCATGGTTTGAAAAAGCAGTAATTTGTTTTTTATAGCACTACCATGATTTTTTTTATGTTATTCAGTTGTTTAAATAATTCTGTACTCCCTTTTTCCAAAAATTCGTTTTTTGAGGTGATACAGAATTATTTGAACAACCTAATATTTTCCAAAATCAGATTTTTGAATCTGTTATGACACAGTTATCATATTGTGTAGTATTGGGTGTTTTGTAAACTCAATATTAAGGTTGACGTCAAGTTTGATCACGTACATTACCTGGTATACTTTCTTCCCCGCCCCCTTATTTTCTAACAAAAATGGCACTGTAAAGGGAGAGTTTACATTAACAAGGAAAGTACTCAGCCCGTCCCACTGAGAAGCAACTCAGAGTTTTTATAATTCTTGGTATCACTGACAGTGCAAGCAAAAAGTTTAGTTTGTGCTTTTGAGTTTTAAAATTTAAATATTTGAGTTTTCGGCAAATTTGGCATTGTTTTTCAAGCAATTTATTCTGACTTTCTAGACAAGCTAAAATTACAAATTTAAAAATGATATTTAAAGGTTTTCTATCAGTATATCAAAGAAAAACGCTTAAAAGTCAAAAAAAATGACAGTTATAGGCTTGAAACACAATGCCAATTCCGAAAAAAAAATCAAAAATAATTTTTTTGATATCAATGTAAATTTTTATTGAAAAAAAGAAAAACTAAAATTTTGAAACAAAAAGTAATGACAGAGAAGCGGTTTGGCATAACTGAGACATCTGGATCAAATCATATTAATCTCTTGAACTTAAAAGCATAAAATGTGGGTTTAAAATGGCATGTTGCAGTCAAAAAAGCATAGCCAAGGCATATATTGCAGTAGTTTTAAAATTATTTGAAAAATTGGTACAGTAACTTTAATTCTGTGGCTAAATATTACATTAGTTTGGTTTTTTGACTAGATATTACAGTAATTTGGCTGAATATTACAGTAATTTGGTCGTTTTCAGCCAAATTTTACTGTAATTTTAAGTTCGGTGCCATTTCCAGCTAAAACTGAAAAGCTGAGTAAATTATGAACCCGCTCTGCCATATTTACTTTGTTGTTGTTGATCGTATGAGTAATCGGTGCACTTCCGTCTCTCTGAACATTGGAAGGGCGGGTCCATAACATGATGTTTTATCACTCCCCAACCTTGATCACCCTTCTTGCAAGCTCAATTTCAAACAAAACAAGAGGATTTTGAATACAAAACACTTGTAATTTTAAAAAAAAAGACCTACTACAATATAACCAACACCTATCACAACATTTAGCCTACTATAATATCCAAATACGATGGCATGATCAAGCGAAACTACCACGAAAATGTTGCGGGGGAGCGAGAACAACTGTCGTAGGGCACAATTAAAGGCAGTTTGGCAGGCGCGGAGAGAGTGTGGCGAGAGCGGAGGGCGGGGACAGAGAAAGAGCGGGTCGGATCTCGGAGAGCCTGAGGGGGTTCCGATCGGTGGGCCCTAAGCTTCTCCTACTCATCCTGCCTAGCGGGCCTTTTCTTCGACAAACTTTGGGAAAAAGTGCGCGAGCTATTCCTAGTTAGGCCGGCTTATTTGGACTACAATTTGGAGCTAGGCCAGGCTTGCTTGGACTAAATTTTCGAGCTAGGCTAGAATTATTTTGACTAAGATATTGCTATTAGTCGGGCTAGTTTATAAGGCTAAAAACCTTTATTTTTTGCTAGCCAGGCACGGCAAAGGGCTTTCAATTCGGTCGAAAGGCTTAGTTTTCAAGTTTCGACCGTTTGATTAGCTTGCCGGTGGCTAGGCCAGGCGATTTTATACAAAGTGTTACCTAAAGTTATTAAAAACTTTTAAAATCGAGGATTTTTAAGCCTAAAAAGACTATTTTTAAGCCTAAAAACCTAATTCTAAGGCCCAAAAACATTATTCCTAAGCCCAAACCTACTACAATATAAGCCCAAACGTGGCTGGACTAAACCCAAAAACCTAAAATTTTCAATTCTTAAACCCAGGCCCTTGAGGCCAGCCCAAAGTCAGCTATGGTGCTGAAGGTAATGTACGTGATCGAGCTTCTGGATGCCGACGACGGTGGAATCGAACTGGTCGATCCAGCATGGAGTGAGTTTGGACTAATTCCGAGACTTTTCAGCTGGCGAAAAAGGGTCGGAAACGGTCACTGGGACCGATTTTGACGTGAACATCAGTGATGTGCATTCGGAGTTCAGCGAGTATTCGACCATCAGTCGGAAATCGACTTCTGCCATCGGTTCGACTGACTTTTTTTTGGAAAAATTTTGGGAAAATGCCATTTTTAAGATGATTTTTAATGGTTTTATGCCCATTTTTTGACTTTTTTAGATATTCTAGGGTTAGTACTATATAGTACGAGTTATGTTTAACCAGTACTATGCTTTCTCTACTTATTTTTTGCTATTTTAACGCTAAAAATGGCACAAAAAAACCAAAAAGTTTGGAAAAACTTTGAAAAAATCTTAATTTTTAGGTAACAAATTAATCTTAAATTTGTTTTTTAGATTTAAAATTGTAGGTTTAGATATAAAAATTGTATTTTCAGGTCCAGAAGAAGGTCCACCACGAAAAAAGATCAAATCCCCACCGGCAATCTCGCCCACCGGCTCATCGACCAGCTTATACAGTGGGGGGTCCAGTATCGATTGGAGTAAGTACTAAACTTTAATTTTTTGAAATTTTGATATATTTTAGCGTATTTTAGATTATTTTTTTGTTGTTGTTTTTTTTTTATTATTGTAAATTGAAGGGTAGAAAAGTCTTGTCGCAAATTTACACTGTTTTTAACGTTAAAAAACGACATGACTTTTTTTGAAGTTATTAAGGGTTTTGGTTATTGTATTTTACATTTAAAAACTACCTTATTACTAAACTTTTGTGCTTTTAAAATTATTTTTATTAAAAATTTTAAAAAAATTTTGAAATTAAAATTTTTTAAAATTTTTAAAATTTCGAAAAAAAAAGTTTAATATAAAAATTTCAGCGACAACCGGTACCACGCTTGATATGCAAGGTACCCGAGTGACACGAACACAATATGGATTCAGAACGCTACAGGAATCCTCAGCCAAAATGTGCTTAAAAGTCACTGGATATCCTCTACCAGAAATCACATGGTATGTCACTTTTACTTAGATATTTTTGAGTTTGGGTGGGGGATTTTGGAAGAAGGGACGATGAGGGGGCTAGGGTATGGATTGGATGAGGTTGGGTTATCAACTGCAGGGGGGTTAGTAGGGTAGGATAAGGTAGGGTAGGGTAAATTAAGGGTAGGGCAGGGTAGGTTAAGGGAGAGCAGGGTGAGGTAGGGTAGAATATCATAGAGTAAAGTATGATAAGGTAGGGTAAGGTAATGTAAAGTAAGATAAATTAAGAGAGGATAAAGTAATTTTTTTGTTTTAAAATTTTTTTAATTGCAATTTTTATAAATTTTTAAATAAAAATGGCACTTTAGGTACAAGGATGATGTTCTCTTGAAAGAAGACGAACGCCGAACATTCTACGCCGATGACGATGGTTTCTTCGCCATGACCATCGACCCAGTTCAAGTAGGTTACCTTCTACTACAATATTGTACTCGATTTTCGTTTAATACTAGCTTTAATAAACCATTGGTAGTCAGTAAATTCAATTACTCAACCCATACTTCACCTTCTTTCAGGCCACAGACACAGGTCGCTACACATGCGTAGCCACGAACGAGTACGGTCAAGCCTCGACCTCCGCCTTCTTCAAGGTCCTGAAGGTGGAGAAGGAAGCCGCGCCACCAGCCTTTGCCAACTCTTTGCGGGATCAGGAGTGCAAGGAAGGTGACGTCGTGAACTTTGAGTGCGAGGTGGAGGGATGGCCCGAGCCGGAGTTGGTGTGGCTAGTCGATGAACAACCGCTTCGACCCTCACACGACTTCCGACTACAGTATGATGGGCAGAAGGCGTCGTTGGAGATCCGTGATGCTCAACCCGATGATACTGGAATATATGCTGTTAGAATCACAAATGAATTTGGTACCAAAGAGACCAATGCCAAACTGGTGGTACAACCAGACCCGGACAAGAATCATGTCGCTCCGGAGTTTCAGGTAAAGACTAAGGGTGTTTTGGGGTTATGTAGATGGGGGAGACCTACTACAATGTTGGAATGGTTAGGGGTACCGCTGGGTTAAGGTAGGGTAAAGAAAGGTAGAGTAAGGCTATGGTTATACTGTAGGGTAGGATAAGATAAGAGAGGGAAGGGTAGGGTAGGATATCAAAGAATTGGGTAGAGTAAGGTGAAGAACATAAAGAGGTATGATTACTGTAGGGCAGGGCATGGTATGAAATGTAGCTTAGGGTAAAGTAGGGTACAACTTTGGACATATTGAGGCAAGGAGGGGTATGCGGAGGGGGGGGGGTATAGTAGTCCAAAGCAATATGGCTATGGTATTACCAGGCAAGGTAGGATAGGGTAGGGCTAGGGTAAGGTAGAGTAGGGTAGGGTAGGGCGGGGTAGGGTAGGGTAGGGTAAGGTAGATTAGGGTAGGGTAAGGTAACATAGGGTATAGTAGTGTGGGGTAGGACATGGTAATACTTTTTTATAGGCTTTCTCTCATCTTAAAATAGTAAAAATGAAACTTTAGTCGCAGTTATAACAGTTATGTACAATATAACAAGAACGAGCCACTGACCCAATATTACATATTGTAGGCCGTGACCGAAGACGTTGAATGCGACGAAGGTGACACAGTCAAATTCAAAGCTGTCATAACCGGAGACCCAGAACCGGAAATTGC
The DNA here is from genome assembly GCA_904066225.2 of Bursaphelenchus okinawaensis. NCBI lineage: Eukaryota > Metazoa > Nematoda > Chromadorea > Rhabditida > Aphelenchoididae > Bursaphelenchus > Bursaphelenchus okinawaensis. The sequence goes on along the minus strand of CAJFCW020000001.1, from coordinate 8,102,739 downwards.
TTGGTACGTGAATGGCCACCCATTGACAGCATCAGAAAAGATTAAATTCATATCAGAAGACGGTATCTGCATCGTCACCATCAAAGACGTCTCACGACACTTCGATGGCACTGTCACTTGTGAGGTGAGTATTCAATTGGGGTTTTTTAAATTTTACTTTGCTTTTGAATTTTTTTAATTTTCGATTTTAAAAATTTTGAATTTTGGCTTTTGAGGGTAAAATACGACAACTGGCGGGCCGTTTACAGTATTTTTTGATTTTATTACATGAGTCCCACCACGAAAACATGAAAAATTCCAAAACCTTTATTAAACTGTTTTGTTTTGAGTACAATACGTTCGTTTTTCATAGTTTAAACTTGATTTTCATATTACTTTTTGATAAATTTCTAAAAATATTTTGGGTCCCACCACGAAAACATCGAAAATACCAAAGCTTTTGTTGATTAGACTTTTTTGAGTAAAATACGAAATTTCAAGTATAAAATGTGTTTTCATATCATTTTTGGTAAATTTCTAAATATATTTTAGGTCCCACCACGAAAACATGAAAAACTTAAAAACTTTCAATATTTAGACATATTTTATGAAATACGATAGTTTTATACACTACACTATTTTTAGAATATTTCAATATTTTTTGCAGCAATTTTTAACTTTTTTTTCGAAATTTAAATTTTAAAATTTCGAAAAGTTTTTGTTTTCGAAAAGAGCTTTATTTATAACAATTTATAACTAATTTTAATGCACTTTTTGGCTTTTATTTATCTCAAACGCCCGAACCGATCCATGAAAGCCGACAGGTGCCCCCGGAGAATGTTTTAAAAAAAGTAAAAAAGGCATTCCATCGCCTACGCATCCAGTTTTGCCCTCAGGGGCTTTTCGGTGCGAAAATAATTGATAAAACCAGAAATCAGGGCAAAATTGAAATGAAATGGCAAAAAAAATTTTAAATATATTAATTTGCTATATATTTCATAATTTTCAATGATAATACTTTGTTCTTATGGTTGATTTTAGTTAAATAAAGTAAGATGGAAACATTTTGGCGTATTTTACATTAAAACCATGTCTTCGTAGTGGGACCTAAATTTAAACCAAAAGCCAAAAATTAGGAAAAAACACACTTAAACCTACTAAAAACCATTATCATGCTATGTAGTATAAAAATAAGCTTAAAAATTCATTTTGAGAGTTTTCGTGGTGGGAGTCATCTTAACTGAAGAAAAAGTGAAATAACCTAACTTAATTTCCTCGAAAGACACATTTTGTTTAATAGTATATGAAAAAATGAATATACATATGAAACTGTTATGAAAAATTTCAAAATTACTCTCAAAATGACCCTTTAAAACTAAAAAGTTCGAAATTTTAGGGTAAAAACCGGCTGGGAACAACGACTTGTGATGCGCGCCTTAAGGTCCGCGTTCCCCCACTACCACCACAGTTCGACCGACCATTGGAGGACCGAATCGTCACCGAAAAGTCGGCCGTCATGTTCGAGGTGGACGTGAGCGGCTACCCCGACCCCAAGGTCGAGTTCTTCCTCAAGGGCAAGAAGCTGGAGGACGGTGTGAATGGAGTAGCCATCGTACAACGCGACAACTACTACAAGGTCACCATTCAGAACTGTTCTCTTACCGAGCACGATGGCGAGGTGTTGGCCCGTGCCATCAACGAGCACGGTCAAGCCGAAAGTCGAGCACGTTTGGTGGTGGAGCCGGAGGAAGAGGACTCGAGAAGTGCTCCCACCTTCCTCAAGGACATTGAGGACCAGACCGTGAAGATGGGCGAGAAGGCGACCTTCACAACTTGCGTTAAAGGCAGCCCCAACCCCACCGTGAGTTGGTTCATCAACGGCGAGAAGCTCGAAGCCAACAACGAGCACGTAAAGATCGACGTCAACGGAAGCGACCACAAACTGGTTGTGGATTCGTCAAAGTACGCCGGCACAGTGTTGTGCAGAGCTGAGAATCCAATTGGCCGTTTCGAGACCAAAGCACGGTTGATCGTGCTACCGTTGGAGAAGAAGAAGAAGGCTCCGGAATTCGTTCAGCCCCTCACCGACGTCACCGAACTCCAAGGCAACACGGCCGTCTTCGAAGTCACCGTGGACGCCGAACCCAAGGCTACATTAACCTGGAAGGTGAACGGTGTCACCGTGACCGAGAACGAAAAATTCAAATTCCGTGAATTCAACGGAAGCTCAAAACTCGAAATTCACAATATTGATCTCAACGATGTGGGCACGGTGACATGCACCGCCACAAACTCAGAAGGCGAAGCAACGTGCCAAGCCAAACTCAACATGAACAGAAAGGAACAGAAGCCGATTCTGAAGAAGAAGCCCCAGAATCAGACCGTGCCCATCGGCCAACGTGTCACATTCGAAGCACAAGCCGACGCCGTTCCCGCGGCCGAATTCACCTGGTACATTGACGGTAAAAAGGTGTGGAACTCGACGCAGGGCACGACGATAGAAACAGATTCACAGTCGGGTAGCACGAAGCTTCACATCGACACGAACGTGCTTCCGAACCCAGCCACCATCGTGATTGTAGCCGAAAATAAACTAGGTACAGATGAGGGCATGGCCCAACTCTTTACTACACAAGCTACAGATGACTCGTCAAAGTTTGAACACGAGAAGCTACGTGAATCCGCTCAATTCAACGTAAGCTCGGATTCTGGAGAACCAACCACAACAATTTCACACGAGAAACTTCAAGAAGGTGGCCGAAACGTCATCTCGTTCGAAGCCGAAGAAGAACCCTATCGTCGTGAATCCATCGAACGCTTCGAAGAGCACGCCCACTCCAACGTACAGCACGGCACCGGCTTCGACCAGCTACAACAAGCCCAACAACAACTCGTAATGCAGAAGGAGCTCTTTAACCAACGAGTCCAACGTGGACATCAAGCACAGTTTCAGACCAACGTCCAGAACGCCGACAATGTGCGCTGGTTCATGGGTGATCAGCTACTGGCCCAAGGCACGCCAGGCATCAGATTCCCTCAAGGAGCGCCGAACGAACACATTCTGATCATCGAATCGGCCCAATCATCCACAACCATCAAGTTCGAAGCCGGTTCAGGTGACAATCAGATCCAAAGCCTAGCCAGGCTTGACGTAGCTGATCGTCCCACCTTCTCGCACGGTGGCCTAAACCCAGTAGTTAAGGTGGAAGAAGGTCAACCAGTAGTACTCAATGTCAAGTTCACAGAAGAAGCCAAGATCAACTGGAGCTACAACGACAAGCCAATCATTGAAGCCGTTCCAGGAGCTCAGGTCACGACAGAGCACGGTGAATCTATTCTGAGGATCCCAGAAGCCAAACCAGACATGAACAATGCCGTTCTAGGTGTGACGGCCGAGAACGAGTTCGGCAAAGCGTCGGAAGAGACGAAGCTAGTCGTAGACAAGAAGGGCGAACCACCAAAGATCACCAAGGGACCACCCAACAAGTCGGTACACGAACACGAAGTGGTACTCTTCTCAGCCGAAGTCAGCCAAGTCCAGCCCACACCTCAGGTCGAGTGGAGGGTGAACGGTGAGCTCGTGACGCCACAGAATCCGACCTTCGCCCTCAGTCAAGTCGGTAATCAGTACATGCTAAGAGTGAACGATGCCTCCATGAATCACACTGGCAATGTTACAGTAACCGCGAAGAACTCGGCCGGCGAAGACTCGGCCCAATCCACATTCGAAGTCAAGAAAAAACAGAAGCCGCTACCCAGCTTCAAACAAGACCTACCAGGCGATTTGAACGCCAAAGAAGGCGAACCTCTGAAGGTCACCGTGAACGCTCCGAACGCCGATCAAATCAACTGGTCGTTGAACGGTCAACCGTTGAAAGACGGCCAAAACGGAGTGCAAATCAATCAGAACGGCCCCGAATCCATCCTCAACATACCATCCGTATCCAAAGATCACGCCGGAAAACTGGGCGTGGAGGCGGTGAACGAAACCGGAAAACAGAATTCAGATTCCAACCTCAACGTCACGCCCAAAGGCTCCCCACCAAAGGTCACGGAGTGGCCGAAAGGAGCTCAAGTCACGGAGAAAGAGACGGTCCAGTTCTCGGCCGTTATCACTGGCGAGCCAAAGCCCGAAGTCCAATGGGTCGTTAATAACAAGGTCGTCCCAGCTTCGGCCGACAACTTTGTTCTCTCGGACGATGGCAATCGCTACACACTCACCGTGAAAGACACGAAACTGGAGAACGGTGGAGAAGTCAGAGTCGAGGCCAAGAACATTCATGGTTCAGATAAGGCCGCCGCCTATTTGGAAATTAAGCCGGCTCCAAAACCACCAATATTCAAACAGAAGCTGAATGATGCCAATGTTGACGAAGGTAAACCAGCTACATTTACGGTAACATTGGAGAATCCAACTCCAGATACCAAGGTTACTTGGAGTTTGAATGGAAAACCATTGGAAAACGGACCTAATGCTCAGGTAAGGACAGGGTTTTGGACTTCATAAGGCTTTGAGAAGGTTGTTTAGGGGAAAACTAAGTCTTGAAGACAATATTTTAGGTATTAAAAGGCTCAATTAGACTCAAACATAAGGCTTAATGATATTGTTTTAGGTTTTAAAGGCTTGAAAACAGTCGTTTAGACAAAAACAAAGCTTACATAAACCCTATTTTAGGCCTTAAAAGCTTTTGAAACGGTTATTTTAAACAAATCTTAGGTTTAAAAACCTTATTTTAGGTATTAAAATCTGTAAAAACATTATTTTAGCCTTTAAAAGTTTGAAAAAAGGTCTTTTTGACTAAAAATCGAGCTTCTAAAACAATATTTTAGGTGATAAAGGCTAAAAAAAGCTAGGAAAATTAGATTTTTTTATAAAATAATCAACTGTCAAGCAATAATCATGCTTTTTCTACCTAAAACAATATCAAAAACATTGAATTTCAAACATTATTTTAGGTAAAAAACCGTAAAATAAGCTAGGATCTTTTGATTTTTAAGAAAATATTCAACTAAAAAGGAATAATCAAGCCTTTCCTACCTAACATAATATCAAAAACCTCTAATTTCAGACATTATTTTAGGTAATAAACCCTATTTCAGATAACCGACAACGGAAACGGAACTTACACATTAACCATTCCAAACGCGACTCCAGACATCGCCGGCAAAGTCGCGGTAAAAGCCGAGAATCCAATCGGAGCCAACGAATCCGATGCCAATCTGAACGTGAAGCCAGCCCTGAAGCCACCAATCTTCAAACAAGGCCTCGGCGATCAGAATGTAAACGAAGGAAAGCCGGGCCAATTCACGGCCGTCCTCGAGAATCCCACGCCCGACACTCGAATCACCTGGCTTTTGAATGGGACACCCATCCAAAATGGGCCAAATGCTCAGGTACGACAATATCGACTGGGTTTTTGATGTCTTATGAGTCAAGTTTATGGCCTGTGGGTAGTGTAACAAAAGTTTATTGACTTCCAGATGTTGTTTTAGGTTAGGAAAGTGGAGTTTTTGATAAGCTGGAGGTTGGAAACTTGAGTTTCTGTGGGTTTTTAGGTATAAAACTTGATTTTCTATATTGTTTTAGGTCTAAAACTTGATTTTCTTCGATTTTTTAAGCTTAAAACTTTTTTTTTAAATTTTTATTTGCCTAAAACATGATTCTCTATGCTTTTTTAGGTGTTAAACTTAAGTTTCTTCAATGTTTTAGGTATAAAATGAAATTTGTTGAAGAATTCTAGCCAGAAGACTCAATTTTTGAATGATCTTTCCTCAAAAATGCCATTTTTCAATAACCCAGACCTTAAATTTTATCAAACTTTATTCACCAAATACCAAGATAATTAAATTTCACACCTAAAAACCAAAACTTTCAGATCTCGGACAACGGAAACGGCACCTACACCCTCAACATTCCATCCGCCACCCCTGACCAGACCGGTAAAATCTCGATTAAAGCCGAGAATCCGGCCGGATCCAACGATTCCAACGCCAATCTCAACGTGAAGCCGGCTCTAAAGCCACCAATATTCAAACAAGGCCTTACTGACGCCAATGTGGACGAAGGAAAACCGGCTACATTCACCGTGACGCTGGAGAATCCAACTCCAGATACGAAGTTGACTTGGTTCTTGAATGGAAATCCAGTTCAGGCTGGTCCGAATGCTCAGGTAAGAGTGGTATACTAGTAAAGGGGCTTTTTGGGGACTGGGGATGTTGTTGTAGGCTTTTCTTTGAAATTTAAATTTTTTTCTGGTGCCTATGTCAATATTTTTACCTTAAAAATCCATAAAAAACCTAAAAAATCCCAATTTCAGATCTCCGACAACGGAAACGGAACCTACACCCTAACCATCCCGAACGCCACACCCGACCAGTCGGGTAAGGTCAGTGTGAAAGCCGAGAATCCAGCTGGCGCCAACGAATCCAACGCCAACCTGAACGTGAAGCCGGCTCTAAAAGCACCCATCTTCAAAGCCAATCTCACTGATAAGACTGTCAATGAAGGACAGCCGATCAGGTACGATGTTGCTCTAGAGAACCCGACTCCTGACACCAAGCTGACTTGGCTTTTGAATGGGAAACCGTTGGAGAATGGGGATCAGTGTCAGGTAAGGCTACTGAGTGCCATGCCTACATAGGGTTTATTATATTGTGTTAGATATCAATGATTATGTTGTTCAAATAATTCTGTGCCCCTCATTTTTGAAATTGTTGTCTTTGTGTTCTTTCAATGCGTTGAGGGGGCACAGAATTATTTGAACAACCGAATAGATATATTATTATATTCTTCTCAATTCAATATCTCCACAACAACAATATCCCTTGATCCACAGCTTCACATATCATCTTTTTATACCTAAACTTATATTCCCCACCTTTATCACTTTTTATCACTCTAAATCATCAAAATCCCCCACTCTCGACCACCGGAACATTAAAAACCACACACTTTGCAGATCGCGGACCATGGCGATGGCACCTACCACCTGACCCTGTCCCACGCCACCCCCGACATGAACGGTCAGCTCACGGTGAAAGCCGAGAACCCGGCCGGAACCACTGACTCATCAGCCAAAATCGAAGTTAAAGTAGCCGGAGACAAGCCCAAGTTCAGTAAAGTACCTCAAGATGCGGAGACGGAGGAGGATGCATCAGTCAAGTTCAGTGCCTATGTCAGTGGAAAGCCAAGCCCCAAGGTGACATGGTATCTGAATGGAGAAGAGGTCAAGGACAGCGATGTGATCAGGGTTAAGCACGATGCTGAAAGTGGAAAAACTTCCATCAGAATCTACAAACCTACCATTCCGCAGGTAATTTTGAATTTAAAGATATCAAAGGCCATTTTTGGTGATAAGAGGATATTATGTAGGCTATAGTTATAAGAAAAGGCTAGAAAAAGTCGTATTTTAAAGAAAATTGGAGATAAATGCATGTTTAGCGCTTAAAACATATTGTAGTAGGCTGTAGTTATCGTAAAACACAAGGAAAGACCGTATTTTACCATACATTAGGTTGTTCAAATAATTCTGCACCCCCTCTCAAAACAAATCTTCGCTATTCGGAGGCTCAGAATTATTTGATCAACAATAATATTATGTGTAAAAGTAAAAAACACTAAATTTCAGAGCGGCACAGTCAAGGTCGTAGCCGAAAACGAGCACGGCCGAATCGAAGCCCAAGCCAACCTCACAGTCAGCAAGAAACGTGACATTCCCGAGTTCATGACCGACATGTCCGATCGCCAGATCAACGAAGGCGAGAGTGCCAAGTTCGTGACCCGAATCGTCGGCTACCCCGAGCCCGAGGTCACATGGACAATCGATGACAAACCCATCTCAGCCAACAACATCAAGGTATCAGCCTCAGGCGATACCCACACATTAGAGATCACTGATGCCAAGATAGAACAGACTGGTGAGGTATCATGCGCGGCTACAAACTCTAAAGGAACGAAGAAACAGAACGCTCAACTCATCGTGAAAGAGGTCGGCCGTGCCCCACTCTTCATCCGAAACCTCGAGGACAAGCTGGTGGACGAACGTGAGACGGTGGTAATGCTGGCCGAACTCGACCCCAAAGTGAAGCCGAAGCCAACAGCTTCATGGTTCAAGGATGGCCAACCTCTCGTCTCAGATGACCATATCAAGGTGGAGATCAGCGAGAACGGCCAATGCAAGCTCATGATCCTCCAGGCTCAACTCACGGACAAATGCCGAATCAGCATCAAGGCCGAGAACCAGTACGGTACGGCCGAAACCGCCGCCAGCATCGCCGTCCAACGCAAACAGATGCAGTCCAAACCCCAGTTCTTATCAGAACTCCAACCCTTGGTGATCCAAGAAGGTGACAGTCTCCAAACCAGTATCCTTATCAGTGGAAACCCAGTACCAAACGCCAAGTGGTACATCAACGACCAGCTGGTGTGCCAAACCGAAGACACGGAGATCAAGAACGAGAACGGTGTCTACTCGCTTGTTATCCATGGCTGCACCACCGACATGACTGGCAAGATCAAGGTCACCGCCGTGAACAGAATGGGCGAAGTCAGCACGGAAGGCAAACTCACCGTGATCGCCCCGATCCCAGTCGAATTCGAGACATCGTTATGTGATGCAACGTGCCGTGAAGGAGATACCCTCAAACTGAAGGCTGTCCTAGTAGGAGAACCCATGCCAGACGTAACGTGGTACGTCAATGGCAAAAAGCTGGTCGAATCACAGAAAATCAAGATTCACGCCGAGAAGGGAACGTACACGGTAACCATCAAGGACATTACCATGGATTACTCCGGTAAAGTACTGTGTGAAGCCGTCAACGAATTCGGAAAAGCATCATCAGAAGCCATGTTGAAGGTACTACCTCGCGGTGAACCTCCAGACTTCCTAGAATGGCTCTCGAACGTGCGTGCCCGTGCCGGAAGCAAGGTGGAGCACAAGGTCGTCTTCACCGGCGACCCGAAACCAGTACTATACTGGTACATCAACAACAAGGAGGTGAAGGATGGAGTCGATGGAATCACCATCAAAACCACCGACAACACCTCCATCCTCACCATCAACAGCTTCAACCCCGAAGCTCACGTCGGAGAGATCATCTGCAAGGCCGAGAACGATGCCGGCGAAGTATCGTGCACGGCCAACATGATCCTGTACACCTCGGACATGGTCTCGGAATCAGAATCTGACGCCTTCGCCGAAGACCGACTCGAAGACTTCAAAGAAGACACTCGCGAAGAACTGACACGAACCCCGACACCAGTCATGGCACCGTCCTTCATCACCAAGATCAAGGATACCACCGCCAAGAAGGGACACCAAGCCATCTTCGAGTGTGTCGTCCCCGACACCAAGGGCGTGTGCTGCAAATGGCTCAAGGATGGCAAGGAAATTGAACTCATTGCCAGAATCAGAGTCCAACAAAGAACCATCGATGGCCATATTGCGAACGAACTTATCATCGACGATGTTTTACCTGAAGATGCTGGTAAATACACCGTTGTTGTGGAGAATACTGCTGGAAAAGATCAATGTGAAGCTACTTTAACTGTTATTGGTAAGTTATCAAACCTTTGGATTGGGGAAAATATGAAAAAATTGAAATTTTTATATTATTCATGATCTTCTTCGATAAAAATCTTTTTAAAACTTTATTCTTGTGACGTTTTTAAACTAAATATAGATTTAAAATATAAAAAACGTCCCAAAGAATGTTATTAATAAGCTACGAAAGCAAAAACCTTTATAAAATACCGAAAATCTCAAGTTTCATCAAAATTATATTACACTAGATGGTGAATGTCACAAAATCATAAAAAAACAACAGTCAAACCAAATTTTGTCAATCAAAAACATACCTAAAATAAAAACCACATATTATAGATGCTCTCGAGAAGAAGGCACCAGAAAACAAGGCTCCAGAATTCACGGTGAAGCTCCAAGACAAGTCCACGCCACTGAAGGAGAAAGTCGTCCTGGAATGCAAGGTTACCGGCGTCCCAGAGCCCGCTATAGCCTGGTTCAAGGACAACAAGCCAGTAGCTGAAACTGGAGAACCAATCAAGGTTGAAAGCAAACCAGACGGAACTCAAGTTCTTATCATTGAATCGGCTCAAGTGTCGAGTCAAGGTGAATATAAGTGTGTGGCCAAGAATGACGCTGGAGAAGCCAAGACTGAAGCCAAGGTTACTGTTGAAGGTAAATTTTACTTTATTTTCACCGTAGTTTGATTTTTGGTTATTGGACGAAATGTCACTCAATTATCGGAAAATTAGACGAAGTGTCAAAAATTTATTGGATTATGGAATATCGTTTGTTTTCGGCCGTTTTTGGTCTTTTTTCGACAATTTTATGATTGAATTTGAAGTTTAGCACAAAGTTTTGATTTTTTTTTCACATAAAAATGTAAAATTTTTTGATATTTATACCCGTTTTTAAAGTTTTACCTCAGGTTTTGTCTGGTTATACCCGTTTTTTGCCACTTTATCCACCTCACAATCGCACAAATTTTAGCACAACCTCCACTATTCACCAAGCCTTTATCGGACAAGGAAATCAAGGTTGGAGAAACGATTATTCTCGAATGTAGTGTCACCGGAACACCTCAACCGAACGTTGAGTTCTATTCGGTTGTGGACAATGTTCGTCTTCAAAGTGGCACTCGTGTCGCTGTTCAACACGATGCCTCCAACACTCACTGGAGGTTGGTGATCAAAGATACCAAGGAAAACGACCTCAGAGAGTACAAGGCTGTGGCTAAGAATGCCGCAGGCGAAGTGACCTGTCAATGTGTAGTTAGGGCTTCTGGACCGAAGATGGAGAAGCCAAAGATCACAGACGGTCTGAAGCAGACCAAGGTGAAGGAAGGAGAGACCACAGAGATGGGCGTGAAGGTCGCTGTGAACCCAGAAGTCCAACCTGAGGTGGAATGGTTCAAGGATGGTAAGAAGATTGAGCCAGAAGCCGACCATGTCAAGATTCTCTCCGATCACGCTACCGGAAGCTACGTGTTGAAGGTGTTGAACGCTCGTGCTTCAGATGAAGGTGAATATACTGTGAAGGTGACCAACAAGGCTGGATCAGATCAATCTGAAGCCAAGATGGCGGTCGAGAAGGAAGAGTTCGTGGCTCCAGAATTTGTTCAGCCTCTAGAAGGCTTGGAAGTGGCCGAACACGATACGGCCGAACTAAAGGTACAAGTTACTGGAAAGCCCCAGCCAGAAGTCACTTGGCTCAAGGATAACACTCCAATCAACATTGACAACAGTCATGTGATCAGAAAGGACGGCGCTCAAGGAGAACATTCGCTCACGATCAAGGACGTTCAACTGGCTGATGCTGGCAAGTACTCATGCCAGGCTGTCAACAAGGCAGGCCAAGCTGAGACTAAGGCCAACTTTGGAGTTCAGGAAGAAGCTGAAGCTCCTAAGTTCATTGAAGGTCTGAAGCCAGTAGAGATCAAGGAAGCCGAAACGGCCAAGTTCGATGTTGTAGTAGCTGGAAAGCCTGAGCCAGAAGTTCAGTGGTTCAAGGACGGAAGACCAGTCCAGTTGGATGGTGAACATGTTATAGCTTCAAAGTCTGCTGATGGTAAACATTCTTTGACAATCAAGGACGCCAGGAACGTTGATGCTGGTACTTATAGTGCCAAGGCTGTTAACAAAGCCGGCTCTGATGAATCCAAGGCTAACCTTGGTGTTATTGAAGACGTTGAAGCTCCAGAATTCATCAAACCACTAGAAGATCTAGAAGTCAGTCCAGCCGACTCAGTGAAACTCGAAGTCAAGGTTGTTGGCAAGCCAGAGCCAGAAGTGGCGTGGACCAAGAACGGTGAGCCCGTTCACATCGACAACCAACACATTGTCAGCAAGAAGGAACAAGATGGTACACATAGTCTGACGATCAACGATGCTACCACAGCTGACGCCGGTACCTATTCGTGTCAAGCTACGAACAAAGCCGGAAGGAAGGAGAGCATCGGCCAACTCAAGTTCGGCCAAGAAGGTCAAGAACAACAAGGTGAAGATGTGGCTCCGATGTTCATCGAGCCTCTGAAGCAGTTGAACATCGAAGAAGGCAAGCCGACCGAGCTGATTTGTAAGGTGAATCCGGAGTCGAAGCCAGAGATCAAGTGGTTCAAGGACGGTCACGAAGTGAAGCCAACTCAGAACTTGGTACTAGAACAGTCAGAGGATGGTACCATCAAACTCAAGATTCTGAAGGCGACTTCAGAAGACGTCGGCGAGTATCGTTGTGAAGCCGTCAACAAAGCCGGTGCCGACAAGACCATTGGTGCACTAAAGTACGCCCAAATCTCGACAATTGAAGGCCAAGAAGAAGAGGCCGGCTTCATCGGCTTTGAGAAGGAGTTACAAGATCAAACAGTTCAGAAGGCCAAGGAAACCCTCTTCGAATGCAAACTTGACGAAGCTACGGCCAAGAACCCAGATGTCCAAGTGGAATGGAGCAAAGATGGTACCCCATTGTCCAAAGGTAGTCCCAAGAAGAACGCTGATGGCACATTGACGCTGAAACTAGAGGATACTCAGATCGAGGATTCCGGAAAGTATCAATGTACGGTAAAAGCCAAGGATTCAGAAGCCTTTACGGCCGCCTCTCTCACTGTCACTGGTAATTTTTACTTCTTCAACACTATTCTTTGGTTTTGAATTTTGAGTGCATATTCGACACTTTTTTCATGTCATGATGACATTTTTTTAGCGTCATAATGACTCTTTTAATGTCAAGATGACACTTTTTAAATGTCTTGACGGCAATTTTTTAAGGTCATAATGACACATTTCCAATGTCATGATGACAACTTTTTAATGTCATTGTGACTCTTTTTTAATGTCATAATGACGCCTTTTAAATGACATGATGACATCTGCAATATCATAAAAATACTATTTAAATGTCATTATGACATAATTTTAACATTATAATGACACTTTTGCAATGTCATCATGACTTATTTTCAATGTCATTATGACATTTTTTAAACATTATAATGATACTTTTTTAATCCTAATGACGCTATTTTTTAGCTAGAATAACAACTTTTTATTTTTTTTAGTCATTATGACACATTTTTCATGTCATTATGACAACTTTTCAATACATTTTACTTACTCTTTAATTCTAGACTCCGGAGCCGGCGAAGGCCAAGGAAAAGGAGCTCCAGAATTCGTCGAGCTTCTCAAATCATGCACAGTACCAGAAGAACAGAAAGCGGTACTATCGTGCGAAGTCAAAGGAGCACCACGCCCAACCATCAAGTGGTACAAGAATGGTGCTGAGATCAAGGACTCGGACGAGGTTAAGTTGGAGTACGCCGAGGACGGTCGCTGCACGTTGACCATCAACAAGGCCAAGATGGACGACTCTGCCGAGTACCGTTGTCTGGCCGAGAACGATCATGGCACGGCCTGGACCGAAGGCCCCATCGTCGTCACGTCGAAGGACGCGCCGAAGATTGACGGTGAAGCTCCAGATTTCGTTCAACCAGTGAAGCCAGTCATCGTGGAAGCGAGCAAGGATGCTGTCTTCGTGGGTAAGGTCACGGGAGCACCATTCCCAACCATCAAGTGGTACCGTGGCAAAGAGGAGATTAGTCCAGCTGATGCCAAGTTCAAGATTGAAAGTGAAGCTGATGGAATTCAGAGGCTGATCGTTAAGGACTGTAAGCTTGAGGATGCTGGAGACTTCAGATGCTCAGCTTCCAACGAGCACGGTGATGTTTGGTCCGATACTATACTCACTGTTACTAGTAGGTTTAGGGGGTTTAAGGGCATTTTGGGGGGGGGGGTTTTGAAAAAAGAATTTTGAAATTTAAAATTTTTCAAAATTTAAATTAAATTTTAAAATCCAAATTTTAGCCCCCAAGGTCAAAGCTCCAGAATTCGAAAAAGAGCTGGAAGCCGTCGACGCCAAACAAGGAGAAGATGCGATCTTCGAATGCAAATTGGCCGACGATGACAACAGCAAAGTCGACTGGTACAAGGGCAATGAGAAGCTGGTACCCTCGGACAATGTCATCATTGAAGCCCTACCCAACGGTGTGCACCGCCTCATCTTGAAGAACGTATCCCAAGGTGATCAGGGCAACTACCGAGTCGAGGCCACGAACCCATCAGGCTCGGCCTCGTCCAAGGCTCCACTCAACGTGCAACCTGCTTCAGAATTCAAGCTTAAGAAGGGACTACAAGACCAGAGCCTTCACCGTGGCCAGAAGCTTCATCTGTCAGTTGAAGTCGAAGGTAAACCATCGACTGTCAAGTGGTACAAGGATGAACAAGAAGTAGTCGGCAGTAGCAAGGTCGTGATTCAGAAGGTCACCGACGAAGTTTACAGCCTCACGGTGGAGAACAGCGAGCTGAGTGACACGGGAAGCTACAAGGTCTTCCTAAGCAATGGCATTCAGTCTATTGAATCCAGCTGCAAGGTCACGGTAACCGAAGGAGTACAAGCTCCAAGCTTCAGAAAACCATTGAATGATGCTACAGTACCCAAAGGAGCTCCAATAAGACTAGAAGTGGAGGTTGATGGTAACCCAACTTCAGTGAAATGGTTCAAAGATGGTGAACCACTACCAGACAACATTGCTCAAGACCTTGGCAATGGCAAATACGCTCTGAACATCCCAGAAGCCAAGGCTGAAGACTTTGGCCGCTACTCAGTCCAAGTGGCCAATGAAGCTGGCCAAGCATCGTCTGCAGCCAATGTTAATGAAGACAAGAGCGGCCTAGACGAAGGTAAGGGTAAGGAAGGTGAAGGAGAAGGCAAAGAAGCCGGAGAGAAGCCCAAGATCGTCGAAGGCTTGGTCCCACAGACCGTACAAGTTGGTGAGCCAGCCCGCTTCCAAATCAAGGTCGCCGGACCAGTCAAACAGGTCAAGTGGTACAAGAACGGCAAAGAGCTGGGACCAGAACAGGCCAAAGAAGTGGCCCCAGGTGTTTACGCTCTGGAGATTCCAGAAGCCGAAAAATCGGATTCTGGAGACTTCAAGGTGGTCGTCTCCAACGATCACGGTGAAGCCGATTCTTCAGCTGCTCTTACCGTGAAACTACCACCAATCAAGATTGTGAAAGGCCTCGAAGATACCGAGGTACCAAAAGGAGCAGAAGCCATATTATACTTGGAAACAGACCGACCACCAAAGGCCATCAAGTGGTACAAGAATGGCAAGGAATTGGGACCAAGCGAGAAGCCCAAGGCTTCAGAAGTCAAGCCAAACTCCTTCCAACTGGTCATTCCAGAAGCCGACGACGATGATGCCGGCACATTCAAAGCCATCGTCTTTAATGATGATGATGAACCAACGGAAACGTTCTGTGCTCTCACTGTGAAGCTACCACCAAAGGTGAATGAGAAACCAAAGATTCTGGATGGACTGGTCGATAAATTTGTGCCGGTTGGCAAGGAATTGGAGGCGGCTATTAAGGTACGATACTGTAGTTTACGGTTGGAATTTTTTGGGTCCCACAACGAAAATATGAAAAATTTGGAATTTGGAAAAAATTCAAAAAAATTTTATATTGTTTTTGGGCCTTAAAACGAAAACAATTGCTCATTTTTTATGTGTCGAAAAAAATATTTTTAATGGGGGTCCCACTACGAAAACATGAAAAATCATAAAATTAGAAAGAAATGTTTTGGGCCTCACAACGAAAACAAGCACAATTTAAAAATTTAATTTTTAGACCTCTGGCAACCCAACCGAAGTCAAATGGTACAAGAATGGAGCCGAACTCACTCCATCAGCTACATTACTCATCCAGAAGGTCGATGACAACACCTTCACCATCAGAATCCCCAAGTCCACCTTGGACGATACTGGCAACTACGAGGTTGTCGTATCTAACAGCCTCGGATCCGACGAATCCAAGGGCGTGATCACGGTGGAAGAGGCGATCTCGTTCCTGAAGCCATTGAAGGATCAAGAAGTAATCGAAGGCGAAAGGGTCGAGTTCACGGTAGAAACCAACACCAAGCCTCATACCATCAAGTGGTACCGTAACGGTCAAGAGATTGCTCCTGACAACAGAATCGAACTGACTCAAGATGGAAATGTCATCAGCTGTGTCCTCAAATGGGCTCAGTCTACGGATCAAGGCCAGTTCAAGGTGGTGTTGACCAACTCGCACGGTCCAGCCGAATCCCAAGCCAAGCTCACCGTGAACAAGAAGCTCACGCCAGCGCCGAAGATCGTGAAAGGCCTTGAAGACGCCATCGTGGCCAAAGGAGATGCTATCATCTTCGAAGTTGTGGTTGATGGTGAAGTCACGGACGTCAAGTGGCTGAAGGACGGCAAGAACGTCACCAACGAGCCAAGCTTCAACGTGGAGAAGGTCGATGACAAAACCTTCAAACTCACGATTCCGGCTTCAGAATTGGATCACGCTGGCGACTACGAGGTTCAACTCTCCAACGATGGAGGCAAAGCAACATCGTCGGCCGTCGCTGAAGTTGACGAACTTCCGAAGATCGTCAAGGGCTTGATTCCAGGCGACGTTGACGAAGGAGATGAACATCTGTTCCGAGTGGAAGTCTCGGCTCCAGTACGTCAAGTCAAGTGGTACAAGAACGGTCAAGAACTGGCCGAATCACCTCAGGTCCAGATGAAGAAGGTATCGCCCAAGAAGTACGAACTCCTGTTGCCAAAGTCACTGGCCGAAGATGCCGGCGACTACAAGGTGGTACTCTCGAACAAGGCTGGCTCATGTGATTCAGAAGCCCCATTGACCGTGAAGAAGCTTCAGACCGTGAAGATCGTGAAGCCACTTCAAGATGTCACGCTTGACGAAGGTCAAGAACTGGTACTGTCATGTCAAGTCGAAGGAGTACCAAAAGGAGTCAAATGGTACAGGAACGGCCAAGAAGTCACACCATCGGACCGTGTCATCTTATCAGCTAATGATAACGGCGAATACACCCTCAAGGTACCATCGTCACAACCTGGAGATGGAGCCGCTTATCGTATCGTGTTCGAGACGGACAAGGGTGATGTACAGTCTGGCTGCGTAGCACATGTTCGGCCGAAGAAGGTGGAAGAAGAAAAGACCACGCCCACCTTCGTATCTCCACTCCAAGATACCACGATTCCAGAAGGCGAGATCCTGACTCTCAAGTGTCAAGTCCACGGAAAACCCGCTCCAACTGTCAAATGGTACCGCAACGGCCAAGAACTGGTACCGTCGGATCGTATCGTACAAAGATTGGCCTTGGACGGCACGGCTACACTCAGAATCATGGACGCCAAGAAGGAGGACGCTGGAGACTTCAAGGTCGTGGCTACAAACGATTCTGGCAGTGCCGAGAGTGCTTGTGTAGTCAAGGTACTGTCAGGTGATGAACTACCATCAGCACCCAAGTTCGTGATCCCACTCAAGGATACTAAGACACCGTTGGACGGCACGGCCATCTTCAACGTGAAAGTCAAAGGAACGCCGAAGCCAGAAGTCGTCTTTACTCTCAACGGTAGACCAATAGCGGCCGATGGCCAAAGAATCATTGTCGAAGATTTGGCCGACGGTAACTTCTGTCTCACCATCAAGAACGTCACGGACGCCGACTTTGGCACGCTGAAGTGCACGGCCACAAACGAGAACGGCAAGGCCGAGTGTAGCGCCAACTTTGGTGAGGACGACTCACAAAAGGGAGCCAAGGAGGAGGAAGGATACCCTCCGAAGTTCAACGTGCCATTATGGGATCGTCGTGTCATCGATCGTCAACCCACCAGCATCGAATGTCACGTCGACGCCAAGCCTCGAGCCGACATCACCTGGTTCAAGGACGGCAAGGAACTCACCTCACAGCCCGGAATCGAAATCGACAACTCTTTCGACGGAGCGTGCCGCGTAAGATTCACAGAATTCAGCCAAGAACACTGTGGCCAATACAAATGCGTAGCCAAGAACGAGTACGGTGTAGCCGACACCATCAGCCATCTGAGCATCGAAACAGAAGGCGGCGAGGAAGCGGCCGAAGAGAAGGAATCCGCCCCCAAGTTCAACCCCGGCCTCACCGACGCCAAAATCAACGAAGGCGAGAATCTGGAGCTATCGTGCAAGGTCGAAGGCACGCCGAAGCCCTCCATCGTCTGGTACAAAGATGGTATCCCACTCACGGCTTCTGACATTATATCGATTGATCAAGAAGACGATGGAACATGCCGTCTTCGCATCAATGGAGCTACAGCACAACATCAAGGTGCCTACAGATGTGTAGCCTCGAACAAGAACGGCACCACCAACACCGCCTGCCTGGTCACGGTACACGCGGAGAAGGAGGAGAAGAAGAAGGAAGGAGCCGAACCATTCTTCACCAAAGGCCTGGTCGATCAATGGCTCGACCGAGGCGAAACCCTCACGCTACACTGTGAAGTCGAAGGAGACCCCAAGCCCGAAATCAAATGGTACCGCAACGGTATGCTACTGAAGCCCAACGACAAGATCACGATCGAAAACACTCCAGACGGCAAGTGCACATGCATCATCAAGGACTGCAACATGACCGACGAAGGCGTCTACCGTTGCGAAGCTGAGAACGCGCACGGTAAAGCCAAAACTCAATGTAACGCTCACGTTGACATGGAGCTATCAAAGGCCGAACCTCTGAAGGTTGAGGAAGGTCAAGCTCCACGCTTCATCATCCCATTGGAGGACGTTACCACGGTAAAAGGGTCGAATGTAGCCTTGGAATGCAAGGTTACTGGCACTCCAATGCCATCGTGCAAGTGGACCAAGGACGGTGTGCCACTGTTCGACGATTCACGCTACGAATGGGACAACAACCCAGCCGCCGGTACCTATCGCTTGTTGATCAAGGACTTTACTCAACACTACGAAGGCACTTACCGTTGTGTAGCCACGAATGAAGCCGGCTCTGCTACAACCAAGGCCTTTGTGAAGCTGGACGATTCTGTGAGCGACAGAAAGGACGTTCGGCCACCGAACATTAGTGCCAAGCTATCTGATGTTAGGGTAAACGAAGGTCAGCCTCTGAAGCTGGAATGCCGCATAGACTCGGATGTCACACCCGAGGTGGTCTGGTACAAAGATGGTGCCAAAGTCTCACCATCCGACCGCATTCAACTCGAACTCACTCCCGACGGCTACGCTCGCCTCATCATCCCATCGGCTACACTCGACGATGATGGCATGTATCGTATCGTAGCTTCAAATGAAGCCGGCTCCGCTCACGACAAATGCACGGCTACAGTCAAGAAGTCGGCTAGACCGGCCGAAGACCTCAGCGGCCTCGGCGACGGCTACGAAGCCGGCAAAGCCCCCAAGGTGGTGATCCCATTGGAGACGATCCGCGTGAACGAGAAGAACGGCTTCACGCTACGATGCAAGTTCTCCGGAGCCCCGAAGCTGGCCATCAAATGGTTCAAGGACGGCGAACGTCTATATTCATATAGTCACGCTCAGATCACGGAGAACGAGGACGGCTCTACCGAGCTCGTCGTAACAGAATCCGCCAAATCAGACGCCGGAACCTACCGTTGTGTAGCCGAGAATGACTTTGGAAGTGCAAGAACGACTGGTCAAGTCACAGTAACCGCCAAGAGTCGCCAACCCCGCAACATTAACGAGCAGTTGAACAAGGGCAAGGCTCCAGGCTTCACGATCCCATTGACCATCAAGAAGGCCAAGTTGGGAGAGACTGTCACCTTCGAATGTCTACCTTACGGTGAACCCTTCCCCACGATCAAGTGGATGAAGGACGGCATGGAGCTGTTACCTAAAGATGGCATCACAATCGAAGCTGCTGAAGACGGAACTCAACGATTGATCGTAGCTAATGTTGATCAGCTGAGTGAAGGCTACTACAGATGTGTGGCTACGAACGAGCACGGTACGGCTAGTACCAAAGCTGAGCTGGTTCTTATTGGTAAGTTTTTTGAATGTTTGGGTTATAATATCATGCTAGGGGTTTATATTATAGTAGGGGGTTGAAAAAAGTCTTGTCGTCATTTTATATGTATTTTCATAGGTAAAACGACACGACTTTTTGAAAGCTATTAAAATTGAATAAACGTATTAAAATAGATTGCCATATGATGATATGGCACTAGATAGTAATATAAGGCTAATAAAGCATACTTTTTTTATCTAAAAACAAAAAAATATATTGTGGATATTAACCATGATGAGTATCTTTATTCACGAGATTTTATAGGATAATGAAGCACTGAGCTTAAGTGCGATACTAAAACGTAACTAATATTATTGTAGGTGATATTAAGGACTATATAGAAGACAATATTAACTTTTTGGAGTGTAAAAATACTAAAAAGTCTATCTAAAAATGGCAAAAAAGATCAAACAATCCCCAAAAAGAACAAAAATAATCCAAAAAGGAACAAAAAGTACCCAAAAAAGGTCAAAAATCACTCAAAAAGTGAAGAAAAACAATGAAAAGTATCCAAAAACCTAGAAATGACTAAATTAAAGATCGAATTTACAAATAGTAACAACATCTTCTAGGACCCGAGTAGGATGATAGTTATACCATTGTTTTGAAGTGACATTCATAACCAAAATTGTGGATGTTTTATAGGATGAATTGGGTTGATCTTCACCCCAATTTGAGTATGAGGGGAAGTAGGTGTCTAAAAGAAGGTATTAGGAGATTTTTTGGCTTTAAAATTGTTGGCAATAGTAGGAGCAGGTCAAAAAATTATTGCCAATAGTATGTATGATAAGGCCAGAAAATTGTTGCCACTGGTATGAAACATTTTCAAATTTATTTTTGACCAAAAAAATTGTTTAAAACCTCATTATTAATGAAAAAACCACTAAATTTATGTTTTCAAAAGTTATAGCTCAGTTTTTCAATGACAAAACTTCTAAATTTACATTTTTAACCCCCTAAAATTAAATTTTTAAAACAAAATACTTACTATCAAACCATGACCATAATTTTTTATCACTTGGGTTGCCAATAGCTCCAAGATAAGCGTTTTTATTACCTGTTTTTGATGCCAATTCTGAAAAAAAATGCAAAAAAATGATATTTTAAAGCTATTTTTCGTTTTAGCAGAGCCCAGTAGACTTAGAAGGAGGCCCACTAGGTCGGGCCAGATCTCGGCCTGGCCTGGGACGAAGAAAATTTTGAAAGAGGCCGGGCCAGCACATGTGGGTCCGAAGGCCGGAGGCCAACCCCAATGCCCCAGGGGACTAAACCAAGGCCTTAATAGTCCAGCTTAGGTCCCGCAACGAAATTTTTTTAATTTGAAGCTGTGTTTCTCTGATCATAAAAAAAATTTCACCATTTCTTACTTCTCCCTTCTACCCCTACGCCCACTTTGCCGAAATTTTAAAGATGTAAGGTAACGGTCTAGCTACCTATATTTCTAACTCTTTCAAAAATCTCTAAACTTTCAAAATAACAATAAAAACCACAAAAACTCACTAGCAACAAACTCATTCTCCCTTTCATTATGAATTGTCACAATATGACCATCCACATCGAAAGGTCGGGTAATTTTCCAACAAAACTTGTCAGCTAACGACCACCTCTTAATGTCATTGGCTGTATAATAACAAGCTGATGTTCTCGGGTTGTGAATCCAGTTAGATGGACAGGGAGAATGAATAACTGGTTGAATAGGGTCGATTTCACAAATTACATTTGCTTTTTTGGTACAACTTCTTTTGGTAGTACCCTTCAGGGTTTTGTAGGTACAGGGGGTAGATGACTTTGTCCAGTAGGGGGTTAGGAAGGTTAGGGTTTCTGAAAAAATGATAATAGTGTAAAAAAAGGAATTTCAGTGATTATGGTTTTTAGTCACAAAATCCATTTTTAATATTTTTTAAATCAGTTTTTGGAATTTTGATGTTTTCGTGTTGGGACCAAAATGGTCTTACCACGAAAAATTGATTTTTTAGCATAGTATGAGAAGTTATATATTTAAAAAAATAGCTTTTTCAAAATTATAATTAAAAATCGATTTTTATGCAAAAATCAAAATTTTATATGTTTTCGTGGTGGGACCAAAATGGTCCTAACACGAAAACTTGGTTTTGGCATTATATTACATGTATGCATTGAAAAATCAAAGAAATGGTTTAGAAATGGTGAAATAAACATTTTGTACTAAATTTTAAAAAAAAATTTAAGATTT
Organism: Bursaphelenchus okinawaensis; assembly: GCA_904066225.2. Classification (NCBI taxonomy): domain Eukaryota; kingdom Metazoa; phylum Nematoda; class Chromadorea; order Rhabditida; family Aphelenchoididae; genus Bursaphelenchus; species Bursaphelenchus okinawaensis. The sequence goes on along the minus strand of CAJFCW020000001.1, from coordinate 8,080,629 downwards.
ATGAAAAACTTAATTTTTGTGCTGGGTCTTACAACGAAAACTGGATTTTGAAGAAATTATGGCTAATTTTTGATCTACAATTAATAGTTTTGAAACGAAAACGTTTTTGAAAGTAAAATACGAGCCATTTTGGGTTTTTGAATGTAAAATACGATGCGTCCAGTAATTTTTTAATTAAAAACTTACCATGACCATTGCCAACCGTTCCACCCAAACTTTTGCAAAACTCTTCGGCCTCATTATACCTCATTTGACGCCGAATAAACCTTAAGCACTTATCATTAGCTTCGTGCCATTCCCATCTATCAGGACAGCCGGAAACTCTGGCTAAACCTAAAATAAAGAGCAGCAACCACTTCATTCGGTCGATTTAATTAATTACTTTAAAGCGACAAAAGGAAGGGGTGTCGATTTCAAATTACCTAATCAATTACTTTTTTATGATAACATTAATTAAACACTTGAGGATGCGTTTCGAAAAGATTTTAAATTTTTCGAAATTAAAAAATTTTTTTGAAAAATTTGAAATTTGAAAAAAAATTTTAAAAAATGAAATTTTCGGAAATTGAAAAATTGAAAAAATTAAAATTTTTAAAAATTTGAATTATGGAATTCAAAAAATTTACAAAAATTTTAAAAATCCATGCCAGAACCCACCCTAACATACCTACCTTCAGGTGACAAACGCCCCAAACCAGCCGAAGAAGCTCCAGCCGAACCCGAAGAAGGCAAGCCCAGAATCCGCCCAGGCCTTCACAACCAGTCGATTCATCAAGGCAACACGATCGAGATGCAGATCTGTGCTCTCGGCCTACCCACTCCAACTGTCAAGTGGTACAAAGACGGTGAAGAGATCCATTCGGATGGTGCTGAAGGCAAACGTACCATCTGGACGGACGAACGAGGCTTCCATCACTGTGTCATCATCAACGCGGCACCAGAAGACGAAGGTGAATACTCGGTGGTGGCTACGAACCCTCACGGTGAAGCCAGAAGTGTAGGTAACGTGAGCGTGATCCTGCCCAGAGCGGCGGCCGATGAGGACGGTCATCACGGTATACCGTTCCCACCCGGCTTCATTCGTCAACTCAAGAACAAACACGTGTTCACGAAGTTGCCCACGATCTTCGACTGCCTCGTGGTCGGCTACCCGCCTCCAGAAGTCGAATGGTTCCACAACGGTAAGAGAATCACTCCAGGCGGCAGAATCAAGATCCAATCATGCGGAGGCGGCTCACACGCTCTCCTGATCACCGACACAACTCCAGAAGACGCAGGAGAATATGTAGCCATCGCCAAGAACTCTCACGGTACCGCCTCGAGTTCAGCCATTCTCGATGTTACAGTACCCCATCTAGACGAGATCAAGTTCGATGGAACGATCGACATCACACCGTACCTCACGGAAGAGTATGGCTTCAAGAAAATCAACTACAAATGCTTACCGACCCCACCCGACTATGGACCTTTCATCAAAGAAGTCACCGGACATTACCTCACCTTATCATGGATACCTACCAAACGATCTCCACCCAGATACCCACAGGTCACGTATGTTGTCGAAATCCGAGAACTACCCTACAGGGACTGGACATTGGTGAGTTTGTGGATACTTTGGGCTAAAAATACGGTTTTGGGGGGTTTTAGGCAGTTTTATGTTTTCGTGGTGGGACCAAAAATTTTGAAAATTTCTTAATTTGGGGCTAAATAATGATATATTACAATATTTGAGCAATATTTTGTATTTTTAGCATGAAGATAGCCGTTTTTAAGCTTATTCAGGTTTTCGTGGTGAGACCAAAACCAACCTGCCAAGTCACTAAAAAATTTTTAAAACCCAAAATTTCAGCTTGACTACAACATTCCCGAACCTGTATGCAAAGTCCGCAACCTGGAGCTGGGCAAGAGCTACCAATTCCGCGTTCGTGCTGAAAACATTTACGGTATCTCGGACCCCAGCCCCGCCTCCCCACCCTCACGCCTCATGGCTCCACCTCAGCCGGTCATGGACAGGAACAAGCGCATCATTCCTCTCCTCGACCCCTACGCCGAGCGTGCCCTGGACCTGGCATACGCCGAACAGTACGCCTGTGCGCCATGGTTTGCGCCTGGTGCGGTGGACAAACGCTACTGTGCCGAGAACGATACCCTCATCGTGAACATCAAGTACTCGGGCTATCCCGACCCGAAGATTGTTTGGAAGTTCCGAGGATGGGATGTGGATTCGGCTAGTCCAACCTCGAATCTCAAGGTCACGACTTATGGTGGAAGTGACACAACGTTGACTATCAGCAGTTTCTCGAGGGAGAATGTAGGACAATATCAGGTTATTGCCACGAATCAGTACGGCGAAGCACAACAGAATGTTTATATTGATTTAGCGAGTAAGTTAACATATCTTAGCATGAAATTTAGGCTGATATAGTTTATTAATGTAAGAAGTAAAAAATTAAAGATTATATTATGTTATACTAGAGATTTAGTGGTACCTCTTTGAAAATTAGTGATATTTCAAATAACACTTGACGAGAATTCCTAAAATTTTAATTTATGATAGATAAGATGTCGTATTTTAATTTACAATAATTTTTTTTGTAAAGTTTTTATGGGTCATTTAAAAAATGACAATAATCTGGTTGTAATCAGTAAAAATTTGAAAAAAGATGGTATCTTTTAGAAAATTAGTCATATCTTTCGAAAAAATACTTGAAAACAAACCAAATTTAGATATATCATTGATAATAAACTGTATTTCAGCACGACCAACTTTCCTACAACCCCTGAACAACAGGACGTTCCAGACTGGCGCTCCAGTCAAGCTGGACGTCCGCATTGAAGGATCTCCATTCCCCGAAGTGAAATGGATGAAAGTGAGTTTTTTTGTGTGTTACTTACGTATTTTACATCTATTTGAGTTTTTATTTTTCATTTTTTTGTTAGTTTTAATAAATAATGGCATCTTTAGAAGCTTTTGTAATTTTTGCACGGTGCAGTTTATAAAATTGGACTGCACTGTGCAGACATTTAAAAATATTTGATTTTGACTAAAATTAAATTGTATATCAATTAAAAATTATTTTTTTACAATTCTAGATCCTAAAAACCACCTATAATGTTGTTTTAGGTTCAAAAATTAATTTTTTCAAATTTAACTTACACCTGATACCTAACATAATATAACAAACCCTTTGCAGGAATGGCACCCAGTAGTCGAGTCCTCACGCATTAAGATCGTCAGAGAAGGACCTTATCTCTGCTCACTGATCATCAACGACCCCATGTGGAGGGACTCGGGCATCTACTCGTGTGTCGCCTACAACGATGCCGGCCAGGCATCAACCTCGTGCTCAATCGATGTCGATGGTAAGGTTTTGGAGTGGGTTTGGGTTTGAAAATTGTTTTATAAATTATATGACAGACTAGACGAATATCAACATTTTAACTTCAATTCCCCAATTTCAGAAGTCATTGACTACTCGACGCCACGGCCCAAACGAAAAGTGGACCTGGAGCAGAAGAACGTGCGCGAGATCTACGAGATCGCCGAAGAGGACGAGCCCTCGATTGCCGAGTAACTCTTTACTCAGTAATCTCATAATTATTGTTTCTTGTCATATATCCCGCTATGACAAGGTGTACCCCGGTCTCGACACGTTTATCTTGTTGTTAATGCTCAATTTAGTTATATTACAGTAGGATTCTAATGTTATACGGCGATTATTAATGCATTTCGACGTTTTCGCGAATTTTTTAATGGACTTTTATTGTTTTTGAATTTAAAAATTTTGACATTTTTGAGATTTTTATACTGTAACTTCTTCATACTGTAACTTTCCAATAGTACGATAGATTCTGTCTGCTTTGTTTCATGACCATTTTGTGTATGTACAGAGAAAGTAAAGCTGCCAAAACTTGAATTTCGTCTTTTTGAATAAGGTTGTTCGAACTTTTATTTTGAAAACATTAAATTTAAAATTGAATTTTCATTAAAATTTAAAAAAATTATAACATTTACTATATGGTAGCCTCAACTCGGTCCTACCTTACGCCAACCTTGTCCTACACAACCCAGTTCTAGCTTTACACGGCTTTACCCAGTCTTACCCCCACACTAGTACTACCCCTAGCCTCACAACAACCCCTATCCTCCCTTGCCACCACACCCAACCTTAGCCTGTCCTAACGTCGTTCCTACGATCCTAATACTTATGTACCATGATCAAATTTTAAAATATTTTTTATTTTTTTATTTTTACCACGGTAAAATGGAACTATGGTGATTTACATATATGCTTATACGCTAATTGGGCAGCAAGGACTTCATTTTTCGACTGATCGGTAATGCTGATAATCATAAGGAACAATACTTACATGCAAAGAAAAGCTCAAACTATGTATCATAAGATTTAAAACATGCTTTACTACATTAAGACACGACAGTTATTACAATTAAAGCACAATTTTTGTAATGAATTTTTTATTTTGAATTACTAAAGGTTTAGCAAATATCATATATAATCTAATTTGAAAATTTTACAAAATTACATCGAGCCAAAAGGAAGTTATTGCCGTTTTTCTAATTTTTTCTCTAACTAACCTAACGTCTCTTCGTTTGCGCACTCTTTGCGGCCAATCAGCGCACGCGATCACCCCCTTTCTCTGCGCTCTCTTCTTTTCTCGCGCTCTTTTGCGCACCTCTTTTGTTTTCCCCGATCGCTCTCTAACCTTTTTCGCACGTCTCTCCTATTCCCGCGCTCTTTTCTGACGCTTTTGTCTGACCACCTACGCATCTCTAACTCGAAATCGCGCGTCTCTCGATTTGCGCGTTCTTTTCGCAGCAATTTCGTATAACTTCGATCAATGTCTGCAAAAGAAATTGCGTCTCTGTTTTGTGCGTGATCTATCGCCAAATGCCACCATTTATTTGGACCACCCGCAGCGGCCGGCAATTTTCAACACAGAAACACCCCAGGGGCTGCCGAATTCCAGCCGAATTTCGGGTGGCCGCTGCGGGTGGTCCGAAAAAATCGTGGCAAAAGGTGAGAGAGCACGCGAAATGAAGAGAGTTTCCTCTCTCAATCGCAAAAAATCAGGGTACTCCAGGTTTAATTAATCATAACTTGCTTCAAAATGACGTCTTCTTTTAGTGAAAAATACTGTAATCTAGAGAAAAGTATACTCTATTATACTGTTAAACATTATTTTTTACCATAGCAAGATACTATAGTTATGGTATGTTGAAGTTCATTGACTTGTGTTTTCACTGGGAAAATCAGGGTATGCCAAATTTAATTAATTATAACTTTTTTAAAATAATGTCTCTGCTTAGTAAAAAATACTGTTAGATAGAGCAGAATACACTCTATCGTATTGTCGAAACAATATGTTATACTATAGGAAGATACCATAGTTATAGTATGTTGAAGTTTATTGACTTGTGTTTTTACTTAAAAAATCAGGGTATACCAATTTTAATTAATCATAAGTTGCTTCAAAATTAATTTGCCTTTTAGTAAAAACGATTGTAATGTAGAAAAAAGTAAGCTCTATCATACTGAAAACAATATTTCTTCCATAGCAAGATACTATAGTTATAATATGTTTAAGTTTATTGACTTGTGTTTTCATTAGAAAAAATCAGGATTTGCCAACTGTAATTGATCATAACTTACTTTAAAATCATTTTATTGATTACTAACGCATACCATTATGTAGAGCTAAGTATGCTTTATCATTACGTAGAACAACTTCTGTTAACCACAGCAAGATACGATAGTTACAAAGCGTCAAAATTTTGGTGACTTGAGTTATCGCTGAAAAATCAAGACCTGCCGATTTTATTTGATCATAACTTATTTTAATTTCATTCTATTGTTTAACAAAACATACCGTCATGTAGAGCGAAGTGAATTCTATCATGTACAATAACTATTTTTGCCATTTCAAGATACGGTAGCTATGAGGTGTTGAAGACCATAAATGAGTTGTGTCTTCATTAAAAATCGAAGGATGATTTCTTTAAATGACCATAACTTTCTTTACAGTAATGTCTGCTAGTAGAAAAGGTACCACAATGTAGAGAAAAGTCTGTGGCATCGCTGTGTAACATGTGTCTTGTTATTTTAAGGTAAAAGAAGTTATAGTACGTGGTTTTGAAGAGCAAGAAAGAGAGCTAAGTTCAACTTTTTAAAATTTTTTCAAAGGCTGTGTGGGTCTGGAGGGGGGGGATTTATAAACAAATTTTCGTAGATTAAAATGCCATTCTTTATTCAAAATTCAAAGTGAAATGTATAGTTTAATTTTTCTAAAAACGAAACGCAAAGCAAATCAGTCGGAGCGCTCGGCCGACGGCGATTTGTGTCACTTTTAAATTGAACCGGCCTCATTTGCCTCTTTTTTATTTGAATAATGAAGTAAGTTTGGCACGTTTTGCACTGTAATTTTGTACTGAGCATCTGATTTTAACTTTTTTATGATAAAAATATAAATTTAGGTCATTTTTCATATTTTTGTGAAAAAGTCCGGGTCATAAAATTAAGGTACCAAAGCTAAGTTAGTACTACTTAATTACAAAAAATAGTCCAATACTATCAGGATTGACCGTATTTTACAACATATTACCTAAACAACTTTATTTTTAGCAAAGCCGCGGCCGGAGCCTACTTTAAGGTCAAGGACAAAGAAACGGGTCAATCCTACTTGGCCCAGTTGAAGCCCATGACTTCGGAGTTGTCCAATTACATCAGCATACACAATGTTGTTGATCACCCACATCTGGCCCAGTTACATGCCGCCATAGCCGATAAAGGGCTAGCCGTACTAATCTTCGAAGAGTAAGTGGGGGCGAAGGTCGGAAATGGTCGATTTTGGCCGAGAAAAAGGGGAAAAATGAGGGTTAATGATATTGCGGTAGGTCGGGAGATAGTTGGGGAGTAGGGAAATAGTATTTGAAAGCGTTCAGGTTTTAGCGTGTTAAAGAAAGTGGCAAAAAAGTGGCGAAAAGTGGGGAAAACTTTAAAAATTTAGTGATTTTTCACGTTTTTTGAGAGATTTTCTATAAAAGTTGGCAAAATATGCCATTTTCAATGAGATCATCCCTAGAAAAAGACTAAAGTCAACCTTAAAATAGCCTCAAAATCCCCTCAAACCCCCTACAAACCTCACCCATGCCCATAGAAAACCCCACCTCAGAAATACTACGCAAAACTCGAAGCCGATTCCGAAGCCAGAGAAGCAGAGAAAGCAATCAGTCCGGCTTCGAAAGCGGAGGAAAGTCGGGCACAGTTGTCGCCCTAAGGGCCTCACAAGTACATACACATTTGGCCCGAGATCCGGATATTCAACTTGTTCGTGTGTGTTATGTAGAACGACGATGCCACTGCGACAGATTAATATGTAAGATTGACGGGGAAAAATATGTCATCCGCCCGCGGCACATGGGTTTTGCGGAGGGGGGTGATTGGACGGGTTTGAAACTCTAGGAAACGCAAGGTTATTATTAGTCATAATGAAGGTTAATTGTAATAGGTTTTAGCTTTTACATATTGGGTTGTTCAAATTATTGTGTGCCCTCTCAAAGAAAATTTTCGGGGTTAGGAGCACAGGATTACTTGAACAACCTAATAAAAAATTGTTTATGTAGCCATAAGAGAGCCAAAGCTAGAAGGAGGTAAGGTACCATAACATACGGTAAAACATCCTGTTCCTATTCCTACCAAAAATTGCTGACATAAGGAACGGTCCGGGTCCAACTTTTCAGGCCCGGCACTATCTAAATTTTGCTCAAGTCGGCCCGTCCCAAATTTTTTACGTGCAAACAAGCCGGGCTTTTTCGGACCGGGCCTTGATTTTCAAGCCCGGCCTAACCTAAAGTTAGGTCACGGCCGGCCAGGAACGTTCCTCATGTCTAGCCCTGCCCTTGGTTTACCCTAGCCTTGATCTTGCATTATCATGCCTTAATACCCTACAACGGTTCCTACCCTATTCTACCCTGCTATACCCTCGTCTTTCTTTGGTTTTACCCTAGCCTTGATCTTCCCTTACCTTGCCTTGAACCAATTTGGAAAAACTTACCCCTACCCTGCCCTGTCCTACCCTTTCCTTGGTTTATCCTACACTTCATCCTGTCTAGGCCCGTTCCTCATGTCTAGCCCTACCCTTGGTTTACCCTGTCTTAAAACATACCCTAAAACTATTCCTACCTTATTTCTACACTGCTCTATCCTAGCCCTTCATTGCTTTACCCTAGCCTTGATTTTGTTTTAATCTTCCTTAAACAACAAGCCCAACCTTATCCCTGTAAAAAGCCTAAATCCTAGGAATTTAAAAAGTTTTAAGAGCCCGCACACCTTTCTTCCCCTGAGGCCGCGCAAGTGGGTGGGGTGGGAATCAAAGACGAAGGTAGCGCAGAAAAATGTTTGCTAACCAAGATCTAATAGCAATATGAGCACAAGATCGCTAAGTCCGCTCGATTTTTCCAGTGCCGACCGTTCCTTGCTGGACTCGTTGGTGGCACGACCTGGCGAACATGTCGAGGTGTTTGGGGCCGAACGTGAGGCACAGGTCCGCATCTTTGCCAAACAATTGCTCACCGCCTTACAATACATGCACAATCGGAACATAGCGCATTTGGATTTGAGGCCGGAGGCTGTATTACTACAGGATGACCATTTGAGATTGGCTGATTTTGGACAAAGCAGGTGGGTTTTGACCTTTACTATATGACCATACATTGCCGTTTTATAGTACTACAATGGGGTGGGGTAAAAAAAGGTTGGCTCTAAAGTGAAAAAAGGGAAAAAATTTTTGCTGAAAAAATTTTGTTTTTCAAATTAAATTTTTTTTGAAATTTCATTTTAAAGAACCAAACAGGGGGGACCAAGTTCAATATTTTTTAGAAAAAAAAATATTTTGAAAAATATTGGGTTGTTCAAATAATTCTATGCCCCTTAACATCAAAAATTTGCTTTGAGAGGAGGCACACAATCATTTGAACAACCTGATGTATTTAAAACCTATATTTTTCACTTTTTTTTTTTTGCAATTTTTTTTCAAAAACTGCCATTCCTTTTTCAAAAATAGACTAACTTTAAATTCCTATTAACTTCAGACATTTACTCCGTGGTAAAGTGACTGGTAATATCAAAGCCACCCCCGAGTTTGTCTCCCCAGAAATCGCCCAGGGCCAAACCGTCACTTTGGCCGCTGATATGTGGAGTGCTGGGGCTTTGATATACGTACTGTAAGTTGGTTATCTTTTTATTTTCATTAATTTAGGTAAAAACCTTAACATTTGTAATATTAGGTTGTTAAAATAATTCTGTGCCCCCTTCAAAGCATTCGGTTCACATCCCAAACTAAGACTGACAAACGGAGTAACAGTTATTTTTTTCATATTTCAGGCTATCTGGAGTATCACCCTTCTTGGGAGACAATGATCGAGAAACTCTGACCAATATTGTTACTGGAAACTACTCATTGGAGTCAGAGCCTTTTAAAGACATTACAATTGAGGCCAAAGATTTCCTACAGAAATTACTGTTGTTGGACCCAAGGTAACGGCTATATCATGATCGTTCGGTCGATTATTTTATGGCCATTATACATATAGTGTGGACATATCATAATCGACCAAAAATCTTTTTTTTATTTTTCCACCGCCAGCTATTTTAAGATTTTGCTTTGAAATTCATTAAAAAAAAGCAAAAAAGCCTCAAGCTTTACAATTAAATTCTTATTTTAATTTTTTTAAATTTGTAAAAAATTGAAAAAAAAATAGTTTTAAATTTTCTTTATTTTTACAAAACCAAAAACAGGCCTACACTAGTCCATACCACAAAAAAACTTTTTTAGCAAAAGAATGTCAGTAGACCAAGCCCTGACCCATGATTGGTTGGCTGATCCAGCTCTGAAAGATGCCACATTACGAACAGACTGTTTGAGAGAATTCAAATACCAACATAAATGGCTGGTAAGTCTAGTTTTTCGAAGTTAAAGACTATATTTATACGTGCCCGACCCTAGGGTGAGACCGGCTCGGCCTTGAGCTAAAGTTCATACGGGCCGGGCTTAAAAGTTGGATCCGGCCAGCGGGCAGGCTTGACAAGTAGAGCCGAGTCTGAAGAAAAATGAAAAAGCCTAAACTTTAAGCCCCAAGCCTTGGCCAAACCTCAAAAAGCGGGCCATGTCCGTTTCTCACCCCTACCCTCAAAAAAAGAATTCAAAGATCCAATTAACAATATAAAACATTAAATAAGCCTCCCCTCCCTGTCACTAAACCTTAAGAAATAAACTTTTTGACAAACCTAACACAATATTTCTTGTCAACAAACATATCTGACTTATCAAACAACCTTTGACATGCCAAACCTCTCCAACCCCCAACTTATCAGCAACTTCTTTCAGGAACGGCGCGTGTTTGTGCAACAGACCCCCTCTGAGCAGCTAACACAAATGCTTGAGTCCCCACGTCGTTCCGTCGCTCAAACCGAGAAACTCGAGGCGGCTGGCAGTTTGCCACAAAGGGCGGAGCCCTACGTGGTCTACGATTACAACGCCATCAAGGAGCAGAACGACGGGATTCCCGAGTTTGTGCCGGGCACGAACCCCCAGCCGAGAACGATTCCGAAGCACATTCAGGACCAAATCCGGCTACAGCTTCAGCAACGGCCGCCGCCCTTCTACGACCCCAAGAGCATGCCACCGCCTGGGGCTGATCAACCTTATCATGGTGGTCGAGATCGACCTGGTCATGGGGGTTTGCCTGGGCATGGTAATTTACCTGGAGATGGTAGCCAAGACCCCAGATCAAGCCACAGCAATCTACCAGGCGGTGATCGACAACCCCCACCAAGGCCCGAGGACATTCTAGCTCAATTGGGAATCGACCCTCGCAAGCTACAAGGCTTCCAGGGTGCTCTACCCCCGCCCGAACCACCGCGGAGCCCCAACAGCCAAAGAAAGCGATTGGAGCCGCAGGCCAAGGGCGAAACCCCCTCCCAACGGAGCAGTCCCCGGCCACAGCCCGCTCCGGAATACGACGAAAATGAACCCGTACGTTGACAACTGTTTTTTGATTACTAGTTTGTTTGAAAAAAGTTACTTTTTTCTTTTCGAAAGAATGACAAAACTGACCGGCAAGTCGATATTGAAAGCGTTTTTTATTATTACTGTAGATTTTTTTTTGTTTTACTGTAGGTATTATTAACGATGGTAGGTAGAGAAGGGTAGAATAAGGTAGGGTAAAACAAATTAAGGTGGCTCAGAGTCAAGTAGAGTAGAGCGAGGCAAAGTAGGGAAGAACATGATAAGGTAGAGAAATATAGGGTTGGGTAGGGAAAGGCCAGTTAGGATATGGTAAGCCAAGCCAAATTAAGGTAGAGCGGAGTAAGGCATATTATGATAAGGTAAGTTAAGGCAAAGTAAGGTAAGTTAAGGTAAGGCAAGATAAGGTAAGTTAAGGAAAAGTAAGGTAGGGTAAAATAAGGTAGAGCTAACAGGGTCGGGTAGAACAGGGTAAGGCAATGTAGGATCGGTAAAGATTGAGTAGAGCAAGGTATTTAGGCTATAGGTCAGTATTTCAGGGTCAGTCGAATAAGTTCAGTCAAAACGTGCCATGAAATTAGTTTTCAAAGACAACATGCTGTTTCCCTGGCTATAAAAATCAACAAATTAACTTTTTGACATTTTATTTCCGAAAGCCAATTTTCTAAAATTTATAAAAGTTTGCATTTTGTTTGGAGAACGTTTTTGGACTACCTTCACATTTAAAAACGAAAATTATCGTTTTTGAATATTATTTTTTAATAATACCTTGATAAGCTTGACCAAACTGTTAGCGATAGTTGGCAATTTTGGTGCAGCGCTTTGTAGCTGACTTTAAGGCCCTGCCAGGGGATAACTAACGAGGAAATTGTCAGACCTGCCCCGCTCTCATTGGCTTCAAACTTTATATCTAGAATAATTATGTAAATATAATTCAGATGAGTACTAAAACTAAATCGCGTTTTCTATCGAAAAAATCAAAATCAAAAATAAATTTTGAATCTTCGGCCAGATTGGCATTGTGCTTCAAGCTTGTAACTTCGGCATTTTTTAAATTCTAATCATTTTTCTTTAATATACTAGTAAAAAACTTTTAAATGGACCTACATTTTTAAAGTTGTAAGCGTAGCTTGTCTAGAAAGTTGAAAAAAGTGCTTGAAACACAATGACAAGTATTCCAAATTGGCAGGAAATTCAAGTAAAAATATTTAAAATTTTAAAGCTCAAAAGCACAAATTATCGTTTATAAATGACAACGCTTTTAGGTACCACCAATCCAGCTGATCCGCGGTGAGAACCGTCAAATTCAGTACGAGCTGGCTACGCGAAATCTCTCCGACATTTCGGAGGAATGTTCTGTAGCAGGGTCAGTGGCGTCGTTGGACGATGTGCAGGACATTCCGCCAAAGGTAAGCTCGTTTTAAATTTGACAAACATAAGTTTACTTTTTACTGTTCTTCCAATACCCTAACTTTCTAACTCTCTTGCTTCAACTTCTACTAGCTATTGGGTTGTTCAGATAATTCTGTGCCCTTAATCCCGAAACTTTGCTTTCATTGCTTTGAGAAGGGCACTAAATTAGCTGAACAACCTATAACTTCATTTCCAAACTTATACCTAGAATTAAACTTTTCCAATTTGAAGCTTCTTCACCTATCAGCTACATTAACATCATATCATGGAGCCTTCATTAAAAATTTCTTAATGAAGGCCCTGATATATGTATATAATCACGCAATTTCCACTCTATCGCTTTTAGGACAAACATGAAGCACACAGTCGCTCCACCACACCTCACGCCGAATCTGACACCTCAACCCCGCTAGCCTCACCTACATTAACAATCGAATCCAATGAACCGAATCCGATTCAACAATTCTTTGGAGATGAAGCCAAAATACCACCACAAGTCAACGACCCCAAGATACCGGTCGGTGCACCAATTTTCTTGGAAGAACTCAACAAAGGCCAGCCGTTAACAGTCCAGCTACCTATTCGACCTGGAGGCAAACGAAGTCCGATGTCGTTGAGTCCGGCTTCGAACAAATCGACCGGTACCAAGAGTCCCATCATGATGTCGCCAGGTCAGGAGCATCAGATGGAGTGTGTCATTGCTGTGAAGTACGGTAAACAGCGAAGAGTATTCGGGTTGGGGGAGGAGGCTAGGGAGCTGGATGATAAGGAAGGAGATGACAAAGATCGAGGTGGTAAGGCTGTCACAGCTCAAATCAAGACTCATGATGATGATGGCTTGGCGAAGATTAAAAAGGTAAGGGAGGAGAGGGAAAGGAAGGATTCAAAAAGGCAAAGATGATATCATAAAATGGTAAAACTTGGCATAAAAAGGTTAAAATAAGGTTATAAACGCGACAAATATAGTACTATAAGGTGAAGGAGATTGACAAACTGAATATTAGTAATATGAGGAAGATTAACAAAAGTAAGATAAAGATCGATAAGATGAAGAAGATCAACAAAAGCGGTACCATAAAGTTAAGAACACAAAAAAAAGGTACTATGGGATGAAGAAGATCGACAGGTACTATAAGATGACAAAATCAAGAAAAATAGTCCTACAAGGCCAGAGGAAAAGCCAACAATATACCGGAAGATGACACAAAAATATTGAAAAGCCAAATGAACTTCCTAAACCTACTATAATACCCTTGCAAATACCAAAAATAGCTCAAAATACTGTCTCAAAACCAATTTTTTGCCAAAAACTGCCATAACAAAACGGTTTTTTAATCAAATCACACCTTTCTCCCTTTTATTGAGTTGTTCAAATAATTCTGTGCCCCAAACCCGGAAAATTTGCTTTCAAGTGGAGCACAGAATTAATTGATCAACCTAATATAAGACCATCTTTTCCATCAAAAAACATTTTAAAACCAGATATAAACCCTCAATTTTAATCTAAATCACCTAAAACCCAATTAAATGACCACAAATTTGATTACAACGTCTTAAAACTAGAATTGACTAGTGTAAAACACACGGTAATTTGTCGCCACAAATCATACGGATCATAAAATGCACATGGCCTATAAAATAGCCTCAGGAAGGTTGTGTTTTGAGACAATCTGCTAACCCTTTCTTCCATTTTTCCTTCATCTATCGCTATGCTTTCCCGATACCTACAAGATTTTGCCAAGTTTTAGGGTGATTTTGTGGATAACAGTAGTGTTTTAGTTTCTGTAAGTTTGAAAAGACCAGATTTTATAAGGGTAATATCTTATTTTTACACTCCGTAATAATTTGTAGAGCTTTTAAGGGCAGAAGGATGACAATACTAAAGTTCTGCCAGGCTATTTTTGAGCTCAATATGCCAAAAAAGTGGCAAAAACGTTGCGCTCTTGATCAAAAACAACGCATAGAAACCCAATATAGCTTACAATAGCTTCAAAATCAAGATTATTACCATGAGAAAACCCATATCATCCTTTATGTACAACAACTATTCCATTATCATATCTTCTAAATCCTAAAAATCAACCTTTTCTTTCAGGACCCCCTAGCCGATCTCGAGAAATATCGTGTCAAAAATTACTACAAAGACGAAGATATTGACTTTGATCGGCGTGAAATGGACGTGGACGATTATCCTTGGGAATCCAACTATCAAATCGGCCCTGAAACCCTACTTTTGGCCACAAAAGGAGCCAACTTCAACGCACGGGTTCGAGACTATCGTCGTATGTTATGGGGAGATGGTGCTCCACTAGTGCATCAAGGCATTCTCGGCTACCGTAACCAAGATATTACTGTACGTGAGAGAAGACGTTTCACAGATTTGATCCGGGAAGAGCCTCAAATAGCCAAAAGTGTAGAGAAGGTGGATCGAGAGCTAGGCCAGACCATTATGGGCAGTGTTAGAAGACATCGACCAGAACTGATAGTACAAGACGGAGAAACTACAGTAAGACCGGACGGATGTCATCGACCAATCTTCAGGAAACGCCTTCATGACGAGTGTTTGAAGGAGGATGGCAACAATGTCATGTTGAGTTGTCAAGTTATCGGTAACCCAAAGCCTGAAGTGACGTGGTATCATCAAGGAAGTGCACTAACTGAAGGTGACAAGTTCAAAATGATACATGAAGGTCAAGAAGTGAGGTTGATTATTAATAATCTGATGTTTGTGGACGCTGGAGAGTATTCTTGTACTGCGACTAATGAAATGGGCAGTGATTCAACTTCTTGTCGGCTGATTTCTGGCAGTAAGTTTGAAGTTTTTACTAATTTCTTGAGTTCCAACTCCTAACTTGTAGCCAGCTCTAACTGATAATAGATAGACTATAGTTAACATAGATGACATATGAAACTCTGATTTTGCTGAATTTTCAAAAGAAACCCACCAAAAACTTTAAGATTTAACATAATATCCCCTACTGCAATATCCAAACCCCTAATTTTAGGTGAGCCCGGCCGTCCAGGTCGCCCAGAGATCAACCTGGCCTCAGACACAGAAGCCTTCATCGAATGGGAGCCTCCAGAGCACCGGCCAAGCATGTTTGGCATCATCTACAAGCTCGAATCCCGCCCAGCCGGAGACAATGACCACTTCGCTGTCTGGACCACAATTAGTGAAAAGGTCGAAGCCGAATTCGTGGTTGTAAAGCATTTATCGCCTGGAGGCATCTACCAGTTCCGAGTGACAGCGTGCAACGGATTCGGATGGGGAGAGCCATCTTTAACATCCAGAATCATCCGAACTCACAATCGTGGAGTGCCTAAGCTTAACATGGACATTCTGCGACGACATCACCGTCTTCAAATCGTGGCCATGCCTCAGAAGATGAGCAAGGCCAAGTCCGGACTGACCGAGATATGTGAGGAAGAAGAGGATGAAGAAGAGATCGACGAGAAAGCGAGTTCAATCAGCTCAGTAAAAGACGAAAATACGACCATTTTGACCGAAGAACCGACTAACCGCTTCGAATTCAAACACGAAATCTTCCGCGGAAAGTTCAGTTTGGTGCGCGAAGCCGTGGACAAGAACTCGGCCAAACACTGCTGCTTCAAGGTTCGACCGTTCGATCAGACCGAGTTCGACACGTTGTTGGCTAGCCAGCATGAACATGTGGTCAAGTTGGTGGCGGGCTACAAGAAGTCGAATTGTCTGTTGTTGTTCACAGAATGCTTGGCCGAGAATGTCTTTGAGAGATTCGTAGCCACTGATCCCTATACCGAGGAACATATCGCGCTTACTGTGAGGCAAATCTGCTCTGCACTTCATTGGATTCACTTTAAAGGGTAATATCTTCATAATAAGAGTACTTAAGACCTTCCTAATATTGTAGTAATGTATACAGAATAATATAAAACAGTATCAGAGTTTTACAAAAGTCTTGTCGTTTTTTACCCTTCAAACCTTACCAAATAAACGACAAAACTTTCTTCTGATCTCCCTAACCAACTTTAAATTAGCCAAAAACCTAAGTAATAGCCTTAAAACTGCCCTAAAAAGAATCAAAAAAACCAAAATAACCTTACCTACTTTCAGAATATTGCACTTAGACATCCAACCAAACAATGTCATGTTTGCTGGTCGACGATCCTGGCTGGTAAAGTTGATTGACTTCGATCGAGCTGGAACGATCGGCAATACCAAGGAGATCAACCCAAAAACCGTGAATCCAGAATGGGCAGCTCCGGAGGTGCTGAAGGGCGAGAAACCATCGGCCGAAACTGATGTTTGGGGCATGGGCATGATCGCTTTCTGCTTGTGAGTTGTTACCTAAAATAATATAACAAAAGACTTGAAAAACTGCCATTTTTTCTACTACCCCACCTTGCTTTTACCTTAAATTACCATAAAAATGCTCTTACCTTGATATAACTTCCAGACTATTCGGATTCCATTCTTTCTCAAGTTGTCACCTAAAATAATATAATAAAAGATTAAAAACAGCCATTTTTTAAACTACCCCATCTTGCTTTCAACTTCAACTGCCATAAAAATGCTTTTATGTTGCTATAACTTCTAAATTTTAAAATTTTATTCATTCTCAAGTTGTTACCTAAAATAATATAATAAGTCTTTAAAAGCTGCTATTTTGACCGTTTATTACCTCACTTTACCCCGTTTAACAATAGAAATGTTCTTACCTCTTATGCCTTTCAGATTATCCGGATTCCATCCATTTTCAAGCGAAGGTGATAACGCTGAAACGATTCGAAACGCCGTTCTCACCGAGAAATGTGATCCAAATCTGATTCCAGTCCAGGCTAGCCAAGAAGCTTTGCGATTTGCTACATGGGCCATCAAAAAGGATCCTCGGTAGGTCTACCATAACTTATTTTACATTTATTTTATTGTAAAATTTACTTTTTTTGAAGATTTTATTACTTTGAATTCGAGACGAAGTGTAACTATTGATCTTTTCGGATTTTCTTGATTTTTCCCTCAATTCTCCCCTTTTCAGACGCCGAATGCGGACAGAAGAAGCCTTAAGCCATCGATTCTTAGCCAACGACGCCACGATGGTGAGAAGACGCGAGAACATCAAGTATCCGAACAGCCGCATCCAACGTACCGCTCACAGAACGATGCAACGGAAACCGACCCAACTTTGGGATGGAAACGTGGAGAAGTTCGGTGAAGGAAGGCAGATGCCTCCGCCGGGAATGAACGGCGGAGGAGGCGGACAATTTGGAGGATTGGGACCAATGCCACCGCCGTTGCAGAGGAACGGCAGTGCTGGGAACGTGCCGCAACGTTCTCGGGCTCGTGAAGTTTAAAATAATTTTGAAATTTGAAGATTTTAAAGTTAATTTTGAATTTTAAAATTGAAGTTTTGAGTTTTTTATGTAGCAAGGGTAATATATTTGCTTGCAAAGTCTTAAAATTTTATTTTTGTTACCTAAATTTATAAAAAATACGTTATCTATGATTTTTTCTTATGTTGTCTATGATGTTATGGCTATGTTAATGTTATCTTGAGCCTTATCTTTCAAATTCTATGTGTTTTCAGAAGATTTTTGACAAAATTTTATTTCAACTGTACTGAATGTGATCTGATTACTCTGTATTTCTAAAATGTTTAGAAAAAGTAATTTTAGATAGTTATAGTAGTTATAGTTATGTAAAAGTTTATTTTGTATCAGAGTTTTATTTTTTGATATCTGTAAATAAAATTACTGTGAAATTATCATACTAAAGCTTGTTTGCTTATTATACTATTTTTTATTTTATTAATTGCAAATAACAATAAAAACAATGGCAATACACTGCAGTAAAGTAAAAAGTTCGAAAATAAAATCAATTAAAATTGAAATTTTTAAATTGCTTAGGCACAGATGGAGATCAAGTTTTTGGCAGTCAATTTATGTTCTGTGTTTTCTGTGCTAATCTTACGATGTTAATGTGTCCATCTATAATACTTCAGCTCCAGCCAACGCCAAACGCTGATACAACTATGAAGATGAGCAAAAAGGTCATGACCATCAGGAACGGTCCAACTCAGGTAAACTGATAGACAATGTCATTATGTGTTTGTATTAAGTTTTTAAGATCTTGTGGAGTTTTTACGTCTTGCGGCACACATCCTGTCATAAATTAGGTTGTTCAAGTATACATATTTATTAATATTGTGTCTACTCTCCAAGCAAATTTCTGATGTTCTAGGGCACAGAATTATTTTAACGACATAGTATTAGAGGTATCTGAAAATTTTTCATAGGCTTCAGTATTTCTTGATTTTCTATGGTTTCTAGACTATTCTGATGAATTTTTTTTATTTTACGAATTTTTACTTTTCTGTTTACTATTGTTTTGTCACTACGGTTTGTCGAGAACGTTTTTCATAACATTTCATTAATATACTTTTGGAAATCACTGAGTGTACAAAAGTTAATTCGTATAGACCAACAAATAACAACAAAAAATTGAAAAATTTTAACTCAAAGTATGTACCAAAACATCAAACATAAGCCTATAAATCAAAGCATAAAAGACTAGACTTTTGTCCTTTTAAAACTCAAATGCCTCTCCTAAACTTAAGACAATATAATTTGAAAAACAAAGGGCACGCCACAAATCCAAGACACCTAAGGGCATGACAAGACACCTCAGGCTATGACAAGATCGAACGACAACACTGAGACGTTCAAAGCGGCAGATAAAGAAGTTCACGTCAAACTAAAGTCAAAGTCTTTAAAGTGAAGCCGAGTTTTCAAAGTGAAGTCGAATTGAGCCTTCAAAGTGAACAAAGCTTAACGACAGGTAGGAGAATATAAGTAGAAAGACAGGTAGCAGCATAGAAAGACAGGTAGGATAATATAAGTGAAAAGACAGGTAGGATAATATAAGAAGGTTTGCTGCAGCTGACTTGATGTGTGTGCCTGTTTGGCTTAAAGATAGGATTTTAAGTTGAGAGGCGGATCAAGAAGATAGCGAGGTGAAAAAAGTGGCGCTTATCACTTGGGGGCAAGTTAACAAGACGGCAATCATAATTATACAAAAAAAGTACCTAATCTGCTCCACTCAGAAACAGCACCATTGTTTTACATGAATTCTTTGTACTACTAATAGTACCCATAAAAATTTTAGTGCGCGCTATTGACAAGGGAAGTACCCAACCTGCAACTCTCAGAATTAGCTCAAAATTTTAATACGGATTCTTTGTAGTACCAGTAGCACATATAAAAAATCTTAACTAGCGGTTTTAAGTTTTAAAATTAATATATTTAAATTTCGCGTCAATTTGGCATTGTGTTGCAAGCACTTTTTTTGATGTCCCAGATAAGATAGGCTTACAAATTTAAAATTGCAGTTTTATTTGAAGCTTTTCTATCATCATATTAAAGAAAAATAGTTAAAAGTCAAAAAATGAGGAATTTATGAGCTTGAAACACTATACCAATTTGGCGGGAAATTCAAAACGCAATTTTTTGATCTCGATTTTCTCAAGACTGGCCGCAAACCGCAACTTAGAATTTTGCATAAGATCTTACATTTACATGATCTTTCACTTAAAAAAAATTTAACAAAATCTGAGCGTTGCAGGTCGGGTACCTTCCTTGTGAGTTTTAAAATTTAAATATTTGAAGTTTCCGCCAATTTGGAAAAACTTGGCATTCTGTTTCAAGCACTTTTTTTTAATTTTTCTGACTTTGGGAACGAAAAGACAGGCTTATCAAAGCCGGGGGCAAAGAAAAGGGCCGTTATCAGCATAGAGACAGCACAGAAGCTTTAAAAAAGCCTGGGGACAACAGAACCGGCTTACCAAAGCCGGGGACCGAAAGACAAGGCTTATCAAATCCGGGGGCAAAAAACCCGGCACCTATCACTTCAACGGCCGCGAAGAAACGGCGTTGGTTGTCGGGAAAAAAATAAGAAAAAGTCGGCCTGTCAAGCAAGCATACATACACACGGCAGTCGATTTTTGTTCCAGTTTTCTTTGATCCCGAAACCCGTTTGTCACGAGAGTCTGTTCATCTTCATCAGGCCTCATTTACATCTGTTCATTAGCCTCATTTACATTTTGTCATCTGGGGGGAGGTTTTGTACTTTTTTGGTCACCTTGGGCAGGATTTTGTACTTTTGGGGGGGGGGTCTTGGGCAGGTTTTTGTGTCTTTTTTCATATATTGGGCGAAGTTTTGTCTTTTGATGATATTGGTCGATCTTTTATATTACTATATTTTACCTTGATCAGTTTTTTTTTGTTGTTTTGATAATTGTTTTCTCCTTTTATCAATTTATGTCAACTTATGCATAAAATATCATAATTTTGCTTTAGAGTACAGCATTATCACCAGTTTCATTGTTTACTTTCAACGCTATATTATTTGTAATAACTAGCATCAAGACTTCTTCCATCGATCAAAATCCAAGCTTCTATCTACTCTAGCCACCATCAAAATTAATTCTACCTTTTTCTCACCAAAACAACCCATATTCTCCCTAACATCAACACAAATCCTCACCAACACCAACCCCACTTGAATGCCATGCATAAGCTGTGGCAATGGATCAAGGACCGCAAGACCAATACGGTCCGGAAATGGCGATCGTCGGTGTTCGCCGGCTCCAGAAGCCGTGTCGACAGTAACTTTGATCCATTCGAAGACGGTCATCTTTTTCGCGGGTCTCAACTGAACATAAACCGAGGACCAATCGGTGGCAGTGATTCTAGGCTTCAGAGGGCGTCGAGTGGAAAGCGAGCCTTTCAGAGCCTAAAACGGAAGTTAACACCGTCGAAGCGGGATCGCGGTCCTAGGCTTCCGCCAGACGAGCCTAAGGCTAATACTGATACTAATGAGCTTAGACAGTTACTGTTGGATGAGGATGACGTTTATGCGGTGAGTTGTGGTTTAGTTTACTGTAAGATGAGTTTCTTGATTTTAAATGTCTTTTTAGTGTTATTTAGGTCGTTTTTTGTTAAAATTTTGGGATTTTAAGCTCACTTGAAATATTTCTTAAGACTTTTAAACACTTTTTTTAAAACTTTTTTGAAATTTTAAAAATTTTTCTAAAAAAAATATTTTGAGTTTTACTACACCAAACCCCTACATTTTAACTTGTAATACACTTAGTACGTAATTAAAACGTTTTTTGTGCCTTTGGAAGTCTTTCCTAATATTTCCGACAGTTGTTCGATTATGATTTCTGTCACTTTTTTCTCGACAAATCATGATTCATGCACCTACAGCGCTGTAACCCTAAGGCACTCTGTAACTCAAAATTTACTATAAACTTATAGTTTTAGGTACGTAGTATATCAGGTTTTCAACATTTATCACATAATTAAGGGTTTTAATCGCGGAACCAAGTTGTTTTAAGGCCAACTGTCACTTTTTTTAAACGAAGGGAATTCTCGGAGGGTATTGTGACGTCACGTTACGTAATAATTGTTTTTGCGGTATTTGCGTGGGCACTTTTGACAAGTTTTGTTACAATTTACGGGTTGGAAGTACGGTTTTGATGGAAGGTTTATCGAGATTGGAGGATGGAAATTAGGATTATATTGTGCTTGATTAGCTGATACTTTTTCTTTAATAATGCGGGAGGGAAGGGGTGAGGAAGAGGGGGTGAGGAGAAGGGGAAGGTAAAAAATACGTTTTACAAAGAAAGTACCCAACCTGCCCCGCTCAGAATCAGCTCTAAATTTTTATATGAATTTCTTTTACTACCAATAGTACCTATAAAAAATTTCAGCTCGCGCGTTTGAGTATTAAATTTGAAATATTTTGATTTTCCGCCAATTTGGCAAATTTGGCATTGTGTTTCAAGCATTTTTTTGACTTTCCAGACAAGATACGCTTACCAATTTAAAAATATAGGTTCATTTCAAGGTATTCTACTAGTATATCAAAGAAAATTGATTAAAAGTCAAAAAATGGCAAAGTTATAAGCTTGAAACGCAATGCCAACTTGGCGGTAAATTCAAAATTTAATTTTTTAATCTCAATTTTCTTGGGATTTCTTATAAAGCGCAATTTAATACTTTGCTGAAGATCTTATACTTACATGATCTTTACATACAAAAAGTTTGAAGACAACCAGAGCGGGGCAAGTCAGGTACTTTCCTTGTAAGTTGTTTAGTCTCTTATCATTTTTTGGCTCTAGCAAGAATAGGGTACGGCTAAAGCTGGGGCTTAAGAATAAAGTGTGGCAGCTTAAAAAGGAATTGACTGTACCGCAAATTTTACATTCGAATTTTTGGGTCTCTCGATACTTTTAGGCCTACAATAACAATTTACAAGCTTGTTAATGACATCATCTTTTAAAAAGGTTAAGCGAACTTAACAAAAAATGAAACAAAACATCAAGATGAGGGTTGCCTACGTCATTCTCTGACGTAGCATCGGTTCGTCTTTTCATCACGTTGTGCCAAACTTTTTGAATGAAACATTGAAATTGATGTTTCTTATAAAAAAATGTTCTTCTTTTATTACTTAAACACAAAATTTTAATAAAAATAAATTCAATTTTCAAATATAAAAAAAATTTAAAAAATTTTTATTTTTCAAATTTAATGTCTTATGTGGCCTCCTTGTTTACCTATTGATTCTCATCATAAAACCTCCAGACAAGTCTTGTTTTCCCATCAAAGTCCTTGTTTTTATCGTATTAAGCCTAAACTTATTGATCACATTACTCATCCAAAACATGTTTAGAGTCGAACATCACTGAACACATATCAACAACCTTCACCTTCACTATCACAGCATTCGGTTCGATCTTACCGGTCGGTCAATGATAACTCGGATCTGCCACCGAGTGGTCGTAGCCGAGGCTACAGCTACTCTACGATAAAGTCGGCCAATTCACCGGATTTGAATAATGCTGTAACGCCCAAAACAAGACGTCGCTTGAGATTTGTCATTCCACAGGTGAGAAAAATAAAAGTCGAGGAATGTTGGTTATTTATATTCATGTTATACTGTGGACGTGACATAGGGTTATTGATTGGTTTTGAGGGGGTAAAAGGAAGATTTTGCAAGAGCTTAGAAAGAAATTAAATTTTTAGAATTCTTGGAGGTTTTAAAGTTAGAAAGAGATACAGGGTATGGTTATAGTAAACTTTTAATTAGGAAGAAGGCGTCTAGTTCTATTATATTACAATAGAGACGTTGTGGTAGACCAAGATAGGGTAAAGTAAGAGTACAGCTTGGGTTCGGGCTTCGGCGGGCTTGGGCTTAGACTAAGGCTAAGGTAGGACAAGTACAGCTATGCCTATTCCTAAGGGTAGAGATAGGGCGTGAGCTAAAGAAAAGGAAGGCTAGGACTAAGGTTTAGGCTAAAGCTCAGGCTTAGGCTCAGGCTTAGGCCCAGCTTCAAGCTCAGGCTCAGGCTTAGGCTTAGGCTCAGGCTCAGGCTCAGGCTCAGACTCAGACTCAGACTCAGACTCAAACTCAGGCTCAGGCTAAAGCTAAAGCTCAAGGCTTAAACCCATGTTAAAGCTAAGGCTAAAGGCTTAATCTAAAAGTAATTCTATAGCTATGTCTATCTCTAAGATGTTATAATATATTATATAAGCGTAATGTAATATACACCTTACTTTGCTAATTATTTACAAAAAGCATTTTTAGGTATCACTATCAACTGATGACAATCCGAACGGAGAGACGACATTGTTGGTGGGGTCGAATTCTCAAGATAGTATAAATGATTTCGAAGAACATATTGATGTTCCTACTAACTACCAAGCGTCACCCAACCCTTCGAGACGCAGTTTTACTGATAATGAGAGAAGAAGGGCATCTATGGCGCAGAGAAGGCAGAGTACTAACCAAGTAAGTTATTATAGACTTTTGTAGAATATTTATTTGAAATGGCAGTGAAACTTAATATTTTTAAAATTTTTAATTTCAAAATTATAGTACAGTCAAAAAATTAAAAACAAATTTAAAAATAGCCAAAACCTTTAAAAACTTGATTCTATGAACTTTGTGACCGATAATCTAACTTACCTTCAAAAATCCAACAAAATGTTACAGTATCTCAAATGTAACCTACAGTAATCTCAATTATAAACCTTTTAGTTAGTACAATCAGTCAGCGGTCGACGGACCTCAACCACGTTAATCCCACTTACTGTAGCTCAAATTCACTTGGTACGATCGTTGTGGAAACAAGTCTACACGACCAAAGGGCCTACAGTAATCGGAGAGACTGTAATGCATAGATTGTTCTTTAAATATCCGAAATTGAGAGAACAATTTCGACGAGTTGCATTGCCTGAAGGCTTCAGTAATCACGATCATTTTGGGAAATACCACTACAAAGTTGTTGGGGAGCTGGTTGATCAGGTAAGTTGGTATATCAGTGGTTTATGGGTGATTATGTGATTGTTTATAGATGGTAGAATAAAGTTTAGAATAATAGCCATAGTACTAGTTCGTATCCTAGCCTAAGAGTTAGCTGTAGCCTTAGCCCTGAACCCTAGCTTAGAGTCCTAGTTTATAGTCCTATCCCAGAGCCTTCGCCGAGAACCTTAGCCCAGAGCTTTAGCTCTAACCATATCCCAGAGCTTTCGTTTAGAGCACTCTCTCAGAGCCCTAGTTCAGAGCTCTAGTACAGAACTATAACCATAGCGCTAGCTCTATTTCTAGCTTTAGCCATAGCTTTATCCCTAGCCTCAGCTTCAGCCAAAACCCCATTCATAGCTCTAACCTTTTCTATATCTATCGGCCCCGCCTTAGCTCTAACTTTAGTCCTCGATTTAGTTTCTAGCTCTAGATTTAGCCTTAACTCTAGTCTTCGCCTTAAAAATTTGAATAATTTTAGGTAGTGGAAAGTCTGGATAATCTAGAGGCAGTTGGAGAAGAATTGGAACGAATTGGAAGGATACATGCTACAATTCTTCATGGTCAACTTTCTAGTAAGTTCTGATAGTTTTGGTAATACAAATCATTAATACTAATCAAGGAAGACAAGATATACTAATTGGAAACTGGCTTCAGGTTTATTGATTCTCATTGGCCTAGCTTATTGAGAAAAAAATTTTAGCGGGAAAACAAAATTTTAAAATAGACCAACCTACCATATTAATTGCTAGTATTACTAATAGTTATAAACCATTTCAGGCAAAGTATGGAACTACGTAGCAGAAACATTCATCGACTGTACGTTAGAGTGGGGAGACAGAAGGTGTAGATCAGAGACGGTACGAAAAGCATGGGCCCTTATCATTGCCTATATGATTGAGAAGCTCAAACATGGTCATTTGGATCAGGTGAGATCATAATTAAGTTGAGAGATCTTAGGTAGGATAGGGTACCTTTTGTTATAGTAGGGTAGGGTAACGTAAGGTAGGGTAAGGTACTTTATGTTATATTAGGGTAGAGTACTGTATGTTACAGTAATGTAGTTTAACGTAAGGTAAGGTAAGGTACTTTATGTTATATTAGGGTAGAGTACGGTATGTTACAGTAGGGGAAAGTAGAATATAAAGCATATAATATGATGGTATCTTTATAGCGAAAGCAAATGTTAACCATGAAATCGACGATAGCGTCGTTGGAAAGGCTGGCACTTTCCAACAACCGATAGCTCCTTATATTACACTTCCTTCCACAAAAGATCTCTACCTCACTTAGAATCTACCGTCCATTCTACATTCATATCTCCTTGCTCAAGTTAGGACTATTAATTCTGATTAATAAATTTATTTTTTGACTAAAATTGTAAAATCTACTATAACTTATCTTTTACCGCCGTAAAACTAGAAAACAACAAACAATATTGAGTTACATTAAGTTGCTGCCTACGTGCAAAAAGCAAAAATGGTTTTGACTTATCAAGTTGATCTACGAACCGCCTGGTCTTTCGACGAAACCCATCCCTTTTTACGTTGCGATTGGCACGTTGTCTGGGCGGGGCAAATAAAGGAAATACTATGTAAAGAGTGTTTTTATACGATGAACATCATCTTATTAAAGTCAAAGCGTTTTCTTAGATCAAAGCACAAAACTTTGTATCGCTACAAGACAGATAATATTGTAAACAAAGTGTTTATTATAGGCTGTTAACAATGAGTACTGGTAAAACAGTCTGCATTATTGGTGCTGGCGTGTCTGGCTTGCCTGCTATAAACTATGTTTTAATAGAAGTGTTTGTTGATTGTAAAGACTAGGGCTAAAGCTAGAGTTAAATTTAGGGCTAGAGCTAATACCAAGCCTAAGACTAGGTTAGAGTTAAGCTGGAGCTGGGGCTAAAGGCTATGGTCAGAGCTGAAGCTAAGGCTAAAGCGAGAGCTAAAGCTAGGGGTAAAGTTAGGATTTACTAGACTAAGGCTAAGGCTAGGGCTGGAACTAGAGCTAGAGCTAGAGCCAGAACCAGAGCCAGAGCCAAAGCCAGAGCCAGAGCCAGAGCCAGAGCCAGAGCCAGAGCCAGAGTTAGAGTTCGAGCTAGAGCTATAACTAAGACAGGAGTTAAGATTAGGGTAAGTTTACAATTAAAACTAAGACTACAGCTAGGCTTAAATCTATAAAATTAAAGCAACATAAATTCAAAAAAAAGCTTTTTAGATGGGCAGTGCAATACGGAGTAGAACCCACCGTTTTCGATGCCCAAAGCCAGTTGGGTGGGTTATGGAAATACAAAGAAGCAGAAACCGAATTCAGTACTGTATCAAAACATTGTGTCATCAATACATCAAAAGAGCTAACGTGTTATTCGGATTTCGTGCCTCAGGCTGAGGATGCCAACTACATGCATAATACTAGTAAGTTACGTAATAAAGTGTCATACCCGCCTTCTAATAAAAGTTTTGAAAATATTTGAATATAGCTGCTATTAAATTTCAAAAAAAAATTTTTAATTATAATTACTTGTAAAACAATCTTAAGGTAAAGCTTTCGTGGTAGGACTCACTGACACCCCTCGACTAAACCAAAAAAAAATAACTATTCTTCCCCCTCCCCTTCAAGACACAATTTACTTTCAGAAGTTTAGAAATACCTAGATCGTTACGCTGACACTTTTAACCTCAGGCAATATATTCGGTTCAACCATCGTGTAACTAATGTAGAACGAGCGAGAGACTATGATACTACTGGACGATGGGTGGTGTCTTATACTGACAAGTAGGTCCTTGAAATTCAAGTTCTTCAAAAGATGCTATGTCTTCTAATTCCAAAAAATTTGTTTTGGAAGAGGGCACAAAATTATTTGAACAACCTAATAATTGAAAACCAAACATTTCAGTAACGGAACCCCAAAACAACAAACATTTGACTTTGTCCTAGTGTGTAATGGTCATCATGCTACCCCCAAAATGCCAGAACCATGGCCAGGCCAAGACAAATGGAAACAAGAATGTCCTAATTGTTGGAATCGGCAACTCAGCAGTCGATGTAGCATCTGAATTGACCAATGTCGCTAAACAAGTTACAATGTCAACTAGAAATGGCACTTGGGTTGTGTCAAAACATATTGAGAGAGGGTACCCATTGGACATGTATTTGAATAGTAAAGTGACATTTTTGAAAAAATGGCTGAATATAGAGAAGTTTAACAATGATTCTGTAGAAAAGTTTTCCAACTTCTTTGATCAAGACGAATACGGATCGAAGCCGAAACACAAGTTCTGGTCTCAACAGCCTACAATCAGTGATGATTTGCATAGTAAGTTTTCACAATAATACCCCCAGCTTCAGCTGAATCCTAGCTTTAGTCTAACTCTTAGGCATATCCAGTGTTTTGCCCGGACCGGTCCGGAGCGTTTTTCACCGGTCCAGTCCGGCGATTTTCCGGTCCGGTCCAAACTTCAAATTTTTGGGTCCGGTCCGGTCCGGTCCAAACCCAAAATTTTTGGGTCCGGTCCGGTCCGCAAAAAAAATTTTTTTTTATTTTTAAAAAAAGCAAAGAGCGCTAAAATTGCTTTTTCTACGTTTAAAAACACTTAAAAATATGTTTTCTTTGCAATTTTTAAAGCAGTTTTAATAAAATAAAAAAAAAATTTTTTCCGGACCGGTCCGGAGCTTTTTCTTCGGTCCGGGTCCGCAGGATTTTGGGTCCGGTCCGCAAAAAATTTTGTTTCGGTCCGTCCGGTCCGGACCCGTCCGCGGACCGGACCGGTCCGGCAAAACACTGGGCATATCCTAACTCTAACCCTACCCCTTACCCTAGACCTAGCCTATCCTGCTATACCATGACTAAATATACACATATTTCTTCAGCTATAAGCTCTACTTTACTTTACTGTAACCGTACCATAACTTTCCCTTCTTAAACGTCAACTTACCGTAACTTAAATAAAATTATTTTTAGACAAAATAAGTTCCGGCACAATTGTTCTAAAAGGTGATATAAAGTGTTTTACTGAAAACGGCGTCATTTTTGAAGATGGATCATTCACCGAAGTAGACGAAGTCATCTGTTGTACTGGATTTAAATTCGACTTCCTATTCCTAGACTTCGGGAAGTTGGTACCAGTAGTCGATATCAAGAATGAGCTCTACAAAAAGTCCTTCCCATTAAACTCAGCTGACAAAAACACCTTAGCCATTATTGGTTTATACCAACTACTTGGCTCTATCTTTGCACCAGCTGAATTAAACATCCGTGTTTTCTTTGAACAAGCATTGGGTCATATTAAACTACCTTCTAAAACCAACATGATCAAAGATATCGAAGCGTCAAATAAAAGAACATTCAATCGTTATGCCAATATACCACGGAACGCTCTTCAAATTGACTATGTAGAATATACGGATGAAATGGCTGATTTAATTGGCTGTAAGCCTCCAATGACTACGCTCTTCTTTACTGACTATACTTTATGGAAAATTCTCTTTTTTGGACCAAATGTACCATACGCCTACAGATTGGTAGGCCCGCATTCATGGCCAAAAGCTAGAGAGACTATACTGACGGTCCAAGATCGTCGGATTCAAGCGATTCACAAAAGACAAACTCCGAATAATCCGTTGGAGAAATGTCTAGAACTAAAGAAAGAAAAACTCAGTCCTGCTTGGATTACAGTAGGTGCTATTGTGCTACTAGGTGTTAGTGCGAAACTCTACCAAGGTGGAAGGTTTGACAATGTGATTGACTCAATCAACCGTATTTTCAATTAAAAACCATATATGCTTTATATCACATTAAATGTCCATTGTATTAGAAAATAACAGGCGTTGAGTGTTTATAATAAAATGTTGTTAAATTATTGGTTATTTAAGGCGTAGAAGCAGTACGATACAAATCCCGGCTCTTAATATAAGGAGTTTATTTAAAAGGCCGAACCGAAGAAAATCTTACCGCAAATTGCGCCCGGAATATCTTTTTACAGGTCTAATTTCGTTAAATAACTTGGGCTTTTGGTTTTAAAAAATGAATTCTTCCAATTATTTCATATTTACCAGAGGTGTAAATCAATATAAGTTTTTAAGTTTATTGCATTAAAAACCATAATGTAAAAGAAAGTTCCGTAAAAATGATATGTTGATGAGACTACAATAATATATATACAATGCATAAATATTTTTTTTTAAAAAACAAACAAAAATGCACCTTGTTGCTGTTGTTAGTCAAGACGAATTCCTCATGCCAATGGCGGTAAATAAATCTACCATTTTTAAACGTTCTTCGCAAAACAGCCTTCAGTGTATAATGATCCATTGGCTCATGAATGATTATTTTGAGTATCGTTGGAACTGAGGCATTTAAAAAGTGTTCCACTACTTGTTTACAATTTTCCTAAAATAAATTGACAATTAAAACAAAATACAAATAAAATTTAAACAAAATTTTCAATCTTGTACAAAATGTCTTACGTTGTATTTTTCCAATTCCGTTCTCGAAATTAAGCTTTCTATCAGAAAGTCTTTGAGATTTGGCATACTATGCTTAACTTTTTCTATAGCATCATCGTATACCCGTTGGTTGTATCCTTCTTTCAAGTTTACAGTACATTGAAACTGTTTACAATTCACAGAAACTGGTAGACTAAAAAATATAACTTTAAAAATTGGTATTTTTATACATTTTAATATAAAAATAGTTCAATGTACAATATATAATAACGTAGTAATACTTACTCTTGCTGCCCGCAAAACGATTCAATACGTAAATTACTACATATGATAGCATACGCCGTCGTATTAAATAGTGGTGCCAAATCTAAAAAAGAATGTTTACTTAAGGTTATTGGTTATTGATTTCTCAATTTTTAATTTTGCAAAAACTAAAACAAAACTCACAATTTTGATAGGGCCTCATCATGACGGCCAAATGGAATGGTCTTGTGGTCCGCAAATTGTGAAGGACACGGGAACTATTGAGTAATGCGCCGTTTAACATCGGCGCAAGCTGTTCCAAACAGTAGCGCACAAAAACGTTGGGAGTTCCTCTTTGAGTTGTTATGTTAGCAGTAGCATTAGAGCATTCTGTAAAAAATATATTATAAAAATTATATTTTCTTTAAAATGTAAAACCAAAAATGCCTTACAAAAATAAAAAGGAAAAATTCTTACTTTTCAAATTTCGGAAAATCTTCTGCCATGAGTGTACATTCACATCACTGAATAGATGAAAGTTTAAACTTTCTACAGTTTCTGGAAAAATACAATGTGTCACAGCTACAAACTGTTAAACACTTACTGGATTTGTGGGACTGCGGAAATTGTAATCGTTTATCGTCAGCGTCAGATCTACTGTTTGTCTCCAAAAAACTCCAATAGATTTGACAATAATTACACGTCTAATGCATGCAATTGTCGATTTCGATACGTTCTAAAACAAAAAAATTATACACACATTATAAAGCTTGTTACGTTGTACCATAAACAAAAAGAACTCACAATCAGTTTTCATTTTAAAGTACGATTTCTGAGACCGTGAAGCATCCTGAAACGGCCGTGTGCCCTAGAAATTTATCCCCTGTTTTTGTTTGATAAGTCGATGACAAGGACTGTTCATGTACATTTTCAAAGCTTTTGGAGCATTATTGGATTTTTACAAAATTTAAACTGTTTTATGTCAAAAAACGGTATAAAAATGCCAAAACGGCATTTTAGCCAAAATCGCTTTACCATGCGTCTTAGAAAAATCCTTGTCATCAATTTATCAAATAAAAACAGGGGGTAAATTGCTAGGACACACCTCGCTTCACGGTGTCAGAAAGCGTTTTTTAAAAATACAATATAAAGAACTTACTCTAAACTTAACAAGATTTGGAAGCCTTATATGGGACGAATTAGGAAGTACAAAGTATTTACAGAAGTAATCTTTGCAGTTATCCGACAGTTCGTTACTTTTAGCGTAGTCCAGTCTTGCTCTTTTGGCAGCAGGAGATCCAGTAAACATCTTTTTGTAGCTACTTTTCACAAAAAAAAACTAACCAAACAAAGGTATATTCAGTCGACGACTAGGTGAAATGAGCAACATATACGAGAGACTAATCTTTATTTGGACGCGCGATGTTGGCTTTGCTTTAAGGAGTCGTTTCTTTAGATCTTACATTAATTTATCTTACACTAGGCAACCTTAAAAAAAAGCTGTCGTGACTTGCGCATGTCTGCGTTATGCCGTTATTAAGTAAAATCTTAAGCATACGTAAATCCAATGCCGTAGTATATGTGGAGAAGAAATACCATTTTAAAGCTTTAATCGACGCTTAATGTTGTTTCAAACGTTTTTTCGTCGTACTGTACTTTAACAATAAGGCCCCATCTTTTTATTTTATTGCATAAGTAACATAGTTTTCATAAATGTTTATTCAGTAACTAAAAAGGATAAGAACTATCCGCAAATTTACAATGTTTTCGTATTTGAATTAGTGAGATCAGCTATAAAAAGGTGTGTATTAATAAAATCTGTATATCACCGGAGTTGAAGTGAAGTGTAAGTTGTAGATAAGATCCACATCTTCAATATAAGTGGTAGTTGATTACTTTCCGAAAGGAAAGAAGCCCTTCACGGTCTCAAAGGCACCAGTAACAGCAGTCTTGGCCTTGTCTACGTGCTCGGTTAGGCCAAGTTGTCCTATCAAACTGTCGTCCTGCGCGTTCATTTCGGCCGCTAGCTGTTCTGGAGTCTTCTTAATAGCCGAGCCGATACGTCCGTCCGCGCCCATGTCCAACTGCATGCCCTCCTCCTTCTTCTGGATGTTGTACTTGCTGCGGATGTCGGTGCGCATCTTTTCTCGTTCCTGCTCCATTTTGCGGTGCTTCTCCTTTCGTCGTTCCTCCTGTTCCAGTCTGGCGGCCACTACCTCTGGGTCCTCGCCGGTCTCGGTCTTGTTCTCGTTGTCTTCGCCACCCATCTTGCTGAGGCCGCCGCTGACCTCGTCGAACTTGTTCCCGATCATCTGCTTCATTATAAAGGACGCCATCTTGGATGACTGAAATTATAAAATCGTTAATCTTATAATGTTATTTTGACCAGAAAAATCATTTAATTGACTCGTATATCGCGATTAGTTATAAAAGCTTCACAAAAGTCTTGTCGTCAATTTACATTCTTCTCCACTTTCAAAAGCGACAAAACTTTTGCTAAACGTTAAGTCATCACGAAGCTAGTAGAACACGATCAATATAACGTTAGACGTAAGCTTAAATTAAGTTATTTGGAAGTAAAATTAGATATTAGTCATGAAAAAAGTGATATCTTATCAATGGTATTTGCGACAATGTTAATAAAAAAAAAGAAATTTTGAAACCGAACCTAAACCGCCAATAGAACCTAAAGTCTCAAAACTTTAGAGGTCCATCAACTTTTTGACCTTAAAAAACATAAAAAATATTATTTTTGTTTAGTATTTCCAAAAAATATTTAAAAAACAACTATATATCAATTTATAAACCATATAAAGCACGTTTTCATCTAGTATAATAAATTGAAAACCAATATTATTATGCAAATTCAATTGTCTCTATCCAAACCTACTAGCCCTGTGTTTTAACTTTTACCAATACGTCAATAAAGGGTGATAAAATCACATGAAACGCAAATAAAAAGTATCGAAATACAGTTTTATGTCTTTTTTTCTCCTTTAATTATACACTTTTCCTTGTTTGCCCTGAGGAAATAAGCTTAACTCTTAATGAAATTCGTTGTTATAGCTAATTTTGATTAAATTTTTAAAACATAGAGTACCTAAAGACCTTTATAAATCTCAAATCTTTTTAAAACCTTAAAAATATCTTGTCAAACCTCCACAGATATCGATATCATCAACAATAACACCAAGCCTAATCCCTTTCTAACATTAAATCCCACCGCCCAAACGCGTCGTTCTTGTGTTCAAGCCGTCAAATCCATGTTATTCTTCACGAGGAACGAGACGTGGAGCGGGTGAAGTTAAAAGTTTTGGCGGAAAATAACGAAAAAAAGCGAAAATAATCGATTTCTTGAGGAGAATGGAGGAGGAAAGGCACAAAAAGAATCTCAACCCGATGCTCCTGAGGGCACAGTTAAAGGGGCACGACCCTCAGGGCCTGTCCGATGCCATACATAGCTTTGTGTGCATTAAAATGTAGACGGATAA
This sequence comes from Bursaphelenchus okinawaensis, assembly GCA_904066225.2. Classification (NCBI taxonomy): domain Eukaryota; kingdom Metazoa; phylum Nematoda; class Chromadorea; order Rhabditida; family Aphelenchoididae; genus Bursaphelenchus; species Bursaphelenchus okinawaensis. Next base: position 8,046,645 of record CAJFCW020000001.1, on the reverse strand, counting down.
GGTCCCCGCGGCCGAAGATAGGAAACGAGAAAAAGGTGAAAACACATGTAAATGCGGCTGATAATGAGGCATCGAGGTAAATTAAGGTGTTGTTTGTGTTTTCTGATATGATACAGAAGTGGGGGTACAAAAAGGTTTGTCAAAACAAAGAAAAATGACAATTTAGTCATCAAAGTGGATATTACATTGGACAACTACAACTGCTTGACACCAAAATGAGGCCTTAAATGTTAACCCGTCGTATTTTAAACGTAATACTCTTTCTACAAGCTATAAAAAACAATCAGTACCTAAAAACAAACACAAAAGTTGCAAAACCGACTGCACGGTGCAAAGTTCAAAATTGAGTTTATTGCACCGTGCAATCGCCCCATATATTGTAAATGCCATTTCAAACACAGAATTACACAAATTATAATTTACCCTTTAAAACCCAACATTCGAACCAACAACATGCTATTAAAAGTGCATAAAAACACATTACAGCCACCGTGAAAGACCAAAAATTATATTATTTTAGACGGACACTCCATTTTCGAGAGGAACATATATATTATACATGACATGAAAAACAAGCAAACGTGTAAAAATCGTTTTCTGAATACCAAACACGTCCTCAAAGTGCTTCGAAGGAAAATACGATATTAAATATTCGCATATTTATACCATTTACAACATCGTTTACTCAGCAACGAAAGGATTTTGGTATGAAACGAAGTTTTGTTACAAAAAAAGTGGATTACAGCGTCTAATTTATAATTGAGATTACATTACTAATAATTGTAAGCAAGCAAAACGGCAGTTTAACACTTACAGTGAAAAATCCGCAGATATCAGGTCCTGAACAAGCCATTTTAAATCAATTAGTTTGTGAGCAATTGAAATGTTTATATGTAAACTGATAGACAATAAACTAAACTTTAATAATAAACTCAATTTTTAAACAATTTACTTTAAAATTTAAATTACAACATTAAAAACGACAAGAGCACCTTGAAAACTCCATTTTCAAAACAAAAATGCCATTTTAAAACAGATCCCAAAACTCTAAAACTCTAAGACCCCTTTGTGTTAAAGCAATAAAAGTACAAAAAGCAAGACATTAATTTGAAACAATTCTAATTCGATCCGCTCCCGAGGAAACGTAATTTGGTTTTCGGGGCAATAAGTTTTCCCTGATGTTATCCTTGTTTTCAAGTGTCTCTTCGATGTAAACCTATCTGTGGAGCTGAAATTTACTTCCAAAGACAGGAAGAAACATATATTTTTCAAAGATGAGCAAAATTTTAAGCAATTTAGAAGAAAAACGGTCGAAAACGGTCGATAATTGTAAAAAAAAGTTATTTTTTCGTAAATTTGAGGATTCGAGTCAAGTGTTGCTTTGAGGTCTTCAGTCAACTCTTTCTCTTTACTTTTGGTCGTTTCTTTTGCTGTAAACTGTGATTTTGAAGTGATAAAAGTGTAATATCATTATAAGATAGGTAAGAATACGTCAATAATATTTTTATTAATTTCATGTTACAAAAAATTTGACAAAGAAACCTAAAATAACCTTAAAAACTCATCTTTCAGGACAACCCGGCTACAACAACATAAAACTCGTTAACTTTGAAGCCCATTATGCCCAAACCCATGCAAACACCTAAAGCTCGATTAAAGACGGTCGCAAGGAAAGGCATCGATTATGCATAGGACCGTCTTTTCGAAGCCATGACAGCGGCCAAAAAAGGCGAAAGAGCCGGAGGGCTCCTTTTGTGTTCGTCCCCCCTTATGGCCACCGACTGGAAGCGAAAGATCTGGCTAAGTGCCGGATTTGCCATCTTCACGGGCATTACATTGCGTTTCGCGTAAGTTACAGTTAAGTTTGGGTGTTTGATTTAGGTATGGGTATATTATTCATGATGATTTGGAGGGTAAACGATGTTTAGAACGCAGTAAATTTAAAATTTCGTTTGACAAATGATTTTATGAACTCAAAACGCGATAAAGCATAAAATTGAAACGTTTAAAACATTTTAAAAACGAAAAAAAAATTTTTCAAAAAACTCTCAAGCAGATACTGTAACATTTTAAGGCCAAAAGATGTATAAAAACTTCATTTTTCACAAAAAGTCACAAAATGCACCTTCTATCTAGACACAACCAAAGGAATGCCAATTCGACTGAAAAGTCAGCCGAGTATGGCTCTTTGTCCTCAAAAGACGGCTCTTTTTGAGTACATTCGAGTACGTTGTTTGTTTTTGAAAGACGAGGCGTGGAAATTGGTGATATGGCTTTGGGGTAGAGTGAGTATTGCGCTTTAAGTTGAAATGTGAAAAACAAAAGTTTGGATTTGTTGTCTGATTGTAGACAAAAGATATGGTGTTATACATATGATACTGTATTTTAATTTTTTTGTAAGAAATACAGTATCGGGTATTTTCCCTACTCTATCCTACCTTGCTCTACCCTAGTCTACCTTGCTCTGTTCTGCTTTCCCCTACCCAACACTATCTTATCTTATCATACTTTACCCCGCCCTGCCGTAATACACCTAACATTCCCACGCCATAAAGAACTGTAACACGTTCCTAATACCATACAAAGTCCAGTAGCCATATCATATCTCTAATCCCACAATTTTTCAGCCTTTTCCTTCAGAACCCGCCCTCCATTTACTCTCATAAGCCAGGGAAATGCAAGAACATCGTCGGCCTAGGTAACACAACACCAACCAACTATATGTTCTAACAAAACACTAACCAACTATATCTCCGACACAACATATATCAAGACAAAAAACTTTTTCAGAACACGGGGTCCTGAGCATGACCGAGTCCGACGTCCTAAACTTGGTCCTCGTCTTCTCGGCACAACACAAAAACATACGCGCCCATGTAATTCTGCTGGAGACAAAGGAAAAGACGAACAAACTCATGAATAATATAAGTCTGCACGAGTTGAACGTGAATAAGTGGAAAAACTCGGAGGTAGGGGGAAGTGTGTGATTGGGAAGGGTAATATTCTTCTTTGGGTGTGGGCTGGGTGTACTGAGATGACGATAGGGATAGGAAAGTTAAGTTAGGTTTTTGGGGTTGGTAATGAGAGAGTATGATTGTATAGGGTAAGGCGATAGATGTTTTTAGTATATGATACTACTGACCAAGGTGTGGTTGGGTAGAGCAGAGTAAGAAATTTTTTGCTAGAGTAAGGTAGGGTAGTGTGGGGCAGACTGAGATAGGGTGCGGTACGTCTATGGTACTATTGAGCAAGGTATGGTTGGTTTAGGCATGGTAAGATAGGATAAAGTAGGATAGCTTGAAGGGTAGGCTAAAGTATGGTAGTAGAGTAGGGTGAGGTAGAGGCAGGACAGAGTAAGATAAAGCAAGGTGAGGTACAAGTTAATTAACTTTTAGAAAAATATTAAAAGTTATAAGGGAACACAACCTACACACCCACAATATCAAATACCAACTGAATAAAAAGCCAAAAACATTAAAATTGACTTCAAAAACGTAGCCAAATTGGCTTCATTGAGTAATAAGCCTCATTTACAGAGATTCAACCCCATTTCGGCTCACATCCACGTGGAAGGCTCGACCTCCCAAAACAAATATCGAGCTTTTGTTTATGTCCTGAGCCAGGAAGGCGACCAGACTCCAGTCCAAGTGTTCGAACTACGCCTTCAGAAGGGGGTTCTGACGCATTTACAGACTATTCATAATCAGGAGTTTATTGGGTGGGTTTTTTATACTGTAGAAGAGTTATAGATATATTATGAAAGGGTAAGGTAAAAGAGGTGGAGTAGGGTAAGGTAGGATTTGATAGGATAGGGTATTATCGGGTAGGCTAAGGAAGGTTATCGTATAGTAGAGTTGTTTAGGGCAAGGTACGGTAAAGTATGGTTTGGGAGGGTAAGATAAGCTAATAGAGTAAGGCAGTGTAACATAAGGTAAGGTACTGTGGATTTGAGATAAAGGCTTTTAAAAAGTGACTTAAAACAAGGTCTTGATAAAATAAAATGACTTTCAGGTCAACAGACATATCAGTACTATCACCAGGTCGATTTATATTAGCAAAACCTCACTTCTTCAACAATAGATACCTACAGTTACTAGAATTGTTGTTCTATAGGGGATACGGACAGCTACTAATTTTCAATGGAAAGACCGTTTCAACTCTGGAACGGTGAGTGTTTAAATGGACATATTTCAGATATTATTGTATTTATGTTCACGTATTGTATTATAAACAGTGTGTTATTGAATGACATAGCGTTTTATATATGAAATGAAGGTTCAAAGCTGTATGCAAAATATTTTAGAGGTCTTCAAGGACCAACAAAGATGTTATGGGATCCAAAAACATCTCGTCTTTATGTGGGGATCAAGTACTCAAGGGTAGGTTTATATATGTTACACTACAATACCCGATCCTTACCTTATCTACCGGACTTACCTCTACCATTCTTTATCTTATCTACTTTACTATGCTCTACCTTATCCCAAATTATCTTTTTATTGATTCCTTTCAACGAAAACTTGTATTTTAGGAAATCCAAGCCTATACGTTAAAGAAAGACCTTACATTGAAGCCTCTTACTAGTATAAACTTAATGAGTTCTCCAACGTACATTACTAATGGTGAAAATGAACTTTGGGTTGGGTCATCACCAGGCGGACACATGTTCCATGACCAAAGTAATACTAGTCATATACTCAGGATACGGTTTCAGGTACGTGATTGTACTCTACTCTTAATACCATTCTCTTGCCTCACTCTACCCTACCCTCCTCTACTCAACCCTACCTTTGCCCTACCTTACACCACCGTACCGTACCCTACACTACCCTACCCTACCTTACCTTACTCTACCTAACCCTGACCTTTCATGCCCTATGCTCTGTTATCTACCTCAAGCTACCATGCATAAGCATATAATGTATAAGATAAATGACATTGTAGGACGATATAGCACAGACCTGGGTAATAACCGAGTCGTTTGCTTCGACCCAATTCAAATGGAGCAATATTAATGGTCTTGTTGTGACCAATAGTGGTATACTCATTGCTTCACCTCAAACTGCTGCCTTTTGCACTGTCGCTGACATGGCCTTAGTATAGTTAAATTATTGACTATTATTTAATAAATTTACCGAGTAGACTGAAAAACTTACGCTGCAAAGTAATACCTAAAATTTTGAAGTACGGCAGAATATATTAGGTTGTTCAAGTAATCCTGACCCCTTCTCAAAACAAATTTTCGGGGTTAGGGGCACAGAACTATTTGAAAAACATATTAGTAAATCTTACTATAACTGCTGCAAACAGCCTACCCCGAACATTGTGATATATTTATTTATACATCGAACATAACAAAACAAAGCTTCAAATTTACAATGTGAAAAGATCGCAGCTTTAATGGAGAGTGTAGAGAAATTTGGAGCTACAAAAGCAAAGGACGGAAACAAGAGAGTACCATTACATAACAAGAGCCCTTCGCAGTATGGGGTACCATCATCCTAGGACTATATATATAAAAACTTGAAGATGATGGTATAGGACTATCAGGGACGCAGGGGGAGGATTTTGTACTATTTAATCGGGGGGACGCTATATGGTTTTAAAAGAAAGATTGTACTACTTTTGGCAAAGAGTAATACAATAAGCTAGTTTTGGCAAAAGGTAGTACAACTTATCCTTATAAAACTTTAAATTTCATAAATATTACACTTTTAGTACTACTGGTACTACACAAAAACTTTTTTTTCTTAAAAAACATTTTTAAAACAAAAAAGTACTGCCAGTAAAGTAGAACGTACCTTTTAGTACCAAAAGATATATTTGTATACTATATAGTATAATTAAAAAAAGCTACAGAAATAATACTGCTATTACCGACAACTATTATTAAACAAGCCTAGTACTGTAAAAGTCAAGTACCAACAACAATAACATACGCTATAAAATGGGTTACAACCTGTTAGCAATCAAAGTTTAGATTACAATATAGCATGTTCAGATTACAACATAGCATGCGTTTTACAATGTATTAAAGCATCTCAAAAGTCTTGTCGCCAATTCGCGTTGTTTTTGGCTATGAAAAACGACAAGACTTTTTTAACGCCATCTTAAGATTATTAGGTGTTTTTGAAATTACTAGGACAATTTTAATGACTTTTGTGGCATTAATTTTATTGTTTTGGAGTTTTAAGTCATCTTTGTACCTAAAATTTTAAAAAATGGGCAATTTAAAGAGCTTTTTGCTTGCACTATTATGCTTACAGAAATGATATTAAACTTGTGAGACAATGAGAGTAAAATCCAAAGAAAAGCGCCAAGACTGTAGAGTTAAAGCCTAACACTAGTTAACAACTGTCATTAAAAAAAGGCATCAAAAAGAGAATATTATTCATGTGGCGGGAAGCGAAAGACAAGGTCTTTGAGACAACCAAATGGACGGCATTATGCACAGATCAGATACTTTTAAGGTTTTCAAGGCGGAGCAAAAACAAAACACTTATTGCACCGTACAACAACCGCACTTCTTTTTCTTGTCCAAGTGCACCAACTCGACGTTATTGGGCGGCGGTAGGTCGCTAAGCCCGTTTTCGGTCTTTTTCGCCTCAGGCATTGTTAGTGGCTGTGTTTCGTTAACATGAGCATGTGTACTGTCGGAGTGCACCACACCACATTCTAGTGTGACGTGCCTGCCGTTCTTGAAGGGCGTGAGATCTTGAGGAATCGGCGAGCCCGAAGGCGACGGAGGGAAGGGCTTCGTTTTGTAGGCCTCGACAATCGGATCCACTTCATTGTAGAGCACGTCTTTCGGCCGAAACGGGTTGTCCACTTCAGAATCCATTTTTCTGTAAACAAATTTGCTGTTATTCTTCGAATTGGAGGTTGGGTTGCTGGCAATATGCCCAATATTTTATCTTTCGTTATCAGTGGTCTTTAAACATTTATCTTTTACCCTTCTCTACACTAGTTTGCACGGAACATCTTCAATTTCTCATAAATTTTTAAGTTATTCCGCTTATGACATGTTACACAGTACTGAAAGTTCAAGAAGAAGCATGTTTTGAACGTCTTTCTTAATAAACATAGTTTCGTAAGAGCCTTTCCATCAATATAAACTAAATTATTCACTAAACTTCAAAGTTCAAATTTTAATATTGTCATAGCCTTCAATTACTCCTTTTTCCTAGCTATTTTTAAAAATTTACGTTAATTTGTCCTAAATTAAATCTTTACAAATTCCTCAACATTTCTTTTGTTGTAAAAACAATCTTTTTCTTTCCAAAACCGTTAGAAATCTCTTTAAAATTCACCGAAACAACGCAAAAACAACCTTAAACGGAGCCACACAAAACAATCGAACTAAACTTGCACTTAGCAACAACAATGCTGTAACAATCGGAATTTGTAAACAACACATTTTGTAGTAAAAAGGAATTCCTTAACATGAAAATTATGAAAAAAGAGCTTTTTATCGTTCACTTTTTTTAAATAATATTTTAAAATGAAAATATTTTGTTCTAGTTTAGTTCTGACATTCCAAATAACGAAATCTTATCAAATTTTGATACCTAAAATTTGAAAACAACAAGGATTAAAACTCCTACCTCTCCGGTGTTCGTGCTGCCTCAGGCGGGGTAAACAATTGAGCTGGTGGCGAAATTGGGCGGGGTTCTTCGCAGTTCTCACTTTTCACCAAAACTCGATCCGGCGTCTCGGTTCTACAAGCAGAATCGTCTGAATTCATACGCAAAACTTAGGGAAATTCTTGTGAAAGTTAAACAATGTATTCCGACGAAAATTGAAGAGAATTTTGATGAAGTTGATGAGAATTTAGAAAATATGCTCCAGTATAATATCGAATATAATATGATATTATCCTAGTGAAATGTGGTGTAATATCGAGCAGAATCCTAGTAAAATAGCAAAGATAAATTACAATGAAGTTTAGCAGGCGTTTCGAAGAATGTTTCAATGCAAAAAAAAATCTTTTTGCTCGATGCAAAACTCCGCGAAAGTCGAGGGTGAACAAACTGATTCGGCGGTTTGAAACGCACGGAAATCGTTCAAAAAAAAGGCGAAAAAACAAAAAAGAAAGAGGAGGTAATGATACGGGGATGGGCCTGGAGGATAGGCCATAAGAACAATCAAAAAAACACACAAACGACGGCGCGCCGAGGACAGAGTGTTCGTGAGGAAAAGCCGGGAGAGAGGCCGGGGCGAGAGCACTCCCCCCTTCATCCGAATTGAAGAAGAAAAAAAAGGCAAAGCCGGAGTGAAAAAGACGGCGGCGAGCCGGGCGAATTTTCATACAAATCTCCCCCCCCGAAATTTTTTCGAAACGCGCATTTCTCTGTTTCAGCCATCGATCCCCCCTAGCCTGCGGGTTCCTCTCGGTTTTAACAATCGATCCCCCTCCTCCCCTCCTTCCCGGGTTTCAAAGGCCGCTTTTAGTGATCTAATTAAGAGGGCCCGCGGCTTGCAAATGAGCACAAGAAACACAATGTGCAAAAAACAGGGACAAAAGAAACCCACTGTGCATTGGGGTCGTATTCGAGAGTAAAATGCGTTTATTTCCTGTTGAGTAACATGGATGAAACGTTTTCAATACATGTTGGGGGGAATTGAGAGAAAATGCTCCGGATTTGTCGCAAAAAAAACGAAATGTTTTTTTGTCATAAAATGAAGGTAAAGTGCATTTGAGTATAATTGAAAGCTTATTTTGAAAAGTATAGTAATCAGAGTTGTACTACGGGGTATCAAAGAAGTCCTGACTTTTTTGAGCAATATTTAAGCCTTTAAATATACTGTATAATAAAAATACATTAACCCTACCCTAATTCCAAAATGCATAAAGCCTCAAGGCCTTAGTGTTTGCAAAAGTACACTCAACCACATAAATTTTAATAGTAAATGCACTCAACCATAACATTCGAGATATGATAGTAAAATGCCTCGTATTAAAAGAGTACTTCCTCATCGTAGAACGATGGGAGTGAAGACGAACGTCACGATAAGTGAAGAATTGGGCAGTAGACCAAGAGATCAAGATTTTGAAAAAAATGCGGTTTAACCATAAAAGTTATGGCTCGAAAAGTTTCATAAAAATTAAGTTTATAAAGTGTCATCACAACTTGATTAAAAAAATGTAAAAATTACTCATCGGCTCAAAATGATAATGTTTTTTCGATGTAAAAAAAAGCTCTAAACATAAAATTTGGCCTTTTTGATTACTTTTTTGAACAAAAGTTTGCACGTTAACACCAATTTATAGATCAAAGGCGCCGAAATTAATATTATACGTAACAGGTTTCTTTATAATTTTTTTAGAAACTTATAAAGTTTTGTAATACACATTACTCAAAAGCCTTATCTCTTTTAAGGTGTGCAAGTTAACGACAAAACTTTTTTGCTCTTTAATTAAGGCCTCAGTAACTGTAAGATTTTTTTATCTTACAGCTAATAATGCCCCAATAACTGTAAGACAAAAAAAACAAAGACAATTAAAAACATTCAAGACAATCCTAAAACCTTCGTATAGACCCATTAAAAGTACTAAAACACTTCTTTTTGTCCGAGACGTCAACATTGTTGTGATGGGCTTCACGCCGTTCGATTTCTCTTACCTGGGGTGTTCCTTTTTCTTGTGAAATGTATATGTGGCACAGTTGGGCTCGTCATAAACAATTAACCTGACATCATTCGAAGACCCGAACGACACTCTGCAAAGGTCACCTTTAGTTATTTAAATAAATTTTGTTTTAATTTTTTTAAGTTGGGTAGGGTAACATAAGGCAAGGCAAGTGTGATTGGTAATTTAAAAATCTATATTTTTAAATTTTAGAGATTTCGGAAAGTTCAAGTCATTGCCCGTTCAAATTTTCAAAAATAATTCCTCGTCCCTTGAAATCCTTTGAAATTAGAAAAGAGTTAAATTCAAATCATTTGAATTCGAAAGAGTTTGATCTTTGATTCGATTTCTTTTGAATCTCGGAACTCTTTTAATTCGAGATTATAAAGAAGACCCAAGTTGATTTGAATTTCAATAGAAATCGCCATTTTCTCCGTTCACAAAACGGGAACAAAGGCTTAATTGAGGTAATATAAATAATAGGAAAAGTGTTCGGAAAAGGTTTCGTGGATTTTTAAACGGTCACAAAGCTGTGATTTTATAAACAATTTAATAAAATATAAAACAAATTTTTAAGCGTTTTAAATAAAATGCCAAAAAATGCTTGAAAAATTTTAAACTTGAACTTTAAATCAAGATTAAAAACTGAACAAAGACCTTTTCAAAACAAGCCAATTCCTATGTTTGAGCTTAATTAAACGTCCTTTATAAAGTGCATTTGTATTTAAAAGTGTAATCCTAGGCATCCTTTAACAATTAAAAGCCTTTTAACCCCTGCCCTCTTCATAACAAAAAATTTCGTTCGCTTTTTTAAAATTCTTACTATGTTTTAAACAAAAAAATTATGGATCCTAACACGAAAATTTTAAAAATCGTGACCCTGTCCTAACCAAAAAATCCATTTTCAGTCCAAGCCTGACACAAACATCAAATTTCAATTATATCCCACCTAAAAAAGTGATTTTTATCTTTAGCCTAGTTTAAAAAATCAATTTTCATGCCTAGCCTAGCCTAAAAAGTCACCTTTTATCTTTAACCTAGCCTAAAAAATCGATTTTTCTGCCTAGCCTGACCTAAAAAAAGTACTTTTATCTTTACTCTAGCCTAGAAAATCAACTTTCATGCCTAGCCCAGCAGGAAAAATCAAATTTTCATGCCTAGCATAGCTTCAAAAATCAATTTTCATCTTTAGCATAGCTTAAAAAATTAATTTTCTTATTTTCTACCCTGACCCAAATGCACCTACATCCAATTTTAAACCACAGCGTAATAATTCCCAACCCTAAAGCCAAACCATCATTAAAATTTTAATTCTTTTAGCCCCACCAACATTTATAATTGTCCCTTTTCATAGCACTACGCCTTCCCAAATTGCGAGCCGGCTTAAACTAAGAACGGGGCCACGTAAAGCCATTAAAACCCCCACATGTTGGCAGGCCTCGTTTGTCTTTATCAATTATACGAGAAAGAATAACATTTTGCGTCAAACCGCCGAATATTTATAGATTTGTGATAAGGTAAGAGGGATAGGCAGTGTTTTGCCGGACCGGTCCGGTCCGGATTTTCAAAAATTGCAAAATTGAAAATAACTTTTTAGCTTATGTTTTGAAGTTTTAAAAAATAAATAACTTTTGTGAAGGTCCGTCTTTGGCTTTCAAGTTATTACCGAAATGGACCACCCGGACCGGCAAGACCGATTCGGTCCGGCCGGTCCAAATGTTTAGCGAGGAACTTGTATGAGACGGACCTTCACAAAAGTAATTTATTTTTTAAAGCTTCAAATTATAAGCTCAAAAGTTGTTTTCAATTTTGCAATTTTTGAAAATCCGGACCGGACCCGGTCCGGCAAAACACTGGGGATAGGTAATATGAGCCTTAATTAAAGGGTATGGGTGATATAAACCTGACTTAAGAGGTATGGATAAAATAAGCCTAACCTACTAAATAGTACCAATAAATCTAGTGCTCAGGCTTAGTAATCATCCAATAACGTACTACATGTTATCAACTTCCCCCCCCTCCATACAGAACACAGTACTTAAGACTTGTATAAGTAAGTACTGCATAAATAGTACCCAGTTCCTACCTAATAACCAGTACATAGTACCATTACCAACTTCACCTGTAAACTTCAAAAAGGTTATTACCGTTTCGTGTCCTTATGGTCATCTGCCATTTAAGCCAGTGCTGCCAGAGATAGGACGATATTGAACCCCTGAAATCGAGTGTTTTGTTTGTGAGTAAGGTTGAAGAGCCCACCACAAGTGGATATATCAAGGATTAATCGAAATAAATTGCGATACACAACGGTACAAATGAGATTTCACGTCAAAACAAATACTGTAAATTATCTTTTCTAGACGTTACAGTAAGATAACTCGGATATCAAATTTGAGTTTTTGGTCATCAAAGAGTTCAAAGTAAAGAAATTTGGACAATATTACGGCATCAAAAAAAGTCTTGTCGTTTTTAAGAATGCAAAGATTAATAAAATGACAACAAGACTTTTAGGTCTTCCCAATAGGTAAAAACCTACTCAAAACATGGTGCCAAATGTCCTAAAACATCTTCAAAAACTCAAATTTTCACAAAAATGTCCTCCAAATTCCATGCGCAAATAAAATGTGAAAATGTATAGAATTACATTACCATATGTTATACTAGCCTTCCTTGAAAACACACTTCTACGAAAGTTGTTACTCATTGAACTGTAAACAATTCTACTTGTTTTTACCCATTAAATTTGTCATTTCGAGTTTAGAAATTGCAAACGAGTTTAGTATTAAAAAGATGTAAAGTCTTGTCGTCAATTTATTAGGCTTTGCATTGGAAAAGACGACAAAACTTTCCTTAACCATTGAAAGTTATAAAAAAATAAAGAAGAATTGACTAAATGATCATCTACCCTTTATTATATAATCATCTACCCTCTTTTACATAGTCATTTATCCTCTATTACACAGTCATCTAACCTCTACCCTCTAGAAGACTATGTAATGTACCACAAAATAACGTTACTGACTAATTTTTACTATAATAACATATAAAAATAAAAAAGTCCACTTTTAAATATTTTTTATAATAATATAAAAATATTTAAAAACTAAAGAAAATAACCATAACATTCATAAAAACGTGTTTATTTTCTGTGAAAATTGACTTTGCCGAGCTTCAAATATGTTAATAAGGCTGTTGCAATGTGAAAACGACAAATATGTTTGTTGGAATATCATATATGTATAATGAAATTTAGTTTTTAAAATTGAAAGTAAACAAGATATTGTGATGACAGTCTATATAGTGACAATAAGCTTGAGAAGGTGCTTTTCAGTGCCTGAGGGGAGGTTTTGAAGTTAAATTTTGTAAGAAAAAATATATTTTACACCTCTCCTCCTCCTAAAATCAAAAGTTTAACTACCTCAAATTAAAATCTCCCCTACCTCCTCAAATTTAAGCCCTCCCCTACCCGCGCAAAGCAAAATCAGCCCCTACCCTTCAAATCAAAACCATCACCTACCCCCTACTCAAAAGCCTCCCCTTTATCTCCGCTTCAAATAAGAACCCTCACTCTACCCCTACCCCCACGGCCTTGACAATATCATTACATTTACTTTACTGAATGTAATGATATTGGTCTAGACTCCCGTAACATTACCCTAGTAAATAAAATCAATCAATACCACTCGATGTTAACATGTGCTTGCCAAATGTAAAAAACGAGATTAAAATTTGCAAAAGTAAATAAGTAAACAGCCCCCCTCATTGTTGTTTATCCGCAAAACAAACTCGGAAAAACAAGGATACCATGACGATAACATTCGGAATCACGCCATGCCTGAAACGGCGTGGCCATAAAATAAACTATTGAGAGCAGTAAACAAGCAAAACTCCCATATGAGCTCGGTTCTCCGGCTCCACAGCCATTTCGAGAGGCTTGAACTTTACCGCAGTCAAGCGGAATTACAAGTCAGACACTAATTGTTGTAATTAATTACTTCCAACACCATTTACACGCCACTTGGGGTCGCAAAATAAAAAAAAGGCCGGCGGCGCTTAAGGTACGAAAGACCAATATATAACAATGGGCGCAGAGCTTCCCACTCCATCTTTCGTCGTAAATTCTGACACTCGTCGTATAACTTGTCACTCGCAGCCTGTACTTCCCTTCTCCCTTCGTTTTTCGATCGAAAAGCGAAGAATGCGCGCGGCCGCAGCTCGCCGCCGTTTTGTTTATTCGTCTGCTCTTCTCGTGGCGAAAACCTGGGGGAAATTAAACGGGAAAAGGAGAAAGACCGAGAGACGCGAGAAGAACCAACGCCGGCTGTGCTGCGCTGGGGTCTTGATCTCGTTCACCTTGTGGGTACCGGCCGCTTCCACCAACTTTTTGTCCCGTTTTGCCCGTGAACCTTGTCCATTTCTCAATGTGCGCGAGGAGTGGATGCCCGTTAATCCGGTGAGAAGGCCTCGGAAAATTGATTTTCCATTCATCTAAAACAACATTGCATGTTAGGCGGTTGTTTGGTGTGGTCGAAAAATGTGTTAAAGAATTACGTATCTTGATTATTTTAGCTTTATAGATACGTATCTTGGTTGTGTTGGCTTTGACCGAACGCAACTTGACTATATTGGCTTTAAGACGTGGTTTTTGTCAATTTAAAGCTTGTTTTTATAAATTCAAATGGTTTTTATTGATTTCAATCTTTTTTTATCAGTTTATAGCTGGCTTTTATCAAGTTTAGTATCTATTTTATCGTTGGCATCTAAAGCAACATCTTTTGCTCTCAAAGCTTTATAAGTAACGTCAATTTTCTCCTTTTGAAGAACATAAAATTTGATAAAAACCTATCCAATATCACCCCAAACACCTCACTTTTAAGTATTATTTTATACATGAAAGCCCTGAGTTTTCTGATATTAAAAAACCTTGAAATCAGTGTTGAAATCGTGCAGATTCCGTGATAAAAGCGACATGAGTAAGATCGATTTGTAGCGAAAAAACGCTGGGAAAGAAGGCTGTCTCTTGCCTAAAAAATTGCCCAATCGATTGGAGCGATTTCGCAAATTTTCTTTCTTGTTGTAAACCATTATTCAGTCGGGGCAGTTTTACCATCGATTTTTCAGCTTGTGTGCTTTCGTATTGTTATAGATTCGTTCAGCTTTCACTTTGTTATGGCTCGTTTTTTTATATTATTATAGATTTATAGTCATCTTTTGCGGTTTTCTTCGAAGTTTTGGTTTTGAATTTAATTTTTGTTGGCGTTTTTGACTGTTCTATATAGCTTTAACAGCGACTTTTGTTTTGTTCTACTAGGTTTAGCCGTTTTTTATTTGTTCTGTGGATTTTAGGAACGTTTATTATCTTTTTTATGGAGTTTAGGTGAATTTAGGTAGATTTTAGATAGTTCTTCATATTTATTAAACTTTGATCTATTCTACTCGCTCCAGATTGATTTTCTGATGTTTTAGATGTTTTACATTTATTTTACATCACAAAAACAGATTGATCTGTAACAAAATGAAAAGCATTTAAATCCTAATTCTGTTATTTGAAATTCTGAAAAAAATGAATTTACTTGAAGTAAAAGAACGACAGCACCTTCAGACTGTTACTTGTTTTGGGTTGTAACTTTTTCCAACAGATAAATTTTGTCATGTGACAAAATTTGTAGGCTTTTAAAAGGTAAATACAACAATTAATTTACTTTTTAAATACCGTATTTTTAAGTTAAGTTTGTTTTTCAAGCGTTTGGTTAATTTAAGAAGATAAACGATTTCATGGTAAATTTCATCATCTTTGGCGTTAATCACGGTACGGTAAAATTAATGTAACATGGAAAAATTACTTCACAATTCTGTTTTATTTGATTTATTTTTGCTTGATTTGCATTTTTTGTAATATTACTTTACATTTTTACGTGTTTTTACCGTGACAATACATTTTCTTTACATCCTAATCAATTCTCATTACCTGAACCTTAATCTCTTCAGAGTAGCACACAAATAACATCATCATGACTTGCGGTTTGGCAGTGAAAAGGCCCCACGACTACGAGGCCTATTTGAATCCAGACGCCGGAGTCGACATCAAACGACCCAGACCAACGCATTGTTCACCATTCCGACCTCAACTTGGCACTCTGGCCGCCAACCTACCTCAACACAATGGACCGGCCGAAGACACGGACAAAAGTGCGTCCCCATTCGCATCAGTACCGTCATCATGTCAGTTGTCGAATAACCAGTTGGAAGACTATTTGCGAAACGAAATACGCTACCTTAAGCGCCGTAAACTAATTCCGAGGCGTGTGGGCGAGGGACCGTCTACTGGCACATCACAGCAGAGCTATCGTGGTGGGGCAACTTCCCCGTCCTCTTCTCACGTAAGTTTTTGTTGGGGTTTCTTTAATTTAGGTAGATTAAAATGAACAAAATGTGGATTTTGGTGAAATTAATGTCAAAATGGTCTATTATGACGGTGCTAACAAAGTTCTGTCGTCAATTTACACTGGTTTCCACGTACAAAAACTACAAAACTTTTCTAAGTCTCTTTAAAGTAACTAAAATCAAAAAAGCCTTTACCGACTAACTATCTTATCCTAAACAATAAAATTTCAGAGCGGCAGTGACTCAGAAGGAGAACATCCGACGACAGCTCGTTCACCGACCTCAAATGAGATCAAGCGTGAACTGTACGAGAAGCCGGCGTTCTCCCTGAATCAGGTGAAGTTGATCTGCAAACGATTACTCAGTGAGCAAGAGGTTCGACTCCGACACGAATACGAAACAGTATTGATCCGGAAACTGGACGAGAAACACGAAGAATATGTACAATTTGCTAAGGAACAGCTCGAACGTCATTCTCCAGTCGACCTTTCATGTAAGTGAATGTTAAAGGGTTTTATATTGAGGAGGATGGATTATATTAGGGTATTTTACCTTATTTTAGATATTTTTTGAATTTTTCTTTTTTACCTTTGATTTTATGTTAAGTATGACATCATTTTAGGATATTGTAGTATATTTTTGTTGAATATTAAGTTATATAAACCTTAGAAGTAATAGTAAAACATCGGTTACCATTAATAATATCCCATTTTTCAGATCTTTCGTAACAAGGCTTCGTATCGCTCCGTGAACATCAATTTTGCACATTCTGTCGCATTGCTATCGTGGCAGTTTCATACATAAATAAATTGACCGTTTTTGACCTATTTTTATTTCGTTGTAAATGTGATATGTGCAGAGTTGAAAATAAATACTGGATTCTAGCTGTGCCTTGTTTTTTAATGGTAACATACCTATACATTGAAATTATGCCTGAAATGGCAGGGGAGTATGGGTGAGACGGTACAATACCATCCACAAACTGAGGATTAAGTTTGTGGTTGATATTGTACTGTGGAGGGTTTAGAAAGATAATATTAGATTTTTTGCCGCTTTTCTTTGGTGTTTGGATGTAAATAGTTCATAACTTCATTTTACTTGAAGAAAATCTTCAATTTTCAACAAAACCTTGCTCAACAAACATTTTTAAGGCATCATGAAGGTAGTAGGCCTGATCTCCGGCGGAAAAGACAGTCTCTACAACTTGTATCTGGCCAAAAAGAATGGTCATGAGCTGGTATGTCTTGCCAACCTTCACCCTCCCCCGGGCGAATCAGAAATCGACTCTTACATGTATCAGTCAGTCGGAGCCGAAGGAATCAAAGCCATGGCCGCCGCCCTTCAATTGCCATTGTACAGAAAAGAAATTAAGGGAAAACCGATGAACACGACCAATGAATACCGTGAACTACAAGGTGACGAGGTTGAGGACTTGTTTTGTCTACTCAGCACGATTCAGAATCAGAACCCGGAGATTGAAGGTAAGGTTTTTAATTTTTTTTTGGATTTTAGGAAGCAAAAGTGATTGGAATGGTAGATTATGGAGCTTATAATTATTATAAGGGTTATCAATAACTATTTATGATGAACTAGATAACTCTTGCATTTTCAGCCGTTTCATGTGGAGCCATCCTGAGTCAGTATCAAAAATCTCGTCTGGACAATGTTTGTCAACGATTAGGCCTAAAAACCTTGTGTTATTTGTGGGGCAGAGACCAAGCCGAACTTCTGGATGACATGATACAAGATGGCATCGATGCGATCATCATCAAGGTAGCTTCAGCTGGTTTAACCACCAAACATCTTGGCATGACTCTCAAAGAAGTATGTGTTTCTTTTTTCTGATTTTTGAAGTTTTAGAGACGATTAATTAGATTTAGCTCATTTGAATAGCTATAATATACGTTATTCTTGACTTTCTTAGTCAAAAGTAACAAATTATAAAGGAGAGCACTATAATATCGTTATACATACTGTACCTAAAGCCATTTTTTACAAAACTCCTTGTTTCAGGCCAAAGAACCATTGCACGAAGCCAACAAGAAGTATGGTGCCCATATTTGTGGCGAAGGTGGAGAATATGAAACCTATGTCATCGACTCGCCCCTCCATGAATCCCGGATCTCAGTGGACCTTTGTGAAGCGGTCCTGCACGCGGATAACGCCGTCCAACCCGTCGCTTACCTCAAGCTCAGCAAAGTGACGCTAATCTCAAAGTATAACGATGGTTACTCTTCTTCTGATAGCAAACCGCCTAGTCAGACGGGCGAAAAGGATGGGTAGACCGGCCTGGGATTGAAAAAGAAAATTTTGGTTTTGATGAATGAAAAATTTCTTTTAAAATTTTGATTAATTTACCATAAAATGATAAAAAAGATTTTATAAGGCCAGAAATGAAGCCAGACAAAACGTCTGGCGTCAGTCCAAGGTCACTCTGCCCATCTTTTTGCTATATTAATGTGCCACAAAAGTCTTGTCGTTTTTAAAGCTGCAAACCTTATCCATTTGACGACAATACTTTTGTTTCACCTTAATCTTCAAATATATATCATGAACTTGATATATACTTGACTATATTATCTATATAACACGATATATATTTATATAATCTTAATAACATTTATCTAACACTAAGTTGTCCAGCTTATATTGTTCTTCTTCAGAAACTCAACCGTGTCTGATAATCAGCCTGATGACCCGTCTCCGTCTAAGACCGTGTCCTCGCAACGCCCTCTCCAACTGCCCAAACTCCCCACCGGACAGTCCAGCGGCGGTGGCGGAGGATGCTCGGCGGCCTCGTCTCAAGGCTAATCAAAGTCTCTACAATCTTGTTAAATTGTTACCTTATTATCATGCGTTGCAATCCCATTGTTCGCTGTTATCACTTTGCAACTTGCAATTAAATTATCGTTGTAATCTTCGGCATTTTTGATGATTTTTAGAATTTTAAAGTTGTTTTTTTGAAAGTTGCTTTGTTTATTAATTTTTGAAGATCTTGTTGCATGCTGCATGCACAGGCTGACAAATACAAAAGTTTAAAAAACTAATATATTAATATATAACATAAAATTCTTACTCTATTAATAGTTAGATATCAACGCTACTGTTGAATCGTATCATTTGTGAAGTCGGTGGAATGGTTTCAGAAGCCCGACGTTGAAGACGGTTTCGTGACGAATTCCATAAAGGAGAATCCCCACTGGATACCCGTTGAAAAGCTGAGGTTGCTGAAGCTTTAAGTGGAGGATCCTCGGATATTTTGGATCCGCTCAACTCGGCTATACGCCTCACAACTTTCTGAGCCGAATCCGGAGAATAACATCGTTGATTTGTGGTTGCTACGGAGGAATGAAGCTTCCTTACGTGAGAATTCAATAGTTTTCGAGTTCTGAAAGAAATAAATAGGTTTTTTATCTTATAAAGCATGTGTTTTAACTAGAACTTTGAGCTAAAGCTAACAATTTAGTTAAAAAGCCAAAAAAACGTGTCGAATCTTAATTAGACATGTTAATGCAAAGAACTGTATTTTACCACTATTCTTCTCCCTAAAAACGTAGAATAACAAACTAAAAACCATACCTAAAAGCCATATCACAATCTATCCTTGCACATCTGAATGGATTTTCATTGGTATGAACACGAAAATGAAGTTTCAAAGCTGATTTTGAAAAATAATCTTTATCACAAATTGCACATTTGAACACATCAGTCGAGGAGCGTTGATGCATTGACAAATGTTGAGTTAAATTCGATCGTTTCGCAAATTTATGATGACAAACTTCACATTCATATGGTTTTTCACCTAAAATGGATATGAAGATGCAAAAAATTGCAATTCAACTAGCTTTTAAAAAGTTGATATTATCCTATTGCAAAAAAATGAAACATTACTTACCAGTGTGTAATTTAGCATGTTTTCTCATGTTACTTTTATCAGAGAACTCTCGTGAGCATACTGAACATGAATAGACAAGTTTGCTTTCATGACGGCTTGATGAACCTGAAGAAATGAAAATAATACACCAAATATGTACGAAAAAGAATGTTCTAAACACAAAACAAGCAATGAACTTAACAAAAACGTACCTTCATAAGAACTCTCGTGCTCCAAAGCCAAATGTCTAATATATTGTTGTATATTGAATAATAGATTGCTATTACAAGCACAAACAAACGTTTGTTGTTGATGATAAAGATCAGCAACCACATTTTTCAAATGCTCAGCAAGCAAACCATACGAATTGTAAGAAAAACCACATCCAATACATGTCAAAGACATTGTTTTAGTTTTTAGAAGTCATATCTCCGTCTATTTCTCCAAATTCTTCCATTATTTTCGCATAGCAATAAACTAATTAGTCATAATAATATATTTTATTGACAAAACTGATAAATATTACTATAATTGATTAGATATTTGATAGATTAACCAACAAACGATTTCCGAACATTATTTTATTTTTTATTTATTTTTCTTTCGCAACTCGCGGCCGAAGTAAAATTCTGGCTTTCTGCCTTTTCCGTTGCGGGACCCACAAAAAGGCTCCGTGAAAAAGTAGTGTACGGTATAGGTCTTGCTAAAATTCCCTTGAAAAATTTTCCTTTTTTTATAAATTTTAAAATAAAATTATTTTGGTACATTACTCGGTTTTTTTTTGATTTATTGTCGTGCTGTATATATTCTTATTCACATTTTGCATTGATTTCAGGGTAAAATGACTAAGGTCCACTACTGCAAGGAGCCAGAAAACAACACCAAGTCGTGCAAAGCCCGAGGCACTGATCTCCGCGTGCACTTCAAAAACACGCATGAGACCGCTCGTGCCATCAAGGGCATGACCATCAAGCGTGCCATTCGATTCTTGGAGAACGTCAAGGAGAAGAAGGAGATCGTTCCATTCAGACGCTTCAAGCACACCGTCGGCCGCAAAGCTCAAGCCAAGGCCTGGGGAGTTACTCAAGGAAGATGGCCTATCAAGTCTGCCAACTACTTGCTCGGTTTGTTGAAGTAAGTTTATTTGTTGTTGTTTATTGGTTTAGGTAACAGAATTTGATTTGAAGCAGCGAAAAATTGAATTTTTTGAAATTGTTGATGTATGCCTGAAAACTCTGATTTTGGTCTTCTGAACAGTTTCTATTTTAAAGTTTAGTTTGAGACAGTAGAAAAAACGTTTTTTCTTATGTCATAAAGACTAACATAATATTTGTCAAATTCTGTTAAAATATTGATGCTTTTGGGCAAAAACAACAATATTGTTTTAGCTATATTTTTATATTTACAATTTAATCTATTTTTGTTAATATGGATGTTTCTTTCAGGAACGCTGAATCCAACGCCGAAGTCAAGGGTTTGGATGTTGACCAACTTGTTATCGAACACATTGTTTGCCAACGTGCCGCCAAAATGCGCAGAAGAACCTACAGAGCTCACGGTCGTATCAACCGTAAGTTTTACGTTTTGAAACTGGTTTCTTTATTTTGACTAATTTTTCTAGGATTTAATAGTCGGGATAGTTAATGGTCGTAAGATCAATCTTTTTTTTGTAGTCAGATACGTTTAGATCCTGTTTTGAAGGTTTTAAATATTGTTTGACACTAATAGAAGCTGAGGTTTATTAAAAAAAGCAGTAGTGTACGTAATTAAATGTTTTTCTTCGTGTTTTAAGTGCATTTTTATGTTATCTATCTATTTTACCTTGATTAAAATGCGATATTTTAGCCTACATGTCTTCTCCTTGCCATGTTGAGCTGATCCTCTCGGAACAGAAGGACGTAGTTTCAAAGCCCACTGATGTCGCCATCAAGTCCAAGAAGGAGTCGAAGAAAAAACAACGCCGCCAATTGGCCCGTGGTGAATATTAATCATAAATCTTTGTTGCTGATTATTGTTACGGTTGATTTTGGATAAAAATGTCCTTTACTTTTTGAATTGGCTTGTTTTTAATGTTATAGGCGTATCAGCGTGCCTATTATTTTGAAAAAGCTTGTTTAGGATTGTGGTAGTACAACTAATTTAATAGTTTATGAGGTAGCATCTCCCGTTGGTGTTTTTGTTATAACATTGTGAAACTTTGTTGCACTTTCAGGTTTTATGCCGAAAGTCATCATGGAATGCCCGGGGATTTGCGGAAGTCTTTTCGAATTAAATTTTAAAAGAAAATGTTGTCCAACATCTCGAACATGTTTAGAAGATCTTCACAGGTACCAGTAGGATTAGAAAAGAAACAAGTACCAACGTTTGTGCGAAGTAACGGTGAAAATGTAAGTTTACCCATTTTTATATTGGTTTTCT
This sequence comes from Bursaphelenchus okinawaensis, assembly GCA_904066225.2. NCBI lineage: Eukaryota > Metazoa > Nematoda > Chromadorea > Rhabditida > Aphelenchoididae > Bursaphelenchus > Bursaphelenchus okinawaensis. Next base: position 8,024,341 of record CAJFCW020000001.1, on the reverse strand, counting down.
GGTTTTTAGGAAGAGAAGAAGAAAAAGATTGTGAAAGTGCCAGTTTATGGTGGCCGCAACTTCTTTGTGAATGAAAATGAGGCTCACGAGATGGATGCTTACCTAAAATCCTTGGAGAAGAAGAAACAACTGAATCCGGACTTTCTTCGTGGTCGATCAGTGGAACCAAGGATGCGAGAGATGTTGGTCGATTGGCTACTGTCAGTCTGTGCATGTAGCATGCAAACAAGTCAAGAAGCCTGGACATTAGCGGTATACCTGACAGATCGAGCAGCCTTGTACATGGAGGAAGTCAACTCATCAAACTATCAGTTGGTTGGAGTCACTTGTTTGTATATTGCTTTAAAATACGAGGAAGTTGTAGTTCCTCACATCAACGACATGGCATACTTTGGTGGTCGAGCTTGTACTCAAGAAAGGATTTTGGAAATGGAAAAGATTGTAAGTTGTCCATGTTGTTACCTAATTTTTAAGCTTTTAATGGTTTTTGTGTTATCTAGAAATTTTGTTCTAGGTATGATTTCACTGTTATTAAGGCGATCTTTTCAGGTACTCCAATCTGTGATGTTCGACATGTCATTTTGTTATCCATGCCATTTTCTGCGCAAATTCCGTACCTTTCTACAATTACCAACAGACGATGTGAAGACCGTATACAAGTATGCGTCATGTTTCGTTGACTGTGCTCTGATAGCCTACCACAGTTCCCAATGGTTGCCTTCTGATCAAGCTGTTGGTGCCTATTACCTTGCCTGTTACGTTTTGGAGTTGCCATTCAATGATTGCCTCCTAACCGTGTCCGAATTGAATGCTGAAGCAGTGGAAAAGCGAGCCATCGGAATCGCATCGGCCGTTGTGCGAATGTGCAGGACGAACAAGATCAAGAACGTACTTCAAAAGTACAAATCACTGGACAGTTCGAAGATTGTCGAAAGCACAGAATCATTCTTAAAAGATTCAAAACCTTCACTTTCATCAACCATCTGCTAACATGTAATGTATATATATATTGTTCCTCACTCACCCTGTTCTTGTTTATGAATTTATTTTACACAATAAAACAAGTTTAACAATTTTATAAAACAATTTATTCAACCAGAAACAACAGAATAAAGGAATAACATTTATTTTTGTGCTGTCTTGGCGGAGGCCAAAATAGCGGCTCGGCGAATGACTTCCGAGTATGGGTTCAATCGAGCCATGATCTTCTTTTGTCTGAGTGGATTGCGGTGTACTTTACGAACGGTGCTCTTGATTGATTTTGGTGCCAGAGCATTCAATACGGCTTCACTGTTGACGATTCTCTTGAAGTCGGAGTTGACCATCTTGGCACGGGGAAGGATGAAGCCCTTCTTTTGGTCGGACTTGCGGGCGAAGGTTCCGAAGACGGAGTCCAACTTGCGGAAAGCTCCTTCGGTCCAGACGATGAGACGGCCGAGGTGACCTCCTGGGGCGATCTTCAACAAGTTCAAGGCGGTGACCTTTTGGAGAGTAACACCTGGGATGTTTCTGAAGGCGTGAGTCAAACCACCATCGTTAGCGTAGACGATGACTGGGCCACGCTTTTGCTTGTGGCGACGGTTGCGGCTCTTACCACGGCCGGCACGTTGGCGCTTGGAGGCATATACCTAAAAGATAAAAAATTAAAAATAGCTAGTAAAAGCTTTCAATTGCATAATATAAAAAATAGGTTTTCAAAGATCAAAATATTTACACAAAACATCCAAACAAACTTTTTGACTAAAAATAATTCCTTTAATTTTAAAATTCAACAACAATAATAAAGTATATATCTAAAAGAAAAATAACCTTAAAAAACCAAAACCAACCTTCTCGATATCGTCCCACAAGTTGACGCGCTTCAAGAAAGCGACGGCATCCTTGGTCTTCTTCAAGCTCTCGATCTTTTCAGAGACGACCAATGGGATCTCGTTCAACTTGTCAATAACGTGTCCGCGAGCTTGAACCAAAGATGGAACTCCAGAGGCGGCAATAGCTGAAGCGACGGCGAAACGACGTTGAGCTACATTCACACGACGGTGCCAGCGGCGGTAGGTCTTGGTTGGAGCGGCCAAAGAACCTCCACGGCACATGTTACCGAAGGCAGCTTGACCAGAACGGTGAGTACCACCACCACGGACACGAGGGATACGAGCAACAGCACGTCCAGTTCCCCATGATTCGGCCGAAGTTTGATGACCTAAAAACAGAATCAAAACTAAATAATATTCACTTACCGGCCTTGTCGGAGACGGCGTATGGTTGACGCTTGTTCTTGGCGATCTGGTCGTGGATGAAGCTCACAACATCAGGACGGATGGGAGCACGGAAGACAGCTGGTAGCTTGACTTCAGTACCCGAGGGCTCGTTCTTTTCATTGTAGACAGTTACAACTGGCCTGGCAGCCATTTTACCCTGAAAGCAAAAACAATAAGATCTAAAAATTTTAAAAGCAACATCAAAAATATAAAACACGCAATTTCACAAAAACAAAAACACGAAATATCATAAAACAGCATCGATTACACCACAAAAATACTATACTTACAATTTATAACTCTAAACTTCAAAACTATACTATTTTCAATTATTTTTTAAACATTTTAAAAGAAATTTTTTCAAGAGAAATAAAAATAAACCGTAACAACGGCCAATAGGCTAACACGGAATGGTTCACGCAAACCCTGAATTCCCTTTTCTTGGCGTTTCGTAGCAAGCAAAAAATATTTTTCGTAAAAAATTAATTGTTTTCGATCAAATTTTGGTTGTAAAGCTGATTAAAACTTTAAAAAAACTTTGTTACGATGATGTAAATTTAAGACAATGCATTTTTTGGGGAGCCGTGCAATGTAACGTACGTTTTTCGAAATTATTTTATTTACAATTTTTTGTTATTTAGCGGGCTATCAGAGGTTTACCTATAGAGTTTTCCTTAAAAGCAGCTGGGTGTATCAATTGGTTTTTACTATAACTTTTTTAAATATCTGTATAAAAAGTTGAAATTTTGTGTGATTGAAGGTTATACATTGGGCTGTTTTATAAAATTAAAAGCAGTTTTTATTTCAGTATTATACAGATATTACAATAGTTTTACCGCATCTTCTCATTCATAATTTAGATTGATTTCATAAATTTTGGCTTCTTTTACTATTTTCATTGTATCATAAAACTTGAAATTACATTTTAAAAATGGAAAGAGTTTATTTACATTTGTACATGACTTGTGAGTTATAATAATATTATTTATTAGAACATGTACAAGTTTTTAGGTATACAACTAGGTTGCTATAACAAAACGTAAAATGTTTTTTTCATTTATTAAATTGTGTAAGGTATTCCAAAGGAGTACAACTGAACATTAGTGTGGTATGGGTTGAGAAAATAGCGCGGCGTCAGGTCTCAGCAATAACAAGGTACATCTAATTCCATGGTGCATATTGAGGAACTGGAGGTGCTGATCTGAAATTGGATGTTATTAGTAACTGAAAGTTTTAAGAGATAATATGAGTGAATTAGAGGCATTTCGGAAATTAACTGACATTAAGTGTGATAGTTAGATGGAAGTTTAAAGACATAATACATTTAATATTAATGTAGCTGCTTTTATAAGTTACAGGGTATAAAAAGGTATATTATCTAAAATTTCGGCCTCGAGACGGATGCTTTAAACGCTAAATGTTGTATAAACATGATGTAAGTGTAGACAAATTAACGGCTATCAGTTTAATTATATTGTTGTAGATGTATGTGACATGTGTTGGACTTTTTCAATGTATTATTATGTTTTGAAAGCGAAGTTTGAAAAACATATAGTAAAATATACTATAAAGTTAAGATGAAAATGGTTTATAGGAAAACGACTGTAAAGAAAGTTATTTACCTTTTGCCCCAAAGGCCGTTTGCAGCTTGCCATTGGGCTCTTTTGTCCCAGAGATTGCTCTCGATATTTGGGTTGAAGTCTGGCGATCGTTTTCGTAATAGAGGCTGAAAATGGGGATACTATGAGTTGGTTTTTATATGAAAAAGTTGAAAAATGGCATGATTTTTGCCTATATTGTTGTAGGTTTAGTTCTAGAGGAAAAACGTTAAAACATGATTTCAGCCGTTTGTTTATACTTTTTAATAAAAGCTGTACTATTACTTATGTAAAGCATGTTTTTTAATCGAGCAAGCATCCAAAAAATGCCACTTACGTATGATCGTTTGCCCCAAAGCCCCACGCCCGCACTCCATTGTCGGTCGGCGTGAACGGTGGCGCAAACGGCGATGAGGAGCAGGATCAGTAGCTGCCAAGCACTTCGCTGTACCATTTTTGTCTACTGTATGTTTTATAAAATAAACGACGAGGGAATTGCGCGTTACCCTTATCGGCCCCAAAGCGTAGTCTGAAAGAGATTAGGTTATTCTGAAGGCCTCCGGGGGATAGGTTCAAGTTGGATTTTCAATTAACGACACTTGGCGCATTTAAAAACATTTCGGCTAGCAAAATACGAATTTATAGTGTTAGGTGGATCACGTAATTCTGAGCCGAGGAATTAAATGATCTACTTGATATTAAGGTTTGTATACAATGATATTGATATTATGGATCTTTTTCATTACCTCTCATATGAAAAAGAGGTAATGAAAGAGATTCAATATAATATTTTAATATTAAAAAAAATTACCACGCAAACACTTAAAATTTAAAATAAAACTACAACTATATTAAATGTATCCCTTCAAACAACGATAATAATTAATACAAATACGATAACACAATATACTGTAAAGGATTTAAAAATATTTGAAAGATCAACAGGAAAACCCCTCTATACGATACAACAGATAGCCAAATAAACCCACTATATAAGGCACTGCCAAATAAAAATTCAGGAAATACAATGACTGTTATCTGTACAAAGATGGGAAAATAATTGGTCTTAAAAGGGTCTTTTTGAAAGTGACCACATGTAAATTATTTTCGCGCATTTTAAAAACATTGGCCTGTTTTCGAGTCCTCAAAATTATATGGCCACAACAAGTGGTGGCCGTAGGGTATGAAAGTAAAGCATTTTTCATATGTTTTTGGAAGCGTTAAGTTGTTCAAATAATTCAGTGCCTCCTATCCTCAAAAATTTGCTTTGAGAAGGGGCACAGAATATTAGAACAACCTAATGTATTGTTATAAGATTCCCAAGTAAATGATTTTGATATTGAGATAAACTAGACTAAGAGTGTTCAAAATAGTTTTTAGGTAACAAAATGCAAAGATAAAGCCAAAAATCTATAACAACTTTAAAATAACAATAGAAAATTAGAATTTCAAGAAAATGTAAAATACCTTCTGGTATCCTTGAGGTATATTACAAAAAAATAACGAGGATAAAAATAATAAGTTTATCACAAGGAAACGCACGTTTAAACAATACTGTTTTGTTATGACTTGTTTTTGTCAAATCGTAACAAGATAACCGAAAACACGCAGATAACCCAATAGAGTAACGCTGTTAGGTTGAAAAGAAAGTTATGTTACTATTTTATGCTTATTACTTACTGGCTTAACCCTATCATTAGTTACATTACTTGGTAAATAAAAACCGACCATTAGGTACAACAGAAAGCGACCATTATGTACAATAGTTTATACCTCAGAGACGGCCATTAAATTACTTACATGATACCTCAAGGGAGGCCATTAGGTACAATAGTTTATAAAAACGGGCTGTCGGTTACTCTAGTTAATATCTCAAAACCTGTCATTACTTTTCAAACGCGTTTTAAAGCCAGTAATTACTGTTTAAAGTCCTTTTTAGTTGAGTACAAAGAAGTAAAACACTTTAGAGTTTTACAGTTTAAGGTAGTATATAAAAATTAACTTTTTCAAATTTGAAATAAATTTGACTTATTTTTTAGAATTTAAAATGACTTTAACCTTAACTTTGAGATTTACATCAAAAACCATAAAAAACAAAGAAATGAAGGCCTAATCTCAAGCCTGACTAAATAATAACTCTTGTATTTCTGTTTAAAATTTCAAAATTGAAAGGACAAAATAGGGACCACCAGGTTCGATAGTTCATAACAGTTTTTTAAACATCGTTTTTTTTTACTTTTAAAGTTATTAAAGCATAGGAAGTGTGGCTCATTAAACTCAAAATCTGTGGCAGAGGGGTAGGGAAACGTGGTATGGTAATAGGACAAACATTGGAAGTTGAAAATGGGGTTGCAACAAGGATATGATACATTTTTTGACAGAATTTAGGAAAAAAATTGAATTTTCACAAAGATTTTAAATAGTAGTAGGTAAGAGCTATAGGTTTTTTAATAATACTGATCCAATCTTATAGGTTTTTTAGTAATACTGGTCCAGTACTGTAGAATTGACACCTTCTAGTAAGTAAAAGAACCTTTCAAAGGCCTAAATAATAATAACAAAACTACCCAACCCAACTTTTAATACCATAAAACAAGTATCAAAGACCAAAAATCTAGCCAAAAACCGCCATTATCATAAGAAGCGCAGTAACACAATACTCTATTACCCGAAGATACGTTACAATTCCGAAAACTTATGCATATTTAAAAAAAGATAGTCACGTTGAGGAAGCGTGGGGTCAAAACCGCGGTTTTTAATTAATGTGGGCAAATTATTACATATGGAATGTGTGATAGGTACGGTAGAAAACAAAAACACTACTCACAGACAGGGGTGGTTTTGACAAGTTTTGGCAGGAAATGTTTTGGGAGGCGAGTGTTTGTTTTAATGTTTGGAGTTTTTGAGATTAAAAATAGGAAAAGATGGATTAGTAGTGCGATTGTTGTAGTATAATATAGCTAAACATGAAATGAAGCAAGATCTAATAGAAAAAACGGAAGAAAAAGATGAAATAAAAGAATATTAAATAAAAAAAGAAGAAAAAGATTAAATGAAACATTATTTAGTATTAAAAACAAGAAGAGAAAGATAAAATGAAAGAATATGAATTCAAAAACAATTCAAAAAATCAAAAGGAAAATAAGCCCGAAGGAAAGTAATAAAACTGCCTGGAGCTAAATTTTAAATAAATTTAAAAAAAAATAAAAACCTTAATTTTTATACGACAACACATTTATTTAAAAAAATATACTTAAACTGTTTTCTATAACAAGAATTAACAGATAATATTGCCCAGAAGACATAAAGACGGATTTATCTTGCTAAAACAATCTAAATCTACTTCTAAATCACAATGTTATGTCTGGGTTTACTATTGTCAAACAAGGTGATATTGAAAACAATCAAATATTTGAACAAAGTAATCCAATACCAGAAATTGAAACAGACAATGATACTATAGACGCTCTTCATATGATACTATTGATATTATTCATAACTGTAAACACGGGAATTTAATAGGTAAACATGGGGGTTCAAAGGGTTAGGTCTGCCTTGCCCTATCCTGCCTTACATTTTCATACCCTCTTCCAGACTATATTATGAGACTTTAAGCTCCCTCCCTATATCTTTTCTCACAAAGTGAAACATTAAAACATGTATGAATAAACATAAAATTCAAATAGTAATGTCTGGTCAATAAATACTACTATTGAAACATAATACCGAGAACGTAACCTCCGCTATCGAAACTCAAATGCATAATAATTGGATAGTATTACCGGAGGAAATGAGGTCTTAATGAAGGTTTGAAAAGATTTTTCCGAAAAGTGGGCGTGGCCTGCGGATTATCGGGATTTGGGCGGATATTTGAGGAAAAAAGTTGCTAAAGGCTTTTAGATATCATTAGGATTATTATTGAGGTTTGATTACTGTCAACATAAGGTTTTGGACGAACTTTAATTACTGTCAATAAGAAATGGCAAAAAATAACTAATCAGTGTTTAAAAAAAGTTTTGTCGTTTTTTAACATAGCTTTCCACATTTAAAAACGACAAAATTTTTGGGAGTTTAATATGACAGTGCTTAATTAATTTATCATCTTTATAACACTATTTTTTAATAAAATATAATTTAAAAAATTATAAAAAATGGATCGGAAATGAAAATTAAATTCAAAGATTATTTTTCGAAATTTAATGCTGATTTGTACGCAAAAACAATGTGATTTTGAAAAACAGTTAATTATAATAAAAAGCAAAGCTTGGACAGTATATTATTAAATTATAGCACATTGTAGTAGGTTATAGCGTGTTAATATTAATACAAAATATTTTGGGAAAACGGATATTATTAGTTTAAATTTTTGTCTAGATATTTTGAGGTAAACAGGGGTTTGAACGTTGTTGTACTTGGTACTATTTGAGTATGCGGAATCTAAAGCCCTTAACTTGTACCGTATAGGGCTAGGTAATACAGTAGTAGAGTAGGATAAAGAGGTAGGGGCTTTACTGTAATACTTTTTTGTTATAACAATTTACAGTATGACTCTAGAAATGATACTGTACTATTTTTGGCATAAAAATTTACAGTAATTCTTTTAAATCTCTACAGTACTATAATATATACTGTCACCACCAAAGTTAAAAAACTATTGCACTTATAAAAGAGCCCAACCTCGATAATACAACGTGCCTAAACAAGACCCAACGGAGCCCATAAGCTACTATAATATAAGCGTATAAAACCCTTAAACCGCTTCTCCTTAATACAAAGAAAACACCAGCTTCCGGCAAACAATAAATAATGACAAACGGCGTCAAGTAGAAACTGCTACACACGGACACTAGTGTAATATAATACGGAAACCTTGTATTATCTTGTCATTCGGCGAACGGCTTCGAATGTTCGTGGATTAAGCAAAGAATAAAAGGTTACGGTAGGCTGCAAGATGGAGTGGGGATTACGTGGTGGAGTGAATAAGGTATGAAGGGATGTGGGTAGGGGTGACAATAGAAGATAGAGGTTTCCAGGGAAGATGGTAAATAAGGTCTGAAGGGGTGTGGGTAGAAACGGGGTGGCGAGAATGAAGATATAGATTTGGGAGGGGGAGGCAAAGGAGGGAAGTGTAATTGTTGAGGGGGAGTGGAAGGTGTGGAAATGGAGATAGAGGTTTGAAGGGGAAGGTAAAGGGGGGGGAGAGTGAAGTGGGGAGGGGTAAGTAATGAAATTTTATTTCCTTACTCCTCCCCCCCCTTCTACCCTATCGAAAGCTCTATCTTCATTGTCACCCCTCCCCCACTCCACTCTACCATACTCCCCCCCCTCTCCTTTCCTCGCACACTAAAATTAACCCGCCCAGACTAAATTTACCCCTCCGACTTTGACTGTTATTAACGATGAGTAAAATGAGACAAAACCTGATAAAAACCATATTATAGCACGCGAAGTAACACGAATACCCAGTAGTATATAATTTATACGTTTGCAATTGGCATACGAAATGTTTTGTCATTGGGAACGGCTAGCAACTTTTATAGGTTTAATTCCTGTTTTTATCGCCGCATTTAATTGCTAGTTAAATTGTGTTAAAAATGTAAAAAACAGTTATCGTCATGAGTGGTAATGTTACAAATGGCATGTTTTGCACGTTAAACCTTGCTACCGTGTAATTACATAGTGTAATATGGTTGTAAAAAACTGTAAATAACAAAAGCAGTGAGGTAAAACAGTTTTAAAATTTTAGAATGGAAAAAATTGCAAAAATTTTTAAAAATCTAAAAACTATGACCAGGGCCAAGCTAATGGTTTTAGTCTGGAAGAGGGATGGGAGGGGAAGGGATGGGGGGGGGGGGTGAAAACTAAAATCGTTTCAAAAAATGTTTTTTCCTAGCACTAGCCTTAGTACGAGTCCTACCCTTAGCTATATCACTTGTCCTAGTTCTAGCCTTAGCTTTAGTCCTAGCTTAGAGCCTTAGCCCTGGTACTGGACCTATCTTTATCATAACTTCTTATTTTGTATCCTAACTCCAGTCCTGATTCTACTACAATATAAAATATACTATCAGTATACTTATATTACTTTCATATTCTGACGCACATTACAGTGCTTTCAAGTCAAGTTGATAACTTGATTATAATTAGATAACAGTATGTTCAAAACGGAAGTAGACTCAACATGGTAATGTATGTCAATTAGGAAGTTTGAACATGTTTTTAAAAATGCTTTTACGTTCATTGGAAGACGTCTTGAATATTAACTATGGTGTATACAACAAAGATATGTTTTTAAATCTAAAAAAGCTCATGGATGTGATAAGCAATATTACCATAGGAGCAAAAACAAGCGTGGTACTACAAAAAGTTAATAATAATATAAACAAAAATGTATTCTGTGGCACGATAGATACGTACTTATAGTAAAGCTGTAAGGGCAGAGGAGGGGATTTTATTTTTTCTTACTTTAAGCCTTAGCATATACCTTAGCCTGAACCTGAAAGTGAGCGTGAGCCTGAACCCAAGCTCGAGCTTTATTCTTAGCATTAGTCTTAACTTTAGTTCTAGCGCTAGTTCTAGCTATAGCTTTATCTTTACTATGTTAGGCTGATTCTAATTTTACCTTTTGCTCTAGTCCTAACTTTAGCTATTGCCTTAGCTCTAAGCCTCTTTTGCTTTGGCCTTATCATAAACAAAATTACCAATGGTATTTAAAATGAGGATGATAGACCCTGTAATACTATTATATTTTGATGACTTTTGTTACTAAAGTCTACCTGAGCTTAATGACATTTTTAAGTACATCTACCTATATGTACTTTACGTTTAGACATCCACCTACTTTCCGTAAACATTCAATACCTTTTACTTGCCTACTCTAGTACCCTTTTTACGGCACTATTCTACTTTTATCTTGTCTTATCGTACAGTAATACTTTTACCTTACCTACCAGGCAGTTATCCTACCAAATTCTTTCTCTACAACCCAGTAATATTATCACTCTACTTATAAGTCTTTTAACATAACACTATGTACCTTACCTTGCCTTGTCTTGCCGTAAAGTAATACTATTACTTTACTTATCTACTACCAACTGGCTGTTCGGATATCCGTTACATACGACAACATAACATCATATTATAGCCCCGAAAGCTAATATCATCATAGGAATAAACGGTTTGAAACATCTGCAAACATTCAGAACACACGACACGTACGGTAATGTAAAAAGCATAAAAAAGCCAAATTGGGTTTACTACGCAAACATCTTGAACATATGTTTTAGGTTCTACATATACCACGTATGTTCTATATTGTAAAGATATACATAGTATGTTCTACATCTTGAACACACATAGTATGTCTCACAGCCAAAGCAAATATTACATTAAGCATCTTGAACAACCGTGTATTACATATTCTACATCTTCATGCGTATTATGTTTTACATGTTGAGCGAACACGAACCTCATAGTACATTTACATGTGTAGGAGATGGTTGCAGAAGAGCTATATTTAATATATACGTATACTTGAAAAGATAATTATAGTATGTTGCATAGACATATGAAGTCAAAGGTAGTAAATGGCGGTTAAATTATTAATCTTTAGCCCTATTTCTAGCCCAGAGCCCTAGCCCAGAGCCCTAGTTCAGAGCCGTAGCCCAGAGCCCTAGCCCAGAGTCCTAGCCCAGAGCCCAAGCCCGGAGCCCTAGTTCAGAGCCCTAGCCCAGAGCCTTAACCCAGAGCTCTAGCCCAGAGCTCTAGCCCAGTGCCCTAGCTCAGTGCTTTAGCCCTAGCCTTTATAACATCGTATCTTCATAGTATATACGACTAGAAGGTTAATACTACCTTATAATATATTATTATACTTATAGTCCCAGACATTGTACTACTGTTTCACAATCTCATCATAGCTTTTTTTAAGCTCTGTTGAATAATATTTCGTTTAAGTCTAGTGTAACATATCCTTTAATATATGTTAGTGATCATCTTTTATTACAAAGCAATTACTCACAAAATATACAGGATATTGTCGCACTGACAGGCAGATAATCTTGATAATCTTACAGTTTTAATCATTTTTATAAGTAGTCTAGTATAAACCTTGGCTAGAAACAAGCCAGTAATAATTGTCTCGCTAAACTATATTATTATATATTAAGGCAATCCAATTGTGTATACTATCATAAAACTTTACAGTATACATTACACTCAACGTACAGTAAACGTAAAGAAGATGATACTTACTATGAGTACTACAATCGACATACCAACTACACAATTTAAAATTATTTTGATATTGTAATCAAAAATTGTTTTATACTGTTATGTTACTCACATAACGAAGCTATAATGCGAATTTAAAACTAAATATTGTGGCAATAGGTATCATTAACCATGATTAAAGAGAGGAATAATACATACTATAGGTTAGAAATGAGCATGAAGATGTCATAGGTCATGAAATAAAAACAAATTTACCACAGTTTATACGAGGCCTATATACATTATATGTTTGTAAAAAGTGATTAATGCTACAGCAAGCACGTAGCTAGAAAAGGGTAGATGAAGGTAGATACACTATTATTAGGAGTTGGCTATAGTTCAAGCTCAAGCTTAGACTAGAGCTTACTTTAGAGCTTAGGGTAAAGTTTAAGTTAGAGCTTAAGCTAAGGCCAAGACTAAATCTAAGGCTAAGGCTAAGTCTAATGCTAAGGCTCTGGACTAGGGCTCTAGATTAGGACTCTGAATTAGGGGTTAGAGGTAAGACTAGTATAAAGTACAGTAATCGTCATTTTCAATATTTTTATCTATTATAACTTATGTCAAAAAATTTTTATAAAAAAACTGCAAAGTACTGCCAAGTCAAACTACATCTACTACATCACCACTTTAATCAACCCAAGAATAGCCCCAAATTACAGTATAAGCGAACTACTTAAACCCCTGCTTCTGAAGTGTTGGCACGTCAACGAGGCCTAATAACTCTCAAAACTTCGAATTTCGTCGCAATCCGAGAAATCCCGCGGAAATTCGAGTTTTCTCGGTGGGCGGGGCTGTAATCGAATCAACCAACAATTCCAATACGCTTTGTGCCATTGTTGAGTCGATAAAGGGTCAAAATCACATGTTGCTTAATAAACATTTCCAAGAGGCGGATGAAAATAGAAGGATTTGTGTTGCGAGGAAGGTCAACATGTAGGACAAGTTTGGAAATATTGTTAAAATGTAAGGCTAGGTTTGAAAATGTTGTTATAGTCCAAGAAAAAGTTTAAAAATAGAAGGGTATGAATAACTTTTTTTAATGGTTAAAAGAAATAAAACGTTGAAGATGTATCTTGCAATGCTCTTGGCTTCTAGCTAGGGTAAGGCATGTAAAGAGACCGGAGAGAGCCCAAGTTTTCGGCTCGGCCAGAAGAGTTTGTTCAGACGTTAGCTCTCAGACCCACATGTGCCAGGTTCAGCCTAATGGTATCCATTTCAGGCCTAGCATATAGCAAAAAGATTCGTGAACTTGGATAAGGTAAAGTATTTAGGTAAGCTAAAAAGAGTACAAGTAAAAAAGTCTAGCTTAAAGCAGGCTGAGCTAGAATAAGGCAAAAGAGGCTTAAAAATAAACTAGACTAAAATAAGTTAAAGTAAGATAAAGAAGACAAAAAACGGCAATAGTAGGACAGAGTAGGTTAGAATAGAGCTAGGGCTAGGATTAGAGTGACGTTTAGGATTAGTGCTAAAGCCGAGGTTAAGATTAGAGCCAAGGGCTTGGACTAAGGTTAAACTTAAGGCCCAAGTACTTCCCGGACCGGACCCAATGCAAGAGTCTGGAATTTGAATATTGTCTTCCCGCGCTTTTTTACTACTGGTCGGATCGGTCTGAAACTTTTTCTACCCCCTGTTTGGAATGGTGCTGCCCCTTCTAGATATTGTTAGTTTTTTGATATCTATCTATAATAGTTTTTGAGATATGAATTTGGCGGGAAAAATAAATTCAAAAATCCGGACCGTGCGGAGCGTATTACTCAAAAAGGCAAAACTTTATATTAGGTTCCGACATAAAGAAACCGTCATTTTTTACAGGAAATTACAGAAAAAGTATGGCGGGTTCTTTATGTCGGCACCTAATATATAACATAAAAAGCATAAAAGAAAAGATGTTTAAAGTGTTTAAAAAACAACATTTAGTTTAGGAAGTAAACTCTGTACTCGCCTTGTCAACAATGCAGTACCTTTTCGTCGTTAAACCCTCAAAAACTTTCAAAACCCTAGAATTCTAGCTAAAAATCAAAAGAACATCCTTAACAATAACTAATTCTCACCGTCCCATAACCCTATTTACAACAAACGTAACTTCGCAAACACAACAACAATATCCATCGAATTGTAAATAAAATTTGTAGGATTATGGTATCCTTTTATGACTATAACTGCAACATCTATAACAATATATATTGACGACGAGGATGTAAACACTCAAAGATTAGCCCATACAAAGAGCCCGCAAAATGTAAATTTGCGTATATTCAAAGAGTGTAAAGTACATTTGGCATCAGGGAAAACAAAATACGTCAATTGAAAGGTTTTCGTGCCGGGACCTGGAAGTTGAATATTCCTTTAAACTTTATTTTGAAAAAGAGTCTTTTTGTGTAAAATACGACTAAGTTAAAATTGGTTTGTATATTTACGACGCTTTTTAACATATTCATACAATAAATGCTCATAAAAATTAAAAAATTCAAAATTTTTCAAAATATTTTTGGTCCCACCACGAAAACATTTTCTCCTTCAATTTCCCACTTTTTTAGCTAAAGCGTAAGCACTAGTATCATGGAAAAACAATTAAAAGCCTAGCTTATAAGCAGCTAGTACAACTGACTATCAGCTGGTACGATCTGATTACTCAGAACCCGACGTCAGATACGATAAATAATGGCACGATAAGGCGGCTAAAATACGATGACTCGAGCTAAAATTATCTAACTTGTCTGGAAATCACGGTTCGCTAGAGCGTGCACGTGCCGTTCCGCGACTAATTTAGTGTTTTTGTGGGTTGGTCAGATAAGTTTTGGCATTTTGAAGTGAGGGAGGTAGATTAGGGTAGGGAGGGTAAGGTAGGATAAAGTAGCATAGGGTAGGGTACGGGTATTAAATTTTAGAATGCTAAGCCTAACTAATGATAAGAAAGCTTGATCTTAACAAACACACTAATTTGTGACATTCAAATTAAAAAAATTAAAAAACAGTCTACTGTCTGCACGAAAAGTCATTGAACACTAATTTGAAATGACAGTAAATAAAGTAATTTACCTTGTTGACACAAAACTAGCAACATAGTATGTTAAGAAACTAAGAACATAAAATGTCTTTAAAAAAAGCGCCAGTATTACATTTATATAGGTTATACGCTCAACCTATGATCATATACGAGTTTAGTGTAATATCACTATTAAATTTTACGTTTTAATGACTTTGAAAAATGTAAACTACAAAGAAAATCGTTGTAATGCACTTAGTACGACATGAAATGTCATAGTATATCGAAGAAAAGACAGAAATTGTTTAAAATGTTTTCGTGGTGAGACCCAATTTATTCAAAAAAAAATTACATTTTTAACAAAAAACTTGCAAATTAATGCATGATAAGTTAAAAATACTCTTAACTTTTCTTTTTTTAATAATCTTAACATTTTACTTTACCTATTTTCTATCAAAAATGGGTACCACCACGAAAACAATCTCAACCTTAAGAAATCCATTAAAAAGCCATTCCTTGCCGAATTTAAATAAAGATTGAAGTAAACAACGCAAAAAGTTTTTCATGCCTCAAAAATTTATAAATTCAAACATCAAACGTGGGTAATACTACGAAATGTTATGTTAACGTACGACAATATTCGAGTAATTGTAAATACCACAACCATAATCTTTCTTATCCTTTTATGATACTTAAGATAATAAGATTATAAAATAAGAAAAGCTTAAGATTCAGATTTTAAACTAACAAATATCAATTAAGAGATGGCATTTCAGGCTAGTGCTACGACATTGACTCATCATCGTATCTTCATGGTAGCTTGGCGGCCAGATGTAAACAACAAAAACATATTTGGAAGGAGATTTTGGCTGTTCTGTGAACAAACTTTTATTGTTTGGCGTGACATTTTGAAAAAATATTTTATGTTACAGCAGGCCTTGCCTTGCCTTGCCCTGTCTGCCCTAGTACCTTCTAACCTGGTCTAATTTATCCTGCTCTACCCCACCCTATCATACCCTACCTTAATATGTCCTCACCTGCTCTAACCTGCCCTGCTCTACAGTAGACTGTCCTAATATATCATACCTTACCCTGCAGTAATAATAGCTTTGTATTTTTGCCTTCAATGTATTTATAATACGAAGTACTACAGTAAAAACAGTCTATATCCAGCAACCATACAGTAACAGAAAGCGATTATAAAGCCAAATAAAGTATAGTTTAAACAAAGATTAATACATGATATATGGTATAGATTATCTTCCACCTACACCTACTAAAATAATTGCAGTTGTTATAGTATAGTATTAATAAAAGTGATTATATTAGTAATTATATCATAATAATTAATTAAGTAATTAAAAGGTTAAAGAGTAAAATCGTTTTTGGACTTGCTGACCTATGTTATAGTAAGTAATGTAAAGACTTTGCCTTGGCCTTAGCTACTAGCTCAACCCTCCCTTAACATAAAATTTTTTTACCTTATCTTACCCTAGTCTACAATTTGTTTTAACATAGCCAAAAGTCACCGACCTTCTAATAAGCATAGTTCTAGCCCCAGCCTTAGGCTAGCCTGGTCCTACTATTACCATACTCTTCCTTAACATGGAAACTCTCAACCTTAACTTAGTCCTAGCCATACTTTAGATTTTCTTTGTTCTTCTGTTGTTCTACCTCAGTCTTACCTCAATTTTCACTACCCCTGCGCTACCTTACCTTACCCTGTTCTTTATACTGTAAAACCTCAAAAACAAGTATTGACCGAATTCTGAGTAAGTCCTTAAGTTGGAAGACAAAAGTTGGCAAACGGGTGACTTAATTACTATGACGACGTTTGTCTTCGAGACAATAACAAAGGCATTACCGTAGTCATAATGAGTAAACTACCCAAAAACTAATTTTAAAAATTAAAAAAGTTAAAGGTCAGACATCAATTGGCATTTTTTATTGTTTTTGTCGGGTCTTAACGTCATTTCTACGTATTTTTTGACCTTAATGGCCATACTGTATAGTATGTTAGCCTTAAACCAAATGGATAGTATATATATGTATATACTATAGTAAATACCTTCCTATATATACATATATACGTAGTAGAGCTCATGGTACACAAAGTAAATGTAAATTATATCACAGTAAAAAACCAATGTAAAAACAAGTGTTTGCTCTGTAAATACTGAAGATACACATAATAACTAAGCCAATTAAAATAAAAAAAATATTGTTTTGATGTCTATACGTCTTGGCAGTTTAACAACAAGCTAATCAAGGCTACAGCAGTCGTCATCTGGATTTGATTAGTATATAACCTCTATCATACATAATACTACCATATGTCATAACATGATGTTTGCTATAACAGGATCCTACCGCACTAGATGCTATAGAGTAGGTATTTGAGTATTACTATGGTAAGTATAAGGTTGTTAAAATAATTCTGTGTCCCTAACTCCAAAAAGATGGTTTGAGAAGGAACACAGCATTATTCGAACAACCTAATACTTAAAATAGTAATACTCAAATACCTACCCTATATCATCTAATACAGTAGAATGTTGTTATAGCAAATATCATGTTATGGCATGTAGTTAACCGTAGTAATACTCAAATACCTAAGTTTACTTTCGAAATACATCTTGTAATCCCGTTTTTGCAACAAGATACGATTTGTAAACGTAATCGTTTCGTATGTTTGTTGATACTTTAATATGCAGTTACTGTTTACATCTGTTTAGATAAGCCGACCAAGTAGTTGATCCTATGTTTGTATGCAGTTTGCTTGCTTTGTTCAATATGTACACATAGGGGTGATGCTATGCCAAGAATATAATATGAACTTGGCTTTTATTACTACTATTTTTTGCTACTATACTCTACCATAACCTGCCATAACCTACCCTACTATACCCTGTCTTACCCTACCCTACTGCACGTTACCCTACCCTAGCTTACTCTACCCTGCCTTAACCTACCTATCTATATTATACACTTCTAATACCCTATATTACCCCTTAACTGTACACCAATATACTTCTTAAAATACCATCATATCCGCCTAAAATGACTTTAAATACGATTATGCCATTTACGTAAAAACATTCTTAACATACGATTAATTTTAGTGTATTTCCCAACATACCATGTTATTTCCGTTGAAATTTGTATTCATTACAGTGTCTACAATCATTACTCTGAAGTAAATAATAGTAATATTGTATTTTACTACACGCAACATAGTACATTCATGTAAATACTTTACAGTAAATACGGTATTGTAAGAAAGTAGCAAGACATATTCGTTTTGACATGAGTAGAAGATGATTAAAACGTACATAACGTAATAAGCCATAAGGTATATGTACACGAATTTACCATCTTATAAACTATTAAATTTTCAGATAATTCTGTGCCCCTCTCAAAAAAAATTCGTGGTTAAGGAGCACATAATAATGTGAACAACCTACTATAACTGCTCTTACATATTTCTCAAGATACGACAATATTACATACAGTGATGTCCAAAGCTACAGTATACTATACCTATTAGATTTTCCAAATAATTCTGTGCTCCTCTCAAAGAAAATTAGGAGTTAAAAGCACATAATTATGTGAAAAAACTAATATAACTGCTCTTACACATCTCTCAAGATACGACGATCTTACATACAGTAATGTCCATGCTACAGTATATTACACCTACCACACATATTTTCATATACCATGGTATATATACTACGTCACATCCAATGCCACACACAAAATGACATTTAAGTCAATAATCTGTCAGTACACACTAACCACGTTAATAAGCTGTCAATATACATTTACCACGTTAATAATCTGTCGATATACCAATATAACGTCCATAATCTTTCCATACACTAATACCATTGTCAAACCACCTAACTACGTTCATATCCCGAAAGTAAACAGAAGATACGAAAGGATTAGATACCATTATGACACAAATATAACCGCAGTAA
This sequence comes from Bursaphelenchus okinawaensis, assembly GCA_904066225.2. Lineage (NCBI taxonomy): Eukaryota > Metazoa > Nematoda > Chromadorea > Rhabditida > Aphelenchoididae > Bursaphelenchus > Bursaphelenchus okinawaensis. The sequence continues at coordinate 8,005,251 of CAJFCW020000001.1, read as the reverse complement.
TCTTGTTTTACAACTAATATTGTGTTTACATCCAATCAATTTATTTTAACTACGCATTTCATCCCATTTAGCTTGGTATTTCAGTAATTGGATATAAATATTGACACATGACAATATCTTGAAATACCTTCGAGTAGTTAAAGTATATTTTATTAAAAAGATATTGAAATAGATTTACCAGTACAATATAAAGATAAAGAATGCCCGGATAACAATATAAATTCATTTTCGATCGAAAATCGACAAACCCAGTTTAACATTTTTCCAAAAAAAAATTTAAGGCAGTAAATATACAATAACATTAAACTTTTAAACAATAACAACAATGTAAAATTCAAAAATTAGAAATATACCATAAAACACTCGATTATTTTATTCCCACCGGCATAAGAATATACCCAAATGATAACAAAATCTTGTTTTCCAGCGTATTTCGTCTTCATCTCATCCGCATCAAACAAAATTTCAACATCAGAACCATTCTTCGCTACATTGTGCTGACGATCATTGCGAAATCCGCAATAAAAATGCATATCTCCTCTACCCATATGATTCTTCAACCGCACCAACAACTTCTTCCTACCATTCAAGTGCAAATCCGTGAAATCTAGAGCATCGTATTTGTTGAACACAATCTCCTTGACTACTGGGACATCATTCACTTGCTCCTTAACATCAGGTTTGAGTTCAGGCAACCTGTAGTTCAAATAGATAACCTCAACACATTTATAAGCCAAATAGTCCATGCCCAGGCTATCGGCCACAGTCCAGCATTCTTGAGCACGCTTTAGTTTGATGTTCTCCAATAGAAACAGCTCACATTGGTCCTAAAACAAAGGTTTAATACAAAGTAAAACGAATTACCTTGGTAATATTACCTAAAGCAAAACGATTTAGATTAATAATATAATTACCTGCAGAAGATTGATTTCGTAGAGATGAGCTAGCTGAACAACTTTCATAGCCAGATCAACATTTTCCACCTTCTTGTTCTGGTGAATGAATAACAGCATCGCTTCCACAGCATTGACATCAGCTTTGATCTCCATCTCTTCGTCCATAACTTCTTTGAATTGGGTCTTGAACATGGTCTGAAAGACGCTAGATCTTTGAGCCATCAAGAACCTTGATACCTAAAAAAGTTAAAAATGAACGCTTGAAAAGAGTAAAAGGTTAAACTCCAAAGCAGTAGGTTTTTGTTACCTAAAATTTGAAAAGAAATGAATCTTCTACAACAACGTTTTTGAATGCCAAAACCTTTGCTTTCCAATGTAAATTACTTGTTTTATACCTAAAATTCAACCAAAAATTAAAATAACTTACAAAGTATGTTTTGGTGTTCGTCTTCCCAACCTTGACTTTAAAATCGCTGAACTCTGACTGGTTGAACATATTATTGCCGTCCTTATGCTCCACAATCTCCGCCAAACGTCCTGAAACGCACTATATTATACATTTCAAAATAAAAACCAATTAAAACAAGTCTGCTAATAGCTTGACACAAAAATAATACAAACAATACAACAAAACATCTATAATAACATGAAACGAGGAAACTTTTAATGTTATCCTAAGTTATTACCTTGCAAACACAAGATCCTTTCCTGGATCGCCTTCTGATTCTGTGCGATTAGACTTGGATTTGACATCTTGTCCAAATTTGTGAAGACAAGATAATTTTATAATTTTAAGCTAAACATAGACTCGAAATATTCCGAATGCCATATTTTTTAGACGAAGTGATCTCTTTTTCGGAAACTTTTGATGTGTGTTTGCGTGGCGCAGTGACATGGGTTGAAAATTTGAGACAGAAGCTCGTGAGTTCGGTTCTCGGCAACTGCAAATGCTTATTTGAGCTTTTAAGTGTAGTTAAAAGTGCTTCTTTAGTTAACTAGTAACTAATTCATTACTTTATTTAACTTTTGAATTTTTTAATGTTTTAACCTGTCAATTTGTTTAAAAACTGACTTTAAAAAATTGATTTTTCGTTTTTTCGCCGTTTATTCGATTGCATAACTTCCGTTTACATTTCTCACAATTAATTGCCATACTTTTAGAATCATGTTGATATTCGTATAGATCGTATCTTAATCCACGATATGTTTTGACACCACTTAACATGTGAAAAGCCTGGGAATGGGGGTACATGTAGATCTGGTTACAGTTTTATGTAATATAATCGTATTTGTCGCGTGCGACTTTTAAATACTTGATGGATTAAGAGGGTTACTGTAGAATACACCAGGGTTCCGTTTTATAAATATTGAGGGTATAGGCGAGGTTACGGTATGTGTTCTTAAAGGTATCTGATAGCTAGCGCTCCGGAGTCAATTTTGATGTGAGGAAGGAGGGGGGGGGGAAGAAAAATAGTGAATTTTTTTTGCCAAGAGCACAAAAATTTTAAACTTAAAAAAAATTTTTTTTAATTTTGTTTTCTACTCCCTCCCCCACCCCTCCTCCCAAAAATATCCGCCTGTCTATACCTATATGACTCCCACATTGCTTCAGTAACATAATACGAGATAATTGAATAAACTCGTCGTTCGAGAGTTGTGACCTGTTAATCCCGACAACAAAAGTGTCAAATGTTTGTCTAACAAAGCACTTGAATAAACATATAACAACACCTGGGCCATTATGTCGATATGATGGGCCATAGTCGAGAGACACGATGTAAAAAAAGTTTTGGCTTCTTAACGAGGGCATTATTAATGTAAATATTTCCATTAGGTTTATAAAACAATGGTATTAATGTTATTAGGTCAGCGCAAAGGTTTATAAATCGACTGCACGGTGCAAGGTTTTTAAGCTTTTGAGTTGCACGGTGTGACGAATATTAACTTTTGTATGGCAACGTGTAGAACAATAAAACTTTTGTAAAATTATGTTTAAAGTTCAAATTTTAAACTTTTTTTATATTTCTTAAAGCAATTTAATTATATTTTACCAAAAAAATTGTAAGAAAATTAATTTTACGTTTTTTGCACGGTGCAAGCTTTATTAAATTTTGTATTGCACCGTGCAGAAAAAAAAGAATCTTTTTAAATTGGGTTCAAAATTTAAATTTTAAATTGGCTTTTATATTTTTTAACTTAAAGTAATACTATTTCTTAAAAAAATTTTAAAATTACACTTGAAATGTTTTTGCACAGTGCAAAATTAAATAATCAAATATTGCACTGTGCAGTTAGAATATATTAAGTTATAAAATTGACTCAAATTTTTAAAAAATTTACATTATTTTACATTATAAAGCCTATGACAATGTTGTTTGACGGAAGATACGATAATTGGTGGTCAATTATCGTATCTTCCACTAACTTTACATAAGTGCAAGGTTACGCAACCAATAATGTAAAATATTATTGAAAGCAACTTTATAGGATGAGAAATGGCATTTTCATTTAAAAATACGTACCTTTTTATTAAAAGTTAGCTAAAATACATTTTTTACTTAATAAATTTACAATATAAATTTGAAGAAAATATATGATCATACTATAGTTTTATACTGTAACATTACTAGTAAAACACAAAAAAATTCAAGGTGACTCCCTTTCCAAGTAAAACCATTTACTGTGTAAAAATCAACAAAAATTAAGTATATTATACATGGGGACCCGTGAGTAATTTTGTAAACTATATATAATATAATAGTAGTAAGTGATAGTATTGTAGAAAAGTTATAGTAACAAAAAGTGAAGTTAAAAAAACATAATGCATATACTATGTATATTTAAAAACATATTAAAACAGTCAATATTACACTATAATACATACTAAGTTGTTTAAATAATTCTGAGCTACACGACCCTGAAAATTTGTACTGAGAGGTAGCTCAAACTTATTTGGACAACTTAATATTGTAGTTTTAGGTATAACTTAAAAGATAAGCGTTATAGTGAAATAAATTTTGTTGTACTAGCTAATAGCCTAAAAACTAATAACAACATACTGTAAGTTGAGAATTAAAAAGTTATCTAAAAATGACAGTTCATATTTTACTTTGACTTTCTTCTTTTACTACAAAGACTATCCTCGTCAATCTGATCGTATGTTCTTTTGACAGCTCTTGGTTCATACTCGTCATAGTCACTCTCCTCGTTTATTATCGTGTTCTCTTCGGAGTTGGGCGACTGCTCCAGACTGATACCGTTAGGACCTTCTTTTCCCTTTTTTCTCTCTTTTGCCCTGCGGTTTTTGAACCAGATCTAGAATTTTATTATAAATTTAAGTTTTGACAATTTACCCTACCCTACCCTACCCTACCCTACCCTACCCTACCCTACCCTACCCTACCCTACCCTACCCTACCCTACCCTACCCTACCCTACCCTACACTACCTTACCCTACCGTACCCCACCCTACCTTAAAATATGCGGTCCCTTCCCTTCCTCTACCATATTTCTTATTTACTTCACCCTCCCCCCCCTCTCACTGCCCTTCCGTACCCCAACCTACCTCAACTCTTTCCTCCTTCAGGTCACACTGTAATGCCAGCTTCTCTCTCAATGTCATGTCTGGATACTGATTTATAGCGAAGTTGTGCTCTAGAATACCTAGTTGTTCATCTGTAAAGATGGTACGATGACGCCGTTTGCGACGACACTGTGATAGCTGGTGTAACATATTAACATCACCATTGAACACTGGTAGGTATGAGAGGGGGGAGAACATGTTTACTGAAATATGTATTTAGAAGATTTACCATGGCATTATATAGTGTTTAAGGTAACATTTTGTGTTTTACTGTGTTAAGAATAGTACATACTTTATATTTTAGGTATGACGAGTGCTATACCTATATCATTAAAGCCCTAGAATATGTTACTGTACCATTAGATACCTTAATGTACTCTATTGTTCCATGTCTTACATCCACCGACAATTACGCAAGTTTGTCGCTTACTGTGTCATTTTGCGGAAGTGTTGGCGGTAAATTCGAATGGTAAAGACATGGTATTGTCAAGGATGAAAAAAGACATGTTTGTTGTCATTATGTCAGGTGGTGGCTGGGTAAACATTTAAATATTAAAATTAATAGTGATGGTATGCATAATTTACTTTAGCTTTGAGTCTTAACCTTAGCTTTAGCCTGAGCTAGAGTTTGAACTCGAGTCCTAGCCTTAACCTGAGCCTGAGCATGAGTCTGAGTCTGAGCCTGGGCCTGAGCCTGAGCCTGGGCCTGGGCCTGAGCCTGAGCCTAAGCCTGAGCCTGAGCCTGAGCCTGAGCCTGAGCCTGAGCCTGAGCCTGAGCCTGAGCCTGAGCCTGAGCCTGAGTCTGAGCCTTAGCCTTAGCAAGCCTTAGTTTAGCCTAGTCCAGCCAGAATCAGTTCCCAACCGTAATGAAGTTTACAAACCTTACTGGAGACTGATACCTACAGTAATCCAGACTTTAATTTCGACTTTTATTAGATTTGAAGCTTTGATACTACACCTTGCCTAAGCCCTCCTCAGTCTAAATCTTACAGTAATTAAACGCCAAGCCGTACTAATACTACCTCTTCAACTCCTACAGTAATCCAGCCCCTCTGTTCAACTTTGTTAAACTTTGAAGCTTTGATATAATCTTCACATAGTCTAAGCCTACCTTCCTTCCGTTCTTCTTTTAATCTCACTACACTTAAAAGACTAGGCCGTACCAATACTATCTCTCCAACTCCTACAGTAATCCCCAAACCGCTGTTGTGCTCTCTCAATTTGACAAACCCATTTCGAACAACAAACAGAGAAGATTCGACGATAATCGGCTTACCAACTCAACATGATTATCAGTCGGTTTTCCTTATTCGTAGTTATAAGACTATTAAGTGGAGTTTTAAACGAGAAAAACGATTAACACCCCCCTCGCCAATTAGCGACGGTCCGCCGGCTACACGAAAAGATAAAGTGATCAGGCGACGTCGAAGGTAAGATAACGTCGCAAAAGATATTACAATACAGATTTGGCGTCAAGTAGATAATGGCTGGTGTTTTACAGTATGAGGGGTAGGGGTGTATATGAGATAAGTTACAGTAGGAAAGTAGGGTTCTTCTACTGTTTAAAATTACAAAATTTCAAAAAATGTAAGAAAATAGAAAGCAAATTTTAAAAAATTTTGGAGGTAAATGTAGTTTAAAAGATCAAAAATGAATTTTAAAGGTCTTTCAAGACACTTCACCTAGGTATGTGTTAATATAAATAAGCCTACATGTTCCTAAAGTATAAAAAAAACTATTAGGTTGAATCAAAAGTAGTGGGACACTTGTTAGTTGCAAAATAAATAAAAAATACACCGCTACTTTTGGTTCAACCTAATAAATTATAAAAAAAAGTTCACACAACAACCCTTTAGCAAAACTCATAACTTTAAAATTAAAAAAAATCAAAATTTTGTACTTACTAGAGAGTTGCTTCAAATATTCCGCTAGATATAGAACAAGACCTATATAGAATAAAATAGCATATAAAGTCACCAAGAAAATAATGTTCAAAAACTTCTAGATATGTCTTGGCTAGCGAGATATAATATTCACGACTAAATTTAAATCCCCTCGGTTTTATTTTACAATTATGACAACACGTTTTGGCCTAGCTTTAGTCTTACTTTTACTATTAGCTACGTTTACACCTCAAACAATATTATGATTACAAAATACAGTGGAACCTTCGTATAAGGAACCTCTCTATAACAAAACCTCTTCATAACGAACAACTTTTAATTCCCCTAGCGATTCGTTATACCGTGGTTTCATTGTATTTTTTAGTCATAACTAAACATAATATCAAATGTTTATTCATACCCTAATAAAACAACCAAAAATTTTAAAATTCAAAACTGAGAGTTTTGACTGATAAATATGCTTATAATTTCAAACTTTAAAAAAATTTTAAATTTAATACGTAGTATTACGCAGTAAAACAAACTCCCTTATAACAATCTTTTCTATGAAAACCTCATTTATAACAGACTCACCTATAATGAAAACCCTGTATAACAAACAACTGTTAACTCTTTGTCTAACACTACATAGTGCATTTAAAACTTCTTTATACCCAAACTCTTTTGTAACAAACCCAAATTCCCTAACAGATTCGTTATACAAGAGTTCTACTGTCTTTGTAAAATTAAATTTTAAAAAAATTTTTAAAAACCAAATTCAATATAATCAACCAATATATGATCAAATAAAACCTTACTCAACGGCATTCCAAGAAAGCTGGTCGATGGGAACGGGCTAGCCAAATTGATTTGGGATTGAGAGAGCATGTCCAACGGATACGATGGACTAGCTGTAGATAATTGTGGTAGACTTAATGATGGTACTTCTGGTACTTTTTGCTCTTTTTTAGCTAACAAGTTTGCTATCAAAAAACTCATCTGAAAAAGGGCAAGCATAATTAACATTTTTTAATTTTAACAATTTAAAATGACATTTGAAATTAAACTTTACAAAACTTAAGACGCATCGTTATATATCATGATATTGACCATATTAGTCGTATTTAAAATTTAGCAAAGTGTGAAAATTTTCAAATAATTCTGTGCCTCCTAACTGCGAAGACTTGCTTTAAGAGGAGGCACAGAATTATTTTAACAATTAAAAATAATTTATAATCAAAAATATAGCAATTTAAATCTTTTGAAAATGTTTAAAAGTCTTGTCGTTTTTTAACTGAAAAACATACATAAATTAGCGACAAAACTATTTTCAACCATTTTTTAATAAATTTTAAGCCTTTTTACTGTAATTAAAGCCTTAAACTTGCTATCTTCAACTCCGATCTTAGTTTTTTTCTACATCCCCCCCCCCTATACCTCTATCTTTTCTTCCCACCCCAAACTCCCCCTCCTAGCTACCCCAATCCTTCTCTAATATTCCAATAATCCTGCCCAATCTACCGTAACCACAGCTTGCTAAAACAAAGTCAACAGGCCACCAACAGCAACCGGTGCACAATATTATGATACTCTATTAAAATCGATTAAGGTTGCAATTAAGCCGAAGATGATGAGAAATTAGAGCGACGACATAAAGGAGGTTGCGCCTTCATCTACCATCCCGAGCATTATCGACCAAGTCGGGCGTGAACCCGGCTCCGCCCCCACCCTTTTCCTTCCCTATCCTTTCCCCTCTCGTCACCCCTCCCGTCCCCCTCTCCTCTCGTCCCCCCAGCCAAGGCTCGTCGCTGATTGGTGGAACGGGGATTAGGCGTGGGTATTTGCCCGTCGAGCGAACTCCCATCGCATTAACACCCAAAAGGTTCACGTTTCAGATCAGGGTAAACACCAACGTTTTAATCCGCTTCTGTAAATCATCTCGAAATAACACATCAAATAAGCAATGTCAACTTGAAGATAATACACGGTTGTTGAAAGGATGACTTACACTATACTTTTTTAAATTTAAATTTGTTGTTCCATTAGGTTGTTCAAATAATTCAATTGTTTTTTATTCATGAGTTATAGACATTTAAAAGTGTTCAAAAACCAAAAAAGTTCGATTCCGCTTGAAAAATCGGATATGTATAAATAATTTCCAACATAAGCATTGTTATGTCAATTGTGGACCGTCCATTAATTTATAAAAATAGAGAAAACAAGTGTCACCGTTCTTTGCGTTAATCACTGGAATCTGATCATTGTCAATCTTCAAATTTTTGAACTGTTGGTAGACGGTCAAACGATTGGTATCAGATAATTCTAGTTGATCAACAGCACATTTAAAGGCATTGAAGTCGTGGTCAAACCAAGCACTAGTCAGTTTCGTTAGAATCGGACAATCTAAAAATGATTAACTAAAAAGGAAAGTACCCAACCCTCAAAATTAGCTCAAAATATTTATACACATTCTTTGTAGTACCAGGAGCACATATAAAAAATCTTACAAGGAAATTACACTACCTGCCCCGCTCTCACGACTTAAAATACGACTTACGTTTCGTAAAAGTCAGATAACCCTCTCCGTCTGGTTTTGTGTATACAAACTTTGCCATTGGTCCTGCCACAAAAAACGGCATAATGTAAATGGTGCCAAAGCGAGGGCGATAGTAGGATGGGTTTGTTCTTCGCCAAATGCAGTCATTTTTGTCGTAATAACAAAACTGAAAAGTTGGTTAACGAGGAAAGTACGCTACCTGCCCCGCTCAGAATTAGCTCAAAATTTTTATATGAATTTCTTGTACTACCAGTACTTATAAAAGTTTTAGCTTGCGCTTTAGTTTTAAATTTGAATTATTTTGGTTTCCCGCCAATTTGGCAAATTTGGCCTTGTGTTGCAAGCACACTTTTCAATTTTCTAGTCACGCTACGCTTACAAATTTAAAAATTTAGGTTCATTTAAAGGTATTCTTCTAGTATATCAAAGAAAAATTCATCAAAGTCAAAAAATGGCAAAGTTACTAGCTTGAAACACAATGCCAAGTTGGCGGGAAATCCAAAATGTCAGTTTTTAATCTCGATTTTCTCGAGATTTCCTGGGAAGCGCGATTTAGTACTTTGCTAAAGATCTTATATTTACATGGTCTTTCTATATAAAAAGTTTGAAGTTAATCAGAGCGGGGCAGGTATTAGTTCTATTACAGGTAAGGACATTTAAAAATGTTCAAAAACCAAAAAAGTTCGATTCCGCTTGAAAAATCGGAGGTTTTTTTAAATTTTAAAAATCTGTAACTCTTTTACCATAGGAGATACAATATTAAGACTTTCTGAACTTGTAAAAATTTTTCAGCTCTATAAAACGTACATCTTCAATTTTTAAAAAATAATTTATGCACGTACTTCGGAAGTAGGGTACGGTAGAATTACTGTTACTTTTTTGAACCAACAAGAAACAATTTTTTTTTTGCAATTTCGTTGACAAATAGTATATTGTAAAGTCACAAAAATTTTAAGCCTTACTCTTTTAGTTTCAAGAAATTTATACTTAAAACCGTCGTGTCCCATTTTTTCTTGCCGCCACTGTAGCGTTGATCGGTTTGCCAACTAAAAGGAAACAAGGTTCTTGTTGATCATCTTCTAATAAGGAATTTGTACTCCATATTAAACTACAGTGGTCTCTCTATATTATGAACCTTGTGTATAAGCAACTATCCTTATAGTAAACAGGACATTTGGCCCCTCCACTTCAATTTCCACTAAAAACCACTCTGTAAGGACAACACCCCCTATAATAAACAAAAAGTGTCAGTCCCTTTGAGTTGCTTATATAGAGAGATTATCTATAAGCAACTGTATTAAGATGTTCAACTAATTCTGTGCCCCTTCTCAAAGCAAAATTTTTTGAGAAGCACATAATTATTTGAACAACGTAATATTTTTCTGTCCTCCATTGTTTATAGCTTTTAGGCTTGTACAGCCTTTTTCACAGCATTATCGCTCATTCTACGGTGCTCATACATATAATATTTCTCGTTGTATTACTGTTTTAAAATAAAAAAAAATGTTACAAAAAATAAAATTTTAAAAATATTGAATGTTATTTACCAATTTAAAAAAAATATTTTAAAAAATTGCCACTAGACTAATCCCAAACCTCATTTGACAATCAGAAACAAATGATCGTAACACTTTTGGAATCACACTCCTGGTCAATAATTATTTGATTTTAATTTTATGGTACGTATCTTTATTTTTATACAATTTTTAAGTATTTTATACAATTTTTTTAATCACAATATCAACATAAATATGTCCAATATTGTTATAACATTCACGTTCTTTGATAAGAAATGTTCGTTTGGCATTCCGCCTCTTTTCAGGAGATTTCGTGGTTCCATTAGGTTTGCGGGTTTTTCGTCTATTTTTCTCGGTTTTCTATCCTTTTGATACTAAACAGAGTGTAAAACAGCAAAAACTAGCTTTATTCTGGTTGATTTTTTGTGGAAATTATAGTTTTACGTGAATTTGATCATTCGTTTTGTTATTTTAATATTTTCAGGCCAAAATGAGCGCCGCAGCTCGTCTGAACGTGGTAAGTTACTTTTCTTGTTTCTCTTTTAGGACATTATCTTATGAAAAGGTTATTTATAGTGTTTCTAATGATTTGAAAATGGTTTGACGTGATAATGCTTTCAGTTTTTTGTTCGTTGTGTATATTTTAAGTGTTATTATAATTATTTTATATCTAAAACAATATAATCTGTTTATTTTCATTTTTGCAAGTTTGTCTTATTTATATTTATGGTTTAGCGCAAATTGGCAGTAGGCGCTGGAATCTGCGCTGCTTCTGGGTTTGTATACGCTTTAGAAAAGTCAGTTGCTCGAGCTGGAGATCACGGTGTTCATCCATACGCTTTGCCATGGTCACACGCTGGAAAATTCGATTCTTTGGATTACAGTTCGTAAGTTTTTTACTTTATTGTTTCGGCATTTAGGTATTTGATTTGTGACTAATTTGGAAGCTACAGATTTGAAAATGGCCTTTATGTTGTTGTAGTAGATGTCTTTCTTGGTTTTTGCAAAAAATTGAAGAGTTTTCGATGAAAAAAAAACTTATAGTTAAATCGAAAAGATGGAACAGAGTCTTATATAGCTCTTTGTTGGATATATGTTGTTTTGCGTAGAGGAAAAATTAATTTTTATAGCGTTTTGATAAACCTTTGGTTTGTTTCAACTGGAAGATACTATAATTTTATACGATCGCATAGCTTTATTGAACTTTTTTTTTCAGAGTAAGAAGAGGTTATGAAGTATACAAGCAAGTGTGTGCAGCTTGTCATTCAATGAAGTTCTTGCGTTATCGTCATTTTGTTGATGTATTCATGACTGAAGAGGAAGCCAAGGCCGAAGCCGCGGAAGCTTTGGTCAACGACACTGACGGCAATGGTCAGGCCATTCAACGTCCGGGTATCTTGACCGACGCGCTGCCAAACCCATATCCAAACAAGAAGGCTGCCGCGGCCGCCAACAACGGTGCTGCTCCGCCAGATTTGTCACTGATGGCGTTGGCTCGTCACGGTGGAGACGACTATCTGTTCGCGCTGTTGACCAGTTATTTCGACCCACCAGAGGGTATTAAGGTGGATGAAGGAAAGTCGTACAACCCTTACTTCCCGGGCGGTGTCATCTCCATGCCTCAGCAGTTGTTCGACGAAGGTATCGAGTATAAGGACGGTACTCCCGCCACTCAAAGTCAACAGGCCAAGGATGTGGCCACTTTCATGCGCTGGTCCGCCGAGCCTTATCACGACACCAGAAAACTTTATGCTCTTAAGGTGAGGTTTTATTTGATTTATTTTGTTTTAGGATAGAATTACCTACATCAATATGTCAGTTAAAAATCTACTTTGTTTGTTAAAACTGCTAAAATATTTTTTAAAATGACAACAATATATATTAGAAGATTGATGTTGACTTTTAACTTCCACTTTAAACCCTTTGTTTTAGGTTCTGTCTGTTATCCCAGCCCTGGCGTTCGTACTACTGTTCGCCAAGAGACACGCCTGGTCCTTCATTAAGAGTCAGAAGTTCGCCTGGAGAACCACCAAAGGTCGTACGCCACCCACTCAACAACAGTAGATTAATGTTTGTGAAGCGGCCGAAACTATCGTTATTGGCAGAGGTTTCTAGGCTATTTTTTAGATCGAATAAACCAAAAGTGATAAGCTGCGGTGCTTCGATTGATTAGTACATTATTGGTTTATTAAATACCTATACTAGTTTTTTTTCGTGTTATGGGTGTGTATGGTGTGCATACAGATGTATGAAGGAGTGTTTTAGTTATATTAATTGTTTTTTTTTGCGATTTCAAGTCTTTTTAGGTATAACTTTAGTTATCTTTAATCGCTTTTTCGCTTATTTTTGGTTTTTTTACTCATTTTTAGGTAGAATTTTAGTAATTTCTGGTTGTTTCGACTAATTTACTGTTTTTTAAAACTTTTTCTTGGTGTTTATAGCTATTTTTTTATGAAAGATGGCATTTCAACAACAACAAAGTCAGTTAAAGGCACTTTATATCAGAACTCAGTAAACCAGTACAATAACTCGGTAAATCATTATAATTTTAAAACAAAATCAGTGAGGAAAGGCACGTTTCACTTGGAGATGACCTGTTTTTGAGCTTGACCCGCTTTGTCCAACATTCGTATGAGGGTTTCCCGGAAGACGGACTGTTTCTGGATGAATCCGAGGACATGGCCCACGTTTGGCAACGATGTGACCGCCGAATCGGGCCATAGTTGGTGGATGTGTGGAGCTCCTTCCTGTTCAATATAGGCATCGTTTTCGGCAACAACAAACGTGGCCAAGTCCGGTCTTAATGGCACTGGGTAGTTGCTGAGACAAGTGAACTGCTCCATCAGAATCCACATGAACGTTTTGGCACGGTCAAAGTCGTCGTACTTGACTGGAGGGTTGTGGTCGAGGCGATGAAGCCAGTCCTGTCCTTTAATCTGGGCCATGGCGTCGATGAACTTGGGGTCTTGGAGTTCGTTGGCCAAGGATTCCCAGTTTATGGCGTCGGCCAAGGCGCCTCGAGTGTAGACTGGAGCGGCGCTGGTCCAGGACAGGCACGGTACGACTGCTACGGGCACAGGGGAGTTGGTGGCTGCTAGTCCAGCCATGTAGCCGCCTAATGAAACGCCGGCTAGGCCCAGGGGTCCATGACCTTGTTCTATCGCCCATCTGAGGAGGTAGTTGCATTCCACGATGAGAGAAGCTCCCATCACAAAGAGATCGGACACATTTCGAAGCGAGGATCGAAATTGTTCTGGAAAGCATGTTTTTATTTATCTATGTTATCGTCAACTTTCAAGTTTAGGCTGTATTATCATTCACAAGGTTCAGATCTCGGTGTAGTATAATTTAAAATGCCATAGCTAGTCCTGTGGCAAAATGCCATAACTCGAGTTGCTCTGTGTCTTTTTTGGCTTCCAAACTTCAAAGCCCATACCTACCTGGTGGCTTCCTCCTGCCATAAAATGGATTTTCGACCAGGATCGAGCTGATTCCTTCGTTCAGAAGGTTCGATGTGAATGATCGTTCCCTCAACGTGAACGTGTGATCTCCAGTTGGTGCCAATATGATGACAAGCCCTTTTCTTCGCTTCACGTCCTTTATAAAATGTCCTCTCCAATGGCAGGTCATCACATTTTCGGTGGGGTAGAGTTCGGGGTAGTAGAAGCCTAGGGGCGATTGGAAGTGGGCGTCCAGACATTCTACGTTGTTGTTCTGCCATTCCTGGAAAGAAATATGGTTTTTAGAGAGAAATGTCTTCGGAAATGTTCTGAGCGGGGCAGGTTGGGTACTTTCCTTGTTATTTTTTGCACCGTGCAGGGGCAAAAATTTTTAAAACTGTAATTTTTCAAAAACGATACCGTTAAAACCCCATTTTTTACTGTAGAAATGACACAATTAAACCACTTTTCCACAAAAAAACGTTAAATTTGATCTTTGTTGTTCAAAAATTGTGTAATTTCAAAAAAGATTCGCTAAATTTGGGCTACTTACCTTGGTTATGACAAGCGGAGGAGCTCGTTCACTGTAAAAAAAGCTTGATTTCCCTTTCCCAATATAGTTGTCGATTCCGTGTTTCAAACTGAAAGCTGTCTTTTTAAAGATATTAAGGTTTGGTAGCAATATATTGATATCTTCATATATTCTCGTTTGAACATAATTGGTATATTATGTTAGATTTGACAAGTCTTTTTTAATGTAATCAGTTGGCTGACGACATTTTTGACTAAAACAAGGTACTAAGTTGTTCAAATAATTTTCTGCCCCTTCTTAAAGAACATTTTCGGGGTTTGGGGGCACTAAATTATTTGAACAGCCTAATATGGTCAAAAACGTTTACCATACCTTATTTTAGTTAAACATCTCATTAAAAATGACAATTCTTTGTTTCAAATAATTTCAAAATTTTTTCGATTCTCCATAAACTTTTTGACCGCAAATTTAAAATTTCGTTTTTTTTTTCAAAAATGTCATAACTTAATGTAGAAGCTAAAACTCACGCTCTAAACGTTTCAGGCCGTCCCCAGGAGTTGGTGAACAGTTTGGAGAAGAGGAGGACTCGTCGCACAATGAAGTCCACCTGGTTCTTGGCCGACATGGCCCGGCCCCTGACGATTGTGTTGGCTAGCGAGTCGCCGCGAAGGCTGGAGCTCCTGAAACAAGTGGTACGTTATTTTTATGACTGATATTGGCAAAAATTGAAAAAAACTTATTCAATTTTTTAAAAACTGCAATAAATTTTAAAAAATCATTTTCTATCACAATTTTCCGCTAAAAAATGACAAATCATAATGACAAAACTGATTTTAGGGCCTCAACCCAATCGTATGTCCATCTGGATTCGATGAAGTCTTAAATGAAGTCTTAACGCCTCGAGATTTCGTGGAAAAATGCTCGTTTGAAAAGGCCAAATCGGTAAAACAAAGCTGGATCGAACAGAAAGTAAGTGGTAAACTTTTAAATTTGGGGTTGTTAATATAGAAAAAACTTTAAATTTGGATCGTTAGTATACAAACTGATAATTTAAAGACAATGTATTAAGTTTCTCAAATCATTCTGTGCCCTTTTTGAAAGCAAATTTCCGGGGTTAGGGGCACAGAATTATTTTAACAACCTTATAAATCCAATTTTACAGCAAAAAAAATAAAAAAACATGGAATTGGCCAAAAATCACAAAAATTGATAAAAATGTTTTTTTCAGAAACCATTTGACATTGTGCTTGGAAGTGACACAATCATCGAAATCGATGGATTAATTTTGGGAAAACCCAAAGACGACCAGGAAGCCATGGAAGTCCTCAAAAAGTAAGAAAAGTCACATTTTTAAAGGTTTTAAACAAGAAAAATGACGTTTCAAACGGTTTTTAGGACTAAAAAAAGCTCAGACTTATTGCACAGTGTAATTTAGTACCTTTCTACATAATTTACTGTCGAAAATCTGAAAGACTAGAGAAAAGTAAGAAAGAAGTCAAGTATAGTGTTTAGGCTAAGCGGCCGAACCCACTTGTGCCTAACTGGAGTGTCATTACAAACCCCAACCAAGGACAGGACTTTTGTGGTCGAAACGAAAGTTCGCTTCAAAGAGCTGCCCGATTCCCTCATCAAAGCCTACATTCAAACACAGGAGCATGTGTGAGTTTGTATCAAACGTGGCCTTGTACATAAACAGTACTATTTATAACACACGCATATTTAAAAAAATTTCAGTGGCCGCGCGGGAAGTTACAGTATCCAAGGGAAGGCCGCGGTTTTCGTCGACGGAATCGAAGGCTGCTACAATAACGTGGTCGGATTACCAGTGAGTAAAGTGGTGCAGGAAATGGCCGAATTAATTGAATGAGACGGTTTATTGTTTCAAAAAAATTTAAAAATTCTAAAAATCAATTTAAAAACTGTACAAAATAAACGAATTGAAATTTAATGGGAAGGTATCCGGGATAAGTTGTTGTTAACCACGTTTTGTACATCTATAACGATACATTTTGTATAGTACGGTGGCTAGACATAAAGTATTAGGTTTTTCAAATAATTCAGTGCCCCCTCTCAAAGAAAATTGTCGGAGTTAGGGGCACATCATTGTTTGAACAACCTAAGAATTCAGAAATCTTTTGTCCTTTTGATAATTAAAATCCTAGAGCTCATATGTTATCATGGACAATATAAAAATACAAAATACTAGTCACTATGTGCCTATATGCTATAACTGGTATTAACGATACGTTAAGTAGAGTAAAACGATCTAAATGCCATTTTTTAAGACAAAAATACCTCAATTTTTTCTATTGTTACCTAAAATCAAATACTCTGTTGTAGAATGACAGTATGGTTCATCACTGTCATAATACAACTATTACCATACATTACTGACTATCACTACAATATAACTAGAGTCATTATCATATAAAGTCCCACTATTACTACAATATCTACTCATGAGGTGGACAGTCGCGGCTATATTTGAGTTCAGGTGGCTTGGTATCCCTATATTCGGTGAAAACGGCCGAGTTCGGCGCTGATCCATAAATATCCAGAGTACTTGGTCTCTGATGGTCTTCGTTGAGTTCTGAAACCGATGCCAATGTGTTATCGTTCTTTTCGTCGTTCGCATCTTGATTCGTTCGTTTTGTGCCACGTCGTTTGACTAGTAATGGTGCTGTTGTTACGTCCATTAAATGGAAGCCGGCTTTGTTGGCGGTCCAGAGGGCTGTGATGGTTTCGTTGAAGGATTCGCCTGAAAAATGATAATGTATTCGTTAGAGTTGGGAGTGAAGCTAATATATAGTTGATTCTGTTTTCAGAGACGTCGCTACAGATTTTTTCAGAGAGGGGGGGGGGGGGGTAAAAGCCGAAAAAAATTTTTTTAATCAGTCGTAGCGGTACCTTACACCCATTTTTCGATTATTTTCCAATTATCAAAATTTTCAGTCCATGCCCCATCTTCCCCCTCCCCCCCAAATTTTTATTTCAAAAACTTTAACTTGATCCCTCTAACCATTTTCATCAAAAATTCCCCAAAATGCTCAGCTAAACACATTTCCACCTCTCTGCACTCATAACAACTAAACCTAAAAGGGCTCACCCGGCTTGAGCCAAACTTGAAAAGGTCTGGGCCGAGAAATTAAGCTTGGACCGGCCTCTTTACAGGTCAAGTAATAACAAAAACAACTTACCAGCCGACCTTGGCAACAAAGTAGGAGTAGGTAGTTGTTTGACTTCCGCTAGGATATTGTTCTTCTTGTGCATGCTGATCCATGGATGACGGCATAGTTCAGCCAAAGTTAGTCGTTTCTTTGGGTCGATTGTTAGTAATCCTGCAAAGTTTTTTGGTAAAATACGCTATGTTTTTCTAAATGCACTTAAAAAGCGAAGAATTTCTTTACAAAAAATTTTAGTTTTGAAAATTTTATGAAAACCGCAATAACTTTCTTTACAAAAGCTAAATTTAAAAATTTTTGGTAAAACCGCAATAACTTTCTTTACAAAACCATTATGATTAAACTATCTTGTTTAATTTTGTCACTTACCAGTAATCAGATCCTTGGCCATATCGCTAACATTTTCAAATACAGGATCATCAAATGAGAATTCAGCTGATCGGATTCTGGCAATAATGTCATTAGCCGATTCTGCTGTGGTTTTTGCATGGAATGGCACTTTTCCACTCAACATTGTGAACTAAAAAAACATAAATGTTATGGCAATATCAATGTTAGGCTTATCATATGTATCATAACATCAAAACAGAGTCTACCTTACTCTACTCTACTCTTACATTTCTTACACTACCTTAATATATCATACCATATCATGCTCAACATTTATGAAGTCTACCTTACCCTACTCTACCTTACCATACCCTATCTTACTCTACTCTACCTAAAAACTGTCTTTTATTCACATTCCACATCCCAATCCCTACTACAACATACCATTATCACTCCCAAACTCCACAAATCGCATTGTTGGTTATATTGTGGCAGTTCATCCTCAACTTCGATGACTTCTGGAGCCGCGTACGCCAATGTGAAACAAGGTGTAGTCAATTGTTCATACGTATTTGGTAAGAGACGAGCAAAGCCAAAGTCAATCAACTTGATCGTGGCTTCTGGAGTGTCGTTTTCGAATAAAATGTTCTAAAATTTTTGAGAATTATTGATAAAACTTTCTTTACAGCTCAAAAATTAAATTTTAGGTAATATTTGTTCATCTTAAGCCATTTTTTGATAAAGAAAACTTTGTTTACAGCACAAAAATATTAATTTAGGTAACAATGTTTCAGTTTTCACCATTTTTATCATAAAAAATGATGTTTACGGCCTTTCCATCTTACACAACACCTATACCTACAACAACATACCTCGGGCTTCAAATCCCTGTGAACCACCGACTTGGAGTGTAAATGCGAGACGGCTGCCACTAACTCAGACATGAACTTGGAAGCTTCACATTCAGTAAAAGCATTCAGATTCTTGAGTCGATGAAGCAGTTCCCCTCCTGACAACAGTTCTAACACAATATAAAAATGAAGGTAATCTTCGAGGACTTCCACGAAGTTGACGATATTCGGGTGTGGATTCACGGTTTCGAGGATTCTGACTTCTCTTCTGGCTTGGTGGGAAAACTTTTGGCTCACGATTTTGACTGCAAATTGTTTTCCATCTGATATGCGGCGACATTTACTGAAAAAGTAGGGTTTATCTATATTAATATAAGACCAAATTTTAATATAGATATTAATAACCGCTTTCCCCAGACAAAAATGACATGTCCATAACTAACCTTACACATATCATATTTCAAATTATATTCAAATTTGACATAGCAATGTAAAAAAGATAAAGTACATCCTTACCGACAAACTGAAAAAGTGCCATGCCCTAAGAATCCGTCATTCGTGAGTACCAACTCGTATTTTTCAAAGAATGGAGATTGTTTTATATTCAAATTACTGTCCAAATTCTCTTCCCCAATCACATTGTTATTTGAGTACATTACCGACGGCGATATGTAAGAATATCCCTGAAAATTTATTTTTATAGCTAAGTTGTTACCTAAAAATACCGAAAATGGTATACATATTACAAAGAAGAAATTATAAAACAAAGAAAAAGAAAATTATATTTTGATAAAATTTGTTACCTAAACATGCCTAAAATATTATAAAAAGAATAAAGAATTAATTGTAAAATACGGAAAAAAGCAAAATTAGCATATATAAATAAAGTAAAAAATATATCTTACCATAAACATGCTAGTATTGTAAGAATCAGGCACGTCTCCCGGAGTAAAGACCGGCTCCATTGCCGTGAATTCTGGAGCAAAGTTTCGTACGTCGTTCTGAAACATACCTACATTAATAACACACTTTTAGACGAGAAAAGCATTTCAAAACGACACAAAGAACAAAAACTGTCAAAACAAGTTTCAACTTTAAATAACAATGTTATAGTAACCATTTAAGTAATGATTACCTGCCCACCAACATGAGGTTTGAAAGGAGACTCGAGGTTTCTGTTCCTGACAGAATCCCAATCGATTCCTTTGAAAAACGGATGCTTCTCAAAGTCCTTGATGTCATTACTGCCTACTCTTTTGCTCTGATCCCTCTCCAAGAACGATGCGATAAAGTTGCGGCACACTGAGTCCATGTTCTTTGGGTATGGCACAGTTTTCTCCAGAATACGCCTAAATTTCAGCTATAAATCATCAAAAATGTGCCATTTTCAATTTTATATTTGATAAAAATTAAATATTAGGTTGTTCACTTAGTTCTGCGCCCCTAATCCCACAAATTTGCTTTGGAAGGAAGCACAGAATCTGAACAACCTCAGCTAAACACCAAAAAAATAAGTCAAGTTACCTTCCAACCTCTCTAGCCGAATTATGATCTCCATCCACAGTAAATGGTGAACAGCCAGTAAGTAACTCAAAAGCTATCACTCCGTAACTCCACCAATCAGCCAACTTGTTATATCCAGCTGGGTCACGTTTCACAACTTCCGGAGCCAAATACTCAACTGTACCACAATATGAATGGGCCAAACTGAGCTAAAACATAAAATACGTCTTTATTTCATTAAAATAACATATTTCTAGAACTTTACTGCGTTTTTTAAAAACATTTTTTTAATAATTTTGACTTTCTTTTAGTTTAGGTTTATTTTAAAAATATTAAAGTTATTTTAGACAATCACAGTTAAACCAACCTCCTTATCAATATCAAATGCCTTGGAAAGTCCAAAGTCCGTCAATTTGACATGGCCATCACTGTCCAACAATATATTCTCCAACTTCAAGTCACGGTATATCACGCCGTTCTGCAATCACCTTAATTACCTTCTTCTACACCACCTTATACAACTCATAACTAAACAACAAAACAGACACAAAACCAGGCGACACGTATATTCAAATACCTGATGTACATACTCCAAAGCAACGGCCAGTTCAGCTAAGTAAAATCGAGCCATTTGTGGCGGGAAATACCGCCGGCGGCAGAGATGTGTGAATAATTCACCTCCACTAACGTATTCTAAACATAAATCACAAGAAACCGAATGAACGTACCCATTATGATGTGTAATTTGGACTCGGACTGAAAGGCATATATCATATTGACCAGAAAAGGGCATCCGCGTAGTTGGATCAGCACCTTTCGTTCCATCAACGCATGTTCCAATGACTTCTGCTTGCTGGCTACGCGTTCCTTCTTCAATACCTTCATTGCGTAGTAAATTCCATGGTCTGAGCCGCCAATCTTTCGCACAAGAAAGACTTTGCCATAAGCTGAAATATTGTAAAGAATTAGACAAATGCATCTGAATCTTCATCTAGTTTATTAACAAATAATATTATCCATGATCTTCAAACAAGACGAAAAAAGAAAACAGATAATTTAATCAAAACAAACTCAAGTCCAAACTCCAAAACGAGCACATAAACAGTATAACATAGTAAATAAAATTCACGCTTCATAAACAAGTCGCAAAACATTGTCTTACCGCCTTTGCCGAGCACTTTTATTAGTGCAAAGTCCTTCATGCTGACGGTGTCCATGATTCAAGCCCACTATATTATTACTGTTTTCGAGAGAATTTGGTTGCTTTTCGGTCCATTAGACAAATTAATTTTTCCTCCACACCTTTTTACAATAAATATCACATTCCTTTCAATTTTTCCGAACTTTTGGGCGCACTTCGAAACCAAAGTTTTTGAAATACTTTTGAAGGAAAACAGATGAACTACTCGACCGGCAATGATCGAAATAACCTAAAATTCGGTATACAGTTTACGAATAGCATAGGCTTTCAGTATTTTAAATTTCATGTGCTACTTTGCACTTTTAAAAATTAATATTTAAATTGGTGTCAGTTTTGGCATAACGTTGCAAATCTGTTTTTTACAATGTGAAAATTATTCTGATGCAGTAAATATCAATTATGATTTAATTTTTTACTGAAATTGACATTTTACAACAATTTAAAGAAGTTCGAACAGATTTCAGCATATAACTTGTCTCTCTCCAGACCGTTTAGTCGTATAACTTGTCACGCGTAAAAGTGCTTTTTGCCACTTATGAAAAGACAAAAGCCGACCAACCTTTACATTTTTATCTTCGAAACACAAAGCCACTGTCCTCAACTTAACTATAAATTTATCGATTATCAAATACGACGTTTTTACAGAGTAAACCCGAATTACTGGGCATCAACAACATCGCGAACGAACAGGTTGGTTTAATTATTTTGATTGGCTTTTCCTCGTTTAGTTGCATATGATTTGGAGCACTGTTTTTTTGTTTGCCAAGATTATTTTGCCGATATTACTCTTGGCCGAATGGTTTGGGCCGACCTTTCTAAGTGGTTTCCTTCTTCTGTTTCCTCACTTTCGTCAACATTGAGTGTTAAAATATTGTGGAAGAGGCGAATTTGATAGCCGAGATGTGTTTGAAGGGGTTTATAAGGTGGTTGAGGAGTTTTGAAGGTTTAAATGTTGTTATAGACGTCAATTTTGGGGGTAAGTCTGCGTAAAATGAGGAAAATGAAGGTGAATATGGTGGTTTTTGTTTGGCAATTGCTTTATTTTAAAAATGGGACTGGTCCTTGCTTATGTCTAGTTTAGAAGACGTTTTAAATTAAAATTTAGGTTGAATTATACCTTTTAAGGCCAGTTTAACATTTGTTTTATTTCAAAAACCTCGGCCAAAACAGTTTCAAGCTTGGCCAAACCTCTGTCCTTTCAAACCGCGACCAAATCCTGATGCCCGCATTGTTTCCGATGCTATTTTTGCCACTACACGTACTGTATTCATGATGTCATGGTTACAGTACGAGGAGAAAGAAAGAAACTTCGTTAAGTGAGGTATAGATAATTTATAGGATATTGGTGACCATTAGGAGGCTCTTGTTCGAAGCTGGTTGCGGGGGGCAACCGCATCCAATTCTGGCTCCAAAAACGCGTGCCAGGGATCGGAAAATGCTCGGAATTGGGGGGACCAGGTATTTGTTTGTCGTACCAAATAACACTGCAGCCTTGATAATGGACTGTTTAAGGGTTTATGGGGTCGTGGGGGGGGTGATCAGTTTAAAGGGAAGGGTGTAGTTAGGGGTGGGTAATAGGTTTAAAGGTCAATGTTTAAGATATTAGGTTGTTAAAATAAAACTGTGCCTTCTTTCAAAGCAAATTTTTGAGGTCAGGGGGCGCAGGATTATTTGAACAAGTTAATAATATAATGAACTGATGGTTTGTTATAAAAGTATGTAACATAATATTTGTGAGTAGATTTTAAAATTTACAGGAATTTTTTAGATTAAAAAAGCCTTTCTATCAAGTTTGTTACCTAAAACATCAAAAAATGTAAGAAAAACTTGAAAAAAGTAATAAATTTAGGAAAACTTGCAAAAAGATAATGAAACATTGTTTTTTTTTGCTACCACATTAACTGTAAGACCTTGTATTATGTAGAAATCTCTATTCTTTTACGTTCTCTATCCAGAATAAGCTAAAGATGTCTTTCTTTCACCTCAATATAGCCTTGTTTTCCTGCTATTTTCAAAAATAAATCAAGTATAAGGTTGTTCAAATAATTATGTGCTTTCTTTCAAAGAAAATTTTTGGGATTAAGGGACACAGAGTTATTTGAACAACCAATAAGTCAACATTTTTCTCAAAATAAGCATAATTAGTTCTATTTTCGGTGATGAGAATGTTATTCTGCAGATTGTGAGAAGTTGTTTGTAAAGGTGATCATAACACGAGTAGGAATATTGGCTTTTGTTGTTGTGTGTGAAGGCTTAAGAGCTCCTGACCTTTTTAAAGGTCGATATTTAAGCAGTACCTCCACCAATTTAAAAAAACAATAATTTTTTTGAAATTCAAAAATAACAAAATTCATCCTTCTCCCTCCCTTAAGAATTTTTTCAACGAAGACTTTAAAATTTCGAAAATTTTTGAATTTTTGTAAAATTTTCATTTTTTCAACAATTATTGGGTAATTCCTTGTGACCTCGGTTTCTACCGCAATCTCCCCTATTCACAATGCCATCCCTAAACTCGGAAACGTATAAACAACCTCCAACCTCGATTGTCGTGATCGATGCGTATCGCTTACGGTGTGTGTCTGACGGTGGGTCGGAGGTGGAGGTAGCAGCAGCAGGGGTGGGGAGGGGACGCGCGTCCTCCTTTTCCCTCCATTCTGACGGAATTTGTGGTCATTGCGAACGTTTCTTTTTTCGACCTCAAAAATGAAGGAAAAACGCGGATCTCCACCCCACCCCTCCACAAGTACCTGTCGCCCTCGATGAGGCGCGCGCGAGGTCGACCATCTTGTACACTGCCCATTCTTAAACCGCTCTCGAGCTGGACAACTTGTTGGTGTGGCGGCGGGTGAGGAGGGTCATGTCAAGTGAGGGGTTCATGACTTTGGGGCGGATTTTTTTAGCAATTTATAATCTTACGGCGATAGTTTTGGCAGTTTTTACATTTGGAGTTGTTTTTCTATCCATTTTTACTTTGTGACAGTAGGCATGGCAGTTTTTAACCGTGGAGGTTATTTTGTTTGTGTTTGGAGGCATTTTCTAGCTATATATTTAAGTTTTCAAGTTAATTTTATTCGATTGTTCGAATAACTCTGTGCCCCTGAACTTGAAAATTTGCTTTGGGAAGGGGCACATAGTTATTTGAAAAAGTCAATAGTAATATGACGATTTCTGGGGTATTTAAGTCTTCACAATCGCTTTTTCCAGAGTTTATGTGACTGGATAAGACAGCTTGGTAGACCGAGCTAGGTATATTTCAAAAAAAAATTCTTTCCTAAAGCACAGTATTTATAACTTACTGTAATCTCTATTCACTGTAATTCAACGTACCAAGTCCGGTGTGAGACGGTCAATATTTACCGTTCTTTTGAATCCCGGGCAATTCCCCCGATTCTGACTCACGAACCCAACTCTTTGTCCCGTTTTGGTCATAAAACGAGTTTAAAAGAACGTCGGGGAATACGGTTTTTACTGTTATCTCAAGAATTACAGTTTTTTTTGTGGGTTTAAACATAAAAATTTACTGTAACTTTGAAGTTTTGACCAGTGGCATTAAGGCAATGTGAATTTAAATTGGCTGGGTATGGGTTTTGGCGTAGGAATTTTGAGTTGAAGTAGTATAGGTTGTGATTTGGGCGAAGCTCGGGCAGTCGATTTCTGAACAAGAGGCGTGGGACAAAATTTAAGCAGAGCTTAATTTTTTTATTAAAAAATTTTTGGGCAGGGTAAAACCACCCCTATGAATTTTAACCCGCCCTTCAGCTAAAATCAAGCCTGCCGTATTTTTTTAATCTTACTTGAAGTATCTCGCAGCTTTGATATTAATATTACCTATCTCAGCTTTGATATTACTATTACTATCCTAGCTTTGATATCAATATGAACTATTCTCATCAGCTTTGCTATTTACAGTGATTTCATTGACAAGATGAATGTGTAGGATAACGAGGATTAATCTTGAATAGGTATTAGCGTATAGATAAGTGAGGAACAATTAGTGGATTTAGGAGTGTCAGATTGGTAAATAAATTATTGCAGGGTATGGAATGTTACCTAAAATTTGTTTTTTCGGTAAATCTGGGTGTGTTTAAGGTATTTGATAAGATATTATGTTGTTCAAATAATTCTGTGCCTTCTGTCAAAGAAAAGTTTTGGCGTTAGTGGGTTCAGAATTATTTGAACGACCTAATATAAATAAAAAATTGGGTAGACAGAGGTGCCAGACCTATTTTTCAAGCCTTTATTACCTTTGCCTGTGTTCATTGCTAAGTATTTTGATGACAACATGACAAATGTACAGTAATGTGTACTATCTTTAAAGACAATAGAGTTTTTCATGATTTCAGGCTAAAATACGTGCTAGTCCAGCTAAAATAAAGCTTAAAACAAGGCTTTTTTGCTATTATTTTCGGCCAAAAACCGGTTTTTTAAAATTTGTTAGCCTAAAAACAAAATTTTTCATGACAGGATGGATTCATATACCTGCTTGTCTACAAACTATAAAGCAATGCATACTGTATTTACTATTCCCACTTTATTTCCAAATATGTTCGTGCTGCTTACTTTACCGGTCGGATATTAATCACGCGATTGTTGGGGCTTGATGACTTTTTAATGAAACTTTAGGCATAAAATATTTAGTTTCCAATACTTTAGTGTTTAAAAAAGTGGATTTGGATTTTAAAACTTGAAATAATGTTTTGGTTAATCTAGAAATGACATTAGGGCTTGGCTAGAGCTTTGTTTAGGCCTGGGGGCTTAAAGTGTTAGGTTTAGCTGAGCCTGAGGGCTAGAGGTTATCTAATGCCATTTTAAAGAAGTATTGAGGAAATTATTTTAAAAAAATGGCATTTTGGATAAGATTCTAGCCTGATATTCAAAATTTTTTAAAATTAAAAAAAAATTTTTTTAAATTTCGAAAATTTTAAAATTTTAAAAATTTGAAAAAAAAAGTCATCAAACCCCAGCAAATGTCCCGTTATTGTAAATTTAATACTTTTTTGGATGTTTTTCACACACTTTTACAGCACCGTGCACACCCACAAATTTCGTCTTGGGGACGTCACTAAAATCACCCACCAAATCCAAAACCACCCCTCTTCTTTCCCGTCACCTTTCCCCCTCCTTTCCACCAAAATGGAACACTCGAAGATGGTGAATGCGGTGTCGATGGAGTCTTTGGACAACTGCTCGACCATCTCCTCGTTGGAAGCTCCCTCACAGGTGGGTTTGGGTGTTGTAGTATTGGGGGTGTTAAAATAATTCTGTGCTCTCTCTAAAAGAAAAATTTTACAGTTTTGGGGCACAGAATTATTTGAACAACCTAATGGATATAAATTTATGTTGCCATAGACGAAAGGTTATGTTGTAGTAGATTATAGGTTATATTGTAGTAGGTGAAACTTGTACTAGATATTGGAATAGGTAAAAGCTGATTTTAGAATAGGTAAAAAGTTAAATTTCATATCTACAAGCTTGAAAAAATGTATCACTTATCCTTTTTTTATAATAATATGATGATTTATATAACTTCAGGTACGTACTCTGTTCGTTTCGGGTCTGCCGGTCGATTGCAAGCCTCGTGAGCTCTATCTCCTCTTCCGTGCCTACAATGGCTACGAGAACTCACTCCTGAAAGTAACCAACAAAAATGGCAAGATCGGCGCTCCAGTTGGTTTCGTCACCTTTGCCACACGTCAGGATGCTGACGATGCATGTAAGAAGCTTCAGAATGTGCGATTCGATCCAGACACGAACACCGTGATCCGTCTGGAGTTGGCCAAGTCTAATACTAAGGTCCCAAAGCCAAAGCAGCCATCTCCACCGATCGTGTCACCAGCAGCCATTGCGGCCGCTTTACTGCCAGGACAAAGCCAACCGGCGCAATATCTGACACAGACTCTGACTAATCAAACAGCTGAGCTACAGGGACTGGTCGACCATTTGACATACTTCAATGATCAACCTTTGTTCGGTCTTCCAGTCAATCCATACTCTCAGTCGCTTCATCTTCTCCCTAACGCAGCTCAAGCCAACGGCCATAACCTCTTGAATCAGCAAGCTTTGGCCGCTGCTTTTGCCCAAATCCAACAGCAACAACAACAACTTCCGCTAAATCATCTGTTGGCAGCTGCAGCGCAACAGGCCGCTCCTCAGGTCAGTTCGATGAATCCGCCATGTACAACATTGTTCGTCGCCAACCTTGGCACGAATGTGACAGAAGACGAGGTGAGGAACGCCTTCAAGCAGTACTCTGGCTTCTCGCGCATCCGAATGCATCATAAGGGCAGCTCGTCGTCGGTGGCCTTTGTGGAGTATATTACAGTACATCACGCCGCCATCGCACTACAAGGCCTACAGGGCTACCAGTTGAACAATGGCAACTCGATTCGGATAGAATACGCCAAAGCTAAGATGGGGGAGACCAACAACAACACCGCCAACGGCATCAAGGCTGATGTTTAAGTGCTTCTTGTTTTAGTTTTATTGCTAATTCCTAAGGGGTTCTGGAGGTTTTTGAATTTTAAGCTTAATGGCTTCTAACATTTTTTGAAAAAGTTGATGGTTAAGAGCTTCTGACCTTATTAAAGGTTGATGATTAAGATATTAGGTTGTTCAAATAATTCTGAGCTACTCTCACAAGGGAATGTTACAAACTGTCCATTCGTTTTTTAAAAATGAATGGTACTATGTGAAAGAGCGTAAAAAGTTGGCTAGAAATCAATTTTCAAAAACTGCCAAATTCGCCTTACAAGCCCGCTAGCGAGATTTTAAAATCATTAGTAAATGGGCCTTTTACGTTATTATGCCTTCTTTTGGATTTTTATACATTTCCTTTAGAAACTTTAGTTTTTTTTTGCTTTATGTTTTAATAGATATAAGGAACAATTATTAACAAAAAAAACTTTTTTTTGTTAATGCAAATTAACTTCAATTTAAATTTAAAAAAAAATGAAAGTTACTACCCCAAAAGAGAATCGAACCGGACACGCATGATTGCGCAATCACGGCGCCTTTGACCACTTGGCCAATCGAGCACACTTGATTCCACCCTTCGAAAGTATTCAAAAAAAAGCGGACGTAAAAAAACCATTTTAATAAGGAAAATTTAAAAAGCTCGCTAGCGGGCTTGTAAGGCGAATTTGGCAGTTTTTGAAAATTAATTTCTAGTCAACTTTTTACGCTCTTTCACATAGTACCATTCATTTTTAAAAAACGAATGGACAGTTTGTAACATTCCCTTGTCAAAGCAAATTTTTGGGTTTTGAGGGCGCAAAATTTTTTGAATAACAAAAACAATCTAGTGTTTTAAGGCTTCTGGCTCTTTTAAACTGTGTTTTTAGGCTTGTAAAACGTTTTAAACTTGACTTTTAAAGGCTAGATAACCTTTTGAATCGAAAGTCTGAAGGTTTAATTTGCCAAAAGTGATTTGATCAAGCCTTTTTTGATATTTATAAGGTTTAAAGGGCCTATTTGAGATTGTGTTTTTTACATTTTGAGCTTGTTTTCATTGGTTTAAAGTCGATATTTTTGGCTGATTCTAATTTTTATTACCTATAACTTTACAAAACTTTACTTTTCTAACCACATTGAGTTCGTAACATAGTGTAAAAGTACTATAGTTAAGCATAGTAACATACACAACCCTTTAAAAGTTTATTTTTCTTTAATTTCAAAGCATTTAACGTACCTATTTTGTTGGTGACACTTTTATACCATCGTGTTTCTACCGTAACTTTTGAGTATATTGAAGTATATGGCATTTCCTATCATAATATAATATATTATTTAGTTCCATGCATAATAACCTTACTGTTTTTACCATAATACCTAGTGTAATGTGATTGTAATAACTTTTGTTCTTAAATATTGTTCTAACTTGTACTTACGTTCAGATACTGTAATAATAGTACTAAAAATAATTTTTTTAAATTATTAGGTTGTTCAACTAATTCTGCGCCCCCTCTCAATACAAGTTTTTGGGGTTAGGGGCACAGAATTTATTGAACAACGTAATATAGTATTCTAACTTTATTTACGTTCGGATACTGTAATAACATAGTACCACTCGAATGTTGTACCAATATTGCTTTATGTCTTTTCTTATCTCACATTCCGAGCCTCATCCCAATTCGAATGGCATTTACTGTATGGTATGTGCAGCTTTACACCGTGTTCCGGGTTACTTCCTACTGTAATAATAATTGAAAATGGCATTTGATGTTTCCAAAGCTGTATAATAAATCGAAATTGAATGAGATTGGTGTTGGTTATGAGCTTAAAAGCTACTATAATATAAATTATTAAGCTTAAAAGCTACTATAATATAACTTACTAAGCTTAAAATCTACTATAACATAAATTATTGAGGTTAGAATCTACTATAACATAAATTAGTGTCAAAATAGAATCAAACACAAATCAATGTTCCAATATTTATTCGGAACAAAAGTTCAAAGGTATAACCAGTAGTCAATGGATATCACGCGACGGCCTTGTTGTACTCCTCCACGAACTTGACGTAGCGTGGGTCATTAACGTCGTAGGTCCGGTTGCGCTCGGCAAAGTAGAACAGGATGACACGGTGGACGAACAGGTACTGCTGAAAAGGAAAAGAATTAATAATTTTCTTGTCTACTATAACATTTTACTTCAATTTTAGATAAATTAAAAAAAGTTTTGTCGTTTTTCATAGTGAAAATCAATGTAAAATAACGACAAAACCTTTTTAATGTTTAAAAAGCCCCAATATTTTTACAAATAGGACCAAATACTCACGACTTCATTCTGAATCGAGTACGGCCGAAAGTTGCGGATCTCGCGAAAGATCTCGGCCATATCTTCGCAGGGTTGGGCCATCTGGAACCGTTCCATGATGTAAGCGATCGAGACGATCGAGCCGGTGCGACCGATTCCCGCCGAACAGTGGACGACGATGGGCTTCTCGCTTCCTCTGACCGTAGACAACAAGTTGAAGACGGAGTTCAGTCCAGCAGGGACGCCACGATCCGGCCAGTCCACCCATTGGTAGTGGCGGATTTCGCGCTCGTTCGACTTGCCCTCCAACTTCCACTTGATCATCAGGTTCGTACGAACCACGCTGTGATCGTCGGGCGGCAGGGGACCATTGCCCAAGTTGGTTACCGTAATTTTGTCTCCGTCGTACTGTACGGTCTGGTTCGGGTCTTTCGGCCAGTACTGGGCGCACTTGTCCATGCCCTTCTCGATGCAGTTGCATAACATGATGACCTGCTCGGTTTCCTCCTGGATTACCATCCGCCAGAAGTCGGCTACAGTAGAGTCGAGAGGTCCCTGAAAACCGAAAATTTAATTAGAAAAAGGTTTTACTAAGCAGCTAAGAAAATGAAAAAGAAAATTTTAAAATCAAAATTTCTTTGCCCCTACCCTAATAAATCCCTACCATAATACCAAACTAAGCCCTCCTACCTGCGTACAAATGTAGCGTTTCTGAGACTTTGGAGTTGGCACGTAATTGGCATGGATAAAGTCGTACTGTAGTCCGGGCCACTTCAGTGCGACTCTCGCTGCTTCCTGGCACGGCACATCCTTGTAGCGGCATCGGCCGGCTTCCCAGTTGGCGTTGAATGTCTTCACGTCCATATCCTTGGGGCAGTAGCGTTTTATTTCGGCGAATTCGGCCTGAAGCGCCGCTACTCCGCGATCCAGAATGGCGTTGTACCACTTCTTAACATAAATCTTCGAATCCGCCGAGAATGCTGCCACTTTTGGTTTTTCCTGAAAACTTGTAATTTAGAATGCTCTTCAAAATACTCGAAATACAAAAAAAACAAAAAAAATAAAACTGATACTCACAGGCGGCGGTGCTTCGTCCTTTGTCTTCTCTATGCGCGACTTTGCTCCCTTGGAGGCCGGTGCTTTTCCACTCTTTCCTCTGAAAATTACAAAAGTTATGACAGAACACTACATACAATATTGTTCACAAAACTCAGGGTTATCACTATTTTGAAGAATACTAGAAAGCAGTACCAAAACACCGAGAAAATTAGGCAAAACAATGAATTTCAGTCACAACCTAACTCAATATACAGTAAAATCATTTTATAGCCAATTCACAGTACTAAAATGTAGTACTCAAAATCAGAAAAATGTAAAAAATGAAGACAAAAGCCTAGAACATCAAAAAGACGACACACCTAGCCAGTACCACTTACCCTTTTGCGTCCTTTTTCTTCATTTTTCGGTATCAGACGTAACCGGTTAGCGAGCTCCAAGTGTGCGTTTTAGAATGACCACGTTTTTGATGTGATCCGACCTTTTTATACCCCAAGATGTATGCAAATTTTTGGATTTAATTTTTGGGAAAATTTTTGAAAAAAAATGCCGGCATTTTGGCCAATCAAAATGAGCTCGTGGAGGATAATTGTAAAACCCTAAGTTTTGGTGTGTTTTTAGTGACTTTATCCAAGAAAAATATTTTTGAATAAATTTTTATTATTTTATTATTATATTTTATTATATTCACATAAATTTCATTTATTGCCATTTCCTCACTATTTCTTTATTCTGCGTAAAAAATCAATTGTGACACTTCGCCGTTCCTGTGGCTTTCCGTATTTTTTGCGTAGTGGGCGTTCGCGATGCTAGATAAACGAAAATCTGACCGCGCGAATAATGTAACTGACTTGGCTGATTGTTAGCATTATTTTTTGACCTCCTTTTACCTGATTTACTTGATTTTTATTGTTTAGAGTTTCAAAATGTCCGAAGAACTAAAGGAGGAGGTTTCGCTGGATTCTGAGGAAAAAGAGGTCAAAATGGACGTGCCAGAGGTAAGTATTTTTTGTAAAACTGTTTATAAGCTGTAGAAAATAGTATTCTTTGTAATAGTATTAAGGGTTGCTGTAATTTACATGTTATCAATGCTAATTTCAAATTGTGCAGATTGGTGACATCGGCTTGCGGCTAAAACAGATTGAAGAAGAAGCCCAGAAGATCAGGGATTTACAGAACAGCACAGAACGCTTTGATCCTGCAGCTACGGCGGGAAGCAACCCACAGCTGAATTTGTCGTTGGAAGAGAAACAGGCAAAGGATATTAGATCTGTGTTTGTTGGAAATGTAAGTTATCAGCATGTTGTTTATGTTTTTCGAGTTTAGGTTGATTACAGCGCAACACCAGAGAATCTAGAAGAACACTTCAGAGGATGTGGCCCAATTGAGCGTGTCACTATCTTGGCAGACAAATTCAGTGGAAATCCAAAAGGGTAAGATATTGTTTTAGGTGTCTAATGTATGTTTTCGCGGTTTTCGGTGAATGTGGCAATGTTTTTTATTTTTAATAGGTGAAGTGGGAAGTAAGATGACTTTTTAATTTTTTTGCATCTTTGCTTATTATTATAATAGAGCTTTACATTACGTTTTGTTGTTTTAAAGCTATTAGAGAAAGTGATTAGCCTGTTTGACCTAAAATTTGATGCTTTAAGCGTGTTTTTGAGCTTTCACAAACAATATCAGCACGGGTAGCATAATATAACGATATAATAATAATATTTATTCAATTCCAGCTTTGCCTACATCGAATTCACAGAAGTTGATGGCAAACAGAACGCCCTCGCCTTGAACGAAAGTCTCTTCCTGGGCAGACAAATCAAGGTTACCGAGAAGCGGACCAACAAACCCGGCATCAGTACTACCAACAGACCACCACGAGGTCGCGGACGGGTGCGCACGGTGGTTAGGTACGTGTATCCCGGCTTTCGAGGCGGCCGAGGGCGCGGAGCACCACGGTAGGTATATTACACAAGATCACTGGAACTGTTTGCACTTGTTTCTAGCACATTGTCTATTGGATTGTGGTTGCGATAAGGTCGTTATTGACTCATGAGGTTTGCAAGTGCAAGGTTTTGTTTTTTGGGGGTTAAACTGGTTTTTTTGTCTTTTAGGTATTAATAAGAGGTTTAAAGTATTCGTTTTGTTAATTACACCTATTATGGCATTATTTTTTGTTTTTGATTAAATTTTGAATTACACACTGCTTAAAGCCTTTACTAACACTTGCAAGCCTGTCATGAGATGAGCAAAGTTGACCAGCTTTTTGCAAAATCCACCCATTCCTCATCTAGTGTAATATCCGTTATCTGTGTGCCGTGCAGGTCTGTCTCCACAGGTTTACATTACAATATTAATTTGACATTTTCAGACGAGGACGCGGCTTCCAGCCTTACTAATAACCTGCTTATGGACATTCTTCATGGTTCCTTCGGACTTCGAACTTCTCTCTTCTCAGTTATTTAATATTTTTCGTTCTTTGTTACTGTCAACTCGATTAAAATTTGATAATTATTTATGTTTTTGGGATCTTGATTGAATATGACTTGTTATGGTATATTCCTCATTGTTTTATTGTTTGTTATGGGCTTTGAGTGGATTTATATCTGAGGTAAAGACCAGGGGCAGGTACTATATCTATTTTGCACCACAGGTCAATAACAAGAATAAAAAGCAATTTGAAGTCAAGTATAATTTCCTTTAGATGCTGAAATTGCTCAAGACCCTATGTTTTTCCGTCCTTCGACCCTACAGTTCAGGCATAGTCAAAATGGCATACATGCGGCACGGTGACATAACACATAACCCTCCTTTTGTAATATGCCACGGACTGTTTGGCCAAAAACAGAATTGGAATTCGGTTGGTAAAGCTTTGGCCAAACGACTAGATGCCCCAGTCTACGCCATCGACTTCAGAAACCATGGTGAAAGTCCGTGGACTTCAGAACATACATATCCCCTAATGGCACAAGACCTGGCTTCATTTCTGAACGATGTGGCAAAGGAAACATCTCAAGAGAAGGTGAATGTGCTTGGCCATTCAATGGGAGGCAAGGCTGTGTCATATTTGGCGTTACATCCACCCTTGGATCAGAATTTGAACAAACTGATAATAGAAGACATATCACCACATCGTGAATCATCGGCTTCACTCTTCCTGGGCTATGTTGAAGCCTTACAGAAAGTGGACTTAAAACAAGAAAGATCTCAGATTCTGAAAGATCTAGAGGATGTTGTACCAGAACTAAGTGTACGACAGTTTCTACTGACTAACTTGATACGGACAAAAGACGGATTCAAATGGAAGATGAATCTGGAAGCCATCGGCAACTCGCTAAACCATGTCATGCTGTTCAAGTTAGAGGAAAAGGCATTTGAAGGCCCCACTATGTTTTTGTATGGCGGAGCTTCTGATTACTTCAAGGATTCTGATGTGCCAGAAGCTCAACGATTGTTTCCAAACGCCAAATTCGAAGTGATTCCAAATGCTGGTCATTGGTTACATGCCGAGAATCCGGCAATGTTTATGGACAAGGTTATTGAATTCCTGGAACACTGATTTGATACCTAAAATGATCATATTAGTTGAATTATATCGTTATAGATGGTTAATATAATAAATCAGATTTTTATTAGTCTTATCAGTCGTTATATGTATTTTTAATGAGAATTAGATAAACGAAGACAAAATACATTATTTTAATCGAAAATTGTCATAATTTTGTCCGAAAAACTCATCATATCAATTATATTGTTTTAGATGGTTAATATAATAAATTAGTGATTTATTTAAAATTTGATATAGTAATTTATATAAAATAACTTCTTACCAAAACATACAATATTTTTAAAATTTTTCAGTCTTAAGTTTCAAAATTATTCCGAAAAACACCAAATCTGTGAAAAAAAACGAAGTGTCAACGAAAATTAATAGTCGCCATACGCCTTTTCGTTCATTTCTTTTTCTTTTTATCGAATGCTAAGGTTTATTGGCTTTGACGCTTCACTTGACTGAAGCCCAATCTTCTTTTTGATCAGTCCTGTTTCGCGAAGTGTTTATTTTCGTTGTTCATATCTTTTTTTGGAAGTGAAGGTCTATAATGCAGGAATTTAGAATCGATTTGTTGACCATGAGTTTCGGCAAGACATTGGCCGAGCTGAAAGTAACCGAACTGAAGAATGAGTTGGATAAACGAGGCCTCGAGAAGACTGGTGTCAAGGCCGTGCTGATGGAACGATTGGAAGAGGTGAGTAGTTATATTGTTCTTTTGTGTTTTGTTCGCCTAGGAAACTAATCGATATCTCCATGAAGGCGGATTGCCGCATTTTTTATTGGAAAAAGTTAATACGTGAAAAAATTCACGTAGATGCTAGTTTTACTTTATTTTTGAATGGTTTTATTAATGTAAAGGGTAGTGCTTTCCTACACATTAACTTACTTTTTTGAAAAATCAAGATCTTCCATGCGTTGGAAGGTCTTGCAAAAGCAAATAGACATCTATTAACAGCTGTTAGAAGAAAGTATAGTTAGTTTTTTTACATAATTATTAGAAATATCAGCTTTGTGAATAAAAACGTTAAAAGTTATTGTATCTTTTAAGGTTTTTACAACATCTTAAAAATATTTAACTGTTCCAGGTTAAAAACTCTTTGTCCGTCTCTTAAAAGTCTAATTATGTTTATTACTTCTTGTAAAAATCAAATGTTTCTTATTAATCTTGATTTACATGGTTTTCACATCAATTACAACGTCTCTACAACAATATAGCAAATAATCATCTTTGAAACATTGGCGTTCGATTTGTGCTTGTAGTTTTAATGCTTTTGCCAATATTGTTGAATCGTCCGTATCAATATTGTCGTATGAAGACGTATTGTGCATAATGCAGAAACTGAGTGTCGCTTTTCCCATTACCTAGTAGCTGTTTGGGCGCGTAAGGTGATCCACTAGGTGTGTGACTGGAACTGGCAACTAGCCGGAATCTGTGCGCTGCCAACGCATCGAAAGCCTGCTCCAGGAAGCTGTGCGACAAAAAGAAGCGACTCGTATATCGATTATATTCAACATTAACATCTCGGGTCTCATTCAAATGTTCACCGAACACTTCACGGCACACGAACACTTGGCCGTGCACCAGAATCCGATTGATTCGGCGAAAGTTGACGTCGGTTCCAGTACCACCACTCAACGCCGCATGATAAGACACTGTGATGGTGTTGGTGCGTTCGGTTTGAGCTTGTTGAATCAGTTCATCCAGCTCATTCAACTTCCAATACCGTGCCTCGGACAGCAAACTAGTCCAGTGTTCGAACTCGTCGGGCCAGGACAATGTGGAGGGGTCTCCGTTGTAGAGTAGATGGCGCATAAAGTCGATTAGGAATCGCATGAGACGAGCATCTCGATGTGAACAATCAATCCTAATTAGCTTCTTGCCCTCCAAAGCTGGCGTATTTAACATTCTGGCGAACCTCGAGTCCTCTTCTACGAGGAGAACGTTCGAGAAGGTTTGGAGCACCGTGCCGTCCGACAGCGCCAGTCGGACTATCTTGTCCATGGCCTGAAAGTGTTGGAATTAAGGGATTTGCGACTTGAAAACATGGTTTTTCAAATTTGAAACGCGGCGAAATACAAAAAAAGCTTATTTTAATACGGAAGTTGAAGCCTTCCTTCGAAAATTATAACTTTAAGGTTGATACTAGGTGAAAAGAAGTATTTAGAGACTTTTTCTAACAGACAACAGACTATTTTTTGATATTACCCACACAAACAAAAGGTCGTCTTTTTTTGTTTTGGGCATAACTATGCTTACTTAAGTCTATACAGTCAAACTAAAAAAACTTTTTCTATTTTAAATTTAAAAAATTTAATATTTTAGTGATTAAAATACAATAACGTTATTTTTATGCTATAAAAGTAAAAAAATTTTTTTTGTTACATTAATATCAAAAAATGTTGTTTTTCTTCTACAGAATATTAGAAAAAGACCCTAACTATTCCGCTTCGCATAATAATAGCTTGAGAGTTACTATTTCCGATGAGAAAATATTCACAAAAACAAAGCGAAAACACGTTAAGCACGGTGATAAACAAAAGTAAGCGAATTTTTATGCAGTAAGCCGGTCGGAATTCATCGAACTCGGCTAATTTTCTGTCATTCTCACTATTTTGAGAATGCCCTGTCATCTTCTAAAATGCCTTGTAATTCACTAAAACGCCTTGTCATTCTCTAAAATGCCCTGTTTTTCCACAAAGTTCACTGTTTTTTTCCAAAAATTTATTATGACTCTTCAAAAAACTCTAGCATTCCTGCCAATTCCGGAAAAAACAGTACCAAACCCGCGGCCCAAACCCGATTCCGAACCCCACAAACAACACGAATTCGTTTTTCGAAACGAATTTATTTCGGTCTTCCACTGCAATTCATTCCACGAATTCTTGGGACGCCAGAGGCGACGAAATTCGGGTTTGAAGGAAACGAAATTCCTCGCATATTAACCTTGGAAACCCGGGCCGCCGCCACGCTTTACCTGGCCCTAATCAAGCCCGCTGCTTTCCGCAATGAATGGGAGCCACTTTGGGCCGGGAGAAAGGGTCTCGGGATTCCGTCGTTTATTCTATGGGAATGAAAGAACATTCGCCTCTAACGTGCTTTCAACGTTCTCATTTAATTAAGAATGTAAACGGGCATGTAGCCGCGTAATACGACGCTACCGAAGGCATTTGAAAGTGGATTTAATTGTGAACGCACAACTTGAATTTCAAAGTTTAAATTTGAGAGGAAGATTCGAATTTTGAAATTTGTAATGGTCCTAATTTGGCCGTCTGAGGAAAATGTTTAGTAATAGAAGGATTGTGGAAAAAAGTTGTGTTTAATATTAACATAGCTTTTTACATCGAAAAAGGGTTGAAAGACATGCTTTGTTGGTTTACACAATAGTTTTTCATCTTTGGTTTTGAAAATATAAAAAAATGTTTCTGACATTTATAGGCAGCTGAAGAGCCGCTTCTATGTCCATAAGTACGCTTCTATACCTATAAGTATACAAATAGAAGGCCATTTGTTTATAAGCAAAAAATGTAAAAAACAGTCTTTGCGACCCAAAATGTCTTCAAAAATTATATTATTCATGAAAATTTAGGCGATTAAAAAAGAAGGTCACGATGTAACTACATATTTGTTCAACTTGGACGAAAAGGTCCCCAGTCCAGCTAAACCGCCACAGGATGAGTCTTCAGACAATTTGGACGAGAAGAGTAATGTAAAGGACGAGGAGAAGAAAGAAGCTAAAGTGGGGGAGAAGAAAGAAGATGCAGTGGAAAAGAGGGATGATAAAGTAGAAGATAATGTGGCTAAAGTAGAAGATAAGAAAGCAGAAGAAAAACAGGCTAAAGTAGATGAAAAAGCTGAAGATAAGAAGGAAAAAAAGCCCGAAGAACAAAAAGTAGATGACAAAGATGATGATATCCAAGTGATCGAACAAGCAAAGGACGATGACAAAAAAGATGCTGAAGCAAACAAGAAAGATGATGAAAAGACAGAAAAGGGAAAAGAAGATGATAAGAAAGAACAAAAACAACCTCAAACAGCCGATAAAGCTGAAAAAGCAGCCGAGAGTCAGCCAAAATCAACAGAAAAACCAGCAGAAAAAACAGTTGAAGGTCCAATTATAATCGATGACGATGAAGTTGACTACGAAGAGCACGAGGAAGAAAGCCAAGAGACCAAAGTCGATTCTACCGATGTTACGATGTCAGAAGAAACAAAAGAAAAGAATGGCAACTCGAAGGTGGTATCGTCGAAGGAAGTGGACGAGCCGAAAGAGGACGATCCAGCGGATTGTAACCTTTGGATCTCGAACATTCCAAACACAACCAAGGCCTCGGACTTGAAGGTAGTTTATATTGATTTTTGAGGAGTATTTATGAGTTTTGGAGAATGATCTTAAATTCTTGAAGTCATATTAACATGATTTTTGGAAGAGTTTACGAAATTAAAGTTCTTTGATCAGATATCCGAAAAAATTGAGAGAATTCTATAGGTAAAGGCTCAGAAATAAGGTTAAGTTTATTCGGTTCAGATCCTCTTCCTCGACTACGGCAAAGTCACAACAGCTAAAATCTTCACAACCCGCAACAACACCTCCCCCGCCTGCTACGGCTCTGTCACGATGGCCGACTCCAAGTCGGCTCAAGAAGCGCAGAAGAATGTGAACAAGATGAACTGGAAGGGCAGGATAATCTCCGTCGAGTTGGTACCCAGAAATCAAGCATCCCGAGTACCAGCCCGCAAACCCATCGAACCCCCAACCAAATCCCCGCCCAAGGATGTTAAGGATGAGACCAAAGGAACGTCGAAGAAGAGGGCCGACTCCAAGTCAACCGACTCCAAGCGAGCCGAAATCAAACCACCGGAAAAGACGCCGCCAAAGGGTACGGCGGAACCCAGCAAACTCAATTTTAATGTTATTTTAGGTGAAAGTGTGAAGCGATCAGACAGCAAACCGTCGAAGCCTGAGCAACGTCGTCGTTCTCCGCCAAGAACATCGACCCACGAACGGAGCCGTGGTGGAAAAACGGTCAGCACCCGACACCATCAAATCGACCGCAAACAACCATACGGCCGCTCCAAGTATCACGAATCGACCAGAGACGGCTACGCCGGCCATCCGCGCAACTACGACGACCGCCGCCACGCCTACGGCAAGGCCGTCTACGAGGACCGTAGCAACGCCCGTTACGACTACCAGAACAGTCATGCTAGAGTATTCGAGAGCGACGAGGTCAGACGACTGCTACACGCTCGAGAAGAGCTACACAAGAAGCGAGAGTTTGAGTTGGAACAGGAGAGAGAACGTGCCCAACTTCAACTTGAACGTGAACGTTTGGAGAAGGAGAAACTGGCCGTTCAACAACTCAAACTCCAAATGCAGCTTCAGGCTCAAGCACAACAGCAAGTGGCAGCATACCCACCGTTTGCTCCGCCAATTTTGGATAGTAAATCGGTTAAAAAAGACACTAGCAGCTCGCGGCCTCGAAAAGACGAGTC
Source organism: Bursaphelenchus okinawaensis (assembly GCA_904066225.2). NCBI lineage: Eukaryota > Metazoa > Nematoda > Chromadorea > Rhabditida > Aphelenchoididae > Bursaphelenchus > Bursaphelenchus okinawaensis. The sequence continues at coordinate 7,964,921 of CAJFCW020000001.1, read as the reverse complement.
CCGCTTTTCGAGCAGGTACAGCAAAGTTCTTGGGAGGATTTTAGTGGATTTGTGGTTAATATAGGAGGCTTTAGGCTTCGATAGAGACTTATTTGTCCATTATTTAGGCAAAGAATAGGGTCATTTTTGAAAAATTGCTATATTAAAGTCAACAAGAAAGTTTTTATGACAAGATTGAAGTAAAGAAGAATCTTTTTAGGCTAATATTATAGTAGAAAAGACGTTTTTATGGTAATATTCAATAAAAAAGAAACCTGATTTATAGATGAAACTTTAAAATAAAGGTACATAATGCCATTTTCAGAAGACGTACCCGATCACCTGACCGCCGTACTCAATCATCGCGACGAAATGACAGAAGAAGTCGATCTCCACCAATGAAACGACGAGACGACAGGGATATCAAGGACAAATATGACAAGTTCTCAAAGCCAGCATCAGGCAGAGGGCCAGCTTCACATTCAGATGCTGCCTACGGGTCTAGAAGACGATCTCCAGTGCATGCATCGCACACTCATGATCTTTGTAAGTTGAATTGATGTTGAGGGGGGGGTATGATTTCTATAACGTTACTAGAGTTGGAGAGGCAATTTTGCTTGGGGGGGGGGGGGTTGAGGGAGGGGTAAAAAGTTTTTTTGAAGAAAATTAGGGGGCTATGTCAAGGTTTTTTGAAAATTTTTGTTTGTGTGGGGGGAGGGTAATTTTTTTGCTATGGGATGTTGAAAAAACGTTTTTTTTCCGTCTTTATCAGTAACAAAAACTTACTTTCAGACGGCTCATCGACGTCGTACTCGACCTCCACCTCCAAACGCACCTCTGACACCACCAATATCTATAATGCAAAGCTAGCCAGCTTAGGTACCGCTTTCTCCGCCGGTGTCTCATCTTACAATTACCCCGCCCAACGTACGACGACGGCCGCTACCGACGCCTACACAACTCGTGGTCAACTATACGATGGGGCTTCGGTCCAATACCCAGTAGGACAATACCCAGCACAAGGGAGCAGCACCAGCTACGAAACCCAACTGGCTGGCAATTGGGCCAGACGACCGGAATGGGACTACAGCAACGCCGCCCAAGGCGAATACAAGTCGTACTCAAGACAATATTAATCAAACTGTTATATTTTTGCTTTTAATAACCACCGTAATAATTATTTTTCTCATAAATGTACTGTTCTGATGGTTTTTGGTGGTTTGATTAGATTGTTTTCGAGAAAATCGAGATCAAAAAATTACTTTTTAAATTTTCCGCCGAGTTGGCGTTGTGTTTCAAGCATATAACTGTCATTTTTTGACTTTTAATTATTTTTCTTTTGATATACTAGTGGGAAATCTTTAAATGAACCCATATTTTTAAATTTGTGAGTGTATCTTATCTGAAAGGTAGAAAAAAGCGCTTGAACACAATGTCAAAGTTGCCAAAGTGGCGAAAAACTCAAATTTTTTAATTTCAAAACTCAAAAGCGCGAGTTAAAAGTTTTTATGTGCACTATTAGTGGTACATTTATATCAAGACTTTGAGCTGATTCTGAGCGGGGAGGATTGGTACTTTTTTTCCTTGTAAGTCAAGAGGAGTGAATAGGTGGGTTTGCGTGCGATTTTCGTATTACAGTAAATACTTTATATGAGGCAGTAAACTAAGAGTTACATTATATACTGTTCGGGAAATATAAGATTACTATGTCATCGCAATATACAATCATAAAAGCACATAAAGATATACTTTAAAAACATAAGCAAAATAATGAGTGTAATACACGAAAATTGACTGACTAAAATGACATCAAAATTATAAAAAATTAAATTTTACACAACAAATATGCTATCTCAACATAAAATCTCAAAATTTCTTTTTAAGATATATATTTCTTTTACATTACAACATATTTACAACAAAATACTAAACAGGTGCAGTAAAATATATAACTAACGAGTGACAGATGTGAATAATATGTCGCGACATTTCATAGTAAACATACTTTTTCATGGTAAAATTACTTTTTCATAGTAAATATACTTTACTGTGAAATCGAAAACCAAAAGTAAGAGAAAACAAATGTAAGGCGGTAGTGGATCTGTTGATGCTAAGACTATAATATTAAGAAGAAAACAATGGTATTAGGCATGATTTATGTCATTTTTGGATAGAACAAAAAGACTAAAGTTTCGGTTTTGGTAAGGAGGTTTTATGGCAAAAGAATAGCCATTTATAACATTGACCATTACAGGCTTGGCCGTTTTTTGACTGAAATTATTAATATTGGTTCACAAGGAAAGTACCCAACCTGAAACACTCAGAATCTGCTCAAAATTTTTATATGAATTCCTTGTACTACCAATAGTACCTATAAAAAATTTCAGCTTGCGCTTTTGAGTTTTAAAATTTAATTATTTGAACCCGACCTATTTGGCAAAACTTGGCATTGTGTTTCAAGCACTTTTTTCGACTTTCCAGACAATCTACGCTTACAAATTAAAAATGTAGGTTCATTTAAAGGTTTTCTACTTGCATATCAAAGAAAAATGATTAAAAGTCAAAAACTGACAAAGTTAAAAGCTTGAAATACAATGCCAATTTGGCGGGAAATTCAAAAAGTAATTTTTCTTGTAAACCATTTTCCGTTGATAACTTATATCATATACAATCATATTATACCAACGTAACACTTCTACTTTCCAACTTTATTCGGTAAATAATTTCAATAAAACTTTATGGTTAGGAAACTGGTTACAATGTTAAAATATATATATAGACATACGACGACGTAGATACAATACACAGGAATAGCTAGTAAGATAAATGCACTCGTCCTTGAATGAAAATATTTTAATAATATGGCTATCTAATGGAAGAAAGAAGGGTTTGGTTAGGTTAGAGAGAAGGAGGAGGTGGGTGATATTGCAGTAGCCACCTTTGATGAAAGAGTTAACAATAACATTAGTAAAGGTGTGAAAAGGTGTGGCAAATGGTGCTGTTTGGTACTAAAATAGAAGCAAATTGTATTTAAAACAAGTACCATCAGGAAGACCTCGAATATAAAACATTAAAGACACCTCGAATATATTAACATAAGTAGTTTAAAGCTGAAGATATTTGGTAGGAACGGTGCCGTGAGCAATTTGACCGGCTTTGGTTTCGAGGCGTGCCACTCGTGCCAGTCCACCTTGAACGTCCAGTACACGGACTGGTTCGCCTTTGACCAACGACAAGTGGGTGGAATGACCGGTCGATTCGCGAGCTTTGGCCAACAGAGATCGTGAGCGACGTGACTTGGTCAGGGTGGAGCTGTTGGTGCTTTGGGTTTCGCGTGAGAAACTGACTGGGATCTTGGAGGCGGGTCGGGTTACGACGTCGTCGAGGAGGTAGCTGACTGGGAGGTCTTTGGGTTGGAGGGATGTGCAACTCCAGCCTCGTCCTAAAATACGATTTTTTAAAATTAAAATTTTTTTTAAAATTTTAAAACTTAATCACCCCACCCCCCCCCCTTTTTTAACCCAAAAACCACCCCCTTATTTCCAAAAAACCTACTTCCAGCAACATTCCCCAACCTCGCTGGTACCGACGAGCTCTTTGGTACCCTCGAATCCGATGGTAGTTTGGAAGCATCGTACTGATTGAAGAAGCTTTCTTCCAGATTCCCTTGCTGGCACCGTGACAACACCGACAACAACTCCAGACTCTCGATCAGACGCCAGAACAAGCTTCTATAGGCGGTAGAAGCGTGGAGAAGGAAGGCGTCTTCTGAATACATTGAGCAGAGCTCCCGTTCCTTCATCACCACGTAGCTGAGCCAGCCGTCCAGGGAGTGGGATCTGAAAATATTGAGGTTGAGGGGTCGAAAAGGTTGAAATTTGGGTTTGAATAGAGGTAAAAAGGTAACAAAATCATATTTTAAGCTTAAAAAAGGTAAGAAAATCATAGTTTAGGCTTTAAAAAAGTAAAAAACCATGTTTATAGGCTTAAAAAATGTAAAAATATTTCATATTTTAGGCTTATAAAGGCTAACAAAGACATGTTATAGCCTTACAAATTCTTCTATTACATACCGACATAAAGAACCCGCCATTTTTTGCAGGAAATTACAGGAAAAGTATGGCGGGTTCTTTATGTCGGCACCTAATATGAATAATATAACACTCAAAGATCACCAAACCCTCCCAAAACCTACTTCAACAACTCCTCCAAGAACGTTCTCAACTGTGCATCGACGTTCTTCTCCTCGTTCTCCAACTTCAGCACCAGATCGTGAACCCATCCAGTCGCCTTGCCCGGCTTCGTCGCCGTCAACACCACATCCCATGAAGTGTAGGAAGCCAGGAGACCGTCAGCGATGAGTTGTTCTAGTCCTCGGAACAACAATTGAGCTGACTCTCCTCGAAGGATTCCTGCCACGCCTTCCACTGCCGCTTCGACCAGTCGACGTTTCGCGTCGTACGATGGTAGGCCAATGTTGGCGAGTTCGGCCGCGTTCAGTTTGACATGACGGTTGTGTTTTAGGGTGGTTGTGGACGAGCGACTCAGGAGGGGCGGTTTTTGAGCAGTGGGGGTGGATTTTGAGGGTTTTTCGCTTTGAGTGGATTGTAGCCAGGGACCGGACTTTTTGACCTGGCTCCCGCCTAATAGGCTGACATTGCTTTTGAAAAAGCAACAGGTTTCCACGACGTTTCTGAAAATAAACATTTTTAAGGGTTTTAAGTGATAGGAGTGCCCTAGGGCCAATTTTATTTTAAAATTTTTAATTTTCAAAAAAATTTTTTAACTTACCAAACACACCCCCCTTTTCATAATTTTTTTACTTGCTCTACCCCACCCTCTTTTTTAAAATTTTTTTTCACCCACCCTGCCCCCCCCTCTACTACTGAAAAAAATCACCCCGCCCAACACAGCCCATTTCTAGAAAAACCAAAAAAAAACCATCCCACCCATTAAAATCCACGCCAAGAATTACAAAGCAAAAAAACCATAACGAAACCTACTTTGGCAACAACAGTGATAACGACGGCCAATCTTCAATATGTAATGGGCCGGAGCTCGACCGCCCAAGGCCAGAATCCGGTTCAATTAGTGTTACGCCGAGACTCGGCGAACTGGCCGAAGCCTTCATTTCGCGGCCATACAGAGATTCGGAATCCAGCTCTTTGCGCAGCTGGTTCAGTCTGGCGGTGGTGGGCCGATCCTTGGAGTTGGCTTCTTTTAGAAGCTGGTCCAGTGGGGCTGATGTTCGACAGAAGCTGGGGAGCTGGAAATGTGTAGGATTAGACTATTAATATTGTAGATAACATGGCCATAGGTGTTTAGATATTATAGTAAATTAAGTTTTAGGTATAAGGTATAAAGAGAAAAGAGGTTTTTAGGTATAATATATAAAGATATACAAATTTAAGGTATAAAATATATTGAAAAATAGCTTTTTAAGTATAATATAAAGAAAAATAAGCTTTTAGGTATAAACTGTGAAACAAAATTCAAATTTCTGTGTAAATCTCCACAAGCTCATATTGATACATAAAAGCCTTGAAAAAGTTAATCACTGTTGCTTTTCACTTTAATGACTTTGTGCTTTTCAAATACATATTATTTTAGCTGCTTTTTAACAAAAAGACGGCTTTTTAAAACAAAAAGTGCTTTAATTAATACAACAAATTAAAGTAAGTCAAACTTGATGACTACAACACTTAACAAGATTAGATTTTTAAAAGATGTTAACTTTGGTTACCCAAAATTCTTTTTTTTATAATTTTTAAAGCAAAATATTATTTTTGTTACCTAAAATATTATTAATCTATAACTTTTGACTAAAAATAAATTTTTGTTACCTAAAACTTTATATTTCATACATTTTAGCCAAAAAAATATATTTGTTACCTAAATATTAAAAAAATCTATTCTTCAGCATTTTTGTTACCTAAAAATCTCCACAACCTTAATATGTGACCGAAAAATGTTCAAAAACACAAAACGTTACCTAAAAATCTCCAAACCCTCACAATATTACCTAATAATCTCCAAAACCTCAAAATGTTACCTAAAAACCACAATACCACAACAAAACCAACTTACATAGAAAGGCAAATGCAGAAACTTGAGATCTACTGAGCTTTTCGATGGTTCTAATTCGGCAAAAGTTCGTTTCGGTGGAATTGATGATGTTTTATGCGCCTTCTCCCACCTGTCTTCTGTCTTTGGCTCTGTGTAACGTGAGGTGCTGGCTGAGGCACAGTCCAGTTCGTTTTCGTTCACATCGACCAGTCGACCTTCGCTTGTTATTGAAACGGCATCTTTGTGGCATGATAGGTCTTTATGACAACATGAGGTGTCTTTATGACATGAAGTAGTGTCTTTATGTGATGAAGAGCTCTGTCGTCCCATAAAGTTGGCTACCAGACTGGTCGGTCGATCTTTTGTGGCCGAAGGGAGGGGTGATCTGAGTTGAACATGGCTTGGCATACTCTTGGTGTGATCGTCGAATGGCTCCACACTTCTGATGCGGCCCCACGTCGTTAGGTTGCCATTTGGAGCTTCTAGGCTTTCATTGCCATAGCTGGTCCGTTCGTCCGACGAGAACTCCTCCAGTCCAGTTGTAGCACCGTTGCTTGGCGAAGCGCCAGTCCCGAAGCCGCTCGTCGTCCATTGGCCCGAGTCCTCAAACGCTATCTTGTAGTCGTTCTTGTTGGTCTCGCATCGCTGACGAAGCTGCTCCATGTCCAGCGAGTCGGTGGATATTAGGGCTACGTCGAGGCCGATTGAGGAGAACATGGACTGTTCCTCCATTAGGGACGAGCCAAAGTCCAGTTCGGCGATTTGCTCGTCCAGCACGCTGAGGGGCCAATGATGCGGTCGGGCAAGATATGCCGCCCCATCGGGGCGGTTGTTGGCGTTCATGAGTTCGAAATACTCGACCATTCCCTCAGGCTCGGACGAGCCCTAGAGAGGACGAAACGATGTGTTCGTGGTGCAGATGCTGAAATGAGATTCGGTAAAATGGGTAGTACTTTAGGTATAAGATAATATTAGGTTGTTCAAATAATTATGTGCCTCTAACAACGGATATTTGCTTTGAGTGGGGGGGGGGCACAAAATTAGTTGAAGAACTTTTTTTCAAAATTTAAACGCGGTCCCCTCTATAAACTCACAATTAAAAAATTTTTTATTCAAACCCTATACCTCCAGGCCAAAATATTCCGCTCAGCATCACTCACTGTCATAAAAAACCCAAAAATATTTTAAAATCTTCAAATCTCTTCTCCAAAGACCCAAAACACAAAAAAAATTGATCTCATATCAAGTTAAAGATGACCATTCCCTTAATAACTCATACCAAGACGAAGATATCCAATCACTTAATAACCCTGCTCAATGCAAACAACATCGTGGCGTTAAGAGATGGGGGAAAACAACAAAAACAAACGAAATGTAAGACATTCCGCTGAGCGCACTTATAAATAACGGAAAGGAATTTTCAAAATTAATCAAATCTCCCACGGAAATCTCTTGTTTTTTGCTATTTATCCACCAGATTTGGGCTTTGACAGCTATAACAACTTGAACAAGACGTCATTTTTTAATTTTCTAAAGTTATGACCAGAGCAATTTATTTAAATACATACTAAAGAAATTTCACTGTATTACAATTTTAAAAAGTCTTGTCGTTTCTAAACACTACACACAGTAGAAAATAACGACAAAACTTAATTGTAAGTATAATATTCGAGATTTGTATCACTAATGTTAATAAAAAAAAATTCTAATTTATGACATAAATCATCTATGTATAATAAGAAAAAAAAGACAAATAATGTCATTAGAAACCTTCCAAATCAATTTACGGCCAAATAAAACAGGTTTTTAATTGAAAAAAAGACACTATTTATAGTATATTCTTAATGAAATTAAAACAAAAAGTTTTTTTTCTATAAACAGAAACGCCTATATAATCATGTAAAGACCTAAACTAGTCCAATAATCTCTAATAATCGTGTAACAGCCCAGACTGCTCCAAAAACCTCATTTTTAGTCCAAAAACACCCCCTCCCTCTTTTCTTCTCAATTTTGAGTTGAATCTACGCCTTATAAACAAAGCAAAGATCCCCATCTCACCTTACCTAACCTTCCTCATTTCCCTGATCTTATCCTACCCTACCCTAGCAAACCTACCCCAATCACCCTACCCTCTCCAATGATTTATTACTCCAACCCTAATCCAAAAATTAGAGACCAATAACCTCTATAGTTCACTTGCTTAATGCAACCTCCACTAATTCTGTAACCTTGTTTTTGATTTCGTCCATCGATAAAAGCCCTTTCCCTTACTTTCAAAGGTCTATTTTCGCTTTCCACCCCCAATTCCAAAGATAAACCTATTACCTAAAAAGCAGATGATTTTTAAGACCCTAAAGGATTGGAAGGAGTTTTCATCTGCTTCAATTTGCGTATGGTTTCAGTGGTTTTAATCGTTTGAAATTTGGATAAATTTATTTTTCTAAATCTAGGAATTATAAAAACTGCCATTTGCAGTGGAATTTGATGCTCAAGACCTCATAATGCAATCAATTTAATACCTAAAAATAAAAAAAAAACTTTAGAAAAATTTTAAAAATTCAAAAAATCAAAATTTACCTATAAGTTTACATGAGAATCACCTGTATAACCCTCAAAAAGCCCATTAAAACCCAAAACCGTTATCTGAATCCTCTCCAAACCGATTCACAACAGATTTCTCTTTCAAATTAACTCAGTAACGTTAACCTTTTTCATCTTTTCGAAGCTAAAACCTCATCTGAACCTAACTAACCTTAACAAAAGCTTCTTTCTGTAGATAGAGCTAGAGAATTCATTAAGAATTTATAAAAAATGAGACTTTGGTCTAGAATAACATGAAATTCCTTGAACATTAAGTCCTAATAAACCTTATCAAAGATCTTCCAATCTTACTAGGCTTAAAAACATGTCTTCCTCAGTTAGCTTTAAAAGAGCCCTTCTCAGTACTTAAAAATTGAATTTGATACTACTCCACCCCTAACCTCAACACAATCACTAAAAATCTTCATACAAGCCTTCCACCCCTTTATCAAGATTAATATTAACATTCCCTCTCAACAATAAGTCTTCACACTACCCTCAACTTTCACTACTTCATAAACTCCCCCTTCCCTTCCCATTCAAACGAACACATCAGCTGACATCAAGTACAATACCCAAACACGATAAAACAAAAAACGTCGTTTTGGTACAAACAACTGTTCTTGATCCTGGAAAACGTTCGCGATACAAAAAGAGTGTGAGAAGCCGTACGGAATAGTGTTTCCGATCAGCCGGAAGTCTTCGAAAACAATAGCCAGAGGGGCGGATTGCGCAAGCGCCCGCGGCCATAAAATTAAAGGAAAATCGATGAAAAAGTGCCGTGCCATGGGGCCCGGGTCCTGGGGCTTGCCTCTCGAGGTTTTGCGGCGAGAAAAGGAAATCTTCAGATTGTAGAGGAAGAGAGAGAGAAAGAGGGGTTCAGCCAGCGATTCTTTCGCCTCTATCTGTTTCGGCGGGTCTCTTCGAAGTTCGTAGTGTCTCTTCGGGTCGGGAGGGGTAGTGCATAGTCTCTCGCGGTCTTTTTTCCACGTCTCTAGCCTTTTTTCTAGTTAACTCTGGTCTGTATTACAAGTCCTATCTCTGCCCCCGAGAAACCCTCTCTCCGCCACCCATTCCCCCTCCTTCACTCTACGTTAACATATAAAAGTAAGGGACGCACTTCGGAATCGACAGACGAGCCTGTTTCACGCTGGGCCGCCTGTCTTCTTCTTCTGGCCGGTGGGGGATTTGCTTTACTACTTACTCGTACTACTTTCTTTTAACAGAAGAGTGCTGTGACGAGGGATGGGGTTTGAAGAGCCGCAAAACCAGAAGCGACCTGCAAATGTCACATTTAGAAACATAATCTTGAACATGAAGGGGATTGTCACTCCGCTTTACAATTACTGTCAATCGAAGATGCCAATCGACCCCCGGGGCATACGTATTAACAACAAAATAGATCATAGGAGCAGGTACAGCGGCATAAAAGAGCCAAGAAAGTATAGCGTCAAAAACATCCCAAGGCACACGTACTAAAGCCAAACGGCCTTAGGCAGTGCTGAAGGGGTAATTTTAGTACGAACCGGTGAGAGGAAATGAAAAAAAGTAAAATCAACCTTTTTTAAAAACATAAAAGAACAACATGTTCATTTTGAATTCAAAAAATTTTTAAAAAAACAACCCCCCCCTCCCACTTCAATCCCTTCAATCCCTGTGAAAAAGCGTGGAAAGACAAATTTCTCCCCAGGGCACAAGTACTATAAACAACCTCCGCAGGACACACGTATTAACAACAAAACGCGAATTAAGTTTCAAAATTTCAGTTTACAATTTCAAAAAAGAATTTTGCAAAAAATACGACAAAAAACAATTTCTCGCTGCTGGATGAGTAACATAATATTACGGCTTATGGATGGGAAAAGTTCATTTTTAAAAGGCAAGAACTGTTTAATGAGAAAGGAATTCTTGCTTTAAAAGCAAATATTTTTTTAACTTTCAATTTGATAATCATTTTTATAAAAACTATAATTTTCTGGCCAATTTCACCATGGATAATATAACATTTTAGACTGTAACTCAAAAGCCGTTAAACCAAACTAAATCAACTTTAAGATACATTATCCTAAGACTACTAAGACATCAATTACTAAGAACCAGAGTTTTACTTCGTATCTTACAAAAGTTACAGCTAAAAATGTTTAGCTCATTAATGCCTTGAATAATATCGTATTTTTTCCTTACATGTGACTAAAAATTCGACGCGCAAAATTGAAAAAAAAATGTCCATGATATTCTTTTATTACTCAAGGTACCAGACCGCGTATTTTACCCAATGAAACCCAAAAATATTATCAAAGAATCAAAAATTAGTACAACATCAATATAAGGTCGAAAACAAATCAAGCGACTCAAATCCGCAAATATGAAACTAATGAAAGCAACAAAATAAGCAAAAAACTTTTCCCAATCCATCTGAATGTACTTTTTATTCGGCCGAAACAAACAACAAAGCCTTAAAACAATATGAAACAAAGTAGTCAATGATAATATCCAACGAAAGACATGAGAACAATACTTAATAGAGTCATTATTGAAAATATCTTGTCATATATCAAACGTCGCCTGAATGTACTCGCAGTTCTCCGGTGATATACTATGTCCGGGTCGACATTCCGAAGCCATAGGGCATTGGAAACAAGGTGTTGTTATCAGTGGTGACAAGAAGGGTTTCTGTGGTTTGGCACGGTATTGACTTCCGATTCTTTTCTCCAGTTTTCCATCTAATACAGCTACGTCCAGTATGCTTTCCACATCGCCAACTGACAGTTCCACCTTGCTGATGGCTTTATCGTGAATGTATTTGGCCACGACATCAGACGCTACAAAGGCATCTTCTACTTGCCGCCTCTTGTCTGTCGGGTTATTGTCTTCGGCTGTTTGGCGGACATTCTGAAAGTTGAATTTTAGGTATTAAAAAGGAATAAAATATCCAAAAAATATTTTAAAAAGCATAAAATATCCAGAAAACATACAATAATATACAACAAGTTCCGTTCTATCGTATTATATTAAAATAGAGTCAAATAAACTAAAAAAAACCTATCTAAAATATCAAAAAAAACCTTATATAACACCAGATTTTAAAGTTTAAAATCCAGTTACCAACTTTTTTTTCCAAAAACTTCAAATTTGTGACGTCAAACTTATAAAAAGACGTTTCAAACATCATTACCCATAAAACGTGACGTCTTTTGCAAAAAAAAACGTTCAAACCACCTACATAAACAATAATATATTCATTAAACTCCCATTAGTTTATAAATTACCATAAATAGGCTATAACACCATCCACGTACTTTAGCTCTCTTGAGAATAATATAGAAGAGATTAACAGTGAAATGGCTATGTAAACCAGTTTTTTAAACGAAAAAGCTACTCTGCTATCTAGATTATTTTAAAAACTTAATAAGCTCATTAAATTTCAAAAAAAAACCTTCACTTATCAGCTATCAAAAGCCCTAAATTTCCACCGAAATCATCAAAAACCTCAAACCAAAACAACAAGTTACCTGAAGCATAGCCACACAAACTTGGATCAAAGTCTGAACAAACTGAGAATCAAGTTGTTGATCAGAATAGAACGTTCCACCCGTCAAACTATCTCCAGCATCGATATTGTACAAGATATAACACTTTTTGGTCGTTCCAACAGCTTTAATCGACTTGATCAGCCTTTTCTGTTCTAATGACTTCAATACCCGTCTCAACTGCGTTTCTGACAACCCTGATTGATCTCGAATGTCTTTTATCCCAATTCCATTCTTGTCCGACTCTTCTACTATTGAATATACCTAAAATAAGGTTGATTAACGGTGGTATAGCATGCTGTACTTAAAAAAGTTTAAATAAATGTAACGATCGGATTTGTGAGACTGTATAAACAGTATTATCAACAAAACTATCTAGAGATAGGTATGAAAAAGTAGAATATAAGCCGATAAACCTTATCTTCTATGTAAATTCCAAAAAAAAGACTTCAAACATCGCCAATAAGATCATCTAAACCAATAAAAATCAAGCAAACTTCAAGCTCTTACCGAATGTTCTTCAGGCGGCGCATCCGAAGGTAGCGCCGTCTTCTTATATTTGAGGTAAAAGTCCTTGGACCCACAAATTTGAAGCATTTCAACATCTCCGGTGGACAATATCTTGTTGATCAGCTCACTCCGGCTTTTCGCATTCAAATGAGGTGTAAGTTCAGTCAGCTCAGAGTTGGAGATGCCTTCCTTTCGGCCCTGAAGCTGCTTCATCAACTCTGCCTCAACCTTCTTATCCACCAGACTTTCCTCCATGTTTATTACCTGAAACAAAGATAATATAAACAAAAATACTCTTGAAAATTAAAATATAAAAAAATATTAAAAAGACTAAACTAAAATGTTTTCGAAAAGTGTAGAAAAATGACATCAACCCAAATCTACACCTCCTTCCACAAAAATATATTTATTATTTTGCGCGAGCTGCCCCCAATTTCTTTTCTAAGAAAAAATTTGCCTCGCAGACTGCAGTTTATTTTTCATACGCAAACGTTGTCAAAACAAAATTTTAAAAAGGGTAGAATAAGTGATATTAAATATGATTCCTTAATAAATTTAAAAAATTATTATTTTTAGAAAGCAAAACATATAGTATCTAAAACTCAGAATTATGTCCGACCTAAAAATGGCAAAGCAGATTGAATGCGTTGCCTTTATATTTTCCTATCTTTGTCTTATGCGTTCTTTATAAATCACATCTCGTAGTTTATACATCATCAAAAATATTTGGATAAATGGTTATTGCGTGTTAGTTATTAAAGCTTTTACAAATTTTACGTTCAAGTTGTAACCAATTCGTAAACACCAAAGTGAAGAAATAAAACTAGCTCTCTACTAATAAACACAATAGTAAAATGGCAAAAAATTAAATTACCATACATAAAATTAACCAATAACACAGGTAAAGTAAGTTTATTCAACAAAAGATGTCATCCTTTACCTGCAAAAAAAAAGTATTTTTGATCAAAAAATAGATGAGGTTGTGTTGTTACAACAAGAGTCAAGTTCAAGTACAACAGATACTATTTCTATTTTAAATATTATCAATGAAGATATTATTAAAATTAAGCTTTTTACAACAGAACCATAGATTTAGTCAACCAAAGTTTCGTGTTTTTAGCCATAGACAATCTTATTATAGACGTTATAAAGTCGCTACAAACAACGTTTGTAAAAAATATAATAAATTTTTGAAAATACTTTGTTATAGTCTACTTTGTTTTGAAAAAAGCAGTAAAATTCAAGACATTTTTCTTAAGACAATATAAAATTTTATTAAAATTTAAATTCTTTAAAAATCTACAAAAGTAAGACAATCTTATACATATTTCAGTCTACAACTATATGTAGCTCAATATACAACCTCATATCGACCATAGTATTACCAAAGTAATGTAGTATCACTATATTAATATTAGCAAGTACTGTAACATTACCCAAGTAACATTACTAGTAATAGTACGTTACTGGATTAGTATTACCAAGTACTATGCCTTAATACTGTAACATTACTGAACTATTATTAGTATAACAATAACCATTACTACAGTAACATTATCTATCCTCTACGGACTCTGCCCGAAATGCCTAGCATCATTTTCCTGTTGCTTCTGAATCCTCTGATCTGACAACATTCTGGAGAGTTCACAATCGGAAGGATTGGCCTTGTTCAACCTCACATTCACTCCTCTGTTCTCATGTTCGAAGGCTTCAACTTGAGGTATCAGACTCTTAGCTTCGTCCATCTCAAGGTCAGTGACTGTTGTGAATAAGCTCTGTGATGTTGGCAGATTCTCTAGGCCTGTCTTGGCAAAGAAGTTCAGGACGTTTTCAATGTCACGAGCCAAGAATTCCAATGCTCTTGGATGAGACACATCGACAGCTTGAGCTACGTCAATGACGTAGACTTTGTTGTCGTTGTAGAGCAAATTGAACTCGCTTAGATCACCATGAACAAGTTTGCATTCTCGGAACATGCGAATGATTATCTGAAAAGTTAAGGATCATAACAATACCGCCAAAAGTAAAAATAAAAAATATTACCTAAAAACTTAAACTCTAAGATCAGTTGAAAAATGCGAAAAAATGTTTCAAACCTTCAATAGGTTGTCTAAAATCAAAACTTAAAACATAGTTAAGCCTATTTTTTATAAGATTTAACTCTATTTTTAAGATCTTTAAGACTATTTCTAAGAAAAATATTTAATAAATACCTGTTTAACTTGTTCAAAAGCATCAGCCAACTCTACTTCACTATCCCAAGCTATATCGCGCAGCTTTTTAGCTGGACCATCAGTACCAACCATTGTCATCAAAAGTACGTTACGTTTTACGTGTAACGGTGTTGGGCAAGGCATCTCAGCCCGGTTTAACCTGAAAAATCCAATTTAATACCTAAAAACGTAATTTTCTTTGATTTTAAGCCATATTATCATTGTTAAGAAGATATGACTTAAAATTAAACAAAAAATATCTTTTACTTAAAACAGACAATCAATCTTGACCAGAAATACAATGAATTTTAGACAATAAACCAAAAAATTTAACGTATTTTACAAAAAAAAACCTCCTTCCTTACCTCTGTAGGTTCATGTACTCTTTTGTAGCCCATACTTTCAGAATGTTTCTTGGATTCTTGAATCTAAAGTCATTTTTGATATATTCACCACGATTCCTGAAGGCATTCAAAGACTGCTTGTAAACCTTAATCGCAAAATGTTGTTCATCCAGGTTTTCACGTTCAGACGTTCCTTGTTCCGAAAGCTCGTCCAGAATACCGTGAAGTACCGTAGATTCCTATAAATATGTTTTTTAGCTCAAATATTGTGTAGCCTACTATAATATACTAATTTTTACTACAGTTCTTAAGGTTTTCAAAAATATTTAAATAACGAAAAAATGAGTTTCTACGCACTTTTTGACCACATAACAAAGAAGTTTAAACATCGTGCCCTCCCTGTATCAAACACAGTAAAAGTTCTTACCTTTCCCATAGCAACAACCCCTTCAACTCTATCAATATCTCCATTGTTGATCCACTTCAACAAGATCAATCTGCTCTTAGCGTCCAAAGAGGCATCGCTCATGGCCTTTTCGTCCTTATCCTTCAACCTGGCCTTCCTCTTCATCTCCATATTGCCAAATCTCTCCAATTCATTAGCAATTTTAGTGTTAATTCTCTCTCCAACTAGATCTCCACTCTTAAGGCCAGATGATGACTAAAACAAACAAATTGTTAAAACTAGTACCTTTAATAATGTCATATATGCAATAAAAACTCGTCTAAACATCGCCCAAGCTAACACCGACAAGTTTTCAAGAAGTTTAAAACATTTGATACCTACTACAATATATATTTTGATCTCCTACTCAAACATGTAATAAATACCTGAAACAGTCGTTGACAATTTCTTCGATCGCTCATTTCCTTGTTGTGTTTCGTAATAATCTCTCCATTTTGATTACGTCTAAACCCACACGGTGGGAAAGTTTCTTTTTGGTATGAGTAATAATCATTTGTAGCTATTTCACGACATTCGTCTTCATCAAAACTGTCCTCATCACTGTCATCCAACTCAAATTTTTCGTAGTCATGTCGTGTGCTTATTAACCCAACTAAAACAAGATCATTAACAAAATTAAAATTTTTTGTTACCTAAAATATATTTAAATCAAGTAAAACAGCAAAAATATCAATAAAATTAGCAAAAGAAAATCAATATTAATCAAAAAATAAGTAAAACAACATAGAAAATTTTATTTCCACCTAAAATTAAACAAAAATTATATTAAAGTACCTGTGGTTGATCCTCCACTTGTCAAACCTTCTCCCAACTGCTCGTTCAATTCATCTTCTCTATCAAACTGCCTCTGCAACTCCAGTGCCATCCTTTTGTCGGCCGAACAATCCGGATCTTCGCTCAATTGCATAGCCAGAAGGCGATCTTTCGTCTCCTGATCAAAGTCTTCGGCTTCGAATTCCTTCAAACTGGCTTCTAAAGCCTCTTGAAGCTGTTCGAACTCGCTCATCTCTTCCTAAACTCAATAAACAACAAGTTCAAACACTTCACTTACAGTTTGAAGTTGTTCTGCCAATGTTTCACTCATGATCTCGGTGAAGGAAGCTACTGGAGGAGTGTCGTTTCGAGTTCTCGCCTTCGGTTCTGCCCATTTTCCGTTCCAACAAGCCATCTTTGCTCTTTCGCCTCAAATTACAAGTAATTAACCGTATTTTACAAGTAAAATAACACGTTATTGTACTCATGTCGCGCCTTCTTACGTTGTTACTGTCAATCGAAGTGTTTTTGATCAAGAAAAATGTGATGCAAGTTATTTACGAAATATTATTGGCCTTGTGTCGTTTTCGTGATGGGACGCAGAGGTAATGCGTATGTTGTTAGTTTTGAAGGGTTTTTCAGGTGACATCGCTGTAAATTGATCTATTTTCAATTTTAAAAGCATTACAAAAGTATGGACAACAATTTTAAAATAGTTTTTCATTTTTATATAAAGGTATCTTTTGTGTTACGTATTGATATCTTCATGAACGGTTTAGTGATAGTGCAACTTTGGTATCTTTCCATAATCTTCCTATACTTAACTCTCAGAGTTCCTTATTCGTTACCACTGTTTTTCATTTTAAAATTGACCGCTCAACCTTGGGTATCGAGTAGTACTCGTGCGTGTACGAAAAAGCTTGGAATAAATATTTTGAGATGAAGGGATGGGCCTTTCTTATGGCGCCGTCTTCTCCAAATCTTTTTGGCGCCGCTTTTTGCGCTCTGTTGCTCTTGAATTGCTTTTGGTCTTTATTTGAAGCCTGAAGAAGCCCTTCGGAGAGCATGATGAACTTGACAGCATGTTTTTAATCAGCATTTCGGCCGGCGTTCGTTTGTTTTCGGATTGGATTTACATTTTCTGGAATGGGAGTATGGAAGCATGGTTGATATAGTAGGGTGTGGGTTGTGGTAGTGTATGATGACTTAAAATCTGGAACTTTTAAAAAAGTTTTAATTTTTTGCGTTTGAGTGACGTTTTTTAAATTGGGAGTTTGAAGTCAAGGATAACATTGTACGGTGTGAGTTGTGGTAGTCAATAATGCTTGAAAACCTAGAACTTTAAAAAATCTCTGTTTTTGGGTTATATTTTCGCCTGGGATGTCATAAACTTTGATTTACGTGTTATAATGAATTTTGTTTCGTGGGGTAGAGGGAGGATTCAAAAAGTTTTTGTAGATGCAAATCAGGCCTTTTTTATTCTTTTTTTGAATTTTTGCAAAAAGAGAGAAATACTTTTAGAACAGTAATTTAGTCAACAAAAACTCTTTAACCATTTAAAATTACAGTACTACCACAGTAAGACCATATTTTGCAATTAAAAATTCATAAGTTTCTTTTTGGCAAGCCTAATAGAACGCATTACCATGTCGCCTTCTGAATATGTGAATATTATGAATAAAACATGCCTTCTGAAGCCGCGTTTATGACGCTATTAATAACTTTTTTCTTGCTGAATTTCAGTACGTTTCTTGACCGGTCATTTGTAATATTGTTTTGCAAGATATTTAGAATACAAAAAGGGATATAACAAAATCTATTGTATAGTACCTTGAAAAAGACTTTTAAAAAAGGAAGTAGTTTTTCAATTTATGTGACAATTTATATGATTTTGGGGCTTGTTTTTAATTTTTATAGGATTATTACTTTGAAAGATGTGTTTGGACATCACTGTTAATATATACTGTTGGGTAGGGCTGGGTAGAGCAGGGCAGGGCTGGGTAGAGCAGGTTAGGGCTGGGTAGAGCTGGGTAGAGCAGGGTAGGGCTGGGTAGTGCAAGGTAGGGCTGGGTAGAGCAGGGTAGGGCTGGGTAGAGCAGGGTAGGGCTGGGTAGAGCAGGGTAATGTAGGATAGGGTAGGGTAGGGTAGGGTAATGTAGGGTAGGGTAGGGTAGGGTAGGGTAGGGTAGGGTAGGGTAGGGTAGGGTAGGGTAGGGTAGGGCAGGGTAGGGTAGGGTAGGTAAATCCAATAGAAAATGAAAAATAGTAAAATCGCTTCGAAAAGCCTATAATGCACTTCAATTGAGTAAATTGTGTTTTGTTTTTTAGTACCATTAATCATTTTTTTTTCAGTTTATTAAAAATTTTAATCCGGTTTTTAAAAACAGGCGTTTTTTTTTGTTTTTCCGCCACTTATTTTATTCCAAAAGCTACTGCAACTTAAAGTGGTGTAGCAGTGGTTTTTCGAGTTTTTCTAAATAAGTTAATTGGAGCCTAGCCTAAGTCTGAGTGTAAGCCTGAGCCTGAGCCTGAGCTTGAGCCTGAGCCTGAGCTTGAGCCTGAGCATGAACATAAGCCTGAGCTTGAATCTAAACCCGAGCCTGAAGTTAAGCCTTAGCTTTGTCTTTAGACTTAACTTATACAGTAGCCTTAGCCCTGTTCCTAACGCTAACTTAGTTAGACCAACCTTATTTACTAAAACTGACAAAACACGTTTTGGGGGTTTTTTAAATCCGAGACAACTGTTTTGGAATGATCGCCGGGACGACCCGGAGGGGAAGTAGGCTCTTCTTATGAGCCATTTATGTTTTTTCGGCCCGTTTTCGGCTTCGTCTTCCGGCCGCTTCATCGGCTTCACACATCTGGTCATTGTTTCACAGTGACACGTAACAGTGCGTGTTATGTTGTATTGGTTTACATTACATTATTATAGCCTTTCAGCGCTTTTATTTGACCAAGAACGGCGGTTTTGACTTGTAGGAAGGTATAAAACATGCATATTGAAAAGCTTGCTTTACAGTAGGGTAATGTAAGTTTAGCTATGGTAGACTATGGCTCTGGGCTAGGGCTCTGGGCTAAGACTATAAGCTAGGGTTCTAAGGTAGGGCTCTGGGTTAGGGCTAGGGCTCTGGGCTAGGGCTTTGGGCAAGGGTTCTGGGCCAGGGCTTTGGGTTTAGACTCTGGGCTGTTAGTCTTTTGTATTAAAATTTTAACACTACTGTAATTCTTGTCGTTGCGCGTTTTACAATTTCAAAATGTGGTATGTAGCACAATATATTGTATTTAACTAACAATTTTT
The DNA here is from genome assembly GCA_904066225.2 of Bursaphelenchus okinawaensis. Classification (NCBI taxonomy): domain Eukaryota; kingdom Metazoa; phylum Nematoda; class Chromadorea; order Rhabditida; family Aphelenchoididae; genus Bursaphelenchus; species Bursaphelenchus okinawaensis. The sequence continues at coordinate 7,945,182 of CAJFCW020000001.1, read as the reverse complement.
CTGTTTTTTGTACATTTGTTCACTTATCAAATTGTATATAATAATATGTTATTTTACTCTACACTTTTTATAATATGCTTATCTACACAACTTCTAAATGCATATTAAGTTAGCACAAAAGTCAACTGGTTTACCTAATTTTGCAGTTTTTTTTCACTTTTTTTGATTTTATCATGAAAACACAGCTTAAAATTTTTGCTTTTTAATGTAAAATACGTTATGAACTTTTTTTAACGTCTTATAATCACCGTAAATTAACCTGTAAATTAAGTTGATAAATTTACAGTTTCAAAAAATTGAGTCAATAACTTTTTAAACCAAGGTAAAACTGTCCTAGAACTTTTGTGCCAACTTCGTATGCAAAATGCAAGTTTTTTATCCTTTTGTTTTAAATATGCAGTGTATTACCTATATAACGAACTCTTTTATATCTAAACTCTGTCAGTGACGAACAAATTTAAAATTCTTGAGAGGTTTGTTATAGAGGAGTTACACTGTATACGAAAGGTCTAATTTATTTTGAATTCAATTTTTTGTATTATTTTAGTGGTACCTAGTTTTTACAGTAATATTTTACATAAACATTTTTAAAAAAATACAAATAATTTTTTTTTCAGGATGTTAGCAGCGCGCGGAGTATCATTAGGCTTGGGGAAGATCAACTTGTCCGAGTTGAATCAGCTCCCAGCTGCTGATCGTGCCCTACTCGGTAAGATCCAGAAACTCAAAAAGAAGGCTCAAGAACGGCCGAAATTGATCGTCAAGAAGCATGTGGATAGAAAGGTAGGGTGATATTACTCTTGGTCATATTGAAGACTAAACTTAAAAATAAAAAATTTTAAAAGTTTTTAAAAATTAAATATGTAAGTATAAGTTAGTGAATTAAAAATTTCATGACATATTATTGGTTTGGGAGAGGTGAGGCAAAGGGAAGAAAGGGTAGATCTAAAAAAATTTATAATACTATAGTATGTTTAAATAATTATGTGCCCATATCAAACCAAATTTTTAGAGGTAAGGGCACAGAATTATATGAACAAACTAAGAAAATGATTTTTATCCGTTAGTTTTTGAAAATTTATATAAAGGTACTATATGGTTCTATATTATGGTACTCCTAATGAGGTGTCATTAGGGCTGTTAATTACTAAAGCCTGAATTTAAACAAAAGTACTATAACTCACTTTCTAGTAGTACCAACAGTATCAAAGTACCTAAAAACAAAAAGTTTTATAAGTGGCTTATAGCTAGGGCTAGAACTTCCTATTTATATAACAGTACCATTAGTCGCAAATCGTGGGGCTAGGTCTAGAGTTTTTTCGGGTCAAATTCACTCCCAAAAACCTAATCAACGTAATTTGAATAGTTACTTTCGTACACAATTACATCGTCGAACGTATTGAATTACCGGTAAAAACTCAACTGTTTCTGTCTTCTGGCATTTTTCGAAACAATGAAGTCATCTACACCTATTCTGGTGATTATTCACGGTAACTGACGTTGCTTTGTCTTTGGCATTATATTTTAGCTACTTGGTTTAACTTTGAAGTTTTCTAACTGTCTTGAGGCATTTTACGTGAGCTAGAGCATTGCTACATTACCTAAGAAATTTTACGTTACTGATTCATTCTAAGTTGCCTAGAGGCATTCTACGTTACCTGGCGCTAAATATTATATTACCTTTACTTTGACTTTCTGGCAATTACCTATAACTTTTGACTCTCTAAAACATATTTTACAATAAAAAGATAGTAGAATAGCTACCCGCCTATGATAAAACTCAGTAAAACAGTTAACCAGCTTATGACATAAGCCTATAATATCAAGCTTGAAAGTTTGTACAAGGCATTAACGCTGGAATGAACATAAAACAAGAGGCCCAGTCCGAATCGGTCTAATCGAGTTTGTGGGAAAGTGGGCTCCAAATTGCTTTTTTGTCGCTAATGGACCTTCGATTCATGAAGCTACTGGCGGAAAAGGTCGAGAAAGAGGTAAGGCTATCACTGATTTCAATTTTTGGAAACTAGGCTGATGTTTTCAAGTTAAGTTACTGTTTTGTGAATAGCCAGGAATCTTTGTAATTGTAAGCATTATGAATGGCTCGAAATTTTAAATTAAAAAGTATTAGTTATAGGAAGAAAATGACTAAATTTGGTCGTTTAATGACATTAAAAACGTCGTAAAAGTTAACGGAAAATGAAATTTTTGAAATTAAACTTTCTTTAGTATTAAATTTTTATCTAAAATGGGCTATCAAAAGTCATGTAGCTTTTTTGAGAATGTAACACAAATGTTCAAAATGCCTTTCAGAGTACTAAAAAAACAGCATGAATTTTGTTCGTAATAGAATAAAACTCAAATAAAAGCTTCTTTTATCCAAAAAAGCTTGTAAACTGCCATTTTTTATTATAGAAAGGAGTTAATAAAATCGTTTAGTTTTTTAAATTTTTTAAAACATTGGTTTATAGTTAGTAACTGTGGTCTTTGAATAAAAAAAATCTAAAATTTTTTGTTTAAAATATTATCGTTTTTTAAATTTTATTTGTTTTTGACTTCAAATAGGATAATATGATATTATCATACTACCAAATTTAAAAAAAGGTTTTGGTAGTTTTTGGCCGTGCAAATACAATTGAACTCCTGTATAACAAACTCTTCGTTGACCAAAATTCCATGTATTGTGCCGACATAAAGAACCCGTTATTTTTCACAAGAAATTACAGGAAAAGTATGGCGGGTTCTTTATGTCGGAACTTAATAACAAACAACTTTTTAATCTGACATTAAACAGTAAATTTAATACTCCTGCGTACCAAAATATTTTAATAAGTTGTTGGTTATACAGAAGTTCCACTGCATATATAAATAAACGACAATTCTTTTTTGGAGCGCGGAATTTAAAAAGCTGGTTAAGTTCAGGACTAGGCATAGCTTTAGTGCTATGGGAAGAGCCCGCTTGGAAGGGGAAGGTAATTATAATCTTTTTTACTTTTCTCAACTGGGACCTTTATGCTGTTAAAGTGCCAAAAATTCAAAACTTTTTAATTTTTTCAAATTGAATTTCTGAGCCTTTGTTCCTGTAACATACCACAATTTAAAAACCATACTTTTTTCATCAAAAAATGTTTTTCCACATATTTTAAGCCCGAAATTCATTAAACGAAAGGGAAAAGAAGGCCGAGTTTATGAATAGATCCTCCGAGAATTGCCTTTTCTGATGGTTTCTATGATAATATATTATATATATGAAATATATGTGATATGTACATATACATATATCACATCTGGCTGTTTTAAATTCCTCAAATATTTCGCTAAAGTTGTATGGCTAAAATACTAGTCGGGCTGTTTTTGGATGTTTAGGAGAACTTCGGGTAATCCTATTACTTTGGTAGGTTTTTAATTTGTAGGCTTGTCGTATTTTTTAAATTAATTGAGAACGGAGTACTTACAATAAAAATTTATATAAAATTTTTAAATTTTGCGAAAATGTGGCTTTTAAAAAAATTATGATTGATTATAGTGTGAGCCAAGAGTACGTTAATTTAGGTAATAATAGGGTTCAAAAAGCCCAAAAAATTAAAAAGTTTTTAAAAAATTTTATTAAGAGCAGTGTTTAGAATTTTTTTAAAGGCCAGTCCGGTTTGCTAAAAAATCAAAACAAGCCGGGGCTAAACTATGGTCCCCGGGCCCGTGCTGGGTCTTTTGCTTTATATAAACTTCTGGACCTAGATTTGTCGTATAAACAAAGCAAACTTACTATAACGCTTTTTTACGGTACTAACTTAGTCATAGAATGCTATATAGAACAACTTTGACTTTTAATTACGTTCTTTCAAACCTTCTTATGTCTACTATAATATATTATTGATATAACGCATCAAGAGCACTCTTATTAATGCATTTTACTTTACTTTGTTTCGAATTTCGAAGCCGTTTTTGAGTATTTTTTTGGAGAACGGAAATCGGAACCCAAACTACTTGGCCCAGTTTTGTGGCCAAAGGGTCGAGCAGAGAAGAGGGTCGATTATCATTTTAATATATAAATAACGTCACTGTAATCAATTTTGTACTTTTACAGTGCTTTTTATTGCTGTAGGGTAGGGTAGGGTAGGGTAAGGTAGGGTAGGGTAGGGTAGGGTAGGGTAGGGTAGGGTAAGGTAGGGTAGGGTAGGGTAGGGTAGGGTAGGGTAGGGTAGGGTAGGGTAGGGTAGGGTAGGGTAGGGTAGGGTAGGGTAGGGTAGGGTAGGGTAGGGTAGGGTAGGGTAGGGTAGGGTAGGGTAGGGTAGGGTAGGGTAGGGTAGGGTAGGGTAGGGTAGGGTAGGGTAGGGTAGGGTAGGGTAGGGTAGGGTAGGGTAGGGTAGGGTAGGGTAGGGTAGGGTAGGGTAGGGTAGGGTAGGGTAGGGTAGGGTAGGGTAGGGTAGGGTAGGGTAGGGTAGGGTTTATAATCATCTCTATTTCATAACATACCTACTTTGTCATATACATTCTTACTCCATAACACTATAAAATGTATGTTTTGTCACATACATCTCCATACCATAACCTATCCATCTTCTCTCGATCTTATGTAAGCCCGAGGCATTGTTTACCATCCTTAAATTCCATTTTACTGTAAACCGCGGGCCGTAAAATAGTGTCAAAATGAGATTACTCGGCGGGTTCCGGCTTTGATATTATGTCATAATAATAAAGTAATACGATTGTTGTGCACAATGGTCCGCTTTTGCGTGACTCGTCTTCTTTTCGGCCCGCAGGCGGCTTTACAATCATTTTACAAGGAGTTGTACAGTTGGTTTACTAGGATTAGGGCATGGTTTATGTTCTTTACTGTTGCATCTTTTGATATTTTAAGCTACATATTGATGTACTATGTTGTCTTATGTTAAATTGCTAAGTTTAAGTTGATTATATAGCCCTGTACTAGCTCACAATATGTTATAGATAGTGTTAAGTGTCTTGCAGTTACTATGTTATACCATTATGTAGCTTACTCCCGGTTTGAAACAGTATAAAGCCCACTTTTGCTTACTTTTGTTTCAATAGGATTACTATGTAATTAAGTTTCATGCTACTAAAAAAACTCTTTTTTGTACTTCCTATAGGCACAAAGTAACATAATTTATCAGACATACATGTGAGTAGGGCTGGCTGAAATTGAGCTCTAGTGAGGGTCAAGCCATGTAGAGAAAGGTCTGTAAAAAGGTTTAGTTCTGTTTGTTAAGTTGTCCACAAAATTCTGAGCTAATACAATTTTGGAAAGTTTCTTTGAATGGGAGCAAGGAACTATTTGAACCGACCTAATACTTAAGGTTTTTTGAATTTTTTGAAAAAATTATATGTTTAATGGCTCTTTCGGGGATACTTTTACCACCCTTCTGATAGAAATGAGCAGGGCGGAATGAAATTTACCGTCTTATATAATATATATATATGTAGGCTGTGGATTGTTTAATGAAACAATACTTTAATTGTCTCATGTGTTTTCCCATGACTATTACTTTAGTTTTTTTTACATTATAGTAACCATTTTATTAGGTGTTTTATGGGTTTGTGTTAGCATTTTTTTCTTATGAGGTAAATAAAATTGAATATAATAATAGTTTTCTAATGAAAACTTCAAATGGCACGTTAGAAAATACAAAAATCTTACATCTTGTTAAGTAAAGTGGCACTTTCGACCGTGAGGTTTTGTAGGGTCACGCAAGACGTTTTTTGAATACTAAGGTAATTTTGGTTTTTTTCAGTATTATATTAAAGATAAATTTGAATTTTTGATTATTAGGTGCCGACATAAAGAACCCGTCATACTTTGCCTGTAATTTCCTGTAAAAAATGGCGGGTTCTTTATCTCGGCACCTAATATAATAAGATTAGTTCGTTCACATAATTCTGTATTTCCTATATAATCCTAAAAGTTTGTTTTGAAAAGGAGCACAAAATTTTTTTAACAACCTAATATTTACTTATTCTGAAGGTTTAGAACTTAATGGTAAACATTCTTGGTCTTATAGCTTCTTTTATCTATACCTTTTTATAAAAGAGTTCTACTGTACTTCAGTTTTTTTACTTTTTATATTATACTTTGATTTGGTTGATGATATCTTATCGTTCTCATACTCATCTTTCTTATACTTTAGACAGGTCCAACAATGGTACCGTAGCTTAATGTAAATTACTGTAATGTACGCGCCTCGGGCTTTGCGATCGGCTAGTTTCCTGCAGCCTGAGGGGTTTACACTCTCCGAATTAGCGGCCAGGCCACGAATAAACCAGGTCCCGAGACGGGCCTTATCACAACGGGCCTACTCCTACTTTCTCAAAACTTATTATCATCGAAATCGAGAGGTAGCCTTAGGGGTTTTAAATAATATTTTAAAAATTAGTTTTTTAAATTTTTATTACAGATCTTCAAAAAAAGGTAAAATACGGCAATATAGTTGTATTCTATTTAAATTTAAGAAACTGGTACTGTATGGTACTATTTCACAAAATTTTTAAGAAGATGGTTCTGTTGGGTACTAATTAACACAATTTTAAAGAAACTAGTGCTGTATGGTACTATTTAACCAAATTATTACACAAATAGTACTGTATAGTCCTATTCAAAAAAATTGTGCTGTGCAGTACTATTTTACAAAATTTTTAAGAAACTAGTCTTATAGTTACTAAAATGCTAACAAAAACTGTTACAGACACTATGGGCAGCATGCAGAGCAGTTGTGATTGGTGCCATTATCATCTGTTTGGGCTTGTTCATGACTGTGCTTGGCTACTTTGATCGGGATTTAACAACGGTAAGTCTAATTGCGCATTAGACTTGAAAGGTAGTCCCGCCAATAGGTCAGGCTCGCTGAAGCAAATTTGAAAAGGGCCGGGCCGGCAAAATACAGGGCCCGAGAACCGGGGCTCAAACCAAGTCCTCAAGGGCCCAATGTGTCTTTAACTATCCCATTTTTTCGTAAAATACGCCACCAGACCAGGTTCCTTTAAAAAAAATATTTTCAGAGTTCCATCTACAACATGACGACAGGAGACGAGATCGTAGTGATCGATGCTTCACTCCGATACAAACTCAAGAGTATGCAGTACGTTGGTCCTGTTCTCATGGGTCTGGGTACCTTTTTGTTGATCATTGCTTGTGTTATCACGTTAGAGTCTCGGGACAGACATGCTCAAATCATTCAGGAAGAATCGTCAAGTCATAAGAACAAACGAGAGATGATCAACTCGTCGACAAAGTTTTCGTTGTTACCTAATGATACGACCGAAGACATGACGATTCAGAATCATGTTGTTGATGACGATGGGTTGTTGAGTAAGTGAAAGTTTTTGATTTAAAAAATATTTTTAGGGTTTAAAGTTGGATTTAAATTTAATTTTGGTTACTTTGTTATTTTGACTTTCTGTATGATATTATAGTACTTTGAGTCGTTTTATCTAATAAAGTCGCTTTAGCTCAAAGAACAGATCGACCATCGATTGATTCAGACACGGAGATTGAGAAACTCAAAGGCAATAACATATTGTAAGTTTTTTAAATAAAAAGATGGCGTATTAAAGTGGAAAAAAAGTCTTGTCGCTTTAATACGTGAAAAGTATAGTCAAATTGTGACAAAATTTTTTGAGTTTTCTAGATATTGAAAAATACAGTTGTAAGACATCTGAAACATGTTTTATTTAAAAAAGTAATATTTATTGTAAAATACGTCGAAACCCGTCTTTGAATCAAATCTAAATTTGATCTCTTCAGAAACCAACAGCACGTTGAAGCAGAAGTCCATCGTACGCTGGAAGACGAAGACCAGCCCGGTCCAAGCGCTCGCAAAACCCAATCGTTCCGTGAGTGTTCGAAAAAGAACGGCGGCCAACGTCTCAGCTTGCAGAAGCCGCCGCTGCCGGAATCCGGGCTTCTGTTGTCGACGGTGCACTTAAAGAAGCCCAAGGGTCCGGCTCCAATTGCACACTTTGACTCTCAACTCGAAATCCCACTGTCTTCGGCGTCATGCTCAACGTTGGGCACCAACAATTACAGGTGATCATGTTCCTCAATGTAAAATACGGGTCTTTTGTAATAAATTTGACAAAGTTTTAATTGAAATTTGAGGTTTATTGAGGTATAATAAGGTTATCGGCAAGAGTTGGTGGATAAAAATCACAATTGTATAAAGAATAAAACTAAAGCTTAAACATGGCACATAACACGCATCGTAACACGCGCCATTCTTTTTGCATCATTATGACAATGACCAAAAACGATCACAGTATAAACACGTATCTTCCCAAAAAATAACTGTCAAAACTAATGTATACCCCTTTTATAACTAGACATAAACACATACAAGTCCAACGCCACAGTAGGACCAATTCCAAATATCAATAAGTACCAAAAATGCGCCACAATATGCAAATCAACCACAAATTTAAGCAGCAGTAGACAACATATAGTGTGGGATAACAAGGAGAAGAAGATTTGTTTGTCGCTCAACACCTGTCGAAATTTGAATAATATTTCGGTCGCTAAGAGACTGGCAGAGATGATCAAGCACAAGATCAGAGATCCTCGACTGTTCTCTTCCGCTTCGGTGCCAATATAGTACTCGCCTATTGAGGCTTGAACGTGGTCTTCCTGGAAGAAATTTCGCTATTGATAAGCCATACTTTTACATAATAAAAGCTACGGCATAATAAAAAAGTAAAGTAAACACCCAAAGTTACTATGAAAATACCCAAAACTTAAAAAAAAGTTTTATAAAACTTACAATATTCCAAAAAACACAAGAAATAATTGTAAAATGTGCAGTTGTAGCCAAGAAAAGGCCGGTTACCAGATACATAGTATTATAGAAACATATACAACAAAAAGCCGTTCGCAAGGCCAATGTCCATTTCTTAAACGCAAAAACCAATCCGTTTTGTCACCATGACAACAAGGACTCGGCGGTAAAATCGGAATTCAAATTTAAATGTTTTAAAATTTCTATAAAATTACTTACCAATATATATTGAATAGTAATTATAAAAATGGCTTGTATTATAATAATAAGTTTCGTTTTGTAGAGTAAAAGTATTATATTACTGCTTACATCGGAATGTGTTTGAAATTGAAGTTATAAGTTAAAAGTATTTTCTAAAAGTCCTAACTTTACATTTTCAATAGTTTTCAAAATTGTTATTTATATTTTTGTGCTAAAAAAATAAATTTAAATATCGTCGAGGATTCAAAACGCAAAAAATAGATAAGGTAAAGCTTTAAGCGCAATAACTTCGAACCCTATCTTTAATGCGTTCGAATCTTGTACTCGGGGTCTAATCATTAACCATTACACTTTATAAGCTTTATGGAAACATCTGCCGATTCCGGATCATATAAATACCCAAAAACTTTGACTTTCTTCATTAACTTTACACAGTGCGCACTCTTGTGTTTCAATCAAAGTACGTTAACCAGCTTTTATTTATATCCTTCAATATTTTTTTCTGTTTTTATGACTATTTTATCAATTAAATTACTTTATAATATATCTTTTTTCATTTTAATGACTTTTTTATTTTAGATAATTAAACTTCAAATGGCTCCACTGAACGCCACTCAAAATAATGGCATGGCCCCAGCTAGGCCCCAAAGACCAGTCCCAAGAGCGGCTGGAAAAGACATGAAACTGCTGATAAATTTGAAAGAAAGGGTAGAAGCCGCCCAACAAAGCCCGGAGCGACCAAGAAGACCCATACCAACTGAGTCTAGCCCACCCATGTCATCTGGGCCCACTACTACACAATCAACCAACTCAGTCCCAGTAAGACCCACGAGGCCTTCGCAATCTCGTGGGAAGGACATTAACCGACTGAAGGCTATGAAAGCTTCAAAATCTGATTCGAAGCCCCACCAAGGAAAAAAGAGAAAGCACGATGGTGACTCGGATAGTCAAGAACAACCAAAGAAAAATAGAACATCAAGGAAGTAACGTTTAATAAAGTCTTCGAAGAATAACATTATTCTATTATGTTCATATTTGTAAAATAACTATGTAACTTGACAATGCAAGCAAATACACAAATAATAAATTGTATACCTTGCAGTAAAAATATATTATAAAATCAAAATAAATCCTTGAACACTTTTTCCATCGTTCAAAAAATCCAATGAACCGGTTGATACAGTGGCGGCAAGAAAAAATGGGACACGACGGTTTTAAGTATAACTTTCTTGAAACTAAAAGAGTAAGGCTTAAAATTTTTGTGATTTTACAATATTCTTTTTAGCAACGAAATTGCAAAAAAAAATGTTTTTTCTTGTTGATTCAAAAAAGTTACAGTAATTCTACCGTACCCTGCACTTCCAAAGTATTTGCATAAATTTTTTTAAAAAAATTGAAGATGTACGTTTTATAGAGCATAAAAAGTTGTACAAGTTCAGAAAGTTTTATCTTTCAATTGTTTTTTGTTAATGAGGTAGGGGCATTTAAAAATGTTCAAAAACCAAAAAAGTTCGATTCCGCTTGAAAAATCTGAGGTTTTTTTAAATTTTAAAAATCTGTAACTCTTTTACCATTGGAGATAAAATATTAAAACTTTCTGGTCTTGTACAACTTTTTATGCTCTATAAAACGTACATCTCCAATTTAAAAAAAAATTGTTTTCAAATACTTTGGAAGTACAGGATACGGTAGAATTACTGTAACTTTTTTGAATCAACAAGAAAAAAAATTTTTTTTTGCAATTTTGTTGCCAAAAAAAATATTGTAAAATCACAAAAACTTTAAGCCTTACTCTTTTAGTTTCAAGAAAGTTATACTTAAAACCGTCGTGTCCCATTTTTTCTTGCCGCCACTGTAGTTGCAAAAAGGAATAACTTTTTTAACAATGAAAATGAAAAAAAAAATAAAAAATTTTGAAAAAGTCATGCAAATTTCAGTTTTTGACAAAAGAAAACAGGAAATTTGTCCATTCCACATCTTCAAAAGGCTCGGATACGGTTGGTGAGCCCACCATCTGTTTAAAATTGGCGTTCACTATGTCGCAAAATAGAAGAATCAAAGCGAGCAGAGGTAAGTGTTTGAGAAAGTTTAGTATTCTATTCTTTAGGTGTTTTAATACATCCAAATTACTGTTTTTTTTCAAAAAATTGAATCAAAAGCTGTTTAGAAACGGAAGCTTATGAAAACTTCTGCGCCACACGCAGCAATAAGCGAAGAGAAAGACAAAGTAGCTCCAGTGTTGACCCGAGCGAAGTGTCATGTTGTGTTCATGGAACACCGTGTGAAGTAAGTTGAAATTAACGGTTTTAAAATGTATTGAAAGGTCTAAAAATACTCACACGTATCATAACAGCCTAAAACGTCTATTGTTTGAAACTGAAACGGTGTATTTGGTTTTTAGTGTTGAGTGGTTGGTGGAAGTCAACATATCAGGTATCTAACTTATGATAATTCCAATTTTAAACTTTCAGACCAGCAGATCGATGGGCAGCACCGGCCGCTCTCGTAGAGAAGTGAGACTACCATCCGAGAAAAGCGAAGACAAAGTGCACGGAATGGGAGTGGCTTACAAAAGACGTCATCGCTATCAGAATGCTGGTTTGACTGGCCCGGCTGGTGGCGTTTGTCCTCCCAAATCACCCGCCACATTGGCATTGACGGCGTAAGTTTTTTGAAATTAAAATTGTAACTTTGGCTTTTAAAGATGTTTCACTTTTTTATGGTGGACTGCCTGTGTAAAAGTACAGTTTTAACAGTAGTTTACATCTTCCATACCTCAATATGGCCTTATCGTTTCAGAAAAGCCGAGAAGCTTCACCCGAAAGTGGAAAAGTACGCGTTGGAGCGGCCCAGCGACGCCCTCCTCAAGTATTATATTGGAAACAAGAGCAAGCGAGAAGCCGAAAAGTTGTGTTATCATCGAGGATCATTCCGCATCTATCATCGTTACCCAACCGGCAAGCTGAAGGATTTTGATTCGCTTCTGGGCCAAATTCCCTTGTTTGTCGCTTATCGTGGCGTGAATGGGGCTAGGAGGTAAGGGATAGAACGTTTGTTGATCTTTAAGCCATTTTTAATCAAATTAACATGCATAATATCACTCTCCTTATCAGTATTCTTTTTTCAACCTTATAAGGCACCATGGTCCCCACGTTGGTCTGGTGCACCAGACCAACGGGTGCCCTGCGGGCATCCTATGGTTTGAACCCTTATAAGGCATTGCCGTTTTCTTACTAATATCTTACCTTATAAGCCCTTCATCGTTTTAGGCACTGGCCAATCCTAACCAGACAACGCCCATACTCGAAGGACCAGCTCTACGTGGGTACCAAGATAACACCACCGATCTACTTTGACACCCTGGCTGGCCTCGTCTTCTACTATGCCAAATGTGTAGCCATCTACAAGAATGCGCAACAGAAGTTACCCGACCGTTTCCCGGTTTGGCTGAGTACGGACCCCGAAGAGGTGACGGTAGCGTGGGAGCCTCCATCATTTGCACAAAGCGTCTGAATCCTGATAAAATTGTTTATCACTAAACTGGTTTTACTCACCTTTGCTTTTTGGTTCGAATAAAACTTGCTGTAGTAGGTAGAGTCGATTAAAGCTAAGTTAGGACTTAATATTAATTGTTATAGATATAATTCAGTTATAAATAAGAATAATTATAGTTACAACCAAGTATATATATTGTTATAGTTATCAAAAGATAGGAATAACAACCATAAAAAGCTCAACAACTTTCCAAACCCTCCAAAATTATCTTTATTAAGAAAGTACGATAAAAGAAAAACAAACTTTATAGTATCCGGAGATACTTTTAGCAACACCACGAAAAGACCTTGTAGAATGTGTGCAAGTGTTCAACAAAAATATTACGATAGAAATAACATTAATATACCCATATATAAAAACTTAGAGAGATCATCCGTTGTCGCGTATGAGATCTTGGTATCGTTTTTGTATACTATGCTTAATAGGGCCCATAAATGTGTAAAAGTAGAGTATATAGTTCGATAGTACTGTATAGATCTAAATAGTACTGCGGAAAGTTCAATTTCCACGAAGAAACAAGTAGACAACCAATAAACAATAAAAAAACAAGACAACACCCAATATCAACACTTTAAGCTCACAACACCTCAAGTGCTGTGATCCTCGTTCACTTCGCCGATCGTATCCAGCACATGCATCAACTCGACGTCGCTGCTTTCGGCATTTGTGTAGCCAGGAGTTCTTGGTTGTCGAATGGTGCCTGGGGGTGATTGAGAGATTGCTGGTCGAAGTCTTCTCGAATTGCGCGATTCATTCATGGAGCCGTCGCCGGAGCTGGCGTAGCTGATAATGTGTGGGTTCATTGGGTTGTCACCGGCGTTGTCAATGTGATCGTGAGCTGGTTTTCGGTTCAGTGATTGGTGCAGGTACGAGTTGTTGGTTTCTGTTGTGATCGACTGTCTCGACAGGCTTTGTCCTGTAAAATTTTGATTTTAAAATTTCAAAGTTGAAGAAGATATTTCAAATTTAAAGTATCACTTCCTACTCTTTTTACCTAAAATTAGTTTTATACCTAAAATTCAAAATTTTAATACCTAAATTTACTGTAAAATACCAGACTTCCTGTTGTGAAATAAAAAGTTACAAAAGATATATATTTTTACATAAATAAAATGCAAAAAGCAAAGATAAACGTACTGTAGCGTTGAATTTGAGCTCTGATACTCCCCGAGCCAATCTTATCCATCAAGCTTCGGTTCGAGCCTCGAGAAATGTTGCCAAAACTGATTCCTCTTCCATAAGCTGCAAAATACATCAATTACAATGTAGTATTATTCAAAAAATGCAAAACAAATTAGTTGATGGCAATTAACGGTTCGACTTTTTAATTTTCCAATAAAAGCTCACCTTGCCCAATAATCGACCGGTTATCGCCTCTTTCCTCGTCAATCTTGGCCAGCCTTCTCTTCAGCTTAGTATGTTCTCTCACAAAACATGCGTATGACCATAAACGAAAGTCTCCGTAAATAATGTAGATCATCAGTATCATGAATACAAAGAATGGCATCAGTCCACCAGTGAGAAGTGATATGAAGGTAGGTAAGCTTGTGGAATCAACAAAAACACGCAATTTTGCATCGATTAGCACATCGTAGAGGTAGAAGATTCCCAGGGCAAAGACGAATAACTAAAAAGTTATTTTATACCTATTATAAGAGCCCAAAAAAATAAAATCTAAGTAAAATATTTTTACCTGATGAACAAAAAACAAAGATACAAAAGGCATTGGCGACAGCTGACAGAATCGATCACGATACCCGGAAGAAGTCATGTAACGCAACTTTTCGGTCCAATGAAATGCCACAGATGACAATACGACACTGAAATGACAAAATATAAACTCACAAGAACAATAGTGAAATGTGTAAAAATGTTACGCTCGAACAGTCAGAGACGCAGCTAGAAGGGGCTTCGAACCATCCGCAAGATCATATTCATCATCTAAAAACCCATAAATAATGAAAAAACATACCATACAATGCAAAATATAGCCAAGCAAAAAAGCGACGTTTGTATGATTGGTGAGTTGCGATTACCGAACAAATTCTGAGGACAAGCCGAATGATTTCCACCGCAGAGCAACAGTAAAGGGACGAATGTGTACAATATTACCACTTGTACCATGGCAAAAAAGTGCTAAACATATAATGTCAAAACTGCTACACATTATGGAAAAGTTTCTTATTTCAAACCCTATTTTAGTAACGCAAGTCAGTCTAACTTCCAAACGATCCAGTTTTAGCCCGACAACACCACAAAACCGCATCCGAAACAAAGTTTACTGTCTTGTACAATCCAAAAAAAAACTTACTCTAACATGAATAAACCCAAACAGCCACCTAAACCTAACTTGCTCATAATCGGTCTGTTCGTCCAACGCATTCCTGATTGTTCCTCGTCGACTATCGTACTCCCTGAACTTTGTATGCATCGAACTCATCCGTGACACCATCACCTAAATCTTAACTTTCTTTTAATTAAGTTTCCTAATAATTATAACACGAAAGAAGCGAAGAATACTCAGACAAATAACTTAAATTGAGCCAAATGTCTAAAATAACATAAAAAACGACTAAAAAATTAAGCGAGAAATCAACTATAATCAAAAAATTAAGAAAAACATCAAAAATGTGAAAAGACAAAAAAATCATAGAAAACTCATCAAAACAGCAAAAAATAACCATGAACAACATAAGAAAAGACAAAATTAAACAAAAATCAACAAATTCAATCGCCAAAAGATTAAAATCTCAAAAACTAATGTAAAACAAATCAACGACAATATCGAGCAGTTTATTGTTTAACGCCGACCCAATCTTCTGCGACGATATTGACTCCAACGCCAGATAATGTCATCCAAGGAAAGGAGGCTGCACGTCATACAAAAGCACAAGCAGCAGAAGCCAAAGTTGATCAGCCCAAAAGCCATTAAAGCCCAGCTCCAAATTATTTGAATCGAGTCGAAATACAATGGCAAAATCACAAAAGTTTCGGCCATAGCGTGAAGAAGAATGAGCATCTAAAAAGGTTGATTAATATAAAGCCTTGCCTTCGTCATATTAGCTAATATATTGGTTGGAAAATAAAGTAAGTATCCTAGTATGTATTAAAAACAAATCAAAATAAATAAAATTAACAACCTTAATCAGGTACGTCTGGGGGGGGGGTGGCAGGGGAGGTCGTTTGGGGGGGGGGGACCCCCCCAGAGCCGATCCGAAAAAAAATTCCACAGGTAGGTACCTGTACGCGGAAAAACGAAAAAAAATTTTGAAAAATCGGTCCACAGGTTCTGATTCAAGACCAAAAAAAATTTTTTCGACCTCCCCCCCCCCAGAGAAAAACCGTAGCGATGTCCCTGACCTTAATCAATAAACTAGAAATTTAAAACAGAAAAATAAGATTACAACATATTATTCAAGTTACCTGTGGAACCAGTATAAGTCTCACTACCTTTGAAGGTTTACGTTTGAGCCCTTTAGACAATTTGGGAAAATAAAATGCCACTAATGTTAGTGTATGAATAACAAATGAGGTAATCGGAAAAGCGATGAAAAATACGAAATCCACGATTGTTGCAGCCCCCTACAATAATATCGTAGAAATTGAAAAGAAACTGCTTCTTTTACACTCCAAATAGAAATAACTTTTTAATAATAAAATTAGAAAGTGTACTTGTTATTCAAAATGTTTAAAATCACCTAAAAAGCGAATACTTACAGGATAAATCAAGTTCAACCACAATTGATCAATTTTCACTTCGTAAAACAAGTCAACGAAACGAAAATACATTCTCCTGATCCCAACTGAGATCACAAAAAGAAAGTTCAAGTAGTATATAAGCTGAAAAACATTATTTGAAGCAGCCAAACATCAAAAAATTACATTTTTCAATCAAACAATCCGCTAACAATTCGCTCGTCCCGTCTCATACCTAAACTCAAAAAAAAACACATAAAAAACCTTACCTGAATCACTGCAATAGGTGTAATACCAAAGCGAGCACATATTACAAACAAACGTTTCATATGTGCAGAGGTTATATCCTGCTGATCTTCATTTTCCTCCAACTCAAGGTCCATCTGACGTTCTCCATCTAATTCATTCCTTTCTTCTTCTATCTCATCAGGCAAAAGAAATTCACCATCATACACATTGTTGTCCGAGTTTTGTCTAGCAGTTGTGTGATCAGTTTGAGTCGAATCCAGGCTTTGAGAGGACAAATCCGCTGAAACGTTATTCCTCTGCTGGTTTTGATCGGTCATCGCTTTTCGACCGGTCGAAACAACCGTAAAACAAAGGTGAAAAAAATAAATGAAATATGAAACAAATACAAAGCTAAGAAACAAAGTATTTTTAGTAAAAGAGAATTGAGACAAAGGATAATAACAACATAGATAATATCTACAAGAACATCGCTGTTATGAACGTAAACGCTAGGACCATCAAAACATAGATTTTAAAAAATTGCTGAAAAACGAAATCTTGCTAAAAATTAAAAAACGAATGTTGAAGGAACTTCATTACACTTTTTCCAAGCGTTTTACAGATTTCTGTAAAACGGCCGATTGCGGGCGCTTTTCGCGGGTTGTTATTTCTGCAAGCTGCGAAACATAAATTTAAAACTAAAATTTCGTGGATTTTTCATGGTTTGTAAAATAAATTTACAGTCACAAAATATTGTACTTTTAATTTATGTCAAAGAATCAAATGTTTGATCGTATGCAAATTTTATCCAATTTCAGAAACAACTTGATTCAAAAATGCAACCTTTCGACTGTTACCTCTCATTTGCGATCAGTCGCTTTGTATTTTACTCCAGGCTGATCGTGTTCTTGCTTCAAGTGTTCACAGAGTCAAGGAATGATGAAGAAGGACACCAAAGCTTGTCCGATTGCCCACGAACCTTATTTCCTTGGAGTTTTGCCTAGAATCAATGCTGAAGTGAGTTTTTTTTGTTTTTCTTTAAATTGTAGGAGTTTTGGAAGCTTTTTGGATATTTGGGAAAATCCATAGGCATTTTTGGCAGCTTTTTTACAGTTTTAAACGATGGATAATATCTTTTAGAGCTGTCTGTTAAAGAAAGGCGACTTCGGAGTCCGTATCGATGTGAAGAAGAAGTCGTTTGTGACGATGATCAAAGGCGAAAGCTCGGTTCATCATGAAAGACTGTCAGATGAAGGCGGTCGATGGTTTTCGGTTCGAAAACCTAAAAGAAAATTCAACACAATACAAGAGTTTGTGAAGCATCACAAGAAGAATGCTTTTTTGTTTGATGGAGAAGAAGTGACGGTCAGCAATGTTAACACTCGACCGTTCTGGATGCTGCCGAAGAGCGAGTTACAGTTGGAAAAGACTGTATTGGGTAGGATTTTTTGGATTTTTTTAATTGGATGGTTCGTTGAGATGTTAGGGTTAGTTTGTTTATTATTAGGGGTTGTAGGTATGTTTTTAAAGCTAATATAAGCTTGATGAAATAAAAATTTTTCTTTAAAGGAACTGGAGAATTCAGCACAGTGCAGGCCGGAAGCTACAAAAGGTTACTGAAGTTGGCAGTGAAAATATGCAAGGATACAGGCGAAGGTAAAGTTTTTTTTTGTTTTATTATTTAACAAATGTGTTTCTGTTACTTTAAATTTATTGTAAGGTGAGTTCTTTGGTTTATTATGTAAGATTATTGTATTTTTTTTATGAATTTGACAAAACAAAACTCAATATTTAGATGACGAAGTTGAGGAACAGAACGCTGAAATGGTCATGGAAGCTATTGTAATGAAGGACTTCAAACATATGCATGTTATTAATGTAGGTTAGGTTATGGAAGTTTAAAATTTAGGTTTGTATGGTAAGATATGGTAGGGTAGGGTTAAGTAGGGCAGTTCAGGGTGGGGTAAGGTAGAGTTGGGTATGTAAGATGAGTAGGGCAGGGTAATCTAACAGGCTTCAGTTCAGGGTTGGGTAGAGTAAGAAAGAGTAGGGTACGGTAAGGTAAGGTACGCTACTTAAGGGTAGGGTATGGTAATTAAAGTTGACATTTTTAGTTTTACGGCATTAGCTGCGACGAGTCTCCGATTATGATAGCCATGGAGTTCTGTCCAGGTGGTTCTCTCTCATCTCACTTGAAGAAACAACTTGATGCCATTACAGTAGGAGAAAGAGTACGGTATTGCTACGAAACGGCAGTGGGAATGGAGTTTTTGCACACAAAGTAAGTATCTACTCGAATTTTTAATTTTACTTTTTATTGGATATTATAGTCAGTATGGTACCTGATAGTACTAGATGGCAGTTTTTAGTGGTAGATAATACTGAATCTTTAAGGTTATAGGTGAGTTTGGGAGTTTTATGATTTTTTATGCGTTATGTTATACAAATAGGGGTAGTTTAAAGCAAAATAAAAATTTTTGTTGAGAAAAGTAAAAATTTATTCTAGACAACTAATCCACCGTGATTTGGCAGCCAGAAACGTGCTGATCAGCCAGTATGGTCTGCTGAAGATTAGCGACTTTGGCATGAGCAAGGTCGTTAACGTATTGGCTGGAGAACGAGTTCGAAACCACAAGAAACCGCTACGTTGGACTGCTCCAGAAGCGATAAGTGATGATGCACCTTGCTATTCGTGGGCTAGTGATGTTTGGTAAGAATTGGGGTATTTTTCTAATTTTTCTGATTTTTTAATTTTTTTATACCTAAAATTAAAAAAATTTTTGATATTAAAATTTGGAAAAGTTTTGTCGTTTTTATGTGTGTTGTTAAGTGTATAGTAGTGTAGGTAAGTGTTGGATATTTGATGTTTTTTTGACAATTTTTAAATTAAAAATAAAAAAAAAACTGACATTTCAGGGCATGGGGAGTAATGTTGTACGAGATTTTTGGTAACGGTGCACAACCTTTTGCCGCAATGGACAACAACAAAGTAACGGATATGATTGGCAGCTGCAAGATGATGCCTATGCCAGAGAAAACCCCAGAAGACATTCAGGAAATGAATAAGAAGGGCATCTTTGTAAAGGATACGAAAGAACGATTGACATTCGCAAAGATTGTCGTTTTGCTCAAGAGCTTGGAGACCAAACATCCACCACCAGCGCTTGGGCAGGTAAGAGTCGGGTTGGAGATGGGGTTGGTAAGATGGTTTTTTGAGTTGGGGTGGAGTAGGGTAGAATAGGTCTGTGCGAGTTAAGTTAGGGTAGGGTAGAGTAAGATTAGGTAGGGTACAGTAAAGTAAGGTAGTGTAGGGTATGGTAAGGTAAAGTAGGGTAGGGTAAGATAAAAACGTTTATTACAATTTAGGTACTTATAAAAACCATTTTCAGGCAACAGTATTCCAACTGCCCGGCGTAGAATCAATTGACCCAAAAGACCTAGAGCAAATCCTCAAGGGCATCAACCGTCTCTTCAAAGACAAAGCAGCGGCACAAGCATCTCTAGCCCTTGGCAAAACACCATCAAAAGGCACAGCACTATCAAACTCAGCAGAAGACCCAAAGCAACCGCGGAAGAAGGGCACCTCTAGTGCAGAATCCTGCAAAACCCAAGTTTTGATGTCCAAAGGCATGAAGAATCGAAAGATAAAGTCTCCAGACTCGAAGAAACCAAGATCTAAAACAAGTAAACCCAAGAAGAAGTCACTTTCGTCCACAGCATCTGATGAAGACGCCAAAGGGAAGCAGAAGAAAAAAGAATCTCAAATAAATGACAAGGGCTGATTACGCAAAGGTTCATGTTGTGATGGAAGAATTGACGAATACTATTTTGTCTTGAATAAATTAGTGAGATGTGATTGGAAAGTTATTTTGTATGCATTGTGTGATGGGTCAAGTGTACCGTCTATTCATTTTGTATTTGGTCAAGTGTTGCATTGGTTTTTTACTGTCATTTAGTGGTGGAAGGTGTGGTAAACTTTTTTAAAAATTTGGAAAAATTGTGGGACTACGCCATCAGGCTGCTCTGAGAACTTGGCTAGGACAGATGGAATGTTTCAAAAACGATTTTTTCTTGAAGTACCAGAGCTCGTCAATTGTAGCAGCCCGCTCTTTTTGCGGGCCGATAACAAATTAACGAATTATCAAAGCAATCTTGACCGCCTTCACTTTGACGTGCAGAGTAACTTTTCGTATCAAAATTACCATCCTGGTACTGACGACTGGGTGTAGACCTGAAAGTTTATCCCGCTAGGCCCAGCTCCGGCCCAGCTCTAGGACGAGTTGAAGCAAGTATGAGAGGGGCAGAGCTGAAGCAAGTTTAAGACCCGGCAGGTCAAAAAATTTGGGACCGGCCCAGCCCTTTTACAAGTTTTCTGGGGTGAGGTATTTTGTAAAGTATGGTTGTTGGTTCAGTTATAGTTCGTACCAACATAAAATAGAATATATACTTCATTGAAAGTTTATTAAACTGAGATGTGATAAGTTACTTTAATGTCATTTCACCAAGACAATATTTATATATAGAGCAAACTGAAATATGTAAAATGTGATAAAAACAATCAAAAATTTTAAAAATATTTAAAAAAGTATAAAAATATCAAAAAACGACGTAAAAACCAATGTAAAACAAAGAAAAAAGTACTCAAAACAAATAAATACGAGATTAAAAGCTCCAGGAAAAGTGATTGAAGATCATATAAAAGATATGTTGCAACATTATACAGTAGGTTTATTATGATGACTAGAATTGTTCGAAGGAAGACGCAGTCAGTGGACTGGACGAGACGGACTGGCCGTTGTTGATTGAAGGAGAGACGGCTGTTTGTGATTTGGAGAGGTTACTGAGTAGAGAGCACAGTCCGAAGGCCATTAGGGGGTTGGCTGGCATCTGGAACATGGATAATAGAAGTTTAAGGCATTTTATTCAGGTAATAAGCAGAGTATTGTAAGGAAAACGTTGGGTATGTTACTGAAAACTGCAATAACTTTCTTTACAGTAAGCGAAAATGTACAAATTTTCTTTACAGTACTCCAAATCACTTACATCCTTAAAAGCATTGATATTGAGATTGCCACTGGTCGGAACAGACCCAATCAAAGCCTGTGGGAACTGTCGTTGTTGATAGAGCGTCGACAGAAGCCCTAAGGTGTTGAAGCCTTCAGAAGGCAGTGAAAGTTGTGGCGCCGTCGCTCCGAACAGTTGGTTTTGTGACAATTGTTGTAGACATTGCAGTGCTGATGGCTGGCTAGCTGGTTGACCACCTTGAACTGGTACTGGCTGTGATACTGGAGCCAAGAAGTTCTTCTCGATCTGAGGCATGAACTGGGCTGGATTGGCGGTGTGGACGGTCAGGTGCTTCTCCATGGAGGTCTTCTTCTTCGAGTTCCAGGAGCAGAACAGACACTTGTAGGTAAACAGACCTCGTGGAGGCTCGTGGCCTAGTCTATGTTGTTCGAATTGGTCTTCCGAAGGCGAATGGAAGGCACAGTCGCTGCAATTGTGCTCACGTTTCGATTCCAGATCACTTGAAGCGCAGCTGGAGACTCCTGACGAAGCCGATGAACTCAGAATCCCATTCGACGATGAAGTCACGAGTGACGATAGGCCAGAAGGCAATCCAGAAGCTAGTGCATTTAATGATAGGCCAGAAGTTAATGACGATACACCCGAAGTCAACGATGACACTCCAGAATTCAGGCTAGAAATTCCAGAATTCAAGCTCGAAACCCCTGAAGTCAGGCACGATACTCCAGAAGTCGAAGCGTTTTCCGAATGCACCGAAGTCGACACCGTCAGCGGATTCTGAGGCTTCGAGAACTCGCTAATGCAGAAGTTTAGCTTCATGGAGACGGCGCTACACTTGTTTTCAGGCTGAAGGAAGTGGGCCGACACCTCACGTATGTCCTTGAAGCTCGTCCGACACGATCTGCAGTCGAACGGTAGCTGATCGTGCCGTTCCTCCAAATGAATCTGCATTCCGTCCATGGATTCGGCTTCGAAGAAGCAGGTTTGGCACTTGTAGAATGGGGCCGAGGTCGAGATTGGCGAAACGGTGGAGGTTGAGGATGGTGAAGATTGGAGGGGTGAGGGGAACAAGAAGGCCGGCTGAAATGGGTGGTGATTAATATTGGCATTGGTAGGTAAATTTTGTTTATTATTTTCATTATTAAGTTGTTTAGAGCATTTTAGGACAAAAAATAAGGTTTTAATTTGGCTTTTTGACTATTTTTAGGTAATAGTTTAGGAAAATTAGTGAATTTTAAACAATATTTTTAAAAAATCTGCTTGTTTTAGGTAATATTCTTTAAAAAAAGTGTATTTTAGGTAATATTCTTCACGAAAAGGACGTAAATTAGGTAATATTCTACAAAAAAAGGCGTATTTTAGGTAATATTTTTCAAGAAAAAGGCGTATTTTACCTATTATTTCTAAAAAACAGTCAATTTTAGGTAACAAAGTCTCTAAAGAAATAGAAAAATTTTAAAAACTTGTCCCGCTCCAAGCCCTAAAGCACTGTTTTTCAGCTCAAAACCCTTTTGAAATCCAAATCACGTTTACAACCACGACTTCCAGTAATTGTAAAAGTTGTTTAAGGCGATTTCAAAAGTCTTTGGAACAATTGCGAAATTGTATTTTGTCTCGTTTTACAATTAATAGAGACGGAACTACAACAATATGATACAAATCTAACAATATCTACTACTATATGTACATTATGATGGCATTTTGACTAAAATAAGCTATTAAGTTGTTCACATAATTCTGTGCCCCTAGTTTCGAAAATTTGCTTTGGGAGGGGGCGCAGCATTATTTGAACAACCTTTAGGCTTATAACAAAAAAAAGTTTATATTAAAGTGGCAAAAAGACGTCTTGCCGTTTTTATACGTGGAAAACAATGTAAATTAACGACAAGACTTTTCGACCTGAAATTTTAGCAATTTTTACTGGTTTTTGATATTAAATTAGCTATATAAGTTAGAAAAAGACGAAACTAAAGATTTTACCATTTATAATAATGGTTTAAAAGTCTTGTCGTCAATTTACATTGTTTTTCATGCATAAAAACGACAAAACTTTTTCTTCTATTTTTAAAGGACAAGACTCTGTTAAAACATAATATCAGGTGGTTTAAATAATTCTGTGCTTCCTCTCAAAGCAAATTTTTGGGGCTAGGAGGCTCAGAATTATTTGAACGACTCAATAGAAGATGTATTGGCCCTTTACAAAGGCTGTAACTCAAGTTTTTGCTATTTAAAAATTTTTTTGTAAAATACTTGTTTTAAAATTTTAATTAAAGAATAAACATGGTATTACAACAAATTTCCATTTTTCTGAATGAATTCCTAATCACATCAACCCTTACCTTATTGTTATTCTCATCCTTTGGTCGACTGTCCTGGTCGGTTTGGGTTTCGAAGGCTTTGGAGCGGCTGTACTTTGACACGACACGAATACCATGGGTTTCTGTAAATGGCAATGTTAATTGTATTTTACACTCAAAGTTTGAAATTGTAACTTCTGATACGAAGTTGTAATGTACAAAGAAACCCATGATATGATCGTATTCTAGGGTTTACTGGGATGTAATTTTATATTTCGGGAAGATATTACTTTTTTGAAAGAAAAGGATACTGTATTTTTACAAAATGTGAAAATGGCAGTTATTTCCCAAGAAGAGGCGGGGGGGGGGTGTGTTTTTTGGGATGGGTAATGTAAGGTAAAGTAGGGTAGATTAGGGTAGGGCGGGGTAACGTAGGGTAGATTAGGGTAGGGTGGGATAGGTCATTTTTTTGATAGTATTGGCATGGAGTACCAAGCCCGTTCAAAAAAAATTTCTGGGCGGGGTAATTCACCCCCAAAAATTTTTTTTCTTGACAAACTAAGATCTCCAAGGTAAACCGAGTAAACTTACTGGCAACATGCCGAATCAGATCGGCCTTCCATTTGCTGGTCCGACTACAGTACTTGCATTTGAATGGTCGTTCGTTCGTGTGTACTCTCTTGTGTCGTACCATCTCGGAGACCCATTTGCCTTGATAGCCACAGATGGAGCACATTCTCGTTGATACATCTGGGTCTGTTTCGAGGCGCTGAAAACGAAAATTTTATAAGAAAAATGGATTTTTTGGGTCAAATTTCAATTTTTGAATCTGATTTTAAATATTTAGGCCTAAACTAAAGTTAAAACATTAAAATTTGAGTTAAATTTTTAATTCCTAAGCTTACAAGTTTACTTATAAAATTTTTCAAAAAGGTTAAGAGGGTTCAAAAAGTCTTGTCGTTTTTCAAGGTAGAACTTAATGTAAATTGGCGACAAGACTTTTTTATTTCAAAAAATCAATTTTAGCTTTAAAAACTAAAAAAAAAATCAATTTTAAAGCCATTTTTATGACCTTCAAAGCCCAAACCCACCTTCATTTCCATCTCATCGTTCGGCAGTTCGATGGCCTCATTCTCTGTCTGGTACCGTTTTGTATCTGGCCCCAAATCAATCCGTTTAGCCACAAGACCATCCAGAGTGTTGTCGTGGTTGCCTATGATTCTCCTTCGCTTCCTTTCCTTCTTGTTCAGTCCATCTAGAAAGCTGATTGGCGACAGAGTTGACATCTCCGAGTTGGGGGTGAAGGAAGCGAAGTTCATGTCGATGGGGAGGCTGGCGTCGCTGATGGCGATTGCGGCTTGACCCAGCGATTTGTCCGGGCTTTCTCTCATCTGAAGCAGCTGGCTGAGGGTGAAGGTAATGGCTGTAGGTGGGGGCGAAATGAAGGTATCGGCTGTAGATAAGGCTTCAGTGAAGGTATCGGCTGATGAGAATTCAATGAAGGTAGTAGCTGTAGATGAAGGTTCAATGGCCAGTGATGAAGCTCAAGTTGAAGGTAGTTGGAGACGTTGTGGATGCAGAAAAGATGACTATTGATGATCGTGATGATTAGGTATGGTGAATTCAAATATTTGGAACAAGTTAGCTCGGTTCTAGCAGGAGATTGCTGAAACTAGCCGCGCTGACTGGAACTGGTCTAAAAAGTGAATTTATAATTGATTTTTTACAAAAATTAGGGCAAAAATGAACCTCGAATTAAGAACGTCACGTTTTAAAACAAAAAAGATAATTCTTTTGTTGTAAAATACACATTTCAAGCCAAGTAAATGCAATAAAAGCCTTAAAAATATAAAATTGGGTCCAACAACGAAAACCTTTAATTTCAATATTTCTCTTACAAATTCTCGAAATATTTAGGTAAAGTACATTTAAATTTAACAAGTAAGTACAGCACAAAAAAATTAGAGAAAAACGTCAAACCTGGTCCCACCACGAAAATCCTGATTTTCAGTAATTAGCGTAAAAATGAAAAAATTGGTTTTATGATGTAAAATATGTTGAAGATGATAATAAAATGGATTTCAACTGTCAAGTGAACATTCACTTTTGTGGTCCCAGCACGAAAATCCTGGTTTTTAATGTCTATCCCAAAAATCAGCCTAAAACAGTTTTTTTTACTAAAATATGTTAACTTTAGTAAATCTGTATCATAAAACGAGTACACTATTAGAAACTAGACTCTGGTCCTGCCACGAAAGCATTGGTTTTTAATTTTTATTATCGTTGCCTTAGAAAAGCCCACAAAAATGCACTTGGCTCCATCTTGTCGCCAGACTGGAATGTCATTAACAATTTCGGTAAATGACGCTGGAATAACAAGTATATGACACCAAGTACATCCCCCCAGGTAATCGGTTATTTTGGCGAATGGGCGACTAATTACCGATCGCTTCAGGATTACAACCGGCCCGGGTAAACAATCTTCTAATCTGAATAGCTGTGTTATTGTTATGAGATAGAAATTACTTTCCGTCTTAGTCAAGATTTCTTGCAAATACCACCGAAATTGTGACTAACAACAAGTTCTGGAGCTTGGGGTGGGATACTGTAGGTAGGTAGGAAGTTGGAGCCTAAAGTAAGCTATTGCATGCAGATAGGGATCTGAAGCTTGGGAAAAGGTACGCTAAGGCCGTTAAAGAGTATAGCTAACCAACAATAAGGCAAGGAGTAGAAAAACAAAAACCTGGAGTGTCGGATGAGGTACTGCAGCTAAGTAAGAACTTAGAGCTTTAGGTAAGATACAGTAGCCAACTAGGATTTTGGAGATTAGAATAGAGTACTGTAAAACTAAGAAAGTGTAGAGCTAGAGTTAAGATACGACCCAAAATTGAAAGTCTGAAGACAAGGAAGGTACCCGACCTGCAACGCTCAGATTTCGTTCAAACTTTTTTAATTAAAAGGTCACATAATTGTAAGATGTTATGCAAAATTCTAAGTTGCGGTTTGCGGCCAGATTTGAGAAAATCTAGATTAAAAAATCGCGTTTTGAATTTTCCGCCAAGTTGGCACAGTGTTTCAAGCTTTTAAATTTGTCATTTTTTTAGTTTTAACTATTTTTCTTTAATATAATGATAAAAAAGCTTCAAATGAAACTGCAATTTTAAATTTGTAAGCTTATCTTATCTGGGACATCAAAAAAAGTGCTTGCAACACAATGCCAATTTTGCCAAACTGGCGGAAAGTTTAAATATATGAATTAGCCATATAAATAAAAAAACTTGTGAAAACAATTTTTTGAACTTTTTTAGTGTACGGCCTTTAAAACTCATGTAGTACATAAATAGCATTAAAAGAAGCCTTTGACTGTACTCAAATAGCTTAGTAAAAAGTCAAAGAAAACAAGATATATTGGTATGAAAATCGATGAATTGTGTAACAAGTAAAGCCAAATTCCCAGGAATTTTTACATTCAAGGCTTCTGTGCAGTCTTAACAGTAACGCTCAGTAGTTTTTTAATAACACACAAACAAAAACAATAAGGACAATCAACTACTTCCTTGATTATTTATAAAGGGCAAGGTTTACAGGGCTTGAAGACTTAAATTTACATAGCTATTATAATATATTACTCTTTTTTTTTAGTACCCCGCCCTTAAAAATACAAACTTTCTCACCCTGCCCACTCCTACCCTACCTAAAACAACCCCCCTCCCCCTTCCCTAACCACAATACCACTCAAACTCTCACCCTGCCCACTCCTACCCTAAAACAACCCCCTCCCATAACCCAAATTCCTGCACCAAGTACCATACATCAACTATTGATGTAGTTGCATTTAACTATTCCGTGTTTTTAATACAGTAAAAAGGATGTTAATCTAGTGCCCGCGGCCTCCCTTCGAACAATTAAAACCAAAAAATTAATTTTCAAATTGAAGGTTGTGGGCTCGTAAATAGTATGTCATAAGCTGAAGGGCTCCACCCTCAAATTTCATTGAAATGAAGTCAAACCGATGCTTCCAGACTGAAGATTCTAATCGTTTTGCGGGTTTAAACAGTCAGCTTTAAGTCAGATTACAGTAGGAAAGTTTTATTTTGGAAGGGAATGATGGCATTTGGAATTGGAAAGGGGGTTACTGTAAAATAATGATTTTATGAGGTACAGTAGAAAAAGTTGTATATAAAAATTGTATATAATTTTACAGTACTGCAAAGAAATGTCATTGAATTAGTTCAGTGGAGGGGAAATAACATCATATAAATTGATCCTATCCTAGAAAAAAAGGATGACATTTGAAGAGAAAGAAAGAGTAACAGAAATAACGGTAGAAAATGATGACAAAAGGATAGCTATTAGTTTACGGCAGTTGACGTGCTAAACCTAGAGATATAATATAAGTAACCGTCGGGTAAGTTAGGTTAGGGTACGTTAGATTTTACCTGCCCTTTCCTTCTATCTCTATAAAATTTATTATTTATATCAATTCCAAACCCGTGCCTACACTACAAGTCCAAGACTACACACAAAAGCCCAAAAGCAGCCAAATTAGAGCAATATTACTACTATAACATCAAGACAACTTTTGAGTCCGAAAGTTAATCTGGAGGTAAGAAAGTGACTTTCTTACTGCGTAATCTCAAGTAAAGTTATCTTACGGCGAGTAAGATAACTTTATCTGAAAAGGATTACCTTCGTACGCAAGAGGAAACGGCTAAGATTCTGATGACATTCTTAGCCTACCGTATGTTTTGTCTGCCTAAGGGATCGTCTTGTTATGTTGCGTAATCTTACTTTAAGTAAATAGGTAGGTAATGGTCTTAAGGATGACAATGAAGACGAGTTTCTTTGGAGTACTTACTATAGGTTAATACTTTACATAGTATCGTACTTTTTAAAAATCAAAAATTTAGGTAACTATACAATGTTGAAACCTATATACTACCAAATACCATAGTAAAACCTTCTTAAAAAATTAAAATAGCTAAACAAATCCTAGTATATTTATTACTAAGACAAAATTACACTGAAACCATACGAGATACGAACCCTATACGGCTTCAACTCCAAATTTCAACAGTCAAAGTGTGAAAGGGATTATTACATATCAACGTATGTTAATTATGTCTTAGAATGTGTAAATTTAAATTTAAAGAAATGTATTTATAAAAGCGGTTTTTTAAGAAAAATTATTGTAAAATACGTCCATCGGTCCTTCACGTGAAAAAATAAGAAGGCTAAGTCTA
This sequence comes from Bursaphelenchus okinawaensis, assembly GCA_904066225.2. Taxonomy (NCBI): domain Eukaryota; kingdom Metazoa; phylum Nematoda; class Chromadorea; order Rhabditida; family Aphelenchoididae; genus Bursaphelenchus; species Bursaphelenchus okinawaensis. The sequence continues at coordinate 7,916,160 of CAJFCW020000001.1, read as the reverse complement.
AGGATCACGCTTAGGCTTAGGCTTAAGCTTAGGCTTAGGCTCAGGCTCAGGCTCAAGCACAGGCACAGGCTCAGGCTCAGGCTCAGGCTCAGGCTCAGGCTTAGGCTCAGGCTCAGGCTCAGGCTCAGACTCAGGCTCAGGCTTCAACTCAGGCTCAGGCTGAGGCTCAGGCCTAGGCTCAAGCTCAGGCTCAGGCTCAGGCTCAGGCTCAGGCTCAGGCTCAGGCTCAGGCGCAGGCGCAAGCGCAGGCTCAAGCTCAAGCTCAGGCTCAAGCTCAAGCTCAAGCTCAGAGTCAAGCTCAAGCTCAGGCTCAAGCTCAAGCTCAGGCTCAGGCTCAGGCTCAGGCACAGGCACAGGCTCAGGCTCAGGCTCAGGCTCAGGCTCAGGCTCAGGCTTAGGCTCAGGCTCAGGCTCAGGCTCAGGCTCAGGCTCAGGCTCAGGCTCAGGCTCAGGCTCAGGCTCAGGCTCAGACTCAGGCTCAGGCTCCAACTCAGGCTCAGGCTGAGGCTCAGGCCTAGGCTCAAGCTCAGGCTCAGGCTCAAGCTCAGGCGCAGGCGCAAGCGCAGGCTCAAGCTCAAGCTCAAGCTTAGACTTTGACTGAAGATCAAGTTCAAACTTGTGCTCAAACTTAGGCTTAGAATTAGGCTCAGACGCAAAGGCAGGCTTAAGTTCAGGCTTAAACTTAAGACCACGTGCAAGGTCAAACTCAAGCTCAAGCTTAAGCTTACGCTCTGACTCAGGTTCTATCTCTAGCTCAGACTAAACTCATACTTTAGCCTGGACTTAAGCTTAAGCTCAGACTAAAGCTCAACTTAGGCTAAGGATACATTTAAAACAGAGCTAAGTTAGAAAAAAGTAAAATGAAACAGGCCAAAAAAACAAATTTCAAATTTAAAACCTAAAATAAGCCGCAGTAGCGTCAAAACCAAAACACTCTAACCTGATCTCAGTCTCTAAATTTAAGTCGTCCGACTACAACTTCAAGTGTATATTACCCATCCAATCGTAAATCCATATGTCTTGTGTTTCTTAATTGTAGTTCGAATGAAATTCGGTACAATTCGAAATGACATATCAAACGGATACGCAAACTACAACGAATATGATACGATAGCTAAGTTACATTATGACTGTCAGGTTTCATCGTACAGTTAGTGATACATCTAGTGGTTTATTGCGAGAACATTCTGTAAAAATTAAGCAAACACGATGTAGTAGTAATAAGATATAGTAGAAAATGATAATATATGGTCAAAAAGATACTACAAAAGACAAGATAAACCATCGTTTTAATCACATTTTAAAACCTTTTATCTATTTAGTTGTAGATGTAAGTTAATATATTATGACTAGTTTCAAAATGCTACAAATTCCTACGTAAGCAATATATCACATTACAGTAAACCTTAACTGTACTATACTTATACTCCACCTCTACCAAGCCTTGCCTTGCCTTGCCTTGCCTTGCCTTGCCTTGCCTTGCCTTGCCTTGCCTTGCCTTGCCTTGCCTTGCCTTGCCTTGCCTTGCCTTGCCTTGCCTTGCCTTGCCTTGCTTGCCCTCTTCTACCAATACAGAACCCAAACCCTGACCAATATTGTAGTACCTTTTGTTTGTTTGTGTCTAGACCCACACAGGGCAAGTATATATTTGGGTGAAAGTGTAGGCAGATATCATTAAAATACAACAAAACGTAAGTACATAATTACTGTACAATGCCATAATAAGATACCAAGTACATTTGATGTAAACACAAGTATAATACGGTTTGGTGATAAACACGTACTCGGAGACATTCACAAAGACATGTAATAGATATTGCAGTTGATGTAATTTAATTATAATTAGAGTAGATAGTAGTAACGGTATATCGTTTTAGAAGAGCAATCTTGATGTGCCATGCCATTTTATCAGTCACATGTAAAACCTTTCTTTCTACCGTTTCATCGTCAAAGGTAGACCTTTCTACTGGCCATTCACAGTAATAGATGACCAATATCAATGAGTAACCGCAAACGGTTAAGTGTTCGTTTTATATCTTGATCAAAATTATAATTCTAATAGACATAATAATTGTGATGCTACAAGGAATAGTAAGTAAACGCTATTTTTTAAAAATTTACAACAGTTAAATATGATTTTTTAAACTTTTTGATCGATTTAAAATTACTTTTTGAAACATAAAGTAAAGACCCTTCTGTTATTTAACAAACTAAGTAAAGCACAGTAGCGTAAAGATGGTCTATAATAAGACAAAAGTGAAGCTAGAAGAGGCCAAAGCTCAAATATCTTACAGTAGACAAAAGTAAACTTTCAAGCTTTACAAAGATATATAATAAAAATTCCAAAAATATTCGCAAAACTCAAATAATAATACAGTATGCTTTTCACATATTTTTCGTAAACTAAGTCTTTAAAACATTCGACAATGACCCATAATATCTTGTAACATCTTCCACTACCACTTAACCTACTCTCAACCCATCTTCAACCCTTGTAACTCATCTCCACCTGTTATACAGAACTTTTGGCGCACCCATCATGTTTACCCCATCTTCATCCTATGTAACTCTTCATTGACACCCTCCTCAAACCCGTGTAACCCATCTTCAATATATTCTAACCCATCTTCAACATTTTCTAACCTATCCTCAATATCTTCCAACCCACCACCCATCCTCGACCCTTATTCTTGACCCTCAGCCGAGATTCCTCCAAAAAAACTGTAACCGCTGAGCGGAAGACCAGCCGGTGGGCGTGGTCACGCGAGGTCAGTTCACGGTTTTTTTTGAAACGCAAAAAAGTGATTTGTTTACCGAAATCATTCCCGACCCCCCTCCAATCAAGAGTGCAAAGCAGAAGGCTCGGGGAAGAGGGAAGGAGAGGGTAGGGTAGAGGAGTGTAGAGATAGGGGAGGGTTGAGATAGGGGAAGAGTTTTAGAGATTATGGAAAGTGTAGAGGGCTTAGTGAGGTAGAGATGGTGAAGATAAGTAAAAGAGGTATCTTATGTTAATAATTTTTAAAAAATTAAAAATTTTTTTAAATTTAATGAAAATGCTATTCTTTATTACTTAAAACTCATTTTTCACACAAATCCTTAAAAGTTTTTAAAAAGCATTTTAAAGTTTGGTCAGGCAAAAAGATCATTTCAAACCTTCTAACACCCCTTAAAACCCTAAAAAACTCAAAAGACCACACCCAAATCAAAGAGAACGTCAAAGAAAACGCTTACACTTGATAGATACAATAACAAAAAGAGACAGCAAACACAACACGAATCGCTGAGAGATCCGCGACGAGGACAACGTCGCCGGGGTGAGAGAACCGGGAGCGGGCGGGGTGAATCGCCGTGCCTGGAGCCACCATTTAGTCCCTGAGGAAATGCAAATACAAAAAAAAGAAAACACAAACATTTACTTGTGTTTTCTTCGTGTACGTTCTCTAATCACTGTTTCTTCGCCGTGATAAGGGATGGAACGGAGGAAAAACAGTGTAAAGATATGATAACATTCGAAATGTTACATATGATTTATAAACTTAAAGAAGCAAAAGTTAGAGTAAACATGTAAACAGCACTGTAGTAGAGTAAGCTAGGATAAGGTAATATCAGGTATAGCAAAGTAGCGTATTGTCGAGTAGTGCAGGCAAAGTAGGATCAGATTTGGAAACGTACGGTAAAGTAAAGTAAAGAATAAGAAAAGGGTCAAAGAAGATAGAGTAGTGTAGAAGTGTAGAATAGGGTAAGGCAGAGTAAAATAGAGTCAATTAAGATAAGGTAAGATACAGTAGAGTAAGGTAAAGTAAAATGGGTTAAAAAAGAAGAAAGTAGACAGAAGTATAGTATGGTAGAGTAAAGTAGGGTAGGGTAGGGTATGATAGGGTAAGGTAGGGTAGAGTTAAAAACTTTAACGTCAATAACAAATCTATTACGTTACATAACATATCTATAACAAACGTATAACAAGCAAAAGAGACAAAAAAGTCAATGTATGACCTACAAAGTGCACTAAGATCAATAACTATTGAGACAGTAACTAGTTACAAATTGTAGCCTTTACTTAAAAAGTCTCACCACAATAATTCAAGTACAATAATTAAGTACCAAACGTCATACAGCTTTTGAATATGTTTAAGTTCCACTTAACATAAGATAATGAAACATACCACAAAAACGTAATTGCTTACATAGAATGTTAAAAGCATAAAAGAGTTACAGTACGTATACGAGTTGTTAAAAAATATTATTGTATGTGATAAATGACGAAGCAAAGTACGCCTACTCGAACAGGTACTGTTATGTACGTACTTGTAACAGATATACGTACTCAAGTGTTCTAGGGTATCATCTTAATCATCTTAATAAAAGAATATGTTAAATACGTACATATACGTCTATATTATTTTAAAAACAACTTGAAAGTTCGTAGTATTCAAACGTTAAAATAAGGAAAAATAATATTTTAAAGATTGTACTGTAAGATAATGCTGAAATACCACAATGTTGCTTAATTTTTTTTCTTTTTTACACTACTGTAAGAAGAATAAAATTTTATCAGTTATTATCTTGACACTTAAGAAACCGGTTCAAAGTGTTAGTATAACCATAGTGTCACAGTATCCAGGCAGTCTTTGATAGAACTTCTATTACAAAGAGTGGTCAGAGAGTTGTTGCTACAGAGAGGGTTTTATCATACTATCAAAGGTCATACAAAAGAAGTATACTGTAGAGTGCGGAGCAGAGCCAAAGCAACCAGTACCCTTCTTTGCCGCTACAAGCCTCTGGCGTTTTTGTTCTAAATTTCCGATTGAACTTTTGTCATTTTTTAGTACCATTTTTGCTTGTACTGTATTAAGCAGTACTAAGTACTACGTACAGTATACACTTTTATCATTATAAGTCTCTTGTTCTCTCTCTACAAGCAAAAACAATTTTTTTTAAATTTAAAAAAAATTTTACTTGTACTGTATAAAACAGTACTATGTAGCTTATCATTACAATTTTCTTGCTCTTTCTCTCAGCAAGCCCAATTAAATAATTGGTACTCTTTCTCTACATGCCCAATTCAACTCTTGGCCCTCGTACGCCTCCCAAGCGATTGACGGCTTCAAGTTTTTTACAAAAGTACATGTTTGTTGTTACGGAAATGTTTGCACTGTCCAGCCGACAAAAAACCTCAAGAATCGAATTGGGCTTCCGCCGAGAGAGTGCGTCAAACGAAGAGACGGCCAGAGCCAACGTTTTGGGTGATCTGTTTAAGCGCGCACGTTGGAGCCGGGTGGTGCAAGGTCAGGGGTTGCGCCGGTTGCGCAATGTTTGTCCAGTCCACGTCGGACGCGCAAGAAAATCACTTCAGCCGGCTGTTTTTTAGACTGGGACAATGGAGGAGACCAAAGAGGATGGGGAAAGGGGGAAAGGTGAAAGGGATCAAAGTGACGTAACAGCCGGGTTTGGAAGCGCGGTTTTAAGAAAAGTGAAAAAAAATATTAAAAGGTAGGGTAGACAAGGGTAGAACAAAATAGAAAATGGTCGAGCAGAATAAAGTAAGGCGGGCAAAAAAAGAGTAAGTTAAGGCAAATAAGTTATGGTAAGATAGGGTAGGGTGGGGGTAAGATATCGTAAGATAGGGTAAGATAAGGCAAATGTAGTTCGGGTAGAAAATGCTAGCTTAGAAAAGCACCCCCAAAAAATTTCTAAAAACTTCAAAAATCTACTGTACCCCAATGTACTTAATACCCTGAAGACCAAGATGTACATATGTACATTTTTTGAGTAGATGGGCAATTAAATATGTAGAAACTAAAGGTGGCTAGGATTAGTTGGAGTGCGTCAAGAAAGCCTAAAACTGGAGCAATTAAAGAAGGTGGGTAATGCGGTTCTTTGATACGAGATATAACATTGTATATGTTGCCATACTTTACAAATCTTATAAAGATTTAGCTGTAGAATCTTATAAAGACTTGGCAGTAGGATTGGCAAAAGCCAAAAGACCTGCCTTTAGCACAATTTTAAAATTTTTATATAAGAGGCGACGTAAGTTTATTGTAATTTAAGTACCCTAGCAAACAAAAAGGCTTATAGCTCATTTACTGTTACTGTAGACATTACTATAAAGCCCTGAACATACTGTAAAACTAATTAAGTGAAAAGCGTAAAGTAAAAATTATGAACACAGTTATACTAAACACATAAAGCTAGTTGTTACAACAAATACTTCTTCTATTTATATACATATAGAAACAATAGTCATAAAGCACGTATACATAGCTATAACCTACAATGTATGAACTTATACAGCATAGGACAAACCCTAAAGACTATTGCAAAATGTGCCCTGCCCTGCTTTGCACTGACCTGCCCTGTTCTGCTCTGCTTTGCCTTTTTCTGCCATGCCTTCCTTTCCCTGTCGCTGTAAAACCTTTTACTAACAAAACCAAAACCCATAAAAAATGTAGTCTCTTCTATTGTTACAGCCACTGTAACTACTCTGTCCCATTATTCTTAAAATTGACTTTTATTGTGTCACGTTAACGGCAGGGTAATTGTGGCAAGTATAGTAATTAAACTTTGTCCAAACGTCAAATTTAGACAAATTCAAAAACGAATAACATAATGGCAGTTGTGGCTAAGGTAGAGCTGAAATTGAGGTATACAGAACCGTTCTCATTATTACAAAATTTCAACACAACATGTTACTAAAGTATAAAATAGAGAATGTAGTAAACTATTGAAGATACAATTTTTGTACTCACATCACAAAACGCTTGATGAAATAGTATAACGTTTACAACAAAATATATTTCCTACCCTACCTTCACTTATCCCACCCACCTTCACTTACACTCTCCTACCCTTACCTACCACCACCTACCCTATCTTACCCTACTCTAACCTACCCTACCTTACCCTGCTTTACCCTACCCAAGTTTTCACGGTACAGAATACTGTTACTTCGAACAAAAATTTGCGCAATCTGCAAATCCTCTTAGGCAAAAAACAAACAAATCGCGCTTCCGTGACTCTCCGTGTGACCTGAGGTCATCAAAAGCAAAAAAAGTTTTCAGTTGCAAAATTGAAAGAAATTGCTGAATTTGAAAATTTAAACAAAATTTAAAAATAAACTAAAAAATATGTCATCATAACAAAAAAAATTTGAATAAGGTAAGCCTGTCATGCTCATTCCGAGCATTCTTTGACTATCCTTACACTGTAGGGCACCGCCTAGTCTGCCTTAAGAACTTAAAAAGCTAAGAAAGATCAAATTATATACATGTATATATTAACAATGACATTTCACGTTTGCTGTTAAAGAATGACATCAGTAATTTAGAAGATTAAGAGTATTAAACAAAAGATATTGTAAGTTAGTAGTCGTTTGTTTGTTTGTGTTCAGAAGAATTCTATGTTTATAAAAGGTAACAGTTCAATAATAACGGCTATAAAATTACTTATTTAATATAAACTTAACATGTTAGCCTAGCTGAATTTATAATGACAGAAATATAAAAATTTTATAAAAAATAATGAGCACCGCTCCAGTTTAAGAAACAAATTAAAATTTTTAAAATTAAAAAACCGCGCCTACTGTAATATTCGAACGGGAAGGTCATTCGAATAGTTAACATTTGCGTTTTACTCCGAACTAAAATATTATTCATAATTCTGCAAAATGCCTTTCTTCTTCTGACATGACTCGAACACCGCAAATTTGCATAAAATCTCGCCTTCAAAGTTTTCAAATTTCTTGATAAATTTTAAAAATTAATTCAAAATTTGAATGCTGCTTTCCTTGCCTTGCCTTGCCTTGCCTTGCCTTGCCTTGCCTTGCCTTGCCTTGCCTTGCCTTGCCTTGCCTTGCCTTGCCTTGCCTTGCCTTGCCTTGCCTTGCCTTGCCTTGCCTTGCCTTGCCTTGCCTTGCCTTGCCTTGCCTTGTCTTGCCTGGTCCGGTCCTGCTTGCTTTGCCTTGCGATGGCCACTCCTGGCCTTCTTTACCTTTCCCTACCTTGATATGTCATGGTCTGCCTTGCCCTTTATTATCTTGCCCAAATATGCCCTGCCCTGCGAGGCATATCTTGCTTTCTTCTGGCCGTGCCTTGCTCTAAGCTATATAAATATATGTCATAAAAACAAAAGCCTTTCCTAGTCCTGCCATGCCCGGCCTTAGCTTTTTTGTCTTTTCCTACCCCGCCTAGTCTTCTTGATAACATTTTAGTTTTTTTCATTGAACCCTACCTTTTCTCACCCACTTTCTTCACCCTACCCTCACCTCTCCCCCTGAAAGTTTGTGGCCATATTTAATATGCGAAAGATGGAATGTCCATTAAATGTGCATTATCTCCTTTCCCGTCCCAACCTTTTTTCATCTTTTGCGCGCATAATTTCCAAAACTCTCTCAGCGACGTGGCGGCGCCTTTTCTGGCCGTGAGTCAGCCGTTCCGTTCGGAAATCCTTTCAAATTCACGGTTTACGAGTTCTGACCAATGTCCATTTCTTTCCATGGGTTACGGTAGAGAAGGCATTTGGTATTGAAATCGGAGAGAGAATTGAGAGGGGGTAGAGTGAGTAGAGAGGGGGTGAGAGACGGGTGAGAATTATGAAAAGAAGAGAGAAATTAAAGAAATAAAGGTAGAAAAAAAGAAAAAATATCCAAAAAAAAACTAAAAAAATAATAAAAAATATAAAAAAACTCAAGAAAACCCCAAAAAATCAAAAAAATAGAGAACAAGAGATCAAGAAAACAAAGGAGAGTCCGGAGAAAGAAAGAGTGGAACGGCGAGATTAAAATCAACGTTCCGAGCTAAATATTAGAATAGAATATTGGAATTCAAATTGGTTTTTGGATATTATAATCAAAAACCGTGTCTCAGTCCAAAAAGAATGGCACAGAGTTTTAAAAAATTTCATATTACCCTATGTTACAGTAGGCAATTTTATAAATTTTAACTGTAAAATTTTTATACAAAAATTTAATGGAAAACAGATTTTTCTGTATCTAAACTACTTTTTCTTCTTCTCCCCCTCCTTTTTCCTCTCACATTTTTAAAAATTTAAACCTTTAAATTGCAATAGCCTTCCCTTCTCGTATAACAAGTACAAAGATCAAGTTAATTTCTCCAAAACTTTTATCAAACCTAAGAATAATCTGAAAAAAACGCGAAAAATTGCTTTGAAATGCAATTTTGGACCTCACGCAAAGAAGAGAATAACAGTATTGTAATGATAATATTTCTTTTCATACCTTCTAATCTACACCTGTGTCAAGTTTTTTTAAAACGAACGTAGTGCGATTCGGTGCCTGGCAAAAAAATGTATGAAGTTATAAAAAAATGCTTTGCCCTGCCCTGCCCTGCCCTGCCCTGCCCTGCCCTGCCCTGCCCTGCCCTGCCTTGCCCTGCCCTGCCCTGCCCTGCCCTGCCCTGCCCTGCCCTGCCCTGCCCTGCCCTGCCCTGCCCTGCCCTGCCTTGCCCTGTCTGCCCTGCCCTGCTCCGCCCTTCTTTACCTTATTCTTCTCTACCTTAATGTATCATATCTAACCCTACCCTATCCTATCTTAGCATGTCTTGCCCTACCTTGTCTTACACTATCATACCCTACCGCAATATCTACCTTACCATTACCTTAGCTTTACCAAGCCTCAGTTTTCGCTTAACTTTACTATAGCCCTATCCTATGTCCTATCTTGATATCATAGTTTTACTTTACCAAACAGCTATTTAAATCTTGTATCAGTCTTACATCATTCAAATCTTAGTCCTTTCTTAACTTCACCCTAAAACAGTACCAACACAATCACTTTGTCTACAACACTATACAAAAACCTAATTCATAACCATGTTCTACCTATAACATACCCAAACTCCTTGAAGCCTTTCCCCGTAAACACCCGCCATAAGAAAGTTAATTAACAAAAGATTAATGTCCCAGGACTGTTTACAAATCTGCATTTCAATGACGTTCTAAAATTAGTTCACTTGGAGTTGTTCGTTATCGTTTTCGACGAAATGTAGTTGTTATCAGTGCTCAAAGTATATTGTTTGTGGGTCATGGTGGTTAAGGTAGTTGTTCGAGAACGACCTTTTGTAAAAGGTAGTGTTTTGCACGTCTTTTTTGAAATTTAAAAGAAATAAAAGTTCTTAAAAAATATCTAAATATCAAAAAAGTCTTGTCGTTTTGTACTGTGAGTAGTAGTTTAAATTGGCGACAAGATTTTATTCTTAGGCTAGTAACAAGAAAATTTTTTTAAAAATTTATATTAACTAAAGAGTGGTAAAAAAAGTAGTATAAAAATTTACATTTTAAACCTAATTGTTTTTACTATTCTTGCCTATCTTCTCCTTCTCTTATACTCTTACTGTAAAAGAACGCGCAGAGAAAAAACTTTTAAAAGTAGTAGTTAGACCTAAAAGAGGACCCACTAAGCCTAAGCTGTGCCGAAGAAATGTTAAAAGAGAACGGATCGAGTCATTATACGTGGGCCTGAGGGTCTAAACCCAAACCTCATAAGCTGGGCCGAAAAAATTGAACCCCGGTTTTTTGCAAATCTAATTGTGAAAAATTATGCAAATTTTTAAAAATTAAGAAAAATTTATTTTAAATTAAATTTATTTTTTCATTTTGAACTTTCGAGGAAACCCCTTCTTTGCCTTATCAGTAGACTTATTTAAAGCAGACAACCAGACCCCTGAGTAACCTGTAGTTTCAAGCTTATTCTTCGAAATCATTAGACAAAATTCGTGTTGATAACAAATATCTGAAAGGTTTGACAAAAACATTTTCAAGTTTTTTATTTACAACTGGCAAATTGAATTTTTTTATTCTTTTATGATTGAATTTTTGAAAATATGTAAAATACGGTAAATTTAGGTCACTTCAATTTTATTTATTTTTTAATTTTCAGTTTTTTTATTTTGCTTTCTTCAATCGTCTATAATTACAACTTCAAGACGTATAACTAGGTTAGTTGACAAGCTGATGAAGTACATAGTAACGTACGGTGCTGAGGTTTAAAAATGCAGAAAAAAGCCGATAGTGCTCCTTATATTTGACGTATCTCGTAGTTGGGTCATTCAGGTATTTCATTGTTTCTAGAGTCTATAAGGGTAGGTTAGAATAGGGTAAGGAATACTGACAACATTGCTGTTGATCTTTTAATACCTAAATCAGACCTTTCGATACCTAAAACAGTCTGTCGCTCATGCGTTCGGTTTCAGCTGGCACACGGTCGTACCGAAGCACGTTCCAACATTCTTGTTTGCAGAGGTTTGTTTGTTTTGACCCCTTAAGTGAGGGAGGGGGGCTTCCTTGTTCCCGGGCGTGACCACTCTTGTTGATTGACCAAAATTACAAAAAATACGAAAACAGGTTTAATCATGACAATTGAAATCTTTAAATTTTATTCAAACTGACTAATATCCGGATAGTCAATGTTAAAATACGTCAAGCGCAAATCGAATAATTTTAAAATTTTAAATTAAAAACCAATAGAATAGGTATCAAAAACCACTCCTTGATACACTTTAAACTTTAGTTGTACTCTTGTTTTCCTTTGCTTCTGGAGAAATGGCTGATAATGACATTATCCTATTACACTTATCAGTTGTTTGTTAACAGAGATCTATTTTTATAGACTTATCACTTCTTTTAGGTTACATTCAAAAGTTTCTAAACTTAATTTTTTAATTTTTTTAATTAAAAATTTATAAAAAAGTTTTTAAAAAAGGTAAAATACGTTTGACGGTCGATTAACGAACAACCTTGATATATTCAGCCAACGTTTTACAGTGCAATTAAGAGTTCTCTATACGAAAGCCTCCTTATAAAAAACAAATTAAACATCCTCAAGCCATTCGTTATACAAGAGTACTACATTAATTTTAAAATTTAAAAAAAAATTTTATTTTACAGTATGTTTTATAGTTTCAAGTCAAAGTTTAATAAAAACGCTGACAATGCCCAAACTAATGATACACTAGTGATAAGGCTGTTTTTGTTTTTCTTGAAACAACCAAACGTCTGTCACAGAACGGTGCGAACAGCTCGTGAACAAACAGTTATCACATCGTTTTGCATTAAAACATAAAACTACAAAAACCATATACTAAAACTAACATTTTACTTATATGACACATAATTTATCTAATACAACATTAAAAAAAATAAAAATCTACTACTATATGGCCCCAAACTGTAAATCACTACATCATTCCCTTAACCATCTTACCACGCCACCCCTATCATACCTTCAACCGTCGCCACCCCTGCCATCAAGACTTACCTATAACACCCATATTATTATTAATACTATGTGAAATACGTCACAATCCTTAGCACATTGCTGTTACTCTTACCTGTTATGTTAATCGGCCAAAATCCCCCGCCGCCCTAACAAAGTAAAATCCTCCCGAAATACGCAATTGTGACGTATTTTACCCTCGGAATATTACCGTATCTTCCGCGATTTCCAAATTTCTAACCTTTTTTTCTTAATTTACTTGCCCAGTAATCCGGGACCAACATACGACGATGGTTGGGGAACAACACTTGATAGTACATATTGAAGTAGCATTTTCAAAAATTTTGAAAAATTTTGAGTTTTGAGGGTATTGTACTTTGAACTTTTAGGTAATGACAATATATTATTTAATTGTCACATACAGTGAAACTTCTGTATAACAAATGGCTTGGGGATGTTAAACTTGTTCGTTATAATAGTTTTGGTACAAAAAGCTCTTAACTTGCACTATGTAATAGCATATTATATAGGTAAATTAGTCCAGTCCAGCCCCGTTTTAGGTTTAGTTATCAGGTTGTTCTCTTAATACTGCATCCCTTCTCAAAGCAAATTTGTGGAGTACGGGGCGCAAAATAAAATTATGTGAAAAACCTAATATAAGGAATTTTTGTTATAATGGAGATTGTTATACAGGAGTTTCACTCTACTGTTGATTATATATTGTAAATTTTTCAATAAATTTCGTAACATTTAAAAAAAATTTTTTTTTTCCTTTTTTAAAAATTTTTATTTTTTGTATTTTTTTGTATTTTTGCATTATCTGTCCTCGTATTTAACACTTTCTTTACCTATTTTTGTCATAAATATAAATCCAATAAATTTTGTGACATTTCGTCTAAAATAAGTTTTCCTAATTATTTTTTTTGAATCTTCATTTTTCTGGTATACCACCGGTATTTTTCCAATTTTCAGGCATAAATTTAGGTTTTGTGTTTATTTCACTTCGTATTTTACCTTCCTTCTAGCAATCTTTTTCCACATTTTTTCAATTCTCAAAAATATATTACCTAAAATAATATAGATTTATTAAATCTCTCACTCGATATTTCGATTTCTGATAATTATGGCAATGTAAAGTGGAAACACTCCCAAATCTAATCTTTGTGTTATAGATCTGGTTCGTTGCTTCATGGCAGGGCGGTGGTACCGTTCTCTTTTATGCTCTCGTCGCTGGCTAAAACAATATATATTGAGGTAGGTTTTGAAGAGTTTTGAAGGAAAAATGAATTTTTTACAATTTATAATGTCTGGTCTATGTTAATATAATTATTTTTTATATTTTTACTTTCTGATTTCGGGTTTTGAAGTTTAAAAAATTAATGATTTGTTGCCTAAAACTCTAAATTTGTCGTAGTTTAGGTATGATTTTAGGGGAAAAACGATTTTTTTCAATTTTTTGATGTTTATACTAAGATAATATAACAATATATGGCCTTTTTATCTCCATTTTTAGTTTCAAAATTCAAAAAATTGATTATTTATTACCTAAAACTTTAAATTTTCTCTTATTTTAGGTAACAACCCAAATCCAAACTCAAAAACCCTTAATAAAGCTTACCCTGATCAAGTTCCTGCACAAGGTCCGTCATGTTGCTTGTGATGGCCTCAGCAGCGTTGAGCAGATCACCTTGAAGTTGTGTTATCTCGGGGAATGGTGCTGGCTCGCTTTGGCGGAAAGCGTTTGTTATCATTGTGCCAAGCCCATTCAACTCTTCTGGATTCACGCCCAAAGCCAACGGTCGTTTGGTTTGGCCGTCCGATGGAGTCTGGAGAGGTGGGTTTAGATTTTTTTTGAAATTTTGAAATTTAAAGAGGGTAGCGTAAAGTAAGGTAGCGATGGGTAGGGTAGGGTTTTGTAGGGTAGCTAAGGAGGGTAGTGTAGGGCAATGTATGACATGATATGTTAAAGTAAGGTAAAATAAGGCAAAACAAAGCTAGTGGCAGGCTTAAAACCAAACCAACTCACATTAAGTTGTACCATCAACCTCTCGAGCTGTTGCATCAACTGTCTCCTGACCTGTTGTTTCTCCCTCATTTTGGCTTCCAATTCGGCCGTTCTGTCACGAATCCCTGCCAAATGGGGTGAGCTGTCTACTAAATGTTGTTGTTGTTCCATCATTGCCATTTCTCTTAACATTTCATTGTTCTCCTCTTCTAACTGAGCTATCACTGCTCTCTCATCAATAACATCAGCGATTGGGCCGACACGTTTTAGCTTTTTGAGGGTTGGAACGTGCTGAAATTGAAATTTAAAAAAAATTTTAAATAGGTAAAATTTACTTACTACTCCCCCCCCCCCTCAAATTTAAAATTACTCCTCCGTCTCCCCCCCCTCAAACAAAAAAAACCCGCCCAATAAAAATACATGCCAAAACATAACCTACACTAGTCCTCCCAGCCAACTTGGCAGCATATCGTGCTATCAGTTTGTGCTCGTCGTCCATGGCGTACCCGTTACCGTACTGTCCCGGCAGCAGTCCAGACGTCCATTCGTTGATCGGCTCTGGGGGTTGTTGATAGCGATTTGAGGATGGGGTCATTGGCACAATGTTGGACAGGTCGAGGTATCGTTGAGGTCGAGGTTCGAAGACGCGCTCCGACTTCTGCGACACTAGTGGCATACATTGGAGGGATTTGTGGATGGAATGGGCGATTTGCTTTGTCGGGGATTTCTGAAAGGTTTAGGGGGTGATATAGGGTAGGGTAAGTTAGATCAGAGTAAAGAGAAGAATAAGCTAAGTAAAAATTTTGTAGGACCAGGTTACGCTATCTGAACCACTAAATGTTACACTTACATAACTAGAATACTCTTTCATTTCATGCTCATTCGAGTGAGATTGACTGATCCGCCCCCTCCAAAAGCAAGATTGGCACAGCTGATAGTTCGGACACCTCTGACATTTGTATCTAAACCCAGTGAACGATCGTGCTTGGCAAGCATCACACACTACAGGATGATACACATGCTCCACCGACGCCATTCGATGCAACAGCGGTAGCCACATGAGGCACGGTGGACAGGATTCGCCCATTATTGTGTCCAAAAACAGATTCAAACTGACTTCGGTCGAGGGTTTGAAACATTGTTGAAGCGAGGTCTCGGAGAAGCCAAAGGTCGGGGCCTCGAAGACGGCCGTGGGCAGGGCGAGGACTTGTTGTAGGTACTCGGAGAACTTTTCGTATTCCATTCGACCGGTCGAGTCTGAGATTTGGGAGAAGACATCTGGAAATTTTAGGGTTGATTAACCTTGGCGTAAATTTAAAAATTGAGGATTTTTGAGCGGGGTAATTTGCTTTTTTTTGAACGGGGGGGGGGAAGGTGTGGGGTGATAAAACAAATTTTTTAAAAGATTGATAAAGCTGGTTTTAAAATCTTATAAAAAAAATTGTTTTTTAGCGGGCGGGGTAAAAAAAATTTTTTTTGGGATGGGGTGGTAGAACTTTTTTTTTGTATTATGTTTTACAAATCAACTGAAAGGTCAAAAACATATTTTATTTAAATTTAAGGGCGTTGTAAAAAATTAGGGGGGGGGGTGGACTTTCAAATTTTTTTTTATTTCAAAAACCCCAGTTGCCATTTCAAACTTACATCTCAGCTTATCTACCAATTTACCCGCACACAATGTGGCCAACCCAATTTTCGTAGCAAATACCGTAACCCGGTTGATATGTTGTCGATCGTAGGCGCCTAACATAAAACTCAGTAAAGAAGAGATACTCTTGTCCGTGTCAACGTGCTGTGAGGTCGGTAATCGTTTGTTGAGATTGTGGAAGATACTGGTCAATAGGAGTTCTAGGCGAGATAGTTTTAGACTGGCTGTGATTGGCATGGCGTTCAGGCCGTTCTCTCGAAAGGCTTCGATCATGTCCCATATTCCTACTAGGTGGACTGAAATTAGAGGGAATGTTATGAAAGGGTAGGGTGAAATGGTAAATAAAGTGTCGCAATTTTATGCTAGGTGTTAACACAGTAAAGTTTAGTAAAAGTAGGGCTGTGTAGGCAAGAAATGGTATGGTGAGGGCAGGGTAACTTATGTTACGGTAGGACAGGGTAAACTATGGTACGGTGAGGTAAAGCATTTCGGTACTGGGACGTAGACTAGGTTATGGAACGGTGGGTAGAGTAGGATGAATTATGTTATGGTAGAGCAGTGTAAGTTATGTTACGGTGAAGTAAGGTAAGTTATAGTACGGTGGGGTTGGGTAGGGAAGCACAGGGTAGAACAGGTCAGGGTAGGTTAAATTAGGGTAAAGAATGCTTAACTATGATAGATTAGGGTACTATATGGTCAAATTCTAAAGTAAGGTACCACTAAGATATAAATTAACCTACCGTTGGTCTTTTTCTGAATAAAACGAAGTTTGCACGCGGTTCTGTAAGTTGCAAATCTAATCGAGTCAAAGTCTTGGACGCCTGAAAAAGACATTCTATAATATTTTTTTCAATATAAAATTTTTTTTGTTTTAAATTTCAAAATTTGTAATTTTCTTTGTTCGCCATGCCCTTTTGCAAACCCCCCTTCCCCATTTTCCCTTTCCCTTACCCCCTCCCTGTCCCAATATTTTGTTTTTGCAAAGAAAATCCGGAGATTATGCTAATCAGTTATGGCTAAGTTTGTTACACTTTTGGCATTAAGGCAGTGGGAGGGCCAAGTTTCTCAATGTTTGGCAATTTTGTTTTGAACTTTGGACCAAAAATGGTGGAAAAGTGCATTTTATGGATTTTATTGCGTTTGTAAACAAAGGTAATGGGCTCTACTTTTCTGTACTATAACCGTGTTTTTATATTAGTACTAGTATGTACTATAACATTATTATAGTATTAGTACTATTGTGTACTACAATGCTATTGTAGTACTAAAGAATGCTATACAAGGCTTTTAAAGGTTTAAAAAAATTTTTGTTGTGAATTAAGAAAGTCTTGTCGTTTTTTACAGTGCAAGTACATATAATTTTGCGACAAGACTTTTTAAACGCTCTATATTGATCTTATAATTGGTTTAAACTGGTCTCAAAAGCATTTTTTATAGCTGTTAGCGTCCATATCGCTATGAACACTCATAGATAATATCAGTACAAAGCCGTATCCAAATAAAAAACAAAAAAAGCTCTTCAAAAAGACCAAAAACTGCCAAAAAATCTTAAAAACGGCCGAAATTTATCTCAAAACCTCTGAAAAACCCTACAATATCTCCAATTTTAAGCCAAAAAACCTACGCATCTGATCGATGAGGGACTGTAGCTCATCGCCATTGTTGGCCGGGGTGACGGTGTGATCGGGCTGGTTCACAGGCGGCGGCCACATGGTCATTACATAGGGGAAGCGCGTCCTTTTTGAGTGCAATTTTTTGCAGAAGTGAGGCCAAGAAAAAGTCTCTTTTGCACTCTCTCGCTTTCAACCCGATGGCACGGCCCTCGGGGCAGAAAGCGGGGAGAGGGAAAAGACGGGCCCGATTCCCTTTCGGTCGATTCCCTTTTCACCAGCTTTTTTCGGGGCCGCTAATTCTACCGGCCCTCCCGAATTGCATCGATTCCCTTTCGGCCGCCCAACGTTCAAAACACAAAACAAGTTTGGGTTGATTTTAGGTGGTCTATTCGGCCATTTTTAGCTGTTTTAGGGTCTTTTTATTTATAGTTTTGGGGTGTTTTCCTAAATTAGTAGGTTCAGTACAGGGCCGTTTTATAAGCTAGTAGAACGGTCTTCTAAGTACAGTAGTACTCCTGTAATAGGCTGATTTTAGGTAGCTCACTAAGCTATTTTTAGCGTTTTTAGGGTTTTTTATTTATAGATTTAGGTTATTTTCTAGCTTTAGTACATGGCCGTACTTATAAGTTAGTATTAGGTTTTTCAAATAATTCTGTGCTTCCTAATCCTAAAAATTTGCTTTAAGAAGGGCGCAGATTTAGTTGAAGAACATAATCAAAGTAGCTGTTCAGACTTAAAAATCATATCTTTGCTATTTCATTTTACAAACTTAACAATGATGACGTCTCCTTTTTAAAATTAATCTTCTTAGTTTATGTCCGGGAAATAAACATACGGCTTCGAATGTCAGTGGTTTGTTTTGTCTGAAATTTAAGATTAATTGACTTGTTTTTCACAGAAAAATATATTTTTAGCAAAGGTAGATAATTGAAGGATAACAGTGACGTAGTTTCTGTGTCTAGCAAAGTTTTTTATGTACACCTGCGAAAAATTTTATAATGGGTAAGAAAGGTTGAGGTAGGATAGAGTATGGTAGAGTAGAGTAATACAGTTTAAGGTAGAGTAGGGCAGGGTAGGGTGTTTTAAAAAAACTATTAATTTTACACTACAGTATCTTTTTTAAACCGCGAATAATCATCTGGGATAGGTTAGGTTAGAAATTGGCATAGTGTTTTAAGCTTGCAACTTTGTCAGCTTTTGACGTTGAGGTCTTCCCTTGTTAGACCTTTTGGATTACCTAAACATATTTTATTTACAAGCCTAATATTTCACCACACACTATCATAAGCGAAGTATATTTTCAAAGATTTCGCTGATTCCTTTCAATGAATCATTTCCGACTTCCGTATTTCGTGCCAATTAGCCCTGAAGGCCTGCAGTTTTGTTTTTCTTGTTTCGTAATTAAAACCTCACGTAGTTTTTAGGTAATAAGGGATTATAATATTATGGTTTGTCAGCTAAATATAAATGTTGCGGGTAAATCTTGTCTTGAAATAGTTGTGGCTATATTTGTCATGTTTGCATGTTGGATATGAGGTGGATTTGGAAGGGGGGGGGGAGTGGGAGGATGATTTATGAGGTCTTTTTTAATAGGCTGATATAGATTTTGGAAAAAATTGATATAGTGGCATCACAGTGAGTATCGTGGTTCGTCTTGTACTGTAATTCCATTCTTTTTGTCTCGAGGTTTCAAAAAATGCCTGAGGGCTGAAGCAACGGTCGGAAAACCAGTTCTTGTTTTTTCTCTTTTGTAGTATATCTTTATTAACAGTATTGTATATTGTCTTCCTCTTATGACAAACTTATTACTTACTACGTCTACATTAAGTTATCTTGTCCTTCAAAACAAGATTAATGTAATAGGTTTGTCCTCCTCCTCCTCGTTTTGAAACCCGAGCTTAAAAATTGAAGGAGGAACAGGAATGAATGACATGACATCGAAAAACAGCTGAGACAGTCGGAAACATAAAAACCATAAAGCACATTAATGTTGTAATAAATGCATCACAGACTTTGATGACTCAATGGTTTGTTCAAGTATTGGGTTGTACAAATAGTTCTGTGCCCCTAACCTTAAAAATTTTATTTGAGAGGGTGCACAGAATTATTTGAAAAACCTAATACTATATTTAAACGTAGACATAATTTGCAAATTGAAATTTTAGAACTACCAATACAGGCTGGTAAAACATACTGTAAGGTGATAAGGTCAAGCATGACATTAAATTTTTAAAATTACAACAAAAAATGGAGTAAAAAGCAGTTAAAATCAATAAAGAAAACAACGCTAATAAAAAAGGAACATGAAATTTTGATACAGGAAACAAACTTGCAAAGAAACATTAATTTGAAAGTTGTTCCTTAATTAATGAGAAAACAGACGGCTTAAAAGTTCCAGCTCTAAATTTATGTTTTATGGCAGTTCGGGAGACCTTCAACAATTTTATAGTGGAAATACTGGCTTTAAAACAGCAAAAAAGTTAAAAGATTCAAGTTTAGTACCAAGAGTACCATTTGTCGTTGAACAAAACCAGGTTAGTTCTGTACGGTGAAGTGCTATTTAAAACTACAGTGCTTTTATAGTCTGTACTAGGATTCATCTGTAAAAGACCTTACTAGATTCAACTCTACTCTGACTCCAGCCCCAGCTCAGCAGCCTTTTAAGGGGGTTGAATCGGATTGTGCGGGCCCATAGAACAAAATGAAGGCCCCACGGGCTCAACGTAGGCTCTGCAAGAACAAGAGATTTGGCTTGCAAAACTAAATTATTGGTCATTTAGGGCACAGGAGCAGTACTATACTAGTTGTTTTAGTTATTATTTTAAGGAATTTATAAAAGGGCCGGGCCTTAAGTTTGAAAAGGACCGTCTCCGGAGGCACGGGACTATAATAATCGTTAGTCTGTAAAATCGGACTAGCTTCTATCTCTTTTACAGGTTTATGCCTCATCTAGGCTAAAGTAAAGATTTTTATTGCAAATGTATGCATCACAAGAACCTTTGGGATGTATTCATTTGCAAAAGATCAGTCATTATTATTGATCAAAAGCTTTGGTCGAAATTTGTTTTGACCCAAACCTCATGGCTAGACAAGAAAAAAAAAATTAATTTCGACATTGAATGATAGATGAACGCCGTTCTGAAATGGCATATTACTCAAGGTCTTGGATGAGTAATATCCACTTGAAATATGCTTTTTGAAATTTGAAGTTTAAAAATTCTATACTTTTTTAAAAGCTTGAAAAATACATTTTTTGAAAAAAAATTTCAAATTAAAATTTTAAATTTCAAAAAATAGGCTATGAAAATTTTTAAAATCAATTTAAAATTTTAAAAAGTTTTTTAAAAAATCATATCTACCTTCAAAGTACAGTAATTATTTTTGTTTTTATAACCACGACCGCCTTCGAAATGTCACAAAAACTGTTTTTTTTATTTCGCTAGGCCTCCCACTCTTGATCAGCACCTGGCACAAAAATAATCGCAAAAAAGTCGGGCCGGAAAACAAAAGATTGCCTCGGGGCATTTTGTGTCCCAATCGCTCCATTTTCACACATTTTTGTTCTACTTTTTGGTTAAAGTTATGCCATTACAAATACGAGATGAAAGTGTGTTTTGTCTCGACTTTACGCATCAGGTAAGGGCTACTGTAATATTGGTTTTTAAAGTTTTGAAATTATGTAAAATTGGGTAGAATAATAGATTTTTAAGCTATATGCGACTAAAAAAATTAGAACTTTAGCTAAATAAACAAAAAATTTGATGAAAATGATAATTTTTATGACTTATGGCATGAACGTTAAAGCACTTTCCTATATATTTATACTTTCAAGAGCCTAGGAAGTAAGTTGGCCACGTGCAAAAACAAAGTCTTATTTACGACAATATTTATAAGATTTATTTCAAAAATCAATCAATTTTAAAGTAGACTACAGGTCATTTTTTTGGCATTGATTTGCAAATAGGTACTATGTGATTTGCATTGAAATAAAATTTTTATTTATAAAACCTTTCTTAAAGTTTGTATTAAAATAAAAATATGTATGGTATCAAAAAAGTGTTTGAAACACAATGCCAAAGTTGCCAAATTGGCAGGGACTCAAATATTTCAATTTTAAAATGCAAAATCACGAGGTGAAACTTTTATGTATATTAGTACTAGTACAAAAAATTCATATAAAAAATTTTAGTTGATTTTGAGTAAGACAGATTAGGTACTTTCTTTGTAAGGTTCAAGTTTCCTCTCTTGTCACTTCAGTTTGGAAAGTCGTATTTTACAATTTTTGTTAAAAAATTATAAAAAATATTGAAGTGTGATGAATTTGAATAAAAATTTGTTTTATGACATAAAAAGTTCTATTCTTTTACAAAAAGTCATTATAATAAGTCTTTTCAGAGACAAAAGAACTTTAGTCCATTTGAAATCACTATTCCTGAATTGGTCTACAAAAAGGGTACCAACAGTCAAACAGCCTTTATTTTTGACTCAGAACGGATGAGTTTCAGCTTTGAAATGATCAAAATGGAGGTAAGTCAATGGGTTTTTTATGCTTTACTACAGTGTAACTCTTGTATAAATGAACTTTTCTTCAAAGAACTTTCATATTTACGATTGGTTGTAAAGGAGTTCTACTGTATTAGGTTTACCTTTTCTACTTTTTTTTCTAGCAGGGATGACCAGACTACGTATTTTACATAACTAATTACAGATGGAATACTTGGCTACTGGTTTTGTTGCAACGGGTTTGAAGAACATGGATCGTATTTTAATTTGTGGTCACAATCACAGTCAGGTTTTGCTATCAGCTTTGGCCGCTTCTCGTGCTGGACTAGTGTTTTCTTTGGTTGGAGCCAATTCTATTGCTAAACCTGAACAATTGGAACATCTACTGAGAACGGTGGGGTTTTACTGTGACTTGCACTAACAAAAGCTTTGTTTTTAGGCCCGGGTAGGACAGGTTTTTTAGGGAAGGGGGGGGAAGGGGCGGGGAATAATTTTTTTTTTAATTTTGGGGGAGGGTAGGGTAAAAACACAAATTTTGTAAAATACGTACTTTCGAAATCGTATGGTACATGCTATAATATATTGTTATCTTAATAATTTTAAAACTTTTTGAAATAAAAGCCTTCAGGGTGAATTCCGAGCAGTAATTCTATTTTCCTCACCAAATGGCGGTGGATCTGATGCCATGTACGACCTGGTAGAAAGTCTATGCCCAGAAATCAAAAAATGTGTCAGAAGCAAGCTAAAGTCAGCCAGGTTGCCTAAGCTTACTCATGTTATACTGGGTGACGAAGATCACAAACATGCGTAAGTTTTAAAATTAATATTTTATATATTTTTAAAAAGATGTTACAGATCTTGCCGTTTGTTGCCTTGAAGATCCAGATAGTTTGGTTGGGTAGGGTATTAGAAAGGGACTATTAAAGAAGTCAATTTCAGAGGTACGTGGACATTGTCTGAGATTTACGGGAAATGTACGCCGCCGCGGATGGAAAAGCTTCCAAATTACTTGCAGTGGAACTCTCATCGTTTGGCTTGTATTCAGTTTACTTTGGTAAGTTTTGGAAAATTTTTTTAAATTTAAATTTAAGCCTATCGAAATTACTTTTAACTTGCATTTTAGTAAAGGCTCAAACATTAATATCAAAAATTTTTTTTTGTTTTAAAAATTTAAATTTTAGGGCTCAACCGGACCTCCAAAAGCAGCAGGCTTATCACATTATCAACTGATTAATGGCTGTCGAATCGCTTCAAATATTATTGGAATTCGAAAAGGAGTAAGTGAATAATGAAAAATTTATCGTATTTTACATTTTATTATTTTTTTGATTGATAAAGGAACTGCTTTTCGTTCGTTATATTATACAAAAGTTTTACTGTACATAAACATAAATTTAAAAAATTTAAAATTTTTGTTGATTTCAGAGCATCATGGCATGCGCATTGCCATTATACCGCATACCTGTATTTGGATTAGTAGCTTTCACGCCTTTTATGTTTGAAAGTCGTACTATCATTTCTGAGCCTTCACCAGTACCTAGAATGCTCATCAGTTCTATTTTAATGCATCGGTAGGGCATTTTAACTGTATTTGTACTATGTTGTAACAGATGTAGCACATTAGAACATATTTCAGTAAAATCTAAAGTATATACTGTATTTAACAAAAAATGGAGCATTACTGTAAGATCAAGAGATACATTACTTTCGAGCTAACACAATATATTCTTAATGACATTTCAGATGCACTCACCTTGTATCAAACTCAATTGCTATTAGATTGTTGTTAAAAATGGCAATGGCACAAAAAGTTACAGTACCTTCGGTAGAAACAGTAATATTGTTGGGTGACCGGGTTGGCCGTGAATTGTTGGCCAGTTTGGAGAAAATCATGAAAAACGCTAAAAGAATTGCTGTAAGTTTAATTTACTGTATGTGTTTGAGTTGAAGACACCTTACCTAATCTTATCCTAGTCTGACTCTGCCCTAGCCCTACTTTGGCTCCAGCCCTGTTCTACCTTAACTTAATCTCGGTCTTACTCTAATCCTATCTTAGCATGTTCAATTGATTTTAGATTTTTTAAAATTTTTTGATATCTTTAAAATGGCAATTTATAAAAATTCAATAATATGCATTTTAGGTTGGTATGTTGTTGACTGAAATAGGTACAGCTCCGGTAATCAGTGATAATACAACAAATTTGATCAAATCAATTGGTAAAGCCCTTCAAGGATATCAGGTAGGCTAAAACTTTATAAAAAATTATTTGTGGGATTAAAATTAATGTAAAATACGTATAACTATCTTATGGGTTAAGATTAATTTTTCGTTCAATTAAAAAAGTTTTATTTTCTAAAATTTTGTATTTTAGACGTATATCTGTAATTAGACATCATTTTGTTTATTTTAGGTAGATATCAAGCCAATTCCAAAGCTTCAAAGCTCGAACGGACATACGATTGGAGAGTTGAGAGTAAAACCTTTGGAGAAGACAAAGTTCATGGGTTATGGACCTGATTTTAATGCCAATTTGGACTGGATTGATACTGGGTAAGGGCTTAAAAATTTTGATTTGAAATGCAGTTTTTTCAAATTTTAAATTGAATTTTAAAGCGACTTTTGTCTTTTTTTATTTTCATAGTTTTTGTTGGTACTGTACGGTATTATACTGTACTATACTTTGCTGTACTGTACTGTACTGTACGTGTAATGTAGCAAAGCTTTGAAAGTTTCCTTATGTTGTACTACATCAAACCTTACAGTGACATAGCTTCGATTACAAAGGATGGAAACGTCGAGATCCTGGCCAACAAATCTGATTTGATTTACGATCGAATGGATCATCTAGTTGAACATTGGAAAATGGAAAAGCTCATGGCGGAAGAATACGATGACATTAAGGGAGTTCAAGTGGTACAAACCTGCTCTGGTGCACCAGTCGTGGCCATAATCGTACCAAAAAAGCTGGACGAAATCCCACAGTTTTTCATGTCAGAGTTGATCAGTTTGTGTCGGAATAATAAGGTAAAATACGTCTTGATCCACATAAGATTCAAACTTTTTAATTTGAAAAAATTTCAAAATTAAAAAAAATTGTTTTAAAAAATTTTAAAAAAAAATTTTTTATTAAAAAATGAGTAAAATACGGCCAAGAACACGTATCAAACAAAAATACAAAAAGATGTTCAAAACTTGATTCAATTACCCCGAAAATGTCATTTTTAAATCGACCTTTGACCGAAAAAGATAAGTGTTTTCATATGCCATTTTCAGTTGTATGCACCGGACAAATTCGCCATTGTGGACGATTTCCCCAGAGTCAATACGCGTATTCAGAAGTTCAAGTTGAGGGAAATGTTGAAAAACAATTTGTTACGAACATATTAACCATGGTAATATTGCGTTATTAAATATTTTTAAAATTTTGAAAATAATGGGCTTTAGGTGAAGCGATTCATAGCGTAGGGGGGGGGGTAGAGCAATTTAGGGCAAAAACAAGTAAGGTAGGATAGGGTAGGGTAGAATAGGTGAGAGTAAGGTAAGGTAGTGTAAGGCAGGTATTCCAACGTTTTCTACACCATGCTGCTCTAAAACGTGAAACATCAACAGTAGTTTTCTAGCCAGAGCCTTAAGAATGTCGAAAGTTTTTTTTGCATTTTAAATTCCAAAGAGATCGCTGACATTGAAAAATTTAAACGCCGCTCTTTGATGACAAGTCCTAAATGTTTCGAGGACAATGGTCACAATTGTGGTCTTACTCTTTTACTCTTGGACATGCATGTATGTTTGTTGCTATTTTAAAGCAATCTAACTTAAAGAGGCAATGTTTTTGAACAAAATAAAATTATGGTAAATCAGGGAAAAAATAAAGTGCATAAGTAGTGTAAATATGTTCGGTATAGGACTAGGGTAGGGTTAAATAGACTTAGATTTTGGCTTGTTATGGTACTCATGAGCAGAGTTAGGGAATGTAGAACTGAGTTTGAGCTAGGTTACGGCGTCTGTTATTCTTAGCTTTTATTTTTTTCTTATATATTTTAGTATTATACAAACAGTTATATATTTAAAATATTTAGTATTTACTATCAAGAATACAGTATAATATTTTAAAAAAACAAAAATTATCCATAAATTTACAATAATATTTGAGCGTAATCTGTAAAATTTTTACAAAAACCGTAAAACAGCAAATGAAATCAATGACAGTATAAATGTCAATGTAGTATGAACTAAGACAGAAGCTGAAAATTCATAAACAGGTTCCATAATATCATCTAAATCATGAGCACCAGGTCGGAATTGGGCCAAAGAGCGAAGGTGAGGCTCCGCTTCTTCAGATGGCAAGAATACGACTTCTTCTGTGTCATAGGGCTCATCGGATTGTTCCTAAAACAACATTACTGTAAAGTTTAAAAGGTAGGGCAAGGCAAGGCAGAACAAGTTTACTTACTTCAATGGGCTCAGCTTCTACCAGAGCCTCTTTGAACTTGTCGCTTCCAATAAAGTTTTGATAAGAGTCTTTACTGTTAACTCTGATAACTTTAGCATCATTGATATCAGCTGGAAACACAATAGAAGCCAATGTTGTTGTAGTCGTTTCCTCATTGTGTTTATGGCTATGTTTGTGATGATGATGACCATGATGGTGCTTGGATTCTGTTTTTACTGAACCATCAGTGCTGTAGCTGTCATACAAAACTTCTTTAGTCTTTTTGGTACTTTTGGTACTATCAAAACTTTTGTCGTACGTTTTCTTGTTACCCTTATGACCATCGTATGTCTTTCCGGTCATATGTTTGGCATCTTTGTGAGCCTTTGACTTCTCTGCACTCTCTTTGTTCTCAACATCTCTCGTTTTATGTTTTTCTTCTTTTTCTTTGATTACGATCTTCTTGATCTCTTCAAATTCATTTTTCTCTTTATCAGCATCAAATTTGTCTCCATCTTTGAAATTTTCGTACAATTGTTTGGCGTATTCTGGAGTGTTACAGTCATCACCGTGCACACACCAGCAGCGGGTTCTGCCTAAAAATAAAAGTCTTATTGGATGATATGTGAAATTACGTATTTTACATTAAAAATTTAATTCATGTACAATAAGAATATATGCTAACGTTATCTAGCGTCCGTGCTATTTAATACTTTGTAACACCTATGTTGTTTTAGTTGTTTAAGAGTACGTTTATTATCCTGTATTATAATTGCCTTGAAGCTCCACCCTTACCAGCCTTTCTCTGTACACAACCACTCTGTTCCATCAAACCATATTCATTCTTGTATATACAAACAAGTTGATTCCGGTCGTATAATGCTGAATACTGATAAAACTGTATTGCATTATGATCGACTTTGATTCGACAACCAACTGAACCAGATGGACATCGTTCACTCACCAAGCCGTAGCCTGAAAAACAATTTTAAAATTGTTAAAATGATAGTCGTTTTTATGAAAAGTAGTTCACAAAAGCTTTTGAAAAGTGAAGGTATTGCTCTAAAAGCCGAGGAATACGCGGTGCAACTTTCTTGTTAGAAACAGAGCAGATCGCTCTTTGCCTTGCCCTGTCTTGCTCTTGTGCATGGAAAAGCAAGCCTTACTTTTAGACAAAATAGAACTTAGATAATGATATCAGGATTGATAATGATATCGGCTGTAGTTAGGAGAAGGCATGAAAAGGCTTGCTCTTGCGTAGATCAGAACTTGAAAGTAAGCATAGGCAAAGCAGGCATGACTCGGTTAAAGCTCTGTTTTACTGACTCAAAGCCTTTAACGTTTTTTAGCCATATCTTAAAAACCGGTCTGGCTATTCTAATATCCTTACCTGGCCTAGCCACCAAACAGCTGAGCCCATGCGCTCGCTGCGCCAGCGAAAGCCCAAAGGCCACGATGAGGATGTGTAACATGTTTGAATTGGAATTTAAATTCGGCGCATCACTGAAAAACGAAACAAGTCGGGGGGAACATTTGACATTACACGCAATGTGCCGATTTCTTCAAGAATTTAAAAAGTCGGAATGCCCGGAGGGCATTTGGTCGCGCATATGATAAATGGTCATAAAAGTGGGGCCGGAATGTGATTATGTCCTCGAATGTTCATCTTGGGCTGGGTTTTGAAATTTTTCAAAATTTAAATTTTTTTTTCACTTTTTAAAAAACTTAAAATTAAAATTTTTTTTTAATATGCAAATTTTTAAAATCAAATAATTTACAAAATTTTCAAAAAATTTTTAAAAATAGCTCAAGAAGAACATAGTAATCATTGCCCAAAGCCTTTGAACGAAGGCGGAGTAATTTATAGCCAAACAAAGGAACGGCCGAAGAATGACCGGTACGTTGAGAAAAAACATGAAACATGGGATAGAGGAGAACATGTCAATCATCATACACTGGCGAGATATGTATTATACGATGGCATGCGATATGTAAAACAAAGTAGGAGATATAAAGATATATGTATTATGAGATGGTTTTACATACATTTAAAGCAAAGTAATGTAAAAAGTTACTATATTAACACATAAAGCAGAGAAAAGTAAGATAAAACAGGCTAATGATTAGACAACGAGTAGAACTAGAACTAGCCATTCTAATATAATAGTAAGTCTGTCACAGATAAGTTGGAGTAAATTAAGGATGAGTAGGCCGAACTAGGGCTCTGGGCTAGGGCTCTGGGCTAGAGCTCTGGGCTAGGGCACTGGGCTAGGACTCTGGACTGGGTTAGTCAAAAAGTCTATGTTCAGTCATAATGCCAAAACTATAATATTATACTGAAGGTCAACAAGCGACAGCCGTCTTTTTTCTGGCATGGTAAATATGTATGAGCATTAGGTTGTGTAAACAAAATTTTAAGCGTCAATTCCTCGTTCCGTTTCGATGTATAAAAATCAACATACCACGACCACGAAGATGTAAAAACAAATTTAGCATATGTCATATGGTCAACATAAAGTCGATGTTATTTGAAAACATATCATGCTACGACTTTATTTTTGTTTTGGTATAAAAAATGTAAAAACAAGTGCTTATAGTATATATAAAAATGTTATATAAATGTATATGACAGTATTTTTAACATTTATTTAAGTATGTCATTAAATTTGAATTCGTATTTTACAAAAATTTAATTTCAAAAAATTCGCCATATATTATAGTTGACAAAGTAACGTTCGAAAGTAAAAGTCCTGCCCAATGCCGACGTAATTACTATGTTGTACAATTCAGCTATGGATATTTACAACTACGTAGTAATTAACTATGAGCAGTGAGAGCTGTGTCAGCTATTTGTAATAAATGTTTACTATTATTACTCAATTTTTAATATATTTTGACATTTAAAAATCAATATAATAAAAAATATTATTTTTTTCAATTTTTAAAATTTTTACATATAGAAAAATAGTTAATTGAACAGATAAGGCTAAGGCTCTTTATTTTTCTTTTTTAAGAAATGTGAGTCTTCTTACTAACTAGCCAGCAAATTTTCAGAATGTGTGTACTATAATATAATTTTATTTTTAGAAATTATTTTAATTTGATAAAAATAACTCTTTTTATAAAAAAAGACCATCATTAAATTCATTAGTAAAAAAATATATGCCAGCCAAACCCTAGGCCCATTCAGCCCTAATCTAGCTCTACCCCTGACCTGCTCTAGCCCGTTTTAGCCTAGCCTTAGCCATGCTCTAGCGGTATCATAGTCATATTCTTACTTTTGCCTTACCATCATCTTATTTTGATTCAAAACATTGCCACAATACGTTAAATATTATAATATCTCTAAAATAACACCAAACATACATGTCCAAGAGTAAAAGAGTAAGACCACAATTGTGACCATTGTTCTCAAAACATTTAGGACTTGTCATCAAAGAGCGGCGTTTAAATTTTTCAATGTCAGCGATCTCTTTGGAATTTAAAATGCAAAAAAAACTTTCGACATTCTTAAGGCTCTGGCTAGAAAACTACTGTTGATAAGTCAAAGTTGAAAGCAACATAGTATACAGTAAATACCCTACCCTACCCTACCCTACCCTACCCTACCCTACCCTACCCTACCCTACCCTACCCTACCCTACCCTACCCTACCCTACCCTACGCTATCCTACCCTACCCTACCCTACCCTAAATTTAATTACACACCCAATATCTCCCCCCCCCCTCCTTTAAAAAACAAATTACCGCTTCAACTTGGCGCATTGCCAAATCTGGCCCCAACCGAATTTAAATTGAAATTGGTCGTTTATGTCCCCGGCTCCTCTTTATGCAATTATTTCTCGCACAATAGAAGCCGGCTTTAACCCAATTTGGCATTAAGATTGTCATCGGATATATCGACGTATGTTTTTTGAGGCCGTTATACGACGCGGCGTGGGAATGAGCCACAAACAAAAACAAAAGTCATATTCGACGATTGGAATACCATTTCGGATTTGATTTCGGAATTAATTGTTGACAGAAAAAATGTGTGGCCAGAGGAAGTTGGACACAGAACAAAGTTAGTTAACTTGGCGGAACAAACAAAATGTGCTAAATCAAAACAAAGTTTAAAAAATAACTGAGCGATTATAAAAAGGCTTAAAAAGTTTGGTACTAGCTATTTACTACTTGTAAATAAATTTAAAAAAATTTTTTATTGT